>CM067059.1:35253869-36678869 GCA_033980235.1 Diadema setosum | reverse complement strand
CACCTCTGGGGCATTTTCAGCACACGTTTGTGTTTGTTTATGTTTGTTTATCGTTGTTTTTGTTTTTGTTGTTGTTGTTGTTGTTGTTGTTGTTGTTTGTTCTTTCATTTGAAGATTTGAAGATTTCATTTGAAGATTTATCCATAAGCCGTAACAATCTTCATATCACACACCTCGTCAGCTGGACTGCCATACCATGTTTCCGCACGTATACGACGCGTGCCGTTTCACTCATATTCACAGAAATGACTCACCGACTCCAATGAACTTTTTTTTTCTTACGTTAACACGTATAATATATTGCCAATGTACAAGTAGGTACAAACACACACACACACATGTCTGGTTGATTTGTGCAAAAATGAGAAGTAAAAACAAAACGGTCAATAAATACAATATCATCGCAAGGTAGGAAACATCGTCGAAGATGCGAAAAGGTATCGGTATTGCAACACGTATTCTGGGCGAGTTCAGTTCAGTTCAGTTCAGTTCAGTTTTCAGTTCAGTTCAGTTCAGTTCAGTGAAGGGAGGGGGGAGATGGAGGGTGATAAACTTGTCCAATCCCCCCATAAAATATGACAAATATTCCTAAATATTTTTTTTTTCATCTCATGAAATCGTTTGGGATTCTGACATGAAGTTCGAATCAATTAATTGCTCTTCGTATTAGTCGTCACACGAAACAAAGCAAACCTCACTTCAAACAGAAAAGGGTTTCATTTTCTTGGTGAAAATTAATGGCAATTGACCTACTAATGAACATCTCATATTTCTTCATTAGGTAGCCTACACCGTAGAAACATAGAATCCGTAGACAATATTGTGACACACCTGGGCAAGTGAAAAAAAAATATCTTGTGTCGCTGTTTCTTCCAAAAGATTTTAAAGAGAAATCAACACTTTGTGTCTTTGTTTCACTTTCGATGCAGTAAAACGAAGTTTCAATAAGAGAAATAAAATAGACTAGTGAATAACGGATGAAATACATATCAGAAGGCATATGTCATATGCACTTTTGACGTATGATGTAGTTCAAGTAAAGATTAGTCATTATTGTCTTATAACTGAGGAGAACTTGTGTCCCGAGCTTAAACTCATTCTCGAGTTACAAATGCAACTAACATCAATGGGAACACTGTTGCATCTGATAACATCTCTTTAAAAAGATTTTTTTTTAAAGAACTCGTCCCGAGATGAATGATTTATATCCCTAGAATTTGGTTCATAATAGTGACATCGTCACCGCAAGAGTTAACTCCGTCTTCCATTTTCTTGATGTGCTTTCATAATTGAATGTGATTAATGCAAGGACAAAAATTCGTTTCTTTTGTTCGACAAGATGAAAATGATAATAAACCTTTTTAGGTCCCTGAGATAACACACCCATTTCGGGCAACAATTTGATTTTCGGGAGCAATAGACGGGCACACGTAAATTGCGTAAATAGCAGTACGAAGTCTGATGCATTAGCTGTGAACAGAATGTGTAACCTTCGTCTATCATAATATCTGACGTGCTTGTGGAGAACAAAAAAAAAAATCAATTTACAACAGTACTGGCCCTGCTGACTTTTATAAAGCAACAGAGTGTGTTATGAACAACATTTTATCAGAAATTAGGTAATTTCTCAAAGTTTTCTCTAATACTTACACAATTAATGTGTTTGTTTTCACATCTCTCTCTCTCTCTCTCGCTCTCTCCCTCTTTTTGTCTTTTGGTCTATATCACAAACTTCTTGTTCTCTCTCTCACGACTTATTACAAAAAAAAAAAAAAAACTGATCATAGTTTCATTTGATGAAACAATCAAGTATCTGATGAATTCGAAACGTAGGAAAACACATCTGTAGAGTCTCAACAGGACAATGTCCCGGACCGACATAAGACGCCTATAAATTCTACATAAATATCTGTTGTGACCAAAGAACAAAACAAATAAAACAAATAAGTGATTTGAAGCTAAAACAGCTATGAGGAAATTCCCGTTAATCATCGGGATGGTGGGTTTTCCGTCTGCGAGATACAAGAGAAAAGAGTGGCAAGTATTTTCAAGATTTTCTCCAGTCTTGATATTTCAGCGGGATTACGATTTGTCGTGCGAGTCGCATGGAGGGACGCGTAAAAGTTAAAGAATTTCAAAATTCCCCGGCCATTGAAACTTCTCTTTTACAGGCAGCATATTATGTCTTACTCGTCGGTCGAGCATTTCTGTACAAGTCAAAGAGTCTTAGCAGAAGAAGAGAACAGAGCGAATCACTCTCATTCATTCTTCGTCTGCTTCTCTGCGTGAGGTTGACCATGCTAAAAACAAACGGCCACTGTCCACTTTCACGGCTGGACATCAACAGTTGTACACCATGTAATGCAATCTGGCAAGTTCACTCTTCAAGATCGACACCTCAGCTCTCAGCTTCATGTTGTCCTGCTCTAGGTACACTGCACGGAGCGCGATCTCCTCTTCCTTCGCCCGACGAGCGTCACGGGACCGCTTGGCCGCGTCATTGTTCTTCCTCCTCCTCTCCCAGTAGGCGGTGTCCTTCTTCGAGTCCGGCACGGGCTTCACTTTCTTCCTCGTCGGTTCGTCGCTCTGCTTGGTCTCGGACACGCTAGCGGCTCGTCGACGTCTAGACGCCAGCAGCGCGGACAACCGCAGGCTCGACAGCGACTGCGATGTTCCATTGGCCTCGCTGCCAAGTGGGTAGTTGATGATGCCCGGATAGCCGGCGTAGGACGCGGCTGACGCAGTCAGGGTCGGATCGGTGTAAGAGTAGCCCGTGACGGCGGCGGGGAGCATAGCAGAATATGGGTACATACTCTTAAGCTGCGATGCACTGACAATGGCTGAGTATGTGAGATCGAGTGGCTTGCCCATAGTCTCGGGCTGGGTAGCTTCGATTAACCCGAGACCTTTCGGGCGGGAAGGACCAACCATATTGGAGACATCCAGAGCAGACTTCTTTTCGTTTTTGATCGGAGTGATCACTTCAATGGACTCGGATTTCTCGGCTTTCGTCATTTTGATGGCCACGACGTCTTTCGATTCCATTACGTTGTTGTTTGGGTGCCTGTGGTGACATGATGAAAGGAAAAATATATTGAGTTCACATCGACTCTGCCTGATTATGAGGCTAAAAATGTCAGATAATGTATAAAGTATTCATAAAGTATAAAAGATTCATAAAGTAACTAATAATATTCTCTAAATTAAATATCATATGCACAGGGGTGTTTATTTTTCTTACGTCTACGTCCACAGCAAAATTTCTTTTACATCTCCAAAATTGATCTCGGCTCAAGTCTTAGCATAATTCTATACATGCTTTCAAAATACTTTCTCCGAGGTCATATCGGATAGATTTGATGCTTGATTTGTGAAAACATTGATATCAAAAGTAATTTACCTTTCTTAGAAAGATTTAAAATTGTACAGCCAGTGGTTTAAGAAAAAAAAAAAATAAGTAAAAATATACTCACCCAAACTTTGCGGATTTTGCAGATGAGAGTAACTCAAGATTGCCCAAAGAGTTTCCGTGAAGTTCAACTGAAGTTTGAGGGTATATAGAAAGCCGAATTCAATCAGATGTTACACCGCAGGATTAACACGAATCATCAAAATATAAGTTCTCAGCTGTGAAGCAGACAGAAAATGATTGCCAGCGAGCTGAGGTCTTGTCCAGGAGAGCACACTTAGAGCAAAGGTTGCTTCACTGACATGGTGCGGACCTCTTCTCTACTCGACTTAATCGGTTCACCGATGCACACTAATGACTGACATGTAAACGCGAGTAGCGTCGTTTTATCGTCCATCGTCCGACTTGCAACCCTGTACTTGCTCAGCGCCAGGGCCGTCGTCTGTGACGTAGCACGGCGCATGACCCCGCGAACGAACGTCGCGGTCACTCCCACATTCGCTCGCAGCCAGCTTGATATGTGTGTTATCGTGCTCCTGGCAAGGCTGCCCGTGCCGCACCACACATCGTGTGGAAAGGTTGTAATCTTGTTACAGCCTGTCGCTGATTTGATGAATTTTGTGAATGAAGTCTGCGCGTGGCCCGATCTGCGCATGGCAGTAGAGCAGCAGCAGGGAGTCGCTTCGCGAGGCTTGCGTAAGCCAAGCCCTTGTCGTGTTCCTTGAACACGATTGAATACAGTCACGAGTAGTGTTCATAGTGACAGATATGAACTGTTTTGGGGACATTGTTGATATTATCGCCCCGAAGGATTTCGACTCCATGCTACAAGCTACCCGGGTCGTAACATGGGGATGAGATCCTGAGCGGCAGTATTATCAACAATGCCCGAATAAAAGCGAACCATATTTGTTTTATAGACCAAATGATATTAAATTGACGTTTACATTGCATTCGTATCGAAAAAGGGAATCCTCTCGCGCTAGTCAGGGAGGTGGAAAGAGATACTTTCCACCTCCCTGCGCTACTGAAGCCAAGCGCGTAGAATACAATGTACACAGATACGTACCGCTACGAACCAAAAGAGGGCGGTTTAATAATACTATGGACTGACTTGGGTACTATGAGGCTTAACAGTCTTAAAGGGGATGGCTAGTAACTGATCAGTGTGAATAAGTGGGAATGCTGGGGGATGATTGTTCCAATCCTTGTGGGATTCATTTAAGATTACATTATATATCTATTTTTTGTGTGGAAATTATTTGCTTCAGAATGGTCTCGTAATATTCAAGTAATGTGCAGTTTAATGTTTCCAGGTTAGCATGCCTGTACAGTGATGGGGCATTAAACTGCACATTACTGGAATATGAGACTGTTCTGAAGCAAATAATTTTCACACAACAATAGATATAATGTACTCTTAATTGAATCCAAGAAGAATTGGAACAATCATCCCCCAGCATTCCCACTAATTCCCACTGATCAGTTACTAGCCATCCCCTTTAAGGCAATTGATGAATTTATACCCCCATTTTCAGCCAATCAGATTCGAGGATTCATCAAATGAGGTATAGTGATGCGAGGCAATGTAGTCCTATCATGACGAATTCGAAGATTCAAACAGTCAATCAGAAATGTAATCGCTGAAGGATAGCTAACAGTCCTCTTTCATAACGACTTAGTATGATGCAAAGCCGTGTTAGCACACACATGGACTCACTGCGTGAGACACACGTATCGTGGTGCAAGGAGGAACTTTTTATAATCATACGCCTCAAAACTGGATGTTGCAAGCACTCCATGACTCTTAAACTATGTAAGGAAGGCATTATAGAGCGCAGTGAAAGCATGAATTGCCGTTCACCATATCTACCGCTATTACACGATGATTATGGGCAGATTGTCGTTTAAAACTAACACCATCTTTTCGTCTTACTGCATAAAAGAGAAGTCGGATGTAATTAAATGGGCCACAATAAGATCTAGCTATTTGATAGACCTTATTTTCAATCTATTAAAATGTTGTTTGAATAAACGACAAGAATAAATGAAATGAAATGAAATGAAAATGTTTCTCGTCTGGCGATGGCGGTAGTAGTAGAAGCAGAAGAAGTAGTGGTAGTAGGTCTGGTAAAAGCACGGATTACCATGTATAGAAGGAGTAGCAGTAGTAGTGAGTGGTAATAGCAGTGAATAACAATTATAGTAAAGGTAGATCAGTTATTGCAGTATCATAATTCTTGCTGTTGTAATAAAAGTGGAAGTAGTAATGGCTGCAGAGGTATAGAGTACTTAGTGGTAATGGTAGTACGACTGTACTACATCAGGAGTCGAGGTGGCAGTTGGAAAATATTTTGATACATCGAAATATATTTTTTTATTGGTAGAAAGAGTATATTCCTAGTAGTAGAGCAGCAGGAGAGGCAGAAGTGGCGGTAGTGATAATACTACTACTACTACTAGTAGTAGTAGTAGTAGTAGTAGTGGTAGTAGTAGTAGTAGTAGTAGTAGTAGTAGTAGTAGTAGTAGTAGTAGTAGTAGTAGTAGTAGTGGTAGTAGTAGTAGTAGTAGTAGTATAGGAGTAGTAGTAGTAGTAGTGGTAGTAGTACTAGTGGTAGTAGTAGTAGTGGTAGTAGTAGTAGAGTAGTAGTAGTAGTAGTAGTAGTAGTAGTAGTCGTAGTAGTTGTAGAAGTCGTAGTTGTAGTAGTAGCAGTAGTAGTCGTAGTAGTATAAAGTAGTAGTAATTAGCATAAGTATAGGCATAATACTACTATTAAAAGTTGTAGTAGTGGTGTTTCCAGTAGCAAAATTCTTAGCAGTAGAAGCAACAGCAGGAGCAGTAGTATTTGTTGTATTGGAAAAAAGTTGAAGTAGTTGTGGTAGAAGTAGTAGCAGTAGCAAAAGTTAAAAGTGGAAGTAGGGGTAATCGTATAAAAAGTAGAAGTTGTAGAATGGGCACCTTAGGTGAAGTAGCAGAAATAATAAACAATATCAATAATAGTAAAAGTAGCAATGCACTTGTGATAACAGTATCAGTAGTTGTAGTGATAGTGTTGTAGTAGTAGTAGTAGTAGTTTCGATGATAATAATAATAATAATAATAATAATAATAATAATGATGATGATGATGATGATGATGATGATGATGATAATGGTGATTATAATGATAATAATGATGATGACAATAATAATAATAATAATAATAATAATAATAATAATAATAATAATGATAATAATAATGATGATAATAATAATAATAATAATAATAATAATAATGATAATAATAATGATAATGATAATAAAATAATAATAATAACAGCAACAACTAGTAATAAAGATGAGTGGAATTGCTACCAGTAGCAGCAGTAGAAGAATGGAAGAAAAGTTTATGCAAAACTCGATTTTGTTCGCTTCATTTCAAAGGGCGTGACAAAAGTTACATAGATTAAAAAAAAAATTACAGTACTTTGCCCCAGCAATATCGCTACAACACGCACGCAGAGGTTTTAGGCCCAAGGTTTGGGCAAAGTAAAAGATATGAAACGGAAAGGAGGCTCTAGAAAATTAAGATAAACGCAAACGAAAAGAGGACATCATGCCTATAAGAAGCAGACAAATTACTGTGGGTCAACTGTGCTCTCATTCGTCGTGTCATTAAGTTGACCTTGTTTACAGATTTGTTTGGAGTAAGACTCGCATTAGCTAGGCAATGACCTAGGCTGGTGCCCTGGATCATACAAAATATATAATCACAGTCTACACATAACACAAAGGAAGTCATGAATCAGTATTTTGTTCTGTATTTCGTGCAACACATCCTCGCCATACAATCCTCTGGCCTTGTTTACGAGTTTACGAAAAGGAAGACTATGAGTGTGGATAAATATACACGATCAGAGGTTGCTTCAAATCACTTCCGAATCACTTCCGAAGAAATGTTAGCTTGAACGAACACTTTAAAAGAAATATTGCAGAAAAACTATCGTTGTCTTTACAAATTGTGTAATTATATATCGGATTATTGTGGGATAACTATCTATATGCCACAATCTTCCTTTTTCTTTATTACCTTGTTTTACAAATGTTCGCTCGCCGGATCACGATAAGACAATTTCACATCTTACAATGTAGTACTGTCACTTTTATTATCAAATACCCAAAAATGTTTGAATGTATTCAATAGATACGTCGAGGCAACATGTGATTTATATAAGTCCGTTCTTCAGCATTGATTTTATTATTGAAATAATGTTAGTATGTCAAGATATTCATATTCATTCTCTGTAATTTTCACACACATGAATTTGGGGACCCCACTTTTACATGTTAGCTTTTATGTAGGCCCCCTCATATTTTTGATACTTCTTTTAGAATCCTTTGCACCACCCACGACCATTAACATTTTGTTCAGTGCGTTCTTTAGTTTGTCATACTGTAGTGTGCAATCTAAAGTCTTGGCTGTATACATTTGTAGTCTTATTTGTTGTACCAATGTAAAAAAAAAATGTTATTCCTTTGAGAAATATGAAAACATGAAAAAGTAACAAGAATTCATAAAGAAATACCCTTGTCGAGAAATAACTAGCTATGATAGTTCAAGTTAACGAAAGTGAGAGAGGAAGGATATTAGGGAGCTTTAGATTTTAGACGCGCGGACGTTCAAAGGGAAAAAAACATGGTCTGAGCGTGCGCAATAGCTTGACGTGCGCTACTGCGCACGCTCAGATCATGTTTTTTTCCCTTTGAACGTCCGCGCGTCTAAAATCTAAAGCTCCCTATTTATGAGCGTGCATGACGTACAACAAACTTTGGGTGAAACACACCTGGGAAAACTTTCATTCTCGGGATGAAGGCACACGTCAAGATGAGTTTATACTAACCTTCCCCAATCACAAAATGGTGCGTTTGTTCTTATTGTATTGATTTCTATGATTCATCATGTTAAACATGCTCTTGCTTTTCACACTTTCTCCAAGAAAGATCCATTTAGGGGCAATGCACGAGATGCTGTGCAAGCTGTAAAGTGGGAGGTTGAAGAGCGGTGCAAACATGGTAGACATGACATCAATATCGAAATTTGCAGCAGAGGTTGGTTGCAGTTCTCCCTGTTGCTGTTATGCTGATGCAAGAAAGCGCATCACAGATTATAGCAGAGATATTTCGAGAGAAGAAAATTGATTGGAATCTCTGATTTTTTTTTAATTATTATTATCAGTGTCTCTGTGCTACTGCCAACGCTGATTACAGTCTCCCTTTTCATTCATTCATTTATTTTTTTCCATCTCCAACAAAACTTGTAAATACATTTTTTAAACATAAGATATAAGTACATAATGCCAACATTACAAAATATGATCAATGAAATTATGGATACACAATATCCTTTCTTCAGTCTCCCTTCTTCAGGCCTTTGAAATTCCTTGCAGTGAGATGAGGCAACTTGCCTTTGATTTGAAACATTAAATTCTGACTCCTCTTCGAATGTCTGCATATAACATTAGAGAAATTAAACAAAACACGCAACAAATACCTAATTTAGAAGTATGATTAATTGATTTTAATCAAATTTCCTGGGAAAAGGGATTTTGTGTGTGTGTATGTGTGTGTGTGTGTGTGTGTGTGTTCCAAACTTCTACTTGAACATTTCAAGGTAAACTGCTGTGATTATTGATTGATAAAAGGAGTGACTGCAATATTGTCCTCTTCATTACTGTTTCGTGAAAACACGTTGAAACTAAAAAGTCCACTCGTTCCTTATGTTTTTGGTCAGATTTGGTGAAACTTCCACTGTTTTGCTTATTTGACGCAACTCCTTTGATCTAAGTAAAATCGAGGGTAGAGAGTAGAGTTTCGTTCTAACTTTGCATAGAACTTGATGTAACAAATTATCTATTATAAATTATGCATATCAAGGAGCAGCAATTATAGGAAAGAATTACCATTTTGAACACAAGTGATTCGCTCGTATTCTTACCGAATTCCAAAATACTCCTCTCCTATAGGTACAACGAAAGGACAGGATAAATTAGATTTTCAGTTTTGTTTTTTTTAAATTATGTAACCACTCTTTACAACTCTCCCCACCCTTCACTCACTGGACGCTCATGCAGCAGATACAAAGTGTGACCCGAAAGTATCATTCTCATCTTAGCCTGTATATTTCACAATGAATAATCCTGAATGTTATGGCGGTTCATCACCTCAAAAAAAAAAAAAAAAAAAAAAAAAAAAAAAGGATCCTTCTGTCGTTACCTTTTGCGGAAAACGCTCTTCCCAACTTCATCGAACTTGCGCCCCCTTACTTTTTTTTTTTTCTGCTGTCGCCTTCCTCATCTTGTCCGTCGGGTTCACAACCTTTATCAACCACAAGCTACAGTGCTATCCACGTGACCTTTTCCAACTTAATGTTTAATTCGGAACCGAATTGTGCGCAACGTAGCAGTACCAAAGCACGCAACTGTTGTCACAATGGACCATCATCACTTCATATTGAGTCCCACGGCTTTTTCTTCCCGTTCGGGACATTTTCACGCCTCTGTCCCCTGCCGCCAGCTCCCTTCAGTATCGTTAATCGTGTTCGGAGCTTGTAAATCATCTTAGCACGTCTGTAGAGATTATATTATGACGTCATCGAGATGACTGCAATAATTCTGCGCATTTCGAGCATTTCTGACCACATGTAACGTTTCTGTGTTTCAGGTATCCGTCGGTTACTGAACAGCCACTACTTATGGCCGCTTACTTATTATGACAAATTACTTAGGTAACAATCATTGTTTGTGTATCGTTATAAGATGTGACATCAATAACAGCCATTCTCCAAAACTTGCCAAGTCTGATCGCTATGGGAAATTTTGTCCCTGGTTTACCTGGTTCATTCATTCTTAAACAAAATGCTACGCGTTATTCCCATACGACATTATAGTAGGCCTATTATGTCCCATTCTACAATATGTCCACGGATTTGAGTGACGTAAATGACAATCTTTTTATAACTGTTGATTTACACAATCAAGTATAAAGGAGGGCATGTATAACTTCATTTACCATGCAACTTTCAAAGCGTTGTATAATGAAGTCATAAAATGTCGTGGCATAATACCAAATATGATTACCCTTGCCCAATCCTTTTTAGTTTGCACATTTCTTTATTCTCACCACAGCACACTGCATTAGTTTGGGGCATCTGCGATAAGCCGAAGATTAAATCCTTGATTACGATTACGAAAGAAAAAAGATGCATGCTTATTATACGCCGTTATCGAACCATGTTGAAGACTTATGCATAATCCTTCACTCTCTCTCTCTCTCTCTCTCTCTCTCTCTCTCTCTCTTCTGTTAGCATCCCCCCTCTCACATTGTATATACAATGTATATATATATACAGGGCTCGACACTAACGGTGGCCCGGTGGCCCGGGGCCACCAAAAATGAAAGTCGGGCCACCAAACTTCAAAAAAGGGCAAATTTGGTGGCCCGCCTCGGGCCACCAAATTTTTTTGAAAAGTATATGTCAATAAATTCGTAACTTTTTGCGCCGAAAATTAGCAGTTAAATTTGTTCAAAGGATGGATGAAAAGGACTGAATGAATGCCTGAGAGTGAGTGTTGAGAGTTTGTTGAGGTTTATTTATGAGTAGATATGTCCAACTTCTAATTCTTACTATCATAAATCTTAAATATTTGACTCATTTAAAAAAAAGGACTTTTAATGTTTTTATTGGGTTTTTTTTCGGGACACCACATTTTTCTCTCGGGCCACCAAAAATTTGAAATTTAGGATTTTGGTGGCCCCATCGGGCAACCAAACAAAAAAGTTAGTGTCGAGCCATGATATATATATATATATATATATATATATATATATATATATAATCGTAATCAAGGATTTAATCTTCGGCTTACTACAGATGCCCAAAACTATTTGTACTCATAATACATAACTTGTGTCCTCTTATCTTCAATCTTACCAATGTATAATCAGTCGTGTGCGTGCGTATGTTGTGTAACAGTGCCCAAACAGAGGAGGCTTCGAAAACAACAGCAACAACAACGAATGGCTTGTCAAGTAGCCTACATATGGACACGCCCTTCCATTTTAACTGTGGCTGTGGGCTTGCATCGATGAAGTGTATTGTGCGCTGCAACATTCGTATGCTGACGACATCAATGTTGTGATATAAACAACAAAAAGGACAATGTGTGGCATTTGTTGTGTGTGTGTGTGTGTGTGCAGTGTGTGTTGTATTTGTTCAGTTAGTAAGTCATTGTCGCGAGTTTTTGCAAGAAAAAAAAAAGCAACATCCGTGAGGCCATTGTGAACGTTAGTTATGAAAGAGTAGGAATCACGCAATATAAGTTTCATGTTCACTGGAAGACCTACAATGTTATTTGCAGCCAACCGTCATACTAATGAGACTATGTACTTCAATCTAGCCTCTTCGACGAGGAATCCCTTCGATACTACCGAGGTGCACTGGTGGAGCACAAAACAATAATAATAAAATGAAATAAAATAAAATAAAGTAAAGTAAAATAAGATAAGATAAGATAAAATAAAATAAAATAAAATAAAATGAAATGAAATGAAATAAAATAAAATGAAATGAAATGAAATAAAATAAAATGAAATAAAATCAAATCAAAGAATCAAGTAAAATTGAATAAAATGAAATAAAATGAAATTGAATTAAATTAAAAAACATAATAAAATAAAACAAAATAAAATAAAATACAATACAATACTGCGTATTCTCCGCAAAGAAGAGGACAGGTAAAAAGATTTGCAGTTGTCTTCACACAGAAAAGACAACATTTGATTTCACCACCTCCACTTGAACAAGAACTGTCCTGAAACATTTAAGTTATTTCCTTTTTAACACTTAATGACACAGACTCGTGATCCATCACTTTGACATTTTTAGATTAGATTAAGTGAATGTCGTCAATGAAAAGTCAATGAAAATTTGATTTGTTAAAGGGAAAATATCCCCAAACATAATGCAGGGCCGGCGAAGCGTTTTTCAAAAGTGTGTGTGGGGGGGGGGGGGGAGCACCCACTTCCGGGTTTCATGAGCTAACAAGGAAAAAAAAACAAAAAAACCTTCAGCGCAACTTCTGGTGCCACGTCCGGATTTCTTCAGCTGACAAGCAAAACAAAGGTCTTCAGCTCATGTTTCGTTTCTCCTTCCACTTCCGGGTTTCTTCAGCTGCAAGCAAAGAAAAAAAAAAAAAATTGTAAAGTTCTTTTCATAGAAGAATTTTCTCAAAAACAGTGTACTATTGTGACATCACAGGTCGTGAGAGGGGAGCACATTATGAAATTGATCAACGTTCATAACTTGAATTACACTTACATACCCTTCATAAAACGTCGAGGGGCACTAGATTCTGGTTCTGCAGTATTCAAGGGAAGTCATAAACAGGATGTCTATATGTATAGTGCCATTTTAATGTGTACGGGAGAGACCTATTGGTTGATAAAGATTCATGTTTATCATAGCCATGACAACGATATTCATGTCTTTGTAAATAGGCCACAATGATCCATATTCATTTTTTTTTTGCTTCACAAGTATTTCATTCCTCATTATCATAACTATACTTACCAGTTTAACGGTTCTGATATATTTTTCTTCGTGTAATGATGTTATCGTTGTTCAGGAATGTGCTACGTCCAAAGTATTGGAATGTCTGCATTACCTTTATCGTAAAATTATATAATTTAGTGACAAGATTAAAGAATCGTTGAAGGCATCAAATCAAATGAGGCAAAATGAATTCTAATCACAAGCATTGATAGCTTATTCTAATTTTCGTAGCAATATCAGCGTTTTAACTTAAAACGCACTCGGGTTCAAGACATATGATTTAAAAAAAATGATCCTGTCTTCCATGTGTTAATAGGGAACCATAAAATGACAGATTTCGTCCCAATAATATTCGTTATGCATGATTCATTGGGACTTACGTCAAGTGGGTCATGCATGAATAAAATATCTCTTCGCATAAAGATCTATATTTCTGTTGAAAAGAAATCCTTTTCCCCCCTTCACAGCCTCCTTTTCCTGAGCTTCCCCTGTTTGTTTGTGCAGGAACATAGCTCTTGAATATACACTACAGTCTGGTTTCCCATACTATTATTTTTGCCGTAACGCCGAATTCTTGTCATGTTGTAAAGCCCAGCGCGGGCCATCGATCATCCGATCGGGTTTCACCCAGCACCGCTCCGGGCAATGCTGGCGAGGTGTCGCTCCAATATCAGCTGGAGATGTCGTGGGAGTTACCGCGCATGTTAAATTTTCAAAATCGAAAGACAAGTTCTGGCGGCACAAGACACAAGATAAACTGTTATTACTATTTTAGCAGGGCGAACGCAGCAGCAGAATATTTGCAACATTCTGTAACAGTTTCACGAGTGCTCATTTAAAGTGAAGAGAGCTCAAATTTTCCTTTAACTTTTTGATGTAAAGCAATGAATAATGCTCATAACTGCAAAACTCTGTCACATGGTGAGGTATTGGTGTTGCAACTGTTTTAATTTGCATGATTTATGTAAGCACTAACCAGATTTTTAAAAATGAGAGTACTTGCTAGATATAAAAAAAAAAAAACCACCCGGATTCATTCGCGACTTCAAGAAATGATATATCTTCATGAATGCTCCAGAGGAACAATCATTGTAATAATTTACTGATCTCCGATGTAATATCTCACCGTTTACGCAGCTTCATAGTTTAAGAAACTGCCACATTGTATAAGTAGCATAATGGTGACATCTTCAAAATCAATAAATTCACGTTTGCGCTGTATGCACAATAATGATAAGATGGGAAGAGGTCATCAATGGTCATCGTGACGAAATTGCAGTCATTATTCTGAATCTCCGCCTTGTATATCTGTTACGCACTGTAGTGACAAAACTGCCAAACGATAAAAAGTCTTGCCTATCACTGAGTGATCCTGTGAGGTCATTGATTGCCTGTCAACGTCTCCATCACAATGACGACTGTTGTAGTTAACGGCAATAGTTAATATAAATTAAATATCTCAAACAAAAGACTGTTCCTGCAAGGGATGTACTATGCGCCTCGTAATTTTTCCTCTTTCCATCACGTAAGGCAACTTGGGGCGGTATTTCAGCCGGTCCTGTCGGCGTAGAGCTGAGCAATCCTTGCTGGCAATTACTCGGGCACCCATAATATATCGCCCGCGGCGATTCGAATGCCATTGCACCTGAGCTAATCTTTCGCATGATGAATTATTAGTGAAAGACAAATTATGGTATTATATCCTCTTCGTCAGTGTATGAGGTTAACGCAAGTTGTGCGTGCAAAATATGCTTGATCACTGTCCGAAATTTTCTCACCAGATTAACTCCATTACCAGCTGTCTCTTTTTTTCTTTTTCTTGGTTTTTTTTTTTGTTGGTCAGTTGTCATAAAAGTCAGTATCGAGGCTTATATTCTTCTTTTCTTTCTTCTCTTCGCGATTCAGAATGAACTTAAAGCATATTTATTCTGACAGTAATTATTATGAATTTTACTCCAACTGGATCCTTCTCTGCAAGCGCTGTAGTAAGTGTTAACGCTTGACAAGATATGAAGCATAAATATTGTTTCCGTTTTTACTCCGATAAACGGTTTAGAATCTCACTCTTTAAAAGCCGGGAAAATGTATTTTTCTTTCCCAAAAGCGCGTCGATTACAGATTACAAAGATCAAACACCAAGTCAACAAATTGGAACAACGAAACGCAAACACACACACACACACACACACACACATAAATATCTATCTATCTATATATATATATATATATATATATATATATATATATATATATATATATATATATTATATCCTAAACAATTTTCATGTCTGTCTAATACTGGAGTAGTAATTGTAGCATACATCATAATAGTTCATAGTTTTTCTCAGGCATTCACACCAACTGATGTACACATTTGCAAATGTGTTTCATCAAAATTCGTGTTCATATAACATTTTTTTTTTCACTTCATGAGTATATGTGTTGTTGCAGTCATATTGGTATCCATTCGATGTTCACAACTGCATTCTCTCACATACATAAGACCTACACACCTGTGCACAAAATAGATGGTGGAAAATCTCAGAGAGCATCGGTAGTAATTCGTGTATACTCAAAGCGATTATGTCTTTTAAGTTTCGGTTGGAATGAAAGAGATGCGATGCTTGAACTGGAAAGTGCATCCACCAGACCATTTCCGTCATTAAAAATAATCACAGCGATGCTCTGAACTGAAGAAGAGAAAGAAAGATGGGGGAAAAAGCTCTCAGTGCCGTCGAAACGTACATTGCTTCGTCTTCGACTTCTCCCGTCTGCTCGTGGCGCCTGTGGCGCTTTCTCCTCCAAGGTCAAGATCTGATGACCCCAAGAAACGAAAGGAAAGATGCGAAATTGCAGAGTGGCGGAGGAAACGCGACATTTCTTGCAATAATCGAGAAGAGTACATTTGTGTTTAGGGTGGCAAGAAAAAAAGCGGAGAGGAAAGCAAGCGATTCGGTATAGCAGCTTCACCGCGGAGTCTTCGAGCATCTGACGACAGTGAAAATTTAAGATAAGCTAGCTATATCACCACTCTCAAGAGCAAATTGCATTGAGACTACTTGGAATAAGAAGCAATGGTCATTAACAACACGTATCCATGAAATAGATCTGTCGAGATAATTTTCCACAATTTGCAGACTAAAAGAAATTGATTGATAAATCAGTTAAAAAGGGCATGATGTCTTTTTCATAGAAAATTTTTTATCTCCTTACTTGCTGCTTGTGCACGAAACAGGTGAATTGGCTATCTGGAGGCTTTTCCCAAGAAGTATTTAAAAGGGTACCTTACCTTAATTAGGATGAACAGCTTGATTTAATTTAAAAATATGAACTCAAATAAATCAATTGAAAGAGAAAGAAGTAAAAGAAAGATATAGTGACCTATAACACGTTGCTCATCACGGAAATTATGAAATCGTCAACATGACCATTTTAGGTTTGAGTGAAAATACAAGTATATACTTGTCTTTGTCAAGAGCAATGAGAGTGACAGTAAGTATTTATCTATAATTAATTATATATAGATTCTCTCTATATATATGTATGCATATAACCAACTTACTGATAAAATCTTAGTCAGAAAATGGCATTTTTATAAACACCCTGTAAAAGTACAATGGTTGGTGGCAAAATTAGTCAGGAGTTGCCTCCCTAGAGCAGCGTAATTAAAAACAAACGCAGACGAGGCAAATGATTTGATCGATGTAACTACACTTAACAACCACCACTAAAGCACGCCAAAATGCTCTTTCGACAAGATAAACAATATTGGTGGACGTTGAATTAATAACAGATACATCCAGGGGAACAGAAAAAAGACAAAAAACAAAATGTCTGAATCTGGTGTCGCTCGGGGACATTTAAATCATATGGTAAGTGTAATTGGCTAGTGTCGATCCTACGGGATTTTAGAGGGGGAAAGGGGGCAAGCAAATGGCGTCAATGGGATGACATTGTGAGCATTGGGGTACGCTTGAAGATGGGATTGAATGGTAGAAGGTGCTCCCGGTACTGCGAAAGAGAAAATACAAAGAATTCTCCTTTGACAGCGTATTTTTCTTAATGAATTTCTGGAATTTCTTGTTCGCCTAATTAAATTTGACTTATCGACTAAATCAATGAATAATGATGACGATATAAACATAATCATTCATTCGTTGATATGAAGACATTGATTTGCACAGATCAGCAGATCAAAGCAGTAGGCTTTGAGCACTCTAGAGAGTAGATTTAGCGCAATATAAATTATTATTATTATTATTATTATTATTATTATTATTATCATTATTATTATCATTATTATTGTTATTTCAGATGGTTTTCATTTGTTACATGACTGCATATCTATTTCATTTGCTCTGCCAAACATACTTTAATATCGGTGTTTAATTCAATCACAAGTTTTCGTCAAAAAGCTATCAGTACAAGATAGCGACGTACTATTTTGTGTGTGTGTGTAGGGGGGGGGGGGGGGGCGGAGTGAGGTTATCCCCAAAATTTTTAAATCAGTAATGATGAATTAGACCGCTATGGTGACTAGAGTGAAATCCTTAAGGTTCAAGTGTTTTGTGACTGTTAAAGGGGATATAGTTCCAAAAGTCCATAAGCTAACTCAACACACTATATAAGCAAGAAGTAAGACAATCGTTGCAGTCATGTTTATAGGTTGTTGGTTTTTTTTTTTTTTTTTGCATAGTATGTCAATTATCGGCCTTGAGTAGGCAGGGAGAACTTGGGATGGAGAGGAAGGGAGGGAATTTGGAGGGAATGAAGAGGAATCTATAAAAGAAACGGGAAGAGGAAAAGGTTGGAACTGTTCATTTCATTTCATTTCATTTCATTATATTCTTCTCCTTTTTCCAACAGAACATAACACTGTATAAATTAGGAATCATATCACAATCGTGTGCATACATCTTGCAAATGATATCAAATGATACAATAATAAAGTTACATGCATGTATACGCAAAAAAAATACAAGGTTATGTTTCAGTTGGAAAAAAAGTTGTTCAAGGAGTAGAGGGAAATGATTCCGTTCAAGCCTCTGAATAATTATATCTGCAATTAGCAAGATCACAAAATTCAGGTGTACAGAAATCCAAAGAATCAGTATCTGATGTTTAACTTGACAATTCGTGTAAATTCTCATATTCAAGACATGGTATCGTTCTAAAGTTGCTTTACTGAATAAATTAGGCGCTGGTAATTTGTAATGTACTTTTTTAGAACTCTGTGAGGGGATCAATAATGTCTGTTCCACGCGCTGGGAGAGATTTCAGATTGCATAGGCGAAATTCTGGTTAGGGTATATTGGTTGATATTAATGTGTGCAACTTCATACAAGAAAGTTTTTAATTGCTAGCGATCAATGTCGTTTGTTCCAGCGTTTTTCCATGAAAACAGATATTTGGAACATGTCTCTTTCATTACACGAGAAAAAAAGATATACTTTTTTTTCTTTTTCAGAGGACTTGACAACTATTGATATTAATCAGCCTATCATAAATGAAAGTATATTGTAAAAATTGTGGAACTGCTCACTACTGCCAGTCTTTGCTTTTCTAAAGACACTTAATATTTACCGCAGCATGTCACAGCAATGTTACAGCAGCGTCACAGCATTTGTACGCTACAATTTATTGGGCACCCTACATTCATCCTTGAATGATATATTTTTTTTTTTTCGTTTGTTACGCGGGCTTAATTTTGTCGAGTTAACGTATCAATGCAGAAATCTGTTCTCAAACACTTTCTTAATTCAAGACTGAGTTGAAGAATATAACGCTCAAGAAATGCGACGACTTGAGACTGAGTTTTGGTTCCTTTTTATGCTTGTCGTTTGTTTGTTTGTTTTTTTTTTTGTTAGTTAGTTTGTTTGTTTGTTTGTTGATTGTTTGTTGTCACGTAGACGACTTTTGGCGAATTTTGGACGGATAGCAGAAGACGACTACAATCTGTAAGATGGGTGGAAAACAGAGACAGCTGTGAATGTAACACAGGTTGTCATACGCAACGGCATACTGGTCCCACGAGTATGAACAATAATGTACTCAACAGATTTAGATCCTCTTCTGCTAAGTAAGAAATGGTGCCAGACCAATTTTCGGTTTCTCTTCGTAAGTTTGATTCGAAAAAATATAAGAACCAGTTCGCAGCATCTGGTGATGGTGATGTAATTACGAAAAAATACTGACCTTTTAAGGAAAAAATATGAACAATATGAAGTGTCGAGTGCAGTGGATCACGTCGCATGCTGGGTGATTACTTCAAAGCAAGGACGAGGAAAAAAGATCTAAGAAAGGAAAAGAGAAAGATGAAAAATAGGTCCTATTCCCGTTAATATTCCCCAGTGGACCACGCCACGCTAGCTGCATTCAAGAAGGCGTTTCTGAACGCCAATGGTCTTCCAATTATTATTGACTTCGATTAGAATGGTCAGTCCTTTTTTGTCTGGAGCCGAATCAGGTCGATTCCAGATCTGGTTTGGTCATCACCAATGTGTTTTGGTGGCTGCCTTTTGCATAATTACATATTGGCGGCAACCATAATTGCAGTACCATACTTCTCCCATCACTCTGATCATGTAATGGTGCCATATTTTGTATGCAAATTCTTTTTTTTTTTAAATCCCCTTTGATTAGTTTCAATGTTTGGCCCTTCGAGCTCTTATAAACGAGCTACTCTATGTGTTGAACAGAAATGAGATTTGATAACAAAACATTTTTTTTTTCTGATTTTCAAACCATCAATCAGTTTTTTTTTTTTTTTTTTTTTTAATGGAAATAGAGCAGACTTGTATGTAGACCGTGAGCGGCATTTTTCATCAGCGTAAATGACTGATTACGTACCTTCAGACATACTTGACACCGCGGTATACATCAGTAATTTCTCATGGTCAAATATACCTCATTTATATCACATAACATTCACAATGAAGAAGGAGTTATGTCATGTATGTGCCATACAACTTTTACGTGTAGGACGAAGAAGCATCAATGAATGTTCTATGATAATACACTTGTATTGTCCACCTTCTAATTTTGAAGTGCAATTCTCTACACCTACGTAGATGTGAATAAATCAACTAAAACAAAATATGACGGAAAGAATGGGTGAAGTTTCGTCATATTTTGACTTGAAATAAGTTGTCAATAAAGGAAATAAATATCAACGATTTCTGTACAGGTCAAGGGAAGGTTTGTGAGGGGATGCCCTTATAGGTGATGTTCCTTATTCCGAAGATCGTTATTCCGAAACACTCAGCTTCCCTATACCTATAGATGTTTGTTAACCTTAGAATTAAATAGAGTTTGTTAATCCGAACTTCGTTCGTGGCGTTATTCCGAAAAGTTGTTATTCCGAGGTTCGTTCATCCGAAAGTGAAATAAGGTTCATTATTCAGAAGATTTATTATTCCGAAGGTTTATTAAGCAGAAAATGTCACTCGTGTACTAGTATTTCCCCTTCGACAAAAGCAAACATGAATAAACACAAATGTCAGTAATTATGCATTACGCATAACGTGTGTAGTTGGTCGAGAGCGAGAATATTCGAGATCATGTACTATTAATAAGTGATATTTCTGTGTGTCTGTTTCTATGTATGTACTTTTTGCGGATGTGTTGCTGTGTGTGTATATATAGGACATGTGGTGAAAGAAACAGTGTTTTTTGTTTTTGCTTTTGTTTTTGTTTTTGTTTTTGTTTTTCAGAAGCGCGTTAATGATGCACTTACATTTTAGTGCAACAGCGAATGTTGCATACCTCGGTTGGCCTGCCGTCAACTTTATTTCCCTGCCGCCGTTTGTTCGCTGCGAGCTTTCTCCCTCAGAAGACGAGGTACTGGCGGAGCGAGAGGGCGGAAGAAAAAGACTGCCAGCGTCTTGACCGCGACGGGATGGACTGGATATCGC
The DNA here is from genome assembly GCA_033980235.1 of Diadema setosum. NCBI lineage: Eukaryota > Metazoa > Echinodermata > Echinoidea > Diadematoida > Diadematidae > Diadema > Diadema setosum. The sequence goes on along the minus strand of CM067059.1, from coordinate 36,657,958 downwards.
TCGAGGCGCAAAACTGCGAAAATGCTCATCAATTTAAGAACCACCGAAGTCATATAGGCATTGCTGCATCGGTACTACTAATTCCCAACACTAATTATGGTATTCATAATGTATGTCGCACATCAGACTGCGAAATAAACCGGCGTTGAATCATGACCGCATCAGCCCCACACTTGACATGTTTGAGTATTTTTCGGGTTTGGTTAAGGAAGAGGAAGCCTCCGAAACGTAGATCGAGGTTCCGTTGATTCCGTTGGAGAAAGAAAAGCTGTAAAAAAAAAAAAAAACAACAACAACAACCAGCAACTCTAGCATCTCAAATACGAATTCATACAAACGACTTCGCTCGCGACTTAGTGTTAATTACAAAATTAATTTCATGTCTAATGATTTAAATGTCGCAACTTACTACTAACAGTGTAATCCATAACAGTCACCTCATTTTGTGTGTGTGTGTGTGTTTGTTTGTTTGTTTGTTTTTTGGTACTACTTTAGTGATTTTCTGCTGAGTTGTTCCCTAATCACCACCTTTATAAGTTATCCCCACTTTTTAGTGATTAATTCACTTATGATTACATGCATTATCTTGTTTGCTTATTTGTTGTTGTCTCGTCACCAAATTAACTGTTCATTAACAATGAACGGGGTGTGGCGCGGTATGTTTGATTTCGTTGTCACCCGAAGTACTGACATTCAGTGGTCATGAATATTGTTGTCGAATAAGTGCTGACATCCACTGGCCATGAATTTCTAATGATTTGTTCTCTGATCAGCTGTGTTCGTGTTTTGATTTCCGATCAAACGTTGGATCTCCAAAGGGTATATTCCCCATTACCAAAATCATATGGATGTTTCACAGGCTTTCGTTGAGACTATTCTCTCGCCTCATGTGCGGATTACACTGGTTCGCAAAGCAATTTCCCCTTTCTGAGTTATCAGGGATGGTAGTCGGTGGTCATCACGATTCGACCCCAATGTCCGAAATAGTAGCATTCCTTGGGGCGAATAGGGGAGTGATGTTATGAGAGATTTGGTAAAGCACTAACCAGCCCGGAGGGTAGCGACATGCACGTGTCTCCCTAGGTGCTTGTATTTTCATTAGGCAGACGATTTTTACCTTCATTCGAGTTGCCAGGCTCACAGACAACCGCGTCTCCCCAACACAAAGGCGCGTAAATCAAGCAGCGGGTCGGCGGCTGCTGGCCGCAGACCGCAACGAGATTGGTTTGGGTCAGGCTTCTTAGGCCGCGTTGAGGTCAATGCCATCTACTGTTGATGACCACTTTCCGCGGTCAGAAAGCCCTAACCCGGTAAATATGCCTCGACCACCTTTTTAAAAATTTTTTCCTTAAGGCGGAAAATGTGAGAATCTTGAAGACGGTTTTTTGATCAACGATAAATATGATGATTTTGTGGGGACAAGTTGGTTTGTGCAACGTTTACCCAACTATATTTTCTCTCCTGCCAGATTTGACGCAGTCGCACTTTGCCGTTGGTCCTTTGTAGCTGCGAGAGTGGCACCAACCTGATTGGTGTCAATCACTGTCAGATATTCGATTATATTTTTGGGGTATAACATCGCTTATCCGTATCCAAACAATAGCCAAGCATGGCGAGATGATGTGCGACACTGTCAGCAACTCCTACGATCTAAACAGAACAAACATTTTGAACAGCTCGTTGGTCTATGTGGTGTATCACCCTATATATCAAACAGCGCGACATGGCCACAACAATCAAAATACATTGTTAAAAAAAAAGAAAAGAAAGAAAGGCTAGTTAGTCAGTTAGGTACCTAGATAGCTAGCTCGCTTGCTAGATAGATAGATAGACATATAAAGAGATACGTTGTAGATAGATAGATAGATAGATAGATAGATAGATAGATAGATGGATAGATAGATAGAAAAAAGAAAGAAAGAAAGAGAGGTAGATCTTTTGTCTGTTACATACACATTTCATTTCATTTGATGCAATCTTGAACGTTTGAACATAAAGTCAATGATTGAAAAACTGCGGTTACAGCATAAGCCTCACCCAGAAATCAATCATAAAGATGACCAATTCGCTAACGCACTTTTATATACGTTGTTCACATTGACACAACAATAAGATGATAACTTAGCAACTAATCATCAGTTTTACCATATGTTAATATGCTAGGTGACGCAATTATAGGATAGTGATGGATTCATTGATTTTATTGACAGAAATACGTTTATGTTTTCATGACAAAGTGAAGGTATAAACATAAAACTTGTGGGAAACCCGTTTTTTAAACGATGGACTGTTAATTTCGAAGATTTCTGTCGCTGGCAAAACGTTTAAAGGTGGCAATTTGAGACACCATTTAATTCATAAGTTGAAAATTCGGAAATCGTTATCACTTTAATTGTGATTATCAAAGTCTGTAACATAATCATCATAAAATTAAATGTCTGTTGTTTTGAACGTACAATAAGTTTATTAATACAAAAGGACTCTTTAATTCCAATCTTGTAATCTATCTCACATTTATTTGTCCTTTCAAGTGGGCTTTGACAGCTTCGTTCTTTTCTTAAAAGAAAATAATCTTAATGTATGTCATAGGTACACTTAAAAAATTTACACGTCCTTGAATACCCCATATTAATAATGATAATACGCATGCATTTTAGTAACTGTATAAGGACTTTGATGATTGGACCGCTTTAGAGCTTGATGGTCAAAACAATTTCAATCAAAATACAAAATGATTGTCATCATCAAAGAAAAAGAGAGAAAGATAAACAACAATCATGGAAGAGTGAAAATGTGTATATTGAATGCAAATGGACCACAATTAATGTGTTTGTGTTGTTGTTGTTTTTTTTTTTTTTGGGGGGGGGGGATGGGGCATTCTCCACACTTTCTCCGTCGTGCTAAGTCCTGAATTCCTATAACCTTGGCCCCAAGAGCTAATGTGGAAACGTGCTCATTATGGCATTTGCATTAGACATTGGGACGGCGACGTAAACATAAAGCGGCGGGGGAGGGTGGAGTGGTTGGGGTGGGGTAGAGGGTGCATGGTGGTGGAGGATCCAAATGAGGTGTGGGTGCCAGAAACCAGAACGGACCCTCATGACTTTGAGTTAGTGGATAAGAACAAAACCTGAGGGGAAAAGAAGACTTCCTCTCTTTTCATGTTTCAAGTCAAAAGACGAATGACATGTTTGGGAGTGGATCTCTTCTGAAAGAGGCCTGAAAATTCAGCCAAAGTGTTCCTTGGGTTCGTACGAACCCAAAATCTTCAAAAAACGTGCGAATATCACACGATTTTAACAAGCAACTTTCGATGTTTTGGGACATCTTGGAGTGCTTTTTCGTAAAATCGTAGTTTCACGAGCCTCAGAAATATCGTCGTAAACCTTCTCGCATGAGCATCGGAGAAACGCAGAAATCGAAAGAGAGTACAAAGTGCTAGGAAAGCGTGCTCAAAAACATTTCTCAATCAATTACATGTATAAGTATGTTTCCAGACAATTCTGAGCATTTTGAAATTTCGTGTGCGTCCGTTCGCATGTTTTTGGGCGCGCAGCGCGTACGCATCACAGATAATAGCCGTTTTCGCTCGATTGGGATTGCTGATACATACTGTCGCAAGATCCATTGATTTGCTGTCATCCTAGACCAACAAAAAGGCAATGCGACTGCGTTAGAATTAAGAAAGAGTGCACACTGAGTGAAATAAAAATGCCTTTGTTTCTTCTGTTACAGTTCATAATTCCGTGGCCCAAAACAAACAAAGTGCGTAATTCTCGAGGTTCGTTAAATATGCACCTTTCGTTTTTTGTTTCGGATTAACGACCCTTATTTCGTTTTCGGAATGACTTTTAAACTAACAATTTTTTTTTCTCGATTTTTTTTTTTTTTTTTTTGATTAGCAAACCTTCGAAATAACGTCACAAATGTTGAGATGACTAAACCCTATTCAATTTTCGGATTAATGAACATATAGGTATACAGAATATTGGTATTTCGGAATTTTCGGAATGACGAACCTTATTTCACATTCGGATAAACGAACTTTCTCAATAACGAATTTCACTGGTTTATTCGGCCTAGCCCTTCATGTCTGGAGAAACATTGCATATTCCAAAAGTATGCATGAGGTGTAAACGATTTTATGCATCATCATGACTAGCCGGACATTGTGACGTCATCATGATTAAGGCCTTCTGAAAAAAAAAGAAATCGGAATCTAACATATGACGTCACGTTGTTTTCTATTCATTTACCAATAATTTTATGTCGGTAATTTTTGCTCGATAACATCACAATTTTAGATACATTTTAGCTGACACAATTGTCTTTCCAACCAGTGGTGAAAATGTCGATTTATACAGGCAAAAATTCCCCTAAGGTATTTTTTCCTGTCATGAATTTACATGACAACGATCTTCTAGATGTTTCTCTCTTGTTCGACTCCACTTTATCTGAAATTTACATTATGTTATAGTTTAGACAACATGCTTTAGCAATGTTGCATTTGTTTTTCTTTATTTTCTGGTAACGGCATGTTTCTCTAAACGCAATGTTTTGATTTGTGACTCCCCAGTTTTAAACTATATGACGAGCATAAGCGCTGTTCAAGTCTGTAGTTTAAGTGGAGTTTACTACCAATAAAAATCGTCTGCCAGGTGTAACAACAAAATTAATGTGATACGGAGTCTGTTAATTTCCTTGTGTCATTGTTTCCTTATTCAAAACAAATGTCCCTTTGAAATGTATTCTTCATTCGAGAACCAACTGCAACAACTGAAAAGTGATAAACGTCGTATAATGTATTTTGAAAACATAAAAAGTCACCTTAATCCAGATTGCATTTTTTTTTTTTTTTTTTGCTCGGGGGCTGGTTCGATAGAAAATAGTGAAAGAAAAAAACAAATACAGAAACAAAAATACAGAAGAAAATTTTTCTTATCTTTGCTGCCGCGTCAAATGAAATTCATGTCGAAATCATAGCCAATCACAGCGATTAAAATAATGAGTGAGCTTTGTTGCATAAGCTGCGAAACATTTCGTTCCTCCCCCTCTTTTTTTTTGTTTTGTTTTATTTTGATTTGTTTTGTGTGTGTTTGTGGGGGGGGGGGGATAGGCAGTGGAGAGCAGTCCATCATATCAAATTCATTTTTTTTTCTTTGTCCTATGAACCGGACACCGAACTCATATCAACAAGATAAGAAACGATGGCAGAGGGATGTCCAGTTGCTCCCAAATTCTTGCCGGAGGTCTTGTGTGTGTGACCGCTTACTAATCAGCCCGGACAGTTAATAGGTGCGAACGTCATAAGGTTAGGTCAGAGTAATTGGATATATTTTATTGGATGAGTAATTTTCCCCCTTCCCTACCTTTGAGTAAAACATGGACGTAAGGTTGTAGCGGGGTGTGCTCGTGAATGGCTTCTAAACTCTAGAAAAAATGAGGTACGACAGATTGCGATGTATTCTGTTATACAGATTTATGCATTGATAATGTGATATTATTGAGCACTTGATATACTACCTCCTCAATTTATTCTTATCCCATGAAATAAGGGGATAAAGTGTTCCTAGTTAGACTTCTTGTATCTTTGCCGTCCCATTATACCAGTAAAGATCAATATTTAAAATGTCAACATTACACACTAACCGCGCTCATTACATTACAACTTGAAGAGTTTGAAAATAAATTTGACAAATTCGTAACTGCGTTTGGTTGTCTATATAAAGTAAACAGAAGACGAAGAACAGAAGATTAGAAAGAAGAGGTATCAGAAGGAGAAAAAAAGAAACGTAGAAATTTCTTTCAATAATTTTCGTAGACTTTTCAAGCTAGTAACAGTTAGAGAAAGAAATCAAATGAAATCAAAGAAAAACGAAAAAAAATCCTGAAAAAGCGTCAATTCAAAAACATAATAGAAAAAGAACAAGAATAACAAAAAACGCATAAACTAGATTTGCAGACAAGGAATGAATCGGAGGTTAAAGGCTGCGATTCGAGTCAGAAATACTCAATTACGGCCACGCGTCGAAGGTTAACTAAGGCCAGGGCAGCACGCGCCACGTCTGTCATTTCAGCCTTCGACATGCACTCGACAATCACAGCGCTTTTATTTAAATTCTTACTCTGGGTTGTTACCTTCTAATTCATTCTTTCTTCTTCTTCTTCTTCTTCTTCTTCTTCTTCTTCTTCTTCTTCTTCTTCTTCTTCTTCCTCTTCTTTCTCCGTCTTGTGTGAAGGAGCGAAACCCATCACAATCGATTTTTGATCGTTCTTTGTTGCCACGCGCCGACCTTTCTTAGGCATCCTTTTTTTCCCTCTTGGTTCATAATACGATTACATTTGCGATTGTTCACAGCTGAAAAGACGCTTAGACTAAATGAAAAGCACAGAGAAACACAGGGAAAAGCGAGGAATCTGGTGGCTCAATGCATCTTCCTTTTCTGCTCCTGTCAGGTCCTTCCTTCGCCCGGCAGACAGCGGTGTACGCTAGTGTCATCACATTGTGAAACAGGTGAAAGTGCTTATCGCCTGCGATTGAGACGCCAAGGAGAAACGGCGAGCAGGAGGCAACGACTTAGGGGAGGCGCAAGAATAACAAAGGAAGGGGAGGGGGTTGTGGAAAACGTCTCAAGGAGTATGAACCGCCATATGAATGCTTGAGCGATGTCAGGAAAATTGTCATTGAACTTGATTAGATTATCGGATGTCAATGCGATAAGTCATGCACAAGCCGTTCCTGAACACTGGCGTGCGGCGATTTAATTTATCTATTGGTAAAGGTGAAAAACGAAAGCGGGGTATTCAGGGAGGAACGGGGAGATAAAGATAAGGAGGGAGATGGAAGGTTGATAGAGAGAGAGAGTAAAAAAAAATCTTGACTTTTGGGTAAACTTACCAATCGTTAAATTCTCATGAACTTTGATTTGCAGTGATTTAGCAAAAGAGATTTAAAGACATCATGTAGCGTCTTTAATGATTTCGACAGAGCTTCAAATCTGAGCTGTATTGGAGAGTGATTGAGCGACTCAGAAATTGAACCTAACTCATGGAAGCAACTGGCTTCTAAATTACTCTCTCTTGTCATTGCTCCTCTATTCTTTCAAACATAGTGGTTTCTTATGTTCAACACAATTCTGATTAAAGTTTGTTGGATTTTTTTTTGTCTATCCGATGATTAGGAGAAATACTATAACCTGTGGTTCAGTGCTGACTCGGCACTTTTGCCTCGCAAGGGATGATGCAATCTTTATAAAAATGTGTCCATCACAGGATTAAACTTATCTTGAACAGAAAATGAGTATGATAAATTGGCCATTCCTTTTTTTTTTTCTTTACAGGACTGGTAATTCTCTGGTCATTGAGCCCTCTCAATGTTTTAATCAAATTTCTGCTCAAACTGCGCCCTTCCCGAGCACCTCCGGTAATGAGAAAGAAAAATCCTGAGTTTTGCTCGTACTCTCTTTTTTAGTAAGAAAAAAGTAACTAAGTAAGTCGTTAAGTGAGTAGGTAACTTCAAAGGTAAGTTAATATGTTCGTACCTAAATAAATATGCATGTTTTTATGAATATCTTCCCAATCGGCTTGCTTAAAAAAACAACAACAAACAAACCCGAAACCCATTATGATGACAACCAAAACCGTTTAAAAAAAGAAAACTTTCAGAAAATGGGGAGGGGATTCTATGGACCCGAATTTCACATACAAAAGGAGCATTATTATTCCTCCTACTTCTTTCCATCCCATCCTATCAATATGTATATATCTTTAAATCCAAGATATTATCTTACGTGTTAGTGAATGATTCCACTGGTATTTCTGGCTATATGGTATGGCAATTCAATGAGATGGCTAAATAATGGCCTCGCCTCAGCTGTTTCCGATTAGGCATGTGTTTAAGCTGTGATTAGCAAAACTGAAGTATTTAGGGTGTCATCTGCGTGTTTTTATTTGTTTATTATATTTAGACATCACCTCTTCATTTTACAAACGGAATAACGATCAACCATCTGATTTGAGCAACTTCGGTATCAATCTGCGGCATCTATCATTAACATTACAACTTTGAAATTCCAAGTTTGGCAATTGTGCGGCCGGAACCTCATGTTGACATATATCTCAAGTATGCGATTCAAGGGCGCAAAATGATGAACGAACAATTAGGTTCACTGGTGTAAATGAATGGAATTCAATAAGTATGCTTTGAAATGTAGCGCAACTTTTCCTCGATTCAAGTACTTATTGAAGCTCTCTTTTGTTGTTGTGGTCATTCTTCTTCTTCTTGTTATTGTTATTGTTCTAGTTGTTGTTGAAAAGTTAGCCATGACTGGGTAGATAATGTTCTTTTTCTCTATTCCTTCGTCTATCCTTATATACTTCATGTATGTGTGTGTGTGTGTGTGTGTGTGTGTGTGTGTGTGTCTGTCTGTCTGTTTGTGTGTGGGTTTATGTACTATACGTATGTGTTCCTGCGATGGTGTCTAGTTTATCTACTTGACTTCACACAGAATTGTTTGTAATGTAACGCTGCGATTGTGAATGACAGTACTTTCATGCATACTTATGGCAATTCTCATACAAACGCAAGATTCTTGCAGGGCTGCCAGGCTCTTACTCTATTTTTTTTTTTCTTATTTGGGTTTGGTTTTGCTTTTCTTTTTCTTTTTTCTTTTTTATTTGTGTGCATGTGTGTGTGTTTCTTTTTTAGTAGGTTCGGTATTCATCATGCAAGCTGCCGTTCGTTCGTCAGGCGCGCAATACCGCACAGCCGTGCCGGGGGTATTATGGCGGCAGTGACCGTAGGAAACCAGGTAGCAGAGAAATTCAAGACTACTATATAGAAAAACTGGGAGGGATGATGCTGCTGAGGTTGAAAGTGACAGTGATGATGAAAATAATGATGCCTACCGTCACGATAACGATGACGAAGGTAATGATGCTAATGCCGATGATGATGACGAGGAGGAGGAGGAGGAGGAGAAAGCAGAAGATTGTGATGATGTCGACGATGACGAAGATGAAAGTGGATGATGAGGATGACGACAATGGCTGATGGCGCCGTCGATTACGATGATAACGCACTTATCAGTAGATACAGAAATGAAACTATAAGTGTATGCAAATTCACCCCCTGAAACAATTCATCTGATTCCATTGTTTTGCTATGAAAAATTGCAAGTAATCTGCAAACGCATGAATAAACCCCCCCCCCTCGTTTCCTTTCCTCGCAATGTTTCACTCTTTGTATATGGCTCAATTTTGGCAGCTCTCTCATAGGACCAAATACAAATTGGAGTAGTAGGCCTCCAAGTTGTAGTAGTGTCAACTGCAGTAAGAAAAGAACAAACAGAAGAGAAGAGAAGAACAAGCATGAGTTGTATGACTTCGTATTGACTTTCCTCTTCAGAGGAACCCATTATTACATACGATGACTTTTCAGAGGGTCCCTCCATTTTTTCGTACATTACGTATTGCGCGCTTTGATGATGTAAAGTAACCATGTTTCACTAACTAATGTGGCGTTATTGTATTTTCTGTTTATTTCATAATGTATCGTCTACATTATTCCTCTGTTGAAAAAAAAAAAACAAAACCAAAACGAGTGACGTGTATGTTATCATGCTTTGTAGAAGAAAAAAATCAACTGATTATAAAGGCAATATATCGTAGGTTTATCCTTTCAACTAACGCCCAAAATTCTAAGTCACATTCTTAACAAATGACATCTTCTATAAAAGAATCAACTTATCAATTTTCGTGGCAAGACAACAGCCTAAAAGCCATCTAAGGAAGCTACCATGATATTAAATCCATTCCTTTTGGAGACGTAGGAAATACGGGCCACCATCTCATTCAGGGCAATATCACAGAAAATATTATTGTCCGACAGGTGGAAGACTTGAAAGCAGACTATAGCGCACATATCGACTTTCTTGACCACTCGGACTGGATAAAGGAAAGGTCCGAGAGGCACTGACCTGTCTTGAAGTGCATGACCAGGGGTCATTGCGCTAGGAGCAAAAATATTGGTTGGTCGAAGCTTGTTAGATGACCACTGTTATCATAAGGGTCTTAAACCGGAGCGCAGGTTCCCAGTGGCGCCCTTCACAGGCCACGTCCAGTTTCTCCGGCCGTCCCGATGGGTTGCTCATCCATTTATTCATCAAGGGGCGCTTTGGGAGCAGGAGGCGGGAGGTGTAAGGTGTACGATTACCGAAATATTTAAAGGCATTGTCGATGGTTCATGGTATGCATTAGAGTTTTACAATGACAAAGGGTTTTGTGTGTCTGTTTTCTTGTGTGTGTGTGTGTGTGTGTGTGTGTGTGTGTATGTGTGTGTGTGTATGTGTGTGCGTGTGCGTGTGTTTGTGTGTGTGTGTGTTTTACTAGTAGCTATACTACTGTGATTGAAGTATTAAGTTTGTTTTTAGATGAAAAGAACATGGACACCAATGTCTTATCATGAATTCATAAGCGCTGTGGTTGATTATGACAAGTCGTTGGCGATGGATGTGAAGATATCATAGACATTATCAGTAATAATTATGATAAAGACAGTGATAATGATAATAATAACAACTATTATTATCATAATGACCATAGTCAAGATAATCATTGAGATGATATCGACGAGCAGTACCTTTAATGTTGCTGTTCAAGTAATGACAATAAATCTCATTAGAACAGAGTACGAATGATATAATGATAATAGATATAAGTTATGTAAATGGAAATAATGTGGTCTTGTTCATCAGTAGTCTATAGTAGCTTCTTCGGTGTTACCATTGCTCTTCCAGGGGGTCACCGCCAACATTCTTACCTCATTATTGCCAGATATTCATTATCAAAGCTTGTCGAGAGGGACATCGTGGATAAAACACCTTGTCCATTACGGATATAAGCTCCTAGCAAGAATCGAACTCAGGAGCTTCTGGACTCCCGACTCCCAATCGGAGGACTCGAAATCAATTCCCGCCCGGTAGGGTAATGATAATGGCAGCTTCCCCTGGTAGAGCAGTGGCAACAACGAAGAAGCTACCTTGGATCAAAAGACCTTATCATTTTTCCCTGTCATTATCATTTCAAAGTCAGGAGTCTCATGTACACTGTATCTCACATCAATCAACATGGCAGCCTATACGGATGGAATGAAGGAAAACTGTGTAAGTAATGAATATACTCAACGAGAAAAAGCCTGAGTGAAATTGACGAATAGACTTTAGAGATTTAATTTTTCTTCAGATTTTGAATATATATATATATATATATAAACAAAGAAAGGGAAAACTGACCAGAAATAATGATAAGTAGTGAAAACTTTGAGCAAAGAAAATAGGTTTCCATCGGGATTCGAACCCGAGACCGCCGGGTTCGAATCCCGATGGAAACCCATTTTCTTTGCTCGAAGTTGTCACTCTCTCTCTCTCTCTCTCTCTCTCTCTCTCTCTCTCTCTCTCTCTATATATATATATATATATATATATATATATATATATATATAACATATTGTCCCTGAGAGAAACCAAACAAGTATTTATATTAAGTCTATAACCACTTTCAATGGCTGGATATAAGGCCGGATCGGAATCCTTTCGTGAGAATGGATAAGTTGAGCTCTGGCGTGCTAATTAGTAGAGAGTGGTTATTTTTGTGGATACGTGACCGGAAACGCATCCCCAAAGCTGACATCGAGGGTCTTGCACCCGATCGCACTGCCTATTACATGCGTTATGGCTTCAGTACGGTTCGTCAACGTGGACAGTTTATATTTCTGGTGTTACTTTCTAGTGGAGATGACGCCTGTCCGGAGATCAGGAGGTCGTAGGTTCGAATCCTTCTTGAGTATGTACGCCCATGATTTTTTATCATGGCTACTACTAAAACACTGATCAATTCAGTGCTTATTTACGTCGATGTTGGGCGATTTGTCAATCAGTTGCAATGAAAACATCTCGACGGAAGAATTTCACTAATTTGAATAATCTTGGAAGTGTAACTAAATCAACAGATTGCAAAAATGTAAACAAAGCAGCAGAGGAGGAACCACCCGATTCCACCATGAGACAACAAAGTAGAAACATCTCTGCAAGTACCTGCAATTATAAATAGCAATATCATACCATTAGCAAAGGACAAGTCCACATGTGGTGAATTGAGTGAATGCAGAAATATTAGTAGAACACATCAATGAAAGTTTGGGGGAAATCGGACAATCCGTTCAAAAGTTATGAATTTTTGAAGCTTCTGCGCAGTCATTGCTGGGTTCTGCGCAGTCATTGCTGGATGAGAAGACTACTACAGTGTATGATGTCATATGCGTAGAACGATACAAGAAAAATATAAAGAGAATTTCCCAAAATCTTATTTCTTGAAAAAAGTACACATTTCCTCGACTTGTCACTGACGTATGTTAAGGGTAACATTATTCCTCGTGCTTTCTGAAAAATGCAAATCAAGTGTCCTTTTATTATGCGAGAAAAGTGAAAATATGTTGCATTTTCTCAATATCTGTATATCGTTCTACGCATGTGACATCACAAGCTGAAGTAATTACCCTCTTTTCCAGAAGTGACTGAGCAGAAACTTCAAAAATTCATAACTTTTGAACGGATTGTCCGATTTTCCTCAAACTGTCACTGATGTGTTCTACTAATATTGCTGCATTCACTCAATCCACATGTCAATAAAGGTGGACTTGTCCTTTAAATGTGGAACCAAGCAGATGTACCAGACGCCCCATCATTATAGATTGTCATCTTTGGTAATTCATTACGATATAATCACATCTATATAATATGTATTTAATTGAAGTAGATAAGTTCAGAGTGTTCACGACAATGACATACCTTTACATCATAATAATATAGGTGAAATTTCCATTTTTAAAAATGAAATGGAATTTTTCCTTTTCTTTTAAGCCATTCGATGCTCGATTTCTAAACATACCTTTATAGGTATGCTTGACTTGAGGTTACGTTATTCCTATATTCGAATATATCTATAAAATTTGAAAATAAGGAATGTATAAGTTATAAGACTATCTTCGTGAAAGTGCCAATTGTATTCAAACATGGGGTTTAAATTCTTTTTAGTATTTTGATATATTGCATTAACTTTCTCATCCCAAATAGTTTTAATAATGACATTCAATGAATAAATTAATAACAGTTTCCGGTAGTATCTAACAGAATGTACAGTTGAGAGGAACCCATCCTTTTAATTTTGTGCATGAAACTATTTAGTTCAACAACTTTATGAAATAGCTCAATATTCACGGAAGGAACTCGAGCATCAATAGATCTCTTCTGAAGTTTCACAAATGGATGTTATCTGACGTTATACTTAGTCTGGATTCAGTGACATGTCTTCTCAAAAGCAAATTTGTTTTGTTGGAACACAACTCTCTACCATAATTACTGAGTAGATATTATTTCGGAACTTTCTCTGCTTGACCAAAGTTATTAACTATTTTGTAAAACAAATTATGTTTTCAATTTGAAATGGTTAATCACAGTTAAGGTATATATCTCTTTAGAAATTAAATGTCTTCCTTTCTTCTGGAGAAATACCAAAGTCACGAATAAGTTCTTCACACAATTTGCTTCCCTCGAAAGGATAATCGATAACTCACTGACAAAAGTATACCCCTCTCAAACCACTCTTGATAAGAAAATTGAATTGCTTTGGCTTGCATTTAATATTTCCGAAACAAATTCGTGAAATTTCTTCTGAGATGAAACATATCGCCATCAATTTTGCATTCTGATGACAAGGGCTTAAATGTTTCGTGTTTGTTTGTTTTTTCATAGTGATCGGAACAGCAATGTCGCTCCTCATGTAGTAGCCTCAATTAATGATTATGGAATGTGAAAACGAAGTAATACATGTATTACCTTTTGACATATTCATATCTAACATATTTACTTCTGACTTTGTCGCCTCTGATATTGCACTTCTAACATTTTTACTTCTATCATTTCTGCGATCAACCTATACTCATGTATGTTTTCTCCTTCCAGCGTGTTTGATCATTCTACGACTTCCTGCAAATTAAAATGAGTGTAACAAGACCTTGGTCAATGTTTTCCAGTTTTGTTTCGTCTTTTATTATCAAGGATGTACGTCGTGTTTGTAACATTCTTCTTTTTTTTTTAGACTTTAGGATGAAAATAAACGGAAGTCCACTTTCAAAGAAGAAAAAGAAAATATACAAACTGGATTCCTGACGTCAGTTTTGTGACATATGTGCTGATACAGGACAATTTTCTGGAAGAGCTTTTCTTTTCGACACAACTGCCGTTGGCTTGTACATGTATAACATCACAATGATGTCGAAGCACAAAAATTAAATTCAAATCGAATTTGAAAAAATCAGGAACGAATGACTCATTTGCAATTGCACGTGTTGTTAATTACTATTATGATTATAGACAAACAAAACTAAGGAAGAAGAAATAAGAGGTTGATTTTGGTGGAAAATTCAAAGGAGTGGTAAAGATCACCCTTTGTAAATTTGCATCAGATAGTTTATTTATTTTACATTTATTATTCCGTCTTATTCCCCTCAGTATCTCAAATGCTTTCCAGGGGAGCCATGTGTACAAATACATACTCAGACACTAGAATCCAAAAGACCTCATAAAATCACATTACAAAACCAAACACACGCAAAACAATACACGCTTGAAAAGATACGAGACTGACATATACAGAAGTCAACATAAACAAAATGAATTATTCCAGAAATAAAAACGTATAAATGAAAAATGTGCAATTACTGTAATGGCATACTGTAAGTAAAGACTAAGTTCAAAATACGATGAAAAATTGTTGGTGAGGCAAAAAAATAAATTATCATATAAATACAAACCCTTAAAAGAATTATGAAAGCAATCAGTTCATCACCACTGTGTCATTATAATTAGTATTTGATTAAAAGGTATAACTCAACTGACGGCATAATACATAGTTGTAAACATACCATAATGATCACGCGGTAATTTGTTGTTGAGAAGTAAAACGAATTCTTTTTGGTAATATTTTTGATGTACATACAGTGGAAGAGGGTGGGTGGTGGGACGGTGACGGTCACTCTTCGATTTATTTTCATATACAGGATTATGAGTGACATCACCAACTTATCATGAATACAGCATAAAACTGCTTAATATGCTGAGATAGTTTTTCACGGTTAGGCACACAAATGCTATGCAATATCGCTCTTTTTGTTTCGATCTGTTACGAATAAGTCCGCTGTAATAGTCAAATCAGAACCTGCGCAATATCAATGAATGCAGTGCTTTGTCTCATAAATTTCTTCGAGCACTATGTTCTTTATGTTGTGTGTACAAGTTTGCATGTGTCATTATGGCAATCATTTCTTCACAGTCATACACACACATGCACAAACACATCCAGTCTCTCCCCCCCCCCCCCCATCTCACTTATCTACCTATCTACTATCTATCTACCTATCTATCCATCTATCTATCTATCTATCTATCTATCTATCTATCTATCTATCTATCTGTCTGTCTGTCTGTCTATCTCTTAGTCTTATTTTCCTTATGTTTCCATTTGGGTTATTTGTTTTTATTAATTCTATACTCATTAATCTAGTAGGGGCCTACTGAATACTGTGCTAAAGTTCTCACCGTGGTAATGAACCTCGAACGTGATCCGTTGTGTACAGTGCCACGCCTTACCAGGAAATATTCCCCAAATATTTAAGTTGTATCATATTCAATGTTCGACAAGCTATAAACTATATGCAGTTGCCATGCTTTATTCATCCTGAGATTCAGAACATTTTTTTTTTCCTCTTACAACCACATCTATCCCGATATTCCGCAAAATACAAAAGTAAAAATTACATTAAAAAATGTCTAAAGGAGATGAATTACTTCTTCTCCAACCCCTTAACTCTAAGTCGTCATAAATGATCTCACTCTATGTCACTTCACGCAGACGATATCGTAATATATAACTCCAGAAAATCATCTTGAAATTCATCATTTTTGCCGATAAAAACAGTCGCGTTTGCGCTCCATGAATTAATATGAACTCTTCATCCTCTCCTTCGTTTTCGCCACCGATCTCTACAGTTACACAGAGATCAGTGGTTTTTGTTTTCCTTTGTTTATTTTTTTTTTCATCTGAGAAGATGGCTGGATAGCCCATATTCAGATGCACGAACTGGTCTTCCATGGGGTCCAGTTTGATGTGAGGTGATGGGACCACTTCACCGGGTTATGCTATTCCTTTACGAACAGGCAAAAAGAGAAGGGAAGGGGGCTAGCTATAGCATCAAAACAAGAAGAGCTTCACTGACTCTCTGCAGGCAGCATATAATAAGTTGATTTTTTTTTTTATATTGTTGATACCCTATCATAGGGCATACACCGATATAAATATAGAATTACGTGTATATACATGTATTATGTGAAATGACTTTGGAATAGCTATTTCTAACATACATTTCTTTGAACATAATTATCTCATCTTATTTTTGCACTTGCCGTCTGCTTCCTATAAATTGAATTTCAATTTATCCATATATTTGTGTTCAAAGTTTTCATTTTTTATGCGTTTGTTTGTTGTTGTTTTTTTTAATTTGAAATTTTAATAAAGTGATGAGTTAACTGCAGTAGAAGATGGGCAATTCCGGCCAGTTAGTCTGAAAAGGAAGAAAAAAAATTACAAATCAGATAATATAATAAATCCTGAAATCTCCAAAATTTCAGTTGATGACGTCATCGCCTCATAACTCGCTTTTAATAATTTATACATAAAATCTTTAAATGATATCAATTTTTTTCTTTTCTTCAAAAGCAGTTATTAACATGTCCCTTTCTCAAATCCGAATGTGATTGACTTAAACTTATTTTGAAGTTGTTCAGCCAGGAATAACATATTTTTTTTAACACTTTTATAGCAGAGGATTCTAATTTTTGTAAGTTTTTGTGTTACATATTAATCAGTGGAGAATTGAAAGACGTTGACCACATTAACTCACTAATTTGCATATTCAAAATGACTGTTTAAGAACTGTTTGGGGAAATTAAAATATCACAATGTCATAACTTTTCTAATTTTAATCCGATTTTTATCAAATTTTCATTGCTGTGCTTGTAAAATTCTACTCTTTTTTTTTTCTCGTACTTACTTTTAACTTGTCCATAATTGTCCCTTTGAGAGGAACACTTGTGTGTAACGAAACATGATAGTGTGATAAGGAAAAATGATAATTTGTGACAAAGGTTAAAGCTCCCACGTTACGTGGTTACTGGTAACAACCTTAACGTCCGTAACAACTTCTTCATAGCATACACTCTTGCTCTGTGCACACAACCTGCTCTCCTATACTCATTGTAATCTCGTGTTTCATCGTCAGGCGTGTGTGAATGATGAGGTTCTCGCAGCAGTGTTCTCAGCTTAGAATAATTCAGATATATCATGCATCTGCGTCTTGAGTAACAAAGAGAGACATACACACAGATGACTAGACGGAGGGAGGGGAAGATTCGGATACACATATACACAATGTCATGTAGAAATGAGGAAAGACAGAGACACTATGCGCAGGCAGATGAATAGACACGGAGGAAGTGAGAGACAGAAAGATGAATAAAGTGAGAAAAGAGATTGAGAGAGGGGGTGGGGGAGGGAGAGGGGGCGATTTGAGGGGACTACAACATACCCTGCTGACGCCACGACCGATTTCCATACCATCATACTCAACTCATACTTACAGATTGGTTTGAGGAGGCGGTGCAACGGGCAAGCCTGATAGTATTATCCAAAATCGCATTCAAAAAATTCGTTTAAAAATGCCAGCAATTCAGTATAATCTTTAGCATTTATATATCTTTTTTTTTCTTTGTTGGGGGGGGGGGGAAGGGGGGTGGGGTTGATGAGGACATCAAAACAAACATATTGGAAGAAGTTTCATCATGATCGGACACAGCTTTAATCATTCACATTTTCCCCATTTTTTGTCTCTATTCGCACAGACAATAGGTAATGAATTACCACCTCGCAAATTTTCCGCTCACTTGCAAAAAGAATTCATGAAATGTCATTGTTTCAGACGTGAAATAGTAATATATGCATATATATATATATATATATATATACATCTTTTGATGTCGCACCAAGAGTGAAAATAATGATTTAAACGAATGGGATAGGGAGAGGGTTGCAGATGCCTAAGTTTATCGTCCAAAGAAATACATTCTTTATTCTTCATGACGATTTTATGCAAAAGCCATGGAATGCAAAATTTCTGAAGTGATGGTATCATCATCTGAGTTCATTTTTATATGTGGCTGCGACCAAAACTTCAAAATGAAGATAACAACAACAGCGCCAACAACAACTGCAGCAATATAACCTGTATGTCTATACCTATGCATGGTCATCTTGTCTTTACTGTTAATCTGATGTATACGTTCTCCGTGGAAGTCGCTTGAACTTTTATATAGTATGCCATATTTCCCATTAGCCAAAGCATTTATGGCTGATGAAACAAAATTAAATATTGAAAGGCGTCTATGATGTGTCAAAGCGCTGTATTGTTTAATGATATTGTGATGACGAAATGGAGAAACATTTATCAAAAATGATTTCCGATGTCAATGTTAGCTTTCAAACAATAATTTTACCTTTTTTTTTTCCTACGCAATAATGCAATCGATTATGATCGCATAATTTATGCAAATTGAGTGAGGTGATGATGTCATCACCTCTCGGCTCTCCCATTGGTCATCAATTCAGGCATCAATAAAACCATTCATTCATATATATGATAGCACACGAGATCCTCTCTTGGAAACGCACATTTGAAACATATCGCTATATGTTTTGGTTAATGATAGAAATGAATTAAAAAGAAAGAAAGTACATGAAAACGAAATGATAGAGGACATCGTCCACGTTATATTAGTATTCTTCTGTACTTCATAATATGTCATTTTGTGTATTTGATTCTAAAAAGAGAAAGTAATAGAAAATCTACCTTTGAAATAGAGTAAACGTTACCGATTAATGATAAGAAAAATTAGAGTCACTATGATCTCCTTCTGGAATGTTTGCGTGATAAGATAGATGCTGAATCCACCGTTTGTCCATGACGGATTCTTGTCTGCGGTGTGCAATGGCCTCCAGTGTCCTCTACTCGACTAATGTGCCTGATTAGTGAGGGTGAGTGAGGCCATTCTGTTAGTGATGAAGAATTGATAGATTGATGATCTTAATTAGCGATACAGAATAAAGCTAGATGTATACTCGACTAAAAGAAAATACGGACAGTAAATAATGACAGTGATGATCACGATTTTAGGAAGAGCAGTAGAACCTAAGTCATCTGCATGTCCTCTAACTTCTGTATTTTCAGCACATTAAAGTATGCTTCTTCAGTGGTTATTAGCTATCATTAAGATATATTTGGACGCTTTCATTCGATATCTATTGAAATTAACAGCTCTTTATAATCGTTCTGAAACTTACCCTTTTGCTTTCGAAGGCCGAAAAAAGGTACATAAGGAAAAGTGAATCAGGAGAAAAGAAAACTTATTTACACCCAGGTCGAATGTAATTAACGTCTTATTATGCTATTGTGAACATTATCGGTTCCAGTAATATTGTATGTTGAGATGACTATACTATACAGACAATGTGGTTTTAACCAAATTATATGCATTTAATAGAGATAGAGTGGAGAGGTTATAAGGCAATTTGATTAAAAGCTTTGAAATAGAAGAAGGATGTCAGTAACATTCAAGTCACCGAGGACAATACGTATTAATGTCAAGAAGTTATGCAGAGTTCAGCATATAGGGTTTGTTCGATGTAACCGAGGTTGCATGGTTCATCTGTTAGGTCTTGGTCGTTTTCATCGCTGAGTCATGGATGTTATGAAAAGTCTTGTTGATGGTCTTGTTAGAGCTCTTTTTACGGCTCATTTTGTCCCATATTTTCAGCTATTTTATAGGCCTATATTTCGATTAAGGCTTTTATTTCTACTGCTTATATACCCCCCTCTTTCCCATTTTTTTTTCCTTCTCTGTGTCTCCCTTCCTAGCACACAACAAGCCAATATGTAGTTACAGTCTATTACACTTGCATTAACAGATAAAGGCTGTGTATTGTTATGTAATTTTCATCACTTCAATTTTCATGACAACGTATAATTACGATAAGGTTCCACAATTATTACTCTTCTCAGTTCACTTTGCTTCGAAACCTTAAATGTTCTCTGTTAAAGAAAGTGAAATGTCTAAGTTCTGAAAATGAAATAGAATTTGAATTGAATTAAATTGAATTGAACTGAACTGTACTGAACTGAACTGAACTGAACTGAACTGAATTGAATTGAATTGAATTGAATTGAATTGAACTGAATTGAATTGAATTGAAAGGTTATCTGAGAAAACGGACATATTGAGATACAGAGTTTTAACAAGTAATGTCATGGATATCTTTACGTTTCAGAGGAAGAACATTTCTAAACATTAAGCAGGGGCTTGCATTGGATTACGTAAGTGGATGATATCTAGCTTTACCATCGGGGTCATTATACCACTGATAATTGCGCATCGCATACTAAAAACCCTATCTGCTGAATTGCACCATGTGCAGCTTAACGAATACCCACGTTAATATTCTTTGTGCTCACCATCAGCTTTAGGGGGCGGGGGAGGCTCTACAGAAACAGAAACTAAGAAAGATTTCAAAAAACAAGGAAACAAAGTGAAAACCAATTCTTTAATGGAGCCCACTACCAGGAATTATAAAACAAACAAAGAACGTAAGATGGACGAAACGTTTGAGCGCTGTTCCACCTGTCAAACTTCGTTACGGAAAATTTTGGTCGAAGTTCGAACGCGAGTGCTGTCGAGGGATCAGTTACGGCAATACTGGCTGGAACGGCGTGGGTCTATTACAGCAGGCGCGCGCGCTTCCAGTGGCCCTTTCAATCACGTAACGTAATTGACACAGTAACCCTGTTTTCTATATCCGATATTTAGCAGGAGATATCAACATTAGTGGCGGGGTTACGCAAGGACGTTTCTTTTTTTTTTAACACAGTATGAGACAGTCAAAGTAGGTTCAAGGGTCTACCAATCATTATTTACCGATACAGAGTTAAGAAAGATAAGTGATCTCTATTTTACACATGGAATTACTCACTATTTGTAATTTGGAAAAACAAAATAATATTGAATACATTATGATATATTGTCAGGATGCATCACAACTACAGATGAAATGAAAATATTATCATTCCAGTAAATTGAAAGTATGTGGCTATAGCTTTTGTTCAACACGTCCACAATGGTTTGTGGATTACGGTTGCCTCTTGTGTGTGTCACACTGTTTCTGGACGGGCAAAGGCCATAGACAGACATTACTGCCACAAACGGTGACTTTCTATGATGAAGAAGGAATATACAGCGCAAGGCGATAAAACAAATTTGACAAAATTTACAAGGGTCCTCTATCTTAAACATATTCAGACATAGTCAGCCATTTTTGTTTTCTCCCTCGTGTTGATACATTATTGGAGAAATATTGTACGTGCGTTCTGCCTGATCGTGTATGTTGTAGATGATGTCATTGTAAGAGCACCATGCGTCAGTGTTAAGACTTGGTCTTGCAGTTGGCAAATTACATCTTGAATAACTTTTGTTGTAGGATAATATTTGCCTCACCATGTCGAGCCCTTGTACACAGCAAGAGATACCTGTAAAAAATAACAACAACGATATTATTAAAAAAAGGGAAGGTTATTAAGGTGGTTAGCTACCAACGAGCAAGAGTGAGGATTGTACGGCGAATTAGCTTCTCATTTTATTCTATATTAGGGTTTTAGTCTGTATTGCTCTATTTCCGCTTTCCACTTTTCCCCGAGAGAGTCGCAAAGTTTCTGTGAAACGCCAGCATCTCGATATCATTCCATTAACGAGTTGAACCATCAAATATGCATTGCCCCATAACAAATTTATATCCCCGTTTCAACAAGTGGGCCTTCAGCGTGTACTTAAGTTTGGCCATCCCACTCATTACGGCATACATCATCGACTAATTTCTGCTTCTGCGCCGACTTAAAGGCATAATTTACCATTTGCAGATGAAACAAAAACCCAGCATTAGTGCTTTAAAATAGTTCTAAAATGTGAGTTAGGGATAGAAATGACCACTGTCAAAATTTGAATCCGTATAATCAATGTTAAGTGTTGTTTTATACACAAAATGTGAACAATAGTTATAATAAAGGTGTTTCCAGACTAAACCGTATACAGTTACGGTTTATGAAGAAAAACCCTGATATCTCCTTATATTTTAGGTTTCATTGCAAATATTTCATATGGTAGGATGTTTTATGATACAGCAGACCTACACATATGCATCAAATGTGATATCTTGAACATTTTTGAAATCACTGCTCCCAAAGCTAAACTGGACCTTTAAGTGAGTAGATGCG
The DNA here is from genome assembly GCA_033980235.1 of Diadema setosum. Taxonomy (NCBI): domain Eukaryota; kingdom Metazoa; phylum Echinodermata; class Echinoidea; order Diadematoida; family Diadematidae; genus Diadema; species Diadema setosum. The sequence continues at coordinate 36,635,475 of CM067059.1, read as the reverse complement.
AATGGTGGTGTTCACATTACGTTTTCTTAAAGGCATCGACGTCTGGCCCCGAGTGCACGGCTGAGCAATCTCGCCCGCTCGCCCGGGCATTACGGGTTACGCGATAGCTACCGTCAGCCTAGGTAAAAAAAACAATCACGGACCATTAGGGTCGATCAGCAGAGTCGATAGGCATTCCGAATGTATCATGACAAGTTTAATGGGTTGTAGATTGGAGGGGCAAGATCCTCGTCTCATTAGGTTGCGAAGGGCTTTCAGGATGACAAATTTTGAGAGCCGAAGTTGAGCAATAATCGACTACTGCGGGTTTTTTTAAACGAAATTGAGTCTTATTGAAAAAAAAAAGTAAAAAAAAAAAAAACAAAACTCGGCAACAACAGAACAAAAACGAAAACAAGCAAGTCAGACACGAAGAAAAACTACAACTATGAAATGAAATAATCACTGCAAGGACCCCCCAAAAAATGTCGAAATAAAAAGTGTATGTGTTTTAGTTCGTTTATTGACGTTATAATTGCAGGGCAATCCCTTTTAAGTCTCTTTGGCTTGATACATTGTACTCATAGCATAAAGAGAGCCAGTCAAAAAGATATATATTAACATGAGGAAATTGCATGTCGTACAAAGGACAAGAATGTGAATATAGTTATGAAAGTGCCAAGTTTAATATGTTTCTCCCAAACAATATTGTCGGGCTCAACCAAGTGCGATGCAAATTAAATGATGGTGATGATATCGTCACCAGCAAAACGTTCCTTTTAGTTTGCCTTTAAGGATGATAGAAATCATGTTTTTGCAGAGAATGCGTCTTATTGATACCCCTGTAAATGTTATAACAGTTTACAGCTCTGTGATCATATTTCATCAATATGATTAACTACTTTTCGTAACTGTCTTACTTTTGAAATCTGACTTGATATGATTTCTGCTGATATTTGTTTGCTTTTGATCAATTTACTTGATTCAACTTCAATCCAGAACAGCTCTCCGCTTTGAAATCTTCTTCTGCATGCAACCGTCCTTTTTCCCCACCCCTCACGCCCTCTTCCTCCCCTCCCACACCCCGCCCTCCAAAGAATGAGGACATCATTGCGCCAGTCCGATATACGGACTATCGACCTCAAGTTACCCGACACTTCTCAAAGTATTCAGCTTTCATCTGTCACTTCTTGTCTTCCCGCCCTGTGCGTGACAGCCTGGAAGCCAGGCTCTCGCTGATGCGTGTTACCCAACCAAGAGTTTGTCTGACACAACTTTATCCAATGAAGCGTCTACCTTATAAACTCCGATAACCCTTTGACATAAAGTCGTTCCAGTAAATTTGTCTGATGGTGTGTTACGCCTCCTGAAGTAACTATCTACCTCTCCTCGCACGTGGTATTTGTCTGATAGGGGCAGCCAGTTGCACTTTCTCTGTATGTTACACCCTGAAATATGTTTATAATATGACAACATTTGGTGTGTTGCACGCTCGTTGATGCAGAGGAATCTGAGACACCTATACGAAAACAAATCGTAATCTAATTGAGACGCGAGCCAAGCATTTCTTTACGGCCCATAAACGAGGACCACTAGCTGCCGAATAAACCAATGTGACATGACCTGACGTGAACCCTGTGAAGTTCTCTCCTTGGACTAGTTTCCTTCATTGGGCCAGTCTCTCCTAAGGTTCTGCTATGCCACATATGTCTCTTTTGAACTACTTTGGTATATAAAAAAAGTAGATTAATATTCAGATGGATATTCATAACCCGTAGTAAGTATCTAACTCAATGAAATCATCTGCTATTAAAGGGATGGTATAGTTTTGGTTGAGACCTAATTTCAGGTTTCTAACATGTTTTGGTGAGATAATGAGAAGAGCATGTGATTCCATGAGGAATTCAACTTTTATTTGATGAAAATTGGTTTTTAAATGGGTGAGATATCCAAAAAAGAGAGATTCTTATAAGTGTGGGACCCACACTTTATTACGATCGCTTTGTTTCACTTTGTTTTTAGATGTTTTAGTCATTCCAAACCCGATTTTCATCAAATAAACTTGGAATTCCTCTTAAAATGGTATGCTCTGTACTATTTCATAAGTGTTTTCTTGGTATCTCGCTAAAAGTTAAAAGCCCAATTCTCATCTCCACCAATACTGTACCATCCCTTTAAAATACGTTTGCTGTCATCTAACGTGACACCTTAGATTTATATCATGTGGAGTAAATAATGTTCAGTTGATGCAAAGAGTGAGAAGGAAAGTATAGATATCAGATACTTAGTATCTTTTCTGGCTCGTAAAGCATTTTGTTTGTTTGTTTGATTTTTGAAAGGCAGGCGCTACCCCTTTGAAATCAGAAGTCTGCATTTAATTTATCGAAAATAATGGGGATGAAAACGGGCAGGCGTGACGGCCTTGTTCAATGACTTCGCCCCCATTGTTTCTGGGATATTGATAGATGTCTTTGGATTTCAACAGAGTAAAGAAACTTCTTCTTTTTATTTATCGTTAAACAATACCGTGAGATGAAAAGTAAGAGAAAATGGTCATTGTTATTCTGCATGTTTCCTAGTTGGAAAGTCAAACATTGATTTTGATAGGTTTCCTTTTTTTTTTCTTATTTTTCATTTTTTGTGTGTGTGTGTGTTTTGCACATTTGGAGGTCAGGGTGACTACGAGTAACAGTGTCAAAAATCCTCCTATACGGGAACAATGGGCATACTGAATCTAGGGTAAATTATGACAGTATGTGCTATCTTCTATTTTTGCTTTCATGATCAAAAAACCTACATCCACCACAAAAACCGCCATAATGTCTTAGCGGAGTGATTCAATGGAATGTATAGATGGTGCGCCCATGCGGCGGTGTGATATCACGCCTCATCCAAATTGAGGCATCCGCTATTATCCCGTGAATTCGTCAATCGATGACATCAATAGGAGGGGTGGTCCAGATTCTAACCAAAAAGTAACATCGTTAAGTCATTGCCACTGAGTACACCTACCTTCGTAACTTAATACCGTTTGGAAGAAAATATTGGGTTTTCCCCTTTAGGTACATTTAGGCAATCAGAGCAACCCTGTCGCAGAGGTTTCGATTTTTTAAGGTTGAGAAGTTTTACAACAAATACTCAATCGTCCTCTCTCTCTCTGAACAAAAAAAAAAAAAAAAAAAAAGAGAGACCAGATAAAAATAGACAAACAGGAAAAAGGGGGTCACTCAGTTTCAGCTTTCATTTCTATAAAAGGGTGACTTTTATTCGAGAGCAGCTTTGTGTAAGTCTAGGATGAAATGCCGTCATTTTTTATATCGTTCAATTCTAATTTTATCTGAGCAAAGAAAATTGCTCCTAATTCAAGCAAGAAAAAAAAATCACTGTCAGATTGCGAACAACTCGCCGTTCGTCTGACTATCGTCTTGAAAATCCAAGAATTGTCTTAGCACAGAAATCTTTGAAACGTCATGGCCCCGATGTCTGGAATATTTTACCAGACAACTGTAAACAATGTAAATCCATTCACTTATTTAAAAAAAAAGGCACATTAAGATAATGATGTTTGATCATTAAACATGTTGTTCACGTGTTAACTGTATTCATCTGTTTCTACTTGATATTCACTTCTATCGTTTAAGAAAGGTCCTGAACTGAACATACATGACAAGCATGAACATAAAAGACACATTCCCTATCACATAGAGCCTACATATCACAGCTCATCTTCACACAAACTTTTCACATTTGTGCACGATGCACCGCTGCATTTTCCTCATTTTCTTTTTCTTTTTTCTCCACTCAGTGAGTATAGTAACTCGGGTATCGACTTAGTATGTTGTATTGAATAGTCAACTATTTTTGAGGCCATTATGATGATGGTCTCCTGTATTTCTGTTATATTTTGAACTGCTTAATTTGTCTTTTGAACGGCAGGTACATTCTTATCCTTAAGTTTGCATATGCATAAAATAACACTTGCTCGTCTTTATTTTGTATCACAGTTGTTTATCATGGAATAATGTCGTACACTTTAATTAATCACTTATCTGCTTCGACTGCCAGATTCAAACAATATTGTACTCAATAACTTTGTTTATTTAGAATATTGTTTTTGTGTTACATTCATGTTTAAAAATGCAAAAGTAAAATCAATCAATCGATCAATCAATATTACTATTGCACTGAAAGAGCAAAGTCACCTTCACACAAAAGAGTAAACAAACGAAACGGAAGGCGTTTCGATTAATTACAGATGTTAAGGCAAACTTCACCTTCTATTACAACTCAAAATCATCGCAAGTGTAAACTTCTGATATTATAATTTCTATACAGTTACTGTAAGGTTAAACCACATTTTTAGGAAGGAATATAGTTATATTCCTAGAAACAATGATTACTATTGCCCCTACTTATGAGGGTATGAAAGGCTTACAAATATGATGTTGGTAATGCAAATTCTATAAACGCTGTCTATTTATACTTGTCGGTGTTACTATATTTTTGAGCTGCTGAAAATGCTTCGGTTTCGGTCAACAGTCATTCCGTGTCATTTCACTGATTGGAAATATTATTTTTTTTTTGTATATCTATACATTTTTGTGTGCAAAGAATATCATATCTGAAGATGTTCTGCAGGCCCTACATGTTTCATATCAACTTGATAATTTATAGGGAAAGCTTCTTTTTTTTTCACCCTCCGAAAGAACATGCCATTACATATAACCATTCAAATTATCAGAAAGAACATCTATAACAATGAGTAATATTACTACGTCAGTGGGCGTTTCTCCGGCTGCTTTGGGATCCGCAGCTTGGTCCATTATTATCAACCCCGACGCCTTGGGGCGTCAAAATTTCGTTTGAAGGAGTGGCTCATCTGCCGCACGTTGCCACAACGGAACCATCGATGGTGTCAAGACAGAGGACATTGTGGCTGCCTTGGTGATGCTTCATAATCATGCATGGTGCCTCCGTCCCTCCCTCTCCCTCTCTCGCCTACTCCGCCCGGTTGGTGATACATAACCATGCTGCTGGTGGTGCCATCTCGTCCATCACTCCCTGGCTCTGTCCTTGGCCGTGGGTCTGCGACTATACTGGTTTGCTTTCTATTACGTCGTAGCGTACAACAGAGCCAACAGGAAAAATAAGATTAAAATTCTGGATTATGTTCAGTATAACTCTATTAAAAGATTTTTGCCCTTTTTATATTAAGCTATTTCTGCTTTGCACCTTTCAAAGCTTTCGCCCCAAAGCGATCTGTTCTGTTCATCTTCAAGACTGGGAGTTGCTGTTGACACTGTCTACCATCTACCAGTCACGACATCTTCAATACAATAATGTCCGGCCTGTAATTGTGTATAGAAACATAGTATAATGAATGTAAACTTTACATATACATTGAACTATCATTTTGAAAGCTAATAGAAGTTTATTACAATGTAGCAGCCAACAAACACATTCTGACGTAATAGGCCCACACTATATATTTTACATTTAAGTTCATATTTGCTCTCTAAACTTACCCACCTTTTTTTTTTTTTTTGGCACTAGAAAGAATGTTGGCTTGAAATATATTCATATTATGTATATATTGGGCAACTCATGAATATTGTAATTTTCATTCAATTTCTAGAAGGCAGGTTCTGGAAAGAAGAAAACACAAAAAACATACATATAAAATGCGTTGATACTAATTCGATATTTCGCGAAAGTCGAAAGGCCTTGCTAAGAACGCACCCCGATTCGTTTAGAGCATGATAGTATGGAGATACGAGAAGTGTATGGATGGTGGCAGTGCGGTTGCTGTGTACAGTGGTTATACTTAGCCCCGGTATTTAGCTCAGTTTGTATTCCAGCAACGTGTCAGAGCGTCATAGTACGAGGCTATATACCTAACTGTGAAGCTGTCAGTAAAGAATAGATAATCAAGTCTATTTCAACGATGCAGACTGGTTAAACTTTGTCGGAAGTCGATAAATACCAGCCCCAGTGCGCATGCTCAAACCCAACCACACCGCACTTCTTGTCATACAAAATTAGATACAAATATTCACAGGTTTTCATTCCATGGCCACAAAGCCCTGACATAATTGTTTGTTGACAGGACCATCTCGAAGATATACGAGATTCTACCACTTAAATTATCTGGACTCCAACACCGAGTTGCAGAAAAACCACCGTTTTTTGCCAGTACATGATAGTGTCGCTTATGTTTAAAAGGATCAGATTGGACGCGTACATTTCGCGCCATGAGCAAACTGGCAATAAATCATACGCCATCATCGCCCGCTTACCAAGCAGCGTCGTAACTTTAGGATGCTCCGCATGAGGCGGTCTATTACTGAAGGAGGCAAGGGGTATTAGCTTTCGTCATGAATTATTGCTGGGAAATTACCGAGGTGTCGCCGCGCGTGTCTCCTGCCTAGGCAGTAGCAATAGCTCAAGTCTGGAAAACAGAGAAGCGGTAAAAAAGCAAAAGAAAAAGAAGAAGAAGAAAATCACATAAAAGGAGAGAAGGAAAACATACACGAGTGCCTTCTGCATGCCCTATATCTCCAGAGTTTTACCAAGGAGGTACTTAGGTTACTAGGCGACCTAGTACCTCCTTGGTTTTACATACCGCCAAGGATTTCTGTATGTGAAGATCTTGGTGATTTTAATTTGCTAAGTCAGCCTTTGCAAAGATGGTAAAGTGACACATTTTTTATGCACTTGAATGAACTCACTAGCAGTTTGCAGATATCAATCGTTGTATTGATCGATTTCATAAATCATTTTATTTCTCGCATATAGTCCATTTCACTGTGACGTAAATGCAATCAAAAACTGATTCAGCTCATGACCGTAGTACTAAAAGTGGAAAATATAAAGAAAGAACAAATCATACATAAAATAAGTGCAATTCAAGCAAAATGAAAAGTCCAGAAAAGAGCTTTTTTTTTTTAACCAGTATCTAGAAGCATTCAGTGTAAGCTTGCGCCTATCATAGACCAGCAAAAGGTCACCAACGCCATCCTTTCAAAATTCCTGGAGACGGATCATGATCCGCATCACCACAAACAAATAATCACTTTTTCCTTTTACAGTACTCTCAATGATTGGACCTATCCTAAAAATTTTATCCAAATCCGTTCATGACTTTCCAAGTAATATATATTACTAACAGATAAACAAACAAACTAACGAGTAAATTCTCTCCTTTGTAGAGGTAATAACTCCCTTCATGAGTAGAAGGGCTGTTGTCTTCAACGAAAGAAATCAAAATTATGTTAAAAATTGGTTTTATAATATATCTTGACCCGATGGTATATTCTGCCACAAGAGCACACACACGATTCTTATAAGTTATGCTGCTATGAAATAAAGTTTGGTAGTAATTGATATCTAAACAATAGGCTTATGACTCTACAACACGACCTCTAAAATATGTTATGCAATATAAGTTCATCTTATAAATCTATGATCAGGAGTATTACAGATGCAGCACTAACACATTTATGACGAATTATTATGACTCATTTCGTACGTATTACAACTTGTAAACATAATCATTATCTATCGCATGAATGATCAAAATTGAATCAATTCAAATTCAGCAGTATACGACATAAAGCATAACAATGATTTGAATAGACACAATAACTGCATAAAATTTATGATAATTGATCATTGATTACGTGCATAAAGAATTACAAGCCAATTTTGTTGCAAATTCATATTCGGTAAAAAAAAAAGAAAGAAAAAGAATTAAGTGACCTACCGCAGAACAGATCTTTATGTTATGGACCCCTCAGAGAAATTCAAGTCTTCTGTGAAAAAAAACAACAACCTTAAGCTATCAATGAAATATGAAAAGCATAGGGTATAAAATAGAGGACAGCAAAGGACATTGTAGTACAGAACAGGACAGGGTGAAACAAGGAAGTAAAACTACACAAAACAGACAATAGAACAGACATGATTGCAAAAGATGACGTCTGCAATCTTTAGAAAGACATTTTGAGTGACAAAAAATAGAAAATGAAGAAAAAATGACTGAATTACTGTTGTATTCGTCATTAGATCGCGAGGGCCACCTTTCAATAAACTGATGAGTAAAAAAAAAAAAAAAAAAAAAAAAAAAAAAAAAAAAAAAAAAAAAAAAAAACTTTTTGCAACACAGCTGAGGTTTTGCAATGTTTTGTGACGTGGCACCCGAATATCCGCAAAGACAACAAAGAAAATGTGATTTCAAAGCGAAAAACCTATACTAGGTGAATTCAAGATGACTTCAGTAAGAACGTGGTAGATAAATAAATTTAAGGTCGACATGAAAGTTTACACAGTAGTATAAGATGGTACTATTTTTCTTGCCTTGCCCCTATTTTTCTTTCCTACAGTCTAGAACCACCACGTCATACACAACGACACCACTTACCCTACACATCATATACAAAGGGTGCAGTACGCGTAAATACACATGTACACAAACACTGGACACAAATTACTTTACAAAATTAATGATTTTTTTTTTTAAAGTGACATGATGAATGAACCTTACAGAGTCTTCATCGCTCTCAACCTTGACTCAAATCTTCTTCAACGTCCTCCTTCAAAGAAACTACTATAGATAATGTTGTTGATTCGGTGAAATGTTCCGTGAGAAGTGGATGACACGATATAACTACGGGCAGGTTCACTGCACATTTTTCCCTGTACCCTCTGGTCACCATTAGAGAGCTTTCATTCATTCTCCCGCTAATTTGTCACTGTGTCAAGGCGCCTTTATTTCACTGCCATCAATTATGTTTAGACAATGCCCTTATTTGCGACCCCTGGATTAAGTCAAAAGTCACTCATAAACATAGAGATTACAGGGGAAAAAAGAAAACCTGCGAGATAGTTTGAGAGAGGATACAACTTGGAGAAATATTAGCATTCGCATGACGATATGATGAATTACAGGTTGCCCTATCTTTGATATAAGCGGAACAGCAAGATGACGCATGGAGCCCTAGTGAGTTATCCAATGCATCAATTATTGCTAGATGAAGGGTCTCGAGACAGCATTGGAATGGCGGAGAAAAGTCTTCTATTCTATCACCACTTCTGCGGCAGTATGGATTGGAAAATTCATGAAAATATGTCATCAGTTGCGGTTCGTTGTCTTCTTTGCCTCGTTTGTTTTTTGTCTGAAATAATTCCCATCAGGAGGCACTTGATTGAACGCGCAAATGATAATATTGTAGCTTTTGTATAGCTGTTTGACATTTCACCACTTCAATTATAACTATGGTTGACACTAACAGTTGTCAGTTTCTTGTGGACTAATGTGCATTCTTATAACGACAGTGTCTTTCTTTTGTATACAGGGCGCTCGTTTTGTAGCAAAGTCGTATCAAAGAGTTGAAAATACCAAGTATTGTAATTAGCCTTAACATTGAACTACTTCATAGTTTTCTGGTGTACCTGAACTCTTGATTTATTTCCTTTATCAAAGTTTTTCATGCCAACCATTTCTCTCTTTTTTGTTTAGTTGTATCTTTTTAAAGAGTTTGAAAAAGTATACAGGTGCATGATATAGCTCATCAGGACGATGCGTCCAAGCATAAAACAATTATAAAAAACAATAATAATAAAAAAAAATAAAGATACCTGTCCCACCAAAGGAAACCTTCACACCATGATGTTCAGGTTTATTGCAAGGTATATGAGAATAAAATTGAAATAAAGAGAGAGGTAAAGTTTCATTACAATCGGATAAAAAGTCCCAAGGTGTGCCAAGTTCATCCTGTTTCCACGAGACTATACCAACATGTATATTATGGAAACTATAGAGAAGGCCACTATGCTTTCCCAACTGATTTTGGTAAAACTACGCCATGATATCGTATGTTTCTGTCAAGAATTTTGACAATGTCCTTATAAAATCACTACAGCTCAATAATTACAAGGAAATAGGGAATACCTTGCTTTTATTCAATTCCATAAAGATATCGTGGGTAAGAAAGAATTTAATGAAATTTTGGGGTTTTTTTTACATATTTTGATGAAACTTTTTATTGTACTGTTTTTATGATTTCACTCTTTTTGAATGGAGTGTCTCTTGTTGTAACAGAAAGTTTGACATGGAGTGGTTTTGTTTGAGAGGAGCCGAGCAAACTTAAAGTTGTCTGACACGAGTAAAACACCGCATTGGATAACATCTACTTGCACTTAAAAGTAGCTTCTCGCGAATTGCATTGGGTTCATATGTATAATTTACGAGAAAGGACCGACACTGACCGAGGGCCGCTGCGCTAATTGCCCTTCGCAATTTGTAATAATCGGTTGGCCTCGTCCTTCCGCGGTTCTTCCCACAATACTCTACCAATTCCATGTCTTCCTCCAATACCTACCCCCTTCTTTCGCCGTAAACAACCCCTAACTCAATTCTTGCCAATAATTTGTAACTGTTTTCAAACGTGGTCGTGATATTAGCCACCCATAATGAAAAGGTCGATATTAGTATTGTTTTGCTTAAAATCTGTCAAAATACATATTATACTCTTTTAGAGAATTTTTGCCGTCGCACGTAAAATTACCGTTTAGATTGTCACCAAATCAATGGTCTCGGTAAACGTCATAATTAAAAAAAAAAAAAGACGTATTTAAAAACACGTCTTTCAAAAAATTATTGTGGCATGTATTACATTCACGTGACAATACTGCCTGTTTTTGTTTGTTATTGAACACCTAATAAAAGATTACTCTCTTATTGGTCGAAAAGAATAGGCCCTATATTATAAAATGGTGGTATGGATCCTAATCACAAGATTGGCTGAGACCAGTCTTTCATTTTTGCTTAAAAAATGCCCAAATATCCCTTTCACCGCGCGTTAAGTAGTATACTGTGACCGGTATAGCGACATCACATTTGCGCTCAGCAGTATTGCCTGTGTATTATTACCCCCCCCCCCCCCCACAAAAAAAAAATAAATAAATAAAATAAATAAATGAATGAATAAATAAATAAAATAATAGTAGTAATAATAATAATGATGATGATGATGATGATGATGATGATAATACTACTACTACTACTAATAATGATGATGATAATAATAATAATAATAATAATAATACATGTTACAGAGGGCGTTAGGGCGTTACCCGTTGGTAACTGAAAAGTTTGCGAAGCCGAGTGTGTTTTGGGCTCAAAAGTTACGGAGGATAAATAATTTTTCTAAGACTATAGACCATGTAATGTGCATTATCTGTTTTATAACATGGTGACATGATCTAAATTCTGCAGCAGCCATTTTCGTAAGATTCCCAGGCTAGCACCAGCTCGAAGCTACCTGAACCGCACACAGAAACAATAAATTGCAAAGCATTATTTTGTAACACACGGGCATTGCAGCTGAACGCAGACGAGCGGTTGTTAGTATACTGTCAATAGTTCACTAACGACCAGTGAATAGTAACATTGGGCCTACAGGGAGAATAAAAGACTGATCACGTGATAGCTATCGCTCAATCATTTGATTGGGATCCATGTCACTATTCTCTTAAAAAGCATTGCAATGGTTGGTGTGTATACGGTTCAATTTAATTAGCTTGTAGCCGCTCTTTCCCTGCGAAAATGGCTGTAGCGGAATTTAAATCACGTTGCAACTTAAGAAAAACAAACAATGCAAAATGATACTTGGTCGGGCGTTAGTGAATTATCCACAATCCGAATCTTTTGAACAATCCAAAACCAACTCGGCTTTGCCTCGTGTGTTTCTGACTGTTTCAAATTTACTATTGCGTGGATAATTCTTTTTAAACGCCCTGTGTAATGTGCATGAATAGTTTGCACCATTGCACGCTTTCGCTGTTCAATGTGTAATCTCTGTCGAGAAGTTTAGGGTCAGCAACCATTTTTCCTTACATGATTGGTTCCAATCAAACTCACAGTTTTGCACCATTGCGCCAATCTGACGTCACAATATCCATACATTTGCAGCACCCACTCAATTAGTTTCATTTCATTTCATTTCTTTTCTTTTCCATATCCAAACAATAAAAAATTATGACAAACTAACACTACTGATTTTTACAAACAAGTGAAAAGGCATATTACGTTGATATAAAGAGGTAAATAATAATGAAGTAGGCCTACATAAAAAAAAGTAAAATGTAGGCGCACACACATAAAACATTTAAAATGCAGGCCTACATACAATAATAAACGCATAAAGAGCTCGACATGTCCCTGCTGGATAGAACAGTGTCAAACAGTGTGTAAACAAATGTGTTCACAATCATAGTCGGCTATGTGAAAACGCTCGAATTTTAACAGTGTGAAGACATTTCACACTGTGGCGTGGTTTAAGCTCACTCAGTATTCACATAATACCAAATGTACTGTTTCACATTGTGAATTGATGATCTACAATGTGTTCACAATGTTGAAATGCTCGCATTTCACAATGTGAAAAGATTTCACACTGTGTTCACAATGTGTTCACACTGTTTCACATGGTGTTTCACAGCAGGGATAAGTGGTGGCTTTTCTATGTCCAAATTGATGTCAGGCCACCAGTTTATCAAAAAGGTTATCTCTTGGTGGCCTGTCTGATTGGACAGTTTCAATTCAAATTGAAATTTTATTTATCCTTTTAGTTCGGGCCACTGGATTTTTTTTTTTTTTTTTTTTTGGGGGGGGGGGGGGGAGGGGGTGTTAAACAAAAAACCAAATTCAAAGAAAAATGTTAGTGTCGCGAGCTCTGAATATATATACATACATACAAACATACATAGATATATATAGGCCTACGTCATGTATATCCTACATGAAGATTATACATAATACATGATTGAGTAAGAATTATTATAAATATTGAAGGAACTTGCAAAAAAAAAAAAACCAACAAAGCTTGTACAATTACCAAGTTCAAATTACAAGAAAGAAAAAGATACCAGGTTGTGGTCTTCAGGGCTTCATTTTCCATTGTAATGAAGGTCATTGTGATCACGAAGTTAATATTACCATGTAATCTGAATTATACACTGATAACATGACAAACTGTTGTGATCAAGACTGCTCCATTCCCCCCCCCCCCCCTCCCATTCTCCCATTCTTCTCTCTCCCTTTTTATATATCTCTCCCTCTCTGACGGGGAGACAGTGGAGTGTGTGCCGAATTACAATGATATCGCCTGCTTTTAAGGTTATGGGGCAATATTTTCCTGAATCAGCGCAAATTACGAGGGTCAACCTTTCTGGTATCCAATGCCTGTTATACCATGACGCTCATTAATAACGTCACGAACGCACAATGATAATTGTGACCTGTCCCGCTGCAAGTGTTCGGTATGAAGAGGCAAGACTCCTCAGGGGACCAAAATTACAGGATACAATCTCGCAAATGGGAAGATAAAGGGTAGGCGGCACTGCCAGCAATCTGGAGTGTCAAGGGCAGCGCAACCATCCATACTGGGCAATTGCAAGGAGTTCCTTTCTGATCAAAGACTTTGAATCCGCCTCATCACAATTCATTGCTAATCCGAAGGCAATGTAGTCCTAATTTTTTGCGAGCCCTCGCTATAATATACTTCACATTTTCTTTAGTCTGCATAATTATGATCATGGCGGTTTGCAACGGACCGGCAACGCCGAAATTTTATTCGAATTAGGCCACGGAATGAGTACTGAGAAATGAAGTAATTCCTTCACCTAGTTTTATGTTCTCGCGCATTTCTAACGGTATATAATTATGAGACCCTTTCAAAGTTGCCGCAGTTACAGATATTACTCTACAGTCTCCGAGATATCGTACAGAATGACCATTTTCATCATTGCCCGATAACACTATAATACGGTATTGTACACATTTTACTACAACGTGTGCTTTGGCTGGGCACTAATAAGACAATATCAAAGGGTTGTTTTTTTTTTTCTGAATTGTGTCTAAGCCTGTATTTATATCGCAACGAATCACGGGAACGATCGGTACTATTGGCTTTTCGACATAAATAAACACAGAGTTAGACACACTTCAGAAAAACACAAACCTTTGAAACTGTCTCGTTTTAGGTCTATATACGTGTATTACAATACTATACATTAACTGAATGTTTTGTGTACATTGGCACTCACTTGGTGAAAATGGGGACCGGCTTTCCTTCAGAAATATTCAGAAGAATACAATCATAGTGTTCTACCATCTATGCTGACTGAAATGAAGTTTGATCACTACTCGCCTCAATTCATGAAATGTGTAAAGACATCAAGTGACATTGAAGAAACTCATTAAACCTTTTTTTTTGGGGGGGGGGGAGGGGGCAAAAAACTACTGTTTTACTGTATTACGTAATTACGTAATAATTCAAATCGAAATGATTTACCCTGGACAACTTCTGCGTACACATCATATAGTCCAACCCTCAAACAACATTCGGAAAGTCATGGATTTGGTTGTGTTTTTTCACCATTTTTCCGATCTTCCAAGTGTGTGTGCGTGTGTTTGTGTATGTGTGTGTGAGCGCGCGCGCGCGTGTGTGTGTGCCCAACGCATGGTGTGATAATTCACAAAAGTAGTATATCATACTGATATACAAAGTAATTGTGTATCATGATTATGCTTACTGAAGATAATATGACACAGAATGTGCCTTGAATACACCTCTGCTCGTTTAGAGAAAATAACATGACTGTATTGTGGTTTAGCTTCATTCTCCTTCTGGCATTACAGCTAGTTGCAGATGTGACACGCTGTGTGTCTTTATTTTGACTACCCATGGTATGTTTCTTCAGTAAAAATGAGTGTTGTGTGGTGTGAGCAAAGCCGGGGGGGGGGGGGGAGAGAGAATAAATTGCAAGGACATACATGACTGTAAGGAAGGCTCAGTACAATGGCATTCGGTTATTCTCCTCTTTGTCAATTTTCGAAATGGGCAAAACTGTACAACTTTATCGAGCGATGTGATAACTTCGAATCAGTTCACCAACACAATTATTGTAAACACGCATGCTAATATTTGGAGTTGGTCACGGCGACCAGAAACCTGCCTTCGAGGCCTTGACATCCTTCACCTCTTTGTGAGATCTTATGACGGCTTCGTTGCTCAATATTGTCATTTGAGGAGTCATGGGTACACAAATGCGACCTCACTGTTTGCTTTCTTTCTGTCCGTATCTTTGTCCTTCCTGACCCAAATTCTGCGCGAGGCCAAACATTCGAAGTCCGGTGCTGCTCTACTCTCTGGACGCGACTCATGCCCTGCGAGATTACGGTCACACGTAATCACCTCTAGAAAATCAATAGTGCATAACACCAATCAACGCGTACTTGAACTTACCCAATGCTTTCATCAAACATCCCTCAATCGGCCAGTGATTATAATCTTGTTGTGACCAGAAGACAGGGAACAAAAAGACGATAAGAAAAGGGGGAAATTCTATACCGTCATTATTGATATGAAATGTTTTCTATTGCCCAGTTTCCTTGACCCTTTGCGGTAATTATACGTCATAAAAATGCTTGGGCTTTTTTTCCTGCTCTCTCGCGCATTGACCACCAAACAGACGCTCAGATCCTCCTCAAGCGTCGGGAGTAATTATGACTTGTCACAAACCAGCTATAAAATCCTCAATATTTTTTTTTTCAGTCTACGCAAAGAACCATGCTAAGGAAAGGAAGTAGACGAAAGCGGGGATATAAAGGAAGAGATATAAAGACAATGAAAGGAGAAAGAAAAAGAGCGAGAGAGAGGAGAGAGGGGGATGGGAAGAAGGGGGACGGGAGAGACGCCGCCCCTAAATCACAACTGGCATTGTATGCGATTGGGGGTTATTTAACTGGAAATCTACCCGGCTCTTTTTTTCTTTTTTAAACCATGCTCATGAAATACCCTATTCTCTTTCTTCTTTTTTTTTGTGGGGGGGGGGGGGGAAGTACATGTCATATAACGACATACAAAATACATCTGCACGCAACAATAATTGTCAGGGAATAAGACCGTGGTCAAATCATTAAGAGATAAGATTCAGGCAATTAGTAACTGCGAGTGAGCTGTCCATTCTTACCAGTTTCAATTACAGCCCATGTATGGAACAGAAGCTTGGAAAATTCTGCTCGAGGGAAGGTCACCTCCGGTCATCGTAATGACACGTCATTATACGCATGCGCGGCAGCTGACGTAACGAGTTAGCTTGCCTCGCTTTATTGACGTCTATTGTAACACCTGTGAGTGAACACGGCAATCTCTCTGTCATTATAAGAGCAAACTTTGAGTAGACTGGTCACCAGAAACCAACAATCACCGGAGTCTGTGGTTTGTTACTCTATTTTAAAAAGAATGTACACACATTCTTTATATTACTTACGGTACTAGAAAAGCGATATAATTTTCCGGTATCATGACGTTTCTCACTCGGGATTTACGGCCAAACAAGAACTGGTTCGATTTGGCGGAATAGCTAACGAATTCGCTCTCACAAATATTTTAATATAATTTATTAGGGCAACCTTACAATAAAAAACAAAAGCTATAGTGCGGTCTTCTAAAAGTACAGCAAAAACAAAGCACAAGTATGCCACCAGCAGTGATAGAATGATTAAGATTCTACTCTAAATGCACGCTAACACTAATAGAGTTAATATAATTATATTTTTATTAATGATACATTATCAATAATGTTTGCAATAATAATTTCAATTCAGTTTGAATTTGAATTTATTTTTGTATATCTCAATGAAAAATGCATGACATCTAACAAAAATATAATGATACATGATATCCAGCTTGGATGTGCAATAAATCAACACAACATGGCGGTGAATATATCATTAATGTTAGGGATGATAATTAAAACAAATTATTGATAACATAGTACACAATGATAAAGATGATTACAGGCCTTATAACAGTACATATGATAACAATACTATACAAAAGAAGAGACAGATTTCTTTTTTTCTTCTAATGTGAAACACGACTTTTTGAGAGCTTGTAACATCAAGGGCATACAGTTTTTATTATCAGCGTAGTATGAAATTCACGATAGTCTTTCGCTTTGGACGTTCTCCTTAACCTTGACTGCTTAAAGAGGCAAGACATATTCGAACTTGCCTTTTTGGAGATGGAGCTCCCTGATCTTGAATTTGAATTTCGTCACGAATTTTCTTCGCATCTAAATGGTCAGATGATATATGACACACGTCACAAACCTAAAGCATGCAAAGGGCCTATCAACATTATGTGTTGCCGTTTTAAGACGACTCTGCGTGGTAGCTGTTAATGATCCCAAACGATGGCTCAGAAATGGTAGCTAATGAGTACCATTACACCCTTGTCATGTGACGACCAGAGTACATTCTACCGGATTTAAAACATGCAAAACTGTGATTTCTTCATTTGAAGACAGTATAGACGTGTCCAAGTAGTTATACATTCAACGATAAAATCTCTCGAGTAACGTTGCAATATCCGTTGTACGTTGTAATATCGATGTTGGCAATTGTTCTGTAACGATTTCTTTTCCCACTCGCGTCGTTTACGACATCGATGAAGTATGGTGACTTAAATGGGAACCACTTTGCGCAAACTTTAGGAAAGTTATTTTCACGTTTGATTTAATTTGTTATCAAAACTAAACGAGTTTTCCAACTACATGTATATGTTTCTGAATGTGCGTATGTGCGAGGGTGTGTGTAGTCACTGTGAACGAGTGCTGGTGGGTAGATGCGGGTGTTACAAACACATGTCATACACATGTCGGGGCTATATTGCAATTATTTTGAACAAAGCCGTCAACTGCATAGCGCTGATATAAGAGATGCAGCTGTCGTCTCGTGCCAGTGTTTAAGGGACACGCGACATTGTTATCGCAAGACATTAGAGGACATTTAAATGTCAATTTAGGTCTTTACTCGCATCGGGTAATTGCACGGTGTTCCGGTTGAAGCGGGCGCTAGCATGAACCCGATTTTTCTAGCTGCAATGGTTTTTAATTACTCATGCCATTTCAATTTTACACTATGCTCATCAAATCTGCATCAGATATGGTACGAAGAATCATCGACGAATGCGCGCACACACGTGCAAGCACGCACTCGTGAAATAAATACACACTAAGAAATCAGGGTTCAAAATTGAACCTCTAGGCGTGATGCAATAGCAGCACCCCTTTTCCCTCAAAATTTGAACCCCTGTCTAGGGTTCAATTTTGAACCCCATAAAAATGAACCCTTTTCCCTCAAAATTTGAACCCCTGTCTAGGGTTCAATTTTGAATTCCATAAAAATGAACCCTCTGAGTTCAAAACTGAACCTCAAGGTTTATTTTTTGCACCCAGGCAGGTTAAAAATTGAACCTCTGAAGGATACATTGTTTAACCTCAAGGTTGTAAAAAGGTTCATTCTTCCACCCAAAAGGGTTAATTCTTGAACTTTTCAGATATCAAAATTGAACCCTTTGCGGTGCATGTATGCTCCCTGGTTTTTTATTTTTCCTCCTTAATGGGTTACATATATTATATATATATATATACATATATATATATATATAATACATGTATTAAATAGACATAGCTGTATATGTAATATACAATATTACATACAATATTATATATATTATATATCCTGCTGAAATAATGGAGATGTTCAAGCTTAAAGTACAGCACAGTGTTCACAGTTGTTCAATCACACACATACTCCTTAACAATGCCACCACCAATTCATTGTACATGCTGCTCATACTTCATGTTTGGCACACACTTTGTACAGAGAAATTAAAACATCTCTGCATAACAGATGATTACATTTCATGTTTCTTTAATAAAGTCTTGGGATGATAAAAACGAGGAAAATTAAATAAAGAGAAAATCCCCATTTTCGTACATTATCTAAGTACAGTTCATCATTTGGTACATACAAACTTGTCACTTTCATTTGTCAAGATGGATGCATTTCTGCATTCACACAAAAAAATGCACATGTATTAATTTTCTGGGCTAGGTTTTTTTCATTCAAAATAAAGATTAAGTCAAATCAGGTTTTTGCATTATAATGTAATACATGTACAATAGAAAAAGTTAAATACAATACATGTACATAACATATACTCATACAGTAATGAAATACAATGTATATTCAAATTTTGTAAATAAGGGAAAACAATATTCCCTGATGAAAAAAGAAATGTATCAAAGGTCTGTCATTATATTATCATTACATCATTTTATTTCCTATAAGAATTTCTTTATGACAAAAAATAAACATAAAAATCTCCCCCGAGCAGAAGAAAAAAATGAAACATTTGCAATCCATGTGCGTTGTGCAAAAAGTACACTTTTATCATCTAAAGAAAGCAGAGCTGTTAATTCCAGATGTTGCATGTGCAAGCAGTTACAACACAGTGAATTCAGGTAAAAAAAAAATAAAACAGTTGAATAAAAAGTATACATGTACATTACAAAACCTTCATGGTTAGTTTCCACATGCATAGAAGGAAAAAAAATTTCCACAATACTTTCCAGCTACATGTCTATGCAAATGAATGAAAATACTTCATAAATTAAAGATTATCTAGAAACCTTCAAAAAAGATAAAGATCATTAACAAGTAATCAAAGCACAGTACACAAATATAAGTAGGATTTCCGTGAACACATCTTTACATGGCTAATGTTTACATACAATAATTGTAAAGGTTAGTATCCTCACCTGTTACATAACAGATGGAAAAGAAGGATACCAAGTTTGCTGAAACTGCAATAAAATATATAATCAACACCACTAATACACACACACATGCAAATTGTGACAAGCAAAAAAAGAAAAAGGACCCCCCCCTCCTTCCTCTAACAGCATCCAATTAACCAAAAGTATGGGGATATGTCTATTCCATCGATATAGGGATGGCATTTGTAACTAGAATCACATTGTATATAGTACGAGATATGATAGAAGACAGAGGAACACTCAGAGATAATAGTACGATAGCATAGGCAGGATAGGAGAGGCATAAAACAGGAAGGTACAGGAATTGTCCAGCTTTATACAGAAAGCTTGAATGATACCACTGTACTACAGTGTAATTCTCAGTGCTGGCTCAAGGCTAAAATTCATCTTCCACCCAAAACATCAAAATGCAGCTTATATTTATAAGCGAGAATGACAAGAAAACCAAACTACTCTATTATAGCTGCAAGAATTTCTATAACAACCTCGAGGATGATAGTACTGTACAAAGTGTCAGCATACAAAACAATACATTTTTTTAGTGTTTTAGTCATTTAGGCAGAGGATGATACACAATGCAAAGCAGATACAAGTATTAACTCATCATCATACAAGTATCCACAGTGTTGTAAATCTACAGTGATTTCTTTAAAATCATTCGATGAAGTGTTCTTCACAATATTACCTGCCAGTATTCTACATTGATTTTATGAAGACTGTTTCAGACTGTAGTTGATTGCCCTGGACAAAGGTTTCATCATGGATGCATCTGTAGAACTGAGTGAAGTGGTAGCGATTCATTCCACGAAGACAGCTGAAGAAGGTGCCTCAGTCATGCAGAATACCTGGGGGGAAACAACAACAACAACAACAACAAAAGTGTTACACTCTCCTCTGTATAGTGATACAAAAATGTACAATATATCATACATTTATTGAGAAGATTAATTTCTGGGAAGAAGGAAAACACCAAATTGAACATTTCTATGGGTTGCACTTTCCTGACAAATCACAAGTACAACACACTCTACACACCCTCTTAAGCTTAAATTTGATTGTAGGGTAACAATCTCAAAACAATGCTATACTACATGTACAATGTAATTCTAGAACTTTAATAGACCATACACTCTACACTGAAAATTTGAAAATGTTCTGCCATCTTGATGAAATATATGCCAATGAAGAACAGGTGAAGTCAAAATTACTTGTGAGGGCCATCAACCCTCTCCATGAAAAAGGCCATACTGATCATGTACAGAGTTTCCACATTCAATGCAAAAAAGCAGATTAACCTTGAACTGGGAACAACTGTTGATTGAGAGAAGAGAGATGACCAGTCCAGTCGTATACTGGGACAAATGTCTTGTCCAGGATCATCCTCCTTTTATGTTGATGCAGTGACTGCATCAGCAATTCATTACAGCGTATTTGGCCCAGTATACACTGGGCTCCTGTTATAATGAGGTCCTCAGGGCCTACAGTTTTCTTTCGTTTTATCAAAGTTTTGTTACAACCAAACAAGTAAACAATAAAGCAACAAATGTAGAGCCAATAACATTATGGCCTCAATTTCAATTTTGTTGTAACATTATTTATTAGAACATGAGTGCACTGTGTGTATGTATAAAGATTGATGCATTAAAGAGTTCCATAAATAATACATCTGAACATACAATGCAAAAAAAAAAAATGAGGCACAGCAGTTTCGTGATCAACTCACAGTATTGTTCTTTGGCAGATCCATTACAGGTCAGTTGCAGGTTAGGTGGCAGCGACATATAGCAGCAGACCTTTCCGGACTTTGCGAAATGTTGGCAAGGCTTATTTTTTCCTTGGCGTTGTAGTGTTGCGATTCCTGCGTTAAATCTATTAAGTACAAAAGTAAACCGAATACATGGTATGTCATCTTTGATAATCCAACTAAAAAACAACAGTAATGTAGCGCTGTGCAAGAAAGAATTGGATGCTATACATATGGCCACAGGAACCAGGGGGACTCGGGCCCCTACTTTTTCGGCACCATACAAAGGAAAACAATATAAGGTGTCCCCACTTCGGGTCCCAATCTCCCCCCCCCCCCCCAACTTTCTTTACCCGAAAGTGTGTAAGTGGAACTAGAAAGAAATACATGTAGATTAAAACCTCGAAATGTGAGCACCATAAGGATCTGTTTTTGCGCTGAATACTTTTTTGTTTTGTTTTGTTGGTGTTTTTTTTTTTTTTTTGCTTGTAAGCTGAAACCTGGAAGTGGCACCAGAAGTTGCATTCACAGCCTTTTTTTTTTTTGCTTGTTAGCTCATGAAACTAGGAAGTCCCCCCCCCCCTTTTGAAAACCTTCCGCCAACAGTGATACAAAGACTCTGCATGGCATACTGCAATTAATCATACAAGATTAACCATTCCATCTTTGCAACTCTTACAGATAATTAATGCTGCATTTGCAACATTCATAAGAAAACAGTTTTTATATCAAAGGGAGCAAATGTGCATTTTCCTGGCCTGCAGAGAAAACTCACCTTTGCCTTGGTGTCACAAGTAGAGAAGAAGCTTTGACATCAGGTTTCATACCGAGAATACTCCCAGGGAGTAGGATGCAATTCAGCGCAGCATAGTCCATAATGAAACAAACAACATCCTTCATTTGCTGTGACAAGGATGCTTCAAACACCTTTGACCTGAAGAAAGAAAGAAAGAAAGGGGAAAAAGAAAGAAACTTGCAATGACAACACAGAAATTTTAATTTATATTGAACTGTTCATGTGCAGTAGGCCCTATAACAAATCTGCAGGTAACAGTGCCGTCAATGCAATACAAAGCACAAGGGTCTGAGTAACGTACATTTGTTGTACCAATTGTAACCTGAAATTTACCACCACCCACCAGTTTAATATGTAGATCAATGATGTCTGCACAGCGCATGGCGATGTCAATAGGCTATTATATAGATTGCCCACACTTAATACTAGTAAGTCTGCTACATGACTTACAATGCTGCTGGCAACTTGTATTTTCACCTCGAAATCAGTATAATTTGACTGTTGTTCACCATGTCCATAGATATAGAGTGTATACATGTAATGTAGATCTACTTGAAATATCTCTTCTTTTTTTGTTTTTTTTTTTTGTTGTTGTTTTGTTTTGTTGTTGTTGTTGTTTTTTTTTTTTGATAATCAGTACCGGTATCTACAAACTGTATCATCAGCTTCACACCCTTGCCACACTGACACAGCTAAACCTTTTTAGTCTAGTTAGTCGGCCACTATATACCGTACAGGAAACTTTTGTACTCAGTCTGCACTGTCATGACTGTGTTCTGTAATTGGTACTGACTGTGCAACCAAACCCAAGTAAGAAGGAATTTATTTCACACTGATGATTACTAGCTGTACCTCCTCTGCCTTAGTACAGTTTGATGCACATTCTCTCATTCAGTGTTTCAATCACCGGTATCCCTCCGTATCATATCACCGCGGACCGCGACTCTCACATAGCTTATCATGCAGACTGTATCAGGGTACAGGGGCATGCAGATATTATGACTAGTGACAGTGCGCGATCGAGTCTTAGTCCCATACACAGTTGTAAATTGTGGGAGCCCGAACGCTTCGAGTTTGGGCAGGTCGCAACAGTTAGCTTACTGACTCTGTAGACTATACAGTAAGTCAGTCTTGACTGTCTCATAAGCACATGCAATAGAAGACAAAACAGTATCACAAATCACTATACATTAAACTACCATTAGATTAAACAATGCAAACTGGTTTGCCTTATTTCTTGTCGATCCCTAAATTGCAGTAGTATAGTAACCGTAAAAAGGCCCGTACTACTCCCCATTACTGCATTAGGTCATGTGATTTTACATACAGTGTATTAATACACGCGTGAACGTGGTAACAAAGAACGGCACGACAAACGATTGAAATTATTACCGAAGAATTGAAGGATCTAGCCGCACAGAAGCGCAACCCAAATAAGTCATGATTTGTGATCATTTACTCACCTTAATCTTGTATAAATCAGCAAGTCTTACAACGAGAAAGCCCCGCTGCAATGCAATTGCATGGGAGTTCTAGAACGAATGGAAGTGAACTGTCGCGACGCTTTGCTTTGTGACACGTATACACATAGCTAGCTCGCTGTATGCGGTGGCGATGCGAGCTTACAAAAAAACGGAGCCTCGATCGTCTTCTCTGACGTGTTTGGTTAATTTCCGGGATTGGCGTGTTAGTCTTTGCTCACGTACTGTTTATGAAACTGGCACGAACAAAAAAATGCTATATCATTTTATCAAACACCAACAAACATCTTTATATTGATTGATTTGCAATCTTAAAGATGAACATCATCCACAATTCAAATCACTACTGATACTGCATTACAAATCCTAACATGTTTGAACGCAACAGTATGATCTAGATTTTTGTAGCAGACTAACTCTTCTATTTGGAGGTTCAAAAATTAATCTTTCTCAAAAGTGAACTCCTTTCGGAGTAAAGAGCACCCATAGAAGTTAAATATTCAACCCTAGTCCACGCAAGGGTGCATTGGGTCAAACTCAACCCCAAATTGAACCCTGATTTCTTAGTGTGTACGTATACGAATAGGCTATATTGTACAGTATATACCAGAAATCGTAGATACTTGAGCATTACGAGATATACATATTAATATAACACTGCTCAACACTTTTTTTTTTCCTCTCTCTCTCTCTCTGGTAGCCCGATCGGGTCACTAAAATCTTTAAATCTGAAACTTTGGTGGCCCGAAAAAGAAATACAACCTAATGTACATGTATAAAGTAGCCCGGTATATAAACGGAAACATAATCAACGATATTCAATCTTAAATGCCCGATCGGGCCACCGGGTCACCGCTCATGTCGAGCCCTGTATATACATATATATGAATACAGTGTATAATATACATTTATATCAGGGCTCCACACTAACTTTTGTTTTTGGTGGCCCAAAGGCAAACATCCGACCTTTTTTGGTGGTCTTTTTGGGCCCGTATGAATATACGTTGTATGTGTAATAAATATTGTATATGTTGTATTTAAATATACGTGGAATTGTACGTTATTTATTATCTAGCTTACGTAAGGTCTAATCTCTCGACAATGACTTAGCAGAATGGCTTGAGAAAGACTGAAGGCAGGCAGCAACGTCTAATTAGAGCATATTAATTTCTCCCGTCTTTTTGTTATACAATGTATGTAGATTGAAATATCCATTCCAAGACAGTTATAGCCATTTGAGATGGATATCCACACACGTTTATTATTTGAATTTGAAGCTTACAGTCATCGAAGAACAAAGAGACCGAACAAAATAAAATGTAGGGCCTACAGTGGACCCTCATTATAAAGCGGTCAGATATAATAAACCCCTCTTATATAACAAGGTGATTTTGCAGGTCGTGACATTTCTTTACTTTTGTACCCTGATGTAGTAAGAAACCTGCTTTAACAAGGCAATCGACTTGTTTCTTACGCCCTTGTTCTAACGAGCTTCCTCTGTACAATGATTGTATTTTCATTCTAATTGGAGTCTCTTTATGAACTGATGTCCAATATAGGTTATGGTTTCCTTTGCCGTTTTCTTTTCATTACCACGACTACCAAAGCATTTATCTGTAATAACAGTCCTATTGTTTTATTCAATGTAAAGCTAATGTAACACTTACATGTAATATCATAGCCGAAGCCAGGGCAGAACCAGGGAGGCAGGAGGTTTCCCCTCCCATCTCCCTGCTCTCACGAGGAACGATACAGTACAGCCCCTACGCCTATAGATGGCGCTCTTTCACCTGAGACCACTAACTCTTGATCACTTTTGCCCGTTGCGGTGGTCAACACAATACACGTACTGTACATGTAAACATGTATTTACCAGTCTAACTGAATACTTCTCATGGTAGAAACATTGTCAGTCTATTGTTCGCTGTTTGGCAATCAGTACTTTGATCACGGTCTCTGTGCAACAAAAGTTTTGACATCACTGATAAAGTCAACTACAAATCTACAGCATAATGTGAAATCCAATAAATGATCAATTAATGTTGAACTCTATTCAATTTTTTTTATTTGATATATTTCCAAGAAACAACAAAATAATACATAATATGGAGCATACATTTGTCAATTCATATTGTTGAGCAATGAAAAAAAAATACAATTCATGAAATATAATACAAAAATATGTACGGATTACATGAACGCAATGCACACTTTGCAATAGAAACAAGGAATAAAATTATGCGATGGAAAGAGTGATCTACTGAGAAGTGAAGCTTGGATCATTTGGTGAAGTATTAAGGGAACAAAGTACACCTGTAAGTAGACAAAGTTGCTTTGTAATGTTTCAATAATGCAGCATACCTTCTGTAATAGGTATATCTCGCACATTCTGTATTTTCTGCACACTTGCCATTATCACCACTTGACCTCTGTTACAAAATTTGCCAAACAAATGGAAACTTCATTCAACCTCATCCATACACAAGCTAAATGCATCTTGTGATTAAAAAATGAAGTTGAATTCATTTGAGTTATTAAAAACCTTTCATTCTTAGGAGAGTTTGTCCTTCAAACATGAACATAATATTGTATATCTCAATTCATTCAAGCAAATCAGCTTTTGTACAAATAAGGCAGAAACTCATTTCCTAAACTGTATCGTTTCTTTTCTGAGTTTAATGAAATCAGTCTAACACTAACAAAACATTGCTTCCATTATTGTGGCTACAGGCTGTCTTTGTTGAAAACTAATGTAAATCTGATGTCTCTGTTATTTCACAGTGGTATGCAGTCATTACTGGAGTTTGAATACAATAACCAATGCAGCACTTTGGAATAGTCGAAGCGTTAGTTATATCAAAGTTGATTCAATTTATTACAAAATATGATTTCTTCTTCTTTGATACAAATTCCAAGAGAGGAAGTGTTGTATGTACAAGGCAATCAAGAAATAAATCCTTGATGGCCATCACCTGTAAAGCAAGTGGATGTTCCTTCCATACCCTATCTTAAAATAATTTTGTAAGCAAAATATTCCATAACATCTGTTTCAGGAAGCTGTGTGAAGGAGACGGAGAGCTGCTTGCCTTCAGACTGGTGTAAATCAGTTTTCACTTTTTCCAGCAGATCTAGTCTGAATTCAGGTGGTTCATCTGAAAACTGCAGAAAGAGACCATTTGGTGTCAAAAGTCGAAATGCTTCCACCAATAGTTTGTCCACCTTTTGCCTTGTGCTTTTGCTTTTCAGCAGCGCATCTGTAGTGCCTTTCTCGTACACGACATCAAATATGTTTCCTCTCAAGGGGATGTTGCAAATGTCTGCAGCTACAAAGTCAACATGATGTTTCAAGGAATTGTTTGAATGTGATGCCATTTCTGTGTTTGTCTTGCTTTGCATTAGCGCATTCATTGAAAAGTCCATACAGGTGATGTGGCACGATGGGTAATCGAGCGCCAGAGCTAGGGCCAGACCTGAAGTTCCACAGCCAAGCTCTGCCAAGCGCAAAGTTCCACCACCTGACTGACCCAATGTTGCAATGCTGGAGTGAAATGTGTCCCTGATTGCTTCATAGGGCACAAACCACTCAAAGGGGTTACCATGAGATGTTTGCGTTGTTCTGGACTCATAAAATGCCTCCCAATAGGCTTTCTTACCCATGTTGGTCGTGACATCTATGGAGGCAAAAGAAAAAGAAAATTTGTGTAACTATAATAGAGTACAGTTGCAGTAGGAGTGTAAACAATTAACCATGCATGCATTAAATGTATGCACATATGCAAGAACAATGTTTCCAGCTAGAATCGCTCTAGATCTATAGACCAATTTGGCTTGGGTACTGTTTTTTATGGTAATTTCTAACTGGGGGCTTCGAGTATGCCTAACAAAAGATGTACTGACATCACAATGCATCTGGTTCATTGCATAACCCATTGAAAGTGCTTTTGTTCTACTTTGGAAGCCCCTCCCCCCAGTTATGGCAGCCATAAGCTACATTACTCTGAAGTCAGATTCTTCTAATCTATATATTCAACTTACTCATCATCATCTCTTGATAGATCTAGTCAAACACTTATATATACATTGTAACGTTAGACCCTGTAAAGGTGTACCGTTATACAGTGTACATCATATGCGAGTGCATAGACCATCATCGCATCAACATAATATCTCAGTCCTGGGCAAACATGGTAGACTTAAAGGGACTGTTCAAGTAATGGTTGAGGGGAGGATTCAGGTTTATAACATTCCCAAGTGAGATGAGAAACCTCTTATGAAATATGAAAGAGCACGTAATTTTAAGAAGTATACCGGTATTCAACGTTTATTTGATGAAAATTGGTTTTCAAATGGCCGAGATATTAAAAAAAAAAAGCGATAATAATAAAAGGCAACAGGCCACGCCTTTTATTAGGAGCTCTTTGTTTCACCTAGTTTTTGGATATCTCAGTCATTTCAAAACCGATTTTCATCAAATAAACTTTTGATTCCCCTTAGAATTGTATGCTCTTTGACACCTCATAGAGTGGTTTCTGAATATCTCGCAAAACATTAAAAGCTATTAAAATCCTCACCTCAACCAGAACTGTACAGTCCCTTTAACATGAGGCTAATCACATTTAAAATAATTATCAGGTTTGTCTGTGACTGTGAGGTGTAATACCGTGTATGGTCTTGAAAATTTAAAATTTCTCCAGGTGTCTCCAGCCCAGGCCACGTTCCCCGCGGCTTCTAGCTACTCCTAGTCCTACTCCTAGTCCTACACACTATCCTCAATCCCTGGCCCCTGCCCCTCCCCTCCTCCACTTTGAACAGCCACTTTCGCTGTACAAAAGAACACTGGACGCAAACCGTATGTTAAACATGACACAATACACGAGTATCCCTGACAAAAGAATGGATAAATAAGCAAATAAATAAACAATTTGACATTTTAAATGACTAATCACATAAACTTACCGAGCATTACAAGAAATTGAGTGTGTGGGACTAGACTGTAAGCTTACGCTAAGATTTTCAAAGGTGACAATGCGTCTTACTCTTACCACTTTTCCGTGTGGTTTGGCACGAAAAGAGCCTAAGAATGATAAAGCATGAAATTTGCTTCCTCGTGGAAAGTCGAATGAGACTATGGGCTCCTTTGGACACATGAAGAACACATGAAGAAACCATTCTCCAAGGCAGATACGTTATCATCACGTGTGATCTGTTTTGACTTACCGATCTTGGCATGGGGGGGGGGGGGGGGGGGGTGGGGGGTGGGGGGAGGGGGCGGGGCTGCTTCAATTTCAATCACTCATTTTACTACACATTGTATATTTATGCCTTCTAGAACAAACGTCACAATAGGGTAAGTACGCTGAATCCCCATTTCACTGCACGTTAACTCGGATGTTGACTCAATGTTCTCTTGATTCTGTATGATATTAAAAAAAAAAAAAAAATCAGATCCATACTAGTAATCATTATTACCGACAGGGCACAGTCCGGCGCCGGAGAGAGAGGGGCTGCCCCCTTCCTCCCCCCTCCCCCCTCCCCCCATGGCAAAAAGAAAGAGGGTGAAAGTCGGAAAGGAAGATACAAGGTGTAAAGCTAAAAATTGTTAATTCCACCGTTTAAAAAATAATTTTACGCATCTACTGTATTTTCCGTATTCGCACACGAGCAGGTTACTAAATCCCAGTTTGCGCTCAACGGTTGCAGCATAGCTTTCAGATTACATAACAGGATGAGTGGACGAAATAAATTTCATTTTCAAAGCATTATAGGTTCGTAATGACGAAATCATTATGATTGTAGCTTCTGTTAATTACTCGGTTTTCATTAACAATTTCAGTAGATTTATTTCCACTCTTTAGATTGTAGTACCGGGATATGAGGTCTCATCAGGGGGCCCAGATGTCTGCCTTGCTTAGTGATTCCCTTTATACCCCAACCCTACCCCTCATTGTATTATAAACATCAAGGATATACATTTTCCGACGTTCATATTCACTACATCTACATCAATGTCAATCTTGGGTGGCATATCACAGTGCCCTTTTCTCTTGTCAGGTTCACATTCAAACGATATACAATGAGTCAATGACCTGTAGGGTTTATAGTTTTATATAATTTTTAAATTTTATTTCAAATGTTTCCTCATGAATGAATAAGTTCCTATAGAATAGTTGGGAATACTGTACATGTCAACACGGTTAATTGTCTATGCCCTCTGCATGAACGAAAAACCGAATTCCAGGGAAGGAAGATTATTGTTGTTGTATATCTTCGTTATTGGTATTATCATTTCATTCAATATTCACATTTCATGATTGTTTTCGACTTTAACGATTTCTTTAATTATACTGTTGAAGCTTGCATGGTGCGACCAGAGAGATTTCTTCCACTCCTTTTCACTTCTCGGATGCAACTGTCTCGTGTGTAGCCTATTGCCGATGCATTGGAAAGTACTTCATTCCCTGAGAACTGATATCATAATTTATAATTATGATATCTTTACAACAGGGATTAAATATGGCATGTTTCTGCTGTTGTATATTATATATATATATGTATATGTTGGTGTGCGTGTGGGTGTCTTCCACTCGCGACAGTAAAAGGACTTATACAGACCTACAGCTCGTCACGGGTACAATGCCGATGACCGAATATCCCTTAATGACTTCAACACCTCGGCTAACCGCGGCGTTGAATATGACATTTTCTTCCTTGCATTGTTCAGTCGAGCAGTTGTCGATGACCACTACACTTCGTTTGGCCTCCGACATGCCCGACTCACCACCGACAGGGGGCCTGCCCGTCGCCAGACAGTGCGTGCCGAAAAGTGTGCAACTTTCGCCAACTTCGTCACGTTTCACGTGGTCAAAATTGCATATTATTACTTTCTAGACCCGCCAAGCATGAGCGTGATAAAATAAGCTATAACCTCCCTTACCAATGAAAGTTTGCCAGTAATTTATTCATCCAATTCATCATGACTGTTGCTGTTATTTCTAGAGATTAAGATTGTCTTCAGGAAGAAAAGCTCGATCGATTTTCAAGACAACGTTGCAGGTAAATATTAAACAAGTTCAATGACAATGAAAAGTATATATGACCGGAAATGACTGAATTATTATCTTTTAATATTGTAATTATGTTTTCTTATCTGCGACTTTCGTTTCCATGATGGCGCCGGTGGTGCAAATCCCCTTGATGTGAACTATCTGCCGGGGTATCTGCCGTCATACGAAGGCCCATGACTCGCGACGGTGAGTTGACCGCGACTTGTTCAAGGGACCAGGGTTAGAAGGGACATTCGTTATTTTTAGTCCGATTTGATAATCTTTTGTTCATGTGGACGTGCCCGTTCTCATATTCCTCGCATGATGAATTTTTAATCACTTTCGCCCCTCTTTCTTTTTTTTTTTCCGTTTTAATGACTGATGCATCTTGCAAGTGTGTGAGGTCAGAACCGCTAAACCGATAGACCTTGACACACACTCTCACACTGCTTGACTGGCTCGGCGGTTCCGGCCAGTGGCCAGCATCCATCTTTGAGGGGCCGTTGTATCAATGTAAGTACATTGTATATTGTATTATATATAGTTATGACCCATTACGATGGACATCCAGCGCAACGACAGCCTATCATTACTCGAATCCCTCTTGCTGTGACCGATTATGGCAGACATTGAATTAATTGGCTTCGGTCAGTGAGTCTGGTCATTATTCAAGATTACAATATAGCCAGACATTGTTGATGTGTGTGTATGTGTATGCGTGTGTGTTTGCGTGTGTGCGTGTGTGTGTGTGTGTGTGTGTCTGTCTGTCTGTCGCCGGTGTCTTATAAGACGCGTTAAGTTAAAGTGGCTCTCTGACTGTCATAGTAACGTGAACTGATCTATGAAAACTATAAGACAACCAAGGTCGAAAATCCCATAGACCCTCCAAAAATCCATTAAGTATTGGTTTTGTTGGCTCTTATTATTTCTTATTGGAACCAATAAAACTCCGTCCAGCTGGGCCCCGTTGCAAGAAAGTTGCAATCAATTGCAAATAATTGCTAATTTTGAAACAACCATTCTGATTGGCTCAGGGTCTGCCCTATTAAGAAGACATGCATGCAACAATGATTTTGATTGGCCAGTGACAATCAGTTGCAAGTTGCGTTTAAACGCAAAGTTTCTAGCAACGGGGCCCAGAAGTTAATCAGTTAACTGTTTACCTGCCCATATAAGCGCAATCAAAATGCGAAGTGAAAGCCCATAGACTTCAAACCATGCAACGGGATGTCCATCGGTAAGCCTACTACATATAATTGGTCCTACTGGTTTGCTGCTTTCTGCTGGTTTCAATGTATCCATGAAGCCAACAGGGTGTTCAGTTAGTCCTGTGGTTTCGGTTGGCTTTACTGGTGTCTGTTGGTTTCCTATTGGAACCAATAAAAGCTAACCTACGTAATTTATCAACAAGACATTCGTGCCTCATTTGTATTAAAGAACACAAATTTGAATTTATTTGCACTTTGTTTCTGTACATTGCAGTTGAGAGATATAGTCTGAAAAAGGGAAATCAAATGTTCTTATCACAACATTGAAAATTTGTTCAAAATTGGATTGAAAATAAGAAAGTCATGACATTTTGAAGTTTCGCTTAATATGTCAGGAAACAGTTCTTGAACAGCCAAAATAAATATGCAAATTGTGAAGTGATGATGTCATATGATACGTAACCGGGATACCCTCACAACTTGCCATATGTAGGCCAAGTTATTACAGAATATGTTTGACATTTCCAGTGTGTCATTCAAATGCAGCTACGCCCCAGTCTCAAATCCTGATACATATTGTAAATGATGAATATTCTGAAGTTGTTCAACCAGAAGTAACATCATGTTTTGTACTTTACAGAAACGCCTGAATTTTCGTCATTTTATTTAGTAGGCCCCTGCATGATCAATGGAAAATTGTGAGGTGATGACATCATCTGACATCATCAGTTCACTCATTTGCATATTCATGCCAACTGTTCTGCAGAAATTAGCGAAACTTCACCAAATCCTTTGACTCAGTAAGACCATGAACTTTTACTGGGAAAGCTATGTATGTACGGTGTCAGGGGAAATGCATTGAGATGGTTCCATTCATATCTCAGTGGTCGTACACAGCGCACCTCATTAAAGGGGGTTTTGTCGGAAAGTACTAGTGTATGTGTGGGTGTCCCCCAAGGTTCGATACTTGGGCCACTTCTGTTTTCAGTTATGTTAAATGATCTCCCCAATTCAGTAAATAAGTGTGGAGTAATGTTATATGCAGATGACACAGTTCTGTTTTACAGTGGAAATGATGCCCAGGAGATTGAAACCGTGCTGAATACTGAATTGTACAATGTAAACAGGTGGTTGAGACAAAATTGTTTGACGTTGAATGTTAAGAAAACTCAGTTCATGGTGATAGGAACATCAAGAAAACTGCTATCTGCTGATCGGCTGAAACTTGAAATCGATGGTAATGAATTGGATGGAGTGAGGGAATATAAGTACCTAGGAATTTGGATGGATGAATCAATGAGATGGCAAAAGCAAGTTGAAGAATGTTGTAAAAAAATTGCCACACGACTAGCATTGCTGAGACGCCTGCGGAAGTACCTAACCGAAAGTAGCGCTAAAATCCTGGCAAACTCATTAATCCTACCGTATTTTGATTATTGCTCCTGTGCATGGTCAAACTGCTCACAAACCCTTAAAGACGTGCTTATCAAACAACACAAGAAAATGGCCAGAGTGGTAAGGAGAGTGGATCACACAGTGCCAACCAATCAGGTGCTTAGAAGGTTACGTTGGATGACGCTTGAAGAGAGGTGGCGTTTCAACACTTGTAAAGCAGTCTTTAAGACACTTCATGGCAACATGCCCGAATATGTGCAAGAACTCATCACGCCTCTTGGTAACATACATTCATATCGTACGCGAAACACAAGTTATAATGGTCTCATAATTCCACATGTTAAAACTCAAGCCGGAAAAAAAAAATCGTTTTCACACTATGCATCATGTATTTGGAATCGGCTCCCCGCTGAAGTCCGAAACGCCACCTCTCTTCAAGCGTTCGTAAGAGCATACATATCTCACTTGGGGTAGAATTCGGGTATTTTTGATATTCCTGTTTAATGTTAAGGTATTATTTTTTTTTTCTCAAATAACATGAGTTTGTGTATTATTATCGTCAAGGATTAACTTTGCATTTTTTCATTTATATAGAGTATTGATATTGTGTTGATGTTATGATGTAAAAAGGAATGTCCCTGATTTGTTATTTTGTGTTTGTTGAACTGTTATAGTTTGTCATTCTGTTGCAGGGCCCCCTAGGATAACAGTGTTTAAACCACTGATGGGGCTACCCTGGGTAAAGAAAACTGAATAAATAAATAAATAAATAAATAAATAAATCATACTTCTCATATTTTTACCCAGTTCACAGATCTAATTTTCAGTGTTGTATTCGTTACCTTTAACTTTTTCTTATCAGATTAACTAATAACTGGACTGGAAATCCCCCCCCCCCTTTTTTTTTTAGGAAGCCATATAGGCTATATTTGACAATAGTTGCAGAAGCACTTGGATTCTTGTACTTCATTTTCCGGCCCTTTTTTCCCTCGGTGGTATGGCTTAGGGCACACTCGCACTGCAGTCAGTTCCCCCCCCCCCCCCCTCCAACCAGTGCGGTGGATGATATCTTGTCACGCATTTTCTTTTGACAGTACTTTTTTCTGCGTGGCAAAGATCTGTCGCAAGAGCCTCTCGCTTTATCTGTTTATTCGCTAATCTGTTGTCACGTTTGTTGCGTAAAATTCACATTCTTTGCTCATCTTGTTTCACTAATCTATGGTTGCTTGCTTGCTTGCTGGTTTTCAACAGGGATGCCCCACCTCATACTGATTGTTGTTAAATATGTCTGCCATTTTGCTCTAATTTTTTCTCCTTTTTTGTCTTCTTTCCGTCTTTTCGTTCAGTTTCCTCTTTTTTGTTTGTTTGTTTCTTTCTTTCTTTCTTTCTTTCTTTTTCTTTCTTTTTTTGCTCGGTTGGAAGCTAAAACTACTGCCAATATCTTTCCGCGACACAAAATTCTTCAGCAAAATGACGGCTGCGATTCCTAGATCTATATCAACGCAACCTCTAAGTTAAATTCCGACTAATAGAATAGGCCTATACTTCAAAATATTGCCGCCTATACAGATCCTGTGCTGCCACCCTCTGGGCGTATGTCTCTCGATTGTCTCCCCTGTCACTGTTTACATTTGCGGCAGTGTAAATGATCCCGACTGAGGATATCTAAAGATAAATTCTTGTCCGACAGACAATGCCGTTGCTATGCAACCGGACGGTCTGACACTTATTAGCGTGTGTAAGTAAATTAATGGTGTTGTATGAGTACACCATCGACACGCTTCAAGGAGCTTCAAACACCACGCTTCGAGATCACGAAAACGAGACCCTCGTGTGGCCAGTGTATACATGTACATGTATTACAGTAGTGTATGGCCAAGGAGGCTACACTTGTGAACTAGTACCTCCTTGGTATGGCGTATTCACGTACTACAAAGGAACACCGTTAGTGGTAATTGGGTTCGTGCACGTTTTTTAAGGGGTGTTTAGAAGCAACGGTGTAGCGTAAGTAATGGAGAAAGAATGCAAAAGATCAATAAATTGGAGAAAATCTAGTTTTAATTTTACACTTTCAAGTATCAAAAATTGTCATTTTAATGAATAAAACTGGAAATTATGACAACAATTCATATTGTACATCGGAATGAAAATTACATCTACCCCAACACATATTGAACTAGGTCTAAGTCATGAAAAAGGTCATGTTGGGTCGTCACCCAGGCATGCCGTACACAAACGAATTGTCGAAATAGTCGTCTTGTGAAGTTAGTATATTTCAAAGTTGCCTGTAATCACAACTCTTTTAAATTTGCCATTAAGAATGGCAGCAGAACCCAGCGAACAACCCGTCTTATTGACAGAAGGTAGTTTCGCGCAGGATGATACTGAAAAACAGGAAGAATCGTCAGCCAGCCAGCAACTGGAAAGCAGCGAACAGGCAGAGAGTTCCTTCCCCGATCCTCCCCAGCCTCGCCCGCGTGGTGCAGCGTTCTACCCACCACCACCTGCTTCCTCGGAGAACTCTCGTCCCGTAACAGCTCCCGAACAAAGCATATCAGACGTGGAGCGGTCTGTCATGGGAGCACTATCAGCGAGTCAGAGCCCCTTACTCGATGGAAATGCCGATGGAGACGAACTGGGCGACGACGCTTTAGAAACACTCAGCCAGAAACTGGCGAATGTACCCTCCGAAGCAGGCGACGAAAAGGAGGATGAGTACGTCGCGCCTCCCGAAGACCCGTACATGCGAGCCGTCAATTACATGGAGAGACATAAAGTTATGCAGATATTCCAGGTAGTTTGACAATCAGTCATGTGGCGAAGTTGTTTGTTTGTTTTTAATGGTGGTGGTGTTATAAGTTTGTACATGGGTTCAACAGTCTTGTCAAGTTTTAATAACTTTTATATCAGTGGAAAATTGAGCAAAGAAAATGGGACTCCATCGCATTGGGATAATGTCAATACAATGTGAGGCTGCTGGTGGGTGTGTTCAAATACTTCAAGGAATCAAGACAAGGAGACCATCCAAATGAGATAGGATGGGCCCTGCATGCTGTACTAATCCCATAACCAGGGCATTTTGTTGAAGTAATACTAGTGACTAGTGTAGTGATGAGTGATGTGCCTGGTAATAATGATAACATCACCTTCATGTAGAATAGTCATGCTTCTGCTAATATCTGTACATTCAGGATTCCACAGCCTTTCCATGAGAAAAGAAGTGTGCATATTGAAACACTGACGCAAAAGCAGTCACTGTACTGCTATCTAGTTAAAATATAAGGGTACTAGAACCGCCCAAGGACATTTTGCTATTAGATCTAAAAACTGTCAGAATATTTTCATAATTATCATTATAATGATGCACTGTAATTGTATTCATATACAGGTGCACCTTAATCTGTTCAACTTTTAACATCTCAAATTATGTAATTGCTGAAAATGATATCATGAGGAAACTGCATGACCTATTGCAGAGCCATTAGAGGCAGGTGTAAGTTGTAGCTGCTTACAACTTTTTTCTTCTTTTTTTTTTAAACTAGGCACAAATATGTTGTGTCATGCCAATGAATAAAAGCCATGAAATGCACCAACCACACCACCCATAGCAAATTGGTTCATAAATTGTTTGTGGAAGATTTGTAGTGCAATATCTGCCTTTGCATCTGTTCTCTCTGCAGAAACTGACGGCTGAAATAGTTTACCACAGACCGCCTGATCCTCTTGAGCATATGCTGACAGAGCTGGCAAAAATGAAGAAGGAGAGGGATGCAAGAATAGACGACATCGTATCAGCAGCATCCTCAAAGTAGCTGTAGGCTACTCGATTCTGAGAGACATTGATATGTTCAGCACGGGGAGACAAGATTCTGGATAGCTGATATCCACACATCTGGGGGGTGTTTCATCAATATAGTCAGCGCTGACAAGTTGTCAGCACTGACTATTTCAGTAAAATCCTCGGTTTTGATTGGCTGAGACTCTCTTGTCACTCACTGTTACTATGGTGATTGTCAGCACTGAGAACTTTTCAGCGCTGACAACTTTCGTGAAACGGTGCCCTGATGTATGGAAAGATTGAAAACAGAAAATCATGACTTCAAATCACTTGGATAGAGGATGGTACAAATGATGTGTGTATTGAGCTGATATTTTGGGATGACTATTATCTTGAAGCATGCTTCAAACAGTGTGCAGAGCAGTGGTATAACATTCTTCATGTCCCGTTTTGATGTCAGTGGGTTTCTATGTTTCTGGGTCAGTATTTGGCCTTCATGTGTTCATTGCTCTTTTTTGTGTGTGCATGGACAGTATTTTGATGTTATGTTTTAACAGTTTAATACTCAGTAGAGTCAAGGCTAAATACAATATACATGTACACCAGTATACATGTATGTCATGCATTACTAAGTATGCATCTACTGAAAGAGATACAGTGCACTCCCGTATAACAATATTTCGCATACAATGAAGTAAAATTCAGGTCCCAAAATTATCATCTATACATCTTTATACACTGCCTTTTTCCGCTATAACAGAATGTTGATATTTTAATGAAAGAAATCTGCCGGTCCCCAGGACTTCGTTAAACGGGAGTTGCCCGTACAGTGTCTCACATTATAATAAAGTCCTCTGGAGTGGCAGCTTTCTTGTTATATCCGAACAGTTATGTACATAAAGATGTGTACATAATTACTTTTGGAACTAAATTTTTACTTCGTTGTAACAGGAATTTCTTATAACCGTGTTCTAACGGGAGTGCACTGTATATCAGCAAGAACACTACAGCAGTATTATTTCATAGTTTCGAAATACCATAACCGA
Organism: Diadema setosum; assembly: GCA_033980235.1. NCBI lineage: Eukaryota > Metazoa > Echinodermata > Echinoidea > Diadematoida > Diadematidae > Diadema > Diadema setosum. Next base: position 36,597,313 of record CM067059.1, on the reverse strand, counting down.
TATAAGGTGTATACATCATGTGTTGATCATGAAACAAAATGGCAGATGGATTGTGGATCCGTTTCTAAAATATTTGTATGACCAGAAGCAATCAGCTAGACAAAGGGGTGCATACAATTCCATGTGGTTTAATGCTATCATGTTGTCATTTTCTTTTTCATGAATCATTGTTTATTTTAATGCATTTTGGTCAGTACATGTATCTCTTGTTTGGCATTATATCATGAATACAATAAAATGTTAGAATAAAGGAATACCGGTACACTTTAAATGTTTTCAGAAGCAATTAGCCTTCATCTGTCCTGATATACTCAGATATGGTACAGCTGTACCATTCATAGTGTGGTGAAGGCCAGTCAGTCAGCCTAGTCATATTTGAATATGCTGAACAGTTTCTACACAACCATTTGCCAGATACACACCATGATGTTTGTTACTTTGCAGATGTACAAAAAGAGCAGTAGTTATTGGAAATGCGTATATGTATTCACAATTTCTGAAATGCTTCATACAGCCGTAACAGTATTAACCTCTGCATGTCTGCGCTATATACTTATTCAGCAAACAAGCTATTGTACGTGATCATATTTACAACTGTGCGATGTTGGCATTATAATTTGTTTTTCTCTTTTACTTATATCCAAAAACAGAGAGATGAAAAAGATGTGTGATTCATCTTAAAAAACTTTAATCATGATGTGAAATGTGAACAAACTGTAGCCCATATTCCATCACAAAGTGACAGTGATAACATGCATACATATGCAGTTGTATGTGTGTATTGCAGGTCTCATTTTTGTGCTTTAAACACATGTGACAGATGACTACAAAGACCCACTCGTCTCTTGAGCCGCAAGGAAATGTTTTGAGGAAATGGGAGTATACAAGAAAATCTTGCCTTTTTATTTTGCACCATTTATTATCTTCAGTTAACCCCAGCTGCCATGCTGTACGTTACCATGTACTTCTGTGCTTCGAACTGTAGGCCTACTGGCTTTGCCATGTCTTGTCAAAGTTACAGTGGAATTTCAAGATTACATGTAAAACAACATTTTGTCCAGTACATTTTATTACTGTAAAACCAGAAATTTTTGCATGCATTTTAATTTCGCGAGTGCCAAAAGATTCAGGAGATTAAAATGCATGTTAAAGTTGTCGTCTACACAATATGCATTGAATGCCAGTAGCAACTTGCGATAATTTTATGCAGCAAAAAAGGCAGTCGGCCCCAATTCCCAAAAAATTGCAAAATTATTTCTGGTTTTACAATACTCAGTGTCAGGAGGGATCCTGACAGATTGTCTATGATACTTTACTTGTGTGGTGAATTGACATTTTATACAGTATATTGCAGTTTATACTTGGTTATGTACGAAATTTCCAAAGAAGTTGACCTTGTCACTTTTCACCCTAATATCCAACAGATTTAGCCCTGAATGTACTCTTTATAAAAAGACTATTCATGCTTTGTTCAGACACCAAGTTCGACGAGTGTATGCTAAATGAAATGCGTCAATACATATACTACGTGAGCAATGACATCTAAACTGAACCTGACCTTCAATTTCTAATCTTAAACATTGGTACACACATCTTCCACTTTAATCAGCAAACTCGAACGTACGCTCCACAGTACCAAATGTAATGAAATTCTAATGGATGCTCCTTGAGAAGACATAAGAAATGTGAAACAGTTGGACATCCTCCACCCCTTTCGTGGTGTGAAGACATTAAAATGGATAAGACCCCGTTTACAGTGCGGGGCCGAGCCTCGCAATTTTGTCCGTTTACACTGCTGGGCTCGGCCGCTCTTTTGATTCAAACCTTTCAATATTTTGTTGTAGTGGCGCTCTGCTTGTAAACAAACGCAATTTGGTATTGTCTGCTTTTGAGACCCTTTGCCAAATGAATTCCGTGGCGACGAAGTCGCCATTGGCAAAGGCCTTTGCCGAAGGAAAAAATCCTTTGCAGGACAAAACCACCTTAAACTATACTAGTTTTCGACGTTGAGGTGGTTAATATCCTGAATAGCGAAAGATACAGGCAGAGGGTTTGGAAGCCAGACTAAAATTGGCCGCGCAATTGGCCGCGCATTTGGCCCAGTTTGCGTTTACACCAAGAAGAGGCAGGGCTCGGCCGTGGCCGAGCCGCGGCCGAGACCACCTCCAGAGCGAGGCCAAATGCGAGGCCAATTTTTGGCCTCGCATTTGGCCTTTTGCGCGTTTACACTGAAGCGGGGCTAGGCTCGGCCGCGGCCGAGCCTCGCACTGTAAACGGGGTCTAAGTCTCATACAAAGGAAGATATCTGCCACTATTTGTTGTTTAGGCAATCTCACCCAACAGACACAATGCTACTGTCTTCCTTTGCTTTGACTACATGAATTACAAGTATAAAGGTTCAGTGAATTTTATGGTTTTCTCGAAATGTAACATGGCTTTGAATTTGAGGTATGCATGTATGGGTGTGTGAAAATAAAAGGTCAGTAAATGTATATTAAAGATGCAGTAAATGCAATTCAGGCTCTCTTTGTGGAAGTCTTGTAATTTTCAGATACAATTCATGTAGTAAACATTGATGTGTAATGTTTGTTGGCAAAAAGCAATGCGTATTGTACACTTGACATGAGCCTCTTAGGTCAGCCACTTTCTATTCTCTTTCTAGAATTTCTTGTGTGTTTGTGTGTGTGTGTGTGTGTGTGTGTGTGTGTGTGTGTGTGTGTGTGATTCAGAGAATAAGGTGGAAAGTCAAGCAGTCTATCAACTCAAACATGAGAATCCAGCAAACACATACATTTTATCAAAAGTGGTCTTTAATGACAAAATATGTCAAAATTGCCATCAGCGTCTTTATAATCCTGGGGATGACGACAGATATTTGAATTTCATCATTGCATTATTTCTGAATTCATTAAAAAAAGAATGAACATAAAAAAAAAGACATTTTGTGGCATACATGTGGTATAATTTCATACGCTGGTCATTCTCAATACATGTACAATTTCATCGCATCCACTATATTCAACGCCTAAAAGGGCACAGGGGTATCAGCTGATACTAGATCAAAATGATTTGTTCAATAATCATTTGTAGCATAATATTCATGAAAGGAAATTAAATGACCTAATACAGCTGTCTCCGCAAAAAAAAAGAAAAGGTTTCAATCAATTGCCTTCAGTATGCCAACCTAACTGTACTGTTTCACAGCTCTTTGATATCACACAAATTACAGTTCGTAATTGAGTGTCAATGCAGAGTTGCGGCACTTGCTGTGGAAAGTACTCTGATCTGAAACTTACATTTACTGGCATCTCATCACATCTGATGAGTATGTTGATACAATGTACATGTAGCCTAGTGCAGGCAATACATGAGCCAAGTCTGCACATACATTTGTTGTCTGTGACAAAGAAATCAATACAGGTGAAACTACTGATCTATGACAATATAACTACAGGTTGTCTCCCATCCTCAGTCTCTGCCCTGCCATGATAAAAAAAAAAAGAAGAAGAAGAAGAAGAAGAAAAAAAAGAGGCAACAATGGATATGAACAGTGCAGTGGAGACAAACAAGACAGTCACCCATTCACAGATGTTCATGACAGTTACGGTTAGTAGGTCTACACAATACCATCATTGATTTACAGTTTGTCCACTCAACAAGAGCCCCCGACACACAAGGCTCTGTTTTGTGCAGTAATAACATTGCTAAGTCACTAATTTCAAGCACTGATCTTGGTTGTATTTGTGCATTAGTAAAGGGCAGGGGGTGGAGCAACAACAAATACATCCAATGCAAGACAGCACAATAGGGCATGGTGATCACTGTTTTCAGTCTCATAAGAATGAACATAGATGCCACAAATTCAACTAATGCAACATAAGCCTGTTGATTTGAAAGAATGTTGAGTACAGTACAACAAAAAATTTATGTTGGCAAAATGGGGTAAAAAAAAAAAAAAAAAAAAAAACAGCTTTGAAATGGCTTTTGAAGTTGATGCTGGAACAGTTGCTATTCCTTATAAGGTGGAATGCCGAGAATTGCAAGATTATTTTGAACATTTCAGTCACAGTGCATATTCTGAATGTGTAGTACAAACACTCCTACATCATTCAAAACTGCAGCACAAAAAATACTGTAGATATTTACCAAACTACATGTACTAATGGACATTTCCCAGACATCTATATATCTCTACTCTTCATTCTTCATCACATGAACATTGAAAGCTGAACGATTGCTTCTTTTTTTACACTGATATATATATACAATCCCTCACAAAATTTATGGACAAATGAATCATCTTGCAAGCATAGTCTAATATGCTTTCATACATGTGGATATTTTGAACCTACCAGCTACTACATGTACTGTGGTAATGCTATTCACTAATGACACAAAGCAGCCATAATTTTTTTTTTTCAAGAGAACATTCTGAACTATCATCCTAGAGCTATAAAACTATAATTTACAATATATGACAGAACTACTACATTTCCCTTGAATATACTTTAAAGAATTTATACACATATGATAGAATTTTTTTTGTACAATACAGTCAACCTTTGCTTAAGTCGACCTCACACAAGTAAAAAGCTTGACTAAGTGGAAGAAAAATTCTACCCTGAATGGATGTAAACGTGTTAATTCTATTGGGTATAAAGTTAAAATAAACCTAAGTCGAAGGATTTTCTCTAGTACCTGTGGATCTGGGGGGCATTTCATGAAGCATTTTGTCCGACAAAGTTGTCGGACATATTTTGCTCCCAGCCAATCAGATGCAAGGATTCCAGTAGCTTGTAACAGTTTGTCAGAAAAATATCCAACCAAAATGCTTCATGAAATGCCCCCCTGACTTAGGCAAGGTTGACTGTAAGCTAATGGTATGCGAAAAGAGCTGAAACTGCTCCAGAAACATCATTCATTTCTTCAGGTGACACAAGAACATTCATTTGCTGAAGTCAAAGAGCTAGTGTACATTAATACTAGTACACAGCATACGATAACTATCAACATGTTCTAGTCAAAGTTACGGCTAGCCCTATTTACAAAATCTCTCTTCTTCAGTAATAGCACTGGAGTGCATTCAGCCATGGACATTACAGAAAAGCCACAAAGGACTCCAAGGTTAAAACTACATCTTTGGGTAAACCATCAGAAAACTGGCATTTCTTGAAGGACCTCTGTCGAACACCTCATTTCACTAGTCCGATATATTATTAATTATGTATAAAGCGCTTTGCACCCTTTGGAAAAGATGCTACCGGTATACAAATGCAACAATGTACACATGTATGTATGTATGTATGTATGTGTGTATGTATGCATGTTGACCGACTTCTGACAGTATGTGCATTATAGTGAGCACAGCTTCTACAGAATGTTGCTTCCAAAATATCCTATAGATATGTGGAGCACCTCCCGCAAGGCACACCCGCTGGTAAAGAATGAAAGGCTTCGTCTTACATTATGTCTGACAGTGAAGGAGAACAGTCAGGACTTGGCCTAGTACTTGGTTCCCGGGGAAGCCAACTGAATGATAGGTTGGTTGATCATTGATAATATCATGGCATACAGTCAACTCCGTGCAAGTCGGCACATTATGTTGAATAATTGGCCAAGTCGATTCACAGCCTTATGTGTATCATTCCTCCATACACACATAAGCCGAATATCGCCTAAGTTGATGTGATTTCCTCAGTCCCATCACAATCGATTTATGCAGAGTTGACTGTACTATTCAACTGATTCTTCACTGTCGTGTCATTACAAGCGCTCAATGTAAAATCACATCAACTAAAATCTGTTACAAAGTGCCTGTGAGACAATTATCATCAGCCTGGACTTCATTTAATTTCATTACATTTTCCATCTGAGAAATTGACTGGACAGCCCATATTCAGCTACACTATTTGGTCCATCCACAAAAATAAGAGCATATTCTGAATATTCACAGTAGATGCATTTGAACTGTAAAACGGAGCTCAACAAAGATCAGGAAAGAGTTTGCAAATAGAATTAATCATCTACTACAAAAGACAATATGGGTGTCAACTGATGTAACACCGTCTACACACAAAAATACAGAAAAAGAATATGTAAAATCCTCATGACAGGCAAAAATAATTATGCATTGTTAGCCTACTTTTGCAGGTGTAAAAATGGCTGTCTAAAATGTAAACAGTGCTAGCATTATTGAATATGCAGACACAGAAAAGAAAGATTCAGGTACATAAAAAGGGAAAGCTCACGGTCAGATAGAATGCACAAAAGATGTTTCAATGATGTTTCTTTAAAAACAACTAGAAATGCTGATTATCTCCTGAAAAATACATGTTCATTGATTCAACTGATACAAAATGCAACAAAAATGAATACAGTGATAAAAGTCCCTATTTGTGATTGAACAAATGAGAAGTAGTGAAAAATGCTGTCTTACAAACTTGAAACATTCTTTTTAGCATTACCATATAATCAGTCTAAGAGCAAATACTGTTTATATAGCTGCAAAGCTGAAAGTATTCAAGTTCATTTGCACTTCTACAAATGCAGCAGAACTTTGATCATTGTGACAGACAATGTTACATGTAAAACAGAATCAGAATCAGCACTGGCAGAGTTTTATTTCAGATAAACTTAAAATAATAATGTACACTGATTTCACCAAACTGGACACAGTACCGGCTGAACAGTTGCGCAATTCATTAAACCACCAAAGTTCACATCATTTCCCTTTGGCGAAAAACAAAAACAAAACAACAACAACAACAACATCAACATCATACCAAAGAATCAACTGTGAATCAATTTCAACAGATGTCCAGTTTTGCATGAGTTGAAAAACTCCCCTCTGTCCAAATGGAGTCACCCCAAACTAAGTAGACTGTGTATGGCGATATAATGTCCAACTTCACGAGAAAAAAATGTTGCCAGGACAATGATGCCCCGCTTTAAAATATACAAAAAAAGAATGCTTTGTAATAGATATGAGATGGCTTTTGATACTGCATGCCTGAAAGTATATATACATCCCTTGTCATGAGAGTTGATCAACTTGCTCTTCTAGAATGGAAGACATGTGATAAGAAAGAGATAAAAATAAAAGCAAAAATAAAGAGTTTGGACAAGTAAAACCCCTACACGATTTCCAAGACTCTGATTAAGAAGAATCCCTGATTTTAGTGTCTCACATGATTAAAATGATTCTAAGTGTTCATTCAGGGACACACAAGAGCATTCAAGAGCTTCTTCAATGCCATGACAGACAGATACATCTAAAAAAAAAAAACAGAAATAATAGGCTACATCAACCTCCATATATTCAAGAGCACAAAGAGGAAACCATCAAAATGCTATTCCTCCCCTAATATTCTTCCAGCAAATCTCAATTTCCAAGATCGTTCCATGATTACATTCAATACAGTTGCAAGCCATATCTAAAAGAAGAAGTGCTTGAACTTAATGAGGGCAAATGCAACTTTATAGCACAGAACGTTGATCAACTTTGTCCTCGCTCTGACATATAATGGTGATCCGTGGCAAACTGATGGGAGTAACTTTAGCCAGGTGGCGCATAATTGACTTCGAATCGTTCTCCCTCCATTCACCACTTCCAAGTAATATTTGTAGCAAATTACTGCACAAGATCTGCTTCCATTCCTGCTACAATGGCATTCAGTTGCAGTGATATTCTGCAAAAGTGATTTCACAAGTGTGTACATGAGGCTACAGTAGTCTTGTTTGGTTTGAACCCACAAGATCTATATATGATGACATAAATGGTATCCCGGTGTACCAAATAAAAATCAGCCATTTTGTTGAATTATTTATTTTTTTAAAAAGGTTGTACCCTGGGTGCCAAAAAGAGGAAATTATTTTGGTGCTGGAGCTAGTGCGCGCTAGCCAGTGCACTGCACTGCACTAAAGCCCACACTAGTGGTATCACAGTGTGCCATGCATGCATAGTATAACATGGGGGGGTATGCAATACGACATTACCCCTCTGAGAAGCATATCCAGAACAAAAGAAGGGAGCCCGTAAACAATACGCATGATTTCAGTCAAACAAATAGTACATGTCTTAGCCTACAAATTAATACTACTATAATTTCGCATAACCCTGGACCATGCCAAGCGCTGCTTTTTCACTGGTTATTTGGCACCATAGCAATTTTATATTAACACAGTAAGCGACCTATGCATCAAGTAAAACGCTTCCATTTAGAGGGCAGTAGTGACATTCTAAACAAAAAATGACAACAATGATAACTTAATCAAAACAAGAGCAAGAAAAAGAGAGAGAGAAATGACAAATGATGAGTGAACTGTGACATCCTGAACATGGAACAAATGCTTTTTGGTCCCTGGCTTGCCATGGCTTTGCAGGTCAAAGTTGAAATGATGAAGATGTACAACCAAAGACTGGAAACTCTAGACTGGTTGCGTGTACCCTGCAGCCGAAGAGTGTAGGTCAGAGCTGGGTCATGATGTAGTCTCACCTGCACTTCCACACAAATAGGCTGCAGAACGAAAGGAGACACACAAATGCAAAAGTTTCAATACGAAAAACTGGTAACACGTTTCATTTTCAACATGACATGGATGACTGTGATTCATACAGTATGCATTCGGCTTTTGTTTGTTTTAAAAGGAAAACACATATCATTTACATGTATTGTTTTTCATAGAAATGGGGAATATTTCACCACTCAAAGAAACATTCTTTCACTTCAAAACATCTGCATCTGTAAAAGTGAACATTTTTCATGTAAACAATGCCTAATTTGTAAAATTATCAAAGAAATTGACTGACAACATTTTAGGCGAAGAGCTAAGGTATTTCATAATACAATCGCTCAATTATGCCTCATGAATGATACATCATGGTTACACACAAGAAAGTACTATGCAATAATAATAATAATAATAATAATAATAATAATAATAATAATAATAATAATAACAATAATAATTCACAACATTCATATAGCGCAATGAATAAGCTTCTGATATTCAAATGGATTTAATTGTTTAAAGAATCAAGTTTTTTTGACCAACAAATCATACACCCTGAGAATAGAACTTCTACACTGACGTAACTAAAATTGCAACGTAAAACCAGGATTTTTTATTTGTGTGGTAGCATTCAGCACAAAAATCTATGACCATGAAAAAATATTATCACTTCTTTCCAATCATTAATTTCAAATCAAGATTAACTTCATGATTCATCCATTTCACAGTCCTGTCACTTTCATCGTCAAAGCCTCACTGATACTTTACACTGTCATTTAATGTTTTCTTGGCCCTCTCTTCCTACACTTCTCAAGGTTTGGTCCAAGTCTCTATTCTGAAAGGCTTGAGCTTGAATTTATATTCTCAGTAATAAGGAGGTGGGGTGGGGCATCAAAATAAAACAAAACAAACAAGAGTCACAACAACATCAATGTTAAAGTGACTGTTAATAGTACTCTGAAATTTGAATGTCTCCTTTGGAGAAACCCAATCAAAAGTTGTTTAATAGCAACTCACCAGCAATCATCTCCTCCAGTGCTGATGAGGTGGCGGTCATCATAGGTGAACTTGACATTGGTGACGTGCGCTGAGTGGCCTACATACTTCTTGTGTGGTGCCTGGTGTTTGACAAGACAGACACGTAGACAGGTTCAGTGCCATGTCATGGCTTTATGAAATGCCAAACATCAACAACTATACAATATATCAACAGGCATTAGTCAGAAAAGTGGAAACTGTCACAATTAATGTGAATGGCACTGATTGTATTTTCTCTTCCTGGATGGAGAACATTTCCAAAACATACATATACATATAATGAAAAAGTGAACTGTTCATACCTGAAATCTAAAATTCATTTGTGATGTTAGTATTCTTTAATGTGCAAACACTGCTCTGATAGCTTGGTGCTTTCACAGAGATGTAATTTCATATAAGAAATTCTTTGGGTGGCTGGGGTGCGACTGGGCTGATCTTGTTGTGACATCCACTTACATATTTCTCTGAACAGGGAAAGGAGAAGAGCTTGACAAAGCCAAAGTCGTCTCCCGTGGCGACTGCATTGCCCCGTCCACTGACGATGGAACAGTTGACATCTGCCTTGTCTGCATTCCTGGGCCAAATGCCAACCACTTCCTGTCCAACAACGCTGAAATTAAATTTAACAGTGACACAAGCCTAAGTCCCTCTGTCTCTCTGACCACATACACTTTTAAAGGCTCTACATTGCTCTGTTTCCAAATAATACAGACATCCTACATGGGCTCAAAGACTGATTAGTATTCCACCAGTATGCATGTTACTCTTTCAATAAAATTATTCATTCTGTTCACTTTCATGAGACTGCTTAGCCCTGTGAAACACATACAGTTGAGAATGAGAAGGGCGTTAAGTTGTCTCGAACACTATGGGTTTAGTGGCAACTTAACGCCCTTCTTATTCTCACCCGATGTAATGATCATGAAAATACTTGGTCTATCTGTGTTAAATTCGGTGTGACAATCACAACAAAAATGTTGTATTTTACTGCTCTATTTTAGCATTAAAAAATTACATTATTCAGAAACTCGATCATCAGCACATCAGTTTTAACAGCAAATCCCTAATTAGTTTTACCTGTTCAAGGCTTTTTGTTCTCTGAATTTTGCAGTTTTTCTGTTCTTAAAAGTTTGGAAAGCTTTCTAATAATCTACGCAGGATATGAGGAGACGATATCATATGTCGATGTCTGGTCAATGAAGATTGGAGTAAATAATTGGTACATACCTTGTCCACGAGGCCCATGTGATATTTTGAATCTGAGTGCTGTCAGTGATGGGAGTTCCACTTGGTACTGTGTACACCAGACGTTGATATGTCCCCGTGCCAACCTAAGTAAGTCAACGAGTAACTGCTGGTCAGGGCTATTGTGTTGTTTACAGTTGTCCCTAGGCATGCAAACTTAACTCATTTCCAAACCTGGACATCCACATTTGAGAAGAACTGGTTTTTAAAAGCCTTTAACTCATATTTACTTTTTTTTTCAATCCATATCTCTTAACAAAACAAAACAACAGACCATGCACACAAACAAATATCCACAAAGAAACCTAAACAAAAACAAATATTAACGCCAAAGCCTCCCACACAATGATCTCTCCTCTTATGGACTGCCACCTGCGAACAAAATTATTTTGATTCAGTGTATATTATGTCAGGACATGCCATTATTCAGGACATATTATGACCAGCTGTTGACTTAAGAAGACGATATTGATGGAGTTCCTTGAGTGTTACTGTCAGTCTCAGTGACATGAGTAAATTACATGCAGTGCTAAATGCTGTTTGTATCAAACTACGCAGTGTCCCTACCTGTATGTATTGGCTATCTGATGAGAAGTCCAGCTGAATCACAAAGCTCGGGATCCCTTTACAGAAGCCTGCCCTCGATAGAGCAGACCCCTTGCTGATGTCATAGAAGTCCACACTGCGATCATCAGAGCCAACTGCTAAGTACTTGGAATCAGGACTAAACCTACAACAGAGCAGCGGTGGGGGAGGAGTAGATGCATGAACTTTATCATTTCACTCACTCCTGTTTGATTAGGGGTCTCTTTTTTCATAGAGAAGTTGGCATTTATAGCATATAGTTAGTATATTCATAGTAGCTATTACTACATTTATATCACTTCAGTGATCAAGCTCACAGTTGATTGGTTGTTACTGCAGTTACTGCAAGGTATGATTCTAAAGGAGCAGCATGAAACAGGGTCAAGGAAGGTAAAGCCTGGATATTACTTCAATTCTACTGTAGCACACATTCTCATAAACTTCAACCCTTGTCCTCCCTGTGTATATCATGCACAAATCTGTTCTAGGACACTTTAGTAAATAGATGAGCATATATGTTCCCTGACTTAAATGTACATGTGAACTGCACCCTGGTTGCCCAACACTTACTTTATGTCTTGTATCGCTTTGCTGCGGTCTCTCTTGCGGCCCCAGATCTCTAACGTAGCCACAGTCAGGATGACAAACTCGCCATTCTTCAACCCCACTGCCAGCTTCTCCCCATCCGGGCTGTAAGCAATGGACCTTGCTGGAGTCCCGATCATACACTTGTTCAGCATTTTCTGCATCAAATGGAGGTACATGATTTTGATCTGTTTATAACTTCTCTGCAGATGAGTGGTGAGCCTTGGCTAGAAGTATTACTTGAAAAATACTGAGTCTCTTCAGCATACAAAAGACAAATTTACTTTAACCTGGTGAGGATGAGTCCCAAGTATACTCCCCGAATACACTCGGGCAAGCATCTATGGGAAATGCGTGTTGTAGCAAAATCACAACGTCCTCAATGGGTTAAGATAGTCCAATATATTTATGCAACTGAAAAGGGATCAGTGGCCTTGTAAAACTGATATTAGGGAGCTTTAGATTTTAGACGCGCGGACGTTCAAAGGGGAAAAAACATGTTCTGAGCGTGCGCAGAAGCGCGGGTCAAGTTGACGCACGCTTCTGCGCACGCACAGAACATGTTTCTTTCCCTCTGAACGTCCACGCGTCTAAAATCTAAAGCTCCCTATTATGTGGGACAGAGAGCCATGATAGATGACTGCACATGATTAACATATTTGTGAAGACACATAAATACGAGATTCAAATGTGTGTGTTGTTAATCAAAATCATGACATATCCACACAGCTTTTCGAAAAGATGACTGATACACAATCTGCTTTCAAAAAAGAAGAGTACTTTCACAGATCAAAAACAACAACAGCACAGCATAGACACACACAAAAACAAACAAACTTAGAGCTTGAAAATGTCGCAGATCACAACAGGAGAACTTACTTTGTCAACAATGTCCCATATCCTGATGGTGGTGTCATCGCTGGCGGAGGCGAAGATCTCTCTAGTCGGGTGTGATGACAGACCCCACAGTTCTCCCTCTCCATGCCCCTGTGCCAGGTTGGTCACTGTGCCTTTCTTCTCATCAATCTCAAATATCTCGCTGTCCTTGGTCCCTACCAGAATTTTGCCCTATAAGGACAAGTCCATGGCAAGAGATGTTAATTTTCCTAATTTCTTTTTTCCTCCGTAATATTGAAATACCACACTTCACGAGGACCAGTTTTTGGCTTAGGGCTTCATTCATTGATACTTGGATAATGATTTGTTGGTTCTAATGTGCCAGAACTACCAAGCCCCAAACATTCAGATATCCATTCCAAGAAAGAACAAGACATATTTTTGACTCCTCAAAAACAAAAACTACTACAAAATAATGATACTATATAAATATGCTGTCCGTTGAGTTTTTTTTTTTTTTTTTTACTGATAACATGCTATAGAAAATGTAAATGATTACTTGTCAACATTTCATAATCATCAGGAAAATGCAAATACTTTCAGAAAACAAGGCAACAAAAATTCTGTCACCTTTGATCGACACACGCTCTTGACTACATCCATCTTATTGCCTGTGTTGAGCTGGAATTTCTTGCAGTGCTTCATGTCTTGGTCCCACAACTTCACAGCATGACCACTCCGTCCCCTAAAAACACCAGACAAGGAAACACAATAAGCTGTTAAACAGTATCTACTCTCCGAAGTATTCATGTTAAGTGGTGAGAAAGGGAAGGAGTGTCCATCAGTGACAGGTAGTCATCCATGGCATGACCATTTTCATGTTTGGACTGCATGTTCTGTACATTGCAGTCCAAACATGAATATTGTTTTAAGGAATTTGAATTTCCAGATTTACCACATAAAAAAATGGATAAACAGATTGTTACTATCATTAACTGTACCTGTCAGCGTACTCCATAGATTTGAAACTACAACTGGACACACTTGGCGACCAAGGGTGCGTTCAAGCGCTCTCCTAAAGTGAACCGTACCGCACTGTACCTGCGCCAGAGGAGCTCTAGAACGCTCCTGAAGTGTACCATATCATACTGAACAGAGCCAAAAGAGGACCACTTACCGATGTGCTCAAAAGGCATACCAAAGCATACCAAAAGTTTGCTGTAAAGCATGCAACATATCATGTGCATACATCACAATGCAAAGACATCATTCTCTTTGTTCCGGAAAGCTGTAAGTAGTTCAAGCGCCATGTGGATGACATTCTTGCTACAAAATGCGTGACCTTTTCTAAAAAATAACTTGTGAGGTACGCTCTTTTGACAGAGCACTCGAACGCTCCAAATCTGGCACAATTCGGTACGGTACGCTTTGGTTAAGTTCACTTTGGTTTGCTTTAGAGCGCTCGAACGCACCCCAAGAAACCTCTTGTTTCCAGATGTTACATTCATGTGAACAACTTCTATGCCTCATGTATTCTCTCTTAGCTATTCTGTCACTGTCTCATTGGCCATTTGGAAACAAGCCGATGAGAACCATATGATTTGGATATATGAGTATTCACAACAACTAAGAATCAGCATGTATACAGTTACTGTAAAAGTGGACATTGTCACACATTTTGCACCAAACAAAACTAGCTTAAAAATAAAAGTGTGCAATTTAATTCCTAGTTATATGTAAATATCATTTCATATCTTTGATTTTAACATACAGTGTGCATATATTGTAGATGTATAACTGCTATGTTATTCACAGTTTTCTTCACTTCCTCCAGTTTTGTAGCATGAGTGAATTTACTGTAGTACAACAAACCAGTTACCTTTGATGGTAGTATGTGCTGCCACAGCAATTTACCACTGTGGTAGCTGTGAGCCATTTGAAGTGCTTGCACAACCATCGTGACCATCCGCGAAATCAAAATCATGCAAAATTCATCTTACCCCGCCAAGGGTAAAAAATAACTTGCACAAAAATTTCCACTTTTACAGTACATCATACTAAGTTTTTTACATTTACTAGTACCATCATCAAGACATGGAGTATTGCAACATGTTTCGCAAAGAAAGAATAGTTTATTAGAGTCAGAATATAGAGTGGTGGCGCTTTTCGGTGAAACAGTAACTCACGCTTTTTCTTTGCCTCCAGAGACAATGAGTGAGTCCCCGAGAGTCGTGTAGAGAGTGAATACGGCATCCTGGTGCGCCCTCACCACCACCCTTGATAGCATGTGTCCCTTCCACACATACACGTCTCCACACATTGACCCTGTGTACGTAGTGTCATTCTATTGGAGGCATGGTGGTGAAACAGGGAGGCAAAGTGGAAGTAAGGTTTACAGAAACATGCATACAATGCAAAGCTGATATTCTCTGATACAACATGGTTTGTTGAAAAGCCAGTTCACTATGCCATTTTAGCAAAAGAAATATAATCACACAAACTCATTAGAGAAGTAATCTGAATGTTAATGCAAAAGCCGAATTGTCATTATTCCAAATAGCATTTAGTTAGTGTTAGTTAGGGGATCCTTTTTGGCCATAGGCTTCACTTTCAGTTTATTTAGAGATAAAAATGAAGAAAATATGAAGGGCTATACTAAATATATAAACACAGGAAACAGACAGGCATAAAAGGCATCAACAATGTTTCATATTTGTAAAATTTGATCTGCACTGTCCTAAATGACACTAGTGTCTCTGATGTTGTCAAAGTACGAAGCCATGAAGACATGAAAGGTTGAAATGATCATTAAAATATCTCAAAAAGTAAATATCTGTCACTCAGCACATTTTACGCACTCAGTTTTCCCCATACACAGTACCGTAGGAATGGAAGCTATTTGACAAACAGTATACAAGCATGGTGGGTTCTGCTTACAAATTTTGCTTGCTTGTTTCTTCATCCATTTGAACAGCAGAATGCAGCTTGGCCAGCAAAACACATTTTTTCCCCCTTTTATAATGAGTTAGGACAGTGTCAAAAAGTCTTGTGCTATAAAGAAATCTGGATTGCCAAGACGGAACATCACATGCACAAAAATGATTATAGAAAGGTTAACAGCTACAATGTAAAAAGATGATGAACAAGAAAAGATGCCAAGAGATATCACAAGCAATACGGCTAAACTCACGGCTCCAAATGCTATTGACAGCATGGTCTGCATCCTGTAGTCCTGGGCATTTGAAGATTTGATGAGCAGTCCCCTCTTACCTAGGAGCTGGCTCCCGGCCACCGTCCAGAACTTGACGTGCTTGACGCCAACGGTCACAAACTGTGTGTCCGAGTCCGGTCTGAACTGAGCCAGAAATATGCGTTTGGTGTGACCCACGCCACTTGCCGTCTTGGATCCTATGGTGTGAATATTAATGTTAAGAAAGGTATGTGGTGCCGACTAACAGTAAAAGCATGGTAAACTAGTCACATATCATCAATAATAGCACTCTGTACACAAAGTGCTGTACTCCTCCAGTATCAGCATTACCAAACAAAAAGGTCGGCACTTTACTCACAAATATCAAACCTGTCGTTCCTTATACAACAAATCTCAGCAATTTGAAACTTAGAACTTGATGTTCTTACTTGGCAATCCCGATTTCTTTAAAGCACAAACCTCTATAAACATAAATCTGTTAACATACGCCAAATTTATGAAAATGCAGAATAACATAATTCTAAAGTCCTTTGCAATGATATATACAACAATGGTTATCAGATCTACTGTCCGACCTCACTCATCTGGTTACACTGGGAACAGCTGGTATCTGGATAAATGATTTGGCCAGATAAGAGAGATATGCTAAAAAACAGCATTTTATGGCATGTTCTGCTGGGAGTGAACACATCATTATCATGTTACCAATACTATGATTATTTGCAAAGTGTTGTCATGTTTCATACATGTAGTTCAGATGATACAGAAACCAAATCATATGTGAGTAAACTATCCCTTTTCATAGATGTGTTTGTTTGACTGATATTGACCAAGAACGAGATTGCAATCGTGACTCATTGCATACTGCCACCATATGGAACCACTGCACTGTCAGTTGAACAGCACTGTATCAAATGTCATCTCTAACAGTAAATATGCCTAAATTGCATCCACAAATTTTGCAGGTTTTTAAAGTTTCACCAAAGATTATTCACAGGAATATAAATTCCAAGACTTAAGAGAGATCTGGCACTGAAAAAATGCATGAAGACATGAAGAAAATTGTAAGCCAACCGATGATAGAGCGATCGGAATAAGTGATGGCTGGATAACCAAAGTTGCAGTGTATTTCTATATCAGTCTCACCTTCCTGCCAGCGCCAAACAGCAATGGAGTGGTTGTTGTCGATCCCAACGGTCAGGAGCAGCTTTCCCGAGCCACTGAAGTTGACCGAACACACCCCGCCTGTGTGAAAGCCCCGGATGATGGACAGTGTCTGGAGGGTCTCTGCGTTCCACACGTTGACTGCCGGCGACTCGCCAATCTGACCCGTGGCCACAACGCCCTTAAACTTTGGACACTGGTTCACGTCCAGGCATATGATATCATCGGTGTGTTCCAGGTAGAAGCTCTGACTACCTGTGTAAGGAAGAGGATGACTGTTTACAGGGACTGCCTTTTAGTGAGGGAGGGGATTAAATATCTGAAACATGGCTTGAAGATTACTCTCACTTTATTTAGACTAAGTATGATACAGATATTGAAATATTGACAGGGTGTCCGGTAACTCTATGTTCATGTAAAGCAACTTTACATGGATATAATCCATACATTACATACGGCAAATCAGAAGATACTAATTTGCAGCTCTGCATGACGTACTGTAAAAGTGAAAATTTTCACAGTGTGGAAATTTTCACACAACCAGGAGCTAGCGTGAAAATAAAAGCATGCAAATATTTTTGCATGCCATATGTTCCAGTAGTTAATGTCCTGATTCTGCGGAATTACAAACATGTGAAATTCATCTTATCCGGCCGAGCGTGAAAAATTACTCGCCCGAAAATATCCACTTCTACAGTATATAAATATGTTATATCCTATGCTCGGGCCAGTGTGTCAAAAGCTCTCTGGGCACTTCTGAGAGTGTAAAGGAGGTGGTGTCATAGGGGGTATGATGTCCAACTTCTTACCCTTTTCCAAGTTCTGTACTATCCCTGCTCCAGCTGCATGGTAGACAATGTCTGCTCCGTCGTTGAGGTAGTGAAGGTTATTCCTGCAGTCGAAGCCACGGTAGCCATGAATGTGCTGCAATGTAAGCTCCTGTAGAGGAAATTTGTCAAAGTCTCTTCAAACAGTGGCTACTTGCGATGAATTATGGCCTACGTACACATCCATCATATTGTAGCAGTACTAAGCATTATTCTATCTAGAACTCTATTGTGAGCCCTTCAAACATTCATCTGCATGCCTCCTAAAGGAAGCATTCTTTTCAAACAGAAACTTTCAGAGGATGTCAACATCCACAAGATACTACAAACACATATCATTAGAAACTGTGAACATTTGAAATGACCCTGAAATGTTCCTGATTTGTTCCTAATTTGTTCATGTTGGATTAATTTTTATTTGATTATGAATTTGTTGGGTTTTTTCCCCCCGGGGGGCACTACAGAACAATGTCTCCTGCAATTTCTTACATTTAAACATAACACGATTGAATTAACCTCATCACTAGGAAGAAAAATTTACAGAGTTCTCAGGCCATCACAGGCATAAAGATGGTGATATGACTGTGATCAGTGTCTTACTTCTACTTTGCTGGGTCTCTTCTTCTTGCCTGTATCCACACTGCTCGTCTTGACCTTGGGTGGCCTTGCTGCTGCTCTGCTCACACTGGGCCTATGAATCAAAGGCAAAGGAAACAATATGACCAAACCCTTTTCCTAAGGATTCTTGCAAAACACCCGGTGCAAGTTTGGCATGGGATTTCACTTCGTACTTGAGCATCCTTAACAGTGTTGTGTTGCTGATGTGGGAATACTGTTACTTTGATTGTCTCTCTGACAAGTTTTCTAGTGACAGGGCAAATACAAAACAAAACAACACAAAAAACAAGCACTCTCTCCCTTTCTTGTCTCTATATTGAGATGTTATGTCACAAACTTCATGTGAAATCAAATCATGGTTTGACATCACAGTACACAGCCATGATGGAAAACATATGTGCAAGGTGACTGCATGATGCAATGAAGGCTACATAATGCAGTTTACACTTTTGTGTGTGTGAGTAGATATTATCCACAGACAGAGATGTCTTGGTGGTCACCCTACTGGTGCCTCTCCATCTGACCCGTGGTGTGGCATCTTCCCTCCTCACCTATCTTCCTCCTCCACCTCCTGAAGATGGGGCTTCACTCCAGCCATCTCCCGTCTTGGGCTGGCATAGGTCTTGGTCGCGTAGTCCATGTCCTTCTCTCGCTGGACATCGCTGTCATAGCCTGGACAGTCAAATGGGCATGAGACGGTGGAGTAAACCTATTATGGTACCTCTGCTAGATGTTCATTCTTACACATCTAACTGAGATGGCTTGTGTAGTTTCAACAGGCTAGAAGTAAACTGCCATCTATACTGTATACACTCTCATACAGATTTCAGACATATAACATCTTTTATTAGCCCCCTCCCCCCATACACTCAACCCATGGAATATACACTTACTCCTATGTGCTTGCTAAAATAAGATTACACAAAAAGTTTCCCCCCTTCCCTTTCTTCTACACTAAACAAAGAAGAAATTGACACCTTACATTATTTGTAAATGCAATGACAACTGACAAACTTAATTGTGACATACAACATATATGCTCACTGAGTGGATGGAAAAACAAAATGAAAAAAGACAAACATTCAGAATAACAGAAATCCACAAAAATTAACAGAAGATTATAAATTGAAAATAGAGTGTCTAGGTCTTGAAACATGACTACACTTGAATTCGGAAACAAAAACAGTTTTACAGTTCTTGTCTCAGTCTGAAGTATCAGGCCTAAAGAATACTGTATAAGCTGTTATTTTCACAAGGGTTTAATTTTCGTGAATTTCGCGAATCACAGTTGGGTCGCGAATTTAACAACACATGAAAATGCCTCCATGCACTGTGTTAATAGAGCATTAACGTAAAGGTCGCCAATGATTCACGAAAACAACATCTCGCGAAAATGTCTATGACCTCATCATTCGCGAAAATATCTGTATGCGAAAATAACAGCGTATACAGTATTCTGTTTGTTTGTCTTTCCTTTCTAAACAGAAGTGGAAATAAACCATATAAATAACTCACCTTCCTCTTCAGAGTCTGTGTCTGAATCATCACTCTCCCCACCAGGACCACCACGGCTTTGCGTGTCATGTGACCACACCATCAAAGACGTGTCAGCCCCTCCTACAGACACTAGCTTCTTGTCATCATGTGCCCACCTGACGTTTGTCACGTGAGCACTGTGTCCCACATACTTCTTGAATTTGGCATTCTTTCCCTGTGAAATGTACAATTTGGAATAGATATTAGCCATTTAAAAAAATGTTACATTTTCTACTGGTTAAATTTACATGGCAAAACAAAGTCAGGCATAAAATGGTTCCCACATCTTGTTTTGAAAAGTGTTATTTTCCATTATTCATACATTCGTTCTATCAAAAAAGTCCTACAGGCACCATACGCATGCATATGAGAAACAATTTCCACTCTTGCTTTTCCAATGAAAAACCAAATATGAACAGTACTTCTTGCTAATTGTTGTCAAGACACAATGTGCAACAATTTATTCACATAAATGTCACAGTCTCAATATTAATAACAAGTTGTGTACACCCACATTTTCATTCTTCAAGTAAACGATCATACAGCTTGATTTTCATGAGTATAAAATTAACTCAGATACTGTTAAACGAGGAATGTTCGCATGCATTTTAATTTCGTGAATTTCGCGAGCATCGACATTCATGCCTAAAATGCACGTGAAAGTTCTTGCCTGTACAATATGCACTGGATGCCAGTTGCAATTTGCAAAAATTTCATGCTGCAAGAAAGGCCATCGACTCCAATTCGCTAAATTTTCATGCCGCGAATATATCGTGTTTTACAGCAATGGGCACCATGAGAAATAATAATTACTTAAGCAGTGGCAAATGATAACACAAACTAATTAAGATATACTTACTGCAGCTGGCCACTGGAACAACTTCACAAAGCCAAAGTCATCCCCGGTGGCAAATGTCGTTCTGTCGTGTGACAGGCAACCAGCGTTCACGTCCGTCACATCACTTTTAGCTGGCCAGATTCCCGTGCACGTGTGACCCAGTACGCACGTCCATGACGCCCACTGTAATCGCTCTATCTCCATGTTACGTATCGCGTGGCGCTTGCCCCTCGGAGCTTCGA
Source organism: Diadema setosum (assembly GCA_033980235.1). Taxonomy (NCBI): domain Eukaryota; kingdom Metazoa; phylum Echinodermata; class Echinoidea; order Diadematoida; family Diadematidae; genus Diadema; species Diadema setosum. The sequence goes on along the minus strand of CM067059.1, from coordinate 36,576,076 downwards.
AGAACAGTTGTTCTTTGGCCCCAGAATTCAGCATGATGAGTTTGCCTGACATATCAACAACAGCCATACTTCAGATTATAATTAGAGTTCACAAAAGTTTTGCTCTTGAAATGGAGGCGAGGAGTTTTTTTTTTTTTTTTTTTTTTTAAGGGCACCATCCAAATGATCACAGAGTGGTCTTGTCAAAAAAAATGGGCTCTATTAAAAAATAATTACCTAAGGAGGCTCTCAGTGCTATACCTTTTTTCCCACAACATTCTATGGTTTATTTCCCCCTTTGACATTGCTCAATACAAATAAATGGAAAATACTGGTTGTCTTTTTTTTTTAAGTCTTTTTGGAGAACTGTGTTTGTTGAGGCTCTCCATATTCCAGTTGACTAGCTGCCTTAAGTCTGAAGATGAATTTTGTTGGAGAGGATTATATATATATATTAAAAAAAAATACAGGGGGCAAAGCTTCTGCAAGTATGTTACATTTCATTTTTTTAATTTCCAAAGAAGGTAGAGGAATATCTCTAATTATCTGCAAAGTTAGCACAAAGTTTCATACCATATGAACACAAGAAACTTCTCAAAAAAAAAAAATGAGTATGAATGTTGTCAACTATTTAGAATATGTGGAACAAGTTCTTAACTGTGAAAACCTACCTTGTCCATCCCAATCTGTGTGTGTGATGTAACTTGATGACCCTTTACATGTCCCCACTCTCTTGCTGTTCATCACATTGTAGATGTCGACGTAGTTATCATGGGATGCCACGGCTAAGTACTTTCCTGGATCTAAACGAAAATGAAAATAAAACACAAGATTATTTGACTGCAACTCAGTGTGGTGTGACTGGAAAAAGAAAAGCAAACTCAGTAACAAAAAGTCCTATACATAACAGAGAGAGATAGAAAGAGAGATAGATAGATCATGGGTTCTATATACTTAGTACCATGTTCAATCTTCTTTCAGTTTTTTTCCTCAAAAACATCCAACAATATCTTTCTCACATGTTAACTGCATTTCTACACTTGCTCCAACAAATTCAAACAAAAGTGAGAAGTGTTTCAACTACTTCTTGTCATGTTCCAAATCATATGTTGCAACCACATACTAGCAAAGAAGCATTTCATTCACATCGTGCATACTTCCATTTCATCTATGCAATTGCAAAATCTTTTGTAGAAAAGCATCAGTCCAAATTTCCTGGCAATACTCACTTGGCGAGAATTTGATGTCCGAGATCTCCTCTTTTCTGTGGTGAAAGCCAGCAATGTCGTTTAGTGTCTCACTATCTAGCACGGAGAAGCTACCTGAGCAAGGGCAGATGCAATCGAAACATGATTCAGACTCTTTGTAATAATGTAATATGATGCAGTTGCATGTTTAAGAAGGTACTTGCTGAATAATCTTCAATGGATTTGGACGGAGACACATACAAGCATAAATAAAGACACACATACAAACATAAACACAAACTCATCTCGGTACATATCTTACGTACTGTAAACACATAAATTTTTGCGGTACATTAATTTTTGCGTATTTCACGCTACTTTTGGCTAGCGCGAATTCTAAAACCTGCAAAAAATATATCTTCAAATTTTTCTTTGCACATTTTGAATGGGCCGACAATTGCACAGCTCGAATTCAAGAACCAACAAGTACTCAGTATGTTTTTGAGCCACTCAGTGTGAAAGTTTAATTATGTGAAAATATCAATATTTACAGTATCTATGTACTACAACATGAAATGAGAACATTGCAGCTGTCAGCTCACCATCCTTGAAGCCCACAGCGAGCCCCTTGCCATCCGGCGAGAAGTCACAGCATCGGGCACCCACCTTCAGCTTCCTGACACTGATCAGCTTGTGGGCCTCGCTGATGTCCCAGAGACGCAGCGTCTCATCGTCGCTGACCGACGCCACAATGTCCTTCGTTGGGTGGGAGGCCAGACCCCACACTTCACTCTCCATGTGGCCCTGTGGTTTGGCAACAGACGATTGCGGGGGAAAAGGAAAGAGAGACAGAAGTAACTAGATATATCGCTACGGCGACTGATATGCCTCCGCCATAATGCATGGTTCTCCTAATATAGTATAGTACAATGTCTTGACAATGTCTTGACAATGTGTGATGACAGTTTCACACAATTGGCAAAATATTGAAATGACAGGTTTGACACAAATGTGCTGAATGTTCACTTTCCTAGAACTAGGTTCAATTGGATGAATGATTAAAATGTCAGAGAGCAGGTATTTGGGGAACTGATGATTTTTACTTGACTTTTGACCCTTTTATAAGTTTATGCATTGAGTAATTTTCAAGGTATTGAGAAAAAGTATAATTTCAGTATCAAATGGGAAAATAGCATTATCTAAACCTTTCATTTGACCTTTGACCTCACAGTTCCATAGAGAATCACTGTAAGGTAGAACATGCATAAATATGTAAGTTTCATGATGATACCTTGAGTTACTTTCGAGATATGGAGGAAAAAGTGCAATTTAGCACTTTCACTTGACCTTTTACCTTTTGACCTTAGACCTTTTGGCAATTCCCCCAAAATATATATTGGGTAATACATGCCATACATCAAGTTTAAAAAAACAACCCTTCAGGCATATTGCATTTTAAAGAAAGTAGTGCTATTTTGAGGAGTTGACCTTGACCTTTGACCCCCTTGACCTTTGACCCATGACCCCCAACTTCCCTAGATAATCACTGCCCGTCGGTACAAGCATATATACTAAGTTCCATGAAGATACCTTGAACCATTTGCGAGATATGGAGAAAAACATGAAATTTCAATTTTTTTTTCCACAAAATAACCTGACCTTTGACCTTTGACCCTGTGACCCTAAAATTCACACAAAGTATTATCCCCCAAGGATATACCCTCATACCAAGTTTGATGTAAAACCACCACACGGTTCTTGAGATATCGACAAAAACAAAACGGGACGGACGGACGTACGGTACAAGCATATATACTAAGTTCCATGAAGATACCTTGAACCATTTGCGAGATATGGAGAAAAACATGAAATTTCAATTTTTTTTTCCACAAAATAACCTGTGACCTTTGACCTTTGACCCTGTGACCCTAAAATTCACACAAAGTATTATCCCCCAAGGATATACCCTCATACCAAGTTTGATGTAAAACCACCACACGGTTCTTGAGATATCGACAAAAACAAAACGGGACGGACGGACGGACGGACGGACGTACGGACGGACGGACGACCCGAAAACATAATGCCTCCGGCCACTTCGTTGCGGAGGCATAAAAATGTGCTGTATCAGGCAAAGGAAAAATGCTTGTGTGCAGGGTGATACACATACAAGCTGTGTGTTTATGTTTTATTTTGCAGAGACAAAGGGACCACAAATAAATACTAGATAATATCATGAGAATTGTCCAGTCATCACTGAATTATGATCATCCTTCACATATTAGGACATGGCAGCAAAAGGCTGTAAGACTTTTCCCTTTCAATTCCATGACAACAACTGTCGTGATTATGATCAGAACATAAGCAAACATCAGCAACACCCAAGTGGAGTGTCTTGTGATATTTTTCCTGACCTGAGTAAGTAGTTTGATTGGCCCACTCTTCTCAATCTCCAGAATCTCGCTATTCTTGGTGCCGGCCAGTATGTGGCCATGGCCAAGAACCACAGAGCGGATGGCTGGCATGTCGGAGGTCAGAGTACCATACGAGTCATGTGAGAGGCTGGATTTCTTGACAGCGTACGTTTTGAGGCAGCGCTCAAATGCCTCATCCCAGAGAGCAATCATGCCATCCTTTCCTCCAGTGACAAAGCCCTGCATCACAAAGACAGATTCGAGGTGTTCAAAATCTTCGCACACATGTCAGTTAACGGGTTAGCTTTGAACACACTGCTAGCCATGAACACTCCACATACTCTTCCTGCTGATAATAAAGCCACTCTCTCACCAGCTTTTACAGGCTTCTTACTATTAAATCTGGCATGCACAGATTATAACAGGATTCCCCTAGTTTCACAATTATTGAGAGAATTTGCCTAGAGATTGGCAGTGTCATTATGATATATTTTTTTTTTTAACTACACAAATAAGGAATGCATAAGATTTATAATGTTGTGTTATTTCTTTCCCTCAGCAAAAAATAAATAGGGCAGACTCATCGTCATAACCATGAAGCGGTAAGCTTTTAATTAGAGTGTAAGTTGCACAGCTTGTTAGATTACGTGAAGACAGAGGGCTAAGAACACCTTGGATCTATGCGCAATGAAACTGCCAATCTAACAGCCCTCGTGCACCTACAGAATGGATAATTGCGATTGATTACTAGAGGAATTTACCAGCAAAACACTGAAATCAGAATCTATGAAATCAGAATTCATTCTGAAATACTCAAAATGTTGAGGTGGAGGTGCAAAAATAAATCCCAGTTCTTCAAACACTACTCACCTTATCTAGTGAATGCATGGCAAAGCAAGGTCCTTCATGTGCCTTCACCATCTTGACAAGAGTGGTGCCTTGCCACTGGTAGATGTTGCCGTTTGCACCCCCCGAATACGTCATCTCCGGAGAACGTCCATAGCAGACGCACATCATAGTGTCGGGTTTGCCGACATTGCCAAACGTGCCACGTTTTTGGGTGAATCCTCCACCTGTTAGGTAGAAAGATTAGATATTTACATTTGAATCCATATATCAATGGGTTGCACTTTGAATACAGGCTAGCATTAAACATGCATGTAACACAACACAACTTACAAAGATTTGGTCGGTTTTTGTATTAAGTTTTTTGTTTGCGTGTGAATAATTGTTCTTTTTCTTGTTTCTTCTTCTTCTAGGAAACATTGCTTGATCATGATTTAGTACATCTTGCTCCATTACCTGCAGTATTTCTTCTATGTGAAGGAGCACACATACACTCAAATGGTTACATTATGTCCACTTATGAAGAACTTTTCATGCCACAGATGTAATGTAAGAAATGAAATATACAATTACATAGAGCTTTGCTTCATCTAATCTTACAACATCTGCATTTCAACCTTGATTTCTATGCTTCAATTACAATTTGCTTGATCACATCCTCGAATATCAAGAAGGAAAAGTAGTCATTAATTGAGGTAAATTTAAATTTGCATTGCATAGCTCATTTTGTGCAAAGTGCTAATTTGAAAATGTCTATAACAATGCATCCGTAATATCACATGCGATATCTATCACACTGGAACAGCTTCCTCACCTGCAAGGGTCCAGAACTTGATGTGTTTCATCCCGACAGTGACCAGCTTGTCGGTGTTGTGGGCACTCCACTTGATGACGAAAATCTTGTCCTTGTGGCCCCGGGTGGTAGCCAGTTTCTCGCCCCTCTTCCAGTCCCATACCACGATGCTGTGGTTGTCGTCCAGTCCAACGCTGGCCAGCTTCTTGCCATCAACTACAAGGGATCACATGGACACACACACACACACACACACATAAACAAACACAGAGTTGTATGATGTATTTGTAAGGTTGTACATTGCACAAGGCATTTCAAAATCTACAACCAGCACTTAACATGTTCAGGTATGATCTAGTCCGATCTAATCCACTGTCTGAATTGTAATTTCTCACAGAAAGATCATATGAATTAAACACGAGATGATCGTATCTCTTTAAACATACAAGCACAACTTTTGCGGAAACAAATTGAACAATTTGTGCATATCTCATACTCATATAATTAATTTCTTATCTCAGGTACTCATAAACTTCTTTTTCATTTCTTATCATTTAAGGGGGGGGGGGGGGCAGAGAGATTTGACAGCATATCTGGCATATGCCTTCGCACATGACTCCACTCCCCCTAGTGGTTGACTTACAATGTAATAACGCTTGCACACAAACTTTTGGACTCATAAAATGAACATCATCGTACACATGGAGTAACGTGAGTGAAAAGTCAAAGGGACACAATGACACTTGCAAGCAAACACATGTTCAAACTGGCAAATAATTACACATAAGTTGCACAAAATGAGACATACCTGAAAAGTCTAAGGCACAGACACCTCGCTTGTGCTGTCCCTTTAAAAGAGCAAGGGGCTTTAGCGTCTCACAGTCCCACACATAGATTGATGGATCTCTGCCAACCTGATGGGGTTGAGAAGAAGAGTGAAAGTATTCAAATGTTACAGAACAAACTTCCTCACCACAAAGTGCACACATGAACCTATACTGCAACAGACACTTGTCAAAATATTATGTTGGATTTATTTGCAACTCTGGTTTTGAAATCAAGTCAGAGAGAGAGAGAGAGGGAAAAAAAAAGTTCTACTGAAATCTGCAACTGAAATTGGAAGGCATTTACAGGTACATACACACATTCACGACATCTATTGCTAGGATAAGCAGAACTTTTTCATATATGATGTGGGCAATTAATATTTGTATTTTAACATAGTTTACACTCATTTTGCAGTTTTTCCACTTCCTATGATTGCTCTAGTAGTCATTTTCATTCTAAACTTTTCTCCACTTACAATCTCTGTGATACTTTCTACAAATTTTCGCGCATTTCTCGCAGCCAGAAACTTGCACAAAAATAAAGCACAAAAATATTTTTGCTTGCTGTATGTTCCAGTAGTTGATGTCTTGATTCCGCGGAATTAAAAGCATGTGAAACTCTCTTACCCAGCCGAGCGTGAAAAATAAGTCTCGCAAAAATATCTACTTTTACAGTACCTGCACAATCAAGGAGACGGCTTGTAATACACATACGGGTAGTTTCCCAAAGTGCGTACATGGTGCTAACATCTTGCCTGTCAGGCCATTCACTCACCTGGCCTGTGGCGACATAGTCCTTCAGCGGATGAATACATAGACACAGGATATCGTCAGTATGGCCAAGAAAGAAACGCTGCGAGTGGGTGTCCCTGTTGTAGACGACTCCAGCAGCTGCCACGTGAAAGACGACCTCCCCAGTCTGGGTGTAGAACAGATTGTTGCGACAGTCATAGCCACGGTACCTGAACATAGTAGAGAAAGTGACATCTTGCTCTGAATATGCATGATGTGGGTGATACTAGTACAACAAGCTCATATGTTATCAAGTGATCACAGATGCAGGTTGCACACAGAAGTGCAATCCACATGCAACAGTCCAGGGCCCAGTTTTATCAAAAGATAAAATCGATTTTAAATTTCCTTACCACACAGGCTGGCATAGACTAACAGTTGAAATCAACTATATATAATCAATTCTAACTCTTCATAAAACAGGGTCCAGGAAGTCACAACAACAGCAAGAGGTAAGTAAAACCATCACCATCATCATCAAAATGCTCACAGAAAGCTTTCTCACTATGGCCGGTGAGGGGCATTATGATGTGGTGTTCTGATAAGGCCAAAAAAAAAAAAGTGTTTGTTTGCCCTTAATTGTCAAAACCCAAGAGGGTCGGTAGGTCGTTTTTTTTTTGTTTTTTTTTTTGTTTTTTTTTTTAATACAGGGTACCCTTTTTTCCATGTCAATGCACTCAAAACTCCAAGAGATTCATTCAAATTTACGTCTTGCCAGGGCCCGGTACGCGAGGCAGAAACGCTCACTGACAAACACTTATAACGTTCATCTTTGTTAAATTTTGCAAACAGCTCCAAAAAAGTACCTTCCAGTGAGATGCTGGCAACTGAACTCCAAACAGTTTTGGTGCCATGACAGCTGGTAATAGTGGGGTGGCTTAGTGAAATTATCGTGACACGGCGGACAAAAGCATGATTTTTTCACCAAAGGTACTTCATGATGTACCTTCTCAAAAAATAGGGTGCTCCAAGAAAATTAATGCTGGGAAGGAGGTCAGAGGTCAAAGGTCAATGACCTTTATTTGTGAAATAGGTTTTTTGGCTATTTCTCAGGTCAGGAATATCCAATCTGGATAAAACTTGGCAGGAAGAATATTGAGAACAAATAAAATATTTTAATTGAATTTGGGGTGAATTTTCCAAAGGTCAAAGGTCAAAGGTCAATGAACTTTTTCTAAAAATCATGTTTTTGTTTATTTCTCCAGGTAGGAAGATTCAATTTTCACAAAATTTGATATGAACGTTGTATAGAAGGTACCAAGAGTATAAACCAGGGGTCAAATATATAATTGTTGATTTGTGCATTGCCATGGCAACCCAAAACTAGGGTTTTTAATTGAAGTTAGTTACAGGAGGCTATTTTCCAGTTTGGAAGAGATTCCATTTGAATAGGTACAACTGATCAACGGGATGTATAGAGGTTTGAAATACTTTTCATTAGTGTTAAGTGGTATGTTGCCATGGCAACTACATATATAGATTTTGGTTAAACTTAAAGGAGACTTCAGAACTTATGAATTTGAAGAGATTTCCATCAGGGTTGGTATAATTGATCAACAAAAAAGTCGCCAGACAAAGATTTGTCACCTTTATAGCATGTGGGTTGAGTGAATGCAGCAACAATAGTAGAACACATCAGTGAGAGCTTGAGGAAAATTGGACAATCTGTTCTAAAGTTATGAATTTTTGAAGTTTCTGCTCATGCAGTCGAGGCTGGATTAGAAGACTATACCTTGTAATGTCACATGTGTACAACGATATAAAGAATGAATAAAGAAAATTCAACATAAATTATTTTCGCTTACAAAAGGATACTCGACTTCTCTTTCAGAAGGCAGGGGGAATAATATTACCCTTGATATACGTCAGTAGCAAGTCAAAGAAACTATGTGAACTTTATTCAAAAAGTATGGTTTTGTGAAATTCTCATTTCATTTTCCTTAGAATGTGCGCATATGACATCATACACTGTGGTAGTCTTTTCATCCAGCCGCGGCTGTGCAGATACCTTAAAAAATCATAACTTTTGAACGGATTGTACGATTTTTTCCAAGCTTTCTGTGATGTGTCCTACTAATATTGTTGTATTCACTGAATCCACATACGCATGAAGGTGAACTTGTCCTTTAAGGACAGATTCTGAAAGAGCAGACTGTAAGCTTTAAAATGATGTATCACACAATTCAAAGGGATTCCCCTAACTCTAAATAATAATACCGGTACTGGAAAAAAAGCACACACTCTGGATAAGTATGAACTGAGAAAAGAGGCTGCATTGTCTATTTTAGCGTTTAATCTTTACCAAGCTGTCTCATGTCATTATGTTCATCTTTTCTTCCCCCCTCCAATTTTCATTTGAGTTTGTCATTATTAATTTTTGATGATAAGAACGATGCCACAAGGCATTGTTTCTTAAAAATGCTTCAACTGCTCCTTCAGGTCCAAAATCTACATTTTATATATATTATTTTCCTGATCTCCTCAACATTTTCCAAAAATAAAGCATACACCTTTTATGCATTGAGTCCTCCTTTTTGTGTATAATTAAAGGCAAAAACCCAAAATTAGTGCTTGAAAATTATTCTTAAGTGTGAGTTAAGAATAGAAAGAACCTCTGTAAAAAATGAATCTGTATAATCAATGTTAAGTATTGTTAATAACACAAAATGTGAACAATATTTCTATGATAACATGTTTCCAGACTAAACCGTCCGCATTTATGCTTTAATGAGAAAAATACTGATATCTCTGTATATGTTTGCTTTGATTGCAAAAACTGTATATGGTAGGATGTCTTGTGATACAACAGGAGGGCATTTCATGAAGCAGTTTGGTCAGATATTTTTCTGACAAACTGTTTTCAAATTGTCTAAATTCAACTTCATCTATGAAAACAGACTTTTAACCTTTTTAAACGTTTGAATACCCCCATAAGAAATAAGAAACATATAAAGAGGGGAGGTGCGGACTATAAAAATTGCTTACGGGAACCAGGTAATCCCTGCGCTAAACCTATGGAATTCACACAATCTTGGAGGAAACGGGTTAAATTTGTTAGGAAATATGTAGGGCAATACCCAAAACCTTAAGTTCTCAATGGAATATGCAGCTCTTCTACTGGTAAACTAGTAGTTCTGGGAGAAAAAATGAACTGTGACATAGTCCTACACCTGGCTCAGTCATTGCCCAAGATTTAAAGTATCTGAGCCAGAGTCACATGTCACTCTTTGCCATTTCTCTACAGGAGGTAGACAGTACTAAAAAAATCCTTTACCAGAAATTATATGAAATTATTTAATGAAAAGGTGCTTAAGAAAACTGGACTATTCCAACACACCTCCCTCAGGTCCGCAGCACAGACTAACCACCTGTTACCATAGGAAAACCAGTAAAAATGGTGTATTACTGTAAACATGCACATAATATGTCGTATTATGGGTCTGAATTTTAAGACTAGCAACCATGTACATTGCATTGCATTGTACAGAAACCTGGCGAATGCCCTGTGTATAGTCTTTGAATTCAGACATTATTGTTATGTACAAATTAAGGGCATTTTCTCATTTTTTCTGTTAGCGGATTTCTTGGAGCACCCCCTAATTTTGATCCTCATACATATACAAATGTCTGAGGAAAAAATGACACTTTTGTCCGGCGTGTCACGATTATCAGTATATTTGTCACTAAGCCACCCCACTATAACGGATGCTGCAAAAGTAGCCATCTTGTGAAGGGCTGCACACTAACCCATTTTTTCTGCCGGTCCGACCTGTCTCTGTCGGACCGGTAAATGCCCCGTTTACCATTTTTTACAGGTCCGAACAGAAAATATACCGGTCAACAACGACAACATAAAAACACGATAAATGACTTGCAAACATATTTCCTTGTTTTTTATGGATGTACCCCCCCCCCCATGTACATTTTACAGATTATTTTTTTTTTAAAACTTGCATTATTTATTGCACAAGAAATTTAAAGACAGGAAAAAATTAGAATGTTTGTGAATTAGTGTAATATGGTAATGAACAAAATCAGATTGTATCAAATGCGTTTGTGACTTTTTCTAAACATCAGCGCACGAACTTGCTGCGTAACCTGCTCTTGGTGGTCAGTTGGATTGCGATGATTTAATGAATTATTTTAGCTGTGATATTTTCTGATGCACGCGATACAAGGGGTTCTTTATTTTTCTCCCGATAATCTCTTCGCATTTGTGCATGCGTTCTTGAAAGGTACACGACATGCAGGGCCAAATTCGCAACCCTTTTTGCGCCCATTTCCACCTCAAATATAAGCGGGATTGTGACGATTTCATAAATTACTTCGGCTGTAATATTTTACGATGCACGCGCCAAAAGGGGTTGAAAATGCGTCCTTTATTTTTTCCCGATAAACTCTCCGAATTTCGTAAGTGCGTTCTTAAAAGATCACAGTGTACCACACGGCCGCATTCATGATACTTTTTTGCGCCTATTTCTACCTCAAATGTCAGCGGGATTGTGACGATTTCATAAATACTTCGGATGTAATCTTTTGTGATGCACGCACCAGCTAGAATGGTTGAAAATGCGTTCTTTATTTTTCTCCCCATAATATCTTCGCATTCCATAAATGCGTTCTTAAAAGATATACGACACGGCCAAAAATCATGATTCTTTTTGCGCCTATTGTTTCCTCAAACTTCAACGGGATTGCGATGATTTTATGAATTATTATTCGGCTGTAATCTTTATGATGCACGGGCCAAAAGGGGTTGAAAATGTGTCCTGTATTTTTCTCCCTATAATCTCTTCGCATTTCGTACATGCGTATACGACACGGCCGAATTTACGATCCTTTTAGCGCCTATTTCTACATCAAATATCAGCGGGATTGCGATATTTCGTCAATTATTTCGGCTGTAATCTTTTGTGATACATGCACCAGAAGGGTTGAAAATGCGTTCTTTATTTTTCTCCAGATAATCTCTTCGCATTTGTGCATGCGTTTTCAAAACTATACACTGCATGCAGGGCCGAATTCGAGATTCTTTTTGCGCCTATTATTGTTTAGTCAAATTTTAACGGGATTGCGAAATTTTCATGAATTACTACTCGGCCAAAAGGGGATGAAAATGTGTCCTTTCCGCGTTCTTAAAAGGTATGCGACACGGCCGAATTCACGTTCCTTTTTGCGCCTATTTCTACCTCAAATATCAGCCGGTTTGTGGCGATTTCATTAATTACTTCGGATGTAATCTTTTGTAATGCATGCACCAGAAGGGTAAAAATGTGTTTGTTTGTTTTTTTTTTCTCCCGATAATCTCGTCGCATTTGTGCGTGCGTTTTGATAACCAACACGGCATGCAGGACTGAATTCAAGATCCTTTTTGCGCCTATTATTTCCTCAAATTTCAACGGGATTGCGTTGATTTCATGAATTTTTATTCGGCTGTAATCTTTTATGATGCACGTACCAAATGTGTCCTTTATTTTTTTTTTTCTCTCCTCTATAATCTCTTCGCATTTCGTACATGAGCTTTTGAAAGGTGTACGACGCAGCCGGCCGAATTTATGATCCTTTTTGGGACGATTTCTACCTCAAATATGTAAGCGGGACTGCAATGATTTCATGATTTTTTTTTTCTTCCTAGTATTATCTCTTCACATTTTGTGCATACGTTCTTAAAAAGTACACGGAAGGGCCGATTTCGTGATCCTTTTTGCGCCCATCTTCATTGTGAGATCATTCTGAACGAATGAAAATATTCATTTGTGAAATGACTGTGTAAAATGAAACTGAACGCAATCAGATCCATTTACTGTATCGCTGAATATCGAATATGTTTTTACTTTTCTAAAAATCGACACAAGTAAATTAGTTCTAACATGTCAACTGCCACGCTGCTGCGAAGCCGGGATCGGATCATGAGTAAAATGATCCAGAAATGCGTGCGCTTCTAATTCTATCAATGCTTCTTGTCTGGCATGACCGCCGATCGCAAGCAAACGAAAAGCAGTTACACTGTACATGCTTTGCATTGCATGGCATGGCAGTGCGTGAGCAGCGCCAATGCGCAAGCTAGCGCGAATGTCGCCAGTGTGCAGCCCTGTACTAAGTGCATAATTAATACATGCATTGATTGGATTTCGTGCGCGTGCACGCATGTGAGCCAAAAAGGTAGCTACATTGTAGCATGCAATGCATGCTATAAAACGTAGCCTGTGGACCGACGCGGCCCGACCACAATTACGACGGGTCGATCAGATGAAAAAAAAAAAAAAAAAAAAAACATTTTTAGACTATTTTTTATTCTTTCTCTAGCTTAAAATGGATAATTTTGGGTTTAAAACCATTCACAAATTTGTAGAAGATGAAATTTGTGGAAAAAATAAACTTGAAAGAGCAAAAAAAAAAAAAAAAAAAAAAAACGCGACCCGAAATTTCCGTGATTTTCGGTCGGTCGCGAAGGGCAAACAAACCATTTTTTTTTTTTGGCCTAACTTTGACTTTCAGATCTGCATTGTTCCCTATATAGTAAGCCTTATAGTGTATGCACTGTCCTGATATAACTATTGCTGAGATGGATGTTCCAATGGCTGTGAAGTTTGGGATTTTCCTAAAATTCACAATTGAAATCATACACACACAAACACACAGGGAAATATTTCATCATAATATACAAGATTCTGACACCAACGGTGTGAAGAAAATGGCCACTAAGAGCCATGATCCTCATGAGAATAATCAATTGTTTTTCTCTTTTTTTTTGGGGGGGGGGAGGGGGTGGCTCTTAAAGATGTTGTGACTTCTATATGTTATTCCTTCTTCATATACTATTTCAAGACTTACACAATACAATGAATAGACATGACTGGATAAGTGACAGTAGAAGGAAAAACAAGAGTCACATTAAAACCAGCATGTCATCCTTCTCTTCCTGAGTCAACACAGAAATGGAAGATAATTACTCACCCGTGAACAAACTCTAGTTTGATTCCCTCACTTGGACCATTCAGCCTCTTCTCCCCTGAAGAATTTTTGGTCTTGCTCTGTCGCTTGAGTTGGCCCAGGTCCTCCTTGTACACAGTCCTATCGTAATCGATCTCCTTCTCCTTCTCGATGTCGGAGTCCAAGTCACCAACGTCAGACATGTCTGAATCGCTTTCTTCACTATTGGAGTCCAGGTAACCTGCAGAAAGTATTGGCGTATGTTTGTGATGTAAACAAACCATTTTCAACGAGCATCAAAGGCAGCAGGTTACAGATGAATACAGCTTTAGTCAGTTCTTCCCCTATTAGAGAACTCACAATCCTGTTGCGCTGCGATCAAACATAAGTCTCTGAATACTCTATGCTGATTGGCTGACACCTAACTTAAGTTTGATTTTCTGACTTGTGTTTGACCGCATCTTTTTATGGAATAGGGCGCAAGTTTTGCAAAGTGTCCACTAAAAAAAAGACCATTATAATTAGATTTTCCTTTTCTTTTTTTTAAATTGAGTTTTCAATGGAGGGCAGGAGGATCTCTCCTAAATGGACAACACTTTTGCAAACATCTATTTTCAGATATTTACTCTTTCAAGGAAATTCATCCTCTTGGCTGAGCACAATGCAACTAACCTCAATAAAACTTGTTCAACTCCACGCACAAAAGCATAAATATCTAAGCAGTTCAAGCGTAGTTCTCAATTCAAGTGTAGTACTGCTACAAGTAAGACCCTATCCTACTTGAAGAATATTCTTCTGGTGCTATGTATTTCATACCTGAATCATGACCGGTGACGGAGTCATCCTCGGCACCGACTCCCTCTGGGTTGAATTTCCAGAGGAAGACAGCATGGTCGCCTCCTCCCACTGACACAACATAGCGCTTGTCCTGGGTGAATCGCACATTGGTCACATGTGCAGAATGTCCAACATACTTCCTGAACTTTGCCCCTGGAATACAATATGGGGGGGGGGGGGGCAAGAGAGGTGATGGATGGAGAGAATATATAAGCAAGGTTGGGTGAGATACCTGACCTTCTGAATATTTGAAATAAAAGTACATTATTTCTTCCTCAACTTCTGGTATAACCAGGATCCCTATTTTGCAACCAGTGACATGATATCCACCAAAGGTTATTTGGCACTTATCCCTACAGGTTGGTTGAACCAAAACATAGTTCCAAGAAGGGCTAAATATTCCTCTTCCACCATTGAGAATTTGCTTGCAACACATAGAAAGGGTCTAACAAGAAACTTGTCTGGCTGATGCCACTAAAAATGAGTTTTAGGGAGTATTTTGAAATCAAAAGTGTAAAATATTTTCAATTAGTGGAGCGGCATAGCTTGAAAAATTAGAGGAATTGTGCATTTTATGATAAAAGCACCAAATTTCGCACACATGTTGACAATGACATTTGAAATAAATTCAGATATTGGGCCATCGTAAATAGCGCCCTCAGCGGCCATGGTAGCCATTTTTCAAAATGGCCGCCATAAATGCCACTTTTCGTAAAAATTTACAAATTTCAGGAGGAAAAATCAATAAGGATTTGCAAACGAGTGGGAAATAACATTTAAAATAGATTTAAACATTGGGCCACAGCAAATTGCGCCCTCAACGGAAATGGCAGCCATTTTCAAAATGGCCGCCATAAATGCCATTTTTCGCAAAAAAAAATTAAGAATTTCAGAAGGGAAAACCAGTAAGATTTTGCAAACGAGTGGGAAATAACATTCAAAATAAGTTCAGATATTGGGCCATCGTAAATAGCGCCCTCAATGGCCATAGCAGCCATTTTTTTCAAAATGGCCGCCATAAATGCCATTTTTCGTAAAAATTTACAAATTTCAGAAGGGAAAATCAATAAGATTTTGCAAATGTGTCGGAAATAGCATTGAAAATAAATTCAGATATTGGGCCATCGCAAATTGTGCCCTCAACGGCGATGACAGGGATTTTTTAAATGGCCGCCATAAATGCCAGTTTTCGTAAAATTTTAAAGATTTCAGAAGGGAAAATCAATAAGATTTTGCAAACGAGTGGGAAATAACATTCAAAATAAATTTAGATATTGGGCCATCGCAAATTGCGCCCTCAACGGCCATGGCAGCCATTTTTTTTCAAAATGGCCGCCATAAATGCCAGTTTCCGTAAGATTTTACAAATTTCAGAAGGGAAAATCAATAAGATTTTGCAAACGGGTGGAATATAACATTCAAAATAAATTTAGATATTGGGCCATCGCAAATTGTGCCCCCATTGGTCATGGCAGCCATTTTTTCAAAATGGTCGCCATAAATGCAATTTTTTCTCTGAATTTACTAATTCCACAAGAAAAGTCAATAAGATCTTGCACTCAATTCAAAAATTTCGTTTGAAATATATCTTGCGCCTATGTATTCCATTATTGTAAATAGCGCCCTCAATGGCCATTGCAGCCATTTTTCAAAATGGCCACCATGGATTCCATTATTTTTTATTTCCTGATTTCACAAAAGGAAATAATTATTTGTATTAGATTATTATAATAAATATTTGTATTAGATTATTATAATAAATATTTGTATTAGATTATTATGATACTGCCCTCAACGGCCATTGCCGCCATATTCCAAAATGGCTGCAATGTCATAATCATTTTGTTTTAAAAAATGGTAATTTCAGAAAGAAAAGTCAACAAATGTGTACATAAATTGAAAATCATGTTTAAAATCAAACAATATATCCAGGTTGCACTAACTCTAGAAATTGTTCCTTCGCAAATTTTCAAGAAGAAAAAAATGCTAATAACGGTAATTGCAGCCATTTTCCAAAATGGCTGTCATAGATGCCATTTTTCTTTTATGAAGATGTCCTAATGCCGGAAGAAGACAATAAACATTTAAAAAGAAATATAAAGAAATATATTTAAAAAAAGATACAAAGAAGTTTAAACATTGAGCCATCATAAGCTGTGTTCTCAATGGCTATTTCAGCTATTTGTCAAAATGGCTACAATACACTCTTCTTTTTCTTTCTTTTTTTTTTTTGAAAATTTGCTTAACTTTAGAAGGAGAAGACAGTAGAATACTCACAGAGACATTGTGTAATCTGAAATATGGTGTTAAAGAAATCATTTGAGGAACAACTAAAATAAACAAGGCAAATGCTTAGGGATTATATCTCACCAATGATGAATGCATATTTTAGGTGGCAAACATGAAAAATTTCCAAAAAAGAGTAATATGAATATCCAGGGATAATGGCGCCATGTATCAACTTTGACAGTAACACCATATCATTGAATATATGGGACTATATGACGTGTATCTATTCTAAAATGTAACTTCCTAAACATTCTTAAGACATTCTTAATGGCCTTTCATTTTTACGAAAAAGACTTTATGCTATGCTTCCATAAAAACACATACATTTGATATCCATACTGCTAGCCGTCACACGCGAAATACTGCAATTACAACTAAACTGAAAACATGAATTTAGAACTAACCCATCAATGAAACCTTTTTTTTTTTTTCAATTTAAATTTCTTTGAACACCAGATTGCATTAGATTTAATTGCTCTTTAGCAGTATTCTATTGCTTTCTCCTTCTGGAATAGGCAAATAAAAAAAAGGAGTGTGTGGAAGCCATTTTGACAAAGAGCTGCCATAGCCGTTGGGGACGATGTTTAAATGGTGGCTCAATATCTTCATTTCAAATTCAAATTCAAACTTGAAGTTATTTGAATGTCTTTTGTCAATTTCCACAAGAAATTGTATTGTCTTCTGGCATTATCATATTTTCAAAAAATAAATAGCATTTATAGTGGCCATTTGGAAAATGGCTGCCATGGTCGTTGATGTTGCCATTTGTAATGGCCTCATATATTATTTTCTTTTGAATATGATTTTCAACATATGTACAAATTTCATTGATTTTTCTCTCTGATATTAGCAAATCTTTCCAAAAAAAAAAAAGAAAATAAAAAAGAAGCAGACATCCATGGCGGTCAGCATGGCCCTTGAGGGCGCCTTCTAAGAAGACCTTAGACTTAAATTTATTTTTGAGCAGAATTTTCAACTTGTTTGCAAAGTCTTATTGACTTTTCCTTCTGACATCAGCAAATTTTTGGAAAAAAATGGTGGGGGGGGGGGCATCCATGGCAGCTGTTTAAAACTTAGTGGCTGCTATGGCTGTTGAGGGTGCACTTTTGGATGGCCTATTATTAAATTCAGTTTGAATGTAATTTTCCACCTTTGTGGAAATTCTGATTGACGTCTGCAAAAAAAAAAAGACATTCATGGTGGCCATTTTGAAAAATGGCTGGAATGGCCATTGAGGGGGCAATTTGCAATGGCCCATTAAGTTTACTTTTGAATGTAATTTCCCACCTGTTTGCAAAATCTCGTTGGCTTTTCCTTCTGATTTTAGTAAATCTTTTCGAAAATATAGCATTTATGGCGGCCATTTTGAAAAATGGCTGTCATGACCGTTGAGGGCGCAATTTCCGATGGCCCAATATCGAGATTTATTTTAAATGTCATTTCCCATTTATAACCAGAATTTCATTGACTTTTCCTTTTGAAATTAGCATTTTTTTTAATGAAAAAGTGGCACTTATGGTGACCATTAAAAAAAAAAAAAGGCTGCCATAGCCATTGAGGGCGCAATTTTCAATTGCCAAATATCTGGATTTATTTTGGATGTAATTTCCTGCTTGTTTGCACAAAAGAGAGAAAAAAATTGGCTCTTCCTTCTGAAATTTGCATTTTTTAACAAAAAATGGCATTTATGGTGGCCATTTTGAGAAAATGGCTACCATGGCCGCTGAGGGCGCAATTTCCGATGGCCCAATATCTAGATTTATTTTGAATGTAATTACCATTTATGGGCAAAATCTTATTAACTTTTCTCTTCTGAAATTTGCAAAATCATAGAAGAAGTGGCACATTAGACAGCCATTTTAAAAAATGGCTGTCATGGACGTTGAGGGCGCAGTTAACAAGGGAAAAATATTTAAGTTCATTTTGAATGTAATTTCCCACTTGTTTGCAAAATCTTACTGGCTTTCCCTTCTGAAGTCAGCAAATGTTTTGAAAAAATGACATTTATGGCGGCCATTTTGAAAAATGGCTGCCATGGGCGTTGAGGGCGCTATTCCCGATGGCTCGATATCTAGTTTTATTTTGAATGTAATTTCCCATTTGTGACCAAAATCTTGTTTACTCTTCTCTCCTAAAATTAGCAAATTTTACGAAAACATGGCATTTATGGCAGCCATTTTGAAAAATGGCTGCCATGGACGTTGAGGGCGCTATTTACGATGGCCTAATATCTAAATTTAATCTAAACGTAATTGTCAACCTGTGTACGAAATTTGGTGCTTTTATCACAAAATGCACAATTGTTCGGCTATGCCGCTCCACTAAATCATATGCATATGACTTTTAATCCTGAAGAACCCTCCCAATTCAGTAGTGGTTAGGAAGAATGTGATGTGACAATCGATTGTGCTCTAGCAGTCACATTTTCCAGAGGGTGAATGTGATTCACTCTAACGTAGAAGATTGGTGCATACTGCTGAGGCCCACTTGGTTGATTATCCATAAGTGATCACAAAAAATTATGTAGCAACCATGATGAGGTAAGCTCTGAAACTGCAGTACTTCCAGTGAAATTTTTGGGTAATATTTTGGGGTTTTTTTTGCTGATACCCAACTGAAATTGTGTTGTTACAGCATGATTTCACTTATGCAAATACAATACAATAACACAAAACAATTACTGTGTGATACACTCTTCCCATGATGCACAGAGCACTCTCTAAATAACAGCATATATGTGTACATTTTAGAGCTAAAATTTGCAGTTCTGCAGGCAAATGGGAAATTTGTTTTCCATTTATGAATTGTAGTGAGCAGCAGTGATAATTAGGAGAGCTGGTTAGAAATAGGTAAATTGGAAACTGTTGCAGGGAGCAAACCAATATCACCTGCACATATTGGTTGGTAAAGCAAGAAGAATACTGCCATATTCATAACTGGTTCTTACAATAAAGAAGAAATACTCTCATTGTCATTAAAAAAATATATATAAACAATAATTTTTACCCCTTTTCAGTGTTGGGAACCTGAAGAGCTTCACCAGTCCAGAGTCATCCCCGGTCACCATCACCTCTCCAGCAAAGTTGGCATCCACTGCATTGATGTCGTTTGTGTCAGAGTACTTGGGCCAGATCCCATTCGCTTCATGTCCGAGAACACTCGTCCAGGTGGCCCAATGAATCTTTTTGATTTCGTCACGATTCGTAACATGTTTTCCCGCTGTACGTAGAAGGCAATCAAATGGAGGTGACAAAAACTAAAAAATCTATAGACCAAACAGATGCATTAAAATGTGATTTCAGTATACTCATAAAACCTTTATAGGGATTATGTCAAAACAATAGATATGCTTGGTAATTTGTGACTTTTATGACTATCATAAATAAAGTGTTCAAGCCCAGAAGAGGACTTCAAAAATTATATCTTCTAGCAATTCATGAGCCAAGATTCACATAGAGCACAAAGTCTCTGGGATCCCAATCAATGCTGTGTCCCACCTGGCATCTTGTACATAAGTCTCTCGGCTGCTCCGCTGTTGGTCTGCAGGTACTGGCTATCCTGCGACCAGTCCAGATGTGTGATGAAGCTGCTGCTGCCCGAGCATTGCCCGACCTTCTTGTAGTGCTGCTCCACTGCGTAGATGTCGACAAAGTTGTCGTTGGAGCCAACGGCCAAGAACTGACCATCGGGTGAATACTTCATCTCATGCAGCACTTCCTTGCGGTCTTTGATGTGAATGATTTCTGAAAGATCTCTGCAACAGCAAAGGACAACACATTACTGCTATCTACCATCAGCATGCGATTGTTTACAAATAGTGAGTGGTCACATGTGTGACGGTGCAAGATTTCACATTCAGTGAAAAATAAGGTGCTCTACTTAGGAGGCAAAGCTTCGTTTTAAAAGAGTGCCTCATCTTTCCACCACTGAATAGACTGCATCACCTTTCACCGATATCATAAATTTGTTCCATTGTATGAGTAAAGACCATACGCTGTTTTTTTTTACACAACACCTTGGACATAAATGAATGTGGTCAACCATGATTCTCAAATATAATACAAGAAACGGCAACCATTTGTCATGAAAGGTGAATGGTTGTACAGTTGAATTGTGGCAATTATGCAAAAGCAATTGGTTAAAATTTGTGACAGTAAATGAGTGATTGACTATGTGCTTGTACTAAACTGATTTGGTGCACTTGGCAGAAGTATGTATATCTTGATGTCAGAGCAGTGCTATTGCGCAAAACTATGTGTTGACTATGAGCCTATCATTAGAGTAAATGTAAATGGGTGCTGTCAGTGCAATATCTAAAACTGGTCAACAAAAAGATTAGTGTGCAATGGAGCTTTTATAACCTCATGTCAAGTGATGAGCAGTCGACCAATCGGACAGCTAGAATCTTTTTTCATGTTATATAAATGGTGTGAATTTACCCTGAGGTTGCAACTAAGAATCAGAATTTTAATTACAATTTGTCATCATTTATCTCCTTCCTTGTCAACTTCAACGTTATGCTTTATGTGTCTATTCTAAGTCAGGGTATTACACAAGCTGAAAACTGGTTGCATATGTCCTTTGAATGAAGGTACAGGAAAGAGAGATATGAGGCTTACTTTGTTTTGAGTACTGTGAAGGATCCGTCCGACATGCCGGCGGCCAGATGACTGCCATCATAGTTGAAAGCCACTGAGCGAACGTTCTGCTCCATCTCTGTCTTTGCAAGCAGCACCTTTTCCTCACTGCTCCATATCCTGCAGGATGATTTCCACAAGCAAACTAATCACACTGCTGAATCATGTTGCAGCTGTATGTAATATACTGCCAGATTGTGCATTTCTTCTGAACATTAATTGTGAATGCCTTGAGCACCCATGAGCGGATATGCTGCGCATTAAAATTTCTATATCATTATTAGCACTCATAATATAACTCTACTCTATTCTTAAACTCACAGAGACTTCAACACATGTCACTGCACACACACACACACACACACACACACATGCATACGTACACACTCATGTTTTTGAGAATTCACAAAGATAATAGTAGGCATGTTGTTTACTTTATATAAGGGTAGCACATAAATCTCATGTTAAAAATTAAAGAATAAAATGTGTTCCCTAGTAAACTTCTATGTTGACTTGAATACATTTTGTCCAAAGCAGTGTAGAAAAAATATAGATATACATGTAAACTGAGCAAAAGCTGCAAACATATACCCTTTACCATGAATGACTGACTGCTGTGCTGACTGGTCGAACTCATACATAGCTCACTATTTCAGAGTCAGGGGAGTGGTTAGCTCCATGACGTACCTGACACTCTGATCATCACTGCCGGTAGCAAACATTGGTTTCTTGGGGTGGACAGCGAGTGACCAGAGCTCGCCTTCTGCATGGCCCTGGACCAGAACCTTGGGCCTGTCCCTCTCCCGAATGAATAGCTCCAGGATTTCACTGTCCTGTGTACCAACCAGGATGTGTTCTGCACGCCAATTCACACTCCTAATTGAAAGACCTGAACAAGCAACAATGATTTTATGGACATCAGCATGATAAAACCCAGTGCACGAAGAGAAAAAGATAAAATGGTTACATGACAAATGTACAGTAGATTTTGATTTTCCTCTTATTCTTAACTATAAAAAGGGCAGAATATCTATCATAAAATCCACAATTGTTATGAAGTCAACAACTTTGTAGGACTCTTATAAAAAGGTCCTTCAAGTGCTTTTATTCCATTTGACTGCAATTCTAACACTAGTCAAGAACACATAAAGAATTCCATATGAGAAATATCCTATCTCTGTCATAACACAAGACTATTGTGGTGTTATTTGCGGATACACACACTGCACACATAAACTGAAATCATGTATCACAAATGGCTATATAAATGAGAATTATCTATAAAACGAACAGAAGTGGTCAAGTACAGATATGCAATATGTACAATCCACCCACACCTTTTAGCTTTGAGAGGACGTGAAGATGTCTCTTTGCAGAGTTAATGATTGCAAAACAATTTGTTCCTTTGAGCATGTATACACACGATGAATAATGTTTACCCTCCAATTCACGACACTGCCGGTACAAAGTCAACTACAGTAAATTTGTTCAGACATTGTTCATCCCACGCCAATGATTAAAGGGTACCACTGGGCAATGACTTTGCTTCTGCTTCTTGACAGATACATCACCCATAAGCATGGATATTTCACAACTATTTTCATCTTTAAAATTCCTACTGACCCCACATAAGGACACAATTTTTGCAATCTTTTGCTAAGTTGATGCTCTGCAACAATGCATCACTCAATGGCATCGTTGTAACATAGAGCAATACATTAGTGGCTCCTGCACGTACCCAGTTGCAACTACCGCTCACACATGCATGATTGCATAGCTAGTACCTATATACCTACTGCACATGCATATGGGTGCATGTGGGCGATACTTTGCTATCATCAATACAGAGGACATTGGGCAATGCACATACGCATATCATTAAAATGAACAAATATACAAGAGTAATCTATATCCCTAAAGAATTTCATAAATGCCATTATTTCTAATTTTTCTCTTCACATAGATAGCCGTGCCATAGATATCCCATTGGCGTATGTTTTTAAAGTGAAACCAGATGAAAAAAGTCTTCCTTCGTTCAGCTATCCCCTTTAAAGGGAAGATAAACCCCAAGAACAATGTGGATTGAGTGAAAGCAGCAACATTAGTAGAACACATCAGTGAAAGTTTGAAGAAAATCGGACAATCGATGCAAAAGTTATGAATTTTTAAAGTTTTGATGTTGGAACCGCTGGATGAGGAGACTACTAGAGGTTATGACGTATGAGTGGACTACAATATCAAGAAAATATAAAGAAAATACTACAAAAATCCATTTTTCATGAAAATTACAAATTCCATCAACTTGATATTGACATATGTTAAGGGTAGCAATTATCCCCCCTGCTTTCTGAAAGCGGTTGGTCCACTGCTCTTTCATAATTCTAGAAAAGTGAATTTTTGTTGAATATCCTTTATATTTTCTTTGCATTGTTGTCCACTCATACGTCATATCCTCTAGTAGTCTCCTCATCCAGCGGTTCCAACAACAAAACTTTAAAAATTCATAACTTTTGCATCGATTGTCCGATTTTTCTCAAACTTTCACTGATGTGTTCTACTAATGTTGCTGCTTTCACTCAATCCACATTGTTCTTGGGGTTTACCTTCCCTTTAATAACAACCGCACTCGCAAATCACCATGTGCAAAAGACCTCAGATCATGAAGTCTGTAACTGACTATAGCTCAACATCACCTCACTTCCAGTATGTAATGCATCTAATGTATCTAGTAACTACATCTATCTTCTTTCCCTGACTAGTAAGAGAACAGATACTAGCAACAGGATGTCATTGGTGCAAACCTGGGTATCCCTGGTTGGTTTTGTGCAAGTCAATCTTTGTGATGTGTCGGAAGTCCGTGTCCCACAAGCATATACATCCATCTTTTCCTCCAGTGGCAAAACCCTGGTCAGCAGCATCCATGGTGAAGATGCTTCCCTGTAGGCAATCCAGAATTACAGCATTCAATTTTACACTTACTTATCTCACTCATGCATGAGCATTGAAACAGTTATATGAAGCATATTTAACACAATCTGAACAGTTTAAACTTGGGTATGCCAATACATTCTGCGAAAATGTGATGTAAGGAATTAACAATCATTATTGTATTCTAAACTTTGTTAAATAACAACATTCTGCAAGCAATGTGTATCAATAAGTTTTATTATGAGCTAACCTTTATGACAACATTTTGTATTTACACATCATCCTATACAATGTATCATTAAGGAGACGTTAGAATCAATAAAGATATCTTGGCATAAATGTCAATAGTGTGAACAACCAGTTGTCAGTAATCTCCTGTGTTACAAGAAATAATCAGAATAGAAACACTCCATGTTCCCTCACCCTATGGGCATCCTGAATAACTCGCTGCAGATTGACCCCGCTCCATACATAGATGTCACCGCTGAGCGTTCCAGTGTACGTGATGTCGTCCGCCGAGCCAAAACCCAGGCAGAGCATGGTCTGGATCTCCCCAACCTTGCCAAAGATCCCCTTCTTGGCAGTCAACGCGTTCCCACACAGCGTCCAGAACTTGATGTGCTTCATGCCACAGCTGACCAGTGCACCTTCTTTGTGCGGGCTGAACTGGCAATCAAATATCTGCACTCCGACAAAATCATACAGTATCAAAAGAAAATAAAAGACACATGCACATAACTTCATAGGCATGCAAAGAGTAAGCAGCATCACAGGGCTTTTGACACAAGACACTTCAAGACAAAATACTTCACAGGTCTGAAACAGCAACACAAACTAGTAGGCTAAGAATATTCCATACTTCAGACTTTACTGTTGGAGGTAGCTCTGTGTGAATAAGACAAGACTGTGATACTGTATTCCACATCCTCTTCCCCCCTCCCTCTCTTATAATTAATCTCGAGAAAAATTCCAGATGCATTGATGAAAGCACCTTGTAGGCAAAAGTGGAGTAATTTCATGCATAATTAATGTCACAGGTCTAACAAAAATTAATTTACAAATGTCAGTGCTATCAGGGTGGTCCACGAGGGGTTTCAACATGTCGCTGCAACATGCTCAAATTCTTGTGCAATATCCTCAAAAGCCAGCAACAAGCTATGCAACATCCTCAAGAAACATCAAACTTCCTGGTACCACGTGTGCACAACATGAGAGAAAACATTGAATGTAAGTGGCACAAAGAGAGATAAGCTGTGAAATACTGCATACTACAAGTACGTGCTCATGATGTGCACTCTGCGCACATACAACTTCTGCAATATTCTCAGATTCTGAGCTTGCAACATGCTCAAATTTCAAGTTGTGGACCACCCTGGGGCTATAATACTACAATAGTGGTCAAACAATAACAATCGTTTTGTATGATCAAATATACAAAAGAGTAAAATATATACAGGGAAAACCATGGTACATGTAAGTGACTTACCCTTGCAGTATGGCCCTTGACAGTGGCCAGTATCTTGCCCTTCTTCCAGTCCCATACATTCATGATATTGTTGGGATCCAGTCCCACAGACACAAGTCTCTGCAATTTAACATTCAATGCAAATATTGATACTGAATGAATTTTTTAAGTGCAGTTGTAGTTTACGATTTGCTTACAATTGCAATGCTGCCAGATTTCATTCAGAGAAAAAAAAAAAAAAAGTAAAAGCATTTATATGGTGTGAATTGTACCTTTGTTAGATATATTTCATAGTATAATTATTTTTCTTCATATCATTTGTCAAGTTCCTTCCAGGATATACATGTATAAAATCCAACTTAGCTCATGTGTATTGACTATTCCCAGTTTAAAATTTTTTATTTCAAACCACATTCATGTGAACTAAGAATTTGTGGTAATTTATGGCTGCTTTTGCACCGCTGACGTGTACATCCTACACATAAGATCTGCACACTGCACTTCTACAATGAATTTGTGAATTCATGAATCAATGGTATAAGAACAAGAGAGAAATGTGTGAAGAGCAAGGCTCTTAACATGTCACTCACATACAAATGTACTAATTTAGCAGTTGAATTATTTAGCTTTTATATACCACCAGTATACTAAGCATCATTTGTTGCGATAAAAAACAAACACATCCTACAACCTAAAAAGAAAACCCCATAGACAACTCACTTCTTTCTGAGGAAAAACAACTATCTCAAAGTAACTTTTATCCTCGTGTTTGTTAACCTCCAGTTCACAAGACCCCCCCCCCCCCCCCAAAAAAAAAAAATGAAATACAGTTCGACCTTGATTATCCGGCCATGTCGGGACCGGCGCTCATCCGGATAAGCGAATTGGCCGGATATGGGAGACACAATGTTAATGTATATAGCTGCCGTCCAAGCTGCCGTCCCAGTGCACTGGCAGCTAGGCAGGTAGCGTACCCCGCAACGGTGGTGTAATCTTTGCCAGCCTGCGCAAAATTGTAGTCCCTTACTTTTACGATGATAATGTGGTGTGAATTTATGTTAGTTCTGTCGGGAATATTGGAGGTAAATCGTGTGAGTTTTGTAGAAATTTTAATTGAGTTTAAAGTCACTGTTTTTTTCTCAATTTTTGGATGAAAAAAAAAAGTCCTTCACTGCATGAACGCGTCCGGATAATAGGGATTTCCGGATAAAAGGAGGCCGGATAATCGAGGTCGAACTGTACACTGTACACCTGATGGAAAGTATTTCATGTACACTACTTTTCTGTGAGAAGGCATTTCATACTTGATGAAAGGGTGACCGCCTGCTTCATGAATCAATGATTTTTCAATAAACAAAGATGATTTAAATCTGGGAGAGGATGTTTGAACAAAAAGTAAATATTTTTATTCAGCAGTTCTACTCTTTTTTTTTTTTTTTAAATGCAAACCCTTTCAAAATACTACAGAGATGAAATGTCAATGAATTGAAAAATGATTACTGACACACACACACACATATAAACCAGTACAGCTAACCTCAAGTACACATCACTATAAGGTTTCAATGTCTTCTATGCAAACTACAGGCATTCAAACCCTGACCAGTTTTGAATCTTTTTTTTTAACACAATGAATGAGCAAGCAAAGGTGCGATTTCTAAAATATTTGAAAGTGCATTGTACATAATGTGGTGAGAAAATCTGCAAACTGTGAGCACAATGTAACTATTCCCACGAAGACACCTCTGTTGCACAGCATGTTTGAACAATTCAGACAATTGTTCATATGGGCAGGTAGTCTACAATATATGGTCCTCTGGAAGAATTAGCACGTACTTGTACTTGTATAAGGTCACAAATAAAATCACGTCTATTTGACATATTCAAACTTCATTCTTTGTACCAGTCCATAGTACTTTCACAGGGTCAACATCTACTAACATTTCTTTGATGTCTTTAATACATGTGTACAATTCCTTATTAACTTTTTATGTGCCACGTTCGCACAGCTGACTCAGTCGACGGCGTGCCAACTTCGCATATTCTACTCAAACGCACAAACCCGCCCAAACCCGCCCAAACCGATCGATAAATTGCCAAATGCCGCAGTGCAATGAAAGCGTTTCTCGCGGTTTTGTTCCCCTCACATATAGCTTGCTTTTCATGTGGTGATCGACTATTAAGCCACGTTCCCTACTGGATTTGTGTGTGGTTTTGCAGCTTCTGTCACTGTTTTGTGTGCAAAAGTCATGCCATTACAGTAACGTGCTACTGGTCATTTGAAAGAAAAACAATCGTAGATTTGTCATACAATTTACATCAAAGCAAAGCTTGGCATTTTTCTTTACAACTTTGCTCACTACATGTCCAACTTAACATAAATCTATAGAAGTTACAAAGATTTGAAAAAGAGAATGTTT
The DNA here is from genome assembly GCA_033980235.1 of Diadema setosum. Lineage (NCBI taxonomy): Eukaryota > Metazoa > Echinodermata > Echinoidea > Diadematoida > Diadematidae > Diadema > Diadema setosum. The sequence continues at coordinate 36,547,729 of CM067059.1, read as the reverse complement.
TCTCAAAGCATGTCTACTTTGGTGTCTTTGAATAATGTGGCACACAAGGGGTTTCCACCATGGCACATAAAGAGTTAACACATCTCACCGCTCCATCCCGGCTGAAGGCGAGCGATCCAATGCCGTGCGTATGACCATCCTTGAGAATCGACACCGTCTGAACACTGACAGAATCCCAGACACAGATGTAGGGGTCCTTTCCAAACTGTCCAGTAGCTATCAGGGATCGTTCAGGGTGAAGGGCAAGGCTGCACAGAGAAAAGAAAAACACAAACATTTTTTTTTTTTTTTTACTGCACCATCTCTTTCTCATATACTGTGAACAACCATTTTTGCTTCAGTTAGCCCTCTTCATGCAATCCAAGTATTCCCAATCTCTTCCTCTGGACACATGATCATTTAACAGACAGAAGAGTCTGAAGATCACTTTTTGTAAATGCGAGGGATCACCAAAGTGATGCAGCTTTTTGAGTATGTAACAAACGCAAACAGGAAAACTGACCAGAATCCTGATGGAATCCTATTTTCTTTGCTCAATTTTCCACTAATAAATAATATTATTCATTTCTGGTCAGTTTTTCTGTTACAGTGTACATACTCAAAAAGCTGAGTTTGTTACATACTCAAAAGAGCTGCATCACTTCGGTGATCCCTCGCATTTATCCCCAAGTTGAATTATCCTTCAGGTTTATGCCAGGTTCAAGTGTGTGAGTGTGTGTCACACACAAACACACTGCTATAGCTTCTGACCATTCGAGCATTGAGAATTTAGGGTTTCTGGGACGAACACTGAACTAGGGCTTTCTATAGCTCAGTCGGTAGAGCAGCGGGCTAATTCCGGAGGTCTCTGGTTCGAATCCCGATGGAATCCCATTTTCTTTGCTCAATTTTCCACTAATAAATATTTACTATAACTATGATTTACAGATGTCATCATCAATCTTGGCACATCTAGATAACTCTTCAGAGAATGTGGATCCACAGTCATTTGAAAAAAAAGAAAAGTTGACTTGTACATGATACATGAGAAAGAGTGAAAATTAAGCATGACTTCATATCAATAATGTTTTCACTCTTCATTGTATAATGTACATCAGACTGGAATTTTTCTCATGACAATTTGACATACCGGATAAGAATGATAAATACTACTTATACTTACAATGTAGTGTAAATTGGATTCTGCATAGAAATTCGGATTAGCAACACATATCGCACAGTATAAAGATTTGCAAGTACAACTACAAGATACAATTGGGAAAAACAACAACAAACAAACTTAATGAACTCTTTCACTGGAAAATAGCATGTATAGGAAATAGTGCATACAGTACAGAAACATGTTGATGGGTAGATATTAGCTGCCTTGTGACCAAGAGCAGCTGCAACCCTAGTAGATTTTGCGCAACTCTTTGTGTGAATTCTTGAAGTTCTGCAAGTTACCTACTGGAGGAACTACAGTATAATGTATACTGTAAGGCTTGCAGGAACTGAGAAAAAGGGTCCCCCACTTCTTTGCATCAGACACTGTACATGCATCTTCAAACTACAACTTTTGCAGCACACAAGATCCATGTGAGCCAATCCATGGCTTATTTCAGATGGAGTGTAATATTAAACAGGGAGGACAAATTATGACATTATCCAACTTCACTCCAAAAGTTTTGATTTTTTATACAGAAATGAGCAACCAGAAGATGATACATTCACTATTGTACATGTACTGTTTGGTACTGAAATGATATTTATAACAGAATTTAAGAGCTCATGCTCACATTACTGTTCAGATAAATCTGACCTTTGTGCAACCTCTCTCTGGTGCCCCCCCCCCCCCCCCCCCCCCGAGGATACCATGTCGTAAATTAAATTGTCACTGCCTCTTCATGGGTCAAATGAAAACTTACAGGTTGTCTTTACATGTAAAATCCCACTATGATAACCAAATTGTGTATGTGCAATTATGAACTACTACTGAACAAAGTATTATGGGCACTCCACTGTCAGGAGCTGCAGATTCCGACGAGGAACACTGAACTTTTGTATGTCCCGTCTTTGTGTCTCCCTCACTGTGCTTTGTTCACTGATGGCATGCATGGTGGAGTATTTTCTTCACCAACTAGCACAGATGTCTGGAAACCATAGTGTCAATGAATAGAGATCACGTACACTGTAATCTCCCCCCCCCCCCAACCCTATTTACCATAGTGGCCTTGCTAACTTTACAACTACATGTAGGTTAAGTTTAAATTGATTACTGAATGCTGATGAAAAAGCTTGGCGAGGTAATCCTCCTTTAGCAACTGAAGATTCTACACATAATGGCATACTGTTCTCTAGAAGGTAGGGCTAAATACAGCAATATTACTCTCATTTTGACAACTTTCTAAATATGTAAAATAGCTCACTGCATGTTTATTTTTGTCTAATAGAAGTCATGTTTATTCAAAAGCCTATTAACACTTTACCAAGAGAATGGTGTGTCACAGAAGTAATTCTGACATACTTTTGTCGACCTATGACCTCTTTCAAATTATGTAATTATATATTCTATATGAAAACAATAAATGATAAAGCATAAAACTATATAAAAAAGTGGACGGGCAGTTTCAGGCATTTTAGGGAGTAATAAGATAGGCAGTTGAATTGAATTGAATTGAAATTTGGTCGGTTCAGTTACTAATGGTTTATGCTACAAAGTGCCTGCGCACATGTACAATGTAAAGGAGAACATTACATGTCTTTGTGTGTACTTGCAACATCCAATGTATGAAGAAATTCCATTGTGTTCAATAAAGCCAATCAGTCAATCAATCAATCCATGAACAGTTCCATGTTTGGTCAAAAGGTGATCATGCATTGTGAAAGGAAGAAATGAAAAACATTACTTCGAACAACTGCACCATTAACTTGCTGATTATCTTCCCTTAGGTGTTCAATCATGCAATCCTCTGTCACTGTCATAATCGACAATAAAATATTCTTTACTTCTGAGTTTCTACGTACATATCACAGTAGACTTGGCTGTGCTTCTTCTGGATTCTGAGGATGATGTTTGACATTTACACAGTTTTTCCCTTGGGACACACTGGCAACATCTACACAACTTTCTATTCCTCACCCATGTGAGTTATTCTTGGCAAGTCTGGGTAAAATCTGAAGCTCAACTGTACACGTACACGTGTAGCTCATTGGAGCTAGGGGATCAGCTGAGATAAAAACTAGACCATATGTGTTCTATCAATGGACACAGGGTACAGAAAAAAAAAAATGATAAAAACCTTCCACGCCTTCATCTAATGGAATTTCACACTACACAGTCTATACATTACATCACAATACACAGGTTGGGGCAAAGAAACAGTTAGGCCAGGCATTCATGTTGCCACTGCAAGGTGCTACAATGTACAAGCTTGTACATGGCCTTCACCATTGCCTGGTAAAGAGAAAATGATCAGTGTACACATGTACACATGATAAAGTTCGACGCTAACTTTTTTTTTTTTTCTCGAGTGGTTTATTTGGGCCACTAAAGTCTTTGATTTCAAAATTTGGTGGCCTGAAAAAGAATATAGAGGCCAGAAATAAAAGAAAATATAGAATACCGGTATTCATTATTGAATTTTCTGATCAGGCCACCAAATGATAGCCTTTTTAAATTTGGTGGCCCAGCATCAACTTTTAGTGGCCCTGGTGGCCTCGGGCCATTAGGCCATCATTGATGTCGAGCCCTGAAGATGCTTAAGTACTTTCATAACAGAGCACATAGTACATGTAGTACATGCGGTTGTAAAAGTGTGGCTTTACAAGTCACACTGTAGCATACAATTTACTAACTGCCCTCTCCTGTACAGTAAGTTACAGTTTAACTTCACTTTACAAGAGAGATTCTGTGTTGTTCTTTAATACTTTTAATACTTAAAGGGATAATACAGTATTGGTGGAGATGAGAATTGGGCTTTTAACTTTTTGTGAGATACCAAGAAAACACTTATGATATAGTACAGAGCATACCATTTTAAGAGGAATTCAAAGTTTATTTGATGAAAATCGGGTTTAGAATGAGTGAAACATCCAAAAACAGAGTAAAACAAAACGATCATAATAAAGTGTGGGTCCCACACTTTATTGGAATCGCTCTTTTTGGATATCTCAGCCATTTCAAAACCAAATTTTATCAAATTAACATTGAATTCCTCATAGAATTACATGCTCTTTCATATTTCATGAGAGGTTTTTCATTATTTCACAAAAAAATGTTTGAAACCTGAAATTAGGTCTCAACCAAAACTGTATGATCCCTTTGATACAATTTGTCTCCCTCTATACAAATTAATTTGTATAGAAACTGAATGATATCTTTCTTTTATTAAAATGTATGTTTTCATCCTGATATCATTACATTCTGATTCAGTCTGAAGTCACGTTGCAGTACACGATTTACGAACTTTCCCTCGTGCAAGGATGTACAACTGTAAGTTACAGTGTAACATTGCTTTACAAGAGAGATCCAAGTTGTTGTTCTTTAAAGGGTGTGTACAGTTCTGGTCGAGGTGAGGATTTAGCTTTTAACGTTTTGCGAGATATTCAGAAACTACTATATGAGATGTCAAAGAGCATGCAGTTCTAAGGGGTATCAAAAGTTTATTCGATAGAAATCGGTTTTGAAATGGCTGAGATATCCAAAAACAAGGTGAAACAAAGAGATCCTAATAAAGTTGTGGCATTTCGCCTTTTATTATTAGCACTTTTTTGGATATCTCAGCCATTTGAAAACCAATTTTCATCAAATAAACGTTGAATCCTTCTTAAGATTACATGCTCTTTCATATGTCATAAGAGGCTTTTCATTATCTCACTTAGGAATGTTCAAAACATGAATCCCCACCTCAACCAGTACTGTACAGTCCCTTTAATAAAGGTCTATACATGTAGCTGTATGCTTCACTTTACACCAGTATTGATCATATGCAGCATGCAGCATTAAAAATAAAAGAACAGCTGGCAAACACAAATAAACACACAAACTTTTTCCTATCAAAATGTCCTGGAAAAATTAATCACTTGCAAATTTCCACTTGTACGATATTACCACAAGAGACATGCCATACAGTGTATTCTACATACAAATGTATAAGGGTGACCAGACGTCTCGTATTTCCCGGGATCATCTCGTATTTTGCTCCCTTGTCCTGGCGTCCCAGCCAATCCTTCCCGGGACACCTGCCTGTCCCGTATTTCAGAATATTGTGTTTTATATATATAAATATATATATATATATATATACAACATGTATATATATAATATATATATATATATATATACTATATACTATATATATATGTATATACTTTATTTTCTACAATGTTTTATCACTCTATGCTCATTGTTTATTTCTTATAAGATGATTTAAAATCAATCAGCAAAGTTACAATTGATTGGGGAACTTCCGATTGATTAAAATCAATGGCATCACGATGATGGAGTCTCGGTACATTTACTTGTACACTTTAGGACATCCGCTGCAGCAAGCACGTCCTGGTCCTGCACACAACATGTAAGTTACCTACTGTACGCGAACATGTGCATACAGCCTGTGTGCATGTCGCGATCTAAGAGCGTGCAGACTGAGCGTGCATACAGTGCCTCACGTACCCCAGTACTTGTACTGTGAATAAGTATGTACAAGATATACATGGTACCCAGGGTAATGTGCTGTCATCAATGTGGAATTTTTTTTCCAATACATAGTACTTGAAATACTCAGCGCCAGCACTTTTGATATATATCGTGTGTCGCGATCTAAGAGTGTGCAGTCTGAGCGTGCATACAGTGCCTCACGTACCCCAGTACTTGTACTGTGAATGAGTATGTACAACAAGATATACATGGTACCCAGGGTAATGTGCTATCATCAAAGTGGAATTTTTTTCCAATACATAGTACTTGAAATACTCAGCGCTAACACTTTTGATATATATCGTGTGCCTAAGTAATACTAACAGTACTACTCAAGTTTGCACATCTATGAAAGCAGTAAATTGTACTTGAAGAGTGCACTAAAATGCAAGTTCTAGTACCCCACAAGAAATAATTTTCCTGGTATCGTGTCGCAATTTGCTATGTACAATGTATTTTCACACCACTGATACACAAACTAACTTTTGTGTAGCAGTTTTGTTCTGTAGAAGTGTACAGCTTACCATTTGAAATATTGTTCATCAGCTGAAATTGCTAATCAAATTTGAGTTGGAGAATTATTCCCTGCCCCATCCTTAAAAAGTTCTTACAGTGTGAGGGGAGACACCCCGTCCCACACCCTCCCCCTGCTCATTCGCTCTGCTCCCTCACATGGAGTGTCCTGTATTTTCGTTTTCAAAATCTGGTCACCCTGAAATGTACATGTACATGTATATGAGATATATATACCGGTATATAGTATATATATATATATATATATATATATATATATATATATATATATATATATGGCGATGAAGACAAACAAGTTGACATAATGCATTAGATTCCAACTTCATTTATTTGTAAACCAAGTTTTCGACCCTTGCATGGATCTTCCTCAGGGTTACAGTGATATTTGTATTTGAAGCTCAGCACAGAAAAATAATAATAATAACAAAGAAACGCGTCTGGTTGTCAGCTTAGAGTTTGAGCTAGCAACCAACACGCACGGTGTTGTTAGCTCAAAATTTGCGCTATCTTCATGAGCGCAAAATCCTTAAAGGGATCGCATAGTTTTGGTTGAGACCTAATTTCAGGTTTCTAACATTATTTGGTGAGATAATGAGAAACCTCGTATGAAATATGAAAGAGCATGTAATTCCATGAGGAATTCAATGTTTATTTGATGAAAATTGGTTTTGAAATGGCTGAGATATCCAAAACAGAGTGATTCTAATAAAGTGTGGGACCCACATTATATTACGATTGCTTTGTTTTACTTTGTTTTTGGATGTTTCAGTCATTCCAAACCCAATTTTCATCAAATAAACTTTGAATTCCTCTTAGAATGGTATGCTGTGTACTATTTCATAAGTGTTTTCTTGGTATCTTGCAAAAAGTTAAAAGCCCAATTCTCATCTCCACCAATACTGTACCATCCCTTTAAATTCAATTATGACGTAACAATGTATCATAAAATGCATAAGAAGTGAGACATAGACATTTTTAAATCAAACTGATCGTTTACCAGCCGCGCAAAATACATAGCAACACGCACGGTTGTTAGCTCAAAATCTGCGCTATCTTCATGAGTGCAAAATCCTTAATTCAATTATGACGAAACAATGTATCATAAAATGCATAAGAAGTAAGACATACAAATGTAGACATTTTCAAATCAAACTGATCGTTTACCAACCGCGCAAAATACAGAGCAACACGCACGGTTGTTAGCTCAAAATTTGCGCTATCTTCATGAGTGCAAAATCCTTAATTCAGTTATGACGAAACAATGTATCATAAAATGCATAAGAAGTAAGACATACAAATGTAGACATTTTCAAATCAAACTGATCGTTTACCAGCCGCGCAAAACACATAGCAACACGAAGAGAGCATAATGATTAAAATATACAGATAAAACATTCTAAAGCTGAGCTTCAAATACAAATATCACTGTTACCCTGAGGAAGATCCGTGCAAGGGTCGAAAATTTGGTTTACAAATAAATGAAGTTGGAATCTAATGCATTATGTCAACTTGTTTGTCTTCATCGTCTTCATGCTCTTATTCCAACACGCGGATAATAATACCATTATATATACAGGGTGGCCCAAAAAGAACGGAACGCCTAAGATTTTTTAATTTTGGCAATATTGTTCCTAATATGTCATTATTTTGTATACTATTGGAAAGGTCATTCTTTTTCCAAAAGAATGACACCAAGTTCTTTAATCTTGGTTAATGCATTATGGTTTTAGGACCATTTTTGTCAACCCTTGCAATTTTCAAAATGTGCTCATTTTGCACTCTCAGAGATACCGAAATCAGCGAGAATTCGGCTTGCCATAGAACCAGTAATGTTCACAATGTGTGGAATGTGACTGTCATTGTCCGTTACCATTGTGAATGAGACGACCTGACGACAATAACACTGTCCGCCCCACATTCTGCACATTGTGAACGCTACTGGTTCTACGGTAAGCCGAATTCTCACTGGTTTCTGTACCTCTGAGAGTGCAAAATGATTACATTTTGAAAATTGCAAGGGTTTACAAAAATGGGCCTAAAATCTTAACGCATTAACTGAAATTAAAAAGTTTGGTGTCATTCTATTGAAAAAAGAATGACCTTTCTAATAGTATGGAACATGATGACATATTTGCAACAGTATTGCTGAAATTAAAGATCTTAGGCGTTCCGTTCTTTTTGGGCCACCCTGTATATATATATATATATATATATCTTTTTTTTTTTTTTTTAAGCTGGCACTGCATTATGAAGAGTAATTGATAGAAAACAGCCATGTCTAATTTCTACAGCCATAAGGCCAACAGTTGACAGTCAAAATAGAATATCCAGTAATCAAGTATGCATATAGTGTACTAGGGTATTATAAAATCTATGTTCTGTGTGCCCACTTTCACAGTGTACAAAACACCAGTGTTTTCATCCTGATGATATCATTACATTCAGTCTGTAGTCCCAAGTTTAGCTACATGTAGTGAGCCATCATTCTCACTGTTGCAGCTTTTTTTTTTTTTTTTTTGAAGTGTTATACACTGTAAGATCAGTCAAGGCATGTCCCACATCAAAATGAAAGCAAAATGTGAAACATTAAAAATACCACTGTAAACTTACCATCTCAACTTATCAAGAGATCTACACTGCACTGTAACCTGAGAGAGCTACACATACATTAGTATGTGTACTCTACAATACAGTAGGTCTTCTGAACAGGTTTAGACGGTTCTAAGTTGATTGCCATCGAGGCAGTGCGAGGCTTTATGGGCCATGCACAGTTGTAACATCAAATTGACACTTTTCACACCAAGTTTCAAAAGTTTCATCAGAATGGTATTCATAAGCAATAAAGCTTCTCCTCAATGTCAATGAAATTCAACTTTTTCCATAAATGACTCTGCACTCAATAACCCAGTGTACATGTAACAGTAAATAATATAATTTAATACCTTGTACAGTGTACATGGAGGCCTACAATCATTAGCATTCATTTACTGTTGTGTTAACATTACATTTCACACAACAAAAGTTTTTTGAATTAATTAATCACTAAAATTAAAAGTACCGTACTCCAAACTGTCATACAACCAGTTCAATCTGAGCAGTCGAAAATGAATTTACAGCCATAAATATTGCTGGATGCACTCAAAATTATTGTATTACTGAGACTCGATCGTCGCTCGCTCAGCATCATTGGCATGCACGCATTCCTGCCTGGTATACAATGTACCGGGACATGCACTCCTTATTAAATGAAGCTTGCGAGCTCGAGCCACCCCCATGGAATCGCCAGGGTATGGTGGCTTTAAATGGCCAGAACCAAGGACAATGGTGGCTGTTTTGCTCTTCATGGATCACTTTTTTTTACTGCCACCTGTATGTGAAACTGGCGAACGTATCACCAACACGACCAGCCATAAGAGCAAAACAGCCACCATTAATCTGGGGTTGTCCGCTGTTTAAAGCCACCATACCCTGGCAATGTTGTGGCGGTGGCTCGCTAACTTTATCAGGGAGGAGTGCACGTACTGTTGTAGAATCTATACCAGGCGATTGCATGCATGCCAGTGATGTTAAGCGTTCTACGAGCGAGTCAGGGTATAGTAATTTTTAATACAGTATTATTGAGCGCATCCAGCAATATTTTTTATGCCTGCATCGAATTAAATAATTTAGACATCTAATTTTTGACTGCTCAAATTGAACTGTAATGACGCGTGACAGTGCTACTGAGAAGCTGAAACATGTAAGATTACTGTCGTTATGTCATTTGAAAGCAAATCATTTTGGGGTCATAACTGCTTTCTAGTCTACCCTTTAACTCCTGGATTGTCAAAATTAACGTTAGATGAGATACCCGGGTATGATCTGTGTAACAATGTTAGACTCACATTGACAGAAATCTTTGTCGAGTGTACACACTTGTCACAGATCATACTTAACATAATGTCTACTTTAGTTTTATATGCTTTAAAACTTTACTGGAATTATTTGCCTTCTAACATGAACTGAAGAAGTTACACTCAATCAAAAGCCAACAAATCAAATGTCTTTATGTACAAATATTGCTGGCTTTCATCTGCCTGAAAATGAAAACAGTGAAGCTTGTCAAAGTGCCTAGACCTAGTGGTCTACTGACATTAATATTTAAAAACAAGGGAGGTCTGAGAAACCTGTTGGAATCAACTTGCCTAAGGATGTCATTATCATGTGCAAGGAAGAATTTTTGGCTGTGATCCTTCGAGTTGTAAACCACTCCCACTCCAGCAACAAAATAAACCACTTCTTTCGAGGCAGTGTAGAACAGGTTGTTCCGACATTGGTGGCCTCTGTACCCGTATACCCATTCCAGTCTGAGTGAAGAGTTCGGGGCGGTCTTCCCCGCCATCTTTTTGGGAGCCTGCTAGCACAAATCACACTCTTGATCCTACCAATTTATTCTTGGATAGCCAAGTAGGCTACAGTCCAAACGATATGAACTTCTTCGAAGGTGCCTGAACTCCAACCCTGGCACATGTATGAGTATATGTAAACCTGGAAGAGCTCGTGCTCGATCTTGCACCCACACACACTACACACACACGTTCACACAGCACGATCACTGGAATCTCGCTACGCATACTGCACAGGCCAGGCACAGTACATGCTACAGTATGTAGTACACGGCATCCTGGATCGTGCTTTCTTCCTATGCCTCATACTCAGCTCCCTGTCGCCTCGCGCATCTCGCACGGCGAGTGCATGCACTGCCACTTCTACGCCTCGCCTCGCCGTACACGTTTCCACCTTGACGCGCTCTCATCAACGATCATCGTCATCAAGAGGTGCGCGCTCTACATCTACACATTCATCGCACACACAAGTCTCCCGACACGCTCAGGACGGTGTAGTCTCCTTTCAGGGAATTTCGTTTATTACTCGGCTAGGTTGCAGTGAGGAGTTGAGTTACTCCTTGGTTGAAGGCAAGGAGGTTTCGTTTCACCAGGGAGGAGGTGGGAGCCACATCCTTGATCTCACACCAGGGGAGGATCTAGCTTTTTTCCAAGGAGGGGGTTTAAGGGGCTGAGCTGGGTATTGCGAGGGAGTGTAGCGACCAAACCCGAGTGAGTGAAGGGAGCAAGGGGGGGGGGGGGAGGGGTGAGGGGGTATATATCCCCCTTCCACAGTAGGGACTTTTTGTAAAAATGGAGTGCAAAAGTCGAGCATTTAAAAGCAAATTTCTAGGGAATTTAACAGTGGAAAGAATCATCACCAAGGACAAAGTCAAATACCGGTTAGTAATTGGCTAAACACAGTCACGTGATGGAGGCACATTTGTTATGTTCGCCCATGGGCAGAACATTATTGTAATGTTCTCCCATTGGAAAACATTTTCACAAAACAAATGATTGAACAATCATATTTTTCTCACAATTGATAGGATAAATTTGACGTGAAAAAGCAGATGTGGGAACGATTATTGTGATGCATACAAAAGTGTGATCTTCCCACCTCCCTGATTTGACTAACCCATAATTTCTTATAATATAACAGATGATGACTTTTGTCGGGAACATGTACCAAACGTTCCACCTGAGTGGTTTGAAATGCTATTTCGGGATGCTTAAGTTCCTCGACTTCGCCTTGGGACTTATAACCTCCCTCAATAGCATTTCAAACCTTTCAGGTGGAACATTCGGTATGTTCCCTCCCCCGCCATTCGTCATCTATGCATGTAATGTGACGGTGTGAGATCCTCGGCGAGGGTGTGGGAGGGGGATACCCCTTCCCACGGTAGGGATATTTTGTAAAAATAGAGTACAAAAGTCGTATTTGTAGAGTATTTAAATCAAATTTCTAGGGAATTAAGCATAGTAGTAAAAAATAACTGCGAAGGACTATGATCAGAACTTATGCAACTTATTCATTTTACTATAAGTACGGACAGAGCGAGCGAGCCACTCTCACTTTGCCATTCGTCTGAAATGTATTCATTAAATGCTGAAACATAAATCGCATTATTTGAGCAATAAAAATTATTCTTGTATTACTAGAAAGCATAAAAGAAAAGGAAAAATGTAGGATTTACTATAAAAGGTATGTTCCACGGGGCACACTCCAGAACGCAAAGCTACCATCTATACACTAAATTTACTCATATTTAGTGTATATATGTAATAATGTATAGTTGTTAGTGTACTATAATCTTCATTCTGTTAGGAGCAAAAATTGTGCATTTTCAATTATGAAATTGACAACTTTTAGACAAAAAAAAAACTATTGAAAATAATTGAGTGTTGTTTGTTTGTGTGTTCTTTCTTTTTCTTTTCTTTTTTTTTAAACTTGGCAGCCCAAAGTGGGGGGGGGGGGTTAAACCTGATTGAGGCATTACCATATGAAATTATTCACATTGCCTGAAATGTCAGAAAGAGAAGCAGCAGAACTTTTATTGATCAAAAAAAAAAAAAAAAAAGCCCGGGGTACCCTCCCCCTTCCCTTCCCCCGGGGGTAGGGCTCGGAATTGCTGTCTTTGCTGACCACCAGTTCAACTTTCTAATCATCTCAAGAGTGCTGCTGTATTTCTCTCTATGTTGCCAGAAATGGCATAATTGTTGAGAGTTGTGAAGACCTGTTTTGGGTTTTTGGTTTTTTTTTTTTTTTTTTTGGGGGGGGGGTTGTTTTGCCAATTGAGTGTCACAGTTAATTAGATTTTGAGGACCATGCTGTACAATTTGTAGCAAAAAATAAAGGACGATTGGGCACCATAATGTGATTGGGCACCACAATTCATTTCATTTTTCTTTGTGTGTGTGTCTGTGTGTCTGTGTCTGTGTGTATGTGTGTGTGTTTGGGTTTGTTTGTTTTTGTTTTTGTCAGCAGAGGATAGGCACCACAATTCGTACCAAAGTGAAAAAAAAAATTGTGAGCACTTTTTTGTTTGTTTGTTTTTGTTTTTGTTTTTGTCAGCAGAGGATAGGCACCACAATTCGTACCAAAGTGAAAAAAAAAATTGTGAGCACTTTTTTTCTTTCTTTTTTTGCTTGTCAGCTGATTAGGTACCACAATTGATTGATACGATATGACATAATTTCAAAGCAATTTAGCATACACTGTATTTAGGCCGCTTTTACATACCCATTTTTTACACTGGTCAGACTGCTTTTTCTGCATGTGTACGTAATGTAAGCATTGAATGAAGACCAAATCTCTCGTAGACAGAAAATGACCTCGTCGACCTGTTGATTGACCAATCAGCTATCAAGGATTCCCAGAGGAAATCGACCTCCGATGGGCGATCAGTCAGCAGTGTTATGCAGCGAACTTTGCCTTCCAAAATGAACGAAATTGTTTCTCGTATGTGTTAATTCTGTCTCTGTTACCTGTATTTTAGGTAAGTTATTTCTCATGTTATATTTGATCATATGCAAACCATTTGTAGACGTCAGAGTATTGTCTGGTGTAACGATTTTGAGGACAATGCGGGATGCTAGCATGCTGCTTGCCCGTGGTGTAACTATAATTGCAGTGTAGAGAGGAAGGGCAGTGCAGTGTACACTGCACTGGCCCCTATATTCCCTATGGTAGGTTCTACAGTGAGCGCGGTACTACTACTAACTAGCAGGTAAGGTACTGCATGGTAGCTATCCAATTGTGTTGCGAATACCAACAACTGTACTGTACTGAGTAGCAAATGTTGTTGTCAGAGTAGTTTACATGTCAGTATCAGTGTGTTGCGGGTGGGGCAGAGGTCGAGGGGAGCTCCATTTTTAATTGAATGACTCACGCAAGGATTCTATGCCTTTCAAATTTATAAAGTTCAGCTGAAGTGCCGAAGTTCAGTTCGGGAAACCCACTCACAAGGGGGGCCCCTCCTTATAAGTAACCCGTCCCCCTTATAAGTAACCCCGTCCCCCTTATAAGTAACCCCCGGGGCACCCCTTATAAGGAGTCTCCACACTTTTTTGCAATGCGACGCGAAAATGAAAGGACTGCGGCAATTCGCTTGATTATGTCCATAAAGCTTCACAAGTTTCCTAGTTACTCACGAAATTTGAGCAAAATCGGTTTGAGGCATCATATCTAAAATCATGGATTTAAATGCGATGTCAAACGACCCATGCGAATGCTGAAATGCGAGCGATTACTGGCGTGAGTGTCGGCAGGCGCGGCGGCGCGGCAATGCTTGAGTGCAGACGTGGCGACCGAGTACCCTCAGTACTGAGTACCCTCAGTCGCCACGTCTGCACTCAAGCATTGCCGCGCCGCCGCACCTGCTGACACTCACGCCAGTAATCGCTCGCATTTCAGCATTCGCATGGGTCGTTTGACATCGCATTTAAATCCATGATTTTAGATATGATGCCTCAAACCGATTTTGCTCAAATTTCGTGAGTAACTAGGAAACTTGTGAAGCTTTATGGACATAATCAAGCGAATTGCCGCAGTCCTTTCATTTTCGCGTCGCATTGCAAAAAATCGTGGAGACTCCTTATAAGGGGTGCCCCGGGGGTTACTTATAAGGGGGACGGGGTTACTTATAAGGGGGACGGGTTACTTATAAGGAGGGGCCCCCCTTGTGAGTGGGTTTCCCGAACTGAGTTAGACTGTAACGTTAGTGTTAACGTCAACGATAATGTTTGTCGTTGGATGGTTGCAGCACCAACTAACGCCTAGTAATGGTCGTAATCATGGCTGGGCTCACTCGACCTCTGAAGACGAGTGAAGTCCGATGGAGATTCAGGAGTGTCCATCTAAATGTAACATTGAATTTATAATGCTCACACGAGAGTCACAGAGTATTATTCCTTTGTTTTTGTAAAACACAACCTACTCCAGGATTTGACCTACTGAGTTCTGTGCCAAATTCTTTTGATCACACGTGATGCCAAGGAAAGCATGGGTTTTACTAACCACGGGGTGCTCCTTCACTCGGTTCTAGTGGGAGCGCCCTGAGTCAACAGACTGGTCAACATCTGGTGTCTCTATATGATGAAAAAAAGAAACACAAATTTAAGCGCCTCTAAAAGTGTTCTATATTACCAGTAAACGGCTTGCTAAACTATACATACATTCTGTATCTAATTCATACCAGTTGTGCACTTGCTCATTTCCAGATTGATCCCATTGGCCATGGTCTTGAAAAGACGTTTATCGATGAGTTAATCTCCACACCCCTTCTTGCCCTTGTTTTTTCCTTCAAGTTTACAACAACCATTACGTGGTACATTGCGCATCAGCGATATGAATATGCATAAATGTTGTTTTTTGTTCAGTGGTGTTTTCCATTCTCTTTAGAATATTTACGCCATGAAAGTCACAATGGTTTTAGCATTTGGACAAGGGCCTTTCGCTGTGTAGTACTTAGTAGCAAGTGAAACACTCCCAGCAGAGAGAGATCGGGCACCACGTGCAGCAAGAGTGCCTGATCAAAAGGCTACACTATTGCCTGCTAGCCTGCTAGCGCGTGCTAGCACGTGTGCACAGGTTTCAAATCAGGCGTACGGAGCAGTTGTCATTTTCACAGATTTCTCTTGACAGAATAATTAAAGTCATCAATTTGGACAGAAATGGACGCTGGAGGAACCAAATGTTCAACATATTTTTTGTTGTAAATAATTGGACTACGTCTCTATATTCAAATTGAAGCATTTTTTTTATTAAGTTGGAATTTAGCCATTGTGTGCATAAGGTAACTATGAAATGTTTATCCCACAAGGTAAAACAGAGTGGATTTGGACTAAATTTGGCGCTAGTGTACTTTCGCACCCCGTGGTCAATTGATCTCTAAATATCCAACAGCCACAAATATTTGCATCTGAGTGAGACTCGAGCCTAGTAGAAATGAAATTTTCACCGTTTTGACATATTTACACTTGGAATATGTCAATCGCAGCTAGTTCGCTCTGTGATAACTGCATTGCACACAGCGCGTTATACAAAACACATTCATGGCAGCACAGCAGCAAGCACCGCGATTGATCTAAATGTAGCTATCAGAGCAAGTTCTTCTATAGTATCTTTAATAAGATAATACTTTTTCCCGCCTTTCTCTTGTACCGAGTAGCGGGGGCGATTGAGGTTTGGGGTTGTTTGTGTTGCGTGTGTGCTTAGGGTTGTGGCTCGTGTTGTCTATATGTATGTGTGTGTGTGTGTGTGTGCCCTATATGAATGAAAGAAGATTGTGAAAAACTGGTTATCTTAGACAAGGGTGAAAGAATATAAAGAGAAATGCTAGGAAAAGGAGGAAAAGGAATTGAAAGAAAAGATATTAAAAAGTTACACCACAAAAAAAAAAATGAAACAAAAGTTTTACACAATAGAGAGTACACTTACAATAAAACAAAAGATAATGGAAGGAAAGAAAGAAGAGAAACTTGCCTTATAAAGGAAAACAAGGGAGAGATGGATATGTTAAAAAAGAAAAGAGGAAAGCAAAGAAATAAAAAGATTGAAAACAAAAAAGAAATACTAGGTAGAATAATAGAATGATAGATGAATCAAAACTGGATGAAAGCGAAGATGAATAGGAAGGAAAGAAAGAATTATACAGGTTGAAAAAAGAAATAGCAAAAAGCATACATTAGAATGGCACATAAGAAAAAAATATTGGAGAGGATCTAGAAAGGAAAGGTAGTTTGAGGGAATAACCATGACCCATGAAGGAATCGATTAAAGAACTTCAGAAAGTACGATTAAATAGGAAATCGAGAAAGCAAGACAAGACACCCACAAAGAAATGATTAATAGGAAGGAAAAGGAAATATAGAAATACCTGGAAGTGAAAGAAGTCGAGATAGTGAAGAGAAAGATATATGTGGCAGCACACACTTGCGCACTCAACTGCTTTGTATAGGAGCTACAGTGGCTATTGCAAGACTTGGCCAAGGAAAAGGGAAAAACAAATTTTAGCTTTTCAAAGACACCATAGAAAAAGCTGCTGTGATCGCTACAGTCAGACCAAAATGATTGACCCTTATTGCATGTGCTGTATGTATAGGGCCTATATTGTGCCGATTGTGTGTGGACAGAGCAACATTTCAAGCGATCAAGATTTTTTAATGATTTTTTGACACTTTTAAAAGTGTTAAAACTTAACTTCTATTAGACTTTTAATAGGCCAAGGAAAAAAATAATTTCATTTCCGGTAACCCGACCGACCCAACCAAAAGGTGCTGACCCGGTAAATTTTATCCTCGTACTATAGATGCGCTGCTACCGTCGTTCGGCCCCCTGTACTCATTGTTCGGCCCCATATGTCCGTGCATCAACATGCGCGACGTACCGCGCTGTGCGCTTGCCCTGCCTATGTGAATGTATTAGCGCGCGTGCTACACACGGGTGAAACTGTATACATACTGTAGTACATCGCACTACGAGAGCGCGGTACTATCCATGTACTCGCACGCTGTGCGAGAGATTCAACGCATTCACAACACATTGTAATCGAACACTGGTGATACAGCAAATTCTGGCACGGGTGGCATGCAAAATATAAATATCGCATAAACGCTCAAGTTATCTCAGAAACGGCTGCAATCATGGCTGAAAGTGTACTTGCTGTATAGATTCAATGCAGATAAACGGATTGGTAACTTCAGAACTTGGAATGAAACGAGTCTATATTGCTACGCAACTTAACTTACCTGTTACTTACCCGTTGAACTGCTTGTGTGAGTTGACCCGGGAGGGTTCGACAATGATTTCGGGGGTCCGGCGACGTGGCCCACTGTTGTGCTCTTCGGAACACATGTGGAGATAGTTGCATAGTTTGAATTTTGCACTTGATATGCGCCATTTTTTATTCATGAATTTCAGTGAATTTTTATTTGTAAGAGTGGTTGATTCATGGAACCCTGACGAATCAAGGGCCACTTGCTTTACTGCACGCAATTTACTTCGAAGTACCGTATAGCGTACCCGATTGTGTGTGCATTGCAATATTGTGCGACTTGCATACGTTCCTGTATGCTGCTAACGTATGCTGCAGAGCTAGGTCTACTTATACGATACATGTATGAAAGATACCGATATGTACCACACAGACATACATAAACATACATGGTACACTCCGTAATTTTTCTAGGTACACACACATTACACACAGACACCTTCACATTGAAACAGAAACCAAATTTTTCTATAGAAAGGGTAAAATTTTTTCGAAAAATAAAATTTTTCCCCTACCTTCCGACCCACTGTTCTTGAGGTCATGTTACTGGAAACCAACATATTTATTTTCCGACCCACTGTTCTTGAGGTCATGTTACCGGAAACCAACATATTATTTATTTTGGCCTTAGAGGAATCAGATGCAAGTATCTTAGGTTACTGAATAACTACAGTGAGTTTGTGCATGTTTGGAGATCATTTGTGACCGGCGACAACGGTTTCAGGCAAAAGTCGGGCATTTTGAAAATTCATTTTTTTCACTGAATCATATTGCCCATTTCCTAAGCTTTGCATTGATATAAAACACTTGTATTCTTCGGCACCATAAGTGGGCATAGAAAGCGAAATAAAATGCACTTTTTAAGTTGTTAGCCAGACAAAATTGCGAGAAAACGGGCTTTGAAGATTCACCTCTTACTCAAAGACAATGTCCGAGCGGCGATGCGAGGTGAGAATCACCCATCCGTACGATGGTGCCAATCGATGTGAAGCTCTGCCTCTAGCAACCACATCGCCTTCTGATTGGCTCACTGAGAGAGTCAAATTTCCCGGGCACCCTTCCTCGGAGCTCAGCGTATGGAGCCGAAAAACAATGCGGTTCGCTCGGGTTCGTTTTACCAGTACGTCTTTCAAGATGGCGGATACGATAATTGCACGTATGGTGTACATGTGTATGCTGCACGCATTACGCAATGGCATCCACACGCCATGATTTTGGTGCATGTAACAGGAGCGGGTGGCGAATCCACACATTTACAAATCGCGTTTTCATTGTTGTTGATTTGACTTTATCATTGGCGACCCTTTTTACACGATTATGTCGTGCTACATGATTTTTTGTTTCACTTCCGTTGTCGAACATTGCGGTAGAATAGTTTGGATAGAAAGCCAAACGAAGAGCACGCACTACAGAGCGAGCGTATAAACCACTATAGCAAGAACAATGGAGCATGTACATTGTAATCATGCACGCGTACCCGTGGACAAAGCATTCCCAAAACGCTGCAACTGGTGTCTCCGAAAGCCGAATTATGTAAATGTGTGCGACGCACCAGCCAATTGCATGCGAGACCCTGCGCCGTAGCAACGCTGGGGATAATGGCGCGGCGTTCGAAAGAAGCTCGAAACTGACGAGTGCGATTCAACATAGGGTGCTTAAAATTCCATTTTCGATAGGAAAGACGTAGTCTTATGCTATGAAATTTAGTGTAAATGTAGAAAACATATCAAAGATTCGCTTTCTGCAAAAAACCCAAATCGACAAAAATTATGGTAAAAATCATTGTGCCCCGCCTAGGAGGGAATTTGCTCTTGCGACTTTTGCCTAAAACCGTTGTCGCGGGTCACATTTGACAAGGAGGTACGAAAGTACACTAGCACCCTAAATTCCATATTAATCACATGCACACTGTTCCCACTGATGCACAAAAAGACATGTACATCATCTGTTTTATAGAACGGGGGACAGATTCTTTTTTTTTTTTGTGCTAAAAATCCATTATGTAACCTGATTTCAAATTCGCTGGATGCTTTTCCTTTTGGCTTGACATCTAGAAGCAAGCCTCACGCATACAGCATTACCATATACGTGATTAGCTTCACTAACCAATAGGCATCTCTTGCTGAGTGTGTGAAATGCTCGCATAGTGCGCAAACTTTTGCTACAATTGCACATTAAAGGGAGCGTATAGTTCTGGTTGAGACCTAATTTCAGGTTTCTAACATTTTTTGGTGAGATAATGAGAAACCTCTTATGACACATGGAAAGAGCATGTAATTCTATGTGGAATTCAACGTTTATTTGATGAAAATTGGTTTTGAAATGGCTAAGGTATCCAAAAAAGAGGGATTCTAATAAAATGTGGGACCCACACTTTATTACGATCGCTTTGTTTTACTTTGTTTTTGGATGTTTCAGTCATTCAAAACCCGATTTTCATCAAATAAACTTTGAATTCCTCTTAAAATGGTATGCTCTGTACTATATCATAAGTGTTTTCTTGGTATCTTGCAAAAAGTTAAAAGCCCAATTCTCACCTCCACCAAAACTGTACCAACCCTTTAACGTTAAAGGCCATGCCACATCAGCCTTGCGTGCGACTTGCAAAGAACAATTTTGACTACCCGGAGGCAGAGACTCCAACTCTCCCGTTTTCGACGGGAGATCTCCCGCCGAAAGCCCATTTTTGCAAAATCTCCCGTTCTCCCGTTTGAGATTTGATTTCTCCCGCCCTGGCTCTGTGTCTCCCGGTGGAAAGGATTTCTTATTTATTTCTATTGTATGTTGAAAAAAAAAGCCTTAGATAGCACCAGAGAACACCTAGAACCTAAGGAACTTCGCACCTCGCACACATCAACTTAGAGTCTCCCGTTTGTTAGGGGTTTCGGGTGGGAGAATCTCCAGATCAGAAGGTGCTTGGGGTTGGAGTCTCTGCGGAGGTCCCCGTAGATGATCCGCACATGACAGTACCTAGCATGTATCTCAAAAGTAGTCGCCCGGAGGTGCGCACGCATATTATTTTACCCGCAACCGTGTTTAGGCCCTGTCACACCTTTCCGGGCAAGCTACTCGGGCTTGTTACGTGTAGGGATTTTCTAGCATACCGGACATTCCTGAGGGCGGAAAGGATTTGTGTGAGTCAGCACATGTGTCTTGCTGGACGCGTTATACTTGCGAGTATACTGTGTGACCTTTGTACCAGTCGCGTGGGGGCTGACAACTCAGTGAAGGAATTCCTCTAATGGAATGGCTGAAGTCTCACAGAATTTCATTATCTTGGCTGCATACGGGACTGCGAAGTACCTGCGTGGGAATTGCCTGGGAAGTACTGCCGCTAAGGGTCTCCTACTGGCGTTCTGCGTGGACCTCTACGGGCATTCCCGCAACTCACCCGGAAAAAGTTTTGGTCATGCTCAAAACTTGGCTGCGGTTAAATCGGACTTGCGTGAGCACCTCCGGGCAACTACGCGCTAGATACTGTCAGGTGCGGACCAACTGCAGAGAGCTCCGGGGAGTAAATTTGTTTCCCCGCAAGTCAAGCCGCAGAAGTTCCCCCGTATGGTATGACAAGGCATGAATGAAAATTGCAAACATTCTTGTTCGCCTGCTGAAAATCTTCTACGTGTTGGAAACTACCTCCTCGCCACAAGCCCGCGTAGCTTGCCCGGAATGGTGTGACACGGCCTTTACATGTTTACAGAGGCTATCGTCAGTGAGGCAATGTGCGGCCAGTAAAGATAAACACAATGCTCTGGACCAGAATTCTCTTGACCTGTTCTATGATGATTACTGGCTGTCACCTGCGTGGTAAATTCATTAGATACGTGGCCTAGCCATCTCTAGCTAAGTGTGCGCACACTTTGCACAGTTAGCCATCTCTTGCTAAGTGTGCGAATGCTCGCTGAGTGCGCAAACTCTTTTGCTACAAGTGTCCAATAGCATGTTTACAGTGTGTAGTGCTAGTGATAGCCATGATTGTTGTTGTAGCCACAAAGGCCCGAATTCACGAAGGTGGTACAAAATGAAACCATGGTTTAAACCATGGACAAAAACCATGGAGTGCCAAATGTCGCATTGAATATTTCGTTACGAATTCAGTTATTTCGTCGATGAAATGATTATTTTGTAACGAAATGACAATTTTTTGTAACTAAATGAACATTTCATCCACGAAATGATAATTTGGTTAACGAAAAGGTCATTTTGTCGACGAAATGACCAATTTCGTAACGAAATATTCCGTGCGACACTTGGCGCTCCATAGTTTTTGTCCATGGTTTAAACCATGGTTTCATTTGTACCACCTTCGTGAATTCAGCCTGAATGTGCAGCCGGTAAGAATTGATGCATGGCTCTCAACCAATGAGATTGCAGAAATTTCATGACCTGGGGGGCATTTCATGAAGCGTTTTGTCCAACAAAGTTGTTGGACAAATTTGCTCTCAGCCAATCAGATGCAAGGATTTCAGTAGCTTATAACAGTTTGTCAGAAAAAATATCTGACAAAACGCCTCATGAAATACACATTCACCATGTATGGCCAGAGTATTTATGGATCTACATGTATAAGCCATCTGCTCCTGTAGAAATAGATTCGTTACAGTTTACAGCCATGACTATGATATACTTGGTTTTAAACAAAAGAATTCCTTACAGTTTGCTTTGATCTAGCCTGTCTACCTAGTACTACATTGTAGGGTGTCTGAACAATTTTTTCAGTTTTGCCGTCATGAAATTATTTCATAATTTTTGCAGCGAAGTGCTTCAGAAGATTCATAAAAGAATTATGAATTTCAAATTTCATGACATAAAAACATTTCACAACTGAAATAGTCCCATTCACAGTTCAGAAACACAAGCAATACTTTCAAATTATAGTGGTATACATTCCCATCCCAAAAGCGTATTTCACCTCACAAAAAAGCGCATTTCACCTCACAAATAGCTGAGAGCAGGTGCAGGCTGAGGGGGCATAATAGGCAAATTTACCTGTACATGTTTCTAATGTTCGTGCTTGTGGTGTTGTGGTTGTGGTGGTCCTGCCCGTGTTCATTTGCATGCAGACTGCAATGTATTGTGTGCAGACAGTTCTGCCATAGGCCTGTTGTGTGGAGATTGTATGAATCTATATGTCGGAATAAGACTCATCTCACATGGGAAAAGAAAAACTTGTACTTGTACAAAATCACTCTGAGAATGATCGCACAAAAGAAACAATCAACTAATGTTCAGGCGGTTTATTAACAGCGATATTGTGGGTACAGACTCGTTATCGGTTTTTACATCAGTACAATAATGATCAATAGAAACAATTACAAATCGGTAATAGAATCACTTACATATTATGTTATCAAGTAGTCCTTTGAAAATGTTCAGATACGATGTTCGATGCACCGATGAATGATTCCTCCGACGTAACTCCAAAGGCACAGGTTGCATTAATCCACAGTATAAATCCGGGGTAAAATCCACGATAGATGTCCACGGTATAATGTTCACAGCGAAACGTGTAAAATCCAGACGTTATGACGACCACGTCCAGTTGATGCGTTGAATGATGATTCACTTTATAATGTCCAGCGAGGAATCCAGCCCGTCACAGCTTTGCCGTAACAATGTCGGTTGACATTAAAATATGGAGTCTATCTCCAACATAGGCAAATTAATTCTCTGCAGGCAAAATGTCTCCCAGGCCTTATCTCCACAAACACAGTTGGTATAGCAGGTCAGCAGGTAACACAGGACTGACTATAACAAGTCGCTTCAGAGCCAGAAGTGACGTAACTCTCAGAGCAGAGGTGTTTGGTACTCTGCCTACCTCAGAATTTCTCCGGCTTTTACTGTATATCCATTCACCCCTTTCTAGTACATTCTGTAATTTTCTCCAACCTGGGGCTACATACCTGAACATACTAGCAAGTCCAAATTCCAGGAATCCTGGATGACTCACTGCCTAATATGTGCATAACATCATTGCCAAAATTAACTACCAATCACATTGGGCTACAAGGGCAGTGCCTCACTCAGCCAGCACTTCCTAGAATTTTCTGGAATGGGTGAAATCATTCTAGATTGAGTGAGCTATAATGTATTTCCTGTCACATGCATACATGTACTCTAGCTACATTGTATACCATGTAGAAAATTCTCCACTGATCTGGTCAGCCTGTATGTACTATATCTATATCATATAGAATGTTCTCCATTAATCTGGTCACCCTGTGTACATACACATTAAAACAACCATGCATACAGCCTTGATACATGTACATAACTACTTGTGTATACATTTGTGACATAGTCACCTGGGGCAAACCATGAGGGGCAGCATCATTCTCCTGTTTTCTTGTGTAGGTGGGTAGGGGGACCACTTCACCTGGTTAGCACCCTGCTCTTTGCGATTAATGAATGAATGAAGTGGCATTTTTGTATGTGCGTGAATTGTAGATAAAACATACAGGACCTCCATGTAATGTCCTATCCAAGGGACAGAGTGTTTTGCCTCTTACTAGAGGGGATGGTACACACAACGTTGCTCACTGATACTCGGGAATCGAACCTGGTTCCTTTGGATCTGAAGGCAGAGCAGATGCGCTACTGCCTGAGCCATATCACCAGTCTACTATTTTACAAGTGTGTAAATAACATACAAACTTGTGTAAGTTGAGTTATATTTTCACCCTGAGTAGTTCTATGTAAGCACACTATGACTATCTACAATGTATGTGTACTATCAAGTCACATAGTCACATAGACATGCCGGATCACTCCGCATCTGATCCGGGGTGATCCGGGGAGAGATTCGTGTTGAGGCCTTGGGCATCCTTGGACATCTGGGAGGCCAACACGGCAACTTTTGGAGGTCAAAAATGTACGACGTTATCCAGGGACTGCCATGTTGGCAGAGCAATCCAGGTTGGTCCGTGTAGCCACCTCGTAGCTGCCATGTTGGTCCGTGCAAACGCCGTGTGGGTGCCGTGCTATTCCGGCCTTATCCGTGTTGCTGCCATGTTGATACGGTGTGTACAGTCATCAATGCTCATTGATGCTCCATCCAGGGCGAAACTATCCTGGAACTCCCTGGATCATCGTGTAGATCCTTGAGGATCTGTGTTTCCATGTACAGTAATGTACTAAACTATACGTGACTGGGGCATCAGGCCAACATTTTGTTCATAAAATGTGTGAAATGGGGGTTGTAATTGTCATACACTTTTAATCATGAAATGAAAAATAATGTTATAAAAAAAATACATCATCTGAGAGCTGAATAAATTATCTGTAGACCTTCTCAGGATATATTTATAAGACGTACAAAGAAATGTAATGGCCTTCACTTGGATCATTACGTGGAATTGAAGTTTGAATACTACAAGCTTTAAAATGATACATTAATGTCAATAATAGCAATAAAAAATGACTGTCAACAGACACATGTCTGCCTCTGCAAAATGCCCTGACATTTGGGCTTGTACTATGTACACATATACATACAACTTGTACATTGTATTTGCTTTTATACAGTTTACTTTGATTCATGCAAAGTTGGAATGTAGAATGCCTACATGTAGGTGACAGAATGAAAAATTAGGAATTGGTTCTATTCCTCATCTCTACAATTTGTAACCATGGCCATTGATTTGATACTGCCAGTTTAGAGGCCCTTTGCACATAGCACTTCATGTCAGAATCTAAGTTAACATTTTCATGTTTTCAGCTATTGTCTCTAGTTACACTACAATATTGTATATTGAATGATTTCAAGTTTGGTGTGAGTGCTGGTACATGTATTGTTATAATACCAACAACAGTGATAATACCAAAGTTGAAATCAGGTGGTATTGGCCAGTTGAATTACATTGTAAAGTGTAGATACCTTGAACATTTTCTTTGTGATACAGTGGACTCCCATTATAAAGAAGTCCTACGGACTGGCAATTTTCTTTCATTATATCCGAACAAATAAACAATAAAAATGCATAGAGGGGATAATGTTGAATTTTTACTTCATCGTTACCGTAATTTTGTTATAACCGTGTTCGTTATAACGGGAGTGCACTGTTATATGGAAGAGCACCAAAGAGGCACCCTTGATGTCTTCCTGATTGTTTGTCAATTGCCTTCATAATCTGCATCTGCTCATTGCAGCTGGTACAAAATTATCACAGCAGTGCAATTGCAAGCATGAACAAAGCCTGCATGCTACAATCTAGGTACCATATGATGCACCAATGATCTGTGCAATTGACCCCTATCAAAATTGTGTATTGACTAGTCTAAATTCAAGACACATACTTTTAGTGCAATTCAGAATACAGTGCTCACCTGTTATCGGGAACCACTTTAGCGGAAACCTCACTGAAGTGCAACAAAACTTGATGTAACAAATTTTTCATGTGTTATTTCCACCACTATAATTATCAGAACCATGAACGCTTTATTGGGACAAATCTGGCTGAAACACTTCCATTGTTCATCATCAATGTCTAAAAATGATAAGTAAATCCTCAGAAATAATTGCAGGGATTTCATTTCCTTACCAGAAGGATTATTTTCAAACCAGTTCCCGATAGATAATGCCGACTGCAATCTTAACATTTGCCGTTAGGCTGTGAGATACAGCGCAGAGGCGGTCATCTTTAAATCGAGCGTCGTCAGTTTCTACTCATGCACTTACACTGTACCACTCCCTTCAGTGCGATAAGAAGATTCATCTTCCCTGTGTGCGACTCATACTCTCCCCGTTCGTGCATAGTATGCATGCAGTGTGTGTGTTTGTGTGTGGCAGCATATAATATGAGAAATATGTGTTCGTACGATCATTGCAATAAGTAATGTGCATGTTGTCAACATGTTAAAACAGCACGTGGAAGTTAGCATAGTTGCCTCTTTCTGTGCATTAATAGGGTACGGCATCATGACTTTATGTACTAGTACTTTGATTTCTAAACATGATTATTTTGTGGATCAAATGAATAAAGGTTTGTTCTGATTATGCATTTGCCAAAATTATGAGACTGCTGTATATTTTCTTCTCGCCATTTTGTGTCTGCGCATCGTAGCGCGAGTGTAGGCCTACTTGTTGGCTGCGGTTATCAGCGGGTTTAATAACTGTGCAATTTAGTGTAATGCCCAGATACTGGGCTTCATGTTGTGTGGTTTGCATGGACCAATATCAGCCACTGCTCAAGCGGGAGCACCACTTAAATGGGAGAAAAACCTGTCTCCCGACCCCTCCCGACTAAGCAGTGAGCAGTACATATTCTTATTATACCCCCGCCACACATAGTGTGAAGCGGATATAGGAATTGGGCGGGCGGTCGGTCGGTCTGTTGCAAAATCTTGCATCGCGAACTCCTCATACAGTTTTGAAGCAATTTAAATGAAACTTGGGGTAAATGATGATATTGAGGTATAGATGTGCAAGACATGCTTTTTGTGTTTGTCGGACAATGCGTTGCCATGGTAACCATAATTTTACCAAAACCTTGTGGATTGAATAACTTCCATTGTATTTGAGCAATCAATTTCATAATTGGTATCTATAATGATCTATAGGTGTAGTTATGCAAGACACTCTGTGTTTGTACTTGACAAAGCGTTGCCATTGTAACCGCATGTTTTCTTCGAAATCTTGTGGAGTGAACAACTTCCACAGTTTTGATGCAATTGAAATCAAATTTGGTAGGCATTATGGCCTTGAGGCATAGATGTGGAACACATAATTTTTGTGGTTGTCGGACAAAGTGTTGCCATGGTAACCATAATTTTACCAAAACCTTGTGGATTGAATAACTTCCACATCATTCAAGCAATTAAGGTCAAATTTAGTATGTATGATGATCGGGAGGTGTAGTTATGCAAGACACCAATGTGTTAATATAAGAAAAATGTGTTGCCATGGTAACCACTCATTTTTGTATCAAATTGAACCGTTTAATCTATGAAGGTGAAATTTGGTGTGTATGATGCTCTTTAAGTGTAGTTGTGCAAAATGTCCTTTGTATTTGTATCGGACAATGCATTGCCATGGTAACCATAGGCGCCGGAAGTGGGGGGGGGGGGGGGCAGGGGGGGGGGGGCGGCCGCCCCCCCAATCCAAAAAGTGGGGGGGCAAAACGCATTTTTGCCCCCCAAAAAAGCCCCCCCCCAAAAAAAAAAAAAAAATAATAATAATAATAATAAAAATAGATGAATAAACAAAGAAAATAAAATAAATATGTATATATATGAATAAAAGGGAAAAAATATGGCTACAAACGGCAGCTTTTGGACTGTAAAATGTCAAAATTTTCAAGCTCGCTCGCTTCGCTCGCTCGCATCCAGCAGTTGAGCCCGGTGCGCCTCCCCCTTAATTTCTAAAGCAAAAAACATAGCTACGACGGCAGTTGTTGGACTCCAGAATGTCAAAATTTTCAACTTCGCTCGCTTCGCTCGCTCGCATTGAATCGTTATGCCATTCTCCTAATGTTGCTGACAGTAATTGCCAGTAGTTGCGCCCGATGCCCCCTACCCTTAATTTCCAAAGCGAAAGATAAATATACATGTACAGTGTAGCTACAAACGGGAGTTTTGGGACTGTAAAATGTCAAAATTTTCATGCTCGCTCGCTTCGCTCGCTCGCATTGAATCGTTATGCCACTCTCCTAATGTCGCTGACAGTAATTGCCAGCAGTTGCGCCCGATGCCCCCCCCCCCCCTTAATTTCCAAAGTGAAAGGTATAGTTACAAACGGGAGTTTGGGGACTGTAACATGTCAAAATTTTCAAGCTCGTCACTTCGCTCACTCACATTGAATCGTTATGCCACTCTCCTAACGTTGCTGCCAGTAATTGCAAGCAGTTGCGCCCGATGCCCCCCCCCCCTCCTTAATTTCCAAAGCGAAAGATATAGCTACAAACGGGAGTTTGGGGACTGTAAAATGTCAAAATTCTCAAGCTCGCTCGCTTCGCTCGCTCGCATTGAATCGTTATGCCACTCTCCTAATGTTGCTGCCAGTAATTGCCAGCAGTTGCGCCCGATGCGCCGCCCCCGTAATTTCCAAAGTGAAAGATATACAGTACCAGTCACCACTAAGTATTACACGTTTACACGATTCGAACGTGTACCCACACAGACGCCAGTATCGTGTATTTGGCACGATCACACGTTTCAAAAGGTGTTCCGAGTCAGTGCGCTCGCGGGGAAACGTGTAGTCGTGCGAATTACACGTAAGTTCGGAAGCCTGCGCGAAGCGTGTAATCGTCGAAACGTGTAGTACTTACACGATATGTCCGCGCGCGCTCTTCGACTCGGTGTACCAGTACAGTTATGACTGTGTGTGGCGAGTACATACACCGGCAATCCGATCGTACCGTGTATACATGTATTATGTGTACAGTTACGGTTTTCTGTGCTGTGCCACATTACGTTAGCTTAGAGTGGCGTAAATTCTCAGGTTTCTAGTCCATTTTCTCTCATTTTTCTCTCTTTTGCTTTCGTATCATTATATCCCTTTATTTTCAGAGTACAATCGTACTTCTGAGAGTGTTTTGCTCATGTTTTGTTAAGTGATTACCTCGTTAGCAACAATTATGGAGGTGAGTTTTTGATCGAGTGTTTGATTGAACGATGTTGCAACGTTGTTGATTATCTTTGTGTGCGAGACAACATCGTACTGTACTTTGAATTGCACCCACTCGTTTGTTTCCGTGTAATTAAAGCTGTAGTATTCTTACCGTATTTGTCTTCGTCGTTCGTCTTCAACTTCAAGCTTCATGTTTTCACCCTGGTTTTCCTCATCGTGGTTTTCCAACTCCATTTTGTTTTCCGGTGCAAGATGTTCTGTGTATTTTTTTCTGCGGTAAAATGCCATTATCGATCGTGTATCCATCATAGTTTTCCACCTCCATTTCATTTTTACAAGATCTAACGTTAGCTAGGCGTAGGGTCTGCGATGTCTGAATCGTTTGCTGATGTGTTTTGTGACAGTGACTCTGATGGGAATGATTTTAAGTTGCGGTGGATAGGATTGGCTGTAATGATAGTAATGATAATGAGTGTGGTGGTATTGATGTACGAGCTGTGATGGTGATGCAATTTATTTCGAGTGACCAATATGATGTTGACGATGGCGAGTACGAGTAGCCTATATCATAGATGGGCCTGTAAGTGTATGTCGAATGACACTTACGCGGGAAGGCGCAGGGCTGAGGGGTGGCTGACATGACGCCCGCTCGCTCGTGCGCCCGCGAAGGACAGGGTGGTCTAGAGACCTTCATTTTTTTATTCTTTTTTCTTTTCGTTTGTTCACTCGGGTGTAGAGTTTCTAGTACTCCCAAAATTCATGTCTTTGAAGTCCTGTCTCTGGGTGTAGAAACTCACCCAAATTAATGTGTAGACAATAAGTTTGTTCAAGTCCAGTCGGTAATGCTAACTTAATTTCTATTTTAGAACTCGATGAAATCCCATTTCTTTGCTCATTTTCCCACTATTAAATTATTTAGAACTCTACTAAATTTCTGATGTATTGTATTCACTATTAGGCTATATTATTAAAAGCGCCTGCTAAGCAGGTGTTTCATACTTTCTTTTTCATTTCCTTCCTGTCACTTTTTTCTTTGACCCTGGATGAAAAAAAAAAAATACAATCTTGCCATGTAAAGACAGAAAAAATACCATCGTGAAAATATTATGACAGTAAGCTAATAAAAAGAAAAAAAAATAGGCGAGTGATGAAAGTTCTTGTACATTTGTAAAATCATAAATCAAAGGTGATTTCTTATGAAGCACCTCTTTCAAAAAAAATTGTGCACTACAAGTACAACAGTTCAAGTTTACACATCACAGGACATTTCCCGCCGGGCCACCAAAAAAGCCGTATGTTTGCCTTATAGTTTTGAAAATGAACAACGGTAACTATCGGCTCCTTAAGCTGCTAGAATAAATGTCAGATGTTTGCTCTTAATTTTGGAAATGAATAACGGTAATATTCGACTCCGTAAAATGTCGGATGTTTGCTTATACTTTTGGAAATGAATAATGGTAAGATTCAGCTCCGTACGGTGCTGAAATCAATGTCAGATATTTGATTTTGCTGAAATAGGTTAATGTCGAATGTTTGCTTTGACGGTCAGTTATAAATGATAATAATATTCAACTCTGTACGATGATAAAATAACTTTTACGTACGAAAGTAAATAAAAATAATATTCAGCTCCGGAAGATGCTAAAGTAAAATGTCGAATTATCCCTTTGGCGTTCGGAAATGAATAACAATAATAATCAACTTCGTACAACGATGAGATAAATGTCGGATGTTTGCCTTTACTTTCGAAAGTAAATTGCAATAACATTCGGCTCCAGAAGATGCTGAAAGAAAGTCACATGATTGTTTTTACGTCCGGAAATGAATAACAGTAATATTTTGCTCCATAGAAACGATGCTAAATAACTGTCTGATGTTTGCTTTTAAATTTCGAAATGAAAAACAGTAACATTTAACTGCGTTTGATGGTGAAGTTAATGTTTGCTTTGACGTTCGGGAATGAATAACAATAGTATTCAACTCCGTCCGATGAAAAATACTAGTAAATGTCTGATGTTTGCTTTTATGTTCGAAAGTAAATAGCGATAACATTCAGCTCCGGAAAATGCTAAAATAAATGTTGAATGTTTGCTTTGGCGTTCGGAAATGAATAACAATAGTATTCAACTCAGTACGATGATGAAATATTAAATTTGTTCGCTTTTATATTATGTTCGAAAGTGAATGGCAATAACATTCAGCTCCGGAAGATGCTAACATATAATGTCGAATGATCCCTTTGACGTTCGGAAATGAATAACAATGATATTCAGCTCCGTACGATGATGAAATAAATGCCGAATGTTCGTTTTTACGTTCGAAAGTAAATGGTGCTCAATAACATTCGGCTTCGGAAGATGCCAAAATAAAGGTCAGATGATTGCTTGAACGTTCGGAAGTGAATAGCAGTAATATTCTGTTCAATAATTAAGATGCTGAAATAAACATCAGACATTTGCTATTTAACATTTGGAAATGAATAACAATAACATTCAGATGCGTTTGATGGTAAAGTACAAACCTGTAAATGTCGGATGTCTGCCTTGACGTTTGAATGTGAAAAACAGTACATGTATAACACATTCGGCTCCGTACGATGCTGTTGATTATGTCAGATGATTCATTTCACTTTCGGAAGTGGACAGCAGTAACATTCGGCTCCTTACGATCATAAAATAAATGTCGGGTGTTTGCTTTTGAATTTGGAGATGAATAACGGTAATATTCTGCTCCGTACGATGCTAAAATAAGTAAAAGATTGTTGCTTTTACATTTGGAAATGATTAACGGTATCAATCGGCTCAGATGATAAAATAAAGAGCCGATGTTTGCTTTCACGTTCGGAAATGAATAAGGATGATAGTCAGGTCCGTAACATGCTAGAATGAATGTCGGTTGCTTGGTTTTACATTTGAAAATGATTAACGGTAACATTCGGCTCCGGAAGGTGTTAAAATACTTGTAAATGTTGGATGATTGCTTAAATTTCCATCAAAAATAAATAACGGTAATTTTTGGCTCTTGTATGCGATGCTAAAACAAATGCGGATGTTTACAATGTCTGCAAATGCTCCCACTTTCTTATTTCAAACGTAGATTTTGACCACTTTAATAGGCATCAACTTTTAAATCTATATAAGCCTATATATTTGCGAAATCTTAGAACTCAGAATAACGGTATAAGATGATTAAATTTTCTATTCATTTATTTTAGACGTGGGTACCTGTATCACTTCAGTAATACTTATATTTATTTTTCTATGTTTAGTATATAGGACCGATGGTTTTGCTTCTTCTTTTTTTTTTTCTTTTTTCTTTTTTTTTTGGGGGGGGGCACCAAAAAATAAAAATCAATCATTTTGGTGGCCCGATTGGGCCACCAAAATAAAAGTTATAGTGTTGAGCCCTGGTCTTTTGTGGATAAAGTGTCTTGCTGAAGGGCAAATATCGGGCTTCGAAGGGATTGGAACCGCGAACCCGTACCACGGCTAATTGATTCAGATTTTACTTGTATTTGAAGGTCAACTTTAGATAAACCTCTTTTTTTTTTGCGTTATAGTACGCTGGGGCTTCATGCGCATTTATTTACAACAACAGTAACTCCGAAGACGAGCAGAAAGAATGTCAGCACCAGGAGTAATCGCACCGGGCCGAAAGGGGAAAAGGAAAAGTTGTATATCCTGAATCTACCCCCCCCCCCCCCACATCGACAAGAAGACAAATGGAAAAAAAAAATGAATGCACCCACATGAAGCATAATTCTGGAAAATCTGCGGGATATTCATTATTTCATTTTGCTGTGTTCAAACTATACACCAGTATAGCTTTTCGAGTGTGATCTTAATGCGTATGAATGGTATATGGACTTTAAGTTTATAATGCGAAAGAGGGTATACAACAATTAACGACATTGATAACGCCAAACATTCGGAAATTTCAGAGTGCAAGAAAAATAAGACGTCCCGGAAGTACGTCAGACATCATAATTGCTTTCTTTTTATTCCTTTACAGCTCCACAGCATCACCTAGGAAAATCAATTTGACCAAGAACAAAAGCGCGTCCCTCTTTTCTTCCTGGGCAATTATCCCGGACCCTTCCTCTGGCCCTAATCCTAACCATAACCCAAACTCCTCACCCTAAACTTAACCCTAATCTTTACTCTAACCTTACCATTAACCAGTATTTAGCGGGGAGGGGTAATTGCTCTCTGGGGTTAATTGCCCGGATTAGGTTGCAACACACAACAAAATCCTCTTCCCTAGCCCCACACCTTCCCGATCTCCGTGTGTTGTCAGGTGTAACGACATGTTCAAATACAAGAATAATACAACAGTAGGTATTGATTGAAACTCGACACCCATTCATGCCAGCCAGGCCAGGCTGAATGTAACTTCAAAGCACATTCCGACAGCTGGCTGGCAAAACCACATGGCAAAGGAATTTGCGCGCGCGTGTGGATTGCTCAATTGGAGGGCCTGGAAGCGGGAAAAACAAGGATGATTACTAGTAGTCTGTGAGTTATCAAAAGCAGACCTTTCGAACAATTGCAAATGTCATGATACTATTTTGTCTTCCGTTTGGACTGAAAGAAAAAAAAAATCACAAAGACGAGTTGAGTACACGTTGTATCACAATTTTTTACATAGCCATGCAAAAAGATAACTATACACTCATGTCATGACAAGAAATGAATCAATATTCCAAGCAGCCTCGGGTACTGACGGTGACAAGAGACGCCATGCATTCACGATGCACGTTGGGGAGCAACAGGGAGGTGGGAAGAGACTCTTCCCGCCTCCCTGGGAGCAACATGGAGTTGGCAGGGAGGGGTGATCCTGGAGTTTGTGAGAATTTCCAGATACTCCGTGACAACAGGGAGGTGGAAGAGACACACTCCACCTCCCTGGTGACAACACGATTGTGACGATCTCAAAGCATGGACCCTATACCACGCCCAGCAAATCTGCGTGCTACTTCTCAAAATTCGAAGGAACTTTGTCTCTGATCTGTTGAGTTGTTTTTGCTGAATATCAGCTTTTCATGCCTGAAGTTCAAATGGATGGTTGCCAAAAATTTTATAATTTATAAATCTCTCAGTAATCTCTTAGGCTGTTGACGCTGCCGTAAAAACATTAGAAATTTCATGTAAACCAGTCAGGATAAAGACAAAAAAATCTCCGCACAAAACAAATGCAAGTATTTTTGGTTGTCATTGGTAGTCAAATGTGTGTTTTACAGATAATTAAATTATGATTAAAGCAATAGGTATAGTATTAACAATTGTATTACACATAGTAACACTTTCATGATAAGTTTGACGTTTTAAACGGCTACATTAACAAAAATCGCAGGAGAGTTTTTTTAAGGAGTTCAACCATTTCTAAACGTGAAGGCATGTTAAATGAAAGGGGAAAAAAGAATCGTTTGTAATCCTGCGTCTTCGACTTGAGTTACAAGTGTATCTTTAATTAAACATTCCTTCTCTGTTCATCTCCCAGACCCCAGACTGTTCATGACCTCTGAGAATGCGCCAGTACGCGCGGTTTCTTCTGGTGACTGGTCTCTATCTCTCCCTCCACCCCTCCCCATTCCCTTGGCACCTTGGCATCGTGGGAACTTTCATGTGAAGCGTGCCAAGTTACCACTGACCTGCTGGTAGTCAATGCGAGCAGCAAGTGGTAGACATTTTCTTCTGCTGCTGCTACTTTTACTGCCGAAATACTAACGTTAGTATTTGTCACCACACACTACCACCAGTTATTCTGCGAGACACACGTTGTGTATTGGAATATAAATGGACTTTTGCACCTTCCTGAATTGAGTAAGTGTCTGGCAGTTATTGAAATCGTGACATCGCTAACGTTTGACAGTCGGCGTTAGTTTTAGGCTTGCGTATGCGTGATTTCATCGGTTCAATGTTCCAGGAAAATGTTGGCTGTGGGGGAAAAAGGTGGCTTCGAAATTTTTGCTTGCCCGATTCCACTGACTGCGCCCACGAGTACAAATTTGACGACCATGACAATACATTGCCAGGAGAGTTCTACTCAACTACAAAATCTTTTCGGTATTTGATATCGCTATTGTAATGCCCTCCGCCGACAGGAAATTGTCCGTAATAAATTACGAGATTTCTTGCCAGTCCACATGACAAAGTCCGCTAACGCAAGATCTAAAAATTAAGGCACAGTAACGATCTGTAACAATCATTCACGCACGGTGATCGTTAATTTTGTAACGCAGAAAGATTAACGCATTACCGATCGGCGCTTGCGTTACACGTAAATTTAACGCAAAGTTTCTTTTGGTATACTGTCAAAACGTGTCGGAGTGTGGATTTTTACGATACGGCAGCTAAGCAGCAGCAGCTTCGTTTACGATACTAGTGTGTATATGCGTACAGTGCCACATCGCTATAGCGTGTACGGTGTCATGTCGCGAGTCGACCATGATAGTGCTGTTTAGGAAGCTGTGCCTGCTGTACTAGTGTATAACTTTGTATATTGTGCACGAAGAATTTTCCGGCACATGGCAGCAGGACGATATGGTCTCTTTCCACCTCCCTGATTAGTGGTATAACGAACTACATTGCAGTATCTTTGCGGTGTGCCGTAGGATGCTGCTGCTATCCATCCATGCTCGAACGTCGTCTGCTCAAACATAGCGCTGTCTGGATTCGATCAGCGCGCACAATGTGCACACGCATGCAACACGCCCGAAACGTGTCAAAGAAAAATACGCGTATCCCTCGCTCGGACATCGGCACTGAATCGTGACGTTCTGAACGCTACACGTTTCCCTCCGAGGGCGGGCCTGTGCGAGCGAATCGTGTAGAGTTCACTTCCACTCGATTCGCTCACGCGAAACGGGTGAGCGGACCCGAAACGTGTAAACGTGTAATACTTAGTGGTGACTGGTACTGTAGCTACAAACCCCAGGTTTGGGACTGTAGAATGTCAAAATTTTCAAGCTTGCTCGCTTCGCTCGCTCGCATTGAATCGTTATGCCATTTTCCTATGTTGCTGCCAATAATTGCCAGCAGTTGCGCCCGATCCGCCCCCATTTATTTCCAAAGCGAAATATATAGCTACAATTAAAACTCCAGTTTTGGAACTGTAGAATATCAAAATTTTCAAGCTCGCTCGCTTCGCTCACTCGCATTTTATTGTTATGCCATTCCCCTTATGTTGCTGACGGTATATAATTTTTCGATCGTTTCACACCGTCATTTCATAATCCATGTAAGGAAAACTTACAATGTTCCTCAATGACTGCGTTGTTGAATGTATCACATTCCGTAATGTATTGTAGTCCCATTATTGCTCACGCACACACGCACAACTGGCACAAGCATACAGACCGTCAAAATTACTTTATGGTTCCCCCCATGTTTCAACCCACCGTACGCCACTATATATATATATATATAATAGATGTGTGTGCGTGTGTGTGTGTGTGTGTGTGTGTATGTGTATATTGTGTAACATATGCATGGTTTAATCTTGAGCCCCCTCCAATGTTTGCCCCCCCCCCCCCCCCCCCATCCAAAACTGCTTCCGGCGCGCCTGATGGTAACTGCATGGTTGTTTTTTTTAAATCCTGTGGAGTGAACTTCTTCCACAGTTTTCAAGCAATTGAAACCAAATTTGGTAGGCATTATGGCCCTGAGGTATACTGTAGATGTGGAACACATAATTTTTGTGTTTGTCACACAAACTATTGCCATGGTAACCACAATTTTACCAAAACTTTGCAGATCGAATAACTTTTCCATCATTCAAGCAATTAAAGTCAAATTTAGTATGTATCATGATCTAGAAGTGTAGTTTTGCAAGACAAAAATGTGTTAGTTTAAGGAAAATGTGTTGTCATGGTAACCATGGTAAATCATGTCATGGTAAATTATTCTGTTTCCATTTCGACAAGTGCACAAACTTGGTATTAACGTCATTGCCCTCATGACATCACATACTATAAAGCAACACTAGGGGCGGGGGTATTAATCACCTTCAATGATAATTCTAGTTATTTCTAGTTTGTAAAGAGCTTCACACTCTCATATTTTCAGGAAACGTTATTATAACAGTGGTCTTCCATAGCACAAAGTTTCATTTTAGGGTATCAATACTCTTAAAAGCTTATAGTATTCATGAAGAAATTTGTTGTTGTTGTAGTTGTTTTTTTTCAAGAGCCAGCTAGAAATGTGCAGTGATTAGTGTGTCACTGTGTGTGTAGTTTGGGTAATGTGTAGTGCTGATGCAAAGGTTTGTACATGCTATGCATACATGAGCCAACTTTGATATGACGATCTTGCACTGTTTGTTCAGCCTGTGCATCCGTTTAGGCAGAGTATGCAATAAAGCAGTATCCCATTTTGTGGAGACTACTGTAATGTTGCAGGAAAAATGTATAGACCATGCACAATAGACCTACTAGTGTATTAAAGAACTAGACAGCAATAATACAGCAAACTGGGAGAAATAGGAAAGTACTCATGTGCAGCAGAAGGAAACTCTACTGGAAGAAGAGACTTGGAATAGAATTGAAATATAACACCTGCCAAATTTCTGGCAATATTGCAATCCATTGTGAATGACAGTTTTCTCTAAAGGATTCTTGTTGTCTAAATATGTTAGACTGTGATTTTCACTGTACTTTTGTACATATTTATAATTGATATTATGCTATTCCCGTACATGTATAAAATGCATCCACTCATTTAATACTGTACTTGTCAATCAGTCTCTTGTGCAGTCTCTTGAATTGAACTTTGACTTGAGAGTTCTGTTAATGGATGTCCTTGTTTGAAGTTTAGCCAGATTTTATGGTTGGAACTGAGAGAAGAAAATAGTTGCTTTTCTTGACCTTCCTTACTCAAAATTATAAATACCGGTATGTTACCTCCATTGTACCAATTACAATTCACAATGTATGCTCAGGTTATAAATGCTCAGTTTGTATTAAACACATCAGAACTTCTGTGGTTTGTGAATTTCTGCTGTGGAGGATAAAGCATGAATACAGTGTACATGTGAGCAAAGTTCATCCTCATTCATTCTCTTTCATGGACTTTGCGATGAAATCTAATTAAATTTTGAACAAGAATTTACAAATACTGTAAGTTTTCACCTCACCATTCCAATTGCAATGACTGTAAAAATTACTTGTGTCATACTCAAGACATGCCTGAAGTTAAACCTCATAAAACCTGTGTATGTTTCAATTTTTATCTTTGATTTTAATACTGTATATATAGATGTATATTTCTTTTTTTCGGGGGGGGGGGGGGGGGAACCTTGATGTGCATGAGGTTATGCAGTTTAATGCAGCTCTTGTGTAGGAATGAAGTGTGACATATTGTGTCTAGAATCACCAGCATAAGTCTTATGTGGTATGGTATGTGGCCACTCCTTTGCTAGGATTTCCCTTGATTTCCCTGGCCTGGTGGGATGAGTCATATCAGTGGGCATCGATCACTGCATCGTATTCAAAGCAAATGTTGGACTGATGGTGACAATATGAGAACCTTTCCCCTCTTTTTCAGATTCTTCAGAATCTTTTCCCCCTAATATTGGAATCATGGTCACTGATGTAACAGACTTGAGCTTGACTGTTCCATGTGATGTATGTGTACCACCTGTGATACATGTATCTTGTATATTTATACAACAATTATACCCTGTTAGCCCCCCTACATTGTACAATGTATACATGTGCACAGTCATGCAAGAGCTCCTACAGTACAATTTTATGTTCACAGTTTATCATGAATTTGAGTGAACATAAACATGTGTATGCTTCACAATATAGAGCGATAGGCCTATGTAGTTTTACACAGTATGCAGAGTAAGTAGTGTATTTACATTGTAATAAGGGTGAAAGAGTAGAGTCATGCTCTTTTGTTCAGTAACAAATACTTCTTTTTTTTTTATAACAGTGTAGAGAGGCCTATGTGTGTGTTGTTGAAAATGGTAACATGGATCCTATGAAATGACTGGCTGAGAGCAATTGTGTGACCAGTCTTTCATTTTTCCTAACATGACCGACGGGCAAAGGTTTTCACCATTGACCACATACACTAATGACCTGTACTAACGACCACTCAGAGACTATATGTTATGCGGGTATGTGCGTGGCTGTAGCTTGCCATAATCATGCTCACTGACTTCACAGTTGCATACATCATCAGTGTGCACTCATTCAGTTACAAAATGTGTGAGCTCAATCGCTTACAAAGATTTACTGTAAACAACTTTAAAGTTTGTGTTCAGTGTGCTTGGAATATTTCTTCAGTCTGGAATATTGGTTCTTGAGCAAGTCCTATATATAGCTGACTAGTATTTACCCATTAAATAAAAAATATTTCATAGAACCATTTGGGGTATTCACAGTGTTTGCAACATGCATGAGGCACAGCTGAGTGCATGTTACACCATTGTAAATACCCTCAAGTGTGCTGCATCTCCTCTTAACGCCCTCTCACCCGTGCATTATATAACGCCTAAATAGATCCTTGTCATTTGATTGGCTGTTTGACATTGATCATTCGTCCCATTTCACTATGACATCATCATCCGTGCAATTGTGGCTCCATTTACCGTGCAATTTTGGATCCATATTATTTGCTCCATTGCACGCTGGCCGAGAGCCCAGTACACTACAGTTGTACGCGTGTAAGACGTTTGCATTTGCAGTGTGTGTACGCGACAGCGCGCTAGCAGAAGGCGCTCAGTGAGCACCCTCTCTATCTCAGATTCTCTCTTCTTTCTAAAATAGTTAATAAAACATCAAATGACAAGGATCAAATATAGGTGTTATATGAAACAAATGATACATTTTTTTTTTCATTCGTACAATGGACAAAATATTTCATTCAGTGAAAGATGAAATCTTTGATCCATTCAACGAGGTGCAGCCTCGTTGAATGGATCAATAATCTCAGCTTCCACTGAATAAAATATTCTGTCCATTGTACGAATGGAAAAAAAAATAATTTTTTATATAACACCTAAAATAGATCCTTGTCATTCGATGTTTTATGAATTTAGAAACAACAGAGAACGTGCGGGATCTGAGATCGAGAAAGTGCGCACTGAGCACTAACCGCTAGTGCGCTGTCACATACACATTGCAAACGCAAGCGTTGTACATGCGTAGTGTGCCGGGCTGACTCTCGGCATGCGTGCAATGGAGCAAATCGTATGGACCCAAGATTGCGTGGTAAATGGAGCCACCATTGCATGAATAATGATGTAATAGTAAAGTGGAACAAATGATCAATATCAAACAGCCAATCAAATGACAAGGATCTATCTCTAGGTGTAATATAATGCACTCTATCTATTTCAGTGTACACATTTTATGGTCTTTCCTGATTGGGTATGTGTAATTGCAGTGTCACTATTGCAATGTCTTTCCAGTATTTAGACTGCAGGCCCTAGTTTTGATAGTCACATTACAGTAGTAACTCATTGGTGTGCATTTTCACTCCATGGTCAGGTTACACATAATGTAGCTTTGATGAATAGAAGAAGATCACATGTACAGTATGGAAGAGGTTTCGTCAAGATTGGACATGAAAGTTGCTGGATATAGTACAGGAATTATAGCTATAAGGCATTTTTACAGTGCTTTAAAGATAATATAAAGTTTTGGTACCTCAAAAGTTTCCCTGAATTTCCTTGTGTTAGTTTGTGTTTTAGGTTAAAGTACCTTTCATATAACTAACACTGTGAGACTTGCTCGCCCCAAAGTGCTCTCATGTCTTAGTAATCATGCAATTTACTGCGACCAGCAGCCCCATACGCATAGCGTAATGGGGCTTCGCATTGTAGTATTCAGGATCATGAAAGATTTAGTATCGCGGGTAAATATCAACTTAAAATCCAAAAATTTCTTCAATTTGAAGACTTACCAATTGAAGTATTGAGAACAGGCTTCGGGCAACGTTTGGTTCTGCCAATAGTCCCTTTCTGTTCGAATTGATGACTGAATTTGATCGGTCGAGAGGACCTTGGGAGAGCTACATACACTGAATACTACGGCCAGTGCATTGGCACACATCACACGCGCACAAATTTCAAATCCATGAACGGATAAGATGTTTGTGTGCGCATGCGCTGGCCGTCAATTCAGTGTCGCCCCATTTAGCTCCATTTAGCTATGCATATGGGGCTGCTGGTCACAGTTAGCTATGCGTATGGGGCTGCACGCTGCTGGTCGCAGTTGTCATGCAATAATGGTTTTGTACAAGACATGTACTTCCTCGCCGCCGTATGGCGGCGGCTCTGGTAGAATTCATTATTGCATGATTACTAAGACATGAGAGCACTTTGGGGCGAGTAAGTCTCACAGTGTTAGTTATATTAAAGGTACTATAACCTGAAACACAAACTAAGACAAGGAAATTCAGGGAAACTTTTGAGGTACCAAAACTTGATATTATCTTTAACATGTTTTTTCTTTTTGTTTGCTTGATTTTCATGTGCAGTATCAGAGCATTTGTATTCAATGAAACACATGGGCTTGTGTATAGGCTACTGTAGTAAATGGCTGTGCAGTGATTCACCATATTTTGTCCTGTCTCTTCCACAAACACTTGCTGAGTGTGTGAACGTTTGCAAAGTGCGCAAACTCTTACTTCAAGCACGCAATATCTTGCTACACAGTCGCAGCGGACGGGTGCAATTAACTCACTGTTTTCATTTTGACCTGACCTCGCTTTCCTCTTTAGTGAACACATTTCGCACGAAAACCGCTCTTAAAGTGTCGTAGCAAAACTGCTGTAACTTTACTATTTATTCATATTTTTTGATAATCCAAACGGTTATGAAAAGTAAAAACCTCATTTTAACCTGCCATTATGTTACATTTTTTAAATAACGACGATAAAATATTCCAAAATGGAGCAGAACTTCACTCTCAAAACGTAAAATAATTGTCAAAAATCGTTGCTAAAATTTCACATTTTGACTTCGTGAACAACAAAAAACTTTCAAGTATGTTACAAAGTATGTATTTCTTTACGGAACTCTTAACTATCACATTCGAAAAGTCATGCGTCCAGATATGTCTGGAAATAATCGAAAGAGGTGCACTTTCTACCTTCGTTCCGAGCACGAAATTTCATAGTCATTCGCACACGGGAAGACAGGGTACAGTCCCACGTACCCACATCTTTGTTGCTCTCACGTCACCT
Source organism: Diadema setosum (assembly GCA_033980235.1). Lineage (NCBI taxonomy): Eukaryota > Metazoa > Echinodermata > Echinoidea > Diadematoida > Diadematidae > Diadema > Diadema setosum. Next base: position 36,505,115 of record CM067059.1, on the reverse strand, counting down.
GTGCTTCAGTGCCGTACGGCACTGCAGTAAAATTTACTCTGATCGTAACTCGTACCGGGAATTCGTAGTTGTAATGTTACTTACTAGTGCAGTAAAATCTGTGTAAAGTCCGAATAATCCCATGTCATGAATTTGCAACTGGTATCATAGCTGATCTGGAGTATATTCACATTTTGGCTACTTTCTTTTTAGTAGGCCAGTTCTGATAACGTAAGTACTTGTTTTTGAGGTGGCGAAGTCCCCTGCAGCACACTGCTACATGTACTGTAATATCAACACCACCCAGCCCACTCTCACAGCGTAGCATGCATGTGCAGTGTACTAGGCACCCACAGCATGCAGCCACCTCGCATCTCACGCAGTGACAGTACACTGCACTGCATCGACCAATCAGCTTGCTGGATCGAAGCAGCATGGGAAAGTCCATTCATTGCGCAAGCGCAAATCAGTTTTTCTTAGAATATGACGTCATTATTCTCGTTTGCTGCTCCCGTACAATTTGAGATTTCTGACAATATACCTCATTTATTTTCACTTGTAACTTCAAAAATAGGTCTTCGGCAAAGCGAACACCACCCTGCTAAGGTCCGCCCATGTATAATGAATATGTATGTCAAGTTTCATGAATATTAAGTGGTGCGACCAGATGTGTCTGGAAATAAGGCCCCCCCAAAAAAAAGGTTGTATTGGCGTAACATGAGATTTTCAAATAGGGTCGGTCGGGCGGATTTTTTTTTTTTTTTTCTACCTGCATTTTACGTGTAAAACTCATGCTCAGTAAACAGTTACAACTGCTGCACCGTATGTGCTGTGTTCATCTATTCTACAAATCATTTATGAGGCCGATATTACTCAAATTATACCCCTTCACAGAATTTAAAGATGTTGAAATCCCTATTCTGAATGTTTTCACTTCATATTTTACTATTTTGACTTAGATAAGATAGATGCAAATTGACCCATATGTACAATCTTTTCATCGCACACGGCGATCTCTATTACAGTCCCACATATACAGATTCGTGTAAGTTCTCCACACAAGAAACCTATGGCAAAACTGTGCAAAATACATTGCAGTCTAAATGCTAAGTATACACTGTGTCCGTGTTGGAAGCAGATGACGTACTGATCAAGCGAGGCTGTGCGAGGCGCTAGCGAGATCTCTCCTTCGTACATCCGATATCCCCAGAGCCGTTTCCACTTCCGGGTTTTTTGCGATCACGATCGCAGTCAACAAGATACTTGATATCAATAGCAAAAAACAAGATACTCGATAGCAAAAAACAAGATACTTGATATCGATAGCAAAAAAAATAATAAAAAAACATAGGGTCGGTGGAATTTTTAGGGTCGGGCGGGTTACGCCAATACAACAATTTTTTTTTTTTGCCTAATCGGAGGGTAGTTTTCCGAGACAGCGAAACATGAAATGTTGAATATCTTAAAAAGTTCTCAATCGTTTCTCATGATTTTTCGTATGTAGATAGATATCATGATTTTGCATTGATACTGAAAGTTTGAGCGATTTTGGTCAATGTATAGCGGAGATATGAGAAGGTGAAATTTTGGTGAAAATGAGAACGCCCGATTCGCACTGCCTCGATGACGGTTGAAAATTCAAAACGTTTCGTGGGTTTCGGGGGAGTTAATTATAGTCGTCCGCTGTGACTGTACAGGTGCAAGTCACTGCTTTTTTTTTTTGAAGTTCAGAGCCTACTTCAAATTCTAGTAGGTAGGACCCACTTTTACAGTTTTTACCTTAGTATCTATAGAATCATACTGACTTTAGCTGAAAATGATTATATTGGATGACTTTGCCTATGTATTTCGTGAAATACTAGGGAATATTGCACTCTTTACGGCCAATGTTGCAATTATCCTGGATTCATGCAATATTGGGCCTAATTCATGCACTATTCCCATGGTATCCTATTCCTTGCAATCCAATTCATTCATAGCCATGTACACGTACATGCAAATTAGATGAGGTGATGATGTCACTGCTTCATAATGTACAAAAAATTGTTCACTCTGGCAGGAAAACTTTTATCCCCTTCTTCAAATTATAATTGTACAGTCTGAAAAAAAAAAGTGGTTATGAGAAGGAGTTATAAAGTTGCTGAATTATTGACCCAAGATACACATTTTTTTTTTTTTTTTTTTTTAAGTAATACTTTTGTGTACAGCTTAGAGTTGTGAGATGGTGACATGATTATCTCATCTGGTGTTGCGTGTAATGTAATTTTGTATGTATGAGTACATGGTTGCAATCTATGTCTCTGTCATACATGTACGAGACATCAAAGACTCATCTGGAGTAGCAGCAAAACCTTTGATGGCTTTGCCTTTCACAGAACATTATAGTTATGACAGCATATGAGGCTTTAGAATACCAGAACTTTCATGTTGTGCATTTAACTTTGATGAAATATCTGTCATTCTGGTTGTTTGATTTAACTCTTGTTAATTAGAGACTTCAGGAAAGCTTTTACTCTGTGTTTTGGAGAAAGAGGCCAGGTGAACTTGGTGCACAGTGCATTTGAGCTCCACCTGCTTACACATCATTAAAGTGTGAGAGCATGCTGACCCAAATGTAATGTTTATAATGATGGTACACTTGTATGTCATATTGTCAGATAGTGCTCCAAATATTGTGTCACTGCGCTACAAGCATTCAAATAAAATTTATATTCAGTATTGTGGCATTCGGGCACAAAAATTGGAAGATATCTCACATGTATTGTGACATTGTAAAATAAAACAAAAATTGTATAGTCCAAATGGGGGTAGCAGTCACAGGACTATGGAACCAATCAAAAGAAATACAAAGTGCAGTATCAATTTTCTTGCCATTCAGTCACTACCAAGTATTACCTATATTACTCTTACACAAGTATTAAAGTTACCATGAGTCTTTTTCGGTATTATTAGTAGTAGTCAAGCAGACTCTTTATGAATAGGATAAATGCAGAAGTGCTGTAGTAGACAAAATGAACATAGTGAACTTATACAATGACATGGAATTTTCTTCATAGAAAAAAAAGATATCTTGATATTGTTTTCAGTCAAAGTACCGCAAGTAGTGCATGTTACTTTTCTATCACTAATAAAAACTCCTTTTTTTTGGGGGGGGGGGGGGGGGGAGGGGCACAGCAACATTACTTGGCATCTCAACTTTTTTCCATCCGTGCACAAATATGTACATTGTAATTTAATTACAATATACATGAATGGTAGAAGTTGAGATGGTTTATAGTCACCTGATGAACATTGCAAAGTCACTATTGTATTTGCAGTACATCCAGGTCAAGTGCCCATAAGCTAGTTTCAAATCAGCAGAGTAGGTTTGTATCTAGGTTTGTATGGGTAACATACACTGGATTATTGTGTCAGCAAATGATACTCGCAGTTTCACTTTTCAAAGTAAAACTTAAGTCAGAATACGAAGGGGATGAAATTTAGAAATGGTAGCAGATGCAAGTAATGACATAGTAAGAATTGTTTATTTTCTGCTACATGGTGTAGCATCATGTGCATTTTACACATTGTGGCATGTGTTTAAAATAGGTAGATATATTTTGTGGTGATATTAATTGGTGCTACTAAAATTTGAGTTCATGAATTTTTTTAAATCCCATAATGCAACTCACCACACAAGGTTCACTCGCAAGAGTGCTGGGGTCATGCTCTGGTCATTGCTTAGGTATGCCAGTCTGGAGATTCAAAGCACTTCATTTGCAGCTGAGAGATTTAGTTTTGATTTTTGTTGGTGTTGTTGTTGTCATCGTTTTTTACGGGAATGTGATCAGTGGCGAAAAACCCCACGAACAAATGATAGCAGTATGTAAATGGGGTTGTGTTTCTCTCAATATGACAGCAGATGCAGAAGTTTAATATGAAAGTTCTGTTTAGTGAAAGGGTATACCTAGTTTTGTCATGTGACGCTAGTACATGTACTATATAAATTTGGCTGTGAGAAAAAATAGTTTGGCTAAATTTGACTGTAAAGTAGACTAAATTTAGCGATCTGGTAACCCTGTTTGAGGCAGCTGTTTCAATCACCTCAATTACTCCACGATTCAGATCACTATTTCAGTGGTGGAGATAAGGATAGACATTAAAAACAAAAATTCCATGATCATGACACCTATTGCTGGCCAATCATGTTTTGCATAACAGATCACACAACAGTGGGAATCCAGCATTACTGTACACAATAGCTGCCATCTTCTCCTCATAATTTCTTTAAATGCTTCCATTTTATTTTCCTTGCCAGTCTCTATTTTATCCCTAAGTAGCCCCATGATCCCTCTGTGAGTATTATGTCTGTGTCCATATTGCCTAGATAGATGTTTGCTGCAGTTGCATTGTGATGATGCTACTTGCATTTTATTTGTCTTTTATATGGTTAAGGGAGAATTATGATGAAGCCCCATTTGAATGTAATCAAGGGTGACCAGGTGTATCATTATTAAAGTTTTGCAGAGTGAATAGCATCTAGTAACCATGGTGTCAGCCCGTGATATGAGTGGGCCATGGCATCACTGCCAGTGTGAACAGAGTTCACTGACATGCAATTTACAGTGGTATATGTTTTGTGTCTTCACATTCTGGCACGTGTAACACTTTGTGCTGCTCTCTATTCCTGTGTGTGCAAACCGTGGGCCTATTATCATAAACTTGCATGTCATTTGCACCTGAAAGAAATTGTAAGTATTCCCACGCTTTAGCAATGATCACATACCTAGTACTCGGGCAGAATGTTCTCCAACTGGCTGTCTGGCTGAGCAAAAACATTGATTCAATCTTTCATAATACCTCTGAAGGGTTGCTCCTGCTGCGATGCTCTTTGACCCCTCCCTGTTTGCAGCTAATGGAAATTCAAGGCCCCCCTTGCTTACCCCCCACAGGATGCCCTCTTGCCCTTCTGGGTATGCATTGACTTGCTGTGGCTGTGGAATGGGCTACACCCTCAATCAGACCCAACCCAGAAGTGTGTGTGTGTGTGTGTGTGTGTGTGTGTGTGTGTGCTTGAATATGGGCCTGTGTGTGTGTGTCTGTGTGTATGCATATTGAAGAGAGTACAGCGTGGATAGTCACAGTGTGCTGTGTGCGCAGGAGAGGAAGAGCCATTTCTGAGGGAGCTGTAGTGTATTTGTGTGTATACATACACAGAGACCAATCATACATGTACATGTATTGGGCCATTACTTGTCAGAGCATGATTAATTGTAAGTATTCAAGTGTATTTTCTTCGCACATTGACATTTTGATGATTGCTGTGGATGATATGGACTCCAACATATACTCTTATGAGATTCATGTTGATGATAAGTTGGTCATGCACTCGTTCCTGTTTACCTGTCATAATTTTATAATTTATAGTTTGTTTTTTTTGTCTCTGGTATAAAAGAAGTCTGACTGTGATAAGATTACTACCGTTCTGTGCATAGGGCCACTTTGCATGTATTCAATTAAATATACCTGTGTACATGAACTGAATTTTGTTCAAAGATGATTAATTCCATTGTTAGCCAAGCAGAATGCAACTAATTCGATCTGGTCATGATATTTGTGGAGTGTACAATGCTTTTCATTCGTATGATATTTTACAAACAGGTCTGAAGATGATTATCAAAGTAACCTGTTAATTACTGCTCATAGCATTACAAAAGATAACCAACCTACCACCAATTGGCCTTTGGGTTTGAGTCACTGTACTCTTTAGACTATTTATGGTGTCCATTCAACTTACTTGCCTGATAGTGACTTTTAGTTGCCTTGGGCAGGCAGGCAAGTAGGTTCATAGTACCCTGCTGCTGCTGTTACATTTACAAGTGCACGCACAATAAATTTACATGATGACATGAAATGAAAACACAAGTTTAAAAGTGCAACATTGTCAGAAGCCCAACTTAGGAAAGCACACTAGAGAAAGCCTGACATCTTATATCATTGTATTTCACTTGTTTTGTTTGTATATTTCTTAGCACTTGTATTGTCTTGCAAATGCCAAATAGATAATAATGGCAATGATAATAGTATGTTTGACATTCTCCTCAAAACACATGACCACTTGTAAATCCTGATTAAGTATTTTAAAAAAAAAATTGATATTTTCAGTATGATGAGTGTTAATTCATTACCATAGTACGGATGTGCCGGAGGTTTTTACTTGTACAAATTTGCTTATAGTGCAAACCTTTCAAATCAATTTGACGAATGTATTTTTCTCCTGAAGTAGAATTAGATGGTGGTAAATTTTTCATTATTATTTGATTTGAAAAACATTGAATGTACACGTAATCATATAAATATCTTTGAAACATTTCGGACCAATATGAGCTTACAAATTTCAACAACATGCATTAGGAGCTAGTAATTGCATATCATCATGAGAAAGCCTGTAGGTGTTTTCATGTTTTAACGATACAATAGTGTTGTGATCATTTTCACCATGTAGGCCTACAGTATAGTGTCTGTGAAAGAAAGTAATATCCTATTATGTCTTTGAGTGAACTTGAACTGTTTCATGCTTGTTACCTTTATATCTGTACAGAAAAAGACACTGGATTTTGTCATCCCATTACTATTCCTGAACATGTTCAACTTTTCAATCTCATGAGCCTGTTAGTAGTTACTTTGAGATAAAGATTTTCATTGTAGTGAGTAGTGACCAAACAGATTTTACATTCCTCTGTTCATTTATTTGATGCAGTGTTTAACATCTGTTAAAACATTTAAAAATGTAGTTATTATGGAAGTTGTCCTATGCTGCTTTGAGTGAAACTGATATTGTACATCTCTGTGGTGATATATTATAACTTTACCATTTATAACAACCTTTTTGACTTCAAGTGAAATGCCAGTCCATGTTCAAGTAAAACAAATGAAAATCTTGATTGAAAATGAAAAAGATTCCAGTTTAAGTTTCAGTTTACAAAAATACACAAACCACCATTATTAGGAATTATTGGAAATCTGATGCTTGTGGAGCACATAGGAGAATGAATTCTTGATATATGGATATCTAATGCACCCGTAGGTCAATTAGATGTAGAGTGTGCAGCTGCTAACACTAAATGAGGTAAACCATAGTGCCGTGCAGTATGGTGTGGCATAATATCTTGTGGTGGAACTGCACTTCAAATTTCCCAAATCACAATCTTCATTTCCCCATTTGCAAGGTGAGAAGTCATTCCAATCAAGCTAAACGATAATTCTCCTTTGCCCTTCCAAACCCGTAACCCCCCCCCCCCCCCACCCTTTTTTCAGGGGAGGGGGTGGGGGTGGGGAAGGGGTGAGGGGAAGGGGATAGCTTTGTCTTATGATGTACATGTAGCTCAGAATTGAGTTTTAAGGATCTACAATTTACAACAAAACCAACAATGTCAAGAAAATGTTGCTGTTGAAGAGATGACAATATTACAAAGGACCTACATTTGTACTTGTGTTAGTACAATGTACAGCAAGGGCTGAGGGATGTGCCAAGAGAATATGAATAAAATCACCACATATAATGTATATGTCGGTACAACTAATTCTGGTGAATACTTCTATAGGTTTGGTTTGTTGTTTTTTTGTTTTTTTTTTTGCCCCTTATAAATACAGTAGCTCCTGTTTTCACATTATTAGCCTTCTCCCTGGAAATAGCAGACATGCAAAGTAATTCATGGTGTAGGCCTAAATGAGAATAGACGTGCTGCAATTTGAAGAGAAACTTCTTTTCTCTTAGAACTTACAAGCCATGTTTCCTCTACAGTAGACACTAAAGTACTGTAGTGCGTCTTTGATGGGAAATCATTCCTAATTCAGTGCGTACTTGCTAAGACCCCCAGCCGCTTACTAGGGGTCTGCGGGGAGAATTTGACCCTACCCCCACCAAGCACCCCACACAGAACTGAAAATAGAAGCTTTGTGTGTATGTGTGTGCACTTGCCCAGATGCCTTTCTGAATGTGCGTGTGTGTGTGTGTATGTGTGTGTGTGTGTAAATACCCCACGCAATATGCATTGTGGTTGCACTTGTTCTGTGTGGTTTCTAGTGACACATTTTATAGAAGCACAAGATATGGAGCACTGGGAAATTGAGGAAACAAGGGATATAACAAGTGCCTGCATGCTGCATGAGCATATTTATGTCAATAACTGAAGACATTTGTATCATCTGGAAGCAATCATACTGATTTGCAAGATTTTCAGTGTCTAGAGCTTATATCCTAGACCTTATATCTTTAAGTCAAATGTAACGCCAGAAGTGCTATGTTCAGATTGACAGGGCTAACGTGTTGAAACTGTGTGTCAGACTGAAACAAATGCCTGCACAAGATTTCACTATCATTGCAAAAGAGATCATTTCATACACACTACATTGTGCATATGCCATATATTTCACAAATTGAGACCTGTAATACAGTTTTGTGAGTGATGGAATAAGAAGTACAGGGACCTGTTTTATAAAGCTGTTCGTAAAGTTATGCATGACATTATGAATGACTTTAAGACAAGCCAAGTTGGTTTCCAAATCATTGTTAATTTCAATAGCTCAAGTTTAAATTTGCAGGTGATAATGATTATTCTTACATGTTAAGACATGTTTTAGTTGAAAGTGTATTTTTGCCTCAATACAGATGAAATTATACAAATTACAGTCATACTTCGTTCAAACGTAAGAAAAAAAAAGAGCTAACATATTGGTACTTCATACTATAAATGTCAATATTTTTGCGTGACTGATTTTTCGCACTGAGCAGCTCAAAAACATTCACAGATTTTTGAATTCGCAGTGTGCAATTGTCAACCCATCCAAAACGTGCAGAGAAAATCTTGATATTTTTGCAGGTTTTATAATTCGCGATAGCCAGAAGTAGCGCAAAATACATGAAAATTAGTGTACCGCGAAAATTTTTGCATTTTAAACAGCATTCTACTTGTTTGTAAAGTCATGCGTAACTTTACAAACAGCTGTATGAGTCAGGGTCCAGTAATTGTTTTGCCTATTCAATAGAAGTTTGAAATGAATTACTTGTGATGCTGTGAAATGATGTCATCCATGCTGATAAAGTCTTCTCATTGTGGAAAATACTTTGACATCAAAATTTGTCATAAAGTCTATTGCATCCATGGTCTTTATGCATGCGTGGTGTAAAAATTCAATCATTCTCTAGGTTTGACTGTCACCTATAAATGATAAGGTATACATCAGACTTTCATCAAAATTTATTGTTATACAGGCTAACTGTTATGATGACTAATAAATATTTGTAAGTGGGGGCTGTTACGATGAATCTGATTGGCAGGAATCTAATGTTAAGGTCAATATAAAAGTGTTTTCTAGGCTGATGGGTATCAGTTGTCATTACATGTACAATGTATGATGTCAAACATTTTAGTCTCAATGCAATGCATTCAATCTAAGCACTTGTTACAAAAAAAAAGTATTAGATGTCATGTACTTGACTGTATTTTTCCAATCAAGGCGAGCGGGATGACTGATCACAAAGAGTATTATTATTCAAGTCGGTCAGGAGTCATTCATGTATTCGCAACATGTCGTGATAATGTTCATGTGTTTGTGTGCGTGTGCAATTGGGAAGTCGTTTCATCAGGAAGGAAGGTGGTATCGGTTCGGGTGTGTGGGTGTGGGTGTGTGTGTGTATGTGGGTTTGTAAATGTGGGGTGGTTTAGGTTTTGGTTAATGGGGGGGGGGGGGTTGGTGGGATGGGGATTTGATTTGAAGAAGGATAGATGACAGATATTGGTAGGATTTGATATTTAGGATAGATGAAGATTTGTTTTTGGTTTGAAGGGGAAGGGTTGGTCGGGGGGGGGGGGGTTTAATGAATGATTCATTCTAGGTTTGTATAATGCATTTGTTGTTTTTTTCTATGCCCTTGTAAGTGAGAAGGAGTTACATGATTCAATATATACAAGGGATATAGGTTTGGTACATGTCAAAACTTTCTCATGAAGAAATTGTTAGTAGGGTTAATTTATAATCGAGTTATCTATGTGGAAGAGAGATTATTTGCAGTATAAATTGACAAATGGATTTGTTTGTGTTTTGAATTGCATTTGTACCATTTTTGTTCATGTTACACCCAGAATGGGTTGATTTATGAATGATTTGAATGAAATCAATAAATATCAAGGGGAAAAAAAGTGTATTCAATTGTTTGAACGTTGTAGTTGCCAGGTATCAAAGTAAGTTGCATAGGACGACATGTTGTAACGCAATGCAATTTACCAAAACGTCTGTGCCAGCAAGCCAGATAACAGAGAATTCCAGCAGGTGTCATATTGGCATCATTGAGAGAGCAGTCAATTACTTGAGTGTTTTATGGTACATGCGGTCCGAACAGGTGCATTAGTTGGAAGCTTCAAATTATTCATTGCAACTTCACCATATGTTTGGCAGAGGGAATGATGAAGAGATCCAGAATGAGTAGGAGATGAGCTGGTTAGAGATAATATAGAAAGAGGGGAATGGAGGAGCAGGGGAAAGATTTAGTTTGAGGGCTCGAGTGTGGGTGAGAAAAAGAAGACAGTTTGAGCCTTTTCTATATGGAAATACATGTATTGACGTGTGTAGCATTTGATATCTACACTTGTATGCCGTTGTATGGATTTCCCATTTGTTTCACTTAAAGGCCCAGTTTACCTTTGGGAGCAGTGATTTCAAAAATGTTCAAGATATCACATTTGATGCATATGTGTAGGTCTGTTGTATCAGAAAACATCCTTAGACCTACCATATAAATTTTTTGCAATAAAGCCTAAAATATGAGGAGATATCAGCATTTTTCTCAATAAACCATAACTGTATACGGTTTAGTCTGGAAGCATTAACTATTGTTCACATTTTGTGTATTTAACAATATTTAACATCGATTATACGGATTCAAATTTTTACAGTGGTTGTTTCTATCCCTAACTCACATTTTAGAACTATTTTAAAGCACTACTGTTGGGTTTTTGTTTCATCTGCAAATAGTAAATTATGCCTTTAAGATTTAAGATAAGGAATAATTTGCCAAGCTTGGAGAAGTCTTTGCTGCAGAATGAGTGATTCAGTGAAGAGACTGGCGTAACACGCCATTTCTTTCCATATGATATCTTGAGTCCTGCCTTCATGTTGTAGGCCTACATGTACTTGTTCAGTTGTGTATTCTACCCTGCTTGTAGCAACCATTGCTTGTATTAGCTTGGGATGTAGAAGGAAAGGTTTAACTCTATCAAGGTGCAGTTTGAAAAGACTTTGTCAGGTTGGCTTTGTGGCAAATCTTAGCCCATTCCTTCCGAGAATCCGGTATACCAGGTTCCCATAGCATCAAGTCATAGATGAGAACCTGGTACACCCAATTCCAAAAATGTAAACAAGAGTGTATGCATTTGTAGAGTAGCCTAAATTAATGTTGTTAGTATTTTACTTAGTGGAAAAATTGCCCTTATTGAAAGATAAGAGTCTCTTCTATCAATGTCTGTTCTTTTTCTTTCTCAGAATTGTGAGTATATAATTGCATAGTTGACCTCTTCCAGTGTTGTACATGTAGTATGCTTGTTTTGCTGCAAAACTCATGAAGACATATAGTTTTATAGCAATCAAGGCTGAGCTCACCAGATTTGGACTTTGGCTGACCCCATTCGGGTGCCCTTACACTGTATAACGAGGAATTTACGAGCCCAGTATACACTCTGTTCATATATCATGTCTAATCGATATCTTACTTTTTTGATGTCACATTCAGCTGACCGAGGAAAGGGAATACATGTATTGCTTGACTACTTTTGCACAGGCGAATTACTGGCCTGTCTGTCTGTTTGTTTGTTTGTTTGTTTGTTTGTTTTTGTTTTTCTTTTTGTAAACGAGCAAGAGTTTTGTTGTGGGGCATTGAAGGTTCTTGGAGAATTGCCCGGGAACGGATTGATAATGCTTTAAATACAATTTACATTATCCACATGTTTGTACACACAAGTTTATCATGAGTATTGCATGAAAAATTGTGCTTTCTGTCCTTTTCTGAGGACTTACAGTTTATTCTTTATTCTGCTGTCTCTCTGCAGTGTCGTCGTCGATATCTGTTCAAGTTAATTGGTAATGTCCACTCTTCCTCAGCCGCTCTCCCACTGTCTGGTCAACCAGGTCCGGCCCACGGTCAGTGTCCCCCAGACCGGGGTTGGGACTGACATCAAGCCCATGATCCCCACCCCAATCAAGCCCCCAATCCAGGAAGTGAAACCAAGCCTCTTGCCCGGGATGTCCCATCCGCCTCTCAACGTGCCTAGTCTACCCATTATGCCCAGCGTGTCCATGCAGGCTCTTCAAGGTAAGTAGAGTGCTATTAGTCCCATGTGATACAAAGAATTGCTGGAGCCCTATAAAGCCTTTTTGTTTTTAGCCCTCTCCTGTTGCCATGCGTCCAACATACACAAGTGTATATACCGTACATCTAGGATGCTATATGCATGAAAATCGTAGTTTTTCAGTATCTAAATATCATACTAGATACAAAAAAGATAATGCTTTCTTTCTGTGTTAGTACAACATCCAGTCGCATTACTTCAAACTGTATTCAGATTTTCCAAACAAACACAGTGTTGCAATGCTAGTATATTTCATAGGATCATTCACAGTCTGAATAGGAAGAATCCCATGTCTTACACTGTATGTCTCAACCATGTAGGGATGCTATATGCATGATGTGTCGAATCCATTAGCCCCTCTCTTTGCTTTATTGTCAGAAAGACATAAAGAATCATTGACAGCATAACTTTAAAATAAGATGTGTGAATTTGTGATAATAATGGCTGTGTTGAGCAGTTCTAGGAATTCTTGACTTGCTTACATCGTCCAAACATAACTAATCAAAGCTGTGTATGTAGCTTTGTACATGGTCAAAATATCAAAATTTCCAACTCTGTTTTCAGTTAGCTTTCTAACATCTTATAGGCACCTACACAGTATTCAGTATTAAATGAAAAAGGATTACTCCAAAAACATTTGATTTGGCAATGGATCTGTTAGAAGGCATAGATGTTATATTGAATCCTTGTCTGCTTGATAGAAACAAATATTAAAATGCATATGGTTAACCAAAAATGTGCCGTAGGGTAGAAATGCAGGGGAAATGTAAGCATTTAAAAAATCCAGAAACGAACTGACGTCTGAATGAAAGAGTTTCGGTGCGATCTAGGTATAACACTATGATCTGAATGCAAACTGGCCCGTTTCACGGTTAGGCGCCACTTTTCATTTTTTTCAGTTTTCAGTCTACTACACAGAATAAGAGTAGATTCATGAAATGTTTTGATATGCATATGTTAGACCCCCATGGGGTCTACCTCCCATAGCATAACGAAAATGCAACTCCAAAGCATTTGCCCACAGTGAGGCAAGATGTGCCCAAATCGGACCCACTGTGTGTCAACCTGGCAAACATCCCTTTTTTGCAAACTTTGCCATTCTGTATCATATCTAGCTATGAGTTAAGCGAACATATCTATGTAAAGTGTATGAGTAGCCATAATGAATCATATCAGAGTTAAAAAGTTTGAACTCCTTTTTGTTACATTTTTTCCACCCCAAAATTCTCTTGGTGGATGTGACATTGTCCGTTCACATTTAATCATCTGCTTATATGGGTTGTGTAAGTAAGAAAACAAAGGCAAGTCTCAGGAAAATAATGTAAAAGTAAAGTATAGCTTTGTATAAGTGACTGTAGAAAGTTTGTTTGTGCTTCAGTTCCATCTGATGAAATGACAGTAATTTGAAAACAAAATTTAAATGTCCGTTCACATTTTTGTCACATCCACCAAGATTTTATAAATCTATAACTTTTTAATGGTTTAGATTATTTCTAAAATTTTTGCATAAATCAATGATACACAGTTGGGTGGCTATCCCTCTGAAACAATTTAGGATTTGAAATTCAAATGCTTTTTTTATTTCACAAAACATGGTGTCCGTTCACACATGTCACATCCACCAGCCTTTCTTGTCAGAAACACATTTTGGTGTGCATCTCAGTAAATACTGGTCCAATTAACTTTAAATCTCAACACATTTTAGACTCTTTAGTAACCTTATAAATGCCACTGATTTTGAGATAACTATGAAACTAAAAATTTGAAAAACTTAAAAAATATGTGAAATGCCCTGGTGGATGTGACATTTTAAGATGTGAACGGACATTTCCGTGAATATCAAGTAAAACCTAGGGACGACTTATTTTTTGGGGGACAAAATATGTTTAGATTTAAAAAACATGTCTTTCCCAAGATATCTAGATATCAGACACCCACTTTTATACCACATTCACTATAATTTTACATTAGAATACTTGTTCACAGTGAGGATGTAGTATGATTTTGTCACTTTGACTGTGAAAACTGGTGTTCTACATATTCTAATCAATTTTCCAGATAATTAATCTCAAAAAGGCAAAAGAATATAAATGTTATTTAATTACATTGATTAGACCTCTCCTGTATACTGTATTTAATAAGTTTAAAAATGATTGAATATGTGGTGGATGTGACATTTTGGGGTGTGAACGGACACACAGTATATCTCCCCAACGCACAGCATTTTTCAGCATTAGTTCCCAATGCTTCACGCAGCATCAAAACTTGAACACAGTGTGAAATGATCCACAACCATTGGAATGGTTAACTTAGATCGAGGGGTGAAAAAAAAAGTTAAATTGATTTATAAATCACTTTACTGCAACTGATTGAAAATTGCCCTTCAACATGAGTAAGCACCAGTTATGTAGTGTTCTAGTAGTAGCCATGACAAAAAATAATGGGCATTCAACTTGGGTCAGATTTAAACCAACTATCTCCTTAAACCAACTATCTCCTGATGTTTAGTTTCCAGTGAAGGTACAGTGAAGGTGATTCACAGAGATAATGGTATGGGTCCATCTCACTGAAGGGGTCCGTTTAACCCCACTTTCCAATGCATTTTTAGAAAGATAGGAATTCTTGGATCAGCGTAGTTATTCAGTGTTTTAGGAGTATAACTAAATGTGTGATGAAAAAATCATGGCCATATGATACTCAAGCTGGATTTAAATCGACCATCTCCTGATTACCAGACTGGCGTCATATCCACTAGACTACCAAGCTTCCGCTACAGAGCCCGTGCTAGTTCTACAATGTACATGTATGTGATCCTGTGCAGTAGATACTGTGTATTTACCTGGTATTCAAATAAATGAATTCTTACATCAAGTTGTTTCTAAGTGGAGCTGATTGACAAATTGCCCCTTGTCGATGTACAATAAGCACCAATTATTCAGTGTTTATAGTTGTAGTCCTAATAAAAATTTATGGGCATACAACTCTGGAACCAACAAGCTCCTGATTATTAGGCAGGCATTGTAATTCATATCCACTAAACTGCCTCAACCCCAACAGCCAACCAGTGCTCCTTCCAATTCTTTTTAGCAGAGGGTAAGTCAATATTTATGCAAATAAATAAACCCTTGTATCAAGTTGTTTTTATTGCAACTGACTGACAAATTGCCTGTTGTTGACAAAAATTAGCATTATTCAGTATTTGCCATGATTAAAAAAGAAAATACACTTGCTGTATGTGCTTCACAAGATTACATGTTATAGCCAGCTATCAAAAGCTCATTAGGGTTGTTCATTATTCCCAGTGTTTGTTATTCTGAAACACACAAATTCCCTTAACTTACAGGTTCGTTCAGCAAAAAAAATGAGAGAGGGTTTATTTTTCTGAGGCTTTGTAAATCCAAGAATTAGATAAAGGTCATTATTCCAAAGATTCATAAATCCAAATATGAAATAAGGCATGTTATTCTGAAGGTTTGTTCATCTGAAGGTGTAACAAGTTTTGTTAACCCTAAATTATTATTTTTTAATCTGAATACATAATGATACTCATAAAGCAAAAAGGGAAATAAAGTTTGTTATTTCCACACACAAAAAAAAAATGAATGGTCTTCAATTGACAAAGAATGGCTTATCCTGGTGGTGATGTAGGAGAGGTGGAAGGGTGGAAGGGTGGTATATGGATGAGGAGGAGAAAATTCTTCTTTTTACAGAACACAAACTATACAAATAAAGATTTCATTTTGTCAATATGTAGGGCCTATGTATACCCTTTGCATTAACATACTAACAGTGGTGCTTCAATATCAACAAACTATGGCAAATTAGAAATGTGATTTTTAACTGACATGATAAAGTTTATGGGTGGAATCCTGGTAGGTGACATATGCGAGAGTTATTGTAGCTTTTGCCTGTGATGTAGATTTACAATGCATAATGCACACAGGGTCATGACCACATAATCTGCATTTTTTGTTATTATTATTGAGGATTGGTCTTTATACCAGGTTTTCACTTTTAAAGTTTGTCATAGGCAGAAACTATAGGTAGGACGAAAGGGAAGATTAAGACTCACATTACTTGTACCTTTTCTTTTCGATACCCTGGGAAAACACTTAATTGCACATTGGGGATTTTGATCACAATAAAAATGTCACATTCACCATGTTGGATATCATTTACTGTGAGAAAAATTGAGTGCATAATTGCTCTATCAGAAACATTATGTATGACTTCATTGGTTAAAGAGTAAGGATGTCATTACTATGTTGATGAATTTATTGTTTTATTAATATGCAGTTCACATAAATTGAAGGTACCGGTAAAAAAAGTCTGTTCACATTTGATTTTGTCACATCTGCACCAAGGAGTTTCAGGCATTCATACATTGAAACTTGAGAATACAACTGTATGTGGACCCTTGTGAGCAGTGATTTGCATTCTAAAATGTGGTTTGTCTATGTGGTTCTTCCAAGTAGGATTACTGTTGCCAATTTATGATAAAGAAAGATTAAAATTCGGAATTCTGTTCACAATTTTGGCATTACATCCCCTGTGTTGGATCCAATTTACTGTAAGAGAATTAAGTGAACTGTACAATTAACAGTGTACATGTATGTCTGCAAAAAGACCTAAAAAATACTTTAGTCATTCAGTGCATTTGAGCCAGTGGAAATGTTAGTAATGATTTCAACTATTGTATAAATTGAAGAAGAGTAAAAATGTCCGTTCACATCTCCAATCCGTCACATCCACCACTTATAAGGAATTTCAGGGATTCATAACTTTTACAGGACATGGAACCTTGTCAGCAGTGACTTGTACTTTGAATACAGCATTCTTGATGGTACTGCATGCATTATAATCATTGGTTGCAATACAAGGTGTACAGGAAAACAAAATAAGGAAATTGGTGTTCCGTTCACATGTCACATCCACCCTGTTGGATATTACTGATATCATTTATGCTGACAAAAAAAAAAAGCTTTCTTGTGAAACATAATTTGTTTCTTACTGTACACTGACTTGTGCTGACTGTTCATTGGGTAATCACTTGGCTTATTTCTTTTGTTTATTGCTCAAGGTGTAAAATGTCCGTTCACATCTGTTTTTGTCACATCCACCACATCCTCCAGCTGAAATTTTAAATGTAAAAGTTGGACACTCACAATGTTAATATTAGGTGTGTGTATGTCCCCCAACATAAGCATTATCTCCATGAAATATTACACATCCTGAATGAGGAAGTGTAAAACAAGAGAAACTTTTTGAAGTCATTTACTCTATTTCACACCATATTTTTCCTTCAAAGTGGTACAATTTTCCAATAAATCCAAATAAGAACACAAAATCTGGCACGAAGTTTGCTTAAATATCACTTAATCATGTTACAGTATCAAATTACCTGTTGGACACATAGTGTGTCAGCTCTGTCCATGGTATCATAGTGTTATCTTTCAACAAAATTACCTTCATCTCCTATAGAACCATTCATAATATCAGATATTGTAATAATAATTAAGCTCTGGCATTACATTTTCCATTAAATTCACATTCTTGGGAATAAAAAATCAAGACATTCCATCTCTTAAAGAGAACTTGAAATTTTGACACCTAGGTTGACAAAAAGTGGCGCCTAACCGTGAAACGGGCCAACTATGAAATCAACAACCACATTGCTTGTTATGAATCATTATTATTATTTCTGGTATTCAGTGATAGTGACAAAAGATTAAAAGAGGTTTTTTTTAATACCTCTACACTCCGATTTACTTCTAAACAGGTAAAAAACAGCTCACCATACAGCACATGTCAAGGGGTGTGACACACACCCTAAGAAAAACACAGAGCCACATTATATGACACAATGGTCATGAGTGCATTAGTAGGAATTGTGTGCATAAAGTAAATATGGAATGCTTAACACATGAGGCAAAGCCAAGAGGGTTTAGGCTATATTCTATAGTTAATGCTTGCACACTGTTCCTACTGATGCACGAAAAGACATGTGCATCATCTGTTTTATAGACCGGGAGACAATTTTTTTTTGTTGCCAGGAATCCATTTTTGAACATGTAACCCGATGGCAAATTTACTGGATGCATTTCTTTTTCGCTTTTGCCATAGATGAAAACGCAATGTGTAGATTTGCAGATGTTGACTTACAAAACAATTTAGTAAAAAATAATAGGCATATATAATCATAACTTTTTCCTTGCATTGACTTAAAAGAGTGGTCAACTTTTGAAAGGTTTACTGCGCTTCTGACAGTGTCATTTAAATAATGATTGCCAAAAAACTAAGACTTCTTTGATAGTAGCATTGAAAAGATTTTTTTTTCAAACATCATTTATAAGCATCGAAAGCTTTTCCTATCTCTTGACCAGGAAATTTCATGATCATTTGTAATTTGATGGCATTATATAGTTCAATGGTAAACACGTTTTGATAGTGAATTACTACATGGAATGTGAATCCTTTCAAGCAAACATTTTATTCAAATACATTGTCATGACACTCGTTCTTTGACCTCTTCTTTCCTGTCCAGTCAACAGCCAGCAAATCAACAACCACACCCAAAGATCATTGCCACAGAAGAAGTGCCCCAACGAGTTCCTCCACCAAAACCCACAAAGTGAACGCCAGCTCTTCTACAACGACGTAGCCATGCAGCTCTACAACAGTGACTTTAACAAGTTTGCTTCCAAAAAGGAATTTCATGGCTATCTGCTTGAGCAGCAAAAGTGGAGATGGGACACTCACAGTTACATCGGAAATCTGGAGACTCGTGTCCACAACCTGCTGGTCAATCCAAACAGCGGTGTCGCACAGAATGTGGCACGTTATCGCACCATACCTATTAAGTGCAAAAGCGAAGATGTTAAAAGGTGCGAGGCAACGTCCAAGGAACTAGAAAACATGGCAACGCGGATTGCCAGCGTGAGGCAACAGCTCCTGCACAAGAAGGGCACATTGCTGACATCAAATGACGGAAATGGAGTGGTGTGGCAAAACGAGCTGTCCTATATAGAACAGCTGTTTGACAGGACGGATCAGATGTACAATGAGGTGCTGTCTACTCTTGCAAGTGTGAATCAGACCTGGTCACACCTTCAGAAGAGCTTCACTGTGGAGGCAGCCGAGCTCGCTGACCGCAGGCGGCTGTGGCGACGGCGCAAGGAGAATAATCGCAAGCGACGGAAGCGCATGGAGAAGCAACTGGAGAAGATGGAGCAGCGCTCGTGTGAGCTGCTCTTTCACATCACATCTAGGGCTGCGTACGATCGTGTCCGTTCCCATCCTGAAATGCCTCGAATAGGCCCTTCAGAGGTTAACACTGACATGTTGAATGGGGTCAAATCGAAATCGGATGTGCGGCCTCTGATGCATCTCATCAGCAAGGGGTACCTGACGCCAGGAGCCATGGAGATGGTCTCGCAGAAAATCCAGAAACTTGAATGTGGCATCAAGACGGAGAGCCATCAGCAGGCGTCACAGGTTGGCGTTAACTCCCTTGGTACCAGCAGGGCCCATCCCACCTCTGAAGTCAACTCCATGCTGCCCGTTGTGTCGGGTATCAATTCCTCCCCTATGATCGTGTCTGCCAACTCCACAGTGACTCAGCAGTCAGTCCCCACTGTCAATCTCAATACACAGTTAGCCAAGTGAGATGGAGGTTCTCTTTTATGCCAGTATGCTCTCCCACAATTGACACAAGGGGATATTGTATCATGCTGACCAAGGTGGACTTGCATCAGTAGAGAATAAAACAGGTTTTGATTATTTAGTTTTTGAAATGACATAGACAGAGATCCGTGATAGACACAAGATTGAGTGCAAGCTATCCTCATTGACTTGGCCACTGCCAAAATAAGAATTTGTATGGATCAGTGTTTGCCATGGCAGGCTCATGCCGAAAATGTGTTGCATCACGTAATAGATAGTAGTGTAATACCACTGGCATGTTTTGCCAAGCCTATTATTGCACTGGTGCATGACCTGTGCACAGAGCAGATTTTTCTTGTATTTTTTTTTCCTTCTGTTACACACTTGCACTCATAAAAGGAATCTGACTCTAGAGTCGTAACTGTAATTGCACTCATAGAAGGAATCCTGGCTGTAAAGTCACAACTGTTATTGCACGTGAAAGGTGTGAAGCTGCAGTAATATTACAAATTGTCTCAGACTAACGTATGCTTGAGCATACTGTAAGTTGAAATAAAAACAGCGAGCTATGACTGAATGGAGGACCATGGTCAGTACAGTTAAGGCTGTTGTTAATTGTAAATCTTTGAAAAGAAAGGCAAGTGTATATTAGATATGTACCTTGATGCCCACCATTCTGTATTCATGTAGAAATGTACATAACAAATTGTAACATAATGATGATGGTCTTAGAGTTAGATGTATTTGCAGATACATTGTCAGTGACTTCTCTGGTGCTATGTTATATGGACTCGTGTTATGAATTCACTTTATCATTTCCACTTTGTGAGAAAAAAAAAAGAAGAAACATTAGTGTCTGGGACAAGATTAGAGCTTCTTTGTGTTTCCCCGATTGTCATCGCGTAGAACGGTAAAAAGGCTTGCTCTTCCAAATGGCAGTATTTGAGTGGAAGAAAATCTGTCATGCCCTCCCTGCCTGTAAACATGGATTGAACTGGCATTTTTGTTGTTGTTGTTGCATGATTGCATGTAAGCATATATTTCTTCATTGTCCGTATATGGTAAAAATGCATTTTTGTACTGTCACATTACACCCTTACAATTTACCTCATCTTCTCAACTTCTCTGTCTTTTCTGCTCTTTGTTCTTTCTGCTCTTAGTAGTCGCGTACAACTGTATTGTCAACTCAGAACTTAGTAGACTGTACTTGCCAAACAGAAAATAAGGTCTGTCAGAGTTGTTGTTTTTACATTTTGTAATTGTACATCCTCCCTTGTATATTGTACATTGTATCTCTTAACTTTTGCCTAGATTGTTATTTCACTGTTTAGAGGAAGTACCACTCTATTTAGAGTTTGGTGTATATCCATAGCTTTAGCTTGCATTGGTGCAGGAAAAGAGAAAAAATTTTCTTCTTTCCCTATCCCATTTGTAGTGGGCCAAGAAAACCTACAGTAATCAGGCATATATCCTCCGATATTTGTTTGTCATCAAAGGAGATGTTTTCATGATTCATGCTGCCATGTTTGTGGTCCTGTGTAGATTGCTTCTTTATTAGTAGTAGTCTTCTTTTATTTTTTACTTAAAGTACAGGGTAAACCTGATGTGAAGATCACCAAATGAATCTACATTCAGAAAAATCATATAACCCAGATTAGCCAGACCTTGTAAATGTTACTTGCATGCCAATCATGATTCCTTGCTTGGAAGATGAACCAGTATGTGTTAATTTAGTGTAGATCATGATCAAAATTTCAGTCACACGAATGATACGTCTAACTTTCGCCTTCCTTACTTTGATTCCGCTTTTTGCTTTTTTTTTTTAATCCTCAAGGAGATGGCTATTTGATTTCTTTCATTGGCTACGATGGTCATGCTTTTCAGAAAAGACAGTACCATATTCTCATTGAAGGTGGGTAGGAAGGATACAATGCGAGATGTGGCATAGACAGTTTTCACTTTATCCTGCCAGTGATAATGTCCACACTGCTGTATTTTATAATGTTGATGCAGTGCATTAGGGAGGGATTAAAAGAGTTTTTTTTTTTGGGGGGGGGGGGGATGACTAGTGTAACTTGACCATTACAAATCATAAATGCATGATTTTTTTTTTCTTTTCCTTTTGTGAGCAGCTGTGCACACACTTATGATGACAAGTTGTAGTTTCATCTTCTTCAGCTAAAAGGGATCTTTCGTTTTTCCCCCAGTGTTGGTTTTTAAGCACTTCAGTTGACTCAGCTTCCTTTGTCCAGGAAAGGGAAAAAATGACTCCTTTAAATCTGGTCATGTAGCACAGAAACTCTCTAGTGACTTCAGAGCAGATGCCTGCCATCGTTTTAAGTTTGTCTACTAAGTACATACTACTAAGTACGTATATACTTGGTTTGGGCACAACTCCCCCCCCCCCCCCCCCCCCCTTCAACGGTGGGACTGGTGATTGATTTGTTTGTAGCTTTCATGCACCATTTCTGTTTTAACAGTGTGCAGGGACACAAGGGAACAAGTTTTCACACCTTGTCCATTCACATAGCAAGGCATCCACTTGCTGGTATACTTAAGACAATCCCAGGTAAACAGAAGTTAAATCTGTGGAGACCACAGGAAGTAATACAATGTGCAAATTGCCATAACTAAAATAGTTTACAAGGGGGGGGGGGGGGTGTCATCATAACTGATGGAGCTGGGGCTTGCCCTTGAATGACTAGTATAAGATATTTTTCCCTCTCCCTTCCCCATTCTGATTTGTACTCATATTGGAGCATAATATGAATTCATGAAGAGATTTGTCAGTGTCGACCTGATTCTGAATGATGGATCAGGAAACAGTAAACATGTTTTGTTTTCTATCCCCTCATGCTTCCATTTTCACCAAGGTCACTAGAGTTTTGTAATGTCACCCACAAATTTTGGTGCTATGCCAAGGGAGCAGTGTCACAATTTGATGTGCGATGATTTCAAGAACTAGTGTTTATATGTCCACATTACATTGATACAATCTGAAAGCCAAGCCCTAATGGTACACCTTTGCCCCGCAGAAATGTTTGGTAGATCTCCACTTATGCTGGTGTGTATGCAGTGAGTTACCTCTTCATGATATTGTCGTACAATTTGATTATTTGGGATTTGTTTCTCAGATAATGAGATGCTAGAAGGTGAAGAGGTCTTTAGACATTCCCAAGTACATTTGCTTATTTTGTTGTTTGTTCAGTATGGTAACCTCTTTCAAAGGGGAGAAGTTTTATTTGTAAACAGGAAGCTTTTTATTTCTTTTAGTATTCTCATAATGTGCAAACCTTGGAAAATGTAGATAAAACTTTTATACTTTGTTGTTCTCCCATGTGCATCCTCATACATTGTGATTTGATTTCAATCGATTTTGTTGTGCATGACCGTAAAGGAAGCAACGGATGCCTTGAAAGCAAGCAACCACGGAACCAATGTCTTCAGGTCCTGTAAGTTTCTGCTGCAGTAACAGGACTTGAATCAGGGACCTTGTGATTGATAGTCCATGGTCTTAACCACTGAGCCAAAAACAGCTCCTCAGTGTCTCATTTCTATGTATGAACAAAACTGAAGAAGTTTTAGACAAAATCTTCTTGTTTTTCTGTTTTCTTGGTTTTTCTATAAAATGTTTCTTTATCTGTGCAGAGTCACAAAAGTTTTAGATAGTGAGACTTTTTTTTGTCATTACTGTTTGTGAGTCCTTGACTTTGTAAAAATGAATTTGAATGTGTAGCATGAGCTGCAGATTTTTATGCAATGTTCATGTAGACTGAAATAGGTTAAATTCCTGAATTCTGGTCAAAGATCAGTAATTCCTCAATTCATATGTCACTCCCTTATGAGTCAGTGGCCAGTGCAGGAATGGACCTGGTGATTATTACTCTCTCAATTAATTTGTTTAATGACCCAGTGTGAAAGCTTATATGTGATGCTTAACAGCTCAAGAAGGTGGCAAATACTGGTAGTCAATTTGCTTGTTGTAATAATTGTATGCCAATTTATTTATTGGTAAAGCATAAGCCTGTTACTCATTGGTAGCCCCACTTCATGGCACAAATCATGTTTCTCCTATTGTATGTTTTTATAGATAATAGATCATCAATCAAACAGATTTGATACTAATTTTGTTAGCACCACCAACTATTCATGCACAAATCATAGTGTAGTACATTGGCCTTTGACCCAGAGGTGTCACCATACAATGTGACCCACTTCTTTCGTACAGGATGGCTAAATTGATTGGTTGATTAAATAAGCTGTTTGTAGGTGCCCAGGAAGTACAACCTTCTGCTACTGGGACAGGAGTCTGCAAAATGTTTGATCACCTTTGGCTGTATGATACTTCTCACAGTAATTTGATGGCCAATGTATGCTCTCAATGTTTATTAAACTTGTGTTCAATTTTTATACCTACTTCTTGTGTGCATATTTTGTAAAATGGGTAAGGTTGTCATATTAACATGTGTATCTGCTCCTATCTGCATGTTGCATTTGATCAAAATATTCAATAAATGCAGCTTAGTGATATGAGATGCGTTTTCTCTGCTCTTGCTCCCCCTAAAGTCACTGTGATGTTTTGTACAAGGTTTGAACAAAATTCACACTAATGGCAGATTTAGATTCACATCATAATACTGTACAATCTATCAGTGTCAAACTTTGCTTATTTGTATGCAGCTTTCACTCCTCACAGCACTCATGCCCTTACACAGTGATGATACCCATTAGCTTTTGTAACTTTACTTGACAACACTCTCCGCAACTCCCTTTAATGTTCCATAACCCTTGGACATTAAACATTTATTGTAACAAGAGGCAGCTGAATTGAGAAGAATTCCAGGCCAGTTATACAGGCCCGTAGCCAGGGGGGGTGCGTCGGGTGCGTATGCACCCCCCCCCCCCCCCCAAATTCTGAAAGGTTCACTTTTTCATAATAACGGTTTTTAGCAATTCTCAAGATAACAATCCAAATAAATATAAAGACACATTATTATGCTACGTAAATGTGGAAGAGTACGTTTAACAATGTTAAAAATAATTGTACGAAACCCTTTTGTTGTATGAACCATCGGATCGTCCCCATGCACACAAACACAAATGTTATGTATCAATTTGTGCGAGCTATTATTATATTGGCACTGCATGCCATGGCCCTTGGCGCGTGTGACCGGTGTTTTTTTTTATTTTTTTTTTTCCACTGGCCGCCCGAGTACGTGCGATTCGTGGATGACATTGAGGTTGACACTTGCATTTTTTCACAGGAACAGAGGTAAGTGGATGAAAATCTAATAGCCTCAAGTTTACGTATAATGTTTTTATTATGATAAAAATTAAAGAAATTTCCTCGAAATTATAACTATAATCGAAAACCTGAGACATTTTATATCTACGTCTCACAAAGATATAGTACATGTATAAGTACATGTTGGCATGATAATGCCTGGGGAGAGATTATTATGTCAACTATTTTCCATTATGAATGCATGCTCCAATCAAATTGTGAAAAGGTGGTCATGAATTAGCATTTCTTACGAACGATCAGGAGAGACAAAATGAGTCGGATTGGATTACAATTCTCACTTACAGCTTTGTAGAAGTCTGAGTCAACAGTATCACACAGTACTTCAAGACGTATTATAGTACAAACGATTTCTTGAGCCTGCACCGTTTCAGGCTCTGTTCTGGATACAGCGGTAGAAACTCATTCTTTTCTTTCTTTTTTATTTTATCATTATTTACTAATCTCTTTTCTAACTTACAGGTAGCGGATTTCTTTGCAGGCCAAATTCGGAAATGTAGTGTTGATTATTACTTATACATTTTCTCATGTTGTGACAGTTCTATTGGTTCTCATTTTAAAGTGAGCCAAAACCTAAAAAAATTTTCACTTATAATTTCCAAAGAGTATTATGCAGGCACGCAAACTCATTTTAGTTGTATTTCATTTAAATGTAATGGGTAAGAGGGTATGAGAGAGAAAGGAAAGTGCTGAGCTATGAAGTAAAATGTTTAAGTAAAAAGTTTGTCAGATAGTATTACAAAAGAAACTCATTCTTTTTTGTTTGTTTATTTTATCATTATTTACTTATCTCTCTTCTAACTTAAAGGTAGTGGATCTCTTTGCATCCAGTGGCGTATCTAGGGGGGGGGGGGGGGGGACAAGGGGGGAACGTGCCCCGGGCGCCACTCCTTGGGGGCGCAAAAAAAACGAGAAAAAAAAACGAAGAAGAAGAAGAAAAAAAAAACGAAGAAGAAGAAGAAAAAAAGAAAAGAAAAAGAAGAAGAAGAAGAAGAAGAAGAAAAAAAAAAAAAACTCGCCCGGAAGGGGGAGGGAGAATGGTAAGGGGGGGGGGGGGGGGGGCAGAAAACCAAATCAAGCAAGATAAAAACAAAACATGATGACGCGGACAAAACGACAATGTTTATTGTATTCACACAAACATTCTATGTTCTGTGAGCTGAAATACAA
The DNA here is from genome assembly GCA_033980235.1 of Diadema setosum. Lineage (NCBI taxonomy): Eukaryota > Metazoa > Echinodermata > Echinoidea > Diadematoida > Diadematidae > Diadema > Diadema setosum. Next base: position 36,478,619 of record CM067059.1, on the reverse strand, counting down.
AAATTTTCGGCTCGCTCGCTGCGCTCGCTCGCCAAAATTTGTATAAAAAAGAAGGTAAGAACAAAACGTGATGATGACAAAATGGCAGTGTCTATTGTGTTCACACATGTCATTTTATATTTAGCAGGCAAAATGTTTCACGGAGCAGCGGCTGCAATTTCATTCCTTCTGAAGCGATCGCCCATTGGATCAAAAGAGGGCGTCAACGGTTTCGAACATACGGGGGGGGGGGGGGCGCAAAAAACAATAACAAATCAAACTAGATAAGAACAAAACGTGATGATGACGCGGAAATATACAAATTTCGGCTCACTCGCTCGTACTAATTTAGAGTATTTTTTCAAGTCCTCAGTTTGTTGGTATAAATCGTTATCTATAAGGCCGTCACTATATTTTGATTAGAATTGTAAGATTTAATAAGCAAAAAATGAGAGTTTCATGATTTGTAAGCTGAAATACAAAAATTTTCTGCTCCCTCGCTGCGCTCGCTCGCCAAAATTTGTATAAAAAAAGAGAAGAAGATAAGAACAAAACGTGACGATGACGCGGACAAAATGATAATGTCTATTGTGTTCACTCATGTCATTTTATATTTAGCAGGAAAAATGTTACACGGAGCAGCGACTGCAATTTCATTCGTTCTGAAGCGATCGCCGATTGGATCAAAAGAGGACGCCAACGGTTTCGAACATACGGGGAAGGGGGGCGCAAGAAAAAAATCAAAAAAGATAAGAAAAAATCGTAATGATGACGCAGAAATATACAAATTTCGGCTCACTCGCTCGTACTAATTTAGAGTATTTTTTCAAGTCCTCAGTTTGTTGGTATAAATCGTTATCTATAAGGTCGTCACTATAATTGTGAGATTTAATAAGCAAAAACTGACAAGAATTCCATGTTTTGTAAGCTGAAATACAAAAATTTTCGGCTCGCTCGCTGCGCTCGCTCGCCAAAATTTATATTAAAAAAATATAAGAACAATACGTGATGATGACGAGGACATTTACAAATTTCAGCACACTCGCGCCCACTAATTTAGAGTATTTTTTTTAAGTCCTCAGTTCTTTTGGTATAAATCGATATCTATAAGGCTGTCACTATATCTTGATTAGAATTGTAAGATTTGGTAAGCAAAAAATGACAAAAATTCCATGTTTTGTAAGCTGAAATACAAAAATTTTCGGCTCGCTCGCTGCGCTCGCTCGCCAAAATCTATCAAAATTCATTACATTTAAAGGGACTGTACAGTACTGATTGAGGTGGGGATTCATGTTTTGAACATTCCTAAGTGAGATAACGAGAAAACCCTTATAAAATATGAAAGAGCATGTAATTTTAAGGAGGATTCAACGTTTATTTGATGAAAATTGGTTTTCAAATGGCCGAGATATCCAAAAAAGTAATAATAATAAAAGGCGACAGGCCACGCTTTTATTAGGATCTCTTTGTTTCACCTTATTTTTGGATATCTCAGCCATTCCAAAACCGATTTTCATCAAATAAACTTTTGATACCCCTTAGAATTGCATGCTCTTTGACATCTCATTGAGTGATTTCTGAATATCTTGCAAAACGTTAAATGCTAAATCCTCACCTCGACCAGAACTGTACACACCCTTTAAATCACCCTCAAAAAGATCCCTTTTAAGTGCTTGAAAAAGCATCATGCGGACTTTGTTTAAAGTCCCTACCGGGATGGGGTAGGGGTTGAACACTTTTTTTCAGAAATTAGGGGCGCAATTTTCGTGCTTGCCCCGGGCGCCGTTTTCCCTAGATACGCCACTGTTTGCAGCCCAAATTCGAAAATGCCCAGAGACAGCTAGTAACCAAATAACCTACTATAATTTAATAGATGAGAAATAACCATTCTAGTATGTATCTTAGTGTGCACAGTAAGACAGATCAAATCAAATAGGAAAACATCTGAGCACTAAGCCTGAGGTCTGAATTTGCACTCAACTTCTTCCAATGGCTAACGGATGTTTAATTTTTGAATTTCACTGACCTCCAAATTTCACAAAGAAAACCTTCTTAGCATGATGATTATGGTTAATATGACATTTGACTGATATTGGAGATGTTTGCGAATCGGATCTACTACCTTTAATATTATTAATCTAAAATGATTATTTGAAAGTTCGGAAATGCTGGAAATATCCTACCACAAGGAGGCAAAATATAAATGGTTCACATTTACAATTCATTTTGTTTTAAAAATTTTCTTATTTATTTTCGTTTTTGACAAACTCGCATACCAGGCTTCAGGCCTGCTAACGCGGGTATACAATAGAAAAAATAAAAGTTAAAACAACACCAGGAAAATCACTATTCTCAATTTTGCGGCGCGCTACGCGCGCAGAGTCTCGAACACAATTAAACTTTGCAACTTCCTGGCAAAATGAGTTTTTACTATTTCCTAGATGAAATACCGTAACGCGATTGCATGCAACAGACAAAAATACAAATTTCCTCGAGACTTTAAAACGTCATTAAAACAGTCAAAATTCACAATTTGCGGCGCGCTTCGCGCGCAAATTCTTATACAACTTTTGTAGTTCGGTCGTCCAAAGAATATATATATATATATATATATATATATAATAGTGTGTGTGTGTGTGTGTGTGTGTGTGTGTGTGTGTGTCATCATTGGTATTGGTACCGAAGGTCCGTTTTTTTAGTGACCGCACCCCCCCTTGAAAAATCCTGGCTACGGGCCTGGTTATAAGATAGTCTAATAAGGAGTAAAGTCTTAACAAGTGCAACAGTGAAAACTATATCAATATTGTATGAAAATTAGGGATTTATGAAATTGTGGAATTTTGCTAATTTCTGCAAAACGGTTCTCATAAAATCTCATACATGAATATGCAAATAAGTGAGCTGATGATGTCATCACCTCACAATTTTCCAGTGTTTTTTTTTGCCCCCCCCCCCCCAAAAAAAAGGATGAAATTCTAATGTTTTGTATGTGTAAAATACTTCATATTATTCCTGGCTGACTACAGCTTCAAAATATTGACCAGTCAGATAACATGAAGATTTGAGACTGGGACATAATTGCATTTGAGAAAAAAAAATGGAAATGTCAAAGTTTTGTGTACAAACTATATGGCATGTTGTGAGGTGATGACATCAGCTCACTCATTTGCATATTCATATACTATAATATTACATATCTATTCACATACACTTACAAATGGATATCATTATTTCATTTTAATACATGTATTACATTAGGTTCCTGGCATATTATTCAAGTGTCTTGATCACCAGGCATTAGAGAAACCAGAGATATCAATGTACCTGAATGTACCCCCCCCCCCCCCACCCCCATCCCCCGGGAAGCCAGCCATGAGCCTACTGCATTTTTGCTGCTGTTCCGCTAAGGTTTAGATGGAACAATAGCACGTTGAATAGAAGAACTGAAGAAGACAATATGAAATGGTACACTTGCTCTCCTTAGTGCGCTCCCACACGGGAGTACGCAGCTGATGGAGGAGTACATTATAGCCTGTAGACCAGTTGACAAGAGAATTGGTCGAAACTAGCAAAGCATAAAGGATTATACTAAATTGTGAATATATTACCTCCATAAACAAAGCAGATCAGATGCATGCAGTTGGGCATTACATGCTGAGCCCAGTGAAAATATCAGACATTATAGCCCGACTCGGGATGATCCTCCAAGCTAACCCAATGCGTCATCTGCTCCAGGACGACTCTAGATCCTGCAGCTGCCCTCCGTCTGATCCCTTGCAGGACAACATTATGACTGCACCATGGCTCGTTACTATAGAGTAATTACCCCTGTTTGCGACAGGGTGCCTATTTGTGGCAAGGGCAGTTTCATTCATCAATAAAACAGATAAGAACGTCACAGGGCTGCCAACATTGGAAACTAGTTGAGAGTGAGACTCCCATAGGCCAATGCTGTAATTTAGGAGTCAAAATGAGTGAGATCAATAGAAATGAATGCAAATGAAATAAAGTTTTAGAGTGAGAAAGGACCAAAATGAGTGAGTCTCACTCTCAATGAGTAAGAGTTGGCAGCCCTGGCGTCACATGTAAAATATGTGCTTAAATATATACAGTAGTCCCACTTCAGAACAAAAGCGGGGGTTACAAGTGATATGGGAAGTGAGGGTACTCCCGTACCTGATTGGGCCTTTTCATCAACGAATGAAACCACCCCTTTCACAAATAAGCAACCTGTTGCAAACAGAGATGATTACTCCAGACAGTACTGAAAGATCCTTCTTTCTGTTGTAGGACGATACGATTAATCCAGCTCCCAACAGCCAAATGTGATGCTGGAAGATCTTCAAACTGCCTAATAGTGTGATCTGTTGCATGGTGAAAACTGATGTCCTACAGCCTGCCTGATATGTTACGAAATGACCATCCAGCTACCCAAGGTGCCGGTAAAATGTCGCAGGAAAAATATCATGGGTAATAACATTCAAGGATTAAAATGGCAAGGATAAGAATATCATGGGTAAAAATTGTTGGGTAAAATGTTAGGGCGATGGGGGAACCGGAAGAGATGTGTGGGGGAATGCCAGGAGAGAGAGGAAAAAAAAAAAGATAAAACATCGGGTATAAGATGTAGTAAAGAATTCAGGAAATTGTTTTTTTTTTTTTATTATTGATATTTAACTGTTCATATTTTCTTTTTCTTAAATTGTCAATTTTTATTAGGCTAAATCAGACAAAAATTAATGACATTAAGTACATGATTATACATTGTACAAAAAAAGGGGAAAGATAGCGCAGCTTACAATAATAAGTGTTTTACAGGTATTGATAATACATGTACACATACTGTATCGAGTGGAAACACAGTCATAATGAGATTTTTGGGACCATGATTATCTTGCTTCATCAGGTTCCAAGTCGTATCAAAGTACAAAAACAAAAGATTATGAAGAAAACATGGACCAGCAAAATAAGAACATCAGAACAGCGTTTTGTTGTGCACTCTTTATAAGAAGGTCAAAACATTATAGCAAGTTCAAAATCCAGTCTCCGTGCATTTGCCCGTGGAGGTTTGGTTTGTTTGGTTTTATTTCCCGTCATAAAAAGCATACAAATGAAATAACTTTACAAATATACAGAGTTTACAGAAATGCAATGTTATACAAACTATACAAGCAAGAGAAAATTGATATCATTAAACAGTACAAGTATGAGTTTACAAACAGAGAACCTAAACAATATTAACAAAGACATAGTGATAGATGAGATAGTGGAAAACGGCTGGAAAACCCATATTCAGCGACACTGTTGTAGAGTCACTGGTCTTCCATGGGGACCAGAAGAAGAAAGAAAAAGAAGAAGAAGAAAAAAAAAATGTAGAAAAAAAGTGGGAGGAAAGGGGGTAATATCGTCTTGTAATAACAATAATGATATTCAGTATTATCTTCTTATTCAAATTAAAAATCGATGTACAAATCAAAATAATAATTAATTATACAAACATCATACATGAAAAATCTTTGAATTGTTCATAAAATAGACACCAGTGAGTCTTATTCAGTCTAATTGTCTAACAATAATCGCTTAAATGTTACAATTGCTGGGCAGTTACGAATACAAATGGGAAGACTATGCAACTTTATACCTCTATAAAAAGATGTGCGTTTACAACTATTTTGTTCGAGGTTTTGGTAAAGGAAGATTGTTGTATCGAAAATGACAGGGTTTTTCAACATAATTTCTTGCAAATAACTGGGTGTTAAATTGTTCAAAACTTTAAACATCATAATTTGAACGTGACGAATTTGACGAGATTTCAGAATTTCCCACTGTAATATTTCATGCATGGATGATACGGAAAAATGAGATTGTGGCTTAATCTTTAAAATGATTCTTCCTGCTCTATTTTGAAGTTTTTGTATTTGATCAAGAAGTTGCCCACGTGATGACTGAAATATAATATCTGCATAATCTAGATGAGGTAAAATAACCGTTCGATATATCAAATTTGAATATTTTCTACCGATAAATTGTCGTAAACGACGAAGAAATTAAATCATGCGACCAACCTTTTGACACAAATGATCAATATGAACATCCCATTTAAGTTCAGCATCAATATAAAGGCCCAAATATTTCACACTCTGTACTTGATTTATCACATGGCCTTTTATGCGAAGATCCAATCTATTATACCTTTTAATCATAATACGGTTCCCAATGAGCATACTCACAGTTTTTTCATAACTGATTTTAAGTTTATTTTGGGAAATCCACTTGTCGAGTTTCAGAAGCTCATATCGCAAAATTGATTGAACTGTACGCGGGTCTTTATGAGAAACATATAAAATTGCGTCGTCTGCATTTTAATGTACGCTACATAAGTCGAATACAGAAGGTAAATCGTTGATAAATATAATGGGAACTTATGAGGATTTGTTAGATACATACGTACATACAAGTGATGTTGTTATATAAATACATGGTACTTGATTGAAGTATCTGTTTCACCTGTCTTATTCGTGCATGCCACGATAAGTTGCAAATTTATGGGAAAACTAGCAAAATAAAAAAGAAATAATGGAAATTAAAATTCGAATGAAATAAAAACATGCAATATATCTTCATCTATAATGTGTTATTTTCTCTATGCATTTCAAAAAGGACTGAGACTGTCTTGGGGTTTATTTGACAACGTTCTGTTACACTGTAGCACCGCACTTTGCCTTGAATTAACTGTGGTGAAAATCATATATATTTATTTCGTTTTATTTATTTTATACTGCAGGGTTGAATTATGTAATTGATTCAAGCTGGTCAATCAGCTGCAAACGTTCTGAGTCGTAGACTCACTTACAGTATGACTTAGAAGTACACAATATAAGACATTGACATGGACGGCACAGTAATCAAAATAATCAATCATGTATCTATTCATAAAAAGAAATGTATTAAAAATCAGATACGTGGTAATTCATGTAACATGGAATTCCAATTAAACAGTCCAAGATTATCATATACGTTATCATAATTATGCCCCATAATTTAGGATGTCTTCGATCCTTTTCTTATGATTTGATCATAATTTTCTATTTGTACTTGCCATATTCTTCCTGCTTTTTCTGAACTTTCCATTGGGTTTTGGTTGCCATCCACACAATAACGCAGCAGAAAGCACACATAAGCGGACAATTAACGCTTAAAATATAATACTGAGTATTTTTGTGTTTATCCACTAGAGTAGGTCCTACATAGACGTTGTGAATTGTTCTTCCCCACCTCATGCTTTGTTACTGTAACAAGAATGTAAAATGTAGAACTTTTTTATTTATTATGTATGTATGTATACACTGTATACATACAAGACATTTATGACAATAATGTATAATAACAATTCTAACCACAATATTCACAAATTGATATCAGGATAAAAATGGTATCAGGATTATATGTCAATCCATCTTATCTCTGAATATCATTAATAATTCTTAATATAGTAAAGGAATGATTCAAGTCAAATTACAGTCATAATACTGTTTACGTGGAACATGTTTGTACTGTTCTATGGTTATACATCTTATTAGAGAAAACGTGCAGAAAGAATAAATAATTTTAGATGCAAGCAAAATGCTTGTTCACACACAGCATAAATTGACAAATTGATAAATTGATATAGCGAGTCACGCAGGAACATGATAATGCACAAATTTGAGCACATGCAATAGATGAGTGTATATCATAATATCATATTTGAATACATTAACATGTACATAATATATTACACAAGTGGTGATATACCTGCCCCCACTAGAACAAAAGTACCAGAACTAGGAATCAAGTTATATTCTTGGATAGAGATTATTCTGAAACACACTGACTGCTTAGTTTGGCAAAAACCAGTCCAAATACCTGGAATGTAAGACGTGATTAGCAAGGAATGTGAGACAAATCAAATACGATAATTTCCGATTGCTTCTAATTCTTCATCAATGAAAGCACCAGAAAACACATAACTTAGATTCGTGGCTACATCACATTGTTGGATGTAAACACACGAAAAAACAGTATTGTCAATGATAGTGTTGTGAAGGTCATAACTATTGGATATATTTTCACTGAAAATAAATATGTGTAGGCAAATACAAAAAGCACTTTAAAATCGAGCAGATAATCGACAAGTAAGTTAACAGATCATTTTCACACAATGTCGTGATGGAAACCTCATAGGTACTGGTAATCATGCAAATTGAAAATGAATCTTTGTATACATGTATATACAGTATATATACATATATATATATATATATATATATATATATATATATATATATATATACAACAAGGTGATGAAGGCAGGAATTTCGTTCAGTACCTCTTAACTTGACGGGGGGGGGGGGAATGAGTCGCGGGATTTGATAACTGGGATACAAGTCATGTACTAGTATTGAAATCGTGTGATTTGCTTCATAACTAAATAATACTTTAAAGGTCTGAAATATCTCTCATTCCGTTCATTTTTGCTTTTCACCAAGAATAAAGAAATCACCTCTAAAAAACTTTGTAAAATTGTCAAGATCACTAAAAATGTAACAAAATTCACAAATTGTAACTTTTGAGCGTTTTAACATGTGGTTCCCGAGGCAATCTTTCAAAGGAAAGAACATAGCATGTTGGGCCTGTCTTGTCAGAGAGAGTTTGAGAATGAGAATAAACTATGACTGAAATATTTTTCTTTGGTTGGAGAACAAAAAAAAAAGTGTCATTAAGGTCTCTCCAACAGCATTTCAAAGTACACGTCATTCTGTGAAATGGGTGACGGAAGCGAAAATTAAAACCTGTATGGTACAGCTGTATTGCGGAGAAGAGGGAGAGATGTCCAAAGTCAGAAGTATTTTGCAGAGGTGAAAATAAAAAGCATACGTTACATATAAGTTTCCATAGCAAAATACAAAATTTAATGCAGTGTCATCATGCGGACGACGGTCACTAGGAAAACGGTTGCATAGCATATTGTCAGAAGACTGTCTTGCATGTGAGCTTTAAAACATGACACCATAATTATATCAAAGAGGAAAGCCACCCCAGAAGTAAATAAACTTCAAAAGAAAGAGAAAAATATTCCCTACAGGTATACAAAAATGACAAAAATCGGATAAGAAATGAGGAAGATTTATCATTTTTGTTTCGTTCTTTAGGGAATATTTTTCTCTTTCCCTTAAAGTTTATTTATTTTTTGGGTGGATTTCCTCTTGATCTTCGCTCTTGATTTTGGACAGCTGCATGAGGGATCCTCAAACTAGCACGGATTGATATAATCTTACTTTGTAAAAGGTTGAAAGGAGGCGGCTTGATAATGATGCAAACACGTAACTTTATTGCCCCCATCGCTTCCTCCCTCCCCCCCCCCCCCCCCCCACCGTTACCCCACTGTTCTGACCCAAGTTGGACCCGATCATGTTCTGCTATCAGTTGTTGCCACAAGAGACTTTTCGTGTTACACTTTTAATAACATAATGACCGTTGACCTCGACACCTGACCTCGAAAGCAAAATGACATTTAGATCAAGCAAGCGTGTCATCTTTGGCCAGGTTTGGTCGAAATTGGAGTAACAGTTGCAGAGTATTTGTTGTTGCCAAACCTTGTAGTAAACTTGTTTCGTTAAAGCACAATGTATACATTATTCGTTATATAAGTTAATAAGGTTTTTATATACAGGTTGAATATGTCATTTTTCCTCAAATCCCGAAACCATTAAACCAGGATTTATTAGTAAGGAGCAATGAACACAAAAAGCTGACCGAAAATCATTAAATACATGACACATTTCACATTATAAACACGTGAATGAAATACATGGTAACAAAACCATCTCTAAACGATTGCAGCTTACATGACTGCTCGTCGAACAATGAAAACATTGGCAAACAGAGCACTGATTTTGATTGAACTTCCCTGGACTGCTCAAGTATAGTTCGTATGCCGACTCGTCCCCTATATTGATGTTGAGGATCAAACATCACGGGTTCAATATTTCTGCTTCCCATCGTAACTGCTTTCATCGAATCAGTATACTCATGATGGTCACGTGATGGTGCTGATGATGTCATGGTGCGTGTGGCCATTTCAGTCTACTTGGCAAAGAGATTCCAGTCATCAAACTTCAGTCTTTGCTGGTTTAACATCAGGCTCTTGTTTAACATCTGGAGATGATACCAAAAACATTAAAAAATACTTCTTTCTTTTTAATTCTGCAAGCTTGAACGTTATAGGCCTAACATGCTCTGTTGACACAAACTATATATTGACTGTATTATTCGAACGAATGCACTTTTATGCTTTTCATTCTTTTTTTTAATACCAAATCAAAGAGTCGGACCAAAAAAAAAAAAAAAAAAAAAAAGAAGGTGTGTCGCGTGTGATCGAGTAGAAAATGGTAGATTACAATATCTGAACGGATCATTTGCATCTCAAGAAATCAAAACAAACACCACCAAATGATTGGTTAGTAATTCAATCAATGATCCGGCTGGGCGATTAAGAAAATATCAACTTTTCTGATAACAGTTGCTAATCCTGAATGATGCCCGAACCACAGTAAATCGTATACTTATAGCTGAAAGTTTCATCATTTTCCCTTGTGATTACTTTTGTTGTTTTTCTGAGGTGTACGATAGGTCTGAGATCAATTCAAGAGGGATGGAGATAGATTTCGTGAGAGGAGATCAACCATTATAATACCGCACCTGGAGATAACTGCTCGTGTAGAAACTTATAGCAGTCCATTGGGATTTCTTGGCTCTTCTCCATAAGATCTAGTAGACGTCCAACAGTTGCATTTTCACACTGCAAATTCTTCCACTTTAGAAGCATCTCAAACTCTTTGTTCTGAACAGGAAGTGTTAAAAAAGAAATAATTTGAGATAAAGAGGGAGAGGGAGGGGGAATTGAGGAAAGACATAAAAGAATGCAGACAAGAGAATATTCATGGTAATTCACATTGCTCTGGAATTATGCTTGATGCCATTTTTCTCCCTGCTGAATTTTTTTAACAATGAGAAACGTGTTAATATATGCTTACTAATGTAATTCGTATAATATCGCGTAAATAGCATTATGCGAATAATTAATTCTTGTCAACTGAGAAAATAATGCAAGTGGTTTATACGCAAATATATACACGCAAATGTACAACATGACGTAACAAGTCAAAAAAAAAGATGCGGAAATCTTTTCTGTTTTCTTTTTTTTTTTCTCACTGATATGAGATCTACCAAGTTCTTTGGAATTACACTCTAAGAAAAATAGGTTCAAGTTTGTACCATTACCAGTGTAACACGGGGAGCACGTTTACTAATGCAACTAACTTGCACCCCAAACACTTGCCAAAGACCAGAAAGGGGCAAAGTTGCACCTTTAAAGGTGCTCCCATTATGACAACACTGTTCTGAAAGAAGGAACCCTCTGCACCTCCCCTTGCCCCCCCCCCCCCCAACTCCCCTACTGACAAAATTAATCCTCAAAGAAACAAAGTATTTTGCTAAGGGAACTGTGAAACTACAAGTCTGCAGCTGTACAATAATGTTTGCATTGGCGTGATCTGTTTGTTGTATTTTTGCTTAATATAACTGTATTTTTCATGTATTTTACTTATCGGAATGGTGTTCACATATTGTATCACACTGGCAATACCTGCCAAATTTGTAGACAAATTTGCCATGAGTTTCCAAAAAGAATATCAAACTGTGAAACCTAATTCCCGATTCAATACCGGCCCCAGTGTAGTCATAAACAAACTTGAAAGTACATGAGGGCCTCTATTTACCAATAGTTTTCTATTTTTCTAATTTGGGGGTTATAATCCCAAGGAATTCCCAAGGAATTGGTTGCTGTAGTGCCCATTAAGAAATTTGTTCGAATACATATCATTTCACCCTAGATATATCTAATACATCTGATCATGTGCTTGAAGAAGATTTAAATGTGAAAGTTGGACCAAAAATTGGTTCCTCAAAACATGGCCCAACCCCCTGATCTGCCATGAACATACACACTTGGAACTACAAGCGCTATAAACATTCCTTCATTTGGGGGCTATCCATACGCATATGCATATGCATATATATATATATATACATACATATATCACTTTACCGATAAGTTTGGTGAAAATTGACTGTGCGTTTCAAGAGGACGATGGCCGGAGCTGTACAATTTGGGCCCCAAGAGGGCACCCCGAATCCGTAGCACCCAATAAGGCTCTGGTAACACCAATCGTTTATCTGCACTAATAAAGCCCGATTAGTCAACACTTCATGTCACTTCGTTTGCAACTCTGTGTATCCTCATAATGCCCGTGACAAATGATTCCACATCCCTTCACATCATAAACTAGAGGCTATAGACTATGTACTACTTACCCTTGGTGATTGCTCGCTGAAACCGTATATGTCGACGGCACTCATACCAAGATGCGTGATTCCGAACGCCCTCCAACCTTCCCCCATGCTGCTTCCAAGCATGAAAAGATGCTTCTCCGTCAGCGGTGATTCCCGACTAAGTGATTGTGTGACGTCCCTCTGGTCCGACGCCTTTGGATCTGCAGGGGGGAAGACCAAGCAAAGGCGGAACATTATGCAACAGCATTACCTATAAACATATCTTTCGTCTCATATCAAGTTTTGTTCTAAGTATGACTATTGTTGGTGTCAGGTCACTCTCTGTTCTGTTATGGGTCATAGTGATTATACAAAAGATGTGTGGACAACAAAGGAAAGAAGAAAGGGACAAAATTTTAGAAAGACATCTCCGATGACAATTAAAGGGATGGTACAGTATTGGTGGAGATGAAAATTGGGCTTTTAACTTTTTGCGAGATACCAAGAAAACACTTATGATATAGTACAGAGCATACCATTAAGAGGAATTCAAAGTTTATTTGATGAAAATCAGGTTTGGAATAACTGAAACATCCAAAAACAAAGTAAAACAAAGCAATCGTAATAAAGTGTGGGTCCCACACAATAGCCATTATTAGAATCGCTCTTTTTGGATATCCCAGCCATTTCAAAACCAATTTTCATCAAATAACATACAAAAAATGTTGAATTCCTCATAAAAAAAAAAACATGCTCTTTCATATTTCAAAAGAGGTTTCTCATTATCTCACCAAAAAATGTTAGAAACCTGAAATTAGGTCTCAACCAAAACTATTATATACACGATCCCTTTAAAGCAGGCAGAAGGAAATGAGGTTTGCCTCAAGGTTTAATTGCCATGCTTGGTACTGAAACATCTTCCATGTAACTATTAAAATGGAAACTTCTCACCATGGCCAAGTTGGCTTAAATGATTGTTCTAATTCACACGAACAGGAAGTAAAATCGTAGGCAAAATCATGATATACGAAACAAAAAGTAAGTTAAAGAGGATGAAATTTTAAATATGTTTTTATAACATAAAACATATGTGGAGGGGATGATCATAACCTAACCATGCAGTCTCCCCTTTGTTAGACAATATAGAATTATTCATTCAAATGAACAGTTTCTTTAATCCCTCCTTCTTCAACACTTACTATTCTAATCATTATAACATATCAACACAGTTTTACGGCGCAAGAACTTTTTTCAACTGGCAGCAGCAGAGTTATGGAACAAATTACCCACGTATCTCAAGCAAACCAACACAGTAGATGATTTTAAGCGTTTGTTGAAAACACACCTTTTTAACATGTATGTGGACTAGGTTTAACACTATACAATGTTTGTCACAGTTCTGTCACTTTTCATCTTGTTTTGCTTCCTCTCTCTCTTTCATGTCTATTTTCCTAATTTCTATTAGTTCCTTCCTTCAATGTGCATAGAGACATGAATCTATTTTTGTGATATGCGTTATACAAATACGGTTTATTTTTATTATTATTATTATTATTATTATTATTATTATTATTATTATTATTATCATTATAATTATTATTATTATATGTGGAACAATGTTAAATTTGTTGCAAATATTTTTTTTTCACTACATTTCATTTGAACATTTTGACTTTCATTTTGAGAGATCACATCATCACGTGGAGATTTCTGGGGTGGGTATAAGGACACCATCAACTCATTTGATTGCAATGGTGATTCTGACCGATATCACTAGGATTTGGGATTTATTGATAACAGTTTATTGACGACAGAGATGACGAGAAACACAGCATGCAAGGTTATATGAGGCTGCACAGGGCTCGACATTATGAGCGGTGGCTCGGTGGTCCGGTGGCCCGGTGGCCCGGTGGCCTGAGCTACTAGAAATTGGTGTTGGGCCATCAAGTTTATCTCTCGGTGGCCCGACCGCACAACGAAGATTCAAAATTGATTGTTATGCTTTTGCTTTTATTTCGTGCAACTATACATATCTTTTTTCGGGCCACCAAAATTTCAGATTAAAGATTTCAGTGGCCCGACTGGACCATCAGACAAAACATTTAGAGCCGAGCCTTGCTATCCATAATGCATATATTGCATCCATGTTTGGTATCGTGTTCTGAGGGTTTTTACCTGAAAACTCCCGCGCCAAATGAGGCAAGTTTGCATCCTTCAGAGCTCTCACAAGTTTGCTGGCCTGCTCGCTCGCCGCCACATTTTCCTGCCAGGTAGTCAACGTTTTGAACGCCCGTTGTTTCGGATCGAAGTGCTCGTACCTCGCTACTGGAATGCCCAAGAATACCGCGAGGGCTAATTCTTCCTTTCCAGGACGAATCTTTTCGGCGAGCTCATAAAGTTTTACTTCTGAAATTCCCGCATCTCTCTGATTTTTGAAGGTGGGGCCACACGGTTGCTGCGTCGCCGATGCTTTGACGCACAGGTTGTTGTTCTCACCCAGGAGCGGAGTGTCGGCTGGACCGTCAGCTGAGAGAAAAATGAAATATACCTTAGAATATCTGTTATACAGTGTATACTTATAAGTGCGTATCGGTGTCATGGAGATATTAAGATAGAGAAACATTATATGCAAGTCGCACACAAAAACACATGCCAACTTACACCTTTTTAACAATTTAATCAGATTTCCTTCAAATCATTAAAAGATTATAAACTTATATGAATTTAGTTATGTACAAAATGGTACAAGTGTTATCAACATTATTCTTTGATGAAAACAACGCATTACTTTAATTCCATCACAACTTTTTTTTCCGACATCGAATAGATGACTGAAATAAGTAAGTTGTCATAAATCATGGGCGTACATACTCAAGCAGGATTCGAACGAGTATGCACGACCATGACTTCTTTTATCATGGATACTAAACACTGATCAATTCGGCGTTTATTTACGTCGATGTAGGGGAATTTGTCAATCAGTCGCAAAGAAAACATCTCGACGGAAAAATTTCATGAATCTGAAGACTACAGAAATTAATTTGGCATACCGGAACATAACTCACCTAAAGTAATACCAGCGGCAGCCCCGTAGTTCTCATAGCCCGGCAGCATGCGGATGACATCGCCGCGGTCGATAATTTCCAGAAGCTCCACAAACTTCTCAAAGTTATCCGGTCCCAGAATCAGTCTCCTTTCTAATCGTGCGATGACATCGCATGCTCTTTTCTTGTCCAGTCCGAATGCGTCCACGTACTTAAACTGGCGACAGATAGTGCGAAAGTTCATCAGCCCGTCGGGAGTGGATTCGAGTTGATTCGCGACTTGCAGCGTAAGTTTCATGTAGGCCTTCGGCTTATTTGGCATTGTCCTGTTAAAGATATAGGACAAATAAAAAGACAACATCAGTATTGACGATGAGCTTAAGATTTGAATGGCTTGTATATCTTATGCACTATAGGTACAAACATGTAAAAAGAATCAATCAAAATTCAAACATCCTCAGCTCATGATGTGAGTTTAAAAGAGAATAAGTATCTTTTTTAGAGCAGTATATTTTATAGCTGCAGGAGGGAGCGGGAGATGGAGAGATGGGGGGGGGAGTGAGGGGTGGAGAGACATTGTTATATGCTTTATATACAACTGCTCTTTGGCCAGGGTATTTTGGCAGGGGAGGTGATTATAATGTCCGCACAAACTGGATTGATTCTTCATTGTGTCACTGTCGGAGTAGCGATGTTGAAACTCATTTGGGAATATTGCCCCCCCCCCCCCCCGTAAAATTCAACCTGTTCAGATTTTCAGGGGAAAACGCAAACGTTTACGATGAACTACATACATTTTACGGTTAATTATTACCTTCACTTGTCTATCTTTTGGTAGAATATACCATGCATTGGTAATAACAGTACTGTGTCAGCAATGAGCTATCATATGGAAATTTTGTGCGGTCTACTCGAGCTTCCCCCTCCGCTTTCTTCTTTACTACGACATGAACAATTTCGATTTTACCATCACATGCACCCCCACTGGCCTATCTCACTAGAGGCGTTGCCGTGACTGCCGCGATTGATCAGTCACGACGACTCGTGCAACGCGAAAGACCAACAAATGGCCTGCGCTCTCGCATGAAGGCAAGTCCAGGGTGATGTCCAAGACGACTTCAAACAAGGCGACAACTTGTTCGTCCAGAAGTCGCGGGGACTTCTCCGAGACGTCTTCTTAAGTAATTATGTTACGGAGACGTTATGTTATAATTACTGTATAAGTTACAGAGACCGGTACGTCGCCATGGGCCAACAAGGCTGGGGACAAAATTAGTCTCCGCAATGTGGCCGCAACTGGTGGATACGTCGCGAAGAAGTCACGGAGGTGTCTCCGTGACTATAGCTAGAGACTGGAAAAAAAGTCTAAAAGGAGAAAAAAAAAAGAAGAAGAATCGAACCTGTTTAATTCTCCCGCGACTCCCCAGAGAACCTGTAGTCTCATAAAGACGTGGAGACGTCTCCGCAACCAGTGGAGACTCTGTGGCCACCACCGCCATCTAGTCTCCAGACCAATGACAATCATTGCAAATATTTGTCTATGTTGGGCCTAACCCTTGCATGCAAAGACATATTCCGTCATCAAAACGGGGGGGGGGGGGGGGAGGAGGAGGAAGAGACACATCTTATGGAATTTAACGGACAGGACAAGGTTGAAGGACGGCTCACAAGTCATGCAACATCACTGAGTTGCCATTCTGCACTGCCTGATTAATCGTAACTTTAAAAACAACCACACATCTTGCTTAGTTTTGATCAGGATTTGCTGAATCCTTCACTGTCCTGTTCATCTCATCTTCATTTTTTTTTTTTAAAATCATTCATCAATTTATTATCATTTTTTTCTTCAATTCACAAACTGATTTGCGAACATCCAAAGATTTCTGCCTTCCGCGCTTTTCCCATACAAAGGGTAAGTCAGGACGAGGTTTTGGCACATCCTATACTTATTTTTTTATACACCCCATATACCCCAGAAAACTTATAGGATCCTGTCAGTATGGGGAAAACTCCAGAGCAGGGCTGTAAATTCCAGTATATACCTTCTTCGTTGGATGATTGGTACACAAGGTTCAGGACATGAGTGCAGTGCAAAGAAATAATCACACAGTCATTGTATGTCCTGTTGGGCTGGGGGTTAGTGCCTACCATTGCATGCCACTGTGTTAAAAGAACAGAATGTTGAGTAACTGGTATCATCAGCTCCTTGGTATCATATAGAGGAAACCGCTGTTGTCTTACAGGTCCATGGAATAAAGCTCCAGAGGAAAAAAAAAACGAAAAAAAAAAACAACAAACCGCTGGTTCTCTCAACAGAAAAGAAAGTGAAGCTGTATACAGCGACGACCACAACAGCCTTCTCCGTTATACACATTCACTGAGGGAACATAAATAATGCGCTTGTGCGTTATTCCGCTTGACCCATCTCACTCCCCATCTGCTGTGACCTGTAGAGACAGGGGTCTTCTCACCTCCCTGGTAGAGACCAGCTTTGGTTTGATCATGGACCTATAATGTAGGTCCATGGTTTGATACACCTGTTAGAGGATATGTTTAAAGGATGTTTCCATTTCTCTAAATCTGATTTATGGTCCAAGATGCTATCGGTGTCTCATGCTTTATTTGCTTAAAGCTTTAGAATTAAAACGGTAAATGAGCGACCGCATTTTTAGCATGCATACTTTTTTTTTTTTTTTTTTTTTTTTTAGCGTTAGAGCAATCCTTTACGGAACAGTTCATACACAATGGTGCACGGTATTTTGTACAGATATCATCACGGACAGTACAAAGTTCACATAATTTTATTGTATGATGATTGAATGTTTCGTCTCTCATGTGGATATACTCAAAGGCAGCTCGGTCGGAAAAGTTCGAGATCTTTTTTCTATGTGTTTGTTCGTCGAGGGTGGCTAGATTAAATATATTAATATTTAATATTGGAGGATAAGGATGTCATGAGTAGGCTTACAGGTGTAAATCTAATATAGACCTATACTGATTTTGTTCCCCCTTTCCCGTTGAAGGAAATCTTCGTTGTTACACACTTCAGCTGGGATCGGCCGCGGTGCGAGCAGAAAACACATCTCAGGCCCGTAGCCAGGATTTTTCAAGGGGGGGGTGCGGTCACTAAAAAAACGGACCTTCGGTACCAATACCAATGATGACACACACACACACACACACACACACACACACACTATTATATATATATATATATATATATATATATATATATATATATTCTTTGGACGATCGAACTCCAAAAGTTGTATAAGAATTGTATAAGAAATTGTAAATTTTGACTGTTTTAATGACGTTTTAAAGTCTCGAGGAAATTTGTATTTTTGTCTGTTGCATGCAATCGCGTTACGGTATTTCATCTAGGAAATAGTAAAAACTCATTTTGCCAGGAAGTTGCAAAGTTTAATTATGTTCGAGACTCTGCGCGCGTAGCGCGCCGCAAAATTGAGAATAGTGATTTTCCTGGTGTTGTTTTAACTTTTATTTTTTCTATTGTATACCCGCGTTAGCAGGCCTGAAGCCTGGTATGCGAGTTTGTCAAAAACGAAAATAAATAAGA
The DNA here is from genome assembly GCA_033980235.1 of Diadema setosum. NCBI lineage: Eukaryota > Metazoa > Echinodermata > Echinoidea > Diadematoida > Diadematidae > Diadema > Diadema setosum. The sequence continues at coordinate 36,459,644 of CM067059.1, read as the reverse complement.
AAATTTTTAAAACAAAATGAATTGTAAATGTGAACCATTTATATTTTGCCTCCTTGTGGTAGGATATTTCCAGCATTTCCGAACTTTCAAATAATCATTTTAGATTAATAATATTAAAGGTAGTAGATCCGATTCGCAAACATCTCCAATATCAGTCAAATGTCATATTAACCATCATGCTAAGAAGGTTTTCTTTGTGAAATTTGGAGGTCAGTAAAATTCAAAAATTAAACATCCGTTAGCCATTGGAAGAAGTTGAGTGCAAATTCAGACCTCAGGCTTAGTGCTCAGATGTTTCCTATTTGATTTGATCTGTCTTACTGTGCACACTAAGATACATACTGGAATGGTTATTTCTTATCTATTAAATTATAGTAGGTTATTTGGTTACTAGCTGTCTCTGGGCATTTTCGAATTTGGGCTGCAAACAGTGGCGTATCTAGGGAAAACGGCGCCGGGGCAAGCACGAAAATTGCGCCCCTAATTTCTGAAAAAAAGTGTTCAACCCCTACCCCATCCCGGTAGGGACTTTAAACAAAGTCCGCATGATGCTTTTTCAAGCACTTAAAAGGGATCTTTTTGAGGGTGATTTAACTGTAATGAATTTTGATAGATTTTGGCGAGCGAGCGCAGCGAGCGAGCCGAAAATGTTTGTATTTCAGCTTACAAAACATGGAATTTTTGTCATTTTTTGCTTACCAAATCTTACAATTCTAATCAAGATATAGTGACAGCCTTATAGATATCGATTTATACCAAAAGAACTGAGGACTTTAAAAAGTACTCTAAATTAGTGCGCGCGAGTGTGCTGAAATTTGTAAATGTCCTCGTCATCATCACGTATTGTTCTTATATTTTTTTTATATAAATTTTGGCGAGCGAGCGCAGCGAGCGAGCCGAAAATTTTTGTATTTCAGCTTACAAAACATGGAATTCTTGTCATTTCTTGCTTATTAAATCTCACATAGTGACGACCTTATAGATAACGATTTATACCAACAAACTGAGGACTTGAAAAAATACTCTAAATTAGTACGAGCGAGTGAGCCGAAATTTGTATATTTCTGCGTCATCATTACGTTTTTTTCTTATCTTTTTTTATTTTTTTTCTTGCGCCCCCCTTCCCCGTATGTTCGACACCGTTGGCGTCCTCTTTTGATCCAATCGGCGATCGCTTCAGAACGAATGAAATTGCAGTCGCTGCTCCGTGTAACATTTTTCCTGCTAAATATAAAATGACATGAGTGAACACAATAGACATTATCATTTTGTCCGCGTCATCGTCACGTTTTGTTCTTATCTTCTTCTCTTTTTTTAAACAAATTTTGGCGAGCGAGCGCAGCGAGCGAGCAGAAAATTTTTGTATTTCAGCTTACAAATCATGAAACTCTTGTCATTTTTTGCTTATTAAATCTTACAATTCTAATCAAAATATAGTGACGGCCTTATAGATAACGATTTATACCAACAAACTGAGGACTTGAAAAAATACTCTAAATTAGTACGAGCGAGTGAGCCGAAATTTGTATATTTCCGCGTTATCATTACGTTTTGTTCTTATCTTGTTTGATTTGTTATTGGTTTTTTTTTGCGCCCCCCCCCCGTATGTTCGAAACCGTTGACGCCCTCTTTTGATCCAATGGGCGATCGCTTCAGAATGAATGAAATTGCAGCCGCTGCTCCGTGAAACATTTTGCCTGCTAAATATAAAATGACATGTGTGAACACAATAGACACTGCCATTTTGTCATCATCACGTTTTGTTCTTACCTTCTTTTTTATACAAATTTTGGCAAGCGAGCGCAGCGAGCGAGCCGAAAATTTTTGTATTTCAGCTCACAGAACATAGAATGTTTGTGTGAACACAATAAACATTGTCGTTTTGTCCGCGTCATCATGTTTTGTTTTTATCTTGTTTGATTTGGTTTTCTGCCCCCCCCCCCCCCCCCCCTCCTTACCATTCTCCCTCCCCCTCTTCCGGGCGAGTTTTTTTTTTTTCTTCTTCTTCTTCTTCTTCTTTTTCTTTTCTTTTTTTCTTCTTCTTCTTCGTTTTTTTTTTTCGTTTTTTTTGCGCCCCCAAGGAGTGGCGCCCGGGGCACGTGCCCCCCTTGCCCCCCCCCCCCCCTAGATACGCCACTGGCTGCAAAGAGATCCACTACCTTTAAGTTAGAAGAGAGATAAGTAAATAATGATAAAATAAACAAACAAAAAAGAATGAGTTTCTTTTGTAATACTATCTGACAAACTTTTTACTTTACCATTTTACTTCATAGCTCAGCACTTTCCATTCTCTCTCATACCCTCTTACCCATTACATTTATATGAAATACAACTAAAATGAGTTTGCGTGCCTGCATAATACTCTTTGGAAATTATAAGTGAAATTTTTTTTTAGGTTTTGGCTCACTTTAAAATGAGAACCTATAGAACTGTCACAACATGAGAAAATGTATAAGTAATAATCAACACTACATTTCCGAATTTGGCCTGCAAAGAAATCCGCTACCTGTAAGTTAGAAAAGAGATTAGTAAATAATGATAAAATAAAAAAGAAAGAAAAGAATGAGTTTCTACCGCTGTATCCAGAACAGAGCCTGAAACGGTGCAGGCTCAAGAAATCGTTTGTACTATAATACGTCTTGAAGTACTGTGTGATACTGTTGACTCAGACTTGAAAGCTGTGAGAATTGTAATCGAATCCGACTCATTTTGTCTCTCCTGATCGTTCGTAAGAAATGCTAATTCATGACCACCTTTTCACAATTTGATTGGAGCATGCATTCATAATGGAAAATAGTTGACATAATAATCTTTCCCCAGGCATTATCATGCCAACATGTACTTATATACATGTACTATATCTTTGTGAGACGTAGATATAAAATGTCTCAGGTTTTCGATTATAGTTATAATTTCGAGGAAATTTCTTTAATTCTTATCATAATAAAAACATTATACGTAAACTTGAGGCTATTAGATTTTCATCCACTTACCTCTGTTCCTGTGAAAAAATGCAAGTGTCAACCTCAATGTCATCCACGAATCGGACGTACTCGGGCGGCCAGTGGAAAAAAAAAAAAACACCGGTCACACGCGCCAAGGGCCATGGCATGCAGTGCCAATATAATAATAGCTCGCACAAATTGATACATAACATTTGTGTTTGTGTGCATGGGGACGATCCGATGGTTCATACAACAAAAGGGTTTCGTACAATTATTTTTAACATTGTTAAACGTACTCTTCCACATTTACGTAGCATAACAATGTGTCTTTATATCTATTTGGATTGTTATCTTGAGAATTGCTAAAAACCGTTATTATGAAAAAGTGGACCTTTCAGAATTGGGGGGGGGGGGGGGGTGCGTACGCACCCGACGCACCCCCCCTGGCTACGGGCCTGCATCTAGGGGAAAGTTGCATAACAAAATTTACCGAGAGCATTGTCGTTGGTGTGTTGCACCTCAACAAACGACGGCAGTGAAAATTTCACCGAGAGGTTCCCCAGTGTATTCACCGGGGAATCCAACGGTGGTTCACCGAGAGGGGCAGCGGGAAAGGGGTATTAGAGGAGGCTCCAACCATGCCAACCGACAGACGTACCAATAAGACCTAGGTACATGTGCACCTACAAAAATGTTTTTATCGTCTGCAGAAAAGAGAGGGAGGGATATAAGAAATGAGCATGCAGACAGGGCCAAGAGGGAGAAAGAGAGAGGGATATAGGCGAGAGGGGCGGTATGATGTAGGCCCATCACGCAAGATTAGTGAATGATGTTATGAGCCTATCATCCAGCTCATAATTCACTTATTCCCCCAAACATAAAACATTATTATGTGCTATTGCGTAGAATCACAGTAATGACAGATCAGATAGCCAAGGACAAGGTATACTACGGAGCGACGATAATGACCTGCCCATCAGAGATTATCTAATGACAAGATAGAGGCCTACGTACATTAAAGTATCTCCAACAAAATGCATATGTCTGAATAGAAGTATATACTCACCGTAATAAGGATCGAAAATTACCACTAGCTAAAAGTATAATCCGTCACCAATCACAGCCTTTCTATGCAATATCTTGACAAATAGATGAAAATATGACATACGCTGATTGATATACTATATAGCTGCAAAACGAACACAGTGTGTACACCTGCAGTGCAATGCATAAAAGCGTGTGTTGCACCGGACCATCGCCGCAAACAGGCAAGATTCAGCAGACCTTCCTAATTATATGCAAACCCTGATCTATTCTAGGGAGGTCGGTAACAGCGCTGTCGAGCGTGTCAGCGTGCAGCGCCATAGAGATACAAAATTCTGGACTGTACCATGCATGGAGGGCGGTCTCCTAGGCATCTATTGACAGGCATGAGCTGCAGGAATTCCCCGTTTTTCCATTCGCCTGTATATATACTATGATTATCTTTTTTTTTTGTATTTTCATTTTAATTTCATTTTTCATCTTGGAGAAATGCTAAAATGTATAGTTTAGATCCTATATCATTCGTCATTTTCGAGTAATAAAAGTCATTATCGATGTTACGTACGTTTTATAATGCATAATTATATCATATAAGCCTTTGAGGGATTATGAAAGTATAGATAAATTGATAGATAATTAGCGAGATGGGTTGATAAAGAGAAAACAGTATATTGAAAGATAAATGAGAAGACTAAATGAGAACTTATGAGAAAGTGAGAACTGGTGATACAACAGTCTAAAAAAACTTGAGATAGATACGTAACATAAATCGAACACTAACATGAAAAGAAAATGACAAGGGAAATAATGTTACGAAGAAAAGGGAGCATGAAACGAGCACTTTTAGAGGAGAAAAAAATTCTATGGAATTATCTCATCTAAAATGTATTGTTTGGATCAAAGAAATTAATATCATATTACATTTGCGTTTATTCACACACATCCAAATCAGAATGAATGAATAATCCAAATATGAACTAGAGATTGTAATTTGTCATCACTGACAAATTAAGGTGATCCGATTATTTTTTTTTTATCAATGATTAGAGTCCTGATCGCTATAGACATGACCATTCAAGTTTCATCTGTGTTTAGAGACATTGGCCGTGTGATGTTTGCATTCTCATTTAGCAAAGGGAGTCATATCTGCCATGTTAGGTACCAAATTCTGTATACACTATAACAAAGGAACAGCAACAAGTACATAATATGACCTTTGACCCACCTTTGCACTCCCAAGATTGCATCTGATGAAATAGTGGTTTTTGTGAAATGATTCTCGCGACATCGTCTATACGTGTGAAAAATATGGGAAAGATAGGACAGGTATTCACTAAGATACAAGATGAAACAATTATGACATTTGACCCTAATTTACATACAAAAGATGTTGTCCGATCTAGTAGTTGTTATTTTATGAAATAATGTACGTGACATGAACTAAACGTGCAAAATATGGGGGTGATAGGGCTTGGTTTTTTTTTTTTTTTTTTTTTTTTTTAGTTATTGCAAAGAAAGTTGCCGAAAGAAAGAAATATCTCAATACATAGAAGATAAGCTTTAATTTCAACCAAGTTTTTTTTATCGAAATCCCGACATTGTATGAAAAAACGAAGGACACACACTCGATAGCGCAAAGTCTCAGCTACAACATATTAAAATCTGGGAGAAATTCACCGAAGGGTAAGTGAGCAAGTGCTCGATAAAGACAATCATGTCAATTTTCACATTAAAAAAAATTCCCTCCCATAGAGATAACACGTCATAACGAAGATACAAAAAAGAAGTACATATGACCTTTGACCTCAATTTGCACAGACAAAATGGCATCTGAGTAAAAAGTAGTTATTTTGTGAAATGATCCTTGTAACATGGTCTTTGCGTGTGCAAAATATGGGAAAGATAGGACATGTATTCACGAAGATACAGGGTGAAACACTTATGACCTTTGACCCTAATTTACATACCCAAGATGTTGTCCGATCTAGTAGTTGTTATTTTATGAAATAATGTACGTGACATGAACTAAACATGTGCAAAATATGGGGGTGATAGGGCTTGTTTTTCTCGAGTTATTGCAAAGAAAGTTGCCGAAAGAAAGAAATATCTCAATACATAGAAGATAAGCTTTAATTTCAACCAAGTTTTTTATCGTAATCCCGACATTGTATGAAAAAACGAAGGGCACACTTACGATAGCGCAAAGTCTCAGCTACAACATATTAAAATCTGGGAGAAATTCACCGAAGGGTAAGTGAGCTAGTGCTCGATAAAGACAATCATGTCAATTTTCACATTAAAAAAAATCCCTCCCATAGAGATAACACGTCATAACGAAGATACAAAAAGAAGTACGTATGACTTTCACCTCAATTTGCACAGACAAGATGGCATCTGAGTAAAAAGTAGTTATTTTGTGAAATGATCCTTGTAACATGGTCTTTGCGTGTGCAAAATATGGGAAAGATAGGACATGTATTCACCAAGATACAGGGTGAAACACTTATGACCTTTGACCCTAATTTACATACCCAAGATGGCGTCTGATCAAGGAGATGTTATTTTGTGAAATAATGTTCGTGACATGAACTAAATATATGCAAAATATGGTGGTGATAGGGTATGTTGTTCTTGAGATATTGCACAGAAAGTTGCAGAAAGAAAGAAATATTTCAATACATCGAAGATAAGCTTTAATTTCAACCAAGTTTTTTCACGTGATCCCGAAAACGCATGAAAAAACGAAGGGCACACTTACGATAGCCCAAAGTCTCAGCTACAACATATTAAAATCTGGGAGAAATTCACCGAAGCATAAGGGAGCTAGTGCTCGATAGAGATAGTAATGTCAATTTTCATTTCCAGAAAAACTGCACTCCCATAGAGATAACACGTAAACTGGTCAAATTCGACAAGGTTACTTTCAATCCATTTTTACTAGGTTATGCTGTCATTCAATAAAAATTGTTTTATTACATAACTGATAGAGCATTAAATTAGCTACAGCATACTGAAATCTGGGTGAAAATTGGCCAAGGATAAGTGAGATACGCTCGAGTAAACTTGAAATTTGATGACGTCATTTTGAAAATTTACTGTTTTTATTTTATTAAGAAATTTGATATCTTTTCATCATTCTTCCAGCATCGCCAACCCATGAAATGACATGTACAACTCATCAGGTTTCAAAATATGTAAAGAAAATGGGGGGTCACCGTCCATCCTGGCGAGTAAAATCGGATTGAAAATTGGCGGTTTTTTGGCTTAGTTGCATTGTATATCGCCATTGACGCGCGCGCGGAATTTCAACTTTGATTGGCCCGTATGACGTCATATTGAGTCGGATCAACTTGAAACTTGGTAGAAATATGCCTTGACATTTCAGACATTCGATCCGTGCGATAAAACGGGAAATTTCTATTCCATATGAGCTGTGCGTGCGTATATGCGCGCGCGCGTACGCGCCCGTCGATTTTTTTTGAAATACTGTAAATGACCTGAAACGTGTGCAAAACAATTTTGAGGTTGATTAGAGCATGTTTTAATTTCAACGCGCGCGTACGCGCTCGTTTACTATGAACGTGACTAAATTTTATGAAATATATCAATAGACCTTGACTTGAACTATATATCTTAATTTCATAAAAAAAATTCCGTTCCATTAATGAGATATTGATGTAAACGTGATTTCAGATAATGACGTCATAATGACGTCACGGTTAACTGATCACATTGATACACTAGATCTGTCGTCCTTAAGACATGATACATATAATATGGTATAAGTTTGAAAGTGATCGGTAGGGGACTTTTTGAGTTAACCGCTGCACAAGATTTGAGGAGAAAGAAATAAAGAAGAAGAAGAAGAAGAAAGAATCCGTACAGATACAATAGGTGATCCGAGAGGATACTCGGATCACCTAATTAGCATACGGATAGAATATCATGTATTGATTAACATGACAAAGTACTGAATTTCTAGAATGCTTCTGCACGGTGACATAACTACTGAAACAGGATGATACGATATACATGCTACCTAGTTCCTAAATACAAAGATACATCCCTAAACTTATGAATTGACTTATTGAATCGACTGTATCAAAAGATACAGTCGATTGTAAACTCCTCTACCGCACAGGCTGCCATAGACTTATGATAGAAATCAATTAAAACCAATTATAACTCATCATTAAACAAGTCCCGCGTGTGAGATATTAGCGGAATCTAATAATAAACTGCATGCATTTTACCTAAAGTATTTCATTAAAAAAATAAACAATCATGTGCGGTAAATGTAACTCCACACAAATCGTTCAAGATTCTCTCAACCTTTCTACAGAATTGTTATAGATATAGCATAATTTTCTGCGAAAATGATCTTATAGAGTAATATATATAACGTCATATTATGCCATAGATAATGTTGACAATATTATTTTACAGTGAAACAACTTTTATGCATACCATAATATATGCGAACTTCTAAAACACACACACACACACACACACACACATACAAATCTATTAAAAACACACGTGTGATTCGGTAAATAATCGTTCATTGTTTTCCTCTTCAGTCCACGAACAGCGCTAGGAGATAAAGATGCCCTTTAAAAAAAAAAAAAAAAAAATGGCGGACGAAGCCCTACATGTCCGCACAGTGTGTAGCACAGTTTGTGCATGCACAATCCGCCGTCTAGCTTTTGCAACCTCTATGGTGGCAGTCGCGTAATTCCCCCACTGAACATTTCATATTCATTTTGTATAGCAGATCCCATTCATGTAAGCAGGTGGCGGCGCGTTGGGTTTCCCCGTTTTCGTTTTGCGCTTGCTTGCTTGGAATTTGGAGAGGTTTGACAAACGGTGAGGAACTGGCCAGAAGCGATTACCTCACTCGCTGGATGTAGACTTTCTGCGGCAGTTTTCGCAATTCAATTGCACAAGTGGGCCTATCGTGCACTGGCAAAATATGAAATGAAGCACGTCACAGCTTGGCGTATACAAGAACAGCATACAATGTTCTGTCAGGAGTGCCATGTTTTCATAATTCGCGTTGTAGAGGCGAAACATGAGATATTTGGAAAATAAGTGTAGGAAATTGCAAAGAGGAACTGGGATGAAATATCACTATTTCTCATATTATCACGATTCGAATTGCGACGTGATGTTATGATAGTAATAATTCATTATATCATAACAGCTTGTAATTTCTTAAGTCGCGATGTCACAACCTAAATATTGAAATCTTAGACTCAATCAGGGACAGCACAATATCAACAAAATCCGTTTTGTATTAATCCGTTTGTTTTTTTCGGGCAAAGTCAGTTCAATGAAAGTGCATGAACAGAAAGAGCATCAAATGCGGTATCACTATCGCAGAGCCAATGCGATTACATCTAAATAAAGAGGAATGTCAAATGTCGAGCGAGCAAAAGAAAAAAAAACCCCACAAATATCAATAGTAATAATATTATAATAGCACTGATGTGCATGATTTCCGAGCCTCAGAATTTATTGTGTTGAAGTTGAACCTCCAAATGTATACTATAGACAAAAGTATTGTCAACGCATTCTTTTTGTCATATGTGATTGGAGAAGGAAATATTAGTGTTTATGCACTCACAGTAAAGACATCAGAGAGAGAGAGAGATCAGTATTTTGAAAAATTAAAAGATTAGATATAGCACTTATATCGCAAAAAACATTTACACAAGATTATCCTTATTACCACAGCATGTATCCAACCTCAGTGCATTGCAAACTGACAAAACAACTATAGACAGTCGGGTGCTGATGTATCCGTATATTCACGTTAGCACGTCCTTCTCACCTCCATATTTTATCAGGGTATACAGAAAGAGTTTGGTGAACATGTCATAGACACTATACTTGTGTTTTGAAAACACGAAGGATGCATGGTTTCATATATCTGCATGCGATTCATTTCTTTTTTTTGCTGATTGTAAAATCTCGTTCCACTCGTTCTCGTTCCAACAAAGGCATGAATATGCTCTTAGATTAACTTCAATATAAATACTTGATGATAGCGGGTGTGGTACAATTCATATAAAACGAATATAGGGCAACTATTATAAGATCGCGAAACTGTAAAATTGAAGAGTTATTATAATAACTCTTCAATTTTACAGTTTCGCGATCTTATAATAGTTGCCCTAAATATATTTATATACTTTGGTGAAAGTATACACGTTTGGTGGGCCGGCCGTGTCGTCACTTTAGCTACCCGAAACTGTTTGAAGAGACAACACTGGCAAATTGTGCAGTGACCTACCAATGATGCTTTCTAGCAAATGTTTTCCACCACGGTTACTGTATTGTAATGTCAGTAAAGAGAAGTAAAATGTTATGTATACTGACCGCACGGAATTCGAACATAATGCGTAGTTGCATTGCAGAGATTCTAAAAGAATGCGCACGGTAAACATTACAACATTACCATGCATGGGTCGTCGATTACATCTGCAGCATGGTACCATCATTAATATCCTCGTTGCCACTATCATATGATAAAGATGCAAATGCATATCCATGCTTCAAAACTGTAATACTGTCCTAAACTATAGTTGAATTGATGACATTTTTGATGTTTGTTGTTGTTGTTGTTCATTTTCCATCTGTGAAGATGGCTGGATAGCCCATATTCAGCTACACTAAGCTGGTCTTCCATGGGGTCCAGTTGGATGTGGGGTGGGACCACTTCACCGGGTTAGACACCCTGCTCTTTGCGATGAATGAATGAAGCGGGATCTTTTACGTGCATGAGCTGTGACTCTCTCATACACGGGACCTCCATTTTATGTCCTATCCGAGGGACAGAGTGTTTTGCCTCTTGCTATTATAGAGAGGATGGTATGCTTACACACAACATTGCTCAGTCCAGACTCGGGTTCGAACCCGGGCCGCGTGATCGTGAGGCAGACGCGCTACCGACTGAGCGACTGAGCGTGTGTGTGTGTGTGTGTGTGTGTGTGTGTGTGTGTGTGCGTGTGTGTTTGTATTTGTGTTTGTGTTTAAATTTATATGAAGATATTGCATTAGCTTAGATTTAGGTTAAAATCAAAGTAAGATATTATGACCTACCACATACTTATAAGTAGGTATGATCAGAAAGTGAACATTGCATTTTTAGGAAATTAAAATGCCCTATGATATAACAACTTGGCACTAACTTTCCTTGTGAAAAAAAAAAACAAACAAAAACAAAAAAAAAAAAAACACAACATTCCATCCAAACAGTTTTTGCGATCTATATGCAAAGCGAAAATATGTAACTCTGCATCACAAAACAACACAAAAAGTTGCCAGACATGTAGTTAAGAGCATATTGTGATATAGAAGGCCTTAAGCTTTGAAATGACAAATAAGACGAGTACTGTAATTCAATACAAAGAATGGAGAGAAAGCATCAGGCCTACGAACTGTAAGTGCGGTTATACTGAGAAATGGGGCTTTGAAAAGTGAACGACACAAAGAGCAGGAAATAAAACTCCCCAGCAAGTCAACATAACCCCTATGACAGAATAATCAAACTAAACAGGAAGTTTGCACATCCATTTTGTTCATTCATATCTATTAATGACTGAAACGAATTTTCAGTACAATTCTATAGCATCATTATAGTTTCGAAATGAAATACTAGTACTCCAGAGTTGAAAGTGAAGAGTCTTATAGTTTCAAAGTGAAATATAGTGGGGGGCGCAAGGGATTTTTGGTTCAAAATTTTCCAAAAGCACCAAAATTTGGCACACATGTAGCCCAAGCCATACTATTTCGATTTTTGATGGGCGCCAAGAAGGGCGCCCTCTGGGGCGGCCATTTTGGCAAAATCCAATATGGCCGCCATATAGGTTTAAAGGTCACCTGCATTTGAAAACATAAAAGTTTTACAATCATTTAAAAAGTCAGGTTAAGAGGTTTTCTGGGTCAGGGAATTCGAATCTGAAGTTGTTTTTGTGGTTTGAAGTCAATTTTTCCTTAAAAGATCACCTAAAGGTCATATAAGGGTCAAGCCATTGTATTCATTAGAGTTTATTGAAAAAAATGGCTTGCCCATGGTCAATATTCCAGGAATGCCAGCCTTAGTAATAGAATTGCAATTGTCGACGACTGAAAAAAGGCGTATTTCTTGTGAAGGGCGCCCTCCAGGGCGGCATATTTGCAAAATCCAATATGGCTGCCACCTACGTTTAAAAGCAAGTATAACAATTAAAAACCTTTAAAGTGTTACAATAATTTGAAAAGTCAGTTCTAGCGGTTTTATGGGTCAAGGAATTCGATTCTGAAATTATTTTTATGGTCTAATGTGAACTTTTCCTTATAAGGTCTCCCTAAGGATTATTTGGGGTCTAACCATTATATTCACAATAGGCGATTTAGAAAATGGCTTGCCTATAGTCAATATAGGAGGAATGCCAGCCCTGCTAATAGAATTGCAGTTGTTGAGGGCTGTGAGAGAGGGAGAGGTTGACTTTCTCACGAGTAACATCAATATAAACTATCTGCTTTCGTGTTAAGATATCAAACACTAGGTATACACTCATGAATTATAATAAGAACCCTTTTCTGAGAGTAATTAGGTTTAAGGGATCTTACTCAGATCCTTATTTCACAATTAAATTTGAAGACCTGATAACCCTTCAATTTCATTTTTAATGATTACTTACGGTAATTTTTTTTTTTCTGCATCATTTCAATTATGGCCTGTTATAATATGGCTACATAAGCTTAAGTATAAGTAAGATTCTGTCCAAAGCTATGGAATATCATAGTTCATGCCACAGTTATTTTTACATTACAGGCGCTAAGAAGAATATCCTCACTGACTGGTCATATTTGCGGAATTCAATATATTTGCATTTGCTTTAATGACAGCCAAAAGAGCTAGTTAGAATTATGGGTAATGCCATTTCAAAGAGTTTTCAAGATGTGATTATTGGCTTATTATTTTCATCTGCAAGGAATGGAATAAAAACATACATATATGAGAAATAGATCCCTAATGATACCTAATATATTGATAGTTTAGCAATAAGGGGAGGGGGCTACTCTCTTTATTACCATCGTTCTTGACGTTGCCACTAAAAAGAGAAGTGTTTTTATTTCTCTGTTGCAGTTCAGGGATCCTCAATCACAGTAGGTATTCATATTTCAGATTTAAACTCAGTGGAATGACAATTATGAAGATCACTCCTAATCTGGATGAAAAAAAGAAAAAAAAAAATCTGTCGTGTTTAAGGGAGTTTTTAGTACATCAGGTAGGCATCAATTTGCTATTTTCGAACTTGTTTAAGAAAGTTCGACTCTAAAGTCCTTACAGGAAATTTTATGTGCCTCCACAGCTAAATATGCCGTTCAGAGGACATGACGGTCCTGGTGACGCCATGTAGGGAAAAAGCATATTTCACAGGTGCCACAATGACACCATTAACAGGGTACACATTAGATATGCTATAGTAAAGCTTTCATGACACCTTCTAGGGTCTATTAAGATTCCATCCAAAGTGCTTGGACGCAAATTGGTATGATATCACAACACTTTATAAGTTGGTATCTCGTTAGTCTGAAGAATATAGGTTGCAACTATACTCTCCGCAACATCTCTACGACGCACGTCTCCTGGAGACGAGCCCAATAGGATTCGCAGGAGAATCGAACATTTTCGATTTTTGCAGAGACTATTTCCGTCTTCCAGCTTGTCTCCGAGACGTCTTTGCGAAGTATCCATCACTGTGGCCATGTAGATCGTGGGGACTAAATATGTCTGCAACATCTTCAAGATGTCCCCACATCTTGTGGAGACCGTAATAACATAATGGCGACGAAAGGGAGAAGTCGCTGAGAAAAGACGTCTCTGATAAGTCCCTGCGACTGCAAAAGCCGTGCCAACATCCCTGTGACTTCCAAGCAAATAAGTTGTCCCTTTGCTTGAAGATGTCTTCCTGGAAATCGCGTTAGTTGTGACAGCGAAAATCATTTCTTCGAGACGCTGCCATTGCGACAATGTCTCCTCCCGCAGATAGGCCCTCAATTCCCTCCCCCTCACCCACTTTAAGTTGGCAGCAATATCAACCTACTGACCATGGCTCATCTGACAACTGCTCTAAATTGTGCATTTTCACATTCATTCATTCATTCATTTCATTATTTTTTTTTCCATTTCGATGTTTTCCACCTCCCAATGCATGCCTTGAAACAGCTGTGGTGCAGACGAATGAAATTTGGTACTGAAGCATTGGGGAGAGTGGCTGATAGTACTAGCAATTGCCATGTACCTGTGCCATCTTTCCTCCAACTCCACTCCCTGAAGTCAGGGATCATCATGACCCATCAAGCATGCTGTCATGATTCCAGTAGAAACTCACTTGCAGCAGCACTCATCTTCGAAATGTTGATACAGCGCCGCTTGAGCAGATAGGATGGTTTCTGATGATCTGCTCCTACGTTATGACGAGATGATGCCTACCCTGACGCTGGCTGCCCCATAAACCTTGTTGCTCATCAATCCTTGCTGGTAATGGGCACGATTACTAAAGTAGTTAATGTGTCAGTGAGCTCTGGTTTGCTGACCCACACTACTTAGGCATTTTGCCTTCCACATCAATGCACTACTTAATCATTTTGCATTCCACATCAAAGCAAGTCTGAAGTAATGTTGCACCGTGTCAGTGCCTGATGTTGTGCTCTGGAAGAGAGGTATGCTGTACAGGAAAGAGCTGAAAAGGTCTTTATCTTTTCAATACCACGACCCACCCGTAACTCCGTCAGATCAAAGTGATTAAAAAAAGCACACTACTGAAAATGTGATGTTATGCTCATCCGTGCGATTGAATACTGTTTTCAGAAAATGCTTTCAGAAAACATTATGTCATCCTTTGTAAGGATATCTTTGCGTAGATCGCATCTAAGATGTTGGAAAGCTGAAGGGTTGTGAGATCACAATTCCTGTTGGATATTTCCGTCTCGAATCAGGTGCTCAGGATGAGTTGTCCGTCCAATTTATTCTGGATGTCTGTGCGCTGATAAATGAGGGCAGTTCCTTATTTTTCAATCTTAATTTTCAGGAAGACGCTACGCTCTTCCAATCATAACTTGAGATTTGAGTGGTGCCATCACCATCTCTTGTCAGAGGACTGCACAGTGTGCCTGCACAAAAATGTTAAGATTATTTTCTTCAGGATCAGTATCCCATACAACATCAATAGGTGTTCAGTCTCCCTAGTCATCATCTGCGCTTTCAGTAAAGAAACGGTTCCGTTTGATAAAAAGAGAATAAAAAAGGATAAGAAAAAACCTTCAGCTGAATTGTCTTCACCTACTCTGATAAGATACTGCCATTAAAGGACTTCAATGATCGAATTTAGTTAACTGCCCCTAGAAGACTGGTCTGAAATGGATTGAGGAGCTCGATTCCCTGGGAGCTTCGGCCATTGCTTCCTTCACTGAAGAAGCAGACGTTGTCTTGTCAAGGGAGAGCAGGCAAACACCAATTTCAGCAGGAGGAGAATCATATCGCTTGCCAGCTGGAACGTTATGTAATTGACCATGAAAGGTGACGAGGTGGCTCAGTCGGTAGCGTATGGCTTGTGGTCTAAAGACTTGTGTTCCGGCGCGGGTTCGAGTCCCACTTATCTCAAGTCTAGCTGAGCAATGGTGTGTGTAGTAGAGGCACAACACTTTGTACCCCATCACTTGGATATAAAAAGTGGAAGTCCCTTGTGTGTAAGAACCACAAATCCAGACAGATGAAGAGATCCCTAATCGGCATAAATAGTGAGAACTTTGAGCAAAGAAAATGAGAAAAGAAAACGAAACCAATGGAAGCCCGTTTTCTGTGCTCAAAGATTTCAATATATATATATAGCTTAAATATTTTTTTTTCATTTATTTATCATAATCATTATTGATATGTAGGGGGATGGAACCGCTCTTGGCCCTAATTGACCATTGAAGGAGTATGGAAGAGGCGACAAATGAGACAGAATAGGGGTACCAGTGAATTGCAGTCGAATGCTCACAGACACCTTTTCGAAAAATGCACAGAATGCCTGATTTGACCCTTATTTGACCTTGAAAGTGACCTTGAGAGGTGAGAGTGACCTTGAATTGCAGAAATGATATTTAGAATCACATTCTCTAACCCCGTTAAATCTTCCACATGGGATTCATAACTTTAATCAACCTTTTCAATTTGTAACTGCAGTTGACCTTTAACCCGGATGGCGGCCATATTGGATTTCACCAATATGGCGGCCCCAAAGGTTTTTAGTCTTGGCGCCCATCAAAAATCGAAAGAGTATGGTACAAGGGACCTATGAGCCAAATTTGGTGCTTTTGGAAGAATCTGAACCAAACCGCCCATTTTGAGCCCTTAGGCCCCCAACTAATACTAGAGTTGAAAGTGAAGAGTCTTTAAAGGGTCTCCCATGCTCATCTGAAGCTGTAAGAAAGCTATACTGTACGTCACACCGAAAAAAAAAATGTTCAAGAAATAAAAACAATTTCTCATTCTTTTTAATACTAAACTTAAAAAAAAATACAGAAGAACAATTGTTCTTTCAGAAAATAATTAGTATTTCAAAAGGTAAATGAAAATTATAGGTTCACATAGTTTACCTGTTTTGAGTGCTCACGGAAAATCCGGTAAATGCGACTTTTAGTTGATTTGGTGGTGCACGGTAACGTAAAAGTCCACAAGGAGGATTTGTCTTATTACAATAATTGGTATCAATTTTCAGTAGACCAAGTGGCAGAAATTGTTGACAACTGAACGCAGAATCTATGGAAATGATCATCTCATTTTCGTGAATTATACGTTATATAAGTGTCATATTTGTTAACAGAGCACATTTTGAAATACCTGTAATCACAGGATAGAGCACTTCCGTTTTGTTGTATAGTGCCACGGAAAACAGAAAAGATCTGTATATGAAGAGACTCGCGGTCTCTTTATCTAAATTAACATAACTTATTGAATGGATAAAGAATGATTATTTCTTATTCGCAGTATTGAAATTGAAAAATACTAACACAAAAGAGATGGGTTTTTTTCTAACAAAATTGAATAGTCATTGTTATACCTTCCCAAAAGGATAAAGTTAGAAAAAGAAAAAAAGCATCTTAATCTATGAAAATAATTTACCTAATTGGCATGCAAATACTTTTTGCAGATGGAGAACAAAAGCAAAATCTATGCTTTTAAAGCTAATCCGTGCATATCGAATTCTTTTGCCACGTTACAGTGCTGCACTGGGTATCGAAAAGTGTTCGTCTGTATTTCGACAAAAAAAATTATCCAGTTCGTCATGCAAGCAGTTCAAGCTTCCAAGAGCGCTGAACGTCATATTGGTCATTCTGTGCGCTCACCGGACCTATATAGTCTCACAGATTGCAAACCAAATGAGGTGTGTGTGTGTGTGTGTGTGTGTGTGTGTGTGTGTGTGTGTGTGTGTGTTTATGAAGGAATCAAATCAAATTAAAGCAAACAAAGGATTCAAACAAAACCAAATCAAACCAAATTGAGTAGGTTTGATCCTGGCCATCCCAGAATGATGTGACAGGATCTGAAATTGCTCAAGATTGCTCAAATTGCTCAAATTTGCAATTATTGGACACCACGCCCCTCCCCTCCCCTTTAAGGGATCAAGACAAACTCTTCTAAATTTCTAAGGAAACGTAAGAGATCTGAACCATGCAGAAGTAATAGATTCAAGGCACAGCTTTTTGTGTATAAGCAGATTTGTGACTGAATGGGGGGGGGGGGGGGGCTGTACATGGTGAAACTAATTATCAGTTGAGCCCAGTTAAGTTCATATTTAAAATTTTTCATTTTCGTGAAAAGGCATGACTAAAATAATTTCATCAAATATTTGGCATATCGCTGTAGGTGCAAGGTGTTATATAATTATTCTCTACCAAGTTTTTCATGCATCCATACACCAGTACATGGGGCCAAACTTATTTTACATTTTCATCTTCTTGAAAACACCACAGACATGGTCAAATTTGTCATCAAACTTGACAGCCATTATTGCTAACGTGAAATTGGGCACCATGCATGCCCCCTCTCCTGTGGGGGAGAGAGCAAATTAGGGTACAAATTCACATTTTCATACAACAGGCGGTCTACCAAACTTTAGTAATTTTATTGGCAAAACAGGCAGACAGTGCGAGAGAAACGGTGTGACTATTTTAGCCTGATGAAGTCAACAGAATTATTTAAGTCAGAACGAAAACTCGCCAATCTTGATTAATCTCCTGCTAAAAGATCATCCCCAACTGATGAAAGTTTCCTTTATCTTCTTGAAAATACGCGCCATTTTCAAATTATAATTGTCATCAAACTTGGTAGGCATTATTGCAAAAGGTGATTTAATATTTGTGTACATCGCAAATGGGCGCCAGACCCCTCAAGTTAGAGAACGTGCTGAATGTAAGTCTTCTTCTATACAAAAACCAGAAATGATAGAGCGAAAATAGCATGAATTCGTTCATTTCGTATGTGATTATGTAAGTGCATTTTCAAATTTTTAATCTTACATCCATCTGGTAAAGTGGGCCAACTGACCAACACAATATATGCATCAAATGTGATAACTATACTGCTCTCAGTGGTAAACAATACCTTTAATATGCCTAGCAAGAAGTTATTATTTAACGTTGTTGTCATAAAACAGTAAACAGGTTTTACATGCAATACTTTAGGACAACATTCGGATAAGTGAATATCAATTTATATTTACAACCTACATATGCTATAGGCTTACATAATGATTGTAACACGGGTATGTTGGAGAACATACAGTTGCTCTAGTCCGAGTTCAAGTTCCCTCTTTGGTAAACTCTTTTGTCCCCGATGAAAAGGCCACCAGGCAATCATCTGAGCACCCGGCGTTTGTTTGGTAAACAAATCCCTTTCTTACCTGAGAGCTGAATGAACATCATCTGGCGTGGGTCAGCACAAGTTCTTCACTTTGCAGAACTGTGTTGATCAAGCCATATGTGTTCTTCCCCTGCTCGATACAGGTAACAATTATTTCATTTCATATATTTCTTTGCTGTCTCAGTATGTTTCACATATTGATACGTGTACTGATGATGTATTTTGTGTTTTGATAGTCAGAGGATTGGCAAATCATGGAAATAATGATTATAATTGAGCTTTTGTTATAACAGACTGCAATGTGTAAGTCACGATTCTAGGCCTACTTATTGCGATTGACTGTTGGTCGTTGCTCGGCAATAATATTTCATTCCAGTTGTTGAAGCAACCGAAGCTTGATTTGTAGTTATATTTATCCTTTTCTTTATTATTTTTTGTCTTTTAATTTTGCTTCTCACAATTTGTCATCCTAGCTTGACGCATGGCAAGGAGCAAGGTACTTACAATATAGCATCTCTATGAGTTCTTTTATATCTCATTCGATTTTCTTAACACTTTAATTGCAAATTTTCTGAAAGTCCCCACCAAAAGTTTATAGATCTCTGAATTTAAAATCTAAAAGAAGAAGAAGAAGAAGATCTAGAAGCTGCCTCGTGTCAGAGGGGCTCGTTATAACTCGTCCTAGTTCTAGACATAATATGAAACTCTACCAAAATATAATTGCTCCGAAAATTCTGACAAATACTCCGCAACAAACATTTAAGTTGCTCCACCGACAATATACATACCTGCATTTGCGACACTTGCTACTCCGCAGCTATATCAAGGCATGCCGGAATTTTCTAAAGTTGCATGGCAGTGACCAACAAAAACCAAAACAGAAGAATAAAGCCACCCAAAAACTCTTTGGTTTGGATAGACGCCCATAATATACATTTGTGTGCCTGTTTCTTGTTTGCTCATTTTGTTTTGAATGATTGTTTTTCGTTTATCTTTTGGTATGATTATCATGGCACCATCTATGCTATTTTATGTCACTATCCTTTCCCAATAAGGTGTCAGAGTAAATTTTCTCTATCAAGTGTGTTATATATTTTTGTATTATTAACTCACCCGTTTTGCTGAATTACTATAGTGTTACGCCGAATGTTTGGTTATCTCTCTCTTTGCGCTCTCAGTGCTGTGACATGCTGGTGGTACGCATGGAGATCGTAGCTATTATAGCGTGTTGGTATCCTTTGTGAGTTGTTCGCTGCATGAGGTGTCTGGGTCAAAGGTCAGTGATATCGAAATTATGGTAGTAACGGTGGCTCCGAATGTTTGGAGAAGGACAAAATTATCTGATTACGAATAGTAATAATGACTTTAAAAAAAGAGTTAACAGATACAATTTTGCCATTGATATTGTCCTTGAATGTTTTTATTTAAACTTTTCCCCTAAATATTCCCCAAGTGTGGATCACATCATTGAATTTCAGCTCTAAGAATGCAACAGCTCTAAAGTGTGGGATGGGGATTTGATTATGTGACTTACAATGTGTTTTAGTGGATTATTATCAGCCCTAAACTAGCCCACATTATTTTGGAGGAGAAGCTCCGCTACCGTAAATCTGTTCACCATAAGTTTTCTACTTCCTTTTGGTGTCTTTTTATGAAACTTATGACGCATAATGTTTGTTTGTTTGTTTGTTGATTTTCCATAATATGAGAAGATGGCTGGATAGCCCATAAGCTGGTCTTTCATGGGGTCCATAGTTGGATGTGAGGTGGGACCACTTCAGCTCTTTGCGATGAATGAATGAAGCGGGATCTTTTACGTGCATGAGTTGTTGCTCTCTCATACACGGGACCTCCATGTACCATGGCAACAAACAAACACAAATAAGTTCAGTTTCACATTTGGAATCAGTTTTAATGTCTTTTTATTCATAGGTATGACTGAAGACAGCAGATTTTGTTAGTATTTTTTTATATGACAACTGATGCAATTAGGCCTATTGTGCATGTTTTCAAGTTGATATATTTAAGTAGATTACTTTGAACAGCCTATACATTAACATGCGGTTATCCAGAGTTAAGCTTCCTCAAAACAATGCATCCAAATACATTTTTCATTTGATAAAAAATTATCATTTGATCTTAATCATAAGAAAAAGTTAAAACAAGTTGAACTTACTGTTTAATGTTGGCGTATGAGAAATCTTTCACTGATTGGGAAAATATGTGTGATAAAAACTCTTGTATTGCCACAATTTCTGTATCTTTTCTCGGTGTTAGGTATCCAAATCCCTCCTGCTTTTTTCAAAGTATTGAAAAAGATATTTTATAGTTTTATTTAGAATGGTGGTAAGGATAGGGTGAAAAGGAAATTAATGTGTAATGATTATACGCAATGTGGTCTTTGTAAGATTGATCCTTATACATATGCCCATGGGTTAAAGGCTTATTAGACAAAAATTATGACAGTGTGTGGAAGAGAATTGAACTCGCATTTAAAAAAAAAATCATGAAAACATAGATATTTTTTGGATTTCTCATGCTCCATAATCCATTCTGAAAACTCTTAATAACATCCAGTTGGCAGATTCCTTCCGGACTTGGTATATTTTTAGGGAAGGGGCTTCTATGGAAATCTTAGGGAAAACTTTCTCAGATATTGGGATTTGTCAGTCATTGTGGTTCAATAAGAAGATAAGATCCAAAATCAAAACAATATCTGTATTATGATGAATGGTATGCAAAAAATGTTCGTAAGGTTTCAGATCTATTGAACCCACCTCTCCCTGGACACAAATTATTTGAATAATTGATTTTAGACTTCGACGTTTCTCGTAAAGATAGAAGGAAATATACATTTTTGTTGAAAAGTATACCAAATTCTTGGTTAGAATCCACTAATGTAGAAAATACTGACAATTATGTTTTGGTATGATTGTTGATAAGCTTGTTCAATCTAAAAAAAGTCCCTAAGTATGCATATCATGTAATACAAGATAAAATACGAATGTACCCCAGATGACCATTATGAATATTGGAAAAGATATGTAACTATTCCACCAGACTTGAATTAGGAAGTGGTCCATAATGTGAACTTCATGTGTTCCATCGATACTCGTTTACGTTCTTTTTATTTTAAAATAAATCTATTGCTTTAAATGATTTTTTTGTTTAAGATTAAGAGGAAAGATTCGCCTAACTGTAGCTTTTGTGGAATATTACCTGAATCAATTATTCATTTGTTTTGTGAGCGTATAAATGTAGTAGTGGCCCTATGGAATGATTTGTTGCAAACAATTTTGAAACATGATAGTGATTTTAGTTTGGATAATTTCAAGAAAATTTTTGGAGTTTCTTCAGATAAATTTTTATCTTTTCTGTTTTTGTTGTTGAAATATTTCATTTATATATGTAAATTTAAAAACATTTAGACCCAATTTTGAATCTTTTAAGTTACATTTGCAAACTAAGAAAGAAAAGAGAAGGCCCTATCATGTGGCTAAGAAACGAGGTAAACTCCATCTTCAATTTAAGAAATGGAAATTTGATTTGTAAAATTCAGCAAAGATTTAACATAGACTGTATTTGTTAGGGTAGAACCTGCAAGATATTATACTAGGAACTACCACAATAATTTGTTTATTGAACAAAATGATACTGCGTTTTATGTATTATTGATGATCTTGTTTTTATTGTTAATCATATTTTTGTTCCTTATGTTCATAATCATTGTGTAATTTCTTGTTTGTAATCATGAAAATCAATAAAACATACAAATAAAAAAAACCCAATGCATTCAAATATTCATAACATAAAAGAATATTAAACGAAATATTCAATTATCATTGAATTAGCTATAGTGCCATCTTGTCATTTTTCTTGATTTTTATGTGGTTTATAAGCACCGTTTTCTTGTAAGATTTGGACCTGTAAATGCTCTGAAAAGGTCAATATGAGGTTCAAATGTGTCTTTATAATCTATAGATAAAGATAAACGGGGGAAAAAAAAAAGTAGTTGCATTTTCGCCTCAACTGTCCAACGTATACTATGTCTTAAAACTAGCTAACTGATTACGATTTCATGTGATTTTTTTTTTTTGTTTTCTTTGTACTTCGACAAAGTGCTCCCTGTTTGGTTTCCTATTGAAACTTTGATGATGCCTATCATTTTGTATATAGAGTATATATCTTGTTTTACATTAACTTTGTTGTGCCAATTTTCAGAGCAATCGGTGGATCAAAAATGTGGAAATCATACAGGGAGCAGATCGTGCCCTCCATGGTTGATCACATTTTTGTGCACAATAATGCGAGAGCTAGACCCACTAGGTTCTTTCCTCCCCTTTTTTTAAACGTTAAAATTGTACAGAAAGAACATAGGCCTAAGTGAAATTAATGTGTCAAATATACTGTAAGATAAAGTGATATGCAGATCTGCGGCGGTCGGGTCATCTAAAAACAATGGCTGATGGGGGCTGCTGGTCAAAAAGACAAAAAGAAAAGGAAATCAAGAAAAAAAAAATCACAACACCCATGAATTTCCAAGGGTTCCGTCCTTAGATTCTTCCAGTCCATGTGGGCGGGGTACGTGACCTTGACTCCGTCCTCGGTCCTGCAGCACACCACTCCCTCCCCCCCCCCCCCCCCCCCGAAAAAGGAAAAAAAAAAAGTTTCGCGACCCACCCATGGCCATGTAAATATCAACACAATTCATAGCCACAGCACAGTGAGATCATGAACAGATTGATTATACAAGTGTACTAGTAAACTAGATTGTATATTATATGACCGTATTTTATCTGCCTGTCTACCAATACGTATCTACCTCTGTGGGCGGCGTACAAATACTACAATGCGCTGTGTGGCGAGTTTCCTCTTTTCAAACACGATCATAACACGACCACTCATCCCCGGCCCTTAGAAGCCTTCGGGTGACAGCCGTGCGGTGACATCTGTAGTATGGCGTTTGTCAGGAGCCGTGCTCTGGTCATTGCTGTGACTTTTAGCTTTATGGCAGGATTCTTCATTGGGTTTAAAGTGAATTCCTCCTACCGCCGTTATCTTCAGAGGAAAAGGGACAGGCTGAACAAAAAAGCTTTTGACATTCAAAGGCAACTCACGACTCAGTAGGGTTAGTTTCCCATCATGTTAACTCGATGGATATTGCGTGCCTGTGTGTAATTGTGTTCATGTGCTAAAGCCAACAGAGTTGTCAGGTTGTAGGATTTCTAAGGCGAAACCTTCATGATTGTAACAATAGAATTAAAGATACGACATAGGACTATAAGACTCTTGTTAGACCTCTATTACTAATACTAGATTACTGTTCTACAGTCGATCTGGGACCCCCACACTCAGACTCTGGTAGACAGACTGGAAGCAGTGCAGAACAGAGCAGCATGTTTTGTTAGAGGTGATCACCGGTACTCAAGACGCAGTAGTGTTACAAAAATGAAGTGTGAGCTGGGCTGGGAGCTGCTGAAACATCGATGCAGAGTAGGACGCATTACCACATTCCGTAAAGCGCTTGCGGGTCGCCTATCCATCCCAGTTCGAAAAGCCCTGCGTCCGGTCCGAAGGGTTCTCCGGAAATCATCCACTACAAGCTTCATCCCAATCGCCACGAACAGAAACTGTTATAAATACTCGTTTATTCCCTGAGCAATTATAGACTGGAACTCACTCCCGGCTCCCATCAACAGTTTCTAACATCACAAAAAAGGACTCTTTTAAAGCAGCAACCCTACAATACATCCAGGAGCAAAGCAACTAGACCCCACACTTCTCTCTCCATGCAATTTAACACCAGCGCACCCCCTGTCCAGTTGGCCCCTACTAGGGGTGTTGGACAGTACATATGAAGAAGAAGAAGCGAGTGATATGTAGCCACCGATCCGTATCCGGCCCCGTGAAGCGGTGCCCATCCCGGTCGGTCAGCCGAGATGCTCCGCTGGTGTCCATTCTTTCCTTCGAGACACACAAGTTTGCGTTGCGAGAGAGGATGGTGACCGAAAACCAGGATCAGGAGCAAACTGGGTGTTTGTGTGTGCGTGTGCGTCCGTGCCTGTGTGTAATTGTGTCCATGTTATTGTGTCTGAGAAAGTTTTAAACTTTATCTGTAAATAACTTGCTATCCCCTATCAATACAATTTGTCTGTTGGCCTTTGATGTTATTGTGTACCATCCCAGTAGACAATTACAGTAAGTAGTATAGCTTCCCTGTGAAAAGTTGCAACAGGGATTACCGTACTTAAGTACACTTCAAGGTTCAAATGGTTTACATCAAGAGCCGGGATGATCTATTCTTGATTTAAATAATTGTAGCGTGAATGTCAACCAAGTACTATTGCCCAGTCACAATTGCCGGTTAAAGAAAAGAAAAAAGTCATGATAAAGATTACTTTTATATTGTAATGAATAGGCCTAGATTAGATTGATTAGATCAGATAATGGAAAAAAAAAACAAAGCTCCTAAAATCGGGGCGGGGGGGGGGGGGGGGGCTGGATTTCATAAAGCATTCTGTCAGGCAGCTTCACTCTCAGCCAATCGGGTGTGAGGATTTGGGTAGCTTTTAACAGTTTGTCAGAAAAATATCTGACACAAAGCTTCATGCTTCCCCCCAACCGTATTTATGTTTCTTTCTGTTTGTTTGTTTTATAGCTTGTTGATTTATCCAGTTTGACAAGTTGTTTTAGAGTAATATACTCACAGGTAGAAGAATTGGTTGGCTACAAATTGGTACTACTAATTCTAAACAAGGAAAGCCACCATTATCGTGTTAGAGCAACTCTTTCAATAGAATTTAATGTGTGATCATTGTTATGGAATGATCCTCCCCTTTCCCCGCCCCCAACACACAAAGTACCGGTAGTTGTATCCTCTAAAGTATCTTGCTCTCATCTATACCATGCTTGCCAGCAAAGCTATTAATGTTATTCAAGCCCTAAGGTACATGTATCTCAGCATTGAGGAGTCTGTTTTGCTAATGGAATCTCAGAGAGATGTGCAAGATTTGGTGATGGAAATGATTAATGGAAGTTATTGAAATTTACATGTTCAACTTTATCAAACTGTCAGCAGTATTATGAAATGTAACTTTTTAATTTTTGCAGTCCATTTGTCATCTTAGATAAAAACTGAGAATGTCATCGACTGGGACCCACGAACCAGCGATAATAGTGCATGGTGGCGCTTTAACAACACCTGCCGGAGGATGCGAGAGGTACCACTCTGGTATCCAGGAGGCTGCCAGAGAGGGGTACAAGGTGTTGATGGGTGGTGGGACAGCAGTGGATTCTGTGGAGAGGGCTGTGTGCGTCTTGGAGGACAACCCATTGTTTAATGCAGGTTAGACTGAAATTGAAATGCATGCATGAATGCAATATGTTTTTTTTTTTTCTTAAGCACCATCATTTTATTGCATTGTATGGCATTATGTAAAAATCCCACATTGAATTGAATTTCCTGCATTATTATTTGTGTGTGTTATGGGACAATTAAAATGAATTGAATGATGGGGGGGGGGGGGGAGAGACATTTCATTAATTGCTTTGTCAGGTATTTTTTCTGACAAACTGTCATAAGCTAAGTCTGAATGGCTGAAAGCAAATTTGTCTGAAAAAATATAAAATAAAAATGTATAATATGAAAAAGAATAAGAGACCACTTTCAATATAACATATAAAAGAGCATACAATTATAAGAGGTGGGACCACCTTTTTTTTTTTGCCAACTTTGCTTTACGTTTGGGGGATATCTCAGCCATTTCAAACTGATTTTCATCAAGTAAATATTTAATTCCTCTTAGGAGTGTATGCTCTTTATTTCATAAATGGTTTCTAATTATCTCATTAAAAGCTAAAATCTGTATTCTCACCTCAACCAAAACTATACCATCCCTCTATGCAGCACTTTCTTTTTGCATAGAGGGTTAAAAGTCACTTTTCATGTTGTGGTCAAGATCAATTGAGTTCACCAAATGTGAGCTGATTGCCATCTTCGCATGGCAGATGAAAAGATAGCATGAGAAGCAGATATATTCCAGTTGAATTACATTTTTGTCCCCGCCCAACGAGTTCGAGCAGGGGACTATGAAACGGGCTCCGTACGTGTGTGTGTCTGTGTGTCCGTCTGTCCGTCTGTCCGTGTGTCCGTCCGTGCGTCCGTGTGTGATCAAAATGTTCAAAATGCTACTCCTTCGCCATTTCTAACCCGATTTTGATTCCGTTTGCTTTGTATGATGGCACTAGGTGAGGGCTTCAAAACTTCTACACAGAATTTTGACCTTTGACTTCTTTGACCTTTGACCTTGATTTTTGACCTATATTGTACATTGCCTACAAAATGCTACTCCTTCGCCATTTCTAACCCGATTTCGATTCCGTTTGCTTTATGTGATGGCACTAGGTGAGGGCTTCAAAACTTCTACACAGAATTTTGACCTTTGACTTCTTTGACCTTTGACCTTGATTTTTGACCTATATTGTACATTTTTCTTCAAAATGCTACTCCTTCACCATTTGTAACCCAATTTCAATTCCGTTTGCTTTAAGTGATGGCACTAGGTGAGGGCTTCAAAACTTCTTCACAGAATTTTGACCTTTGACTTCTTTGACCTTTGACCTTGATTTTTGACCTGTATTGTACATTTTGCTACCAAATGCTACTCCTTCGCCATTTCTAACCCAATTTTGATTTCGTTTGCTTTATGTGATGGCACTAGGTGAGGGCTTCAAAACTTCTACACCGAATTTTGTCCTTTGACTTCTTTGACCTTTGACCTTGATTTTTTACCTATATTGTACATTGGCTACAGAATGCTACTCCTTCGCCATTTCTAACCCGATTTCAATTCTGTTTGCTTTATGTGATGGCACTAGGTGAGGGCTTCAGAACTTCTACATAAAATTTTGACCTTTGACTTCTTTGACCTTTGACCTTGATCTTTTTACCTATATTGTACATTTTGCTACTAAATGCTACTTACGGCGGGGACATACATTACGCGCCGCGTAATTTCTACTTTTCCTTGTTTTTTTTTTGGGGGGGGGGAGGGGGTGCTGTGGAGCCATGAAATGTGCAAAAACAAGGAAGTATACATGCTAGTATAGTATGATATTAGCTCTATAACTTCTAATTCTAGAGAAGATTTGTTTAAAGGTTCCGTAAGTTTTGGGCAACTCTAATAGTAAAGTTTTTCCAAGTCTCCCAAACAACTTCCTTTTGCTATCTTACTGTGGGTGAATCTTAATACTGGCTGTTGACAGGATGCGGTTCCAAACTCAATGCTGCTGGAGAGATAGAGATGGATGCAATCATCATGGACGGGAATTCCCTAAAGTCAGGAGCATTAGCTGGTGTGAGAGATGTCAAGAATCCCATCAAGTTGGCCAGGTGTATCATGGAGAAGGTGAGAATGACACCTGAAAGCCTCTGTAAACCTATGTTTTGTAATTTGTGAATTCATGTTCTGCTATCTGAAAGGGAATGAGCAGTGCAGGAAATCTGCGACAAGCACTTGCCATAATTATGTTCAGTGTCTTAATGGCACACTTTGCTCTCCACCAAGACTGTCAAAGTAGGGATGTGGTCAAACCGTGGTCACAGACAAAGCTATGCATAGAAAAATGGAAATTGTCCTAAGATGTTTGGGCAGCAAGAGTGCCGAAGGTGATTTAGAGCATGTTGGGTCGTATATCAAATTATATTTCTATACTGTAGAGGCCTGGAAGGCCGAGTCACACATCGGTTCCTGGAGAGTTCTTGCGCACTGCTTGATGTGCTCTCTGACTATGGTCAAGTGACATAATAGATATACCAGTAGGTAGAACTCTATAGACCTGTACCCTCTAGCTTGACTTGACACACAATCCAGACATTTAAAGGGACATTCCAGATGATTTTCATAATTTTGACATCATGTAGTGCATAAATCAACAGCTCCCTGTATAGACTTCTGGAATTTATTGTGGCCCTTGAGCAGAGAAACCAATAATCTGAAAATCATGAACAAATTACACTGAACAGTGTTGATGACATAGGAGCCTCACATATTTCAGAACTGTAGTGCTCAGTGTAATTCCATTACAATACCGCTTGCTTGACAAGTTCACCTGTGTAGAATCTATGCATGCCTTCTGTTGACTGCTTCCTTGAGCCCCAACTCATGCATTCTTACAGTGAGGCTACCATGTCATCATCCTTGTTCATTGTAATTTTGTTATAAATTTTGAAAACATTATTTTCCTCATCCCAGCCACTATAAATTTGAAACTCTGTACTCAATATAACTTACCAATATTTATAGTCATTTAAATGTAAAAGTCTGAAAATCTTCCGGATGTCCCCTTTCACTGACAGTAATGGGTGATTAAGATGCCTTTGAAGATGATTATTAAATTAATGTAATGCATAGTTTCATCATGTGGAATTACTCTCTCACCTGTTTTGGCTAGATTGTAATCGTCTTGCTCAATTACCTTGAGCCTTGTTACAAAGTAGAGACAGAGAAAGCAAAGACAGTTTGAATCAGTCACACAGTGATGCTCATAGAGATGTAATCTTGATTCCCAAGTTACCACATCTTTCCTGTCGATTTGTCCATCATAGCATAGATGCATGTTCACTTGTTGACTCTGGAGCAATAAAGGTTGTGTCTGAGTTGATCTGTAGTCACTACAAACTGTCCGGGCTAATTTTTGTTCACCAGCAGACTTAACCAGAGAACTGAATTAACTGGTGCTAATCAGACACATACACTGATATCTATAGTGCAGTCACCTGATTTCCAGGTACTCCACAAAAATATGTTTTGTTTTGTTTTTTCCAATTGGTAATAGTCTGCTTTGCATCATTAATGGGCTTCATGTTGTTTGTCACTCTGTTCAATCTATTAAACATGGTCCTTCTGTCAGGGTCATGAAGCAGTGATATGACAAGTTATGCAGGTAACATCATAAAAAAAGAACTCTTTATGGCTTTATATGCATAAATTATATATTTCTTTCACCCCACAGATGCACTTTGATTTGTAAAATCCCATAATTACCGTAATGCGTTGTATCGATAAATATTTTTCAGAATTTGATATGAATCATCCTTTACATTTTTCAAATTTTAACTACTTTGCTACTTTACATTTCATATCCCATTTGTTTGAATTTCACTCGCATGTTGGCTCTCAACAGACAGAACATGATTTTCTGATTGGCCAAGGCCTGGAATCCTTCATTGATGAGCACAACATCTCGCGGGTGGATCCTTCAAGTCTAATGACCAAGGAGAAGAAAGAGCGCTTACAAGAAATCCAGGACACAGCATTTTTGTCTGAGATTCTGCAGGAGAAGTGAGTATGCTTTAATGATGACAGCCACAAGATCATACAACTGAGTCTTGGCTTGAGTTCATTTAGACAGAAGTTGTATTGTTCTTCAAACAAAATCGTCATCATATACCAATAAAACTTTACGATATGGATGTGAACTTTGTCAAATGTCAGATGAATAGGCCTACTTTATCTCAAAGAGTGATGTACATATGTAGTTGTTCAAATTATTTTGGTACTGTTGTGATACTATATTCTGCTTGTAGATGAGATGGTTAGCTGTTTAGCATTCAAGATATTGTAAAGTCCCATATGATTTTTCCATGACACACAATTGATTCATATAGATCATGAGTAAAACCCTTGCCTTTCTTCATTCCTTGCCCTGCACATTATATATTTTCTGTGTATCTATATATATGTATGTATACATATATTGATTTTTACTTTTATATCAATCCAGTCCTATATAGTATGAATTGCTTTATATATATATATTTATATATTGATATATTGATATGTTGTGTACTCTGCATTTGTTGGTTGGCTGTCACTGTCATATTTTTTTCCACATCTTTGTATACCAGATTTAGGGCTTGCTGCTTGTTTCCACCCCCCCCCCCCCCCCCTTACTCTTGCTGTTGCTATTTCGCTCTCTTCCTAATCTTTATCCTTCTGTTGTTCCTTATCTTGTTTGATGTTGCCTCCCTATTCATCTTCATCCTTCACAGATTGCCCCATATGATCCTTGGGATCATCACTGGCCCACCTCTACCTTTGTCTGTTCACCTTCTTGCTACAATCCCCCTTCATTACCTGCTCTTCTCCCTGCCTTTGACTCCTAACCCAGCCCTTTTGTTTTCATTGTTCTGTGTCCCTAGCCTTCCTCAGACTGTGCTTCTTGTGTGTAATCCATGTGATTGCTTTCCCTGCATGTTTGTCATATTGCGTCTGACAAAGATTCTGCTAGGATTGAAAGCTCAGGCCGCTTTTGACTCCTTTTGATCAGTTTACATCACAGAGGCCTTGCTACATCTGACTTGGTTTATCTGACATACACTTTCTATATCATTTGCAAGTTGTGGTCAAAATTTTAAACAGTGAATGTACAAACAGAACCAAAGAGGAATAATTAGGAAACTTGTCTCAGTTGGATTTAGTGCTTAATTTGCCCATGTTTTGTAATGGATGGATTAAAAAAAAAAAATATTGATTGCAGATGCAGTAAAAACTAGAAAAGCACTCAGAGAGCGTAGACCTCTGCCAAGCATGCAGCTCATTTCCACCACTGATCTTGTTCCTCCATATCAGTGATTTCCACCCATACATACTTATAGCATTGTGTGCTGAAAGTCGCCCGATTTCCCAATATAGAAGCCTTTGTTACGTCATAAACCCTCAGCTGCACGGCGCTCCTCGCCCTAGCAGAAACTAGAGCATGCACTTTAGTGCGCGCATGCAAACCTCAAATACGCGCAGCCTGAACTCCCAAGTTCATTGACCCTACCTAGCAAAATATCAAAAATCCTTTATAGATTCCAAAAAAATTCTCGGATCACTACCAAAAGTTAATTGTTTGTTACTTGTGTCATTCTCAACCTTTCCTGCAAGTTTCATCCCAATCCGTTAACTACTTTTTGAGTTATTTTGCACATGGACAAATGAAATAACTAACTAACTAACTAACTAACTAACTAACAAACAAATCAACAGTAACGAAAACATTTAACCTCCCCCCCCCTTGGCGGAGGAAATTAAACAGTCTAGTGTGTTATTTATATAATATTGGATGCACTTGAGTGGTATAACAGATATATTGCATTCATCAACATGAATATTGCACTCTACGAAAGAAATCCAGTATTATTATTATTATACATACAAACCACTTTCCACGAATTTCCAACAAAAAAAAATGAAAAAGAGTTTCACTCACCATTATATTGTTTACAAAATCTAACCTTTCAACTTGTATACGGACGTGTATCTACGCACAGTACAGTACAGTACAGTACATGCATATCAGCGAGCGACTGCCGCAGCCAGCACAGACAATTTACGTGTACTCCTATGGCATTTCTCAACCTCATCGCGCAATACCACTGCTTTTCGCTTTCTTTGCAAGCGATACTGCGCACGTGTATAAAGAAACATTTGAGTGCGATATTGACAGCAGAGTACAATATTGGAAACAATATTGTACTCTTTTTCTCCATTGATACGGGTAATGTAAAATGCATAGGACAGGTATTATGCTAACAATATTGTATGCCATTGAGCAAACCCCTTGCAGGAATATTGATACATGGTTTTATTGTGTCGAAAAAGTGGCTTGTTTGTATAATAATAAACATTATTGGAATCCAACATAAACTATATACAATTTTTTTTTTCCCATTCTCCTTCAAGAAGGAAGGGACATTTCCCTCCATAAAAATAGATGATCTTCTATTTTTGTTTTGATTTTGATAGCATGACATTTTCTAGTAAAATTACCCCAAATTTACAAGTTTTTCAGTATCAAGACTGAAAGAAAAGTCCTCCTTCATTCAGTGGTAAGAGTTTAACTCAGTGTTGAAAAGTCTATGTAATATGCAATAACCCTTCTTTAATTGTATGTGTGTCCCAGTAAAAACTGAGTAAATGTAATAATAGTGCATCACAAACTAGGGCAATGACGTTGAAGCAGTAAAAGGCATACAATTCATTTGCTCTAGATTTCTTGCCGAGTGATTGTTTGTTTGTTTGTTGTTTGTTTGTTTGTTTGTTTGTTTTTTGGTTTCATTTTTCCGTATGAGAAGATTGCTGGATAGCCCATATTCAGCTGCGGTACTGAATACTCATAGCAATACTCGTATTTTATTTATTACCTCATCTGTTTTATGCTTTGTTGTTTTGTGTTTCTTTTTTTTCCCTTTCCTAAGGAGACACACTGATTTACTTGGTACTGTAGGTGCAGTGGCCATGGACAAGAGTGGAAGCATCGCTGCAGCTACATCTACAGGTGGGATAACAGGGAAGAGAGTTGGTCGCGTAGGAGATTCTCCCCTCATTGGTAAGTGGTATATGTCTATGTTTGATTTCATTATATATTTCCTGTAGATGTTCATATGCAAGCAGTATGAATTTGTCCTTTCAAACTTCTGTAGACAAAAATAACTGCATGAGCATCAGAGGCATCCTGGTTGCTTGTGCACAACAGTCAAAGTGCTTTAGTTCAAAATGAGATTGAATCATACTGAATTATGATATGTCTAATATGAGTACCAAGTGTAGTCAATACGCAGTGAATACTTTTAGGCATGCAACCAGGTAGAATTGACAGCTTTTTGTTCCTTCTGAAGGACAATGAAATAAGGATGAAGTCCTTTTCCTTAGGATGCTGCTGCTGCCAAAAGACTTGAACCTTGGACCTCAGGATTGGTTGTCTGTGGTCTTATCCACTACGCCACAACCACTCCTCATGCCAGTTGAAAAGAGATAGATTTAAAATGACTCAATATTCATCATATTTGTCTATTGTTTATTGATTTACAGGATCGGGGGCATACTGTGATAGTGCTGTTGGGGGCGTGAGCACAACGGGCATTGGTGAGGCCATCATGAGGGCAGTCATGGCAGGTCGTATCGTCCTCTACATGGAACAAGGTTAGTGAAATGATGATATGATGAAAATCTCGTCTTCTTCCACATGAACTCTTTCCGCAGTGACAGGACATTACTCTCCAAACTCCCAAAGCAAAATGTTATCATTACCACAAACAAATGAGATAACTTATTTAATAGTTTATTTTATCGAATATTGATCTTGCATGCACTGAGCCTGACTTCATCGTGAGTTCATCTCACAGTTGTCTACATACCACACCACACATATACAAATTAAGCAGGAGGTAAACATTACATGTGAAATACTTGTACAATTTAGCAAAATCAGAACACCAATGACACCACAACTTGGTATGTACAAGACCAGTACAAGTAAGGTGGTAATAAAATTGAGGTCCATTCAGTCCACAGATTTGAATTGAAGAGTTTATCTACAGAATTGAAATCTTAAAACATTCAAATAACGCAAAAAGTTCTATTTGTGATAGTTGTACCTCGACACTGAAAGAAAAAAAAAAAAGTATTTGCTCTGATTTTGAAGATTACCTGAAGCTCAAGTGTACTTTTACCCTGTAGCTATTGACGGTTTTAGAAATTACCATATATGGCATTTTATATGAACTGAATGGCTTTTGGGGAGGGCAAAATGAGGCAGCATTAAAGAAAAATCAAAATTAAAATGCAAAGTAAGATGTGTGTCTGCAGTGCAGTGGTACATGTGACCACTCTCCTTATACTGTGTTTTGGTTTTTAAGCTTATTTCATAATTCAACAAATCTTGGAAACTACCAAGTTAAACCCATGAGAATGTGAATGTGACAGCATCTTGGACGTGATTTCTGTACAAATTGTTTCAGGCTAAGCTTGTCCTTTTTCACAGGAAATAGACTATATAAGCAATGTGATGTTGATCCTTTTATTGTTTTTTTCTTTCTTGTTAATTTGCAAAATGTCTCTTTGCAAGTCTCAGGAAAGTTGCCAGAAATTGAGGTGCAGGGAAGTAAATACACAGTTTATTATATCAGGGCACTTCATTAGTAGTAGGAAGTAACTGTCAATTGCTCGTATTCATATATTTAGGTTCATAAGAGTGTGTAGGAGAAATGAAATAATATTTCATCTATGTTCTCTTCACATCCAGGCTTATCCTGCAGGGAAGCAGCGCAGAAAGCTCTCGAGTACCAAAAGCGTCGAACATCCTTTGGCTGTGGTGTCATTGTTCTGGGGGCCGATGGTCAGACGGCCCCAGTGTTCTCAACAGAGGGATTGATATGGGCCCAGATACAGAAGGGTTCCCTGTCCTATGGAATCTCACGGGGAGAATGTTTTGATGGAGGATCAGTGTAGCTTTAGAAAAAAAGTGTCATGAATAAAGAAAGGGCTTGTCATTGCTTCCCTTTCCTTCCAGATGATAATGATGGTTGAACTGTGACATAGTTTATCCACTTATTGCTTCTACCAGTATTTGCTTGCCATAATTAGTGCTTCCCAAGATGCAGCATGCTGTTTCAACAAATAATCTGTGAATTACTTGTATTTGAATTGATTGTTTCCACTACACATT
This sequence comes from Diadema setosum, assembly GCA_033980235.1. Taxonomy (NCBI): domain Eukaryota; kingdom Metazoa; phylum Echinodermata; class Echinoidea; order Diadematoida; family Diadematidae; genus Diadema; species Diadema setosum. Next base: position 36,424,259 of record CM067059.1, on the reverse strand, counting down.
ACTAGGGGACTTGTTTGACTGGAGTGTTTCTCTTCGAAAATTTGCGTAGTAGTCTCTCTAATCTAATGAAATATTGTTCTTCATAATTGCCATCTTTTCTTGTGCGTTTTGTGAACTGTATACAAACTGGTATGTCAAGGCTGTTGAATACACAGTGGATTTTGGTAGTCATTCATTACACTTCATTTGACACATTGCCTCGCAAATACCCCTAAATCTCTGTCTACCATCTTGATTAATCTCAGTGATATATGTCACTGGGTCGTTTAGTGGCACTAAAACAATTGCCAGTACCAATTTTAGAGGGTGATGAGACAGTCACATGAAAAAACAACAACAAAAAATAGAGGCACACAATTAGACTCACTTAGAGAAACATTTTCTTTTAAAGTGCAGATTTTAGTTTCTGATAATCATGCTGCAAAAAAAGTAAAATATTGTCATATTTATTCTTTAAAATAGAATGATTTTTCAGGTGATTCATTCTTACCCGAGAGTATCAGTATTTCATGTACCATAGTATTTTGTGCTATTCTTAGGCTACCAAAGGAAACATTTTTGCATACAATGTGTATTTCAAAGTGGTAATGACAGTTTGTAAAGCACTGGGATCAGTTGAACTGAATGTTTGTACCAAGGTGTAAACAGAATGTATGTATATATTTTTGGACTTTGAAATACAACAAAACATTCTTTAGCAATGAAGTGGATATAATACTTTCTGTGATGATTCATAGATGTATAGCAATTATTGATAATATATGCCACAAAGCTTATACGTTAGTTTTAAAAGGTTCACATTGGTCAAAAAAGGATAGTTTTATTATATGAAAGATTCTTTACATTTCTGTTTCCTCTGTGGAAAAGAAAAGAGTTTTTTTTTGTGTTTTTTTTTTCCTTCTTAATCATGACTACTTCAAGGTAAACTATACTTTCTTTCCAGATGATATAATGGCATACTTAATAAATTGTCTGTGCAGGCATGGACCTACCATGGTGCAAGTAATATTTGAACACAATTTGCATAAAGAAGGAAGTACATCATACATGTATACTGATATCTGATGACTTCCATATTTTGGTATGTAAAAAATGAATTGATAAGATTAAATATTTTCTTTTCTTTTCACACTCCTATTTCAATTTTGTATTTTCTTCATCTTTGTCTTTGTTCTTCATCTTCACAAGTTTGTTGTAGGTTTCCAGATTTGCTGGGCCAGATGATGCTGAAAGTATCCAAAACTTATCAAATAAAGCATTAACTTGTTTCTTACGCGTTCAATTGATGATGCAGTGAAAAATAATGACCACAGTGATTATGTGGCTTCAACCAGAGCAGATAGCATTGTAAGGTACATTGTATGTCCTCTTAAAGAGAAAGAACTTTTCATTTTCTGTGTCATGCAGTGTGTGTTTGTGTGTGTGTGTGTGTGGGGGGGGGGGAGTAGTGTATAATAAAGTAGTATATTGTTAGGAAGGGTAGTGAGGTTAGTTAGAGTGATGAGTTTTATTTAGATACAATATACTTCCATTTTTTTTTTCAGTCATTGCAGTACTATTGCCATTTTATTTGTCATATTGAAACATGGAAATGTATAATTATTTCAGTTATCTTAAAAAAAGAATTATTCCCTTTTTTGTACAGTAATTCCAAAGAGAATTGATATATTTTGTATTATCTCAATTGGAAATGAATAAATGTTATTTGAAAATGAAAAGTGTGCGTGCATGTTTGTGTCGGTCCTTGAGTGCTTGTTTGTGTGTGTGTGTGTGTGTGATTTGCATGTTTGTGCATTCGCGCATGTGAGTGTGTATGTGTCCTTGCACGTTAATGCTTTGTTTATAATTGTGTTTTGTGTGTATTATTTTATACATAATGTGGATGGGGGGGGGGGGGCTTGCATGCTGGTGTCTTTGTCATATACCATTCTGTACAATTTGTTGCTGTAACCAGTGAGAAAGTTTAAACTACCTTTGCAGACTTTGAAACTCCAGTCATTAAGCATATCACAATATCAAACATTTTACAAGCGATTCGTGTTGATAAATGCATGCATCATAAGAGCCACCAGTGTGCCTATTTCCAATGTCATGCTCGTCAGGGTTGCTGAACTAGGGGGTTGGGTGTGCATATCCCCCCCCCCCCCCCCACACACACACACACACATGCACATAGATTTTTTTTTTTTTTTATATATATGACTTGTTTCGATTTCTGAATTTCGATATAGATGATAGATAGTATTAGGTCAGTCTTCTTCATGGCTAATACTATATGAGTAAAACCAAACTATCAAACGTGAAAGGATAATTGATTTGTTACTTTTGAAAACATACCCCTCCCAGACTATTTATGATCGCTACTATTGTATTGATTGATTAATTAATTAATTGATGATTTTATTGTCCACACTGGAAATTCTTTGTACCAGTACATTGGATATATCACAACAAATAAAAATCAAATACTATTGAACTGTTGAAATAGTATTGAACTTTCTTGGTGAAATTTGCTAAGCAATTTTACTTTTACTCGTTTGAACAATTAAAAGAAAGGCTAAACAAAAAAAAAACAAAACAAAAAAAATAAAAAAACAAACAAACATCAATGTGAATTTATCCACATAGAAATTATCTACTTTTTCTTTTGCCGAAAGCGTACACGGTATACTTGTGTGTGATGTAGTGGTAGACCCTTCGATCGATCACATTTGATGTGCAATTTGAATTTTGTTTGCATGGTGCGGCAGTGGAAGGCCATTCGATCGATCATCGTATTATTGTGAGCGTCTGCTACGGACTTGTGTACGAAGCGAAGCTAGCTCCGAGCAAGCGAGCTGATGGGGGTTGGGATGGGGCGCGCGGGCAGCGGGCACAGTCAAGTCTAGTCGCGGCCCGCCCGGCGGCGTATTTTTTATTTACACGCAAGCCTGTGGCTTTTCGCAATCTAATTCAATGAAACCGCTCGTGATGCGTCTATGCTTACTCCGCTCGGGTTGCGAAGAGTTCTGTGAGCACTGAACCCTCCGCTCGCGAATATTCGATTCGTACACGTTCATCAGTGAGTGTGTGTACGCGCTGTGAAAGTTTTGCTCGCCGTGGTAGACCTGCATCCAAGTTGTACATGTACTTATGTAAACGAGTGAGAGTGCGAAAAAGAAAACAATACAAAACAAAACAAAAATCTGACCAGGAGGAGAGGGGGAGAGAGAGAATCACAAGGAAAGAGATAAAAAAGCAATGAATATTCTGTGAAATCTCATCAAACCTGCACAAAAGTGATCAATATATTGAGGGTACATTCCATGGAAGACCAATTATTGGTGTATGATGGGGGTGTAATGGGCTACACTGACCGAATATTATATATATATGTATATATATATTTGTTTATTTATTTATATTCATATATATATATATATATATATATATATTTGTTTATTTATTTATATTCATATATATATATATATATATATATATATATACAGGTTGGAGTGATTTTTAAAGGGATGGTAGGGGCGCTGAGCATACTCCCATAAAGAATTACATTTAGATGGTCATTTTTCGCCTTTGTAAATTGTAGGCCTATACACGTTTGCGTTTACTGATATGTGGGGGGGGGGGGGGGACTGAAGGTGAAGCCAATCCTGCCCCCCCCCCCCCCCCCCGATATTGAAACGCATATCGACACAATAGGGCAACACATGACGAGTAATCTAACAGAATGTAAGTATATAATGTAACACTTTTTCCATCTCCGTTGATTGATAATTTAGATATTGACAGGAAAGATTGAAGGGAAAAGGAGTGGAGAAGAAGAGCATGGATGGAAAGCTTGAAGGGAGAGTAGTTGAAAGTTATGGAATAGGCTATAGCTGGTACATATGCATGTACATGTATCGGAGAGTTGTGAATTAACATGATCGCTTAAATCAAATGACACGTGAATGGAACAAACATATTATATATACATTGGAAAATGTTTGCCTTTTTTTCTCATCTTAAAATTAATACATTATATCAAAAGTACTGTATTTGTCTTTCAGACCCCCTCACTCTCTTATTTCCAAAACGTCTCTCATCTCCCGTCTCTCCATACATCATAGTATTTGTTCCAAATACAAGCTCTCTCTACTCTCTTGACTCCCTCTCATATCACATGATTTCTGTTTCTAAGACCCCCTCTATATATACATATATGTACATGTATTAACTTTATTTCTCAGACCCCAACCCCCTGTTATATCTGTTGCTATTAAAGGCCCCCAAATCTATCTTCATACTGATAGTATATTATTTTGTTTCTCAAACCTGTCCCTCTTTTCTTCATACTAGTTTCAAAGACTCACTCTGCATATTCATTTTCCGACCTCTCTCGGACCCCCTCCTTTTTCAAATGCATGACTCGTGTATTCCTTCCTCGATCACTGCTTGAATTAGCCTATCATATAATTTATTTGTTTTTCATACTCTCTCTGTCTCTCCCATTCTCTCTTTCTGATTCTGAACTTTACAATGTTTGTTTACAAGACCACTTATTACTGTCTACATTTATCAGTTTGTCTAGAAACATGTACAGTCACATGTATGAAGGAAAATTACACCACTATTGCATGAAGTCATTTGCACTTTATTCACTTCTTTATGTTCAAGCACTTTTTTTCATGAAGGTATACTATAGATGTAATCGGATCCTCCAATATCCAAGAAGTATTGTGATACAAACTAGAACTATCAATCAATGTGATTAATATCCCCAAAATTAAACACTGAGGCAGTTAGCTCAACAGGCAATGATCACTTTGTATATATGCTTTTCTTGAAAAAAACAAATACTATGACAATGTATTGTTCAACATTGAATAAAATTAACAATAATGTGTTATTTTGCTCACTGATAGTCACATGTTCCATATCTCAAGTCAAGTGCTCAAAACTTGAGTGAGTAAAGCCAGTAAATCAGCAATTTCTATGATTTTCATTAAGAATACTGTTACCATGTCAACACAATGTTTGACATTAAGAAAAAATGAGGTTTGCACAAGTCATAGCTGACACATGTGCCAAATTTCAAGTCAAATGCTCAAAATCCGAGGGAGTTAGGTGAATTCACAATATCATTGCATAAGATTTTCATCCAAAATATGCTGTCACCATGTGTAGAGCCCACTAATGTCAACAATAACCGACAAGTAGAGTAATAACAACCACTAATGTCACTGCCGTATCTTCAAGCTAAATGCTTACTTGACGACAGTCTTCTGCATTTATACACTCCGTTAATTCAGTCAGTGATTTTCTTTATTCCGAGTGGTTCCCTGTCGACGCGTTCTCTCATACTCTTTTCTTTAATCTGTCGATACACGTATATCTCAATTTTATATTCATTTCATTTCATTTTTATTTCATCTCATTTATTTCATTCCTTCTTTCTTTTTCGTCAAACATAACACGAAATGAATCAGAAGATATAACATAGGCATGTATTCGACTTTACATGGTTAACAAATAGGAAATTATACATGCATACCGGCAGAATACAAAGTTATGTTTGGAGGGGAAAAAAAAAAAGAAAGAACTGAGAGGTTCACTGAAAAGCATGCTTGTAAATTGTGAACCACTCAAAGGATTCTTGTGAATACATTAAACTTTTTTTCTTTTTCTTTTTTTTTTACAAAGACAGGAGAGAACAAAACAGGACAGAACAAGACAATAGAAACACAACGACATTACATGACTTTACCGACAGTAGGGTATACCATGACAGCATGGGCGTAAATCCCGGGGGGGGGGGGGGGGGATGGGGGGGATATATCCCCGCCCTGAAATGGAGGAGGGGGGGATGGCCTGTACAATCATCCCCCCTGAATTTTGAGGGGAAAAAATGGAGGAAGCAGAAATGTAATTGTATCAATTTTGGCATATTGCATGACGTTTGTACGCCGGCCTTCAGACAGGTAACAGAGCTGAACAGTATTCTATCTTGTAGGAAAATGTATAATTTTCTCAAGCGCTCGCTCGCGAAGAAAGTAACATCGACATACACTGTAAGGTATGGCTCAGGCGTTGACAACGTCAAATGGTATAGGTCTACATATAAACATGCTATGACGCGAGTAACTGGGGACCATCTGCAAAATATGTACGAAAACATACAAACAAACAATAACAACAACTTTATCGCCATAATTGAACCCCCTCCATTTCCTGAATCATTCCTGAGAAACGACAGTGACTGATGACTCAGTCAGGACACATCTATGGGCATACCAAGGGAAGATCAGGGACGTCGAATCTATGGGGGGCAAAGGGGCATTTGCCCCGCCCCAAAGGAAGTGTTTAGACAGACAAATCATTCATCCCCCAAGCAATTCCCGAGATGAGGACAAATCTCGAACTTTCTTAATGGAAAATTGTCCAAATATCGCCAGAACTATGCACCAGATCGTTGTATTGCAATCATGAACATGCAAAAGGTCCGCTATACAGGATAAGGGATAAACTTTGTACATGCACTTTTGACATAGACGTATATTCGTTAATTTATCAAAGAGTGTGCAGCAGATCTTTCACTTAACAAAAGCAACCTAATCATGGGTGTATGAAAGGGGGGGGGGGGGGGGGGGTCGGGAGGGTCGTACGACCCCCCCCCCCCCCAAAATTTTCAAAAGGTCCACTTTTTGTAAAAGACATGTTTGTTTTTTGAGGGCTTTTTACTCTATATAGGCCTACAACAGGAAAAAAAAAAGTGACCAGGTGGTGTAAATTTCGTAACTTAGTTTTAATATGGCATAATTTACCTTGTTTCTAAGCCCCACTGCCATGCCGAAAAAGTCACTTTTGTATGCACCAAATGGCCCCATTTTAAGATATAAAATTCAAAAACTCCCTACCGTGGGAGGGGGGACACCCCCCTCACACACCCTCCCCCCCCCCCCCTCGGTCGCTCCGCTCCCTCGCAAAGGTAATAAAGGTCCAAAAATTTTGATTACGACCCCCCCAGAAAAAATCCTGGATACACCCCTGCTAATATGTATAGAGGCGTCGATGGGGGGGGGGGGGATGGTTCTCAAATAAAAGTGGGACAAACAAAAGCGAAAAATATAGCTACAAACGGCAGTTTTTGGAGTGTAAAATTTTAAAATTTTAAAGCTCGCTCGCTCCGCTCGCTCGCATTTAACCGCTATGCCATTCTCCTGATGTTGCTGCCAGTGATTGACAGCAGGTGCACCCGGTGCGCCCCCTTAAATTTCCAAAGCGAAAATATAGCTACAAACGACAGTTTTTAGGACTGGAAATGTCAAAATTTTCAAGCTCACTCGCTTCGCTCGCTAGCATTTAATCAGTATGCCATTCTCCTGATGTTGCTGCCAGTAATTGCCGGCAGTTGCGCCCGGTGTGCCCCCTTAATTTCCAAAGCGAAAAAATACAGCCACAAACGGCAGTCTTTGGACTGTAAAATGTCAAAATTTTCAAGCTCGCTCGCTCCGCTCGCTCGCATTAACCGCTATGCCATTCTCCTGATGTTGCTGCCAGTAATTGCCGGCAGTTGCACTCGGTGTGCCCCCTAAATTTCCAAAGCGAAAATTATAGCTACAAATGGCAGTTTTTAGACTGTAAAATGTCAAAATTTTCAAGCTCGCTCGCTCCGCTCGCTCGCATTTAATCGCTATGCCATTCTCCTGATGTTGCTGCCAGTGATTGTGAGCAGGTGCGCCCCCCTTAATTTCCAAAGCGAAAAATATAGCGACAAACGGTAGTTTGGGGACTGTAAAATGTCAAATTTTTGAAGCTCGCTCGCTTCGCTCGCTCGCATTTAATTATTATTCCATTCTCCTGATGTTGCTGCCAGTAATTGCCAGCAGTTTTCGCCCGGTGCGCCCCCTTAATTTAAAAAGCGAAAAATATAGCGACAAACGGCAGTTTTTGGACTGTCAAAATGTCAAAATTTTGAAGCTCGCTCGCTTCGCTCGCTCGCATTTAATCATTATGCCATTCTCCTGATGTTGCTGCCAGTAATTGCCAACAGTTTTTGCCCGGTGCGCCCCCTTAATTTCCAAAGCGAAAAAATACAGCCACAAACGGCAGTTTTTAGGACTGGAAAATGTCAAAATTTTCAAGCTCATTCTCTTTGCTCGCTCGCATTTAATCATTATGCCATTCTCGTGATGTTGCTGCCAGTAATTGCCAGCAGTTTTCGCCCGGTGCGCCCCCCCCCCCCCCCCCCTTAATTTCCAAAGCGAAAAATTACTAGTACAGCCACAAATGACATGTGGGACTGTAAAATATCAAAATTTTCAAGCTCACTCGCTTCGCTCGCTCGCATTTAATCGTTATGCCATTCTGATGTTGCTGCCCGATTGCCGGCAGTTGCGCCCGGTGTGCCCCCATAATTTCCAAAAGCGAAAAAATACAGCACAAACGGCAGTCTTTGGACTGTAAAATGTCAAAATTTTCAAGCTCGCTCGCCCCGCTCGCTCGCATTTAACTGCTATGCCATTCTCCTGATGTTGCTGCCAGTAATTGCCAGCAGTTGTGCCTGATGCGGCCCCCCTTAATTTCCAAAGCGAAAAAGTATAGCTACAAACGGCAGTTTTTAGACTGTAAAATGTTAAAATTTTCATGCTCGCTCGCTCTGCTCGCTCGCATTTAATCGCTATGCCATTTTCCTGATGTTGCTGCTAGTGATTGACAGCAGTTGCGCCTTGTGCCCTCCTTAATTTCCAAAGCGAAGAATATAGCTACAAACGGCAGTTTTTGGACTGAAAAATGTCAAAATTTTGAACGCAAAGTGATTTCACCGTAGGAGGGGGAAACATACCATACCCTCCCCCCTCGCTTGATTCGTTCCCTCACAATAACCGCTCCTCCTAAGATCAAATCCTGCCTACGCCGATGATAGGCCCCATTATTTAGTAGGCCTTCACAGTGATGTCGCACAGCAAGAGCTGAAATACCACGATTTTGTCATTCAATAATATATTGTGAATATTTCATTTTCTTAGTGTTTTTTTAAAGAAAAGAAAAGAAAATTTTCACCACAAGTGAGCACCAGATCGCTGAATTTCAGGTCTGAAAATGCAAAATCTTCCTCGTGTAGGAGAAGGATACCCCCCCCCCCCCCCCATACACACCCTTCCCCCGTTCGGTCGTTCCGCTCCCTCTCACAGATATTAAAAAAAAAAATACTTCTAAGGTCTGATTTTCCTCCGAAAGTTGTCTGACAAGCAAAAAAAAAAAAGCAACAAGAACAAAAAGTCTTTATGTTGTTGCTGCCACTTTTCTCCCACTTTATATTTCATGCAAAAGAGTGGGGCATCCGATCCCTGTAAAGTGTGTGTGTGTGGGGGGGGGGGGGGGGAGGGGGGCACAAAGCTTCTCCCCACCCCCCCCCCCCCCCAAAAAAAAAAAGCTGCGCCGGTCCGGTTATGGGCTTGTAATCGTGGTGATGGTGACCATCCCCCCCACTCCTCAGTATGGATTTACGCCGTTGCATGACAGTAATAAAACACAAAAGAATAATGGAAAGGAAGGAGAGAAAGAAAAAGGAAATGAAAGGAAAAGCCAACACGCTGAACATCGGGATCGTAAGAGGGAATTGAGGTGTTTCAGCTCAGTCAGCCGAGCAAAGTGTATACAAATAAGATAATGTAAAAAATACACAATGATGAAATCAATGATTGACGATGAACCCTTAGGCTGTAAAGACCAGCTAAGTAATGAATCGTATATAATATCTTAAAGGGTGTGTACAGTTCTGGTCGAGGTGAGGATTTAGCTTTTAACGTTTTGGGAGATATTCAGAAACCACTCTATGAGATGTCAAAGAGCGTGCAATTCTAAGGGGTATCAAAAGTTTATTTGATAAAAATCGGTTTTGAAATGGCTGAGATATCCAAAAACAAGGTGAAACAAAGAGATCCTAATAAAGCTGTGGCCTGTCGCCTTTTATTATTATCACTTTTTTTTTGATATCTCAGCCATTTGAAAACCAATTTTCATCAAATAAACGTTGAATCCTTCTTAAAATTACATGCTCTTTCATATTTCAAAAGAGGTTTCTCATAACCTCACTTAAGAATGTTCAAAACATGAATCCCCACCTCAACCAGTACTATACAGTCCCTTTAATATGAGTTCAACAAAAAATATTTTAACTTACGCTTAAACGAATTCAAAGATAAAGAATTTTTTATATCACAACTTAAAGAATTCCAAAATCTAGGGCCAGTGTATATTATTCATGTATTTTGAGCCAATAATGTTCTCAGAAGCTGGGGTAAATGAAACTCATTTGATCGCCTGGTGGGATAATTATGAAAATATTGATTTCGGGGAAACATTGAATAAAAAATGCTGGGAAGTGCATTTGTGTTATAATTAAACATAAACTGACCCAGATGTAAGAAAAAAAATCTTTGATTTTTTAAATCTTATATCTAACAAATAATGGATCTGCATGGGAACGCGGAAAACGCCACAAATAATACGAAGTGCCTTTTTTTGTAATAACAATAATCTATCTAATAAAGTTTGATGGGCACTATACCCCATGCTAAGATTCCATAATTTAAATAAGGTAATAAATGAAAAATACAACGTCAGCAAAGAAGACAACGGGATATGAGATTTAAGTCTATTAATAATACCAATATTACGCGAAATTATTTTACTAATATTAATAATATGAGGCTTCCACGAAAGTTTATCGTCCACTATAATACCGAGAAACTTTGTATGAGATACACGCTCTAAGTGAACGTCATCAAAGATGATATCTGTGGGTAAAACTTCTATAGACTTACTGAATAACATATATATAGTTTTCTGAAGATTCAGTGATAATTTGTTGGCTCTTATCCATTGAGTCACTTTTTTTTAATTCGGAATTAACAGTATGGACAAGAGTGATTGGATTTTGGTGGGAGAAGAAAATATTTGAATCATCGGCAAAAAGTATAAAAGAAAGTATGTCGGATGATCTACAAAAAAATAATGTAAATGATGAAAAGTAAAGGTCCTAATATACTACCCTGAGGGACGCCACATTTAATAACTTCAAGACTAGATTCGGATGTACACACTGCATGTTTCATTCTCTTGTAAACAAAAAGAAATGACTGTATTTCATTTTTGTAATATCATGATCGATGCAGAAAATTCTTAATAAATTCATTTGAATTTGGATCGTGTAATGTCATAACAACCACTATAATATCAAACGACAAATGTCATAATGGCCATAACACCATAATGTCATAACACGTCGACGACAACTATCAAAATCGCATTAACCACTAATGTCATAACATGTCGACGACAAAATTTAAAATCGAATTAATCACAAAATGTCATAACGCGTCGACCACAAATGTCAAATTTTTCCAATTTACTGCAAATGTCATAACGCGTCATATAGGGGGAGGATCCAGGTCGGCGCGCCGCCTTTACAAAATCAAAGACTGGCGTGACCCCCCCCCCCCCCTTTTCTTCTTTTTATTTCTGTTGTTTTAACAAAATATAGAGAGGGGGCACAAGAGAAGGAAGCGCCCCTCCCGATCCGCGATTGCGTCAACCACAAATACTCTTGTTCTTCCAAAACCCCAAACTCAATACTGCCGCAAGTTTTTTAGTTATAGAGGATCGTGTTTATATAATAGTATCAAATTTTCAATTTAAGTGTATGGTATAGATGTATTTTTTTTTTCTTCTTCTATTTCAATGAAGCATAGATGTATATTTGTTAAATTCATTGATCTGGTTTATTGCCATCATGGTAATAGTGTTTGTATAACTGTAAGGTAGTAGTGGATGTTATTTTAATTCTGTGTATAGTAGTTTTTTGATGATACAAGTTTGCATGTTAATTTCAGATATGCCGAGTGTGGCTTCTTCTGGACCCCTCGGTAGAACAGCTCCACCATGAGGGCGGAGCTGAGTAGGGCTATCTATAGCCGCAGTTTCAAGTACTTTTGTGAAAATGTCTTTGTATTATTAAAAAAGAAGTGATGTACATATTTTTTTTTTATTTTGCGGAAATAAAATCAATCAATCAAACCACAAATGTCAAAATCGGATTAACCACAAATGTAATAACACCTCGACCAGAAATATCAAAATTTCCAAATTTACTGCAAATTTCATAACGCGTCACAGGGGAAGATCCAGGAATTCCATAAAGGGGAGGCGCCTTATACAAAATCTAAAGCTGGCGCAACCAGCTTCACTTTATTTCATTTTATTTCTTTTTGTTATAACAAAAATAAGAAATTAAGAGACGGAGGGGGGCGCCGCGCCGCCCCTCTACAAAAGTACAAGCTGGCGCACCCCCCCCCCCTACCCCGCCCCCATTTTTTTGTTTTTACTTCTGTTGTTTTAAGAAGAATAGAAAGGGGCACCAGAGGGGATGCGCTCCCTCTCGATTCGCGATTGCATCATCCACAAATGTCAAAACTCATTGCTTGCATTTCAGGGGCGGATCCAGGAATTCCGTAAAGGGGAGACACCTTTCAAAATAAAAGGCTGGCGCAACCCCATCCCCCTTATTTTCTTTTTCGTTTTATTTCTTTTGTTTAAAAGAAAAAAAGAAAGAGAAAGAAAATGAAGGAGGGGTTACTTTTGTAAAGGCGCCTCCCCTTTACGGAATTTCTGGATCCTCCCCTGTGACGCGTTATGACATTTGCAGTAAATTTGGAAATTTTGACATTTGTGGTCGACGTGTTATAACATTTGCAGCAAAAATGGGAATTTTGACATTTGTCGTCGACGTGTTATGACATTTGTGGTTAATCCGATTTTGACATTTGTCGTCGACATGTTATGACATTAGTGGTCATTACGACATTTTGTCGTCGACGTGTTATGACATTAGAGGTTGTTATAATATTGCACGATCCAAATTCAAATGAATTTATGAAGAATTTTCTGCATCGATCATGATATTATAAAAATGAAATACAGTCATTTCTTTTTGTTTACGAGACAATGGAACATGCAGTGTGTGCATCCGAATATAAAACTGAGATATACGTGTACAGATTAAAGAAAAGACTAAGAGAACACATCGATTGGGAACCACTCGGAATAAAGAAAATCAAATGATCTGACTGAATTATGGCACATGTATTGGGAGTGTAAATTCAGAAGACTGTCGTCAAATAAGCATACAACATAGCTTGAAGATGCGACAACCACATTAGTGGTTGTTATGACATTAGTGGTCGATTATTGTTGACATTAGTGAGCTCTAACATGGTGACAGCATATTTTGAAAGAAAATCATACAATGATATTGTGAATTCACCTAACTCCCTCAGCTTTTGAGCATCTGACTTGAAATTTGGCACATTGTGACAGCTATAGTTTTGCAAACTTCATTTTTTCTTAATGTCAAACATTGTGTTGCCATGGTAACATTATTTTCATGAAAATCATAGAAATTGCTGATTTATTTACTTTACTCAGGTTTTGAGCACTTGACTTGAGATATGGCACGTTATTGTGAGTGAGCAAAATAACACATTACTGTACTGTTAATTTTATTCAATGTTGAACAATACATTGTCATGGTATTTTTTTCAAGAAAAGCATACAAAGTAATCATTGCTAGTTGAGCTAACTGCCTCAGTGTCTAGTTGGGGGTATATATTAATCACATTAGGTGATACTTCTAGTTTGTATTACAGTACTTCTTGGATATTGGAGGATCAGATTACATCTGTACCTTCATGAAAAAAGTGCTTGAATATAAAGAAGTGAATAAAGTGCATAATGACTTCATGCAATAGTGGTGTAATTTTCCTTCCTACATGTGACTGTACTTGTTTCTAGACAAACTAATCAATGTATATAGAGAGTAGAAAGTGGTCTTGTAAACAAACATTGTAAGGTTTAAGAATCAGAAAAAGGGGGAGGGACAGAGAGAGTATGAGAAACAAATAAATTGTATGATATATATAGGCTAATTCAAGCAGTGATCGAGCAAGGAATACACGAGTCATGCATTTGAAAAAGGAAGGGGTCGAGAGAGGTCGGAAAAATGAATATGCAGAGTGAGTCTTTGAAACTAGTATGAAGAAAAGAGCGGGGCAGGTTTGAGAAACAAAATAATATACCATCAGTATGAAGATAGATGTAGGGCCTTTATTATAGCAACAGATATAACAGAGGGGGGTTGGGGTCTGAGAAATAACATTGATACATGTACATACAATGTATATAATACGAAGGGGGTCTTAGAAACAGAAATCATGTGATATGAGAGGGAGTCAAGAGAGATAGAGAGAGCTTATATTTGGAACAAATACTATGATGTATGGAGAGACGGGAGAAAAGAGACGTTTTGGAAATAAGAGATTGAGGGGGGTCTGAAAGACAAATACATTACTTTTGATACAATGTATTAATTTTAAAATGAGAAAAATGGCAAGCATGATTTTCCAATGTATTTCATTCCATTCAGGTGTCATTAGATTATGCGATCATGTTATTTCAGAACTCTCTGATACATGTACATGCACATGTACCAACCTATTCCATAACTTTCAATTTTTTTGTTTTGTATTGTCTTGTTTTTCGCACTCTCACTCGTTTACATAGTATATACAATGTACGTACACGGACTTGTTGGATGCAGGTCTACCACCCGACGGCAAGCAAAACTTTCACAGCGCGTATAAACACTCACTGATGCACGTGTACGAATCGAATCGGCGCGAGCGGAGGCACTGTACAAGTACAAGTAACCCACAGAACTCTTCGCAACCCGAGCGGAGTAAGCATAGACGCATCACATGCGGTTTCATTGAATTAAATTGCGAAAAGCCACAGGCTTGCGTGTAAATAAAAAATACGCCGCCCGGCGAGGTTGAGGTGCGTGTGCTGGGGTAAACCGGTGGTGGATTTCAGTCGTGATTCTGCAGGATGTTGTCTCAGATTTTGATTTTGTCTTGCAGAGGGACTGATTTGTTGTATAGAGAGTGTATCCTTTGTGATTAGTTTTTCTGATTTAGACGAAGATGAAGATTGAACCGGATGTCTGTCTTGTCTAAAAATAGTAAAACCAACTTTATGAATACTGCAGTGTGTGTCAAACCAAGGAGGTATGAGAGAACACTGTGCACTGTGTGGAGTATCAGCGCAGTGCAGTGTAGTGTCAGAGTCGTGAGTGCAGTGCGTAGCAAGTAGAGCGACGCACATACAGTGTAGCCCCAATCATTTATATTCATGTGGCTTTGAATATATCCTGTTCCTTCTCCTTCTTCTTCTTCTGATTAGGTCTGCCTCCTTCAATAGGCTGAAGATTCTTGCACACTGTGCTATTTACGGCCCTATTTACATTATAATACAGTTTATTTACAGATATTTATAAGCACATAGAAAATTTGAAGAAAATAACTAGCCACTGTGATCAACCAATTAGCATGATTAGTCGGTTTCGGAATGATCCCACAGATGGCGCTGACACAATTTCTGACGACAGGGAATTCAGATGCGATTCAGTCTTGAGTATGGTACCTGATAGGAATGTGGTTGCGAGGCTCTCGTCAGCTGAGTAACCCGAGTTCCAATGAACTACACATTGCTACAATACAAGCTCAAGTACCATTGCATTTTGAGCTGAGCTAGTATGTTTAGGATGCATAAAGCATGATGCATCATGATCAGAAAGATGCATCCCATGTGCTGTGGTGGCCAGTGGCCTGTAATTTTATTGGCATTTTATTGAGTTTATTTTGATTTTATTGAGTTTATTTTGATTTAAATTGTGACGTACAATGCGGCGTGGCCCACTAGTACTTTTGAGAGCTTCGTGACCTAGACTTGTCTACCGGTTGAAAAGAGCGGGGCAAGGTCTAGAGAACGGCTCAGCCAGGGCTGACAGGTCTAGCTACCGGTACTGTTCTTTGAAATCTTATACACCCAGCAGAGTCTCAAAAATGTCTGGTATTTACAGTGCATTGTGAATATTAAGATCAGTCTAGAGTACAAAATCAAATCTAGCTGCTTTTGTCCTGAAGGGCCCTGCATTGTATACATTCTAAACCAGATTTTAAGAAAGTATGCCAAGAAACACAGACAGAGGGTTGATATTTAAGCAACTAAAAATCCTATGAGTAAACTTGTATGTTGTAGGTCTAGTGAAAGGTATCATCTACACTAATTTTTTTATTTTTTATTTTTTGTCTAAACAGCTCAATCTATTCTTGCTGATATTTTTAACCCTTATAAAATATCTTAGTTAATCTAGAAAACTACGAAGTTAATCTACAAAGACGGCAAATCTACAAGATTTCTTTAATACCACAAATGATCAGACACTGAAGATGGGATTCCTCTGCTGGCTAATGTGTTTCGCTCCCACCTTAAGAAGAAGGGAAATTCAGAAGAGTTGCTTCCTGTGATTGTAAGTGAGGCAATGGCATTAATGATTCATTCCAAAGTATTTAGTGCAATAGCTTAACCAAATGGCAAAGATGCAGCAATTACAAATTTGATTGGTTTTTTTTTTTCCATATTTGTATCAAAACGATCTGATCACGTTTATTAGCTCACCTGAGTCAAAGGCTCACTCAAGTAAGCTAAATTGCAATCATTCATGGTCCAATGTCTCATGTGATGTGCATCTTGTGTAAAACTTTTTACATTTTCAGCTTCTTGAAAATTTTCACCAAACTTGGCAAGTAGCATCCATAGGGTGATGGAATCTTATATTATGCCCCCCTAAAAAAAAAAAAAAAAAAAAAAAAAAAAAAAAAAAGGAATAAATCCCAGTAAACCAAGCTCAAAACCTAAAAACTTAGGGAATATGGGGGGGGGGGGGGGGGGGGGGGGGGAGTATTTTTACATTTTCACCTTCTTGAAAATGCATAGCTAAATTTTCAGCAAATTTGCCAAGTATTGCACTAGGGTGATAGCTTTGCTCTGCTTTGTTTGCCCTTGAAATTATTAGTATACAATATATATGACGACCATCCTCAAAACTAGTACTCTTGTGAGTTTTGTGAAGTTACATGGGGATGTCAGTAATGCTGTTACAGTTTTGTTTTTATTCTGTGGATGAGTTCAATCATGGGAGTGTATGCTCATGTGTGTATACATGTGAAATCTGAACTAACAAACAATAACAATATGCCAACAAGATTTCATGTTCATGATACACACTTTGTATCTCCTTCCATCAGCTTCTTACAATTTGTCCATTACATGACTGCCTTATATTTAGGGTCTGTCGTGTTTGTGCTAATCAAATGTATATAAATAGAAGAGATGCCTCATCAATATGAATCCATTGGAATACAGAAGTCAATCCCAAGTACAGAGACACTCATACATACATGAAATATATTTGAGGCAGTACATGTCTTTCCTCGTTCACAGCATAACTGCCTGTTACATGTACGTCGCAGCCTTTAATATTTTTTATGCCACTCTTGTTTTTCTGTTCAGAAAATAGGAAACAACTTCATTGTTCACATCAAGTGCAATGGTTTATATTTCATCTGTACTGCTTCACCAGATGAACCTCCATTTGCTGCATTAGAGCTCCTTGAAAGGTAATTGAAAGGAGCTGCTTGCTAGAAATAGTTTTGTTATTTTTTTTAGCCAGCTTTCATATTCATCAACGTGAAACCTTGTAAACCCTCGATGTTATCCACATGCACCCTGTTCAAAAAGAAGAAGAGGAGAAAAAAAAAAAAAAACCAAAAGGAAAAAAAGGAGAAGTAAAAAGAGAGACGATTAGAAGAAGGGTAGAAACAATGTGGTATTATGAATGAGTAGAGGTGATGCACAATGATAGTGAATAGCACATAAAGACCATTTGAATGCAAATGTGGACACAATGCAAATGAACTCGGGGATGGTGAAAAGGGTGTTAATTACCAACCCTGATTAGAAGTTTTACTGGGAATTCTCATTTCTTCACACAATATTAATGCACATATATCATAAATATAAATATTTAATATGATGTGCCAAGAGTGTTTTTCTTTATAGCACAATAGATTTTATGCATTTTTGTGCACAATATTATAGATGAATAATAAACATGTACTTATAGCAATAGAAAGAGAGCATCATGTCAATCTTATTCACCTTGTACCTCCAGGATCTGTTCCTTGGTCAAAGACTTCTGTGGAATGGTGTGTGAAGAAGCAATCATACAAAACACAGCTCTTGTCTATGAGCTTCTTGATGAGGTCATAGTAAGTAACACAAGTAATGTTGCTTATAAACATTGATAGCAGGAAGTTTTATTTTGTAAAATGTCTTTCACAATTTTTATTTGTTTAAGATATTTTTCATATGTGTTCAAAATATTTTTTTGGTCATTTTTAATAACATTACGTAATTGTATGTGTATTGATTTCCCCCAGTATTCAGAATTGTGAAATACATTGTATTTTGCCTAAAAAGAATCTGAATTATTACTGTCAAATATACACAATGTAGTAAGATGCCTAATTTGAAGTTACAATATAGCAAGACTGCAAATTTCCAAGTGGTTTTATTCATATGAAATGAAATCCCCTTTGTTTCTGTCAACTAGTAATTGTTCTTGTTTATTTCAAATTTGTGTTCACACAAATTGATTTGCCTTGTTACTGTTGTGGCAAAATGTGGTTAGAAATCCTTGAAGGTACAAAATGTCTCCCTGCAGACGGTAAGATGGTAATCATTGTATTTAATGAAGCGTGAAAAATATGTGTCAGACATCCAGAACCATCAATGACTTTGTCATGTGAATTTTGTTGAAAGGATTATGGAATCATTCAGACGACTTCAACCCGTAGTGTGAAGCCATACATTCAGAGAGAGCCAGTTGCAGTCAAACCAGACAGACAAATTGAAGGAATTCTGGGATTGGGACCGGGTTTGGTAAGACTTTATATTTCGTTGCACATGGTATGATATTTCTGCTTCTTC
Organism: Diadema setosum; assembly: GCA_033980235.1. NCBI lineage: Eukaryota > Metazoa > Echinodermata > Echinoidea > Diadematoida > Diadematidae > Diadema > Diadema setosum. The sequence goes on along the minus strand of CM067059.1, from coordinate 36,405,332 downwards.
CTCTGGTCTAAAATATTTTCTCTGGTCATTTCATTGAAGACATAACAGATTTTGTATATTTAAATTCAAACTAATGAAAGGAAAATGCATCCAACGATGTCAAGAACCCAAGGTGTCACCTTTATTTATGATATTCTTTCAGTTAAAGTTAAGCAGCCATGGCAGTATATTCGTGTAAGAAAATATCTGCATAGTATCAAAGGTAGTACTTATCTTGTCAGCTGCAGTGCAGTGATTTCATATAGTGATTCATTATTTCATGTACGGAAGCAGAATACATTGAATTGACTTTATTTTCACAAAATCTAATGTTCAAATAGATGTTGTTGCCTCCCATAACAGAAATGTACTGTATATCTTCTCTATGTGGGAAAGCACTAAAAACATTCTCCTTTAAGTGAATTTAACTGCTTATGAAATTGTTGCACAAGTTCCCAACTTGTAAAATATATTCCATGTGTATGCAGCAACTGGGGTAATGGGTACTCCCCCCCCCCCCCCATACAATTTTACTACAACAAAGTTTTCTGTGAACAAACAAATGCTAAACTGTAAGCTTTTGAGGCATTGTAGACATTGTTTTTCTTGTTTACTTGAATGTTGCAGTGCACTCCCGTTATAATGAACATGGCTATAGCGAAATGCCGGTCCCAAGGACTTCATTATAGTGGGAGTCCACTATATAAAGATCTTGATAATATTCATTCCCATATATCTTGAGCCTAACCTATACAGTACAACTGAACCACACTGTCCTAGGTGTGGCTTCTTAGATTGTTTTTCATACAGACTGTATGGAAGAATACTCAGGATGAAATATGTAGAAATTAAGCACAGAGTTTCATTCATGTTTGTAAAGTTTTATATTTGCCGTCCAAAAAGAATCAGTCATGATTTTGGAAGAACTAGATGTGGAAATCACTTGTGGATTTGTAAGAAATCAGTAAATCAAAATAATTGTGAATCCATGCTGCTTTTTATTTGTGCATCTATTTTTATTATTATCATTTTTTTTTTTTTTCAGTTTGGATCTGACTTTCAGCTAGCTCCAAGCAATTGTCCGGACAAGCCCCTCTCACTTGGTCAACATACTAAGGTACTTAGATAATTTTGTAGTTTCTAATCTTGAATTGTGTGTAGTTATGTTATATACTTGCTAATGAATTAGTACGTCTAGATTAAAACACATTGTGTAGTAATTATGAGCGAAACTAAAAGGAGTCATGCAGACAATGTGATTACAATGTATGTATTGAAACATCCCGTTCAATTGAATGTGATAAGAGTGCTATAGATCAAGCTTGTCAAGGAGACTGTATAGGAAATCTCTGCTTGTCATGTAAGTAAAGACATTGAGAATAGATTCTTAGTAGCCAAAGTTGATATGTCATGCAGTAGAGCCTGTAATCACTGGCTGTGTCCCATATTATCATTATATATATATATTTTTTTTTTTCTTCTTCTTCTTCTTCTTCTTCTTCTGAGCTAGGCCTTATATTGTAAAACAATATATTCATTAGAGCAACCAATTGCAATGTATTTGATACATGAGATTTATATATCACTTAGGAATAGTGCCTAATGACATTTGTATTGTGTTGATGCTTTTGGAATCTCTGAATTTAAATTAATATATATGCATTTATGTGTATGTCTACATTGTAGGTAGGTATTTCACCACACGTGTATTCAGTTTTAACTTTCTGTAAGTGCAATGTTTAAGTATAGGATTGTTGATCAATATGGCATTGATATGACAGAATATTTTTTTACATTATGATTTTTTCTGTAAAGTTAATGTGAGTTTTCTATAATCATACTTTTTCTCTGTATGCATGGTACTATTGGATTGAATTGAAATCTGAGAATAGGAGTAGAAACCATTCATTTTTTTCTTTTTTTTTCTTTCTCCTCACATTAGGCCCTTGGAGGTCAGAAGAATGAAATATTTGTGGATGTCATTGAGAGGCTGACAGTTCTAATGACAGCTAATGTGAGTATACTTCATTCAGTTTCATGGTATCTGGATGGTCTGTGACCAAGATATTGTAGATATCTGGCAGTTTGATAAGGTCTTGACTTGTAAGCTTGTTAAAAACAACTTTGAATCGCAAAATAATCTGTGAGAAAGAGAGTGCATGCAATGGCAAATTATGTGAGCACTTCCATGATTAACAGTGGAAGCCATTATCTTCTCACATCGTAGAATAGATTGATACTGATGAATTTACATTCCATGGAGAAAGGAGAAGAAACTATTGAGGAAATGATCAAAATAGCAGTGTCATGAAGCATGACCAAACATAATCATTACTGACACGCTTTTTCAATTTCGAACTCAGTTCAGGCATCTGTTATAAAATTAAGCTTTAATATTGTACTTATGCCCCAGTCACATAGACATCCCGGATCACTCGGACCACCCCGGATCTGATCCGGGGAGAGATCCGTGTTGACGCCGGGAGACCAACACAGCAACTTTTGGAGGTCAAAAACATCCGGCGTCATCCGGGGATTGCCGTGTTGGCAGAGCAATCCGGGATGGTCCGTGTGGCTGCCGTGTAGCTGCCGTGTTGATCCGTGTAGATGCCGTGTTTGTCCGTGTAGACGCCGCGCTCTTCCGGCCTTATCTGTTTAGCTGCCGTGTTGATTCCGTGTGTACAGTCATACCAAAATCCTGGATCTCCCTGGATATCCCCGGACGTCCCCGGATCACCGTGTAAATCCTTGAGCATCCGTGTTTATATGTGACTGGGGCATAAGTGTTTCTTCTGAAGAGTGTCATGTTTGTAGCAGTGTCTCCTGGTGCAGTGTACTATTGCTGCATACTCACAGAATCTGATCATTCTCAATTTTAACAAGAATTGTATGCATAGTGCATCTAGTTTAATTTCCTAATGGAGCTATAATTCATACCTTTCCCCCCTGGTAGAATAACGTAATGCCTATAACTGTACATACTTTTGTGCTGGCGCTCTCATTTTCAATTTCTGAAATTCTCCTCGTATTCATTATCACAACTTCATTATCAGATACGTTGCTGCAGAAATTGGACCAACCATGTAAACCATGTGATTGATTTCAAGCAGATCACAAACTCTTTGTTTTCCTGTTGCCATTCATTGTTTGTCATAGGGTTCTGTAATCCAGAGTGAGTTAAATGGCAGTGTTCAACTAAGAAGTTTCCTTATTGGAAATCCTGGTGAGTACGCAGTTTTTATTTTCTGGTCAGTTGATTTATTGTTTTAATTTTCAAGGTTTCTTCTTCCACTTAACAATGTTTAGAAAATGTGGGATGTGGATCAAAAACTAGGCATTAATGAGAAATAATAATTAGTTTGGCCTACATTTTAGTCTGGAGAAATGTCTCAAGATAAGTAATGTAATTTTTTCATTGCTTTTGTTTTGTGTCATGAGGTTTAGACAGTAATCATGGATAATACTTTTTTAATCTGAAGTGCAGTGGTAAAACTGATATGAACTTATTATATAAAGCAGCTGATAATTGTCCCTCCTTTTACCTGTGTGTACTAGTAATGATTTTAGTCATTTGTTTAACTGCCCACTGGTATTTGATAACAAAAAGTCTGCTAACTTGCAAACCATACAATGTGGAAAATTTGTCATAGTAATTTTGATGTATGTTACCAGGATAGTGTTAGCAGATATCAGTGAAATTTTCAATGCATAGATGAGCTTGATCATGAATTTCAACATTTGTGACCTTTGCATGAGGGATTTGTGACCTATTTGTAGCAATGTTCTCCCAGAACTTGTCATCGGTGTGAGTGAAGATTTGGTCATTGGAAGGGGAAGTCCAGTCAGCAGTGGACCTGGAGTGCGGTTAGACCATGTCCAGTTCCATCCTACCATCAGCCTGAGCGAGTTTGAGCAGAAGAGAGTGCTCACTATTCAACCACAAGAAGGGGAGGTGAGTGTGAGGTTTATCTTTCATGTTTATGTTTCATCCAACTGCAGTCCTACACAGGTAGTGCATTTTTCTGTCATATAACTCCTTTCTTGTCTTCTGTTCTTTGAGCTACTTCTATCATATTTTGTGAGCTTTTTTTTTATCTTATCAACTATTATCTTGGTGATTTTACTAAAGGATAAAATGTTTATTATAAGTGTGTGTGTGTGTGTGTGTGTGTGTGTGTGTGTGTGTGTGTGTGTGTGTGTGTGTTGATGTGAACATGTGTGTGTTGTATGTGTGTGGATGTTGGTTGGTGTGTACAAAGAAACATGAATGGGGCACTTGCTGATTCAAGGGAAATGATGTTCAAGCCTGTTTGAGGTGTGAAAGTGATATGCAGGCTGTTATCTTTCATTGTATTGAAATTTCGTTACAGCCACATAATACAGTATACAAAGGTATATAGACAATGATCTAGGGACCTGATTTGTCTTTTTTAAGATCATCGTGACTAGAGTTGCATTACAACAGTGTTCAAACTCAAAAACAATCTACCATGGTGATCTGAATTTGTTTTTGAGTCTCTCTCAATAGTAGTGAATGACATTTATAGATAATGTAAAATGTATTATGTTGCCAACTCAAAGTATAAGGCTGTACCAGTGAGTGGTAGACCCTTCATGTGAGTATTATGTTGATTTCCTTCTGAAATTCTCTGTTTATGATTTCTTTTCAGACAACTATCATGAAGTACGGCATGTCAAGTCAGTTACCATGTGTGCTCCCATTCAGGGTGTCAGCTGTATCAACCAAGCATGTAGAGAAGCAGTGAGTTTTACATGACTCTACACAGTCCGTACGACAAAATGTGTGGATTGTTTCCATTTGCCGCCTAATCTTAGTCGCATAGGATGAACTACAGGGGGTCAATATCATTCAGCCATTTGCCATTGTGTGCATGGTATGGTATGTGTGAGTGCATGGCATGGATCACTTTGTGGTATTTACACTGTGCTCTCTGCAAGAAATAGGAGCTGGAATCTTTAACATGAACGGAAAATGACTCTCTAACACAATGGATTTCCAATTTATGTCTTTTCTCAGAGACACCATGTTTTTGCCCATGCTAGAGGAGACATTATGATAAAACTCAACAATGCTCAGACTTGCTTAGGCTCAAGCAAAACGTATTGATTGCAATGCAAGGCAGATTTGTTACTGACTAAGCCACCTTTTCTTTCTGAGCAAAACCTGTGGTAGATGATATGTGTCTTGTAAGCCAGTGATATCTATGCCCACTTTATCTCTTCTATCTGTTCAAGCAAGAGAAAGGGTGTATTTTTTTTTTTGATCCTGTAAAATGAGGTGTTCAGTCCAAATGTTAAGATTTTTAAGTAGATTGTATGCATAGTGTAAGATTACTCTTAAAGGGACTGTACAGTACTGGTTGAGGTGGGGATTCATGTTTTGAACATTCTTAGGTGAGATAGTGAGAAACATCTCATGAAATATGAAAGAGCATGTAATTTTAAAAAGGATTCAACGTTTATTTGATGAAAATTGGTGTTCAAATGGCTGAGATATCCCAAAAAGTGATAATAATAAAAGGCGACATGCCCCACCTTTATTGGGATCTCTTTGTTTCACCTTGTTTTTGGATATCTCAGCCATTTCAAAACCGATTTTCATCAAATAAACTTTTGATACCCCTTAGAATTGCATAATCTTTGACATCTCATAGAGTGCTTTCTGAATATCTCGCAAAACGTTAAAAGCAAAATTCTCACCTCGACTAGAACTGTACATACCCTTTAACCCTGCGTACATGGGCTAAAGTTTGAGTTTGTTTTCCTGCACAATAAACTGAAGCTTCCTGTTACTTTGTAAATTATATACACAGAAACCATATCGGTATTATTTGGACACCAACACTGTGTGCGTGTGTGTGTCTTGGTACTCTCCTGATACTCATCCAGCACAGACATACTATGTATGCAAGAGCGCCACAAATTAAAGATTATTAGGGCCAGGATGAAACAACTGTGGCGAGTCAGATGCAGAGGTTCTGTGCCCCAGAATATAACATTATAAGAAGCCCTTAAATGTATGTCCTCTTCATGGAAACATTGAATGCTCATGTTTATTACACATTTACATGAAGAAACACATGGCATAATACTGATTTTTTTTTTTTAATATATTCAGGCTGGACTTTGGTGCCATGTGAGTGTAAACATACACAATGACTTTAGTCCCTTTGAAATATGACGTGCAGAGTACATTGCAGACACAGTTATATTCATTGTGCCATGCATGCACCTGTTTCTTCTTAGAACAGATTTCTAATGGGAAAAATAGCAATACTGATGGGAACACACTATATTTTCCTCTGCATAGAAAGCTCACTATTTACAGGAGATCATCACCATTTCATCAATTCCTCAGGCTCAGTGCAGGCTGAAATAAAGGTTGTAGTCTTATTATGCTTCCTTGTATAAAATGGGTCTTAGAGTCAGTGCTATGAGATTAGCTGATTACCATGTGAAAGTGTTTAGACTATTGAAAGCGGTCCATGTTCATTTACATTGTCACGCAAGTGCCAGCTGCAATGTGAGTCCTGCAAAATTCTTCCAGTGATATGTGTATGACCATGTATTGGCATTAGATATTTCCATTACAATCATGGCTCAATATTACTGGACACATGAAAAAAAAAAAAAAAATCATTTTACTGTTTTCTACTTTCTGCACTGATTTTATACAACATATGACCTGTTTTGCACAGACCTGTTTTGTAAATAGATGGCATAACCGTATACATGGTCTAGAGCCAACTCTTCTGTGCCGTGTGGGCTAAAACCTTTCCAAAGTTACTCTATGCATTTCACTCTCACCATCTCAATCAAGCCTGTGCATCATATGCGTACTGTTCCATCTCCTAGTCACAAAATAGATAATTGATACAAAGACTTTATTAGTATGAATCTCTTCCCCTTCCACAGGGTTGTTGATGTTGAGCTGGCGCTGATGTGTAACATGGATCCCAAGAATCATGCAGTCAATATCACAGCAATCCTGCCACTTCCCAAAGCCACAACAGAGTGAGTACCACTTGCTGTTGACATTTATACAAACTGGCATAAAGGGCTGTGAGTTATGACGCATTGCATGTATGTAGGCATATATTTTAATTTTATGCCTGTATATGTACATATTCACAATTTCAAATGCTTTGCACAATATACAATTAACTAGACATACATTGTATCTTCTGCAATTGCAATAAATAGACAAGGTAAACTTTCAAGACGTGTTCCATACACAAGGCAAACATCATGAAAACATAATTAAAAATTCTCTGTAAAAAAACAAACATTCCTGTCATACATAATATATACATTCATACATCTATACACATGTACACACATTTTGACATTTGTGGATATATATATCTCATGACCCTTTCTATGAGTATGTTGTTCAACTCTGTATGATATAGCAAATGTCAACTCAACTGTAGATATGTTTGTTAAATGCTGACATGATGAAAACAATATAGTAAAGCCAGACATTTTTGCTTGCATGAAATATTCATGAATTTAGCTAGGAGCTAGGATTTGCAAAAGTAAAATGCACCTGAAAGTTTTTGTCTTCACAATGCACTGAATACCAGTCACCAATTTGCAAAGGTTTCATGATGCAAAAAAGGCAATCGGTTCCAATTTGTATTGGATAAGAACATTATTTTATAGGCTAGTAACATGTTCCAGTGAGTTTTGCATGGATCACTAGAGGCCTAAGTTTTACTGTACTAATTATCCCAAGTATTATGCAGTCAGTTAAATGTATCATGTCTCACAGACTAAAGGTAAATATTGACCAATAAACCTGCATAATATCTAAAAGTTAGGTACTCTCTGCCCAAGCAGAGTGGCAAGCTTCTTGAAATCAATCTTCCTGGTCTTTGTAATAGCTACATTCTTCCATTGAAACCTACACAATTTGCTGTCAATTGTTCACATATTTAAGTCTATGAGAGTGAAGAAGATCGTCAGCCACACACCACCAAAAACAAACAAACAAACAAACAAACAAACAAAACCCAGAACCGAAAATCCAAAACCCTAAACCCTCAACCCAAACCCTGATATTCAATTTTGACAGAGGTGATTTTTTTGTGTGTGTTGCTTTTTATACTCTTGCATTGGTGATTTCACTTATTTCAAAAATTGTGATCTTTTGTTTTTACTATACAGTGTAGCTCCAAGTTTGCAATCACAGACACAGACAGTTGAGCACAAGAAGGCAGACAAGACAGCTGTATGGAACATTAAGAAGATGACTGGTGGTATGCAGTACATTGCCAAACTCAGGGTGAGCAAGTGATCATATTGTTTTGTTATATATCTGTCACGTGTAATACATTTTGCTGAAATTACTTTAGCTGTTGCATCCAAATGTAAGCTATGTATGACTATGATATATTCTAACAGTGTACCAGTGACATAGTGTGGCACATGTTTTCTATTGTAAATACATAAAGCTTGATTAAAGTGGAATATGCTTGACACAGCCATTTGGCTACCATTGTGCACAAAAATCCTCCCGATGATGTAGATTGTATTGACAATCCTATCAAGTTATAGAGTATGATGTGTCTGTTCATTACATATTTTGTAGGCATGAAATGACACCGATTTCTGTGTCCACTTCTCATGCTCATAACTTCAGTCAGTATTTAATGATTGCATGTGAACTGTTGATTATATAAGCTGAAGCATAAGATGCCATAAAGTAACACAATCTTTTTTGTTGTTTGTTAGGGTGATTGTTTTTAGGGTGAGTTAAAAGAAGGCAACTACTCAATTTTCAGTCTATTCTGCATTGTGCTGTCTTAATCATACTGAAGCAAAATGCGACCTGATGGTCAATTTGAGTTTTATTTATAGAGTACAATCAAGCAAACAGAATGATAAAAAAAAAAATATCCATAAAGATATGGCATTAAACAGGTGTTATCAGTTAAAATGATATATCCACAGCAGCTGATCATAACGAAGCCTCACTAAATCAAAATGCCCGCAGGTTTGTGTGTGGTAGCATAATACAAATCATGGTTTTGGTGTATTTATTATCAATGGTAACCTCTGTTTAACCTAAAAATTCTTTAATTCCATAACTTATGTCTGATTTACTGAAACTTCTATCTTGTATGTCTGATTTACTGAAACTTCTTCTATCTTGTATTCATTTATCAAAGTCATCTTAAATGACGTAGCAATGTTTCTTTTTCCTTAAAATGGACAGTAATCGCAATAAGTATCAGACATCAAGTTTATGGAGCTAATCTCTGTCTGTAATTTTGTTTTCATGTAAACATGGATGCTCACAGATTCATGTGGAACAGTTGAGCAGCAGCACCTTGATGGAGCTAGGACCCGTCAGCTTGGAGTTTGAAATCAAAGATTATGCAGCCTCCCAGTTGGCCATTCGCTACCTGAAGGTGTTTGACAGACACAATGCCTATGTGCCCTTCAGATGGGTACGCTATGCCACTCTCAGCGACTCCTATGTGGTCAGATTAAGGTAGCATATTTTCATATCAGCTGTCAGACAGTCTCCTTTTTATTACCTCAGAGTGTTTGTTTGTTTGTTTTTGAGAATTTGTGTGGGTGCGTCCGTTCGTGCATGTGTTTTTACGCTCTGATAATGTTCTGTTTTTCTTTTGTTGGGAAATTATGTCGTGGGGGATCAGAAATTTAGGTTGAGATTTTACAAGAAGCTACCAGATTACTGCTGTTGGAAGAATATGACATCCAACTTTGAGCATTTATTGCATGGCATATCAAACAATAAATAAGATTTATCATTTACATTGATAATAATGAAAATTTCAAACAATTTGACCCATTGTGAGTGACCTTTCTGTTTTATGCAGTATATTCATTGAACAGATACAAACCGATACATTGTACATGTGGTTGCCGCAAAACAAATGACAGTCCAATTTCAGCCGTCAATTTCATTATGAATGGAATGTAAACAGCATGTCAGTACTGATGTCTTTATAAGTTTTTGAAACACCATGGCCTGAATTCATGAAGGTGTTACAATTGAAACCATGGTTTTAACCATAGACAATTTGTATGGAGCGCCAAGTGTTGGATGGCCTGCTTCATTACGAAATAAGTCATTTCGTTGATGAAATGTTGTCATTTTTGAAACATCATGGCCCGAATTCATGAAGGTGGTACAATTGAAACCATGGTTTTAACCATGGACAAATTGTATGGAGCGGCAAGTGTTGGATGGCCTATTTCACTACAAAATCAGTCATTTCGTTGACAAAATGTTGTCATTTCGAAATTGATCATTACAAAATTACTACCGAAAGCTCATTACGAAATGATCATTTCGTCGACGAAATGATTGATTTTGTAACGAAACAGGCCATCCAACACTTGGCGCTCCATACAAAATGTCCATGGCTTATTAAAACCACGGTTTCAATCGTACCACCTTCGTGAATTTGGGCCCATGTGTTTATGCCAGTGATATTTAATTCAGCAGGGCATTAGATATGCAGAAATTCAAAGTATTTACAGTATTTTGTGGCTGTTGAAATTTCAAGTGCTCACATGTGTTATACAGAGGTGAAAATTTTTACTTTTATTTTTGTTTAACATTCCATTCTAACATGATTTATCATGTTTCATTAACAATGAATTATATCTAATCAAAGATAACACTTATGTGCAATTGACTGGATTTATGCAGTTTCATTTGTTTTTTGTACAAGGTTCTCATTGTGCTTTGTAATTACATAAAGGACTCCTCTAGGCTTTGTTTGTATAGAACTCCACTGAGTCCATCTACACCACTATTGTTGTCCATCAATAACTCAGTAGCAATGCACCGGTACAAAAATATATCATGGAAGAAAAAGATGAAACTTTTATGTAGGACTGTACTCTTTGGCAAAAAGTGTTTTCGAATGGTTAATTAATGATTTGAGTATACAGGGGAAACTGGATATAACAAGGAGGTTGGGACCAAGTAGTTTTTCTTGTCATAGCTAATATCTCGTTATATCAGTTGGCATTTAAAAAGAACAAAAAACAAAACACATTTGTATAGACACTAATTTGTAGGATCCTACATTTGTGGCTACAGATCACATTTCAATCAATACTGATAACCTGGCAATGTGTGTGAAAGAATGACTCACCTTTATGTGTAAAGATGTTTTCCGTAATGAAATACAATTTAAGAATGTGTTTCCTAATGAATTTCAAATTTGTAAATGTATAGTCGGCTTGCGATTGTGTCATGATCATATGTGAATTGGTTTATGACGTGATGGTTCTGGCAAGTGTGTGATGTGCGTGGAGGATTCAAACGTAAATGCATAATGCTGTGTGATATATTTTGTGCTCATGTACATTATGCACACATGTGATGAGATTAGGAATTCCCCTAGTAGAAAGCCAATCACAGCATCAGATTGCCTCACACCTGCCATGTCATAATGATAAGTATGCAGGCGTGCCATACTCGGGCCTTGCATACTGTTGCACACCGTGCTTGTATACATGTGTACACACATACAAATGCAGCGCTAGGTGGAGCGCAATGTAGAAAATATACTAGACACAATTTGCGTCATACTGCGCTGTAGAATCTTTGAACATGATCGCACAGGCAAAGTAAAGCTTTACCCATAAGATATTTTGCTTTACCTAGCTATAACAGGTTTGATTAACTATGTTTTGTTTGTTTGGAAATTAATTTTATCTTCTTGTAGCAGTTATTTTTGTATCAGCTGATCTCAGTATAAGAGTAGGGTTTTACTTACAGACTAGTGTGGAAGGAAAGTTGGGACCGTGAAAATTTCCTCGTCATACCCGATATCTCGGTATATTATAGCAGTGTTCGTTATATTGAGTTTCCCCTGTATTTAGATCTTTTTTATTGAATACTGATGAATATTACTCTTGCCACCATGGCCAATGTGCCGTGAAAATTATAACAAACTATAACTGCTCAGCTACTTACTCTTGTCTGCTTGTAAACTATACCACTGGCTGGTATCATATTTATATGCAGGTAGAACATGCTTGTATGATTACTTGATGTAAAAAATGATGAATCTGGAACTCTCTGTCCCTATTTAGCATTTCAAATTGATTTACAGATACATTTAAATATAATAAATTTCCTGTGTCTTGTGAATCTACTTTTCTGAATTGTTAACTTATGAAACTTCTTTCTGAGAATGTTGATGCGAGTGAAGTCTGACATACTAAATCAGGCTTGAGATTGGAAGTGTGTGTGTGTTTGGTAGAATTTCATCCAAAGCCATGAACATGAACCTTGTTATTACCTAAAAGCATACAGTACATGAATTTTAGAATCTTGTAGGTGGAAGGTTAAACTGTAGTTTGCCTTAATCTTCCATTAGTATGGTAACACCCAGATGGGAATTTTTTGTTTAAAAATTTTTTTCTTTGGAAAGGATCATTCTTTTCAAGAGCTTTATTTATTTATTTTTGTTCAGAATCCATTTCAGATTCTTTGAATATTTTTTTATGTTTTTGTTTTTCAAGTAGATTATCTCGTGCATACCAGGTGTGTAGTTTCATAGTAATGAATTTTCTCATTTTCAAAACTGTTTCATATTACTCATTAGAATATCAAAAGAGGAAAATGTAATAACATCAGCAAGCCTTTAAGATGAGCAGACATAAGCAGGCACTTGCACCATTCAGTAAATTGATTGCAGTAGCACTTTTTCAACAGTGCCTCCCAACACAGTGTTTTAATACCACTTCCTGTCTGAATACATGTTTACTGTACTAAATTATGGTATGCTCTCTATTTTGTAAGTGCTTGGGGAGTTCCTCCTCCTTTTTGATGAGTTTTGACAAGTTATTTTTATGCTCACCTGTGAGATTATTGCAAAGTGGAGGTTACCTCACTGAATCAACTCAGACTTCCGTAGTTTCTGATATCATTCATGGGGTGACAAGCCCTCTTATCTCACTGGCAGATGACAGATATTTAAAAAAAAACAATAACAACAACTTTCCAACTCAATTTTGAATATGAAATATACAGATTTGCATTTTAAAACATAACAGTGATAATGTAATCCAATACAATGTTTCTACATCATTTGATGTCGACATTTCTGTTATTGTGAGATAATGTAATCTGCAACGTGGGGGCACTGTGGCATAGTGGATAAGACTCCCGACTATCAATAGGAGGACCCGAGTTCGATTCCCGCCCAGTGCTTATGTCCTTGGACTAGATGTTTTTTGCCACTATGTCCCTCTCGACCAAGGTGTATAAATGGGTACCTGGCAATGCTGGGGTATTAATAATGGCATGGCCCTCTGGTAGAGCAGTGGTAACACTAAAGAGGCTACCCTGCATAAATAAGACCTTATTAGTAGTGCAAGTAGTGGTAGAAGTAGTAGTATTAATGTTGCAAAAATGAAAAGTGTTGTCGTCCTGCAAATTCATCATTTTGAGATACAAGATCTCATCACCCCAGAGATTTATCAACCCTTCAAGTTCAAGGATAATTTTGCTGAAGAAATTTGTCAGTTTGTGGTGTCAAATTGGTACCTGTGAGTTTCACTGCATAACTTTGATTACAGAGAGAGAATTGTTGAAACTAATATATTTATTACCCCTACACCTGCACAAAATTGAAATGGACTAAAAAAATTGCAAATAGAATCAGCATCATTAAATTTAAATTTGTAAAATGTGTTGTTAACTTAAGGATCAGTCATGAATGTAGCCATCGAGAGGCTTCTGATTATTCTGCAAACAACAGATGGTAGTACATGACCGGAGTAGGACTCAAATGAAGGAGAACTCTATGTCCTATGTAACACTTGACTTTGAATAGTTAACATAATAAAAGTAAGGTACACCACCAAGCTACGAAAATGTGGATTCTGTCTCTAGGTGGTTAAGATATAAATGCTGGCTGAGGAAAAAGAAAAGAAAAAGAGTTGCTTCAATCTTTCAATTAATTATGTCTTATGATACCCCATTATTCTTTTCAACCTACCTCTACGGTTAAATGAACAATGTTTTTGTAAATGCAATCTAAGAGTAATCATGGAAAAAAAAAATGTCTGTAAATTGCTTGTGAATAAAGAAATACATCAACACTTGCACTATATGCAGAGTCAGTTAAATCAATAAGTGCCATATCACGGTCTAGACTACTGTATATGCCGAATATTTTGTGAGGTTTTTATTTTTTGCGAATTTCGAGAGTCAGGTGCTATTCACGAATTTATTGACCCTGATTCAGACATGAATGTGACGTGCAGGCATACATTTTTCCATTCAGTCCTGTACTCCACGATCACAAATTTAACCACAAAAAATTTACACTCGCTTCATATATGGCGTATAATGAATTTAGACTCTGAAAGAATGTAAATTCATTCATTGTGAAACATCCTCTCACTCCTGTTATAACTTATTTTATGAACTTAACTGGGATGACTGTAGTTCTGTTTGTATGTCTATTGGTAATTATCAAAGCTGTATCACATAATTATTTATCTCTTGTAGCATGATTCTATCACTTAAGTATACTTGTTTCAAGTAATGCATCATCAATATAACTTGCAGAACTACCTTGCCTACCTTGAAGAGAGAAAATTGGATGTCGTAAAGGAGGTAGTAAAGATAGTCATGAAGTATTCTTCTGAAAGCTGTTAAACCTGATGGACAACACTGTTGTTTATTGTTCTTTGAGATTCTGCATTATCTAATCTATGAAATGTTTATTTGTGTCTTTGACCCTGAAACAGAATATTAATGTTAAAATGCTAATAACAGGGAAAAAAAAGAAGCAAGCAACCAGTTCTCTTTAGATGTCTGTACTTAAAGGAAACCCAAATCCAAAGAGAAATGTGGATTGAGTGAAAGCAGCAACATTAATAGAACATATCAGTGAAAGTTTGAGGAAAATCAGACAATCGATTCAAAAGATATGTTTTTTTTTAGTTTTGGTTGTTGGAGCCGCTGGATGAGGAAACTACTAGAAATTATGAGGTATCCCTGTGTGGACAAAAATATAAAGAAAATATAAAGGGAATTCCACACACACACACAAATTTTCAAGAAAATTACGTATTCCGTCAACTTGATACTGACATAATATGTTATGGGTAGCAATTATTCCCCCTGCTTTCTGAAAGCGGTTAGTCAAGTGCTCTTTCAATATGCTAGAAAACTAAATTTTTGTGGAATTTTCTTTGTTTTCTTTACTAGTATATTGTTGTCCACACATACGTCACAACCTCTAGTAGTCTCCTCATCCAGCAGTTCCAACACCAAAACCTTCTGTAAAGTCGATATAACAGAATGTTATTTCTCCTTAGCTGTCATCATCAGTGTTCTCACTTCCCAGTCCCAGTGTTCTTACATTCTTCCCAGTCCGTCCTTTTCTAGAAAGATGAAACAGCGCTTTCCAGGACTCACATGTGGTGCAACCTAAAACTTAACCATTCATTTACAACTGCATCATAGAAAGTTGCAAATAATAATACGCATGCGATGCACAAACACGCATGCACGCACACACAGCAACTTGTGTGCAGATCTATTTGTGTATGTGGAAAACAATTGTGGTGTGACCCCTCTGACTAATGTATCATAAAGTAGTGCAATCTCTGTGGGGAGTGGCCCTTCATAGACATGTGGGTTGAGTGAATGCAGCAATATTAGTAGAGCACATCACTGAGAGTTTGAGGAAAATCGGACAATCCGTTCAAAAGTTATGAATTTTTGGAGTTTCTGCTCAGTCACGGCTGGATGAGAAGACTACTATAGCTTGTGATGTCACATGAGTATGATATGAAGAAAGTATAAAGAAAATTCAATATATCTTTACTTTTCTCGCATAACAAAAGAACACTTGACTTCTCTCTTTCAGAAGGCAAGGGGAATGATATTTCCCTTAACATACATCAGTAACGAGTCGAAGAAATGTGCACTTTATTCAAAAAACAAAGTTTTGTGAAATTCTCTTTTTATTTTCCTTATACCGTTGTACGCATGTGACATCGTACACTGTAGTAGTCTCCTCATTCAGCAGTGAATGCGCAGATGCTTTAAAAATTCATAACTTCTGAATGGATTGTCGGATTTTCCCCAAACTTTCACTGATGTGTTCTACTAATATTGTTGCACTCACTCAATCCATATGTATATGAAGGTGGACTTGTCCTTTAATATAGACTCTTGCATGATTTAAATGAAGAAATATACCAGAGCATTTTGTGATGTGGGATATGACTTTCATCTAAGATGAACACAGATGAAGACGATGAGGTTGTCAGTCCTCTGATTTTGCTCTCTTTTATCAGTTACCATTTTGTTCACTGAAGAAGTGAAATGTGCAAAATGTATTATTTGAGTCATTTATATAGCTGTGTAAACAGTGACTGTGTAACATATAACTGGCAGACGATGCAGGTATTTATATGGTGCTAAATACCTAGGTCATTGTTTCATTTTAAGGCTGCAAGATTCTGTATGAATGCCACATTTGGAAAGCCTCTTAATCCAAATCGGTGCACTGATAAGATGGTTCGAAGAGGAGAAATATGTACCCTTTTATACTTAAAATAGCAGCAATATTTAAACAAAGCATTAGGAATTAATGATTGAATTCATTTGAATAAGAAGAGTATGCTACACTTGATGAAGTGCCATATTTGCTAGTGTATTAACTATATCTCCATTAGGACCAGGAGGGTAAAAATGTATTTTGAAGGTCTTGTTTTCATCGTATTCAGACTGGAAATTCATAAAAACATACATGCGGAAGGAAATGACTGAAAATCATATTTTCAATGCTAATATTTTCAATGCTATGACTTTGGGTTTCCATTTGCAACACAAACACAAGGCAAAAGCCCTCGTCAAATATCATGGATGTTTGTCCAGACTGGCTAAAGGGTACAAGTACTAAAGTACTGCTAGGTTTCTGCTGTCCTCACAGTCACAGTGAAGTTTTTTTTATGTAGTTCTGTGCTTGTTATTATGGCTTTAAGAATGGGCACCTCACGGTGCTTTATAAAGCTTAGCAGCAACTGAACAGTGAATTGCCATTCTGAGCCTCTAAAGGTTAGAAATGTTATTTGATATACCCACTTGATATGTTCCAACCACAGCCTCATTTCTGCAACAGATTGGCAAATTGCCCTTCATTACTGGTAATGTGAACTTTCATTTTTGCTGCCAAGAAAATGTAGACTCTTTTTCAGTAGACAAACTTGCCTATGACCATGTATTAACTACATTCCCAAGTTTGAGGGTCTTCCCATTCTTGAATATGCACCATTAATACAATGAAAAATATAGCACTCTATCACTGCTGACACACACACACACACACACACACACACATACAGCATAATGAGCACCCAAACTTTCAGGTATGGTAGAAAGTCTTATATAGTCCAATAATGGGCATTGCAGATGTTCGAGAGGTAGGAAATAAAGCCGTTTTATTGCACAAGTGCAAACTAAATCTCCTAGGGCAGATAATAGAAAATTAGTCTGAGTTGGTATGTACATTATGTCGATAGACCTGTCAATGTGCTGATACCATAATTGTATATGTGCATCACATGTATTCTTGTAGTCCGAACAATTTATTTTCCTGTAAATCTACAAAATGACACGCACAGATGTACAATTCATCCTTTTGCATGTCTACAAAAAAGGAAAATGACCTGATTTTTTTGAAAATCAGAGCATTAACAGTCTTCTACTTCTTTCTTAAAAACAACCTAAATGTACGATTACATATATTTCCATCAATGCACAGCATTTTTTTTTTCAATATACTAAAAAGCTTCATAGTGTGTGTGTGCAAAGTTTGATTGGAACACATAACTTAATATATACAGTGTAAATAACAATTATGCCTTTTAATAGTTATTTCATACAAACCATTTAATATTTTGTCTTAAATCCTCAAAGTGAAGGAGGATATATAAACAATGTCTAGCCACACTACCTGGTCCCAACAAAACAAGTTTCCCATCATTCACAATAATTGATATTCCATAGCAATATAAATCACATAAGATTTTGTATGCATGTAATGTATATGTATAACTATAATATTTCTGTAAATGATAAACAATTTTTTCCTCCTCAAAAATCCATTGCTTTGGTTAGCGTAACATTGCATTTGTAACTTTTCATACACATTAAAAAAATCAACATCTGACTATCGATAATAGTTTTCTCACAAACAAGCCTTCAACCAAATTTCTTAGGCAGTAGACATTACAATGGCATGTTTCTTTATTCACACATTCCACATTAAGGGAAAATGATAAGCCACACTAGATATACAAAATTACTTGCATTACAAACATTCAGCAGACAAGTTGGAAATGGAAAAGATGTCTTTACACTACAAAATGACATAATTTTTATCCCATGAAACCTTTGCAATAAAGTTCAGACTCTGCCTACTTGACCTTTTTTTTTTTCTCAGAAAACCGGCTTTTGAGAACATGTTGCTGGTCATGATATTACAGTGAAAAGAACAGATAAGTAACAAGACAATAAATACAGATTTCTTTTTAGCATGAATCCTGTTGTCCTTTGATGAAAAAGAGTAAAGAGAGTAAAGACATGTTCTGATACTGTATTTCCTTAGTCTCCTTTGGTGGTCCTATATGCCTGTATTCTTCCACACATGAATGACCAACACCTCACAGATGAAGGGATATTCATAATTGTATGCATACATCATTGTATATGCATACATTGCAAAACTAAACCCTGTTCTTTTTGTTTACGTTAAACTTTGTCACTTGTGTGTGTGTGTGTGTGGGTGGGTGTAATCCCTTAGATTCTGACATCAGTATTACAAGTTAGTAGATATCAGAGACTTTCTATCCATGCAAGTAGTTTTCTAGATTAAACACATGTGAACTACATAGGTTAACAGAAAAGTCAATGGAGGATATGGGTGTGCTTAATAAAGGAAAAGAGTGATGAAATGAATATAATCACATTTAGAATATTGGAAATGTTGGAATGTTCTATCTAAAGTCACACCTTATCATAATAGGATTTTAGTTGTGAGAAACCACCCATCCTCAACCAACCCCCCCCCCCAAAAAAAAGAGGAAAATATAAATAATCAAACCTCTGTGTTTTACTCATGATAATATGGAAGAAAATATAACAAGAAACAAACCAGAAAGCCAACTGAAGACCATGCAAACAAAAGTAATCAGTCCTCCACATCTGTATTCTTGTTGGTACTGTTTATAGTGTAGTCTCTCCATCAAGCTTGAATTATTTTGTTTCGATACAACTAGTTCTTAAAACAAAGGAGATACTTAGAGTAACGTATCAATAATTTCTACAGAAATCATAGTTACCAGTATATTACCGTGGGTTTTTACAAAAAGAGCCTCTTTATATGCATCTCAAGAGCAAATTTGCACTTTAATACTTTAAATAACAACCCATGTGACAAAGAACATCAAACTCCTTGTCATGGCCATTATGTAATGTAGCAAATACATATATGGGGTAAAATGGTTTATGATTTGTAAAGTGAAATAAAAGGATTATCTTTTGTGGACAAACATACACAATAGTAATCTGTTACAGTTGTCATGCTTGGCTTATTGAAGATGATCCTTAGCATCATGTTAGTGACCAATAAATAAACTATAAAATAACTGGAAATTTGAGGAGGAAACAGAGAGAATAAGGAATGTTACATTCATGTCTGCTTAAGCAGAGAAATTTGCTGCTGAAATAGTGCCATGTACGATTACCAAAAAGTTGATTTTGAGGAAAAGTCATACATGAGGACTTATTCAATTGCCCATTGACAGCATATAAACATCTCTTTTGACATGACGTGGACCTGTAGACTTCATCAATTACTTGAAAAGCTTTTCATGTGTTGTTATGCTCATATCATGTCATGTTACTTGTAATGGATACCAGGGAAAACTGATTGTCTTTTCATTTAGTTATTTGATCAGGCTTTGATGTTGCCAATGCTTTACTGTCAATCAGTAAGTTTTAACACCTACAATTGTACAGAATTCCCATCTCTTATGATTTGTGCTCATTGCAATTATTGCACTCAATTTCTTTTTTCCCCCCTCTGTTTCCATATTGGCCTTTTTACTGCAGAGATATCTCTCCAAATCTAAATATGCAACTTCCTGTTTCAGTTTCATCTTGATAAAATTAGCATGATTTTTCTAATAATGCAGTGTTTATATTCTAAAATCGCACACCCAACTTTGCTTCTATTTCCAACTGTGGAAAGTGTAAATTTCTTCAAGTTACAAGCAGCACAAATGAAAGTCCACAGATCCATTTTTTTTTCTACTTTCTTGTCACAGCTATATTTGCAAGCATGTCTACAAGTTGTCATTTTGCAGTGAAATCACATTTAAAGTCAGACATTCACCTTGCCATATGCCATCATTTTACCAGTGGTAACTAAAGGAACCTGCTCAAAATAGTAATACAGCAAAGTGATTTTGTGCATGATTAGTACAAAGCAAATCAACCGAAAAACAGAGAAGTAACTATTTCACTATGCACTTCTCTTGCATGAAGGTAACAATTTCTGTAAATTCAAGGCATCAACATTCAAAACTGAAACATTTAGAGAGTATATGTTATGGCAATAGCTAAGGAATAGTGGTATCAAGCTCTTATTGTCTAAATGAACAGCAAATAAATTCCTGTCTCAAGTCACTAAAATAAGATCAAAGAATCTCACCAATCACAACATGAATATATGTCTGATAAAGTCAGCCACACCAGTATTTGTGATTTCAATGTGTTAGTTCCCATAAGTCACATTTAATGCAAGTGCTTCCAAGAAGTAACATTTGCTTGTTGTTTTCCTAAGTCACTGAATTATCAGAGGTGATGAATTGGCATTATAAAACCAAACAAACTAAAGAACAGAGGTAATGACAGTTGATGACACAACCAACACTCTCCCCTCCAAGAGATGAGGTCCATAAACATCCGATGGCGGCCACACCCATTAACTGATGATGCTCCATGTACCATTTCTGTGAAAGGGGTCAATTGAAATCAGGAGGTAACGGTCCTGTCTGCAGGCTTCCATGAAGAATAATATATCCCATTGCTCAATTCCGTAACACACACAACTCCATTTCCTGAATTGTACAATCACCCGAACTATTGCTCTCATCGCTGACCAAAGACACGCCTGTCACAAACATGTCATTCACGTGGTAAGGATCCATTGGAAAACAGTAAGCTTCATATGTTTATTTTGTTGTTGTTTTTTTTTCCACGACGTTTGGGAGGCAAGTGTTTTTCACCCATCCCTGCTCTTCTCACAAGGTATGACCTTTGTACATAGTACTTGTGGTATCAGTATTCTCCATTAATGGTACCCTCGTGTGAAGGTGTGACCGCACTAGCAATGCTGCCCTCTGCCAACGCGAATGAATGGCTGCCTGATATCCCAACAACATCAGAAAGAGAAGGAAACAAAAAAGTAGATGAGAGCGAGGTGTGATGGTGAGATGAGTTTAGTTCACAGTCATGGGATGGGACACGCACCCCACATTTTACATCAAGTTGATATAAAAGTTTTAAAAAAACAAACAGAAGGACCAAAAATGCAAAAATCGTGCAAGAGTACCTTTTTTTAACATTTCTCGTAGCGAGAAGATGGTCAAATGGTCCATTTCTGATGAAGCACACACACATTCATGAATCAGAGAAACATTGAATCCATCATTCTCCCATATTCCTCTGAAGTCTTGTGAGATAAAAGCTGTAGCTGTTTTGGGCTTTTTAGTTGTTTTTTGTTTTTTCCTTATTTTGTCATTAGTGCATGGTGCATGCCTGTGCATGCCTTTCAATCCACTATTCACAGCAGTGTGGTAGTTGGCTACAGGTCAACACTAATCCAAGCTTGCAAGGTGGTGAATGGCTGGCCGTCACCGTGGCGATCATCAGCAACAGCTACTGAAACAGATACTTTTTTTCTCTCGTGTTGAAAATAAGTGATTGTTTGTCGGTAGTTTTCTCGCCAGGATGACTGATATTTCCTGTCTCATTAGTTGAATTCATGTAAATCCACAATGCTCATGCACTCATAATGCTGGTGATGAGAGACAAGCTTCCAGAGAGGCAAAGTAAGAGGAGCATGAGTGAAGAAGGGGGGCCCATGAGTGGATCCGGCACAGACAGACTTGGTAATTAAACAATGTGAAGGTTGGTAAGATGCTGCATGAGCTTGTTAGGGTGCTGTATCAAAAAAGAGTAATAAAACAACACACACAAGCAGATAAAAACAGAGAATGACATGTGGGGAGTGGGGGGAAGGCAGTTGTAGAGGAGCAAGTGAGAGACAATAAAAAAAAAAAAAGATTAATAGCGTGGTTCTTTGAAGCTATGGTAGTACTCCTACAATCAAAGCTTGAAGCTGAATTGAAATTCAAGTGGGTTTTGCATGAAACTCTAAAATGATCAGTTTTGTATTATTTCTGTTTTTTAAGGGGGAGGGGAGGGACGGGACGTTGAACAGCAGTGCACATTCAAGAATCAGTGGTGAAAACATATGATAATTGAATATTGCAAATTTTAACAGGAATGTAATCACTTTTTACTGAAATTCATGTGTGCATAGAGAATCTACTGCTGAAATCTAAACTACATCAAGTGCTTTTCAAGTTAAGAATTTTTCTGCGGTAAATCAGTTTGTAAATATTTGTAACCTAGATCGCTCAAAGTGCAGGTATTTAGTCATAAAATGTACAACAAATTACTCAATTCAAAGTACATGTACATGAAAAGAAAAAATAAAAAGGTATCATTTCACATCAATGTTTGTTGAACACAACACAAATGTAAGTTGCAAATGACTTTGAAGTAAGGTGCTACACAAACTTCTGTTGTCAAAACAGACTATACTGTCATTTTTTTTTTCAGAAATATAAATCCAGACATTAAACTTGTATCTGGAAGTAATTCGTACACATGCAACAAATAACATATATATATACATATATATATATATATATATATTTTCTCTTTCTTTCTTTCTTTCTTTTTTAATGCACTAGTTACGGCATATAATATCTGCTGGAAAATTATAAATAGTTTCATTTTCTCTGTGGCATTATGTAGCACCCTGCTTGAAAACTGGTTCTGCACCAATTTGCCATTGTTCACTGATAAACAGTATGAATATATTGCATGACAAAACCTCAAAGTCAGGCAAAGCTGCAATGTGTTTTGGATTCATTCAATTCCATTTTGTTGCAAAAAGTATGTGTAAAGCAGGATATTAGCATCATAATATATCTCTATCTACAATGAAGAAATACAACAAATTTTTACATTGCTGAAATAAAAGTGCACATTGGTGGGGGTGAGGATGCAGGACAATTAACAAGTAATTGGAAACAGCATGATATATATATATATATATATATATGGCTTTTTTTATGAAGCATACAAAGACATAAAATAGCTACATACTGGTACACATTTTCAGACAAGTTCATACACAAGACTAATATCTGTGCACATGCAGAAATGAACAAGGATCAGTTGCTCATATATATCTCTATATATACTTACCCCCATACATACAATGCAAGACATGGATCTTATAATCGAAAAGGTGGATTGTTGGCACCCTGTGCCCAAATAGCACAATGCTATAAATGGAGGTAACTGTGTTGCAGATATGAGTTCTTGAATGGCTCCCAGTGGTGTTTTTTTTTTTTAATTAACTCATGATAATGTGAATTCATTGTTCATTCACACCAAAGGTGATGTCAATATCAGTCCCTAGGATGTTTTAGATTAAGAGGATTTCCACAGGGTATGCAAATTTATATTTCCCCCTAATGATAATGTCTGTGCACACCTGTTCTATAGTTGAGAATATAGGCACCAAAAAGGGAATATGATTTAATAGAGGCCATTTTGCTCTGGTGTCATCTACTGTAAAAGTGGAAATTTTCGCAGTGTTTAAATTTTCACACATTTCGTGTAACCAGAAACTAGCGCGAAAATAAAATCATGCAAATATTTTTGCCTGCCATAATATGTTTTAGTAGTGGATGTCTTGATTCTGTTGAATTAAAAACATGCGAAACTCGTCTTATCCAGCTGAGCGCGAAAAATTTCTTTACAGTATTCAATGTAAAAGCGCAGCTGATACTGCCATGATCGAACTTTCTCTTTACCAGACAATCAGGTTGGTGGGATTTTCATGCGATTGGACATTAAAGCCAAAACATAGTTCTCAAAAGGGCACAAAATTCATCTTCCACCATTCAGAATTTGATGGCAATACATCAAAAGGGTTTACCAAGAGACTTGTCTGGCAGCAGCAATATGCCAGGATATCGAGTGATTTTTTAGTATTTTGAGATCAAAGGTGTAAAATAATGTTGACTGAATGCATACAGCTTTTATTCCTGAAGCACCCTTTCCATCTGGTAGTATGTAGGTAGACTGTTACTTCATGATCGATCATGTCCTAGCGATCATGATTTTCCAACAATCTGCAAGCGATTCACTCTGGTGCGGAAGATCGTTGGATGCTGCTGTGACCCAATTTGTCGATATTGATAATAGATAATGAAATTATGTAGCAACCACAATTGTAACAATTGCAATGGTAGCCTTTTCAGGACAGGACATGATCACCTCATTTTGTCTGGATGTGCACTTGCTACAATGTAGTGGTTTCATGAAAACTTGATAAGTTTCGTATCTTCCTTTTATTCATTTAATGTCCAACTTTGCTAAAATATCTACCTTTTTGTTTGTTTATTTTTAAATTTTCTAACTCCAACTGTAACATGGTTGGGCATTGCATTGGAAGGGAGACCCAACACACTTGGCAAATCCACAGTGATGAGTCAACTGTTGATATTGTCAACAGGTGTGAATATTCATGTAATGTTCCTACAGTGTGGAAGTATTTATAGATATCAAAGTTGGCTCATTTCACATAGTACACGTATACCAGCCAGTATAGGGCCTACTGTTTGTGGTATAAAACTATGGAAGTTAAATCAACGTAATTTGGGCAAGTAATAAATTCCCCCCCCCCCCAAAAAAAAAAAAAAAAAAAAAAAAATCTGGTATATGCTTATAACTCACAAAATATTGCAGCTGTTGCCTGCCCGTCTTGCATGTACATGTATCACTCTCACATGAGGTACTCGTGTAATCAGAGTGCAGTATTTTGGCTTTCTGTTAAATTCCCATTCTTAAATTCAGCAAACCAAAACCCCTCCAAATATTCAGCACCTGCAGTTTCTCAATGTATCACTATCAAGCTAAATTGAAAACGAAGATGTTAAACTCAAGATTTTTTGTTTACCATTATTTGTTGGGAATACCAAGGAATTTTCCAGCAGAAAATATATGTAAACACAATTGAAAATGACCATCTGTTTTATGGACTGTGAAAGCAGTGAAACTATTTTTTCACACAGATGGAATATGTTTCATAGATGTTCATCATATAGTAAAAGTCAGAAAACTTCAGACACATGTAATACCTTGTACCATGTACTGATATTGAATATGCCTTCAAAAGGTCAAACAACTGCAGTAAAATGTACTTTTGTCATCATTGTTTGGAGTTTGTCCTTACATTAAAAATTGAAACTTTGCTGCGTATGAAGGTAGTAAAACACAGGGACTTACTAGTTTTTGAAATGATGAATGGGTACATTCTTTTACTTACCACTTGTGCCTAATTAGGATTTTTTTTTTTCACATACAGTAACAAAAAATGAAGATGATATGTACCTTATGGTCAAACCTAGGCTAAGAGTAATCAATTCAAAGTTTGATTTAACTACTATAAAAATTTGATTTTCCCAGGAAATTTAGTTTGCACACAAGTGTTTACCATACTGGTGAAGCTTTAAAATGTAGAGATTTACCAGGTTGCATAAAATGAACAAAACAAGCACACTGCTAAGCACCCTTTTTGTCAAGAGGAATAGTATTATATTTCATCAAAGTTCAGAGAACCTGAAGATTAAAGAGAGCTGACATTAATGAAAACAGGATGTTGACCTTTACGATAAAGTGCACTCGTTGCTTTACCAGAAATCCAGAAAGGACATCCTGGTCTGACAAATGTTAATGAGGGAATCTCATTTTTATCTGGCATTTGAATGATAGGCCATACTAATTATGTTCAGTGCGACACTTGTGTGGACGTCAGACCTTCATGCAGAGAAATTCGAACATGTTTGTTGGTTGATTACTGTAAATCACTATGAGGAAGAATCCCCCCTTGATAATACTACATTTTATGTAATTACTGAGCATTTTTATTCCTTTAGCATTCGGCATTATAATCCAGTCAATGTTGAGGATTATAGGTTTAAAAATGTAATTAAACACATGAAAGATGACACATTCTAATGGCAGTGCAAGAACCATTTATGAAAAGTGAAACAAAATACTGAAGAGCTCCCTTGGAGCTCAAGTTAGTGGCATTATTTGCTTGCAAGTGACACAAGTCAAGTTGTACACCCTGACATTGCTGTTGTGTATATCAGAGGAATGAAAGTTGTAAATGTTTCACAAAACACTGATATAAATCAGTCACATATGCAAAGAAGATTACTGGATGTCATAACTGGGAGGGGTCTTATATTTGCTAAATTATTGATGAAAAAGGATAATTTCTAGTTTCCATGCAAACCCGAAAGACAATGACATCATCACTTTGACTAACTTGCATGAACTACTTGCCAAAAAAATTCTATGTCATATCTTTTCCCCCCAATTTAATGAAATTTTGAGTGGATTATTTCTTTGATTGTGGTCTTTTCATTCAAGTCAACTTGAATGTGAAGAGAAGTTTCCATCTGAGCACTAATATTATTTTCTGCAATTGAAGAGGCGGACATTCACAGGGAAATGGGACTCACATATGCAAGCACACTTGCTATGTAGATGCTGTATTGTGGATATATAACACTGAATGCCTTTAGTGTAGTATATAGTTGTTGTACACATAGACAAACCTACCAGCAACAGATTATTGGATGATATGAATAAACAGCATACACTCTTGCTTTATCTTTTTATAGGCAGGGAGGTGTGCAGCTGCCTCTGCATGAAACTTGTTAGATATCTAGGGTGACTTTGTGTACATGTATGCTTATTTGTGCATATGCAAGAGTTAATCTTAGTTACTGACATGACTTTCATTTTGATTAGGAAGTGAATGCAAAGCTGATGTAAGTGTGCTTTGTCAGAAAACTGTAATAGAAATCTCAGGATTTCATTCCAAACATGCTTAATATAACCCTTCATTGTTAAGTTTTGATGCATCACTTAACCCAACTGATCTAATCATTTTTTTAAATTGTATTTCTTGTGAACAAAACTTGCACAGTGATATTGTGAGAAATTTGATTATGTGAGTAGGCCACGATATATTTGCAATGCATAAGACTCGATGCAAACTTAGATTATGAACAAAATTTTGTCAAAGCTCTCTGTGAGTGGTAAGTGTTTTATGGTTGTACTGACAAAGATGGCAAAATTATTATAGAGCTCATGAGAGATTGTAAACAGATAATTGGTCATATTTCTGAATATATGAGAAAAAGGAAAGAGTGGAAGAATGTAGACATATCAATTTAGATACAAAATTTGATTTAGCCTGTGCAGGTGATACCTAATGGGCAAAGGTACTTTTGTGTTTTTGTTTTACTTTCTAAACTCATGATGTGGGCAAACTAATATTTTGTATGTCAAAACATTTTTTCTCACGTCTGAAGTTGTTTTTTTTTTAATAATCAAATGTAACAAATGTAGAGGAAATCAAGTTATTGACTTAAATTTAGAGTTGTGGGAAAAAGAATGGTATCATTACTTGGGGGAGGGGGTTGACGTAATTTCTTTATTCTTGCACTTTAGGTTTTGTTAAGTACTGAATATCACAAGTGATAAAGGGATGTGATGAAGTTGCATCTTTACATTAAAAAAGCACAGTATGGTCTAAAAGAATTCATTTTTAGCAAGAGATAAACAAGCAAATTAATCAATATTCCCTCATGCAGACATTTTTACATCACACCTCTACTACATGCTCTGATAAAAACAACAAAACATGCACAAATACACCCACACACACACACACACACACAATGTGCACTTCTAAATCCAGTAAATCCTATCCATAACTATTGTGTATGAGGAACTCTATTAACGAGATACAAAAGTTAAACTGCAACATGCCACCTTAAACATGTTGCCGAGTTCATACAATGTAACAAAACAAAACAGAAAGTGCTACTGCCACACATGATACCAATACAACGATGGCAAGCAGTTCATAGTCTTATTAAAATAAAATAAGAGTTCTACATTCTATGACAAAGTAAATACTATACACTATCAAGCTTGTGATTTCATAACTTGTCCTGCCATTGAATTTTCTGCAGCATTGAACTGTTCCATTCCTTTAAAGTGTGTAAAAACCTGAAGTCTTGATAAATTAATCTTTAAAAAAAAAAAAAAAAGAACTACTTCATATATGGAATTTACATTCAGGGAGAATATATTTGAGCAATGCAAACAACACAAGCATTAACTTTTTGAAAACTATAAACAGTCAGGCAACAATTGTTCTACATTATGATGGAATATAACAATATGGAATTTAAATCATTTCACAGGAAATTAAATGTGTTGCCACCTACTAAGCCAAGCAGGACATTGATTAAAGGGGCTGATTAGCAGCATATCTGCATAGAGAGAGGTTCTCTAGGGGCTGCTGATAGCATGAAACCAGATTTAACTATGATATTTACAGAAAAAAAATCCTTTGGATGTTGTTCTGTTGCAAGAAGAATAATCAAATCTCATTCATTTAATGCACAACTCACCCATGTACGTTACTAAACCCTAACAGTTTGAGTGGAAATATTTGAGATTTGAAAAGTTGATCACCATCACTCATCTAATTGTGACTAACAATGTAAATCACATCAGGTACGACAAAAAAAAAAAAAAAAAAAAAGATCCTTTCACATGCTGGAAGACTGCTTATTGTCAAAATGCATTTCTATAACCACCTCTGATGCAGGAGTGTATGGAATAACGGCAGGTCACTTTAAAATGGGTGTGAGAGATCATGTGTGATACAGCATGGATCAAGAGCATACTATATGTGACATTTTCTAATTGTTAATGGTTTATGATGATCAACAATGGCACAATGTACAGTTAGTGGCTGCAGCACCAGTTGGCATGGTAAGGGTTCAGGGGGGGGGGGAGTGGTTGTAGGATTGAACTAAGGTTACAGAGCTGCTTGACATGACAGGGTTTAACAATTACAAGACATATCCACCAACTTGAACAAAGTCACATTACAGTCATATATCACACACTGTCAAACAAAAAAAAAAATGGATATACCATATGTACACATTAGAAAGCTGTGGGCCTCTTGTAAATTATCAGTCAATCACTTTCCCATGAATATCGAACAGAAAATTTAGCTCCTTTCATGTGGATATTATTGTAACAGCTCACACTTTTACCATACATCTACTTCTGAGTGACAAGGGAAAGAAACAAAAGTATGCAATCAAAACGTAACTGAAAAAAAAAAACCAACAACAACCAGCAAATTGAAATGGCATCCTATTTAAATACAGAAAATTTGGTGAGATATACTGGCTTTTTTTTTCTAAACAGCATCAGTTTGCGCTCTTTTATTCATAAACACTTTTGTATGACACATTTAATTTTGGTGCATACTGGTGTTTTCATCTTGCAACCTATGCCAATAGAACAAAATCATTTGGCTGCAAGAGACCCACACTTTCTACACGGAATGATTAACATGTAACAACAAAGATCACTGCTACAATGGACATTGCCCCTAACAACAAGACTTCTTTTTCACATTAAGAAGGAAATATTGAATAATAATGATATTTGGACAGAAGCATGGAGCATAATAATGAAACAAAATTTGAATTGTGGCCACTCTAACATTTCCTCGATGTTTATCTTATTGATACTAAATACTGGCCATCGTAGAATTTTTGTTTGATATACAAACAGTTTAAGATATCTGCAAGTGAAATTTTAGAGCATTTAACTCTGTAATTTTAGTGTATCAAGTATTTATTTAGAATTGATGCTGCTTTTCACAGTTCAAGACATTTCAATTAACCAAATCATTTACCTATGTGAGAATGATGAGCATTATTTCATATCTTAATCTAACAATGCATTCACTTTGATATCATGTGGCTGATGAAGAAATATGTACATATTTGTCATACATTATGAAAATTTAAAAGATAACAAAGTGGGATTTATTGAAATAAATAGATTTCAGTTTGACAATAAAATTCCAAAAGAAAGAAGGTAAACCACATGTAGGTATTCATTGTGGTTTTTTTTTTTCAGTTCATTATAATCATCAGTATTTGTTGCCCAAGGAAACCTTACACTTCATAGAGAATGTGTAATATTGGATGTAGAAGAGCCCCTTTACATGAGAAAGGTACAAATATGTTATAATAATTACGTTAATTATTATTTTTTTTTATGTTTATGGCTTCTTTCTAAGACAGATTTGTCATCCGTTCATTTGTTTGCATTGGTTACAAAATATTAGTCCAGCACTATGCTTGGGTAAAAACTACTGTAAAAATGGAAACTCTCACACAACTACTTTTTGTGTTGGACCACTATAAGAGAACTTTATTTGTTTATGAAATCACAGATGAGAGAATTACTGTGCTTGTTCTGATTTCTACAAAGTATATTTCCTTATTGTTGCTTTCGGAAAACTTTGCCAAAATGTCCACACAGCTAATCATTCCACATTTACAATATGTACTTCTATGGTGCAGGTTAACAGTTCAGTGATCAGTGACATAACTTATTATACTAAAATTGTGAAGGTGCTAAAACATGCTCCACATTTCTGCCAAAGTTAAACTAGCAAGCACAAAATACAGCTGGCTGCCTGTGAATAACACACATTCTATCAAGACATATGCAGTACTTGATGGTATGTTTGTTTGGTTTTTATTTAGTTTTGGTGTTTGGTAGGAGTTTAGTACCATGATTAGTGTCGGCTGGTGAGAAGCGTCAGCGATCGGCATCATTTGTCCAACACCTCGGCCTTGGTGGCCAGGCTGGGCAATTTTGGGATCAGTGACTTCGTCTGAAGTGAATAAAATAAAAAAATCACATAGAAAAAAAAATATGAAAGAATACACACATGTAAGTGAAAGCTTGAAATGGAAAAGGGGATATTGTGAAGGATGAATGAGAATGATAGTAAAATGCTTTTTTAGAAAAAATGAACAAGTTTACTTCAAGCTTGTCAATGTCAATTCAGAATGAATCGTTATAGGACGATTTGAATTCATTAGTCATACGATTTCTCCTTTTAGAGAAAGAAGAACTACATGTAAGTAAATACAACTGTGCTTACTTATATCATTACTGTGCATATTTTTGTAACTATTATAGAAAGCTTTCATAAAGAAAGAATGTGCATCATACTTGACTAGTACTCAGCATATTAATTATGCTAATTAGAGAATGAAAAGGCATATCTTCAAATGGCTTTAAGACAGAATTTGGAAAAATTAGTGTAAAGAGGCAACTTTTGTGGTAGCTGTTCTGCTAAGGTGTACAAAGCCTACACTTACACAACAAAGAAAATTTCACTAGAGCTGCAATATTGTAACTGTTGATCATTCCAAACTTGGTTAGTAGGATATGCTGTTAAAATGGCAAAGTATTCACTTTTGAATCTGTGCATTAACATTTGCAAAGGTTTTTGCAGTGAGTCTCTAAGCTCTAAATAATAATCATGAAAAATATTTATATACTTGTTATTCATACATATGTACAACTTAATATCAAACTTATTATTGCTACCTATTCCCTTAAATGCATGCAGATGAGATATATAGGCATTGCAGATTTCCCCAAACATATCTTTCTCCAGATGAAATGTACATAAACGGGAAGTAGAAATATGACAAAAATTTGAACCAATCCAAGTGATGATGCTATGAGTAAGGTTACATCAAAAGAAGATACTTCTAACATGATTATATCTTTCTAAATCTGTGAGAAGTGACAGATCTTGGAACCAGCTCTACAGCAAAGAAAGTGACTCAAACAATACAAATGCTTTCATTGAATTAAGGGGAAAAAATGTCACAGAAATGAAATGCTAACTATCCAGGGTTGACATGCTAGAGCACCGTCATTGAAAGTGTCGGGTAGCATTGTTAAAGTTTTCTGTCTGCCTTCTGTTGTGCTTTAATGAGACCTCGGGCATCAAACAATTACTACTGCAAACACTACAAAGCATGCAAATTTTCTAAATTAACAAAGTAGTTTTGACAGAGGCATTTTTATCTCTCTACATTTTGTCTGTGACTTTGTGTTACTACCTCAAAAAAAGTTGATTCTCACATAAATTACATACATGTTATTCTATGTCCAGTGATCAATGAGGTGTGTCTAAGACCCTCTATCAATTCTTACTGACAAGAATTTGGTGGGCTACTATATTGTGTGATGAGATTCATTATGCATAACAAAACTCAGGATATGATCACACATAAATGACGAAAAATAATAAACAAAAAAATGGATAAGAAAGGAAATGAAATATGAGCATGATGTTGTGGTATTAATGGCATTTCCATGATATACTACATATCACATGCAATTTCTATTACCCAATGCATGTTTTCATGTCTTCACACACAACCACACCATATACACATTCATACTCACACACACACACTTGCATTATAGAAATAGACTCAAACTTGGCAAGTTAAATTCTGTCAACCAAAGCCTCATTTGAGTCAAACCCCATCTCTCATCACATATCACTTACTACATAACTGGGTTGTTCTACATTATATTTGCTTTGCGTAAAATAGGTATTTTCTGCAAGACAATACAATATTTAGGCACAACAGGTGAACAAGCTAGAGCATAAATATCATATGCATTTATACGTCAAAAGAAAAGAGAGACACAAATGATAGTGGGACATAATGCTGCACTGTCATAGCAATTCTGAGCTACTCCAAGCAAAGTTTTTCTCCAAACAATAAACCATGGATAGGTTGCAATCTTTATCCACACTGCATACCTTTCAGAAAAAAAGAACAAAAACTGTGCCCATGATTATGGCTTATCATGAGATTGCGCTTAGAAACCTGAAAGGATTCAACTACTGATATTGATACATTCATCATCTCTGAAAATAATGCTGATCTATAAGACGGGAGTATCTGGTTTCTCATCAAGTCTGAAGACACATTTCATTCAAATTTGTTTTTATATTGGAAAATGGGAGTAGGTGCAGAAAAATGATATTTCAGTTGAAAGTTTGCAATCCTAACAGATAAACTGTGGAAAAGTCCAACACTTGGTCAGACTGCCACAAGGAATTTGGAAAGCCTTTATATGTGTGGCATCTCAGAATTGCTATATGCAGAAGGAGAGCATAATTATTTTAGAGATGATGACACATAAGAGTACTACAGCCATGTTGCTGGTGGAAGCAATGTGATGATGTTCTCGACAGATGGGCGTGTGTGTGTTGGGGGGAGGGGGATTGACGAAGGATTGTGGAGGGTTAAAGACAGGACAACACAAAGGAATCAACAGGTGCATATAAGGCTGATGATGATAGGGTTTCATGGAGATGAAGAGGTATGACACTTGTAAAGAGACGGTGCCAACTTTTTTCAGCATGCAGTTCTTGGCAGTTATAGAGTTGTTCTTTATACCCTTCATACTGATATTGCTCAAGGAAGCCAGATTTGTTTCCTTCTGTTTTGCCCCCCCCCCCCCCCCCCCTTCTGCCAAGGCACTGGAACTGGGCATGATTTTAACTGCGAAGAAGACCTGAATAGAAATCTAAAGAAAAAAAAAAGGTGAAAATGCTCAGGGGATGTTGCTCCATTTGCAGTGTAATTTACAATTAAACAGGCAACAAAGTAGTGCCACTGTCGAGAAGATACAATTGCTCTAATTTTCAGAGTCATTTGCTAGAATGAAGATCAATTGTGTGCTAGGCTTTTATCACTTCTGTGGCTCTTCTTGGCAATGTTTCTCCCCAGAGAGAGATCTCAAAACATACATCATAAAATGCCCCATGTTACTTTGCTCCACAAGGGTATGACACACAAAATGCTACATACAGACCCATTACCACTACATCAGTGAATCCTGTAAAATTTTGAACAATTTCTATTGATAGAGTATTAGAATGGGACCATCCCATTCTGCTGCAATGCGTAGTATTGGTTTTCAGTACTGCATCAATGACATTGAAAATTTTTTGTTCCCTGCTGTGGTGCATGGAGTATTATGAGGTGTGGAACATAGACTAAGAGTTAGTCCAGTTGAATTGCATTATTATGGGAGGAGTTGCCAGCTCTGTTCCACATTTAGCCAACAATTGGATCTTTCTGGATGGAATGCTATCAAAACTATAACAGGAATTATAAAGGATGCAAAAAATGAGAGAAAAAAAAAAAACACAGATGAGTGAATTACAGAAGTGCATGGCATTTCTTACCTACTGGGAGATGAAGAAATATGGGTGGGAATGGTCTTATGAAATTATTTGCTTTGAGTGAGATGAATCACAAAAAAAAAAAGAAGACAGATGAGAAGCCAAAGAAATGTGGACATGAGATGAAGACAATGAACTATAAAGTGAGATACAGAGTGTACCAGCTGGGCAAGAATGGAGATATGATAGATAAAGTGAAGCTAAAGTGTTGTAAAAGGGACTTCCTCTAAAAAGTTCATTTACCTTCTCCCAGTTGCTGAGGCACTGTGCCGGAAACAACACGGCAAAGACGGCAAGAAATGTTGGGACAAGTGGTGGTGGTGATGGTGGTGGCGGTAGTGAGAGGTATATGGTTGAAGTGGTATATGTTGCAGATAGAGTGTTACAAAGAGAGGTCAGAGTGGGGAGAACATGTTCGACAGAGAAAGAAATGTTGATTGTTGGCAGTGAGGAGTTGTGAGAAAATTATCCAGGTGTGTTGTAAAAACATGTATTAGCAACAAGGGAAGGGGTTGAGCCATTCCCCAATATAACAGGACAGCCATGCAGGAGCAGTTGGTCAAGGCATATTTTGGGCACAGAGTGAGAAAACAAGACAATTTGTTTGCATATCACAAGTTTGTTTTTGTGGGGGTATTTTTAAAATATCAATAACATGAAACGATCAATTAAATTTTAAAAAGACATTTAAATCTCATGATATTATAAGGATTGAAAATACAAATACATATTTATTGTCAGAGATTAGCCCATCCCCATGATTTAATACATTAATGAGACCAGAGCATCCCAAATTCAGTTGCGAATGTTTTTCATGATTGCAGTTTTCAGGAAAATATGTGATGTGCATGCAGAAAAGGTGAATGCTTGTCACGGGGAAAGAAATTGCCGTGTGACAGGATTTAGAGGGTATTCAAAACAAAAGAAAACAATAACCATGTAGCAACAAATTGGAGATCGAACAGGGGATGGGTGGATAGATGAATTAGAGCAAGAATGTGATGATTTTACCATGGTGACCAAGAACAAAGCAGAGAAATAAAAGGGTGGTTTAAAAAAAAAAAGGTAAAACATCAGTGTAGAAAAGTTAGATATGTCAGGAGACATCCGATTGAAAACAAGACAAGGAAAATCATGGATGGGGAAGCATAGGACGAGATCAATGCAAATATTAAGTAAAATGCAATGAAATGAGATAAAATAACTGATGAAATAGTTAGGAGAGTGTATTAGAGAGGTACCAAAGACAGATCAGAAAGCAAAGAAAATATGAATAGGTGTTATTCATGTTTGCGACAGAGGGCAAAATAACAAAATGGAAAAGAAAAGGAGGTTGAAGGGAAAGGGTTTTGGAATGGATTGTATGCAATGTTGATGCATAAACAATATAAAATTATAAGAGAAATTTTCAGAACAGGAAAGTAATGGGTTAATGGCAAATCAAACAAAGATGTCAATCAAAGAAATGACAAAATGAAAAAAAATGTATAGTTTTTTTGTAAAAAAAAAACCCAATAATGATAGACACAGAATACAGTATATCATTGTTGTGGGTGTTTTTCAGAAAATTGAAAACTTAAGCAACAAAAGGATTGATCAGTACAGTCATGGCCATTTTACGATGATTATGTGTGTGGAATTGTGTTGTGTGTGTTTGTGTGTTTTGCAGATTGGAAGGTATAGGTGAGAAAGTCATGGCGGCGATTAAAGAGGTAAGGAGAACAAGCAAAAAGTGACATAGGTGAAAACACATCAAGAGATAGAAAGAGCTCTATTCATATTTTGTTAATTAAATACACATATCTAACCAGCAGTAGACCATGGAAGGCAGTGTTTAAAATAGACTGGAGAAAACTCTCTTTCACTCGTCTACAATTGTTTTCTGATCAAAAAGGAGAAAATATACCTGACTGGACGATCCCTGGAAATGTTGGAATAAATATAGACATGTAACGGAAGAAAGAAGGAAAGTGTAACTTTTCTGTTATTTCGTAGAGTACATCATCATGCATAATAGTGCATTGTGGAATTCAGAAGTTGGATACTGAAAAAAAAAAAATCTTTCTTTCTGTCTCAAAGGAGGAATTTGCAGCATTTCTTTTTCTTCTTTTTTTTTTGCAACCTAAAAGTTTTAAGAAGGAGCATCTTGCTTACACACTTTAGCAACAGTGACATGGACGACGTGAAGTAATCAGAAAGCTATATCTACTGTGTCTATGGAAAAACACAATGCGCACTCAACAAAATCGCAAACTGAAAGCTCACCTCTTCTATCAAAACCAAACGAATGCCAATGAATGTCTGAAGAAATCATAAATAACCCTCCACGCCTTCATCAGAGAAATTTCTGAATCATTTTACATGCTGCATACCGAATAAAACCCAAGTTATTTCACAAAGCTAGCTCTCTAAACCAAATTATTCCCATGGAAATGAGAAATGTTGGGACCCACATCTGATTGTGTTACTTTCAAACAGCTCAGAAATGGCTGGTAAACATTATTGACTTCTATAGATGTGACCATGATCCAAAAGAGAAGACTGTGCAAAAAGATAGGTGATTAAACAATATGATTTTGGCGTAGGAACATTTGCTGCAAAACTGAGGTGGCTCAATGTTTTTTGATTTGCTGTAGACAGCTGTTAGCATCGTGAATCAGAGGCATGGCTCTACCATGATCACAGGACTGAAACGGGAGCTATGTCATGCATAATCCAATTTCCTGCAATTTGCAGTATTCTTGCTGAATTGAACCATTTGTATGGAAGGTATTGCTCTTAAAGGGAAACTCCACATCATGTTGAATTTAATGTAAACACAAAGAGTGAAGTAAGAGAAAACAAAACTGTGAAAGTGTCAACAAAGTCAAATCAAAATGGAGAATGTAGCGGAAATTCAAAATTTCAGTTTCACAAGACAAAGAAATCAATCACAGTCGTATATGGCATAATGGGTGAAGTGCACTGTCAGTGGCTTACAACATCCTACACTAGTTTGGACATTATAATGTATCATTTAAAAAAAAAAAAAAAAAACTTTCACGAATTATGCAATTACAACTCCTTCCCTTTGAGAAAAACCCACAAAATCATAATTGCTCAATCACTACAACTGAATTAATCTGAAGAATGTGATTTTCCTAAATCTTCTCAAGTTCATTTAAAGAAACTAGGAATTAAGAGAAGATGTGGGTGTAGACCAACAAGATACCGAAAAGGGTTATGACAGCATGGCCTTATCTTACTTTGCATATTTTGTGGCTGTGACTAATATCGGTGTCTTATGGTAACATGTGAAATTTTATACCACCACAATTTTCTCATTGTTTGTCTAATATTAGATCAAGACTCATTTGATTTTACTCTGATTTTCAGAGTTAACTTCATACACGGAGTGGAGATACCCAGCATTAAAGGTTTAATTGTTTTCAAGTGTTTGCATACAATTGTATATATTCATTTTGCTAACCTTGAAACCTACCAAGCACAGTGTTTGTAACAAAATATCTAGAAATATATTTGAAATTGAATAAGATATTTTAAACACTGCCCACATCATCTAGCTGGATGTTGCCTTCCTAAGTAATCAAAAATAAATGTGTTTTTCTTTTTTTCAAAGTTACATTTGTGAGAGAAAGATGTGTGAGGGGAGAAAAGCAGATGAGGTTTGAAGGATGTGAAACTCAGAAGAGGGAGAGAGAGTAGATAACCAAGAGATTACTTGGAGTACGTAAAAGTTCACAAAGAGAAAGTGAAATTGAAATGTTACGGGCAATAGTGAACAGTAAACAGGAAAGAAAAATCTATGAAAGATGCTATTGAGATGCAGCAAAGATATAATGACAGCCCATGTTTGGTTAAGCTTAGTGAAATGACAAATACAAAAGTCATGAGCAAAGAAAGATGCCTATCGAAGGCTGAGAGAAAAATTGTCATCATCCGAAATTAGTGAATGATTTCGAGTGCAGAGTAAGAAACACAGCACACCGGTTATGTGTATTTTTTTTTCCAACTTCAGATCACAAATACATTGAATAAGATGGACAGAAGCTCAAACAGTGCAAACATACATTGAAGTATCAACAACCAAGACACGCATGTTAGTATAGATAAAACAACTGGGCAAGGCCACACAAACATGGACTGTGACAGGAAATAACTTCTTACAGATTTGAAAGAATTCCTACATATTTTTTTTTATACCTATCTTAATGCCATATACTTTATTCTGTGTACAAGTGTGTATGCAACAGAATAAGACACTTTTTTTCTATGCTTATGCAGTAAGAAAAACCTTCATAACTGTCCTTGATGTTGAACATTCGCAATCAAACACAGAAGTAACCGTCACATGAGTATATGATTTTCATGGTTATGATCATGATAATGCCATTCTTTTCATCTTTTTATTTAAAAAAAAAAAAAGTATATCAAGTACTTTGGGAATGT
The DNA here is from genome assembly GCA_033980235.1 of Diadema setosum. Classification (NCBI taxonomy): domain Eukaryota; kingdom Metazoa; phylum Echinodermata; class Echinoidea; order Diadematoida; family Diadematidae; genus Diadema; species Diadema setosum. The sequence continues at coordinate 36,366,288 of CM067059.1, read as the reverse complement.
AACAAATCCCCTTAATCCCTAAGCTCCAGCACCTGCTGAGCAAGCTAACATACTGTATCTCAGAATAACATTTCCCTTTTCCCTTCCTCAACAATGCTCCGTCAAAACCTATCAGGTTCTGCATGCCCTATTGTTCTGTTTTTAGTGCTGCTGGCCTTGTTCAGCATTACCACATGCAGTGCCTACCCATTTCACAGATAATCATGTGGGTATTTATAGACATTTTAGAGCTACACATATTTACCGCCTGAAGAGCATGCTTAGTTAGACCAACTTTACATGGATTTAGAATAATTTCTGCAACTTCATGCAAATTATGGACAGATTATTCTTCTGTAGCAATGCATTTTTTGCACATCAGAAAGAAGAGAAGTCATGTGACCCATAAAATATATGACAAACAATGGTTAAGTTCTCAAGTACAGCTTTTGTGGCAATATGACCCTATATATATTTCCAAGTCTTTAATCAAATAATGATTGTCTTTATAAAGACATAACAAACTTACTGTATGAAGGCATTGTTTAGATAAAAGCAATGTGAAACCCACAATTGTAGAATCAAATTAGTCACCCCATTCCTTTATTAAAACACTAACAAATCGCAGAAACCCCACACAGAAGTGCAAACCTAAAAACTTTATGATACCAACTTTCAGACTTCATTTAGTCAAAAGTGTGTTTAGGTAGTGTAATCCAATTGTTCATTTGTGTACCAAAACATATGATACAAAAGTCTTTACATTTACTGCATAGCCTTTAAGAATGCATTCAGCACAGTCTTTACCAGTACTGATAGTCAGATGCAAACACTATATGGGTGCTTTGAAGTAATGGAAATCAACAAGGATTCACAAGTAAATCATTGTTGAAATTACTGACACCTTGGGTATACTTGGCTGTGTCTTGAGCTATGAAGCTGTCTCACGCAAGCATACTTTCTTGCCTTAAATGCGTCTCGGCAATTTGTTGGCCAAGCACTCTATGCCACATTCTGGGGCTCGGACGAACTCTCACCTTTTTCTTTGGGTTTAGCAGCTCCTTGTACTGTTCCGACCTGAGAAAGCGGGGGTAACTATCGCTGCGCATTAGCGTGTATATATGATCCTGGGCGGCGTCGAAGGTGTACCGGTTTGGGTTCTTCATATTCTTGCGTGTGATATCCAGGATCTTGGAGTCGACGTTGATGGGACTGTGTGAGCTGTCTGACAGGAATTCACTGTCAACCAGATAGAATAGAGAGCATGATAAGAAATGTATATCCTCCATGTGGCCAAAGAAGGGGAAGAATGCTGCCGGATACTACGCGAGCATCCCAGCAAAGTCAATTACTCATTACCCTCAGATATCCATTTAATGCAAGATGTATTTTTTAATTAGTATTTATATTGAAAATACTTTGGCCGATATTCTAATGCATCATAACTTCAACTCTCGGTTACATGCAATGATCGTACTTTCAAACTGCTGTTGTTGAAAATCATTTGCACTCTATTTGCATGAAACTGGGAGTTCAAATCATATATATCTCTAATGCTCAATATAAATCGATGATATTTCAATTTAGGCACGGCATGTACTCTAAACTTCAAACTATATTATTAGAATTTTCAGCAACAAGTGAAGGGATGCCTTCAAAAGTGTGACCAAGTTTCATTGTAATGCACACTGCATCCATGTGTAGGCACTACACCAGACAGTGTATTGATGGTGGCTCCCCCATGTCCCCCTGGTCTTAACTTAACACCCTGATACCTGTATATTTGCTGCACTTTTGCTGGTACTTGGCTGAATGCCATCTTTTTGAGGTCTTGACAAGCAATCCAAAACCTGCAGATGGAAGAGAAAAATGAAAAAGGTCACACATAACTTCAGGTATCAAAGAGTCGGTTTAATATTTATCATACACAATGATTTGAAACAACATAATACTAATTAAGTATTCCCTATGATATTACAAGGTGGCCATAATACATTATACTAATATCATTCAAGGAAGTACAACGAGGTTAGTCAACAGACTCCAAAACCAGCATGATAAAAGGCAATGTAAGAGCCCCGTCCTTCACAGAGAACTTGGGTTGCTACATTGAACAAATATGGTGAGTCATCATGTTACCAGTATAAATAAAGTTTGAGATTGCAAAAAGATGAAAAGTGCTCATAAAGCTGACTTTGGCAATAGAACCTTTACAGTTTTATGATTTTTAATTTTGATTTTTAATGTATTCCTTGCAATGAAGTATGCCAATAATATACTGATTTAAAGCTTTAGAATCTGGCCAATTCACATCTGAAAAAAAAAAATTGAAATAATAATAATAAATGAATATATATGTATACATATATATCTATATATTCCCAACTTTTTCTAAAAGGTAACGTATGGAGTACATCACTGCAATTTATGGTAGTGTGCCTAGTGTTTTCAATTTCTGTAGTTAGTCGTAACATTAACACTGTTGTTCTGTATATGTCTTATTCACAAACCTGAGGTTTTCTTCGCTGAATTCCTTGGCCAGGAATTTTGAGAGCTGCTCCCTTCCTAAGGGATCTTTGAGCAAGTCATCGAAGGAGAAGCCCCATTTCTTGACCCTGTACACCGGTACATCCTTCAGACTCCTGCTCACCAATGGACATCACATGAAAGAAGGGAGCATATATTGATGAAATGAAAAAATGTGACTAAAGCTTTGAAACAGATGATGATGAAGATAGTAAGAAATGCTTCACACAGATTCATTTTAAGTTTCCATTAATACTACAGCATATCATTCAATGACCTCTGTCGCAACTGCAGCATACAATATGGAGCCGACTGTACTACTACAGAAATCGTTTGCATTCCTGCCAATATCACTATGTCAGGTGAGAATGAGAAGGGCTTTAAGGTGCCACTACACCCATGGTGTTTGAGGCAATTGAACGCCTTTCTCATTCTCAACAAACGACTACAGGTTACTGAAACTGCAACGTCATGATTCTACTGCCTCTTCACCTCTGCACATTTACATTAACCTGCAATTGAACAGTCATAAATCAGGAGACAAGAACCAGTCTATGGCCAATGGATGAGAAGATCATAATCAATTAGGGTAATTATTGTCACCGATGACAGCCATAAAAAATCCTGCAAACAAACCTCTCCGTTTTGTAAAGAGTTTAGAAGCAGCAGAGACCAAAATGGCAGCTAGTCTAGTTTTCCTTCATGGGAAGGTATCAAATGCACGTAAGGAGCCCTGGCCGCTAGCAAAGCATACCTCAGCCGCCTGTTTTCTCATAGGCATGACGAAAACAAAAGCACCCACAATTTACGGCCGAGTACTGGTGACTCTCATTATAACAAAGTCCCTGGGACTGGCAGTTTCTTTTGTTATATCAACATTTTGCTATAGCAGAAAAGTAATGACATGATAATTTTGGGACCTGAATTTCAACCTATTTTTAATGAGAATTTTGTTATAAACGTATTCGTTATAACAATAGTACGCTGTAAATGAAACTGCCACTGTTCCCCAGCTGACAATGTGTGATGTTGTGAGGTGGTAAAATGCCATCAGCATTGCTAATTTTAGGTAACACCTGACTTCCCTTTTACTCATCACCTACTAACCCGACAAGTCTGGAACATACTCAAGCCACAACAACCAATGGGCAGGAGCAGTGCAGCTGTTCCGGCCGTGCACTTGTCCAATCTCTACAATTTAGCAGCCCCATCAAAGAGCTAATTTGGCAGGAAACTGCTTGTGTCTGTGCCATACGTTGCACGCTGATTAAATCACAATGCAGTTTTCCCTCGATGTTGAGGGAGGTAAACACAATAGCACCAAGGTGCATTCTTGTGCTAATTTGGTAACAAATCAAACTACCGATTGTAATGATGATGATGTCAAGCCCCATGATGCTAATCAATTTGACTGTTCAGTGCACTAGGTTATTCAAGCCTGTCCTTTAACTCATTTTGCATTCTTACTACAGTACACTCCCACTCTAACAAACACAGTAATCAAGAAATTCTCATTACAATGAAATCAACATTTATTCATGTATTTATTCATTTATTTATGAAAACATATTTATTCAGGGTGGCTTGATCGGCATGAGCTTTTTCATCAAAGTCCTCAGATAAAACATACAAATACGAGCAAAAAATTCAATCATAACAAAAATTGTCATCAGCATACAAATCCAGGTCAGCTACATTGATGAAAATGACAAATCAAACAGATATTTACTCATCAACAGAATGAAAATTATATCTTCAGATTCTTTTTTTTTTTTTGCAACCCTGCGTGTCAACAAGAGGACTGCAAAGAAAAATAAAGAAAAAGAATCTCAACCTAGCATCAGAATACATCTTCACATGAATGCTGACGTACATGTCACACTATTCTATGGCAGTACTAACTATACGCAATTTAGCACACATAGTCATTATCATTCAGGTCTCAAAATTATAATCTATGCATCATTATACACTATGCTGTTCAGTTTTAATAAAATTTCAATATAACGAAAAAAACAAAGTCTGTCTTGAGAACTTCATTGTAGCAGGAATACACTGCAGATTCAGTATGAAATCATAATTAACCAGTCAACCTGAACTTTCAAGAGGTCTGATGAATATTTACAGGGCCACACTACATCCAATCCAATGCAATAGTTGGTTCAGTTTTGCCCAATTGAATCATAATTTGGGAAGTGATATATCCATGTGCAGCCATGTTTTTTTTTTTTCCTTATTAAAATATGATCCTTTCTTGATACTACCTCCTTAAAAATCATGTTTTGGGATTTGCAGCTCAATCTTCCAGTCCTCAGTTTAAAGGACAAGTCCACCTTCATATACATAAGGATTGAGAGAATGCAGCAATATCAGTGGAAAACATGAGTGAAAGTTCGCTCCTGACATATGCTACTAGGGTAATCTTATTCCCCCTGCCTTCTGAAAGAGGCAAGTCAAGTGCTCAATTATTATGCAAGAAAAGTGAAAATGTGTTGAATTTTCATTGTACTTTTCCTAATATTGTTCTATGCACATGACTTCACAAGCTCTAGCAGTCTTCTAATCCAGCAATGGCAGCACCGAAACTTCAAAAATTCATAACTTTGAACAGACTGTCCAATTTTCCTCAAACATTCACTGATGTGTTCTACTGATATTGCTGCATTCTCTCAGTCCTTATGTATATGAGGATGGACTTGTCCTTTAATGTATCCTGTTCTGAATCCTACACACACACACACACATACACACACACAGAGTCTCCCTCCCTTGTAACTTGAGGGGAAACTTGAGATATTATGATATACTCACATGGTGGATGCAGCTTCCCAGAGAGCCGTGTCGTCCGATATCCACGGGTTGGGACCCAACTCTGCTGCCGAGATGAACAAGTCGTACTCTCGATACTGCTGGCAGTATGCTATTAATCTGCACACACAGAATGAAAACACGTTGTTGTTGACTTGTACAGAGACATATAGGAGAAGAGAAACATGGCTTGTTGGTATGGCAACTAACTTTCCTCGTCGCACATGAATGGTTGAGACAGGTTTGTATTATTTAGAGAAAAGTTAACAGTGATTTGCTGTCTTTTGAGCTCATGGAAGCAACAACATATATATTCAATATAGTGGTTATACATGGAGGCAACTGCTCCATTTAATTTTCTCTTTCATTTCAATAGTTGTATTGTACGATGAACAGTGATGATATTGCTGCACATAGGCCGTGGCAATTTACTATGAAAGCAAACCTGAAGTTGCTGGTAGGATCTTGTCCCCTCTCAGTTTCACTTTTGGTTTCCCACAGCTAGTCTGTGACAGGCGCAATTCTCTTGCTATATCCTCTGTGGTTAAACATCCTTGATGTTAGATTATCAATGATCGCTGTTGCTCTTCTTTTGATTTGTTTGGTTATGTTTAAACATTCATGGCCAAAAAACAGAATGGACCAATGTAAATTTCCTGAACAGGCTGAGGGACTATAGTGTTAAGAGCAATTAAGGTAGATATGGTTATACTAAACTGATTGTCTTTCATCTAATGAATGGATGTGTGTGGTATTGACTGTTGGACAATTTGGTGCCTAATTGTTGCAAACTAAAAAGCAATAGGTGACTTAACTGGTAATGAACTTCAGCTCTTGAAATTAACCCCATGTACACACACATCATGTGAGAGCATTGTGCTAGGAGAATTATTGGGGTTCTTTCTATTGCTGCATAAACTGAGAGTACATACCTAAAATGAAAGCTAGCTATCCACATCATATGTAGTGAATGCTAAGAATGATTTCTGGAGGAGTTACATACATGTATAGGGTATGGCAAACTCCCTTGTATGTAGTGCCTTGATGAAGTGGTCAGCTTCATTCACACATCATGTTTCATTGATTGCACCATCTGACCAAATTCTGGAAAGCTTTCTCATGGATAAACTTAACTTGTTGAAGACAAGTCCGGAGTATACTTGGGACAGGTGTCTATGGGAAATGCATGTTGTAGCAAAATCGGCCCGTCCTCAACGGGTTATATGACACAAAGGGAAGCAAGACGCCAATTGCTGCAATTCGTACTACAACCCAAACCCTCTCTCCTACCCCTTACCCTCATCATCCTCCCACCTGCATAAACACATGCACACAAAGAGAAAGAAATATAATGAAATTGACCAATGATTCTGGAAACTTGGACGTCGTGACCTGTAACGATATAGCTCAATATATCATTGGCCCATTATTTTTAATGATATCTCCCTCCCCAAGATCATCACACAGTGAAGTAACGAGAGTGACCCCAGAATCATCTTGAAAAGGGAGTGGCATATATATTATTACAATAATATCATATATCCTCCATTCCCTGTACACCATATTTCTTCAGGTTTTTGCAGTTGCAGATGGTAATGCAGTTCAGCTGAGGGTCACACAATGCAGTCATGTACGCTGCTGATGTGGTGATGATGTGGCAGGGAATTTTGATATTTATAATTCAACATTGTGTAGTCATAATTCAATAAGAGATGTTCTGTCGCTTGTTCAGGTTGCCTTATGCTCAATATAATAAAACAGGGAAGGTAAAGTTATAGGGACTGTACAGTACTGGTTGAGGTGAGGATTCAGCTTGTAACATTTTGCAAGATATTTACAAACCACTCTATGAAATGTTAAAGAGCATATAATACAATTCTAAGGGGAATCAAAAGTTTATTTGATGAAAATCGGTTTCGAAATGACTGAGATATCTAAAAACAAGGAAAAACAAAGAGATCCTAATAAAGTTGTGGCCTGTCAATTTCATTAAGATCACTTTTTGGGATATCTCAGCCATTTCAAGGCCAATTTTCATTAAAAAATAAACCATTAAATCCTTCTTGAAATTACATGCTCTTTCATATTTCATAAGAGGTTTCTCATTATTTCACCAAAAAAATATACACTTCATATAAACCTGAATCTTCACCTCAACCAGTACTCTTTCAGAGTTTACATTTTCACAGAATAATGATTCTGGTCACAATCGCAGACTAGATGTGTTGATGTTGACATCAGCTCTCAAAATCCAAGTCATATGTCCACACAAATCTTGCCCATTTTTTTTTTCTTAAAAGACATACAACATAGATTATAATTATTGAATCAAGGCTGTACAGTTGCTGTACCACAGTAGCAAAGACTTGTGAAGGAGAGGGGTGGTCAAGTTGATTATGATACTGAGTGAAATCAATAATTTATTGATTTATTAAAATTATTTACTTGTGGAAAAATTCATAAATTACATTCATTTCTGGTTAGTTTCCTTCTGTTTGCGTCTGTAACAAAATTATTTATTAACAATTAATACTTTCATTTTATCTAGAATTAAGTTTCTTTGTGTGACTGTAGCACTTTTCAAGAACAGTCCAAATCTTTAAAAAGGTGCAAATTTACCAAATGGTGCAACATTGGATATTAGAATGTCCGCTAATACAAACAAATTGAATACAACAAATTGAATATATGCATTTAGCAAAATGATCAGTTTCCTTCACTCTCCCTCTTCCATTCTATTTAGAATTGAATTCCTTTATGTGATTGCTGCACCTCCCAAGAACAATCCAAATCTCCAAATAAGTACAAATTTACCAAATGATGGAACAATCGGATATCAGAATGTCTGATCCTTAATGAAGAAATTGAATATGTACATTTAGCAAAATAATCACTTCCTTTCTCACACTCTCTCTTTCATTTTACTTGGAATCTAATTCTTTGTGTGACTGCAGCACTTTACAAGAACAGTCCAATTCTTTAAAAAGGTGCAAATTCACCAAATGGTGAAATAATTGGATATTAGAATGTCTGATCCTAATATAAAGATACATTTAGCAAAATAATCACTTTCTTTCTCACACTCCCTCTTTCATTTTATTTGGAATTTAATTCCTTTGTGTGACTACTGCACTTCCCAAGAACATTCCAATCTCCAAATAAGTACAAATCTACCAAACAGTGCAGCAATTAGATATTTGAATGTCTGATCGTAATATGAACAAATTATAGCAGATGGATAAGTATATACATGTACATACACACAAGGGCAAAATATTATACATACATCATTGTCTACTTTCCTACGAAAGTAATATATGCATCCTTGCAGCAAGATACAGAAATGTCACAAGACATGGAGCAAATATTAATATTCAAGTTTGAGAATGGTCAATAAATAAATAAGATTATAGCCTACCCCATATGCATACCATATTTCCCCCAATATAGACAATAAACATCAACAAACAACACACTTCATTAATGTGTGACGTTCACAGATATATAAATTTTCCTTGATATGAATATGTGTAAAACAAAGACAGATCTTCTCACCCAACATATTGAGAAGCGTAATTGGTAATTCAAGGTCCTCAACAAGAACACATCAGGATTCATATGAATGGTCCTCTTATATCCACTACTCAGCCTCCAGCTCAGCACTATTTAGATATACACGGACTCGGTCTAGGCGGACACTGACACAATATAATGGTTGAGATAAGCACTATTTCACAGTGGTGAGGAGGATGATCAATGTATATCCCATGTTGCGAGGTGAATGGCTAGTAGAGAGGAGCGTGGTATCTCAATCAGCTGCTGCCTGTCGGTCTGAACTGAACCAGTTTTTTTTTTTTTTTTTTTTTTTTGTGCCCAGCAAGATCCATCCAGTCAAGGACACCCTTATTAAGTCACACACTGCCGTCTATTTCCTCTCCACACTCCCTTCCTGACACCAGCCTATTAAAAGTACAGCCCCATATATTGCCATGCAACCTGCTCGCGATGTCAGCCTAGATCTGTGCCTGCGTTGGCCACGTGCGTCACTTTCATTTCTCTAGCTGCCTGTGATAAAAACGCATCGCATCTTGCATTGTCATCAATCTCCTTGTTTTATGGCTGATCGCGAGATACTGGTAGAGCGGTATAGGCCTATACAATGCAATCATATAAATTTGATCAAGTCTCCACTGCCTGTAAAATTTTGCTGGGCTCTAGGAGTCTATGTATTTTAGCCTATCACACATGACAATACATTCACATGCTTTGTTCATTTAAAGGCGGTTCGCAAGAACAATGATTCATCTTGTGTCCACAACTATAAAATGGGGTACAGGATATATATTAGATATATGGTTTTCTCACCATAGGTATATCATCACACGTACACAATTACTCCTCCACATTGACTCTTCCATGGCACCAATTCACTATCAGCTACATGTGGAACTGCTTTTCTCATGTACAAACTCTAGAAGTGTCCAGTGATTGACTCTCAAGATATATAACACTTCTAATAAGCAGACACAGACATAAACAAAGACCCATGACAGACAGACATATACACACACACACACACACTTATAGACACAAACACACACGGACACACTCCTAATGCACAGCATGCTATCCTAGACACACTTACAGCAGACAAAGGCAAGAGGAAGTGGGAGAAACAGCTCTAGTGGCCGTCTGCCTTGCCTGGTGGTGAAGTCAGTTTTTATCATGGGGAGAAAAAACAAACTGCAACAACAAAAACAACCTCTTCACTCTACAGCCAGCCAGCGAGGGACAACATCTCAATCCCTGGCTGTTGCCTGCCCAACACAGATTATGTGGAATGACTGCCACTCGCTTCCTGCTTCCTTTATCACCTAGCAGACAATGGGGCTGTCTTGCGCATTATACTGTTCCTCTCAGTTATTGACCAAAATTGTGTAAAGCAGTATAGTAGCAGTGCGCTTATTTTGTTTTCATTTCTCTTTATATTTTCATTCATTCTTCTGCACACACATACCAACACAAATATTTCTTTTAGCTAAGACCCACATCAAACCAGTATTGTAGTGAGTCTCTCAATTTTGTGCAGAAATGTAGGACTTGTGTAAACTAGTGCTTGAATCTTATCATACTGTGAGAATGACTTGTGACACGCTTAGTACTATTTTGCTTCATGTTCCCCCCCCCCCCAAAAAAAAGTATCAGAAATCAAAATTAAATGTTGCATTGATTCTGTTGTGATGAAAGAAGAACAGCGGACCATGCAATAACCAGTTATTGGACGCAGTATACTGTAAGCCGGTATAGGAAGAAATTTTTGCAGCAAGATTTTTTTTTGTGTGTGTGTGTGAATTGGAGTCAGTGACCTTTTAAGGGGCATGAAATTTACGCAAATTCCCACTGGCATTCAATGCATAGCTAGTGTAGACAAGAACTTCTGCATGCATTTTAATTTTGCAAATCTTGGCTTTTGCAAAATTTGCAAAATAAAATGCATGCAAAAATTTCTGGTGATACATATATATGGCCATCATCTCAGATATATGTTTGTACATGTTTGTATGTGTGCATATAATGTGATGATATGTATTACGAATATGCGTGTATACAGCATATACGCAGAGTTTGAATTCAAAATCAGCTATATCCAATTATGTCAGTTTGAAATATTTGAGAATAAAACTGCTGAAAAACAAGGAAAAGAATTTAAAAATATGTGATGTTTTAACAATATCTCTTTTTTGTTATTGTAATGAGTACAGTCTCATTGACCTTCCTTCAGAAATTTGAAAGTGGTGTTCATCTGTCTTCAGATTCAAATTATCCATATTATAATACATATATATATATATATATATATATCAAACATATACATATGCAGGTATATATATATATATTTATATATATAAGTACATACACATGCATAATACAACTGAGACAGATACAGATATAAATGTTATCCAATTTCCTACTTGCATTTTGCTGTGAAATTTAATCACTACCCAAACTACAGAAGGATATCCGAAACTTATCACTTCAGTCACGGAAGTATAGTATTTTAGATATGACTTCTTTTTTCTTTTTTTTTTCAAACTGGAACCAATGAGAGGCAATTATAGTCTTCAGCACAACTCCTGCTTCCCAGTTAGGAAATTAATGCACATAGAGACAAGCTGAAACCAGCTGCCCAGACGCTGATTATCTACACCATATTTATATCATTATGTTAGCCCTAGTTCTGACTTCTAAACGTAGCCAGTTTCAATATTGGATTCATTCCTGTTGACACCATTATTGTGTTGTATTGCCACAAATGCAATTATTGCAAGGTCACTGAATGATGTTCGGAAGATTTTATTTTTGTTTTGTTTTTTGTTCCTCTTTTCGGGGGGGGGGGGGGGGATTTGATGAAATCATATCTGGCACCACTAGACAGTTACAGAGTGTTTGTATAATTGGATTGACCCAAAACAATGCCATATGCTGCTGGCATATTCCTAATAAACGTTTGCATTTATATTGATAGTCACACTGTTCAAACAACTATAGCTAAATATAGGCATAAGGATAATATCAGAAAAACTCACAACATGCATCTAGTGGACAGAATAATCCATAGTTTAAATATGTAGTGATTATAAGCTGAAATGTTGCCATAACAATTTCAAGGGGGGGGGGGGGAGGGGGACTATTGAGAGAGCTGCTGACACTGTGGTATATATATATATATATATCATCGCTGGGGTGACAAGACCTCGTATCTCAAAAATGTCAAAAAAAAATTTATTTTAGCTTAATGGTCAAATAATGGGTCAAGTGATGTCTTGGCCAAATCCTAACTGTCTTACTCCAAAAAAGAAGCCACCATGACATGTCAAAGAGAAGGCTTTCCCATTCACTATAGTGCTTTGGCCGCCATGTTTTTTCTAAAATCTAAATCTATCCAAAAATGAAGCCACCATGACATGTCAAAGAGAAGGCTTTCCCATTCACTATAGTGCTTTGGCTGCCATGTTTTTTCGCTCTCCTGAACATTTGACAATTTTGAGATACGAGGTTTTGTCACCCCAGCGACGATATGCAATTCATACAAACATCTCCAAGACTTTTTCGGTACAGAAATTTGATAATATGCACTAATTTCCACACTGGAATATCATCATTTCTACTTTTTACTTCTTGCAGTCATATAATCAAATGCTAGATTAGGCTTGCAGTTTAATTGCTTGATATAGATGTTTCAGTGCAAGTGTACTGATTTGAAACATATACAATAGTTGTCACCTAGAATAAGCCACAGGGGGTAGAATATGGCATTGAAGACCTGGGGAAAGATCCAATTTCAAAGGCTGCAACCCTGTGTTAGGTGATTGCAACCTGGTTTGATTTAAGCTTCCTGTGCTCTTCAATAATTGTACTTCTGCAAATAGCCGGTACAACTAGCTATGACTTATTTTCATAAGTTTTAATGCATTTATTTGTGGCAGCAAGATGCTCTCAAAACAATTCATGTCTCTTCATATGCAGTGATCAGATGTAATTTGCTAGTCTTGTCATCATTATCAGTTTATTGAATAACTATGGCTGTGATATTTCATTTTTTGGCACTGTTTAAAAATAGCATAACACTTCTAATATATTTGTGTGACAAGTGTACTGTCTACAAACATATCCACTTGTTTTTATTTCCTGAATGATTTGTACAAGAAGTTTGTCATTGAGAAAGTTTTGTGTTTTCATATCACAGAGCCCTGTGCGCTTGGGAAGTAACATGAAGAGACTTGCTCAAAAAAAAAAAAAAAAAGAACAATGAAAGTATTCATTGAAAAAGTTACTTTTTAGCGCTCGGTCGGCTAAAACTAATTTTAAGTGTTTTTTAATCAAAACATAAAATAGTGTCACATGTAATAAGCAAAACATTTTACATACTTTTGTTTTTGCGCTGGTTTCTTGTTGCCCGGACCCTGTGACAATTTCCACACTGAAAATTGCCACTTTTACAGTACCTGTACTACTGATAAGCCTTTGTGAGCTCTTGTATTTATCTTTAGGTGTTGAAATAAGAATATTTGTTTATTAGGTCAAGATCTTTCTGCCATCATGTTAACTCTGTTTCTATGAAAAATTACTCAGCTTTTGCTCTTTTGTTCCATCAACATCAATAAAAGCAAAAAGTTAGTTTGGGTTTTAATGTTGTTTGCTGGTCCCTCAAAGCAATACAAAGGCTCTAATCTGAAAGGCTAGGAAAAAACCTGGACTGATTAAAGACTCAAAGCTCACATGGAAAAAGTGAGGTTTGTGATAAATTGATGTTAAGTTTATAAAGGTCAATTACTAACACACATGTTGGCAGAGTGTGCCATGTGGCAGTGGAATGACAAAATACTCTGGAAATGCCGAGTAGCAGGCACAATATAGGTGTCTGCTGCCCTCTTCAGATTCATACACGATATGTGGCATTCTAAATTCAATCCCTGTGTGTGAAAACACCATGCTCCTCTGCTACCAACATGTATAAAGCAAAAGTTACTTTAAAGATATGTGCATATAATTATGCATTTATGCATGCATGTGTTTATGTATGTATATACATATATATATATCATATATAATGCCTTTAGATTGTGCGATACTGTACATTAAATATTGTATATACATGTATGTAATTTTATAGATGTTCATACTATACATAAATATTTTATACAGTGTAGATATAACATGCATATGTATGCACATGTGCATGTACTTTGTATGTACATGTATACTATATATGGCTTGAAAAATATCCTTTGACTGCAATGCAAAATTCCTGCATTAGCTATCGCATTGTTCTCTAGGGCCCTGTGATCAAACCATTCGTTGACAATTATTTTGGAGTATGAAGAAATAAAGCCTTAGTCAGGAATAAGATCACATTCATATTGATGAGAATTCTTTGAAGAATCAAAGCATCCATGAGTTAACAGGGTTTAAGGGTTGAAGTTGTATCATAGGGTGACAAGTAAATGTAATGGAGTAATATACTCACAGCTCTGCCACTTTGGACGTCTTGTACTGCCTCTTTTCTAATCTTGCTTTCAGCATCTCGACCTGTGTGAGGAAAAACCAGGCTTAGTGTAAGTTGACAACGATACCAATTTAGTATGCATCCCTGAAATCACAGACCAATCAGCCTGAAGTGTGAGGATGTGCTTCTATCAAGTTAAACACTATACCTTAGTGCTCCTTCCAGCCTAATCACCTTCTCTTTTTGTCTTTATCTGACTGTCTTGTAGCCATGAGGTGTGACATATGGTTTTATACATGTATTTGTGTTTCATCAATTCTTTTGAGTACCTCTTTACAAAAGAAACAAATCCTTCACCTTTCTGTTTTCCTCTTCAAAAGTTATCCATCTTAAGTTGCATAAGTCTGATTTTGTTCATTTTGTGAATAGCTAGGTATAAAAAAAAAGAAAATCGAATGCTTCCTGCTGTACTTTTCTACTCCAGTCTAGAAAATGAATACTGACAATGTCACTGCCACTGTCTACTCAATGCTTGCAATGCATGCAATTTATTTAGAGTGCAGCTGTCATGGCAGCATCTTGTGATAACATTCAGTCAGTCCCTTCAGTCCTCACCATGGTAAAATGCAGTTTTTGGTATGTCTGTAATGACTGAATGATATCAAGCCAAAATTATCCACATGACATCACAGTTTTGTAACAGTCCCACTGCTATGATGCTTATGTGGACATTCTTCGATCACATTATGTTTCCACATCAGCACAAGCAAGAGATACACTATAGTGACATCTCCATTGCCATTTTTGGCTCACTGGACCAATATGAACTAAAAGATGGCAATTAAGAAAGATCAAGTACACCAAGGTCACCTAAACAATAAGTTTACACTTGACAGTTGTATCTATTAGAGTGAAGAGTAATGCCTCTGTCCACTTCTGATCACAAAGGTTAAAGATATATGACCATATCTCTTTTACATCATGCATATTTTTTACCTTAAGGCCTACTTCTTTAAGTAAAAAAAATCTTAAAAACAGGATGCAATTTGTGTCTTGCACATTTTCCCACAATGAGTCTTTCTTAATCACCTCCAAACTCTCAATATTTTTCATCTTTGATCAGGATTAATGAGACAAGAGACAATCAGTATTTGCTGCTAAATGTATGCAGTTAATATTAGCTTAAAAAATTATTGTGCAGCAATGAATCTTGGGATGTATGATTTCAAGAGTTAAATGACATTTTCAACATTAGCTAAACATCAAAATATTGCAAATGATCTCTAACCTTGCTTCTTGAAAGGACATATAATTCAATTTTTCTTTCCATTGCTTTGTATTTCACACATTTTGTTTTCACACATTTTGTCTCCAGTAAATCTTTTTCCCCTAAAATAATGCCATGAAGACTAAAGCCTTAGAAAAAGCTTTATTTTCAATGGACACAAAGACAAGATACATAATAGCCCATCCATTAATAATCCACAAATATAACTCATCAACTGTAGCCATATCGGTGCAGCATGCTGCTCATAGCTATGTATACATGTGTGTGAATAATATGTACATACATACACATATATGCATATGACTCATCACAACAAAAGCCTGGTGAAGTGACTGAGCATTCCTGATGTTGCTTCTTATTTCCAGTCCTCCTAGTACTATTTGTGCTGATATTTAATTTCTTCAAGTTTATTTCAAAATAGGCCTATCTACTACAGAGATGGCAAGAAAGCAGATCACAAGAAATACAGAATCTTGAGAAAATTAACTGTGAAAATACCCTGTGATATGCTTCATTAAAGCTGAATGTTTTAAATTTACAACCCCTTTTAAGATTTTGAAATTTGGACAGGAAGTAGTCAGAATATCAAATTTGTATCTTTAACCCGTCGAGGACGAGTCTCGAGTATACTCGGACAAGCTTCTATGGGAAATGCGTGTTGTAGCAAAATCGAACCATCCTCAATGGGTTACGAAAACTGTTTTGATTTAATAGGGAAATCACCTTTTTCTTTCATTTCAACTTTGATGTCTGCAACTTATCAGAGAAATGTGATGACAGGTCATATATGTGTATATATATTTACAAATACATATATATTCATGTATACATAAATGTACATCAATGCAGCTTGTATAGGAATATATATATATACATACCTTGCGTGTGAGGAAGAGAATTGGTGAGCAACATGCAAAGTGCAGATGATGATGATGAGATGACTCCTGTTGGATGACAATGGACATGATGAAGGGGGAGGGGGAGGGGCGCAGGATGAGACAGAAACACAAGGATTATACAGGCAGGCCAAATCAAACAAGGAGATAAACAAACATAAATATATGGAGTGAGTGGGAAGGGGAATATATACGAGATATAAGACATATGAGAAGAAAGAGAGAGAGACAGACAGACAGAGAAGGGATGTAGAAGATATAGATAAATTTGAATGGGTAGGTATGTTTTTAATGAAAATATGTGGTAGGTTTTGATTTAATTGGAAGTACACCAATATGGTAAAGACAGAAGAAATAAATAACATGGGATGAAGAGAGTAAAAATTGAGTACGAAGAGTACATAGAGATGCAGAAGGTGAAGACAGGAGAATAAAGAAAGTGAGATAAAACAGAGTTTTCAGTTAGAATCAAAAACAAAAATCACAATTGCCACAAGGAGAGATGGATTATGATCCATAGGAAGGTGTCAGATTAATTACATTGAGAAGAAGTAGAGATTTTGTGACATTTGAGTTGTGAGGGGAAAAGAATCAATGGATATTATGGAGAAGGGTAAATGTATTAACAAGGAAAGTATAGCAGTGGAGAGAAGGAGTGAAGTTAGGAATAGACATGTGTAAGATAAATATATAAACCACATTGGGCAAGTATGTGATAGTGCAAAATAGGAGGTCCATTCAGGCGTCATGAAATGAAACACAGTGTGAACAGTGGGATTACAGGGAAACAAAAACATTGAGGAGAGATAGAAAGAAAATAAAATTAAGAGGAAGTAAATGTATATACCCGGAGCCTCCCAAAAAAATCAACTTGTCCCATGAAATAATGCCACAGATTTTGTTTGCATCCTTCATCTCTGACATTTGAGTCAATGCAATTTATGTCTAGGCATGCAAGGTAACACACAGAGAGCCAATACATAACTAGCGCAGCAAAGGTGGAATGATTTTCAGTGTCAGGAAGTAGCCCTCTGACATCTGAACAAATCCCTCACGCACGTCACTAGACACTTTGCTGCCTAGGAATATCTGTGATATTTCTAGCGGAAGGTAAAAGGAGGGATGCACCACTTTACGTAAATCTCTTGATAAAGGATGTTTCTCTGTGACATGAACCAGCAGGCATTACCTCATTATAAAAGTCTCCAAATATAACATTAAGCATGGTTAGCTGATATTCCAGCAGTTTGCAAAGGACTGATTTGCAATAATATATGCACAAATCACTTTCATTTTCCAAAAATTGGAAATTACTTTTTGTATTTGAAATCACTGGTTTGATTTTTTTTTTCCCTCAGAATTTCAGACCTTTTTTTTAAAGTAATGTAATCACTGAAGCATGGACATCTCCAATTTCATTTCAAGAAATGGAAAAAAAATCTTTCAATTTATAACATGTCTTGGAATTTGGTGAATGTGTCAGTCATATGCCAAAACACAAACAAGAAAGAGGCAGCAATTAATCATAATTGTAAATCAATATGTCATCGATGGTGTATGCAAGATGCCAATTTTTAGCCAAGGACACAAAATCAGTGATCCCATCTCTCAATGTTTCAGACTCGAATATGTTAAGCAGAAACCAGGTGAAAAAAAAAAACTCTTGAGTGGCCCTTGATGAAAATACAATGGTAATGCACAAATAATTTCCATGCCCCTGATCCCATGTGACAAATGTACAACATATATTCACAAAATTTACCTCTTGCACAAGTTGTTTGCTTGAAAGCACAGCAGCCATTGCCTAAGCAGTAGCAACATACATCATTGCTTGGGATTTGTTTTTCTTCTCTCAGATAAACATACAAGTCAATACCAATGTGATTTGTCCAACAATTTTCATTCATCATCAAATTCACAGCTTTACAAAGATAGATAACAGCAGATAAATCACTGGGAAGAATTTGGCATATACTTCAGCACCATCCTGGCAACAAGATACAGAAATATAACATAGGTCCCGATTGGGATCCATTGCATCCTAGTAAGCATAGTACATACATCATGCAGTTCGTTGGTGAGAACAGCACAGGCCTGTCCACAGGCTGCATGAACTATAAGTACCCATTTCTCCCTTGATACATCTCACATCTTACGTGTGTGTGCTCCTGTGTGTTTGCATCAAGATTCAAACATGCCTCCCCCTCTTAATTTTGTTATATATCACATTGATTTCATCAGCATCAAATTTCACCTTGAATGAAACTAGATTCTTAAGGAGGACTGTACTTTCACATGACCAGGAAATATTTTGTTCATAGCTGATGTTAGCTCGACATGATCCTCACAAGATATAGATCTACCAGATGAAAGATTGAAGAGATGGGGAAGATGCTAAGATATACATGAATGGTAAGTATAACAAGTTCATGTGTGAAAACACTGGGTACAAGTATATCACAAAACCTTAGAATATTTGGGGAGATATAATAAAAAGTAACAGAGTCAAGTATATGATAAGAAAAGAGGTTGTATACAGCTGAAGAATATATCACAGAAATGTCACTTCCTTACTATCAGGTTGTATAGCACAGGAAACTTTGGTGTCAAAAAAGTCATTTTTATCTCAGATCAGCTGCATATTCCAAATCTGTTTACAGCTCTCAATTTATCAATTAATCAACAAATGCAACTTGATTTTCACTATTATAATTACAAAAGTATCTTTAAGCCTTGGAATAAACCCTTGGTATGTTTCCCATATACCTCATTTGGCAAAAAGAATGTATTTCAGAGTGTACAGATAGCCACTTGTTAATCCCTACCAGAATGTATTGCCCACATACATTGAACTAAATTGTGAACTGTCAAGTAAAGCCAACATGCTTGGCCGTATTTCACTCATTTCACAATGCCAGAGTGGAAGTGTGTAGAAGTGTTCATTTCTCACATGCCATATCAGGACAACATATGTCGGGGGACATTATACTGCACCACTTTCGAGTAAAGACTGCGACCACTCTTTGTACAGGTTATCATGCAGGCAAATCTGAACCGGTGCACCAGTGGGGGCATGAGAAGTGAGTTTTTACCTGTCTCTTGCTCTCTTCAGAAGCTGACTGGATGTCTGAGTCTGA
This sequence comes from Diadema setosum, assembly GCA_033980235.1. Classification (NCBI taxonomy): domain Eukaryota; kingdom Metazoa; phylum Echinodermata; class Echinoidea; order Diadematoida; family Diadematidae; genus Diadema; species Diadema setosum. Next base: position 36,346,647 of record CM067059.1, on the reverse strand, counting down.
CGGACATCTCCCATCCCCATCTTCGCTGGGTGTGTTGATCTACAGTGACACACAAATGAGGTGAATTTACTCAAACATCTCCTTTTTTTTGTTTAATCACACAATCACACCTACCATATGACTTTCAAACAAGGATAACAGATTTTGATTTAAACCCATATAAATGAGGCTTCAAGTTGAATTTAGATTTTAATGGACCAGTCCTGGATAGGCTATGCAGGTTTAGGACACTGTGCAAAAGTCGCTGCAAATGTACCTCTTGTGGGTTTTAAACAATTCCTGTTAAGTTTTGTTTTTTCATGGTTTGTTAAATAATAATCATTGTGAATATCATTCTGAAGAGGGATGCATCCAAAGTCAGATATGAGCAAAACAATGGAAACCTACTGTAATGAAATCGCTTTGAATAATGCAACACAGAATTCTACTCTTTTTTTTTTGTCTAAAGCAAAGGTTTCAGGATACCCTGCTCTCATGTCCCATGTGGACTGAATATGTGAATTTTGATAAAGCATCTAACTAAATAATGTACGAATATGGACTGTATTTTAAAACAGGGGGAAAAAAGCAAACAAACATGTTTTGTCACATGCTGTACTTTGGTCATGAAATGTCAAATAATGATACGTTAACTGTTCAGATTTTCAATTACGACACACATGCAAGTCGTCATCATACAACAGCCCATCAGAGAGGACTATATCAAGGTTGCTCACTGAGCAAAACTCATAACAACGAGAGGATACTCGGATCACCTAAATAGGAATCAGCAGCATTCATCTGTTGATGTACCCTCCAACTGTCAAAATTTCAACCATTACACAACATATAGAATAGTTTGTCCCGCGCTGCCCGACTACAAGCAAATTGCGTCGTATATGATGCATGTACCCACGTCCTCGTGAAACCCCCACAGACTCATAGAAGCATCTTTGTGTGTCAGAAGGTATCATTTCTCTCCAACTATCACTTCCCCACACCAGATCAGCCACACAGCCCAATACCTCAATGGCCTGCCATGCAGCTCAGTTGCCCACGCGGCATGCGCTCGCAGCTGTTTAATTTAGCGTATCCATGTAGAGAATACACGGTGCTGTTTAATCTAACGTACACGTGCCCCATTGTGTGTGAAGTGCAGTAATTGTAAATGAGGGCATTCAGCTTGGCAAGGAAACAATTGCACACATTCAATAGGCTCCCAGGGAACAGAAGGGATTCATTTGAGTGGTTCTTAGAGAATGAGAGTCCATCAAGTAAAGAGAAATTAAAGGATCAGTTTATTCAAAAATTACCAAAAATCTTATTATCTTTCAATACTCGAGCTAAGAGCGAATATCTTTCTCTGCTGGAGATATGGGTAATGTTTGTTTGTCTTTTTTCAAATTTGCAATTTACCATCAATGTCCTAAGATATATACTTAATCATAATGCGAATGATTTTACTCGCAAATTTTTATTGAATATGTGCTACATCATTTTTCATGTCCATTTTTAGTAAAGAAACAAATTTCTTACACCTTAATCATATGAGTATTAGCAGAAGTGTTTTCATACCTGAACAATCAATTTGATGAAACAAATTATAATTCAAACATTCTAAATTAATGTACAACTTTGAATATTTTTCTTCCTGTGATTTGATTAGTAGATAAACTAGTTTATTCTGTAGCCTCATCAGTCTTGTGGTTGGAGCCTATACCACCCTGATGCTTTAAATCTGTTTCTTGTCAATCAAGTCACATAATCTATACTTTAAATACTTAAAGCCCATGATGTGCTTCAACAAGTGAATTCCTGTCTTGTATGTACTGAAATACCTGTGAGTATAAAATGGGAGCAAGAATTTTTTTACAGAAATGACAGGCTAGTGATAACATAATGTGAATGATAGGAAGTATCATTCCTGTGTTATTGGTCTGTCAGACAAGCTACATACAAAAAGAGATGTAAAAGTGATTTTCAAAAAGGTGAATTTGCTACATTTATGCCAAGTGTTCTATTGTATCTATCATGTCTACCAGTGTAGACAGATACTATCATATAAAATGAATATAGTACAATAGAATGAAGGTATACTACAAACATAAAAGGCAAGGATGGATAAGAGAGTAATTAAAGGAACTTTAATGAGGGATGTTAGTCCAGTTATGTTAGTCTGATAAGAAAGAGTAAATTCTCATGAGTACATCAGTTAAAATTTCATCAAAATTGGATGAAAATTAAGGAACTTATGAACTTGGTGAGTTTCGTTAATTTCTGCTGAACAGTTCCTGTACAGTTGATATAAATATGCAAATGAGAGACCTGATGATGCCATTACCTCACAATTTCTCATTGATCATATACCAAAAAATGATAAAAGGTCAATGTTTCTGTTATTTAAGTGTAAAACATAACATTACTTCTGATTAAATGACTCAAAAATAATGATCAGTTTACAGATTAATCAGGATTTGAGACTGGGGTATTGTTGCATTTGAATGAAAAACTAGAAATTTTGAAATTTCATGTACAAATATATGGTAAGTTGTGAGGGAATGACACTATTTGCACTATTCACTATTTGCATACTTATTGACCGATGTGACGCGTTTCCTGAAAAATTAACGAAAATTCAAAATGTCATAAATTACTTATTCTGCATCTGATTTTGATCAAATTTTCATTATTGTGCTAGAAAATATTATTCCTTCTTTTCAGACTAACTTTCAACTGCACTGGAATTCCCCTTTACGCAATTCATTTTGACAGATGCTCTGTCAGAATGCATTTCTTCATCTTGTTTATAATTGATACCATCTGTATCCTAATGCAATCAATTGATCACACAATTTCAAAGTTTGCTAATGAGAGAAGTGCACTCACCTTCTTCTTCTTGAATGTCCTGTTGATTCTACTCAGCTTCTTGATGTCCATCTCAGTGGTGTTAACACAGCCTGGCACTGGCCGATGGACATCCCAGAACGCTCTCTCTTGACTGTCCAGTACTTTCCTCTCCATTTTGTCTCTCTTCTTGTCAACTCTATATTATAGTGGATGGGGTTAGGGTAAGGGCGGGAGAAAAGTGACCATGACACAGATATGTTTAAACAGTGTTGCAATCAAACTACTAATATTTCTCATGCTCAGATCACAGTGGCACTAAAATTTTTAAATCATAAGTGAATAATTAATTTGTTGAGCATGGACCACTTTTACACACCACATGGTAAGTCATGATTTCCTTTTTTATACTGTAAAGGGAACAAGTGGTGTAGCTATCTGCAGCGGTAAAGACCTTTCCATCAGATCCTATCAAACAAGTATACAATAGCTGCACATCTCTCTTTCTTATTGAACACCTTGAATTGAATACTATATCAACCAAATCCCAAAAACACTATGTCACAAAACACAGAACTTTTAAAAAGTGCTTCCTTATGTTTTAACACTAATTTTCTTTTGGTGAATCATTTATCCTCAAGCAATTCCACTTGTATTCATGTTGAATCAACGCACATTTGGTAGACAGCTATGTTGCTGTTGCAAGTGTGTCAAGACAAACTCGCTTAGCATTTGCACATGCCATCCTGTAATTTCAAAAACAGGATGGCAAGAGTAATAAAAAGTGTACCCCACCTTCCCCACATGCATTAGAAAAAAAAAATACTGAAGCTTTTCCTCTGTATATGATCAACTAGCACACAAACAAATGCAGATATGAAAAGACAGATAAATAGTTATGTATAATGACTTTTCCATGACACAAGAAAGCGGAGAAATAGTTCATAAGATATATGTACATATCGATATATAAAGCTATAATTATATTTGTTGGTGAGAATTTATGACAGGCAGAGACCATAAAGTCCTTGTACTTTATTCACGCTAAGTGCCCTTTCATATAAGTGCCCTTTCATATCGAGTATAAAAGAATACAAAAAAATGGGGTGTAAGAACATTATGATATAGTCATAGCAAGATTTAGAAAAATATTTGGTAAGGACATACATTGTAGAACACAAGTTTTGATATGCCCAATTTTCCAGAAACCAGAAACTTCCAGAAACCATGTCTAGTCCCATGAGACCATTTTCCTGTTACTCAGTTGAAAAATACAAGATTTATGGAACGAGTTTAATAGAGCTCCATGTACAGGTTTACCAAAATCGAAATTTGACATAAGATAAGACAGTTATGTTATATCAAAGTTTCAAATATTGTTACATTGTAATGATATCAATACGAACCACATTTTCAGATTTCTTGAGGCAATAATGTCATACATTTTGCGTGAATTAATGCACTTTACTGGGGTTAAGCAGAAAATAAAACTATTTTTATTATGGGTAGTTATCTGGAAAAAGAGCTATTTTGAGGTCAGTAGGGCTTGAGAAATTAACACTTGAAGCATTATGTAACTTAAATGTGAAACAGACTATCTGGCAATATGTTATTTTCAGAACTGATGTTGTTGTTTGTACTTTTATAATTTCTATTTTCTCTTCCAAACATGGAGAGAATGGTAAAAGCGTAAGCTTATGGACTCTGGCCATCCTTTAACATGGCATTGGCTGTAAATATAGATGTTGGATTGATAAATCAGACATGCTGCAGGAGATTGAATCTGCTTGCACTGAAATAACACATTCCTACGGCTCATGCACATCAGCAGCACAGGGACAATTCATCTAAATGTGCGAGACAGTTTTACCTTCCCTGGAATTCCATGGGAGGGAAATTCACACGACATTTTTCCACCTCGAACGGGTTTAGGATTTCCCTGCACTAGGACTGAGTTAACATGCTTCTTGGAAAAGGGTCGAGCAGAAACTGCAGCACGAGGGAGTACTAACCCTTTCAGGCCCACCATGCCACAGTAGCAGTGACATCTTCCACAGCGTAGTTGATGGTGGATATGACACACACTTTTAAGTACAGAGTCTCTGTGGGCTTACATGACATGCATTTGAAGAAATGTTCGTGTGCATGAATTCTGACGTATTCAGTTTTGCTGAGAACTTCAGAGATGAGAGATGTTTTGACGCAGTAGGTGAATCTGAAGTAGAATACCGTTACCAGTTACAATTTGAGGCAAATGGGGAATGATTGTTCCTGATGGTAACACAAATTACATGTTGGAAAATCACATGATATGATATGATATTCCATCTAGGGATTACAAAATCCCCACCTTAGCTACATACCTGTAATGGCCTTTTTATAGAATTCCTCACTTACTGCAAAAACATACACAGAAGGTTAATAACATGAGGTACTTTTCATTTGCCCATCTTTGTCATCTTTTTTTGTGTGTGTGTGTTTCTCAAAGTTGATGTCACATAATTTCCTTTTACAAACCCACATTCTAAAACAATTGCTTTTCAGTGGATCTTTTTGTTTCATCAGAACTTGTAAAGTTCATGACAGTGATGTGGAAAATTGATGAAAATCATATTAAATCCCTTACATTTTGATGATTATATTATAAATATATATTAGTTTGTATGTTCAATTGTTTGGTGGGAAGTGAAAAATAAGCTGCGCTAAAATGAATTGACCCTTGGTAGAATCATTAACAAATATATCTATTGGAAAGATAGATCTTTCTTTTTTTTTTACATTTCATGCATCAAAAAGAAGAAAAATAGTATTATATGAATCACATCAAAGTGATGTGACTAAGATGACTTGAGTGAGGCACTCTTTTAATGCCATGTACAGATAACCTGTACAAATTTTTATGACTGATACTTAATACTAGATACATGAATTTTTTTGAGTGTTTGCTTATAAATTTCTTTCTACACATCATACATTTTGCTCTTTCTGCTTAATAAATATCATATCTTCATATAGGGATAATCAAATTTTGCATCATTTCTCCAAATATAACATAAGAGGAGATGTAAAGTTGTGTGACTAATTTACAAGATATGATATTAAATAGTTGAAATGTCCCATGGTGTTTGCAATAATAAATCGCGGTATCTGCATGACAACAAAATGTTTTGATCATACTGCTAAACAAAAGCTGTGTACCAGGAAATCTTTGATTTTTTTTTTCTTTGTGAAAATTTGATTTGCAATACTTGGATTCTTCAAAACCTCTCTATCACCCCAATAGAGTGGTGATCAGATCTGACACATTCATTTATGTTTATCAATATTTGTACAGCATAAAATCTGAAATGTGTTTACCGAACTTATCATTCTAAATATGATCAGCAATTTAATGTAATATTGTTTGTTTTAATCATTCACAATGAATGCATTTTGATATTTATACATCATGAATGAGGCAAAAGTGAGTACACTGAGTGAGGGGATATGAGCATCACATTAATCTCCTTGCCATCTGCCATCTGATAAAAACAAGGTGTAATTTATGATTTGCAGAGATTACGAATCAAAAGGAGAAGAAAATGGAAATACGAAGAAATCAATAGCAAGTTGATAATTAGTGATATTTGCCTTGGAGTTGTCCACCTTTTCAAACTCAAACTGCTGTTCCAAACAGTTGTTTTGTTCATGAAATGTCACAAATGTCAAATTTGTGCATATGATATAATAATAAAGATACATTAAAACTGGATTTTTCTTTCAACTGAGGATCTTGAATTCTCTCTATATAAGACCCATCACCACAAAAAAGCCCCAGGTATTAATCCTATTCATGTAAAAAAAAAAAAAAAAAAAATCTATCAAACTCTCCAGACTCTAATCTTTCAAAGTGAATATGTCCAATTTGTTTCTTTCTTGTTTCAAACTTATCTTCGATGTATTGAGATATTTCTTTCTTTCTGCAACTTTCTTTGCAATAACTCAAGAAAAACAGCCCCTATCATCCCCATATTTTGCACATGTTTAGTTCATGTCACGTACATTATTTCATAAAATAACAACTACTTAATCAGACGCCATCTTGGGTATGTAAATTAGGGTCAAAGGTCATAAATGTTTCAACCTGTATCTTGGTGAATACATGTCCTATCTTTCCCATATTTTGCACACGCAAAGACCATGTTACAAGAATCATTTCACAAAATAACCACTTTTTGCTCAGATGCTATCTTGGCTGTGCAAAGTTGGGCCAATGGTCAAATATACTTCATTCTGTATCTTCGTTATAGTGTATACCGAATTTGGTACCAAAGATGGCAGACCTGACTCTCTTTTCTAAATGAGAACCAATGTCTCTAAACAAAGATGAAACCTATATGGTCATGCCTATTGCGATCAGGACTCGAATCATTGATTAAAAAAAAAAATCGGATCACCTAATTTGTCAGTCTTGACAAATTCCGAGTCTAGTTTGACTTTGTGAGGGTAATGTGGTGACAAGTAAGGGTTATGCACATATGTACATACATATATATATATAACAATAACCATACATGTACATTCATCTTGTGTGCAAAATGAATAATTTTGGTGTATCTTATGTCATATTAATACAGCCAAGAGAGCTTGTTTTGTTCATGTATGAAAGCTTTCTAAATACAAAGATAACCTTCCTCTGTTTACCGCGTGCATTAAAAAAAAAAGACTTGCACGCTCTCACAAGCTAAATCCACCTTGTACAGATGTGCTACATTCTACAATTTTAGAATATTCCTTATCTTTTATGTATTACCATAAGTCCCATAAATAAATATATATATATATATATATATTATATATACACATTATATGAACCTCATTTATATACATATATGCACGTAAGAACCTCATTTACACATGCATATACATACACATGTATACACACACTTATGAACCTCATATTTCTTTCTCTATTGATCTAAATGCTATATTTATTGAATTCTCAGTCTTCAAATAAAGTTTAATGTAGTCAGCACTTGTATACATTTTAAAATCACAAATGAGAATAGCATGCTTGCTTTCAATCATATGATATAAATGCAGCGTGCAATACTCATTCCACTGGCTATGATTCTGAAAAATTAAATCCTAAAAAGTAACTTTTCCTCACAAGGAATTAATCTGTAACTATATGATTCTCCGGACTTTTTCTACTGCTTATATTGTGCTTCTACAGCTCTGACCTGCAGTGGTGCTTTGCAGTGCTAAGGATCATGTGTGATTCATATGAAAAAAGGGTCTCTTAAATATGAGGACAGCATACCCTTGTACTCTGCATTCATCACCATGTGTCTCGTGCATTTAAAATTATGTGTGGGCTCCATCCATGCCCTACTATCAGACAGCTTGCATCCTGTGGCTTTTTTTTTTTTTGGTGTAATTGTGTATACTTGTGTGTGTGTGTGTGTGTGTGTGTGTGTGTGTGTGTGTATGTCTGAGTCTGTGTGTATCTGCAAATGTGTGTGTTGTAGGTGAGGCAGGTTGGCTCTGCAGTGTGTTCCTCCTGTGTGTGTCAGGCCAGCATTAGCATGCAAGTGGGAATGAGTAAGTGTATAAATGCGAGTGTCTCTCATAGTATGCTGTTGTGTGTGTGTTCGCATGTGTGTGTGTGTGTGTGTGGAGGCGTGTGGTGCGTGTGTGTGTGTGTGATCATGCTTATGTGTTCTTGTATGCAGTGTTCTCAGATGCCCCGGAGCTTTTGCCAAGCATTTCCATTATGAAGACAACAAGCGACAGCAATGGCGTGCGTGGGGGTCATGTGACGTAGTTCTGTCTCTCTCACCAAGACAAGAGCTTGTCATGCCGATGATGAAGATGATGCTTCTTACAGTTTATTGCCATGGCACCCCATGTATTTAGCAACTTTTCTTGGACAATTTTCCTCATCACTGCCATTTATGGCATCATCTCCTGCCCCCATGGCCAACCAAACTTTGAGCTTCACAGCACCCAAAAGAAATAAGAAAGGAGATATTTTAGGATGGCTGTAAGCGTGGGATGCTGTTTGTGTTTTGTTGTTTTTCCCTCCTGTTCAATTTACATGTTTCTAAATAAAAGGGTTCCGTGTAACCACATTGACAGCTAGGAATTGCCCCTTCCTATAGGCCTACCCCAATTTTCTAAGTGTATGAGTGAGCATCTATTAATAAATTCTGAAATTGTAGTTTGCATCAGATAAGATGGCACTGACAGCAAGATGACATCGTGAAATCTATTAAAAGAAATTTCAACCCTCAATTCCACTTTAAAAAAAAACAACAACAGACAAACAATCATCTTCAACATGCAAACATGTTCTGCATTTTGTTTTCAAAAGATTATTCATAACTGTACAGCAGTCGAGTCTCCACGAAAGAATAATATCACTCCATAACTTGGAAACCAATCATTCAAATGTAGTTCTCTAGGTCGTACTATGAATTTCAGCTGAATAACACTACTTGGACTCTACTTCATGTACTGTATACAGCGAATATTTCGCGGGGTTTTTATTTTCGTGAATTTCGCAAGCCAGGTGCTATTTGCGAAATTAAAGACACGCAAAAATATTGACTCTGATTCCGACGTGGATGTGATGTACGCATGTACATTTCTCCCTTAAGTACAGGACTCCACGATCGCGAATTTAATCACTCGCGAAATCGTCAAGAATCCTGATTCGCGAAAATTTAGACTCGCGAAATATATGGCGTATACAGTATCTCAAATGGATGTTGCTATGGTAGGGGAGATACTTTTCCAATAACATACCAAAAGTTAAATATCAGTCAAACTCACACAGGTTCTTCTGACATAAAGTTGTATCTTTGCTCGCTAATGGTTTGCTTTCTGGTGTAAGATAATAATTGCGCAGTGCAGCTGGTTCCAATGACTATGATGTGAATGATGAAACCTGTCTGTTAACAAAATGATGGTCTCAACTTAGACATTGTTAAACCTGTGCTGAACAAAGTTTATACTTCACACATTGTATACATGCAGAGAATTTTATTAATTGGATTAGTGATTTTCATGAATTACCTTTTCTTTTTTCTACATGTCTTTATGTTTTCATCTCTCTTTTTTCTCTCTCTTTTTATTATTACCCTCCATTGGAAGCCCTTTAAGTTTCCACAATTGAAAATGAATGATAGATGCATTAAAGCTAAGGTTTAATCACACAGTGATATAGTGGTTAAGAAATATGATCAGAACTGATACCTGCAACTCCTTGTACTTTCTTGGATAGTTTGAGGCTTCTGTACAGATGTCTGAAGGAGGCAGTCTACAAGACGTACTTTGCACGTGTAGATATAATACTTTCATCTAGCTTGGAGTATCACTCAGTATTTTAAGTGGATAAGATAAATCCCATACTGCAATTTTATTTTGAGACTCTTCATTATGGACTATTGCTACCTTTAAAAATTTTCTTCTGCTGTGAAGAATTCCTAACTAATTCCCCACATGTCAAAATGCAGGAGAACAGGTAAAAGAAAAGATCACATTGTAAATTGATATATTGCTTATAAAGGAAGGTAATTCCCCATGTATCTGACAAAAGGTTCACCAGGTAACAATGAACAGTGGTTCATTCACTATCCTCACAGCTGAATTGTACAGAATAATTCAACACAGTGTTCACAAACTTTTAAGTAATAATGTCAAATAAGCTTTGGTATTGAGTCTACATTACAGAAATCATATTGAAAAAACCTGCTTCAAGCATTCCTTGTGAAAAATGTATATTGTTGATGATTTACCATAAGGTACATGTCATTATATTGCCAAGTTTTCTTGTTTTTCTTGATGACCATTACTTGGCAAATGGTTATGCACATCTAATGTTAGATACTGCCTTATCTAATATTGTTTTCACTTTATCAGGTTTGTTTGAAACATTCGATAACTGTAAAATGCCTGTATATACAACACTGCAAACACAAACTAAACTTATGAATTCCCCCAAATGTGCACAGATACAGGTCTAATTAGAGCAGCTGCATGCAATCTGATATAGTTTGATATCTCACCAAGATATGAAAACAGTAAAAACAACTGTCTGACATTAAAAAAAAAAAAGATACAGCTCTTAAATGTGGTTTGCAGGATATGATGACCATCTTTATGCTGGACTATTGAAATCACAGCAAATGAGATAAAAGAAACTCATCACACAGCTTTGATTTTCTTTTCAGGAAGTAGTAAATAGAGACACAATACACTGTCTGATTGTGATGTAGACACACAAACTGCTTCAAGGTTGAAATTCAAATAAGTTCTTTCCTGATAGCATTTAACATCAGTGCATCATTACTATATCAGCACAACAGATTATCTCCATGAAAGTTGATACAATACTTTTAGACCTCTGTAACAAGAAGGCAAGTTTTATAATGACTTTGTATAGATTTATGCTACCGTATTCCTAAAAATCAAGAAAGTAAGGAATTTTGCGAAAGCATCACATAAGAACATATTGTATCCAGGGTATCTCAAAACATATCATCATCTATGATAATCTGCATTTCGTGTTAATGATACCTTACAGATTACCATGTAACTTAAGGAATGAAACCAACTCACTTTGCTTGTGCCTCAGCTTGCATGAAGATGAATTCCCACTTTCTAGAGAACATCCGCTGAAGTTTGGCCAGATTTTCCTGATGAGAGAGTGATGTATTAACAATATTGTCATTAGCACATGACTCTTGATGTTTTATATTGATTTTGAGAGTTGATATACAAAACTATCATACAGATTGCACTTGGTTCAATATTTACTGTTGATGTCAAGAACTTTACAATCATCCTGTTTAGTCAATTTGGCAGAGGCGGGATAAGTGACACAAAAAATCTTGGAAAACTCACTGTTATTTCTTTCTGCAAACTATCTTTGTAAACATGCTACTGACCATTAGGGCAGAACACATTGGGACATTGTATTTTAGGAACTGAACTGGAAACCCACTGTAAATTTCATGATTACTTAAACATCATTTACTGCCTTGCAAGGAGTCACTTTTGTATAAAAGACTTTGCTTCTTTAGCAGATGTGTACCACTTATACTGCTCTTATGACTAAGTCAGTGACACTGCCATTATCTATCACAAATGGTTAAAGAAAAGGGGGGATGACATGCCCCATTACATGTAATATTAAATAGCTTCACTTCACTATTATAACAATACTTCTACCGTTCTGCGCCCCATTTCATGTAAGATGTTAGGATAGCAACTCTTGCTGGAATGGCATCTTCCAATAGCAACAGCCAAGCAGGAAGCTGGATTCTTGTTGTTACCATGACAATTGCCATTCCAGCAAGAGTTGCATTGTATCAACATTTTATGAAATGGGGCCCTGCTTATAAGGTACCTATGTTCATACATGAAATACAACTGCACTTGAAATATGATAAATACTTTAGGTCAACTAATATTCAGACGTAAAATTCTAATGTTTCTTTAAAAGTGTGCTGTGAAAGTGAGACAACTCTTTACTTACTGCTTCATAGTCTGCAAGTTCTAGTCTTGATTTGTTTTGCATAGTTCGTTTGCACAGGTATACCGCTGTGTTGAAAGAAGCATGAAACAAGAAGAAAAACGAGTTAGTGTAATCAAGCTAGTACAGAACAAAGGCAAACTTCACTCACATCAAAGGATGCCAAGAACTCACAATGATACCTTCAAAGCTTTATGTACACTATCACACAATAATGTAACTATTAACGTATTATCATCATTATTTAAGAAAAAAAGTCCACATACAATCAAAAGTGATAGGTAGGTAACAAATGTAAAACGCAGGTACAATCTCAGTTGTCTGAGCAGCCCACACAAACTACCATTGCCTTGGAAGAAGACATTGGTAAAGACTTTGACCTAGAAGAGGAAATGCCATTGGAACTTCATCTCCCTCAGCTAAACCTACAGCTCTGGAAGAAGGTAGATTGTCATTATGTGTTGAGAAAGTAGCTTTCTATTGTAGGTGGAAGAACATGTTGCTGTTTGACAAAGCTATATCCTGTGAGATTAACAATCTATAAAATCACCATTTTTTTTTAAATGCACAGATGTTTCTGTATTCAGGATATTGGAGTGTTCAGACTGTTGAGATTAACTCACTAAATCTTCAGTTGAAAGAGAGGGCATTAACAATGTGGAGATGATGTTGAGTTAGTAACCATTGCAACCCATTCCTTTCCTAATGATATGTCTAACTAATGATTGATCCAACCGCTGTAAAAGTGGAAATTTTCGGTGTGTTGAAATTTTCGCGCATTTCGCGCAACCACAAACTAGCGCGAAAATAAAAGCGTGAAAATATTTTTGCTTGCCATTTGTTCCTGTACTTGGTGTCTTGATTCCGCAGAATTAAAAACATGTGGAACTCTTCTAACCCTGCCAAGCGTGAAAAATCAGTAGCGCGAAAATATCCACTTTTACAGCACTTACATGTCTACCATCCATTTACATGTTCAAGGATGCATATTTACACATACACAATATGTACACATTAATATAAGTGTGTAGCATCTTTGTGCTCAGGTTGTGTATAATCTATGTTAAAATCAGTTTCACTTTACTGCCGAGTAGGCAATGCAAGCAATCACATTACATCACATTAAAAGTTGTGGAGGCCAGATCTCTCTTTCTAAATAAACCCATTTTTTTTTACTTGATTTGATTGGAAACAGTTATCAATCATCCATTCCGTATCAATGATCCATTATGTGATTGCTGTTCTTGTGGATCTCACTGGAGGGCAACGATGCATGGCTTTCATGAATTAGTCATGCAGAATTGCTACTAAAATGGATTAAAATGGGGAATCTTAATATGTCCATGCTTTTCAGCTTTAAAATAAAAAAGGTAAATCCCAAATCATCCAATACAAAGTGATACTATTAAAAGGTGGGACCCATCTTTTATTAAGATTGTTTTGTTTTACTTTGATTTTTGATATCTAAGCCATTTCAAAACTAATTATCTTCAAATAAATTTTGAATTCCTCTATATAGAATTGTATGATTTTTAACATTTCATAAAGTGGTTTCTAAGTATCACCCAAAAAGTTAAAAGCTGAATTTCTACCTCAAATAATACTTTATCATCCCTTTAAATTACTTTATTACAATCTTTGCCTTAAATATATTGTGTCCATTATCTACCAACAGAAAATCAAACTGCTGAAATTGGGGAAGCATTTGATTTACTACAATCTTCCTGCCGAACATGGATAAAGGAAAGACAACTGAACAGATTGTGAACTTTAAACAATCAAAATCTACCTACGCCCAAATCAACTATTCTTAAAAATAGCACTTTATATTCGGCATCGAGAATATTCAATACATTACCAACAGAAACAAGATCCTTAACTTCAATTACTGCATTCTCAAGAGCAATTTCGCACATTTCCTTTGCTAATTATTCTACCTGATTATATCATATTTCTCAAAGTACAAAATGCTTATGTAATTACTGTCTCCCAATTAAGTAACTTGTCACATGTTTGATTTTTCCTTCTTCTTTTTTTCTTTTTTGTCTGTACTTCACCTTACACATTGTATAGTCTGTGACTTTTTTTTTTCATTTTTTCTGGCGTTTGTAATGATTATTTTGTGTTTTTTTTTAATGTGTATTCTCTTCATTGTATGATTTCTATTTTTTGTTATAATTTCATGGCCTTGCTGAAAAACAGCTTATAGCTGATAGTAAGCTTCTTACCGTGGTTAAATAAATAAACTCAACTCAACTCAACCTATGCACACCATGTTTGCATCAGTCAAATAATGAAATAGTGTCAGCAGCTTTGCTCTGTGTGAATGTGCTAGCCATCCTTTTGCCAGAGTATGTCCATGGTAAGCAGATGTTTTCGTGGAAAGAAGTCAATATTTGAAGGTATCTAGGAATGTACATAAGTATGTAAAAAAAAAAAAAAAAAAAAAGCCAAGACATACACTCACCAACAATGGACTCGTAGCCTTTCACACATTGAAATCTTCATCTGATATGAATTATCATAATATTCTCATTCTCCCTTTGCCCTTTTCGGTAGTAATTTTCAATACCCGAAGGTTCCTTTGCATTGGTCAAAGTTCAAAATGCCCATCAAATGAGCATCCATAGCCTATTTGCCATGCAAAGGATCAAAGCCCATGTAACATTCAGGAGAACTAAAGAAAACACTTTCATGGATGAATACTTTGCAATCATATGCAAGGACGTCTCATTTGAAGTATTGACCCAATGGTCAATTAGTCATATTGTTTATTTCATGAAAAAAAGAATTTGGAGACCACTGCACTGCATTGTCTGATAGCCATGTATCGCACAATTTGTTAGAGGTTGCAGTTTCATGAAGCCTTTTGTTCCATGAATGGCTGTGCCCTTTGTAAAAGTAATCTATGCCTCGTTAGATAACAATGTAGCTGCAACCATGGCCTGGCAGGTTATTGATTCTCTTTTTCAACCATTGATATCCCATCAGTGGTAAATAAGAGGAGACCTTAATCAGGGGCTTCATTAAAAGCTAATTTCAATATCATAACAGGCTGGGACACTTAGTGATTAGATGAAAGGATGTAGCATGACAAAAGTAATTATTACAGCTTGTTAGATACTGATTTCAAAAGAACAATGCACACCTCAAGACACTTGATTCAGCTTTCCTCCAAGAAGGTGACAGCGAGAACATTAACGAAAAATGAATGCACTGTACTGTGAGGGCTTTAACATCATCAATAATGCCTGTATTAACCCGTTGAGGACGAGTCCCGAATATACTCGAGCAGGGGTCTAAGGGAAATGTGTGTTTTAGCAAAATCAGCCTGTCCTCAATGGGTTAATACCCTAATCATCCTGAAGAAGCCACCAAATGCTGTGATTGTTCAAAGCAATCAATGACGTACCCTCTATAGGCATTACAACACCTAGTCTATGCTACCACATCATAGTTATTACCAGGTAAGTACCTTATCACTATGCATCCAGTTTAATCCTCTTTCCCCAAAACCAGTCATGGTTATAAATAAATGTCACTTTTATGCCCTGGCTATATAAACTTCTTTTCATGAGCTACAACCATCTCAAACTTCCAATGAAATTATACATAGAACAGCTTGGCAATAGCAATGGAAGGATTAATCATGAAGCTCTCACCCAACTTTGCATTACAGAAGAAAAAAATATGATGCCTACTCCTTTGTTGTCAGTATGGTCAAGATTTAATAGTATTATGAGTATATCTTTTATTATTGTTGGTTTCTTAAATAGATGGATTTTTTTATTTGACTTCATGATGATGCATATTTGTTTTCCAATAATATACAAGGGTCTGTGTGTGTGATATATATATATATATATATATATATATATATATATATATATATATACAGTGTACATTATAAGTACAGTCAAACCTGTTTTAGTGACCACCTGTCTATAGTGGCCACCTGCCATATACGACTGCTAAAAACAATTCCCTAAGAGAGGAAAAGCATGTCAATGAATGTATCTATAATAGCCACTTTTTTCGTCTCCCTTGGCTGGCCGCTATAGACAGGTTTGACTGTTCATGTGTCTATACATACACATATCTGAATATCTTCTTCACATTCATGATCGCTGTGGCTAAATTGCATTATAGTTGAGCTCAATACATAATGAAGCATGCTACTTGCATATCATATTGCACATTGAATGCCTGTCTCATCTTCATGAATACTGAATTAGTCTGAATGCATGACTGAAAAGTTCTTGAAAAATGACAAGAGGATTCCTGCCTATTTCATCTGTATTCCTGCATACCCCGACACCTCCATAACACTACCTTCATTAGCATGATCATGTTTTTCAATGTCATCCCTCTAAATAATCCCCACCTCCACATCCCAACAAACAGAGAATATGTTCTCACTCTCTCACTTGTCTTTATCATCTGCCTCCCTTTGATAACTTACTCATCTACAATATCTTCATCTTTCAATATTTCTGTGGCTGGGTGCATCTACGTATGTGTGTATGTGTGTATGTTTGTATGGATGTATATATTTATGTATATAAGGTTCCCAACAGTACCAAAGAGAAGAAATGTCATCTTTTTAATGTGCTTCATATATATGAATATTCTGACATTAAAAAAATCAGTTCCATTTGAAGGGTGTATTCTTAGTGCTTATGGCAGTAAGATTGTTCATTTTCATTTACTTTTTCAAGTATGATATTCTGTGAACTTGGGCTTGAAAGACAATTTCATTATTACAATGTACTGTGCATTTGTCTTACAGTGCAATATGTTTGGAAGCTGTCACTTTCCCAAATATCAGTCAAACTTGCAAACTTATGGGGAATTAATCACTAGGAAATACCTTTTTACC
The DNA here is from genome assembly GCA_033980235.1 of Diadema setosum. Classification (NCBI taxonomy): domain Eukaryota; kingdom Metazoa; phylum Echinodermata; class Echinoidea; order Diadematoida; family Diadematidae; genus Diadema; species Diadema setosum. The sequence continues at coordinate 36,329,425 of CM067059.1, read as the reverse complement.
TTACCTTTACATTATTGCTTTTTTCCTTACAATTCAACTCAGCACGGGAAAAAAATTATGAAAAAGGATGAAATTTTTTTTTACTTTCCATACCCATCTGACACTAAGGAACATCATTTTATCACCATTTAAATGACATCTCCAAACATCAGTCCATATCTTACATTGAAGATAGATTAGATAGAATGAAATAAATTCATTAAATCTGAACAAAACTTACAAAAACTCAACCAACAAACAAAAATGCAAATTTGAGAGAAAACCAGGAGCTTTTATCTTCAAAAATATGTTCCCAATTTATGAATCATTCTTAGATTAAGCAGTCTAGAGGCTGAAAGTTCTGCCTTTAAGCAAACAGTGTCTCAACTGGAAGAGATTTTTTTTTTTTCAAATCTTACCATATGAAACACTAAAATGGAATAGTAAATATTATGATAAAATTATAACAGCAGCAAGCAACAGAAATGTCGTTTTGGGTCTTGGAGGGTTAATCTGTTGATTATCAGTCCAGCATTCAAAAATTTTTTTCAATAGTGATCTGGAATTTAGATCTTTTTAAGAGGGTCATGACAAAAGTCTGACTGGCATTAAAATATCACAAGACTTTATAGCTGTTTTTATTTAATTTTCAGTCCCAAGAATTTAATCATGAGTCTACAATACAATTCAATAGACACTTTGAGGGTTTCTCTAACTCAGATTTCTGTGCAAATGCTCAGTGTGCTACCTTCCTGATTCCCCTGCACACAGAATGTAGAAATCTCATGCCAGGTTTGCTTCCCTGACATATGAATAAGTTGGTCATAATATTTCTATTTGGGTAACCATTATATTTGCAGTGATTAACTATGAATATTTCTCAACGAATATCACCGGTACCATGGTAAAGCATTTGGATTGATAGGACAAAACCCCCAATTTAGAAGTTTTCCCTGATATTCCAGGTCATCCTAAGTAAATGAAAAAAATATAAATATTTAAAATATGAATAATTTTCTTTATCTGGGAATATAGAATTCTTCCACAAGTGCACCCCTTCTTGCATCAATAAAATTATCATAAGTTCATGGCCCTTAGCAAGCTCTAGTATTTGTTAATTACAGAAGGTCTACTGAACTTCAAGTCATATGGACTTGATGCATTATCATTAAGATCAGGATGGTTGTTCAATATTCTCTTGAGAATCATTAAGATGAAACATGGCTTTCCATAAAAATATCATGACTATTTGACTTCCGTTCTTTAGATCAATCTTAACGGGTCAATTTTAATTCATCCTTTGCATACTCAAAACCCAGTGTTGCAATCTAGAAGTATTTGATTTTCACCAAAAAAAAAAGCAATACTGTACCATGTTGATTCAAGTCATCAGAATGCAACCAATAAGATGAAGTTTGCCAACACCGCATGTCAGAGTGCATGTCATATGGATATTGCTAGATTATGTACACACACTACACACAAAAACACGCATGAACAAAGGATAGCTACGCATGTGCGAACATACATATGTGCAAATGTACAATCTCATACACATAGATACACAAAACAGACCTGAGCTCTGAGAACTGTTTTATTGATTCAAATGAGGTCTACAAAGGGGGTACTTCTTTTAAGATCCATTTTGTCATTTTCATAGCGTACAGAACATTCATCATGCAACACTTTTAGCCACATTGATTTCCTTTCTTCATTCCTATGTGGACTGCCCTTATACCGGCTATGACTTGATTGGGAATATGTCTTGTTAGACTCTGATTTTTAGTTGCTATGCCACTCATATCCCTGTCTTCATCTTTAATTCAACATCAACAAATGAAAGAAAGAAAAAAAAATGTTGAAGCTGAAATGCAAACACAGACGGTTGCGATGCAAATGGCAGGTGCAACGCATAAATTCCAGTACTGTTTATAAATGACAACCAGACATAAATCTCCAATGCTCCTTGAAGCAGCAAAAACCAGCACCTCGAAAGCATCAACAGAAAAAAAAAATTACATACATGTAAATCACACACATGAGTCTTAAATGGTGCTAGCAGAGCAAAGAGGTGCAATTGAAATCAGTCATACAAATGTACAATGCATGTCTGTACACACATATCCCATGTAGCAACTGAGCAGCCCCTGTATTTTTCTGCATGGTCATGAAGAGAAAATGCATGGCTGCAGTAATGCTAATAGATTTTATGTTGGAAGGGCTACTGTATCTCATCTCTCTATGCACACACATATAAATGGCCACAAACGGAGCTGGCATAACACAGTGCCAAGGTTTGGTGTGTATGAAAAAAAACATAACTGCCATATATTCTGTATGTGCGATATATTTTGCCAGGTCTTTATTTTTGCGAATTTTGCGAGTTTGGTGCTATTCGCGAAATTAACAACATGCACAAATATTAACTCTGAACCTCAACATGAATGCAACATCACGTATACATTTTTCGGTTTATCACTGTACACCCCAACTGCGAATTTATCCACTTGTGAAATTGTTGAAAAGTCCCGATTCGCGAAAATTAGGACCCGCTAAATGTACAGTGTATACAGTATGCAAAGATGTTGCATACTTTTATACTTTGATTTAGTATCATGCATGGATTGCTGATAAATTACAAATGATTTTATTCTCAGTTATCAAGGAAATTCTGATTAACAGGTTATAGCTGAGTGTTAATACCATAAAAATTCATTAAGTATTCATTAATGATGATATGATACCATATATGTATTCTACCAACTTGCTCCTGTAACACTTTCCCTTTTATCAAACCCTGAATAAATTTAGCCCATAAATATTTCAATAGACAGCCCCTGATTTCTTAGATAATACAAATTTCAAGCTTTTGATACATGAAATCATACTGATTTTGCTATGAACTGTGCAGTTACAAATATGCATCCATTTTTTCATTTATCTATAATTTCATGTATATTGGCAACAGGCTTGTTAGTCATGCTGGCTTTTCGATAATGCAAATAAAAGGTGCTCAATATTATCTGCCATTATTGCCTTCTTGTAATGCAATATTTATCATTCATTCATAGCCCGTCACTTCTAATTTATTCGGCACGTGACAGGGCTAAAAGATATATTTTCAATATATCTTTTTCAGCTTTGAATGTTTTTGGAAAGGTAGCGAGAACACTTTGACGACTCCTGAAAACTACTTTACACAACCTTTAATCTAAAAAAAAGCTGGAATGTCATTAAGGCTGTAAAACTATTGCACTTTATTAGCATACCTGTATTCAAGAAGTGTAGACGGATTTTCTGAAAGATCTGTAAAATGTTTTAAACATACCTAAATCAAACAGAATGTTTAATCATTCCAATTTAAGTACACATTCAACCTATATTAAATGATTATAAGAGAAAGTTTGTCAGTGCCCTCCTCTCTTTAACAGTTAGTGTTTGTAGAATAGCTGTTGACTCACTATTTGCAAGGCAAAAAGATGAATAATTCCTTATAGCAGGAGTGCTACAATAAGCTCCACACAGATGTGGTTGTCGCTATCTGTATTGGAAATGAGGTCAAAACTTTTGCAAAATTACAAACGGCATACAGCTAATGGGCTGTTAGAACTTGAATTGTACAAACTCTTCATTGGACTTGAGCAAAGCTTTGAAGTACATGCAGCTGCCACTATCTGAACTGGACGTGGGTAAACAGAAACATTGCTTTCATGGGACAACATCACAGTATACCATTTTCAAGGCATGTTATTTTTATCACTTGAATGGGTGACACATTTAAGCAAGGCACATCTTAATAATATATTTTAAATATCCTAGATATTATGAAATACAACTAGCTAAATGAAGAAAATTCAGCAAATATATCATACAACAAGATGTAGGCATGGGTGTTTCCTTCCTCATGCCAGTATACTACATGTATGAAGGAATATTCCAAGGTACTTGACGATTAATGCCCCGATAACAACTGCATTTCTGACCTCTTTTAAACAGGACAGATCTGTACTTGGACAAAGGTTTTTATTCAGACTCATTTTCATGTGATCTGTGATATGTTCTTCTGTTCTCTGATGTTCCATGTGCTATCTACCTAAGATCGAAACATATTGCTACTATGACAAAAGCAAGCACATTCTTGCATATATATATATATTAATTTTTCTTTCACAGTGGATAAAATGATCCTTCCACAGAGGTTGTCATGTCCATGGTCTGAGGGGTATATTTCAAGAGATGATTTTCCTCCCCGGAAATTGACACTCTTGTATCCAGTAGCATGAGTCCTCAAATGGGATATCATTAATACACTCTACTTCCATGCTCTGTGGTTATACCTGGTTACTGTCCATGCTGAAATCCACCTGAACCCCCTTCCATCCAGACACAGGGCATTACACTTGTTATGGAATAATTACTTCACACTGTGCAATACACTCAGGGGAAAAAGCAATGGAATAAAACCAAACCACATTCCATACATGCTTGTCTAAATTACCCAAAGGACACCACCTACCGCTCCCTTACGACACAATTACTGTGTCTGGTTATGACATACCTCCAGTGGCCACGAATGAAAACTTGAATCCTTTTCATATACATCATTCTCTGATGAAAACTCACACATATAACCCCATGTGAAGAACTCCCTTCAACCAGTGTGTATGGTATTCTCTGAGGTAAGAGATCCATACCTAAGCAATGGGCAAAGACAAATTGCATTGCATTGCAAGAATGTCCCAGGTATGCTTGACTCACTGTTTTCAGTGTATTATTAAAGGCATAATTTACCATTTGCAGATGAAACAAAAATCCAGCATTGGTGCTTTAAAACATTTCTAAAATATGAATCAGGGATAGAAACAACCACTGCAAAAATTTGAATCTGTATAATCGATGTTAAGTGTTGTTTAATATACAGAATGTGAACACTAGTTATAATAAAGATGTTTCAAGACTAAACCATCTACAGTTATGGTTTATAGAGAAAAACACTGATATCTCCTTATATTTTAGGCTTTATTGCAAAAATTTTATATGGTAATATGTTTTTTTGATACAACAGACTTACACATATGCATCAAATCTGATATCTTGAACATTTTTGAAACCACTGCTCTCAAAGGTAAAGTGGATCTTTAAGCTGCCTGGCAAGAGGGGAATTAGTTAATCTTTGTTCACTAGTCCTTTAACATACATCTCTAAAAATTATTTCAAATTCGTGGCAGGAAGAAATTGGGAGCATGTGAACAGATAAAAGCAACCAACACTTTCAAAGTCTGTCATTGCTGATTGGATACATTTTGAGGTCATTCTTTCATTCACCAGGCATGTTGCGGTGAAGGGATGCGACCTCATTTGTGCTATAACTACTACTAACAATAAAATTCTCAATAGTACTAGAATCTTGTATACAAGAGATCTCTCAGTCAATAGTTGCTTTGTGAAGTGCTTCTCTTTAAATTCCCCACTGAAATAACCAGAGTTTTCAACACAGTAATACCAAGAAACTTGGTGGGCTCACATGCTTCAAGGTGTACCAGTAGATAAATTTTTTGTAGTTGAGGCACAAACAGATGTTTTAAAGCTGTAAAACACATTAAATTTATGTCACTCCTTGTCAAACGATAATAACTTTTGAAGGTTATGCCACACTGCATATGTACACTGAAAATATTTCAGCAATCTTACTTTCAATATCAGAACAAATACTAGTCAAAACAAGATATGTCTGGGATCAGCTCTGTCTTTTTTTGGTGGACAAATTCTCTATCCATTTTGGTATACTCATTACTTATCAGAATTAAGTAAGCAATTTTTACACAAAACTCTTAAACCTATAAAATTGCCGAAGGGAATTTAGTGAATTTAGTGTTACCTAATCAAATATGTGATAGATTGTGAAAATTTCCAACATTAATTGATAGCCACGAGAAAGTGAAAAAATATGTATGTGATAAAACAGAGTTATTTCTTCACAGCTCGCCTCATTTAATGGTCTCTCTGTGATGTTAACACCCACTCCCCTTAACTCGTTTCCATTTTTTCATAGTTTTACTGTTAAGGAACTAAAGTACAGTGCTGAAGTTTTGACAATGACATTACACTAATAGTCATGATAGCCTTTTGTCCTGAAGAAATTATCTCATGAATTGTGCACTGAAACCAAAATAAAATGGGAAAGTATTTGATTTTCTCTCAGATATTTCTTTGACATGCTGTTCAAACACAGGAATGAAAAAAAAAAAACCTCAAGTGCTCTTTAGCAGCAGCTTTTGCAGCACTAGAGCAGTGTTTCCATAGGTTACCATTCACTAATCAAAAGGTATGTTAACCCAAACATTTAAGGTTTGCTATTCCAAAAGTATATAATTCTGAAAATGAAATAAGATTGGTTATTTCAAATGGACATTCTTGCTACAAAATGTCCTTGCACAATGTACTAAGAATTGCATTCAACCATTTTCTGGTAAGCCAGGTTGCAGTTCTGACAAAAAAAAAAAGTAATTCCACAAAATGGCAGATTTCTATTACGAATCCCAGGATACCAACACCTGCATCAAATGTGTCGTTAATAGTCATATCTTGGGAAGAGTAGACTAAGATATACACTTTCAAATCTAAAGCTTTTACTCTCTGACAGTATGAACATGACATCTGCCAAAATAATTTGTTTTTTTTTTCTTTAGTAAAATGAAATATCTCAAGAACTTTGAAGAAATGTCAGTTCCTTTGGCTAGTAAAGGAGCAATAAATCATGTTAATGAGGCAATGAATGGCCATCCCTCTTGGAAAGAACACAGTGTCCCACAATGTGAAATTCAATGTGAAACACACTGTGAACACACTGTGAACACAATGTGAAATCTCTTCACACTGTTAAATTCAAGCACATTAAAAATGTGAACACATTGTGACTGATAGATTCAAAGCGTGAAACACATTACTATGTGAACACTGTGAAAAACCACACCACGGTGTAAAATCATCTTTGCATGGTTAAATTTGAGTTTTCATACAGGCCACCATATATGAGCACACTGTGAACACACAGTGAAACACTGTGTTCTTTCTAGCAGAAATATGATAATAGATTCCACCTTATTACGGAAACAATAGTTACGTTCAGACGGCAGGCCCTAACCTCGAAGTTAGGAAACCTTGAGGATTAGCTCTTGCCCCTAACTACGACGTGTGTCCACACAACGAATCTTAACCTCGAGGTTACGAAACCTCGAGGTTAAGCTTCTGCCCCCCGTAACTACGAGTGGGTCCCACTCGATGTTAAAATCACAAAACTGGAAGTTTCAGCCCACACTGCTAACAAGGCGTCTATTTCTTCTTTAGTCCAACCCTGTCGGACTCGCTTACCGGTACTCTCTTTCCCACCGGTTGCACCAGCTTCCTCTGTCATGGTATGCAAAGATAGCACTGCACTGATGACTTTATGCCTTTATGAAGATATTCGTTGAAAACAATTTTTTAGCGTCGGAGAAGAAAATAGAGTACAGTAGCGAGTTTGACGTGTTCAGTTTCAGAGATCATGGGAAGAAAAGATGATGTTGTTGTGATGTGCGTCATAAGGGTTTTTCACCTCGCGCGCACATGTAGTGTATTTGTGGTGTATTTACGTTTACGAGGGTGACCCGGAAGCAGAGGGAAATTGTGGGGGATGGAGTTCACGGTGAGGTCACTCTTAACTTCGAGTTCGTTGTATTTTGTGTCCACACGGTGCTTAACTACGAGTGGGGACCCCCCCGCGGCTCGTGGTTAGAGCGCTAACCATAAGATTTCTCGTGGCTCGAAACATCGAGCAAACCTCGAGGTTTGCTAACTACGAGTGCGTCTTCACGGTCCCTAACTACAAGCTCTAACCTCGAGGTTTCCTAACCTCGAGGTTAAGGGCTCCCATCTGAACGTAACTAATGTTTTTATCACATTGAGCCATGATTTTGTGTCAGTATTCTTTTGCCAGGATTAAGGTAATTTTGTTATACATGTAAACTCATCTGTTTTGGATGTGATAAACCCATATTTGATGACTGATAATTGTTTTGTCTTACAAAATCTGACCTCTCAAAAAGATCTTAAATTTGGGCATGTGTTGAAAATGAGTCACTGATATACCAGTGCATGCATTGAATCCCTCTTTGCTCTGAATCCCTCTGTGTTCTGAGCATGAATCCATGAATATTTTCTGAACAAACTGTGTCATGCAAAATAGCAAGAAACCTCTAAGATACCATTTGAACACCGTACTTTGAACTTCAACAAACTCCTTGCGAAAGCTGTATATAGCATACTTCCGTTCAGTGTATGAAATCTTATAAGTGTCATGTGTCAAAAGTTTGTTTGTTTTTTTTAACTTCAACAAACTCCTTGCGAAAGCCGTATATAGCATACTTCCGTTCAGTGTATGAAATCTTATAAGTGTCATGTGTCAAAAGTTTTTTTTTTTTTAACTTCAACAAACTCCTTGCGAAAGCCGTATATAGCATACTTCCGTTCAGTGTATGAAATCTTATAAGTGTCATGCGTCAAAAGTTTTTTTTTTTTTTAACTTCAACAAACTCCTTGCGAAAGCCGTATATAGCATACTTACGTTCAGTGTATGAAATCTTACAAGTGTCATGTGTCAAAAGTTGCAGGGTTTCTTCAACTGTTTTCTCACTTCCTTAACAAATAAATAGATGCACCTCTCCAGATATATTTCATTTTTTCCTCCTCCCTCAATCCTAACATTGAGATACATGTCAGATTGGTTAAGCTGAAGATGATAGACAAGAATACAGAATTTGGAGATTACATCCAAGCTTGTAGGGACTTGCTGATGGTTATACTCAGGGTCAAGGCTTGTTATTTTGAAAGTTTGTCATTCTAAAGGTTTGTTATTGTACTTTCAGAAATTGTGGAAGTAAGACAGCTAATTACCCAGCATAGTTTTGACAAACTTCCATGGTAAATTCCTTACTTTCATGTTTGTTTGTTTGTTTGATTTGTCATTTTTCTTATGCTAAATCAAAGTTACTTATACAGCATCAATCTGACTCTACATACATCCTATGATCAAAGTAGGTCCATGATCAAACTAGTGTATTTGTATCAGTAATATGAATTCCTGTTTAATCAATAAGAACATATTGTCTTGTTTTCACTGGCATTGATCAGTCTCCTCTTGGTACTGTAGATACAAGCAGTACTAATTTCAAATTTTACATTATACTGTATCATTTGTGGTCTTCATCAGTAGCCACAAGTGAAGCATTGTTCCTATACTTTTAAAACTTGAGCAGAGACTCTATAATAGGCCTATATCTTAAATATTTTGCAAGTGAGCATATTCAGTCCAAATTTTCAATGTCAGCCAGAGTGAATGAGAGCAGTCCACAGTCATTAAGAACATACCTCAAGTCATGACTAAACACTCCCTAAACCATGTCAGACTGTGATGCCATGCTTTACAGCTTGTCTCAATCTGGTTTGCTCTGTCATGATGTGCTCTGGCACACTACACTATCACATGGTACATTTAGCACAGATCACTTTTTGTGGGACAATATACACCCAAAGTAAAAGCTTTACAAACCCCCCATTGAAGAGTTGAAGGGTAGATAGCACAAACAAAAAGTATAATGAATAAAATGTTGTTTCTTTGTTCAGTACAATAATCTTATCTTATGTTCAAAATAAAAAGATAGATAGTTAATGTTAACCATTAATTCTGATATTTAAGCTGCAAGGAGTATTGAAATAGAGAATGCACTAGAACTGCAGCAAGAAGATCACAATTTAGCTGAACATTTTAGAATAAAAAGCTTTTCATTCATCCTACATCTTTCAAAAAAGGGTAATTCTCTCTCTCTCCTTACCAGTATGATCGCATGTTACAGTCACACAATTTACTAAGCCTTTGATAAGTTTTTACTGGTACATGGTGTGATTGGGAGGCACTACCAACTGGGCAAAACCACACAGAATAAACTAGGGGCAAAAGCAAGGAGTGGAATATGAGAAAGAGGGGGACATTCTGTAGAAAGAGTGTGAGAGGGGCTGCTATGGCCATTTTCTGAACAGCAACCAGCATATATTGTGTTACATGCTGGTAGTCCTTGAGGATTCTTTGAACACAGTGAAATCTTCTTGTTCAGAGCTACAACGCATCCAGGATGTGGGACACACACATGATAAATCATCTAGCAGCAAACATACATTAAAAAAAGTCTTTTTAAATGGGATAATTTCATCCTGTTCACTGCGAGTATTTAAAATGTATCACAAGAACAGCTTTTTTTTTTCTTCCTGAGAACCAAAAAAAGCCTTTTCTGTTGGCATATCACATTATCCATTTCAAACAAGGTTTTAAACGTTGGAAGCTGAAGATTAGTGTTGTCTGCTACAGTGCCTTCCTCTCTGGACATGAGTCTCATTAATTCTTTTTAAAACGATCTCCCTTTCTAATATCACCAATCACACAAATTATTTTGATTAAAATTTCATAACATTGACACTTTTCATGACCAAAAGCTAATTAAGGTTTTGATTGAGGAGATGTGAGTTATGTCCCAAACAATAAACACACAATTAGTACTTTAATATATGCATGTACTTGTGATGGACTTACAGTATTTTGAGTTCTGTATCATTGAAAATGTTGTGTCACACTTCCAATGCATTCATTGAAGTGGACTATATGCCGCATAACTTATTTTTTGTGTCTACTTTTAAGTTTCAAGTGATAGTTATTCCATTGAAACACAGTCTATAAATGATTAAAACGCAACACACTGTACCATCACAGCTGGACACATTCTTCAAAAGACTTTAGGATGGAAGTTTAGATGAATAGTGCCCACAGAGAATACCGACAATGTAAATTTATGCTGAGTGTTCTTGATAATGTGTTCTCATTACATCAGCCATGGTTTAATGTCTTGTCACTATTTTATGTACAAAGTTCTAACTTCAGTAGCAATGGTGTCATCCAAATGAATTCAATAATATATGACAGGGTTTTTTTTAATACATTAATGGATTAATGTTTCAAAAAGTTTAGTCATTTTAGAAAGGAGAGTTCAGTCATGTTTTTGTGTGAGTAAATGCACAAAAATTGCTATGATATGTTCCCATTGATTATATACACACTTTGATTTCTGAGTTCCCTCTGTTAATTCTATCTATATGTCTATAGCTCTTCCTGATTCACTTTTTTCAATCTGCAATGGAAAAATGGTGAGAAAGTCTTTCAATGCAAATGCATGAGGATTCTTGTAAGGTTTTAGGTGGTTATAGTTGTATATTGCACTACCATTATAATGAACGCTGTTATGATGAAATGTTTGTTACAACAAAGTAATGATGAAAGACCCCAAATTATCATCTATAATGAAATTTTTATATGATGAAAGAAAACGAATTGACCCAAGGACTTTCTTATAATGGGAGTCACCTATACAATGTCAAAAAGGACTAGCTGTCATATATTATATGTGATGAATAAAGCTCTTTAGTTAGGCATTGGGAGAGTATACTGGCAAAGTTCACAGAAAGGAAACCATCATTTGCATTAAGATTTTGGAGGGCATGCGTGAATGTGGCTGTCTAATAGCTATATTACTACATAGAAAGCTAGTGGTAACTGGATCTATATGGAAAGGCATGTCATCTGCATCACAAGATACAGATGTGAATTCATAAAACTTCTGCAGCAGATAATCCTGTTTCATTGTCATGGTACCTGTACATCAACTGTATAATAAAGAAGTGTGTGTGCCAAAAAAAAAAAAAAAAAACCCCAAAACACACACACACACACACACACATACACACCAACATGTCTTCACATGGGTGGATACCTTCAAACATGGATCAGTTAACTGTGAACATGAATTTAAGGACCAACCATGGACCAAAATATCTGGTATTATTTGAAACAAGCCTTCAGTATGTGGTATATGATTGCACTGTGGACACCCTGTATCCAAAGATGGGTAATTTCTAAAGTATTTGAACGAAACTAAAATACCACTAATGTCAGACATCAGGGGCGGATCCAGGGAGGACCACAACCGGCGCACGCCCCCCCCCCCTTTATTTTTTGTTGAAACAAAAGAAAGAAAAAAATGGGGGGAGGGGTGCGTGCGCCCCCCCCCCCCTTTAATTTTGTAAACACGCCCCCTCTTTACGGAATTCCTGGATCCGCCCCTTGACATAGTGTTACCCACTAAACAACGTTACATACAAAATATAAAAGAGCTGTGTTAACAATTGTATCATCTTAAAGCTGTTGCTGCAATGACATGATGTGAACAAAGGAGGCTTCATGATTATCAGCCAAAGCAAGTTGTCATTAAGATGAAAGAAAAAGAAATGTGGGAAACCCTCCTTCCCCCACCCATAGGGAGAATAAAATGTGTCATATTTCATTCTCAAGGGAACTTGATAATTGTTTAAAGAAATAATGAATTTGATATCAAAAAAATACCCTTAAAACACAAAATGACACACACACACACACAAGGGCGGTGAGTTGGCTCAGTCGGTAGCGCGTCTGCCTCACGATCACACGGCCCGGGTTCGAACCCGAGTCTGGACTGAGCAATGTTGTGTGTAAGCATACCGTCCCCTCTATTATAGCAAGAGACAAAACACTCTGTCCCTCGGATAGGACATAAAATGGAGGTCCCGTGTATGAGAGAGTAACAACTCATGCACGTAAAAGATCCCGCTTCATTCATTCATCACAAAGAGCAGGGTGTTTAACCCGGTGAAGTGGTACATCCAACTGGATCCCATGGAAGACCAGCTTAACGTAGCTGAATATGGGCTATCCAGCCATCTTCTCAGATGGAAAATGAACAAACAAAACAAACAACACACACACACACTCAATCAATGGTTTATACTTTCATGGTTCTTACCGTAGTCCGTGTTCTCTGGCTCCCAGCAGTTTGAGGGCCAGAAGTAAGGGGTCTGGAACCTGTAAAAGGTGTTGTCATCCTTCAGCAGTAGCACATGATCCGTGATGGGGAAGAAATAGCCGTGAGCTGCCAGCAATGAACCTAAGTGTATTGAGTTAGCTGCAAGGAGGAGGGGAGAGGGGATAAGTAATTTCACTATTTCATGCACACTAATATCCCAGGAATTATGTTTTTATTAGTGCAAAAATACCTGCACTGATCACATTACAAATCATAAGCAAAAGTATATTTACTAATGCATATCTTTCTCTTTAATAATTTAAATTAAGAAAAAAAAAAGGTTTTTCAAAAACTAACATCATAGATTCAATGAAAAGAGTTAAGGATGAGTACAAATAATGTAATATGACACTAGGTAGGTCATATATAATAGTAATGGACACTCTTGTTCTCTGGGCATTTAAAACAGCAGAAGCCAAAACAAATAAAACGACAGGTCATTTTATGCATAGCTTGAATATGCCCAGTTATTGACTGCATTCAACTTCTGATTATTCAGCAAGATTCTAAACCTGACTTTGTTTCTCTCCTTTGCAACAATAGGTTACAGGTATGAGTCATCAAAAATGACTTTATGATTGCTCCAAGACATGCAAATATATCAACAAGGAAGACATCATAAACTTGCTCATAGAGAAAAAAAAAAATCACAACACTTTTTTTCCATAGAAATCTCTTGACTTTATTATGTCAGTATTCATGTGTGACAACCAAATTATTTCAATGCATAGAATGTATGGTTTCCAGAGAATCTTGAAGACAATATTTGCCAATGTATTACAAGTTTTTTTACTATTGCATCCCTTTTCCACATTTCCTAATCGAACATAGACCCTGTTTACAGTACAGGGCTGGGCCGAGCCGCGGCCGAGCCCCACAATTTTGTCCGTTTACACTGCCGGGCTCGGCCGCACTTTTAATTCAAACCTTTCAATATTTTGTCGTAGTGGCGCTCTGGTCTGGTTTTCAGACCCTTTGCCAACTGAATTCTGTAGCGACGAAGTCGCCGTTCGGGCAAAGGCCTTTGCCGAAGGAAAAATCTTTGCAGGACAAAACCACCTTAAACTGTACTAGTTTTCGACGTTGAGGGGGTTAATATCCTGAATAGCGAAATAGTACGGGCAGAGGGTTTGGAAGCCAGACTAAAATTGGCCGTGCATTTGCCCCAGTTTGCGTTTACACTGAGAAAAAGTGGGGCTCGGCCGCGGCTCAGCCACGGCCGAGACCACCTCCAAAGCAAGGCCAAATGCGGGGCCAATTTTGGCCCCGCATTTGGCCTTTTGCGCATTTACACTGAAGCGGGGCTGGGCCGAGCTGCGGCCGAGCCTCGCGCAGTAAACGGGGTCATATATGTCGAGCAAATTATACTGAATATGATATCATTTGTATTTTTATCTAAAAGTCATTTCCTGAAGCTTACATCACATATTGTCAAAGGATATTTACCTTGATCAATATCTAGTGTTTTCATCAGCCACTGGACAAGATCAGCCCCTGGATAAATGATCAAAAGAGAAGAATATTTGTAAGTCACATCTGCCTACGAAATAAAAGAAAAAGTGACAATGAATAAAGCTTAAAACATGATCCCAGACTTTGAATGCTTATAACCTGCTGTAGCTCAGTTTCACACTAACCGTTCACAAGATGTATGAATTGAGAAATGATTCATTACAAAAGTTAATATCTGCATGTATGGATGTAAAATATCTTTATCCCCATATATGCATGTATGTATGGACAGATGTATGCATGTGTACGTTGAATATCTCACTCACCCCCAAGAAAGCCAAAGATGTCACCAAATATCTATTCAGTGTTTGTTGTAGTTTTCACTCCTTGAGAAACTAACTTTCCTATGTTTTGTTTCTCATCCCTCAAAAATGGTGAAAATGGAGGGCAACAAATAAATAGGTTTGAGGAAATTGTCTTTGAAGTTTATGTTCAGTCATTTCTACAGGAACTAGGTGCTTATGCAAAATGATCAATTCCTAACAGTACACGACATGCTACAAGAATTGTGATTTGAAAGTTGGACAGAAGGTGAATAAGATATCACATATTTGATTTTAAAACAGTTCACAAATACACACATATAGACATTATGCACAGTTAGCATCAGGAATTTTACCTTCCAAATTATTGGGACTTTTAGCCATTTTCTTTTGCAAAAGCCATGCCATTGCTAATCCAAACTGTACGTAAGACTTCAATGGGAAGTATGACCTGATATTATTTACAATCACTCACAGAGGTACCTAGTAAATCAACACAAGTCTATTGGAGAAAGGCTGGAGGTAGTACAGTCAAAACAGTTCTGTGATACCTTACCTGTGAACACACTGGGGACTTTGGACATGAAGCTTTTCACAGTCCGCACAGGGACTCCATTCCTCTCGTCCTGCATGCACTGTATCAACTTTTCAATCTGAAAACAAGTGACAGGGAATGCAAACATATATAATGTAATGTAGACATTGCAGGCATTTTCACGGCACAGGAGGTGACACATTGATACAAAGGAATATGAAGCCTTTGTAAAGTTCCGAGTCATACTAAAATTCAATAAAAAGGATACACCCAAATGCAGAATAGAAGATCAATTTTATTTATTTGTAAATAATATTCACAAACTCTCTCTTCTGCTATGGTTCTATTTTTCATATTTTCTTCTTGTAAAAATATGGTATGATCTCATAGACATAAAGCTGTAAAAGCTCACTTAGCCAGCTTTTGTGAGCATTTACAGACAAGTTGCCATGTCTCTTTTCTTTTGCTATAATTTTCTCACTGTAACTGTTCGTATGCTTTTCATAATGTACTGTGTCAATATACAAGAATTTGATTAACAAAATTCTCACTTCTTTGGACAAATGATGAACGATTATAACTTGTGTGTGAGTGTTTAGTAATGGATGTAGCTTAAAAATGTGAACATTTAAGAGCACACGGTGAGTCCAGTGATGGATCACAAATGTTGAATGTAGATGATCCTGCACTTTAAAACAATATCTTTCTAGATGTAAGAAAGGGAAACAATGGAAGCACAGTTAAAACTGTAAAACTGTAGACTCAACTTCTTGAAGTCTATTATTGATGCTGCTTGTTACTACTTCAAGTACTGCCACAATGAAATTTTCCAACATTTCATTTTTACCCATCACTTACATTTCTGTGTGTATTACACTGCTAATATGAGTAAAAGGGTACTTTTTCATTTAAGATTCTGCTGATCTGACGTCCAGTCCCTAGGAATGATGAGGTACCTCGAGTCACTACAACAAACTGAGTTAAGCCTTCTACTGCCATGAAACCATACTTACTCTAACACACAGGGATGTAAACTGCTACATCTTGAATGTACCTTTGATATACTGTATCATAAAGATTGTTTTCAAAT
The DNA here is from genome assembly GCA_033980235.1 of Diadema setosum. Classification (NCBI taxonomy): domain Eukaryota; kingdom Metazoa; phylum Echinodermata; class Echinoidea; order Diadematoida; family Diadematidae; genus Diadema; species Diadema setosum. The sequence goes on along the minus strand of CM067059.1, from coordinate 36,313,069 downwards.
CCTGTTATTTTACTCAGACTGCAAAATGATTTTAAGCACTAACTGGAGCATCCTATGGTCAACTTTACAAAGAACTGTAATGACATCCAAAATAGCACCCCCAAATCTTCTTGTATCATTTTTTTTTTCTAATACTCAACGTTTCATGTTTCCACCAAAGAATATTATCTATCAAAGTTCCATAAGCCAATTAGCTAATGTGATGATGTCATCAAATCTTTTTCATCAATATTCACATAAGAACTATTCTTTCTTTTCCCAACCAAATGGAAGAAACCAAATTGCTTATTCAGATTTGTTCACAGGTCAGTCAGGGACTGCTGAGAGCAGTGATTGCATTATCATTTCATCTATAAACTGCATTTGTTTGCTACTACTGTCACTGTTTTGTGACAATGCAGAAATCTAAAATTCCCAAATGTTCTTTCTGTAGATCAAATGTTGATAGAACCTCTCCCAGTCTTCCATTCTGGGGTTGCTGATATTGTTGTTTTAATTTTACTCTGATAAAGATGGTAGGAATTTGCTCTTTAAAATATAGGGAAGACTTGCAAGTATACTTTTGAATAGATTCTGGTGATTATTTGAGTACCTGCCACCTGTTAACTCTGTGTGTGCTTTGAGTGCTAATTGCACAAAAAACCCACAGCATTGGACATACTGTCTAAAGTTCTTGGCACAAAATGGGTTGATAAATACCCCTACCCCACTGATATCTTAAAAGAAATTATTGTATGGCATAGTTGAATGTATTATCTACAGTAGGTAAATCTTAAAAAAAAAAACTTTTTGTTGAACCTATAGAAGGATCCATAGAAGTATTGCATAAAGAATATTTGCCTCTCTGTGAAGAAATTGACTAAGTGTCTACAATTCATTTCAATTGCAAAATTGGCACCTTACTTGTGGTTTGCACCTGCCCTATACTGTAAACCATGAAATTTTTGCAGCATGAAATTATTGCAAATTGGAGCTGATGGCCTTACAGTGTATTTGCAGCATGAAATTTTTGCAAGTTGCCTCTAGCATTCTATGCATAAAATAGACAAGATCTTTAGCATGCATTTTAATTTCACGAAAGTCTGCTCTCACGAAATTTGTGAAATTAAAATGCTCGCGAACATTCCTTGTTTCACAGTATGTATACCGACATGTATGCCATGGACTGAACAATCAAAACATAGTATTAGTTCATAATTAACTCAACACTTCTAGAATAAAGTGTGAAATATGAATAAAGAAAGTAACAGACTTTTCGGAAAATGTCACACTTAGAGAGGTCATGATCAACAGCTGCACTCTTTATGAAAGAATACATTGATATATGCAATATTTCATTTAGTTTGCCCTTTCAACTCAAGTCAGAATTCAAACATGTCATTTGTGACAGATTTGCAAACCATTTTGGAAACCAACAATTCAAAAAAAAATGCACTGGGTCAAATGATTTGCATTTGTAGTAATGCTTAATTACAACTCTTGTAAAAGAACTGCCCATATTCTATTGGGGCATAAAAAAAACACCATGCATTTTAGTAATTAGTGTTTATTCTAACACAAGTTACAAAGGTAACATATTCTATCACACATATTCACTCTTCAATGAAGAAACACCCGAGAAATATCAAATTGTTTTGGGGGAAATCCAATATTGTCTGAAGTATACAGTGGTAGTGGTGAAGGGGTGGGGTGGATCCATTTCAATGTAAGTTAAAACACAATGAGGTAAGAATCTGTGGTTAAAAGCACTCATTCAATGCTATGCTACTGTCAAACTTATCTGAAGTTCTCCTGTGTTCTTGCTAGAAATGTAACAAACATGTATCCATATAATTACAGTGGTGCCAGCAAAAAATCCCTGGTATTAGCTTGAATACTGAAACACACACACACACACACACCAATGCACACACACTTGCAGCAGGGAGAACAACCACAATACAACTCATCACATACAGGCGACATGCAGACATGAAGACACCCTGAAACACACTCCTAAACACACACATGGACACACACACACACCCACAAGTACACACGCACAGACATTTTACAAGGGAAGGTTTTTGCACAACAATGTAGAGTGCTCAACCTGCAATCTGCACAAACACACTCAGACACACACACACACACACACACACACTCGAGCAGCAAGACGATGGAACATCATTTGCTTGTTACTGCATACAATGTGGCGCGTACTTCTCACCACTGTGTTGCCAGCACTCTGGCTTTGTGATACAAATTTGCCCATGTGCGTCACTGCATTGATTACACAGCCATTTTCGGCACTGGCATTGCATTTCTCTCTTTGCCATACCCCCCCCCCCCATTTTCATATCATTTGTTTTCAGTATACTACTATACCCCTCCCTTTTCTGTATACAAATATATATATATTTATATATATATATATATATATATATATATATATATATATATATATATATATATATATATATTGCATATATATGTACATGTATACTATATAATACATATATTTCTTTTTTCCTTTTTGTATTGTCAAGTCACTGAACATGTCATGTTTGTAAATAAAGTTTGCAATCTCAGTTAGCTGTGGCATCTTGTGTTTAATGTGAAAGTATTAACTCTGAATCTCACACTATGTTATTTCTCATAGTTGCCATTGTTTTTTTGTGATTCTTTTTTATTTTTTTATTTTTTTTGAAGTGGGGGGGGGGAACAAGTACAAATGAAGTAAATGTATAGAAAATTCATAATGAAAATAGAGATTGATCTTGTACTCCAACATAATCCAATATTTTGTCTTTAAGCCACCGGAATATGTGATGTGGTTTTGCCTGGTTACTCATTTAACCCCATTGAGGATGGTTTGATTTTGCTACAACACGCATTTCCCATTGAAGCTTGCCCGAGCATACTAACTCGGTACTCATCCTCAACGAAAGACAATCACAGTGTGTTTGCTCTGCACATAAATACATGTAATTGCTAGAGTTAAACAGTTTCATCCCACATAAAGATCTATTCACAAATAGACCACATGATCTCTCCATCATTCATTTTGGCACTTGGTTTTGTCCCAACATATTTGATATCTAAGGGCAGATAGTTCTATTTGTTTACAACAACATATAGGAGCACATAATTTGCACACTGAATTTTTGTTTGTGCTGCTGATCACACAATTTCAAATCTGTCTGCTTTGTTTTTCTCTTTTACTCTCCTGGTTCTTAGCCATCCTCTATTTGGTGTTGACACACCCTTGCATGATGATAATACAGCAATTTTCATCAAAGAGCATTAACTGAATTTGGAATTAAAGAACTGTACAAAAGACATATTAATGATTCTTCAGTATCATCCCATTCATAAATCCCACTTGCATGACAATTTATTCTTATCTACTGTATCGTTCATCTACATTCTTCTAGAAATACTCCCAAATTTGTAGTTCTATGACATCTTAATGCTCCTCTTGATTTTACTCAGACCCTATCAATGTTTCCTCGCTTTCTTTATGTCTCTATTTCTCCACTGTACTCTGACAGCATTTTCAAAAGCTTTATGCAAGTAGAAAAGTGGTGAATACTACATAATTTTCTCTAAAAATTCATAACAGGAGCAACACTGTCCTAGGTGAAGTTTTTGATAAACAGGAAGGTCCAGATTGGTTTCAAATGATGTAATGTGCAGTTGTGTTGAAAAGTGAGCAAACTCATTCTACTACAAGCCCACGCAAGCCTTCTCATCTTGCACATGGCGCAGGCAGATCCTATTCAAAGTCTATATACGATGTAAATATAGCAAGGGAAATATTTAGCAAGCTCCCAGACAACCCCATATCAGCATTTGAGGTTGCTGAGCGGTCATTTCATCACAGGGCAGCTGACACATAGCTGTGCAAGACTGCCGTGCATGATACCATCTTGTAACATGACACAATAATGTCACTCATCATCACAATCTACTCTTCGTGTTCAGCTAAAGCAATGCAAGGCATCCCCACAGGGGCACCAGAGATCTCTTCAGGAGTGAGAGAAAAATATTAAACTTCACCCTTGACTGGAGACTGGCTTGAGGAACAGAAATAGGTCTTTCAAATTGAACACTATCAATTTTCATTACTCTTCCATGTACTCCATCATATTCGAGGTGTCCAACATACCTGGGAAAGAGGTCTTCCAGCAATTTTATTTGTTAGAGATGTAACAAGATAAGACATTCTTTAGTCACACATCTTTTGAGAAAGCCATTAATGTCACCAATGAAGGAGACAATCTCATAAAGAAGATAAGTCCCTATTACATAATCAACACATATATCTCTATTGTTCAAGTATACACTCACATACAAATGCAATTATACAAATGCAATATGTATGACATTTAAGTACAAAACATATATGTGTATTTGCATGCACATTGAACATGCACAATCTTAAACATGATTTTAGTCTTTGAAATTCACCATCTCAGAACTTTTCTCAGAAAGCTTTGAGGCAGATGCATTAAAAATCGTAAATGATGCATCTTATACAATGTACCTCTTCTGCTCAAAGAAAGAAAAATCCTTGAATTAACAAAAGGCATTAAACAATGTTATCATAATAAGAAACCTTTCTCACAGCAGATGTGATGGGTGTTTCATTGACCTGATATGGAGTGAATGCAGATATCAATATACAAAGTTTCCCATTTTCTTAAATTAAGGTAGATGACTGAAGAGAAACTCACATCACAGGGAAAAAAAATCAGGGTATTTTTCATAAGACAAACAGTTAGAATTAAAATTAGATAAGCCTAAATGTAGAAGAATGAAGGGGAAAAAAGAGAAAATGTTTACACAGGCAAAGAAAATTCTAGATGTGTGCTTCAACATCTGCAAAACTCATTTCTCATTTCTCTACTGCCTCACATTGAAATTTACATAATTCTCAAATACAGGTGTTAATGCCTCATTACAGGGGTGCAGTATGCAGACAAGAGGGAAAAAAAACGCAAATAGAAGCTTGCCAGATGTGTGTGATTTCATCTCATTTTCTGGATCAATAAATGACATTTAAACAAAACAAATACAGTGGTTGTCACCATCCTTTACTCAACCCTCACCAACGGTTGAAGCAGGTGGTAGTGTAATTGCATAGACATCATGCAATGTGTAAATGTGGCCCTTTCTTAGATGACAATTTACCTTGTACATAGATTCATGTCATAGATAAGTCCTATAAAGGATTTATCTGAAAAAAAAAAACATTTCCTTGCTGTACAGAACAAGTTATCTTATCACTTTGCATGTGATTTCATATCTGCAGTAGATGTGGAGGTGTGCCATAACATTATGGTTAGGCATATTCCATGGAAGCAACAAATTAAAAAAAAAAAAATATATATATATATATATATATATATATACACACACATACATCTATGTACACAAACACAAAGACACACACACATGACACATTAGAAGCACTGTGCTTACAACTGTAAGTAGTTGCTAAGTTGCATGCATCATTTTAGAAATAGATGGTACATTCTAGAACTCCAACACATCTCAATGTATAGTTTACCTATCATCCAGTTTCCATATATTACCTACAATAATTTTTAGGTGATTGTACATGAACATAAGGTTCTATTAAAGGCATGTCCAAATCTCTAGTCAAATGAAAAGGTTTGACTAATTTCTGTTTTTCAATTTGAAATTTGACCAGTTTAGTTGATATTGCTATATCATCATCGCTTGTTAGCAATGGGTGTGTTCAACGAAGTCACTCTATACACTAAAATCAATCTTTTAATGTAACAACAAGAACTTCAAAAGGAATCTAATGTATACATGATTTTCAAAACTCTCACATTTGCATGCAAGTATACTTCTTTTTTTTTTTTAAATTTCCAAATTATATTACATATGCAGCTATTAAGCATTATCTTTTTTTCTCTTTGTTTCTACCAGTGGAATCAACGATTAGCCACTGACTTTGGCACCAGATATTTTCCAGGGTCACATGCTGTCGGTAAGCTCAGTTTTGTCACTGAGGAAACATAAAAGGTCAAACTTGTTCTTGTTTTAATTTATCTCAATCTAATCACACAGCCCCACCAAATATTGACACATAGACACAATGAATGGGCTAAAGGTAATGGCCTTAACATTTTCAGGCGCAATTCAGGCAGACTGGTGAAATAATTGAAAGTTGATTTGATACTGTGCTGTCCTTCAATCAAAAGCGTGTATAATCAAAATTCTGTATAATCAAAACCTTGTATAAAATCTCACTACACCACTCTTATACCCCTCTCTTTCTATCATTTCATTCTTTTTTTTTCATATTGATTTTTTACATTTTACATTTTTTGAGGGGACAGATATCACTCATCTTCATATGTTTTTTCTGCACAATGTTCCTTCCTGCACAACTTAATCTGAATTGTCATTTGATTTGTCATTATTTTGTACAAAGTTATGTCTATGTGTGCTGGCCAAACACCATGCACAATGGATATGTTCTTTTCTAGGAGAATCATGAAATAATATTTTTGTTCTGTCCACGGAATTTATTTATGATATAATTGCATAATAAGAGAACTGATTTCTTCATAATTGAGTTGAACTTAATTCTATTCCTAGCCTAACTGCTGGTTTGCAGGAAATAATACATGGTGTGGTGTTTGCATTAAACTTCCTTGTAAATGCTACATCTTGAAAGACATTCATAGTCACTGTGCACATGTGTGTGTGTGTGTATGATGTATGTATGTCAGGATGAACAGAAAATAACAAAGGAAACTGCTCCAATATTTATCTCATATCCTGAACAAAACTTGTTTTTCTTCATCAAAATCATTCTGTTGTCATTTCGTGATGTGAAATGGATACATTCAAATGAAAGGTGTGGTGGCAAATACAGTGCGATATGATATGACTTTAATCATCTTTTAACCCATTTAAGACTAGTCATGAGTATGCTCAGAAGAGTGTAAATGGGAAATGCATGTTATATGGTAAATGAGCTCATCCTTGTTGGGTCAAGTTCAAACAGCCAGATTTAGATCATCTATGCATTAAGTGGCGTTTCATATGCAACAAAAGATTCTCTCTCTGAAAAAAAAAAAAATGAATTAGTCATTTCTTTCTGCTTAATTCCAATTTCTCCTTCCCCCCCCCCCCCCCCTTCATTCTCTTTGTAACTGCTATTTCTTTTGTTGGAGGACTTATTGTGGATATCAGTTTCATGCAAGGCACAAACATTTTATCATGTATCGTTTAACACATTTTCTTTGTTTGATCCATGCTAAAAATGTATGTATCACGTATCACATCATTATCACACTGCTATCAATCCAGCTGAGATGTAAGCCCTAACATTTTAAGTCACAAGAGGGGAAAGAGAAATCATCAACAGAGAATTTAGATACTATTCACACACACACACAAATATTGCAGTGCTGTTCAGAGTGGCCCGACTAGTAAGTCTCATTCTATTTTCAGTCAAACACATGCTTGTACCACGCACCAACTGCATGCTAACACAAGACCATTCACTGTTTTTGGTTTACAGCTTAATCTGAAGTTTGAACGTGTGATCACTCCAGCACCTGAGAGTACATCGGTAGCATCAATTTTGTTGGTGTACGGGACTTCAATTCCCAGAAAAACAAGCGCATGTAATGTTCTTGCATGAAAAGAAGATGAGGAAAAAGGATTTCTAGACAATAATTTCTGTTGCTGGGACCTGCAAAAAATGGAGTCTTTTGAAGTGTTTCACATTGAATTCATCACATATACTTGAAATGAGCTCAAAATATGTTAAGTTCTTGGAAAAGTTTCATGTGACTACTTGCAAGGGGTTTTTGTCTCATCAACCCAACAGTTAGCTGGCATAGAAACAGTCTGGAACTCTTATGGAATAGTTCTCTTAACTTCTAGTTTTTCCTGAAATTCTTGTTAATTGTAAAGGCAGCTCACTCTGAATGAGTGTATTGGAGTGGTACTACAATTCACCTTGATTTGGATTAGTGTTCTCATACCTTTTCTAGGCACAATTATATTTTAGTGGTAATGGACAATCACGAATTTCACAAGAAATGTGATAGGGTTTCATGGGTATTTTAAAGTGTAACAACTCTCCATTAGATAAGGAAAGCACGTCTGGAAAGGATTTCTAAAATGTTTTTAACTTCTGAAAATACCACATAGATATTAAAATCTGCACTATAAATATACTAAATTGCTAAATCTATAATTTACAGTTGGTTCCTTATATTTGCTACCACAGAAAATACATGTAGTTGCTTTGATTTCAAGGTATGTAAGTCTATTTTACTCTCTCGTGTTTCAGTCCATGTTTAAAGGCACACAGACCTGGGGGTGTTTCACAAAGCTGTTCTTAAAGTTAAGAAGGACTTAAGTGCGACTGGTGATCAGTTCTTGTGCTGCCGAATTATTGAGATTCTGATAAGTAGCACACAAGAACTGATCACCAGTCGCAGTTAAGTCCTTCTTAACTTTAAGAACGGCTTTGTGAAACACCTCCCTGGGATTGAAGAGGGTGCAGTTGCACAATTTTGATGCTTACGCATCTCGAGCATTCTCAACATATGAATAAAATAGATTTGTATGATGAGTATATTAAAAATTGTCAATATAACATCAATCTCACTTTGTCCCTTGATTCAGTCATTGTTCTTGCTGATACAGCGTACAGGAAATGGTGAACGACTACTACTTCTGTACAAAAGAGAGTGCATGCTATACACACCTGCGATATACTTTGATACACACCTGCAATTTACTGTATACGCTATATATTTCGCAAGTCTAAATTTTCGCTAATCGGGAATTCCCAACAATTTCGCGAGTGGTTAAATTCTCAATCGTGGAGTCCTGTACTGAATGGAGAAGTGTGCATGCGTATGTCACATTCACATCGGGATCAGAGTCAATATTTTCACATGTCCAATTCTGCAAATAGCACCTGACTCACGAAATCTGCGAAAATAAACACCTCGCGAAATATTTGGCATATACAGTACTTTGATTGACATTTAACTAGCTTTAAATCATCAGTCTTCATAATGAAGATGGTGGCAATCATCATTCCATCCATCAGTGACCTCTTTAATACCAAGTCCGTATGCCTCTAATTCTGAACACCTGCGATCATGTGATCATACAATGTATCCTGTACTTTACAGGGGATCAGCCTCGAAAGGCCAATGGCCTACTGCTGATCTCCTCCACCATTTATTTTAATTGTTATGTCAATCTGGAACACACACTTTTTAACTTTTAACTGTGATTATGTATTTATCGAAAATAATTTTTGGTTTCTATATGTATGTGTTAGAACTGACTGATTGTATATTTATATGTTTTTACCTGAACTGTGGAAAATAAACTGAAACTGAAACTGAAACTGAAACTTTAATAGCATAGGCCTATGTGTTGTATCATGTTGAGCACTATGGAAATGAGCTTTGACAAAAATGACAATACTATAAACAAATGTAACATTTTGGATTTTGCAACTTTGCTTACTGCCTAAAACATGTCTTAGTAAGTATCTATTCAGAGTCATATGTCATCCGTAAAACCCCCTGGTAAAAAAAAAAAAATCTTGCAATTTTGCAATCCCCAGGGCAACAGTAAATATTTTTCCCCTGGAAATAACATGTGCATTAGTGATGCTGAGAGGTGACCGTGGCTTCATGTGACCATGCAATGGTTGACTTGAGAGCAGTGTATTCACATGATGTCCTTCGCATGAACTGTTGTACAACTATATCGCCCAGCAGAAGAGAGAGAATGCTGGGTGTGTAATGCTAGGGTACTCCCATACAATAAGCTCTTAAAAGTCCTGTTTTCCTTTGGGAGCAGTGATTTAAAAATGTTCAAAATATCACATTTGATACATATGTGTAAGTCTGTTGTGTCACAAAATATCTTACCACATAAAATTTTCATAATAAAGCCTAAAATATAAAGAGATATATCCATGTTTTTTCTCAATAAACTGTGCTAACTGCAGATGGTTTAGTCTGGAAACATTCTTATTATAACTATTATTCATATTGTGTATCTAAACAACACTTAACATCGATTATACAGATTGAAAATTTTACAGTGCTTGTTTCTATCGCTGACTAACATTTTAGAACTATTTTAAAGTACTAATGCTGGGTTTTGTTTCATCTGCAAATGGTAAATTATCCCTTTAACCTGTTGAGAATGGGTTGATTTTGCTATAGCACATATTTCCCTAGAAACACCTGCCTGAGTATACTCAGGACTCCCCTTCAACAAGCTAAACTAAGAGTGTTAATGACTTTCTGGATACTGAGTAGTAAAGACCCAAATTGTAGATTCTGCCCCATTATTGTCTGGAGGAGAAATTTATGGACCCCCCCCCCCCCCCCCGACAAAAAAAAAAAATGTGTATGTACAAAACCACATTATCTTTATTTACATTTTTTATCCTTTGTAGGTTTATCAGCTGCATATTATGACATACTTTTGCTCCCTCCACATGATTGTATTTGCAAAATATACTTTTAAACTCTTTATGTGCCACGTCCACAGGTCCGACTCAGTCGATGGCATGCCGACTTCGCATATTCTGTTCAAACACACAAATCCACCCAAACCGATCGATAAATCGCCAAATGCCGCAGGACAATGAAAGCGTTTCTCACGCTTCCGTTCTTCTCACATTATAGCCTGCATTTTACGTTGTGATAGACTAACATGAGGTGTTTCCTGCTGGATTTATGTGTAAATTCTAAGTTTCCGTTACTGTTCTGTGTGCAGAAGTCATGCCTTTACAAAAATTTAGCTACTAGTCATTTGAAAGAAAAATAATCATAGATTTGTCATACAAATTACATTAAAGCAAAGCTTTGAATTTCCTCTACAATTTTACTCACTATAATGTCAATCTTGACAGAAATCTATAAAAGTGACATACAATAGATTTGAAAAAACAGAATGTTTTCTCAAAGCCTGACAATATTGGTGTCTCAGAATAATGTGGTACACAGGGGGTTTCCACCATGGCACATATAGAGTTAAATAGCCTCCATGTCTTTCATCTTTTTAAGTTTCTTATTAAGAAGAGAAAATGCTCCAGGTATAATTCACCTATTCCTTTGAAGATCAACCAGATTTAAATATCTTGTTACTCTCCTTCTATTGCCTTCTATTCATCTTAATCTTCAGAACAGGAAATGCCACATGGTATTGTTTTGAGTAGATAATTTACCCAGGCATGGCCTTTTCATACATAGTATATACATGTGCGTGTACTTGCAGAGTGTTTCCCAGCTGCTTGTCCAAGTCTGCCATTGCTGGTACAGTTCAGCTACCGGTAAGTTTGATTGTAATTTCATCTGCATAGAATAACCACTGCATGAAGACAATGTAAAACCCAATTCATAGTGGTGCTAACCACTGGTAATTATAACATACTTGTACAACTGTGTATTCTGCTGTACAACAACCTTACTCAAGTCACACTTCTTCTTCTTCTTCTTTTTTTTTTATGTGGATCAGCAGTACACAAAGACTTCTGTGGCTACACTTCTCTTGTAAATGGCTAATCTTCAAACAACACCTACACTGTACCACATAAAGGATATGGAACTGAGCAATCAAGTAAATAGTTTGTGAATATTACCTTTGAAGTTTATGTGTAGGAAAGCATAAAGGTGATTAGTTATCTATATATAATTGGCTAATATATTTTACCATAGTAACATGCTTCATGGAGGCCTATAACCTTTGCATTTTCTAAACATTCTTAGACTTTAAAAAGTGCACAAGGGGCACTTACATGTATATATATATATATATATATATATATATATATATATATATATATATTAAACCAATTTTTGCCTTGATTTGAGAATCCAAAGTTTGAAATAAAATCAAAATATTTTATGACATTTGTGCTCTAATATCTCAGGTCATGAATAATGCTTGGCTTATTATGTGCAATGACATTTAAGGACATGTTGTAACCACAGACTCAACTTTTATTACATTGTACATCTTTCTTGAAATACCATCATGTAATCTGCTTGGAATATTGTCTCAAGAAAATTGACAAAAGTTAAAGTAAAAGTTAAAGCACTGTCTGCATATTCTCCCTCCTGTGAATTGATATGTCCACTCTGTTATGTTTTTTTTTTTGAGGAAATTATGTCATTAATTGCATAAATGCTTTTTGAATCTTCACATGCACTTTGAAATGTATGGAAATTACTCTAAAGCTTTGACTCATTTTGAAGATGCAATCACATGTCAGATTTTAAGACGATTATACTATATTTCCTGAGTTTCCAATATACTGTTAATCTTAAAGAATCTAAACCTGATTCTGGACTTTGAGGTAGAGTTAATGCTGCTCTGTGTGAAGTAAAATACACTTGTGACATGATAACTAACAGCTAAGTGTCCCATATTTCTTGAGTAATCACATAAACAAACACATGTAAGAATTTGCATTGAGATCTCATTCAAACCATTGATTTTTCTTGAACTGTTGTCAGCTAACAGCTCATTTTAACTTCACAACAACGAGTAAAATGAGAATATCATCAAGACATCATAAGGTCTTGAAAATTCAAGGGGAAAAAAATCAGAATCAACAGATTTAACAAATGAGATGCTGAAGAACCTGGACACACTGTGATGCCCAAGAATCATAAACTTCCAGTCGCATGTCAGAGTATTCACAGAAGTGGAATTTGAATGCATTTCCACTTCCTGTCATCTGTCAATTCCTGTCCATCCCTTCCAGAGCCGTTCCTTGCCATCTGCGCAGTTGGCACTCCAATCGCCAAAAACAAAGAGGGGTAAATATCGATGTGACTCACGCGGGGCAATTAGCCTTGCGCAAACAACAGGTCCATAACAACAGGAGGTGTGACATGCCAGGCACAAGGTGATGAAATATTGATACATGCCGGAGGATTAACGCCTGGGGCTGAATTTATTGGATGGAGGGCAGTGATTGCAAAGGCAATCAGCTTCCTTTTTCTCGGGCTCATTCAGCGATTTTGAAGCATAATGGTGGTATTACAGACTTTGCTTTCTCTTTTTTGTTGCTGTTTTCTTTTAGCTACCCAAGTTTTTGCAAATCAGCATAAGATAACAATCAAAGTTTAATCTCATCAGTAAATAAATGCACTGTCAATGGCTAAAGAAAAGCAGTGATAGAAACTAGAATGAGGCTATCATGAGTTCTTGATGAGATATGAATGTGCTACTGTACATTAAAAGTGCCTTAGTCTTAAATGCTTTGAAACCTCCCAGGGAATAATTCAACTGATGAAATGAAAGGCCTTACTTGCAACAGAAATTGTGTAAATCAAAATTCCATGTATACTAAGACAAGGCATCATCATTTTCATTAGAAATCACTGTATCATTTCACACCAAAATTACTAAGACATTCTAGAAAAGATGGGAATGATGTTAAAGGGATGGTATATTTCTGGTTAAGATGTGGGATTCAGATTTTAACCTTTCTATGAGATAATTAGAAACCATTTATCATATTATTATAGAGCACACAATTCAAAGTTAATTAGATGAAAATCGGTTTTGAAAGGCCTTACTTGCAACAGAAATTGTGTAAATCAAAATTCCATGTATACTAAGACAAGGCATCATCATTTTCATTAGAAATCACTGTATCATTTCACACCAAAATTACTAAGACATTCTAGAAAAGATGGGAATGATGTTAAAGGGATGGTATATTTCTGGTTAAGATGTGGGATTCAGATTTTAACCTTTCTATGAGATAATTAGAAACCATTTATCATATTATTATAGAGCACACAATTCAAAGTTAATTAGATGAAAATCGGTTTTGAAATGGCTGAAATATCCAAAGACAAAGTAAAAAAAAAGTGGTCCTAATAAACGGTGGGTCCCATCTTTTATTAGGACCTTTGTTTTTTTTATATCTCAACTATTTCAAAACCAATTTTTGTCAAATAAACTTTAAATTCCTCTTTATAGAATTGTATGCTCTTTCATATGTCATAAGTTTCCCATCTCATTAAAAAAAAGTTGGACACCTGAAGTCCCATCTCAACCAAATCTATACCATCTCTTTAATGAGAACATTTTTCTGTATCCCTTTCACAACCAATGAATAAAGAGGTTTTGATGGGCATGCCCTGTAATAATTTATTGTCTAGTGATTTTTTTTTTTCAAAAACCAATTTACATCCGTCTGTCTTTTGATACTTAACACATTGCAACGGGAGTAAGAATGCAGTGTCAGGTTAAGGTCTAGTACAAAATGAGCGCAAAGTTAACATAGCAAACCATGCAGGTATTACATTACACAAAGCCTAATTTGGTTTTAATCGAAAGCATAATTAAGCACATCATTGAAACCAGAACTGCCATAGCACAGCCAATTAGTGCTCCCATATGGATTCTATTCACTTGATAGCTGACTTATCTTCAACCTCTGGCACAAGGGTGCATGCAATATCTGACCGTCAGAGGATAGTAACTCATTGATTTCATATAGTGTATGTAGCTACAAAATACACTCTACCACATACAAGTAGTTGCCTATTTGTAATATTGTTCTTTATACATAATGGCACAGTTAATGTGATAAAGTAAAAGTTTATCAACTCACCGCGAATACGAAAATTGGCCTTGTCACTGTGCAGCTGCATTGCGCATTTTGACCTGAGGAGAAGGGGTCATATACATAACCACAGTACAAAGCCGTTTCAAAACAGCTTTGCGTTTATCTCGTTTCAAAGGGCTTCTAGAAACAGGTTTCTGGAAACCTGTTTCGGAAAGCACAAATTTGCGGTTTTCAAAAAGGCTTTCCGAACCCCATAATCAAAACAGCTTTGCGTTTATCATCTCGAAAAAATTCCCTGAAAGCCGTTTGGAAAACCCGTTTCTGCTAAGAAAAAGAGTTCATAAATGCACCCCTAGAGTGTGGTTCATGTCATATGTTCAAATTTCACACCTGTACCAGCCCAAGGAACATGATGACTACAGTAGTGCACGCGCTGATAATGAGAACAAACAATGCCTGTTCTTTCCATGCCAGCTGTGTGGTGATTCGGAGACAGCAAAGTCCACTTCTGCAGTCTATTCTGTCATCATCGCAAAAAGTCAAATCACGCCATCAACAGGATGCCCTAAAGGCAAGTGTACCACACATTTCACAAAATATATGATTTTTTGTTTCTTTTTTTTTTTAATGAAGTGAAAGCTTCCAAAGTAAGCTGTCTATGGCACTATGGTAGAAATATGGTCATGCTACAATTTTCACACACAGAGTTTTATCAACTTAGAAAGTTATGCAAAAGACAATGATTTACAACAAACAAAACCCCTTATATCACATTATGCTAATATGCATTATGAGATGTCAATGTAGCATTTAAAATATGATTCTCCAGCTGCATTTTATTTCTTCACTCTAAATCTCAAACTCAAATGAGTACAGTTAATCCCACATTTAATTCCTGAACTTTCTACAACACACCCTCCAAGAATACAGTCAGTTTACATATTTGCAATGACAAGATGATGAAATGTTACTGATTTTTGTGTTTGATTGGGAGATGCTTGAAAAAAAAAAAAGATCAAGTTTGCTGATCAGTGCTAATCACTCAGTTCAAACCGTCCTACTTTACAGCTGTACCTTCATGCCCAATAAAATACTACCAATTCTGTATCAAGCATTTAACCCAATCATAGTCGTAATCAATGTATGTTAGTCTTTCCAAATGTAGAACAAAATAGCACTCGGGTTTCACCTTCCTAATTCCAAAAACAACTGGATGTTGGTGAACAAAAGAAAATACTGTAGACTTTATGTATACATACAACCTTACCATGTAAAACAGCCCATACATTAATCTCTTTACATCACATTCTTTCATCATTGCAGGAAGGGCGAAGAAATAAAAATAAGCTCTTTACATTCACAACGTACATAAACTTACAGTATAATACTGTGTACCTAATACTTGGTGTGCTTAAAATTTCTTAGTCCTCGAAATGAAGGTGCATTACAATTTTCTATCTTACGGGTGTGATAATAACATTACATTGTAAGTGCCTTTCATTACAGTGTTGCCGTTCTGTAGATGATGCTTACTTACTCTCTTTATCCTAAGGAACAAAGATTACTCCATGAAAAAAACAAAACAAAACAAAACAAAAACCTTATGTAAAAATACAACCTTGCCTCCTATAGGGTAAAGAAGAATACTTTGAAGATTGGCTGCTTGATGGTTTTCCACTTAATTGATGATTTTGTCCTCAGTCCCTAGACATAAAGGTTAGAGAACTTCTCTTTGGATTAAACTGCTGGGGGAATCTGGCAAATACCAGTAGATTGAATAAATGGTTGAACTGGCTAATTGTAGCTCAAAAGAAATACATGCACCTATAAGGCAAAGGTATTTCATTGATCCTCTTGTATGTTGTAGTTGAGTGTACATGCATAGATTTGTCATATAACGACAAATCTATACAGGAAATACATGCAATGAGTATATGATTCCTATTCTCAATTCAAACGTTCAAAAGATCACAACGAGAGAGAGAGAGAGAGAATGGACAAAATGTCTTGCTGAGACCTAGGGGCATCTTGAGATAATAGTGCCAGTTTAGAGGGCTCTGAAAAACTGTAAACATACCCAGTTATTGTCATGAATGGTAGCAGGGAATCACTATATTAAACATAAAACATCACATTGATAAAAAGCCTGCATACAATGTACAGTATACTTGTAAAAAGGAGAACATAAACACATAATGTTAATTTTGTAGTTGTGAGCACTTATGTGAGTGCTCCTTTGAATTTCAATGTCTGTTTGTATACCTACATGATGTATATCTAATTGTGAATTTTTTCTTTCAGTTTGATGTGTGTTTGTATACATACATATAATTGTATGTGGATGACAATGCTCTGTGTATGAAAGTAAATGAAATGGGTTTTTTCTTGCCATCAGTCTTATAAAAATAGCACAAAGTGAATTCTTGCAAATTTCATATTATTTAATTTCTAATTCAGTGAGAAAATAAAAAACCTTGTTCAACCTGAGTCTTACCATACCACGTAAAGAAAAGTGACAGGCATTCTTGCTACATGTATATCTACAGTACAATGTTCTTGGCTTGGATATTTTTCCCACAGCATATTCTCATACATACAATGATCACGCATGTACCAGCATCTTAATCTCCAGTTACATTCAACTTCTTGTCTTCTTCTGATAAATGCTGAAAGAATACATTAAATGCTAGAAATGGAGTGGGTACATCAGATCACCAGCTGGTACTCGAGACAGATGTGACAAGAGATTCTTTTCACACCACAGCTTATACCATGATTACAAAGTCCATGAGAACTTGAACTCAACAGTCAGTGTGAGGCAGTCAGTGTGAGGCATAATCATATTGTAGCATGTTGTGCATGACACAAAATGTCTCTTGAAGAATAGTAAAATCCCAGCTTAAAGGGTGTGTACAGTTCTGGTTGAGGTGAGGATTTAGCTTTTAATGTTTTGCGAGATATTCAGAAACCACTCTATGAGATGTCAAAGAGCATGCAATTCTAAGGAGTATCAAAGTTTATTTGATGAAAATCGGTTTTGAAATGGCTGAGATGTCAAAAAACAAGGTGGAACAAAGAGATCCTAATAAAGGATGTGGCCTGTCGCCTTTTATTATTATCACTTTTTTGCATATCTTAGCCATTTGAAAACCAATTTTCATCAAATAAATGTTGGATCCTTCTTAAGATTACATGCTCTTTTATCATATTTCATAAGAGGTTTCTCATTATCTCACTTAGGAATGTTCAAAACATGAATCCCACTTCAACCAGTACTGTGCAGTCCCTTTAATGCATACATTAAAAAAAAAACGCACAAAAAGAAACCCCCCTCAATGGGCTATGCAAAATGTCTCGCTCCCTCCAATGCAGCTTGTCTCCATCCAATGTCACCACAGTGTATCTTTTGATCTAATCTGCTGGTATTGTATTTCACAAATATTGCTGGTACCTGGTCACGCACAAATGTCTTATTTTGTACACAATGGGCCCTGTTAACTATACATGTACAGCATGTATGTAGTCTGCTTTATATTCTGTATATTTTGTCTCCCATATTCATGTAACAGTCAGCCTATTTCCATTTTGATTTTGACTAAAATCAGAAACACCTGTGTCTACAAATTAGAATATGGTGCCACTGAGAAGTACTTAATATTTCACTCACAATCACAATATCTGCCAATGTAAACAGATATACCATGGACATAATGTTGTGAGTTGAAAATCAAATTGCAATTCATGTTATAATACCAGTACTTTGCATTTTGTGCATTTACCAAATCTCATTAGTAGTATGATTCACAGATGCCAAGTTCAAAAAACTTTTATGAGTGAGATTTTCATGGCTCAGCGTTTCGGCGCTCGCGCGCATGCGCACGCGAACGAGGAGGGTGTCACCCCTCCCATGGTAGGGAGCTTTTTTGAATTATTAGCTCTTAATGATGCGATCTGGTGCATACTTAAGTGACTATTTTTTACTAATTTTGAAAGACAAAAGGGAAATACACCTTCAATTGCAACTATCACTTGAATCCTTTGAGCTATGCTCCTTATTTTTGGCACATATTGCAGACTTTACCTGATGGGTGAGAAAAATGGGTGCCCTGCGTGAGATCGTGAGACAGGCCCTAAATGCTTGAGTCTCACGCAGAATGCGTGAGACTTGGTAGCTCTGTATGATTCCAGCTATCTTGACCATTTATGAAATGTATCATGATGCTCTCACAAACAATCTAAGGCAATTTTGAAAAAATCAACCGAATGATATTATAATACTTTCTAATCATCTTGTTATTACGTTTTCTTTTTTTGACATCATGAGAAACACAAATTCAACTGACTTTCAAAGAAAATAGTGAAAATGACCACTAGGTGACCGTGCTGTATTGAAAGCAGTACCACAGTGTGAATCTTTCCAACACTGGCTCTATTCCTGATTGGGCTATCTTGTGTGTGGTATGCATATTGCTACGGTGACTGGTATGTGGTTATCAATGTGGCTGTGCACTAACTGTTGTCCTTCAATTTCTGACTTTGGTTTTTCTCTCTGTATTTTCTCCAGGAACAGAGTAGACTCAACAAAGGAAGTCAAGACACAATTTCAGGAAGACATCTGTTTTGCTGCTCAATTTGACTCTCAGATTTCCTGATTCTCAGTAAAATCGTGACCTGATGGTGGCCAGCATATAATCATGTAGCTTGACATGCAGATATCAGGATGCAAAAAATAACAGTGGCCACTGGGTTTTAACCCGTTGAGGACAAGTTCCAAGTATATTCGGGCAGGTGTCCATGGTAAATGCCTGTTGTAGCAAAATCAGCCGATCCTCAGTGGGTTAAAGGACAGGTGGACAGTGATAGAAAAGTCTTTTGCACATAATTTCTTACTTCATTGATAATAATGGAATCATTTGATAAATTCATTTTTGTCTCAGTTTGTTATTCTGTTTTTGAGTTGGAAGGATTCTCAGTGGCCTTTAAGTATGGCACACAATGTATTAGAGTATTGTTGTAGATTATAATTGGCCACTCAATAACTACGGTATGTCACAAGATACAAACAATGCTTTTCAAGTCATTTCTTACTAAATGGTTTTATCCCTCAACATATTCAGTACCAGTATTACTGAGCTTGCTAATGAAACAGGGTCACCAGAAACGTGCAGCAGACATGAGGGAGACTGTCATAACAGCCAGACATCCTTGCTCAATGGCTCATTATCTCGGCAGTCTGCCTCACAATATACGCATGTTTACCATTGCACAGAAAATCTCAATTTTAAGGCATAAACAATGTGCTGTTATTCATGTTTGTCCCATCTTGTTTCTCTCGAGCACTTGCAAGCCAGGATATTATCTACTGGTTCTACAGCCTGTTACTGGCAAACTTTGTCATCTCAGACATTAATAAAAAAAAAAAAATGAAAGATGTTCATAGCTTGATTATAATTTTGCTTCATTTGATCTAATTTTTGGTTTTATTTCCACTACATACTGCAAGTGAAGTACAAGATTTGGCAGATATTTTACACTGCATGACATAATTCTGTGAAGCAGTTGAAAGTGCCAGAAAGGGAACAGTAACTAAGACTATGCTACCTTGAGGAGATTTGGCTCTATGTATGTTAAAAGAAGACTCTGTTTCATCCAAGCAGGGAGGTGTTACAGAGATGGAGTGGCAACTCTTCGTAATTCATGCAAACACATGTTTGGGTTCAAGGCGTTACAATGGGATGTCTAGCATTCCACTATGCTTTGAAGTCATGCTCAGCACTGCTCTAGTTGCAAGACGAAGTTCGGAGAGGAAGAACGCATTTCACCTTTCGTTGAATTACAAGCTCTGTCCCACGGTAAAATTTTAAATGAAATACTCGAACTGATTCAGAATATTAGGAAAGAATTCAATATCATAAACCTGTATTTCCAGTTTCTTCGTAATGCGCAAATCGAAATGAAATGAAAATTAGGCCCTCTTAAAAACCTAATATTTTTCTATAATGCGAAAATTTCCGCATGTTAGGTTTGTATCTTTTAATCTGGGATATTTTGATCTTTCAAAGAAAGTACTCCGCTAAAGCGTGCTCCAGCATGCTTTTAAACTATTTGCTGTTAAAATTGTCAGTTTTACACCGCATTTTGATTCGCTGCTCCAATTCAAGGTACACAAATTCATTGTTGCGATCACATTGAAAGAGAGAGCGAATTGCAGTAGGGGCAAGTATTTCTAGATGTGAGAGCGCTAGTCCCAATTATTGATGCTCTCTTTTGTCAAAGCACACAGGTAACACCTGTAGTTGAACGCATAACTTCTCGGCGGTGCCGCACAAGACTTCAAAGGAGAGCAGTAGTTGTCTCTCCTTCTCTAGCACCTCCCTGATCCAAGCCAACTTCAGTCTTGATAGCCTATAACATACATGCTGTATTTTATAATTATTGTCACTCAAAGCTGAAATTACAGGCACACACAAATTTACAAAATATATATACAGTTGAACCTCTTGTATCCGGACAAGTCGGGACCGGGGCTCATCCGGATAAGGGATTTGGCCGGATACGGGAGACTCAATGCTTTATACACGTACATATACATACACATGTACTGATGTAGCGAATTGTAGTACCACATGTAGTAATGTGTATACTGCAACCTTTCGTTGTTACATTTGGGGATGTTTGGGGATGTTCAAATGTCTGAAGGTAAGCAATTTGGAAGGAAATTTGATGTAATGTATGTTAATCATGTTCGAAGTAATATGTAATTCATGTGTTTGTGTAGGAGTTCTCAAGGAGTTAGGAATCCCCCTTTCCTCCCGTAATTATTAAAACAAAAATCACGGCGAGATTGCGTCCGTATAATAGAGAGATCCGGTTAAAGGGAGGCCGGATAAGAGAGGTTTAACTGTATGCACTATGTACCCATTGATCAAGAGAACAGGATTGCTGCTAACAAGCATCTATGATATAACATGAAAATAACAGACACAGGAAATCACATCTCTATTCTTCATGTCTTGTGCTTTCCCACTGGACCAGCTTTGAAAAAAAAAAAATGTTATAGAAAGCACACCTAGAGACTCCCAACTCCTCTGCTTTGAGGCCATTATTCCA
The DNA here is from genome assembly GCA_033980235.1 of Diadema setosum. Taxonomy (NCBI): domain Eukaryota; kingdom Metazoa; phylum Echinodermata; class Echinoidea; order Diadematoida; family Diadematidae; genus Diadema; species Diadema setosum. The sequence continues at coordinate 36,291,348 of CM067059.1, read as the reverse complement.
AAATCTTCTTCTTTAAGCTTTCTCTTGCCCACCTACCTTTCAAAAACTAAAACTAAATTCAAACAAAATAAAAATCTTCATATTTATCATGGGATATACTCTATTGAGTTTTGTTAGATACAGTATGTTAAAAAATAAGGCTAAGGTTGCACCTGAGAGCATTGATAACATAGAGCTTTCTGGATTCCATCACAAAGGATGTCAAGAACACATCCTGTGAGCATAATACGCTGAATATTTCGCGAGGTTTTTATTTTCGCGAATTTCGCGAGTCAGGTGTTATTTGCAAAATTAAAGACATGTGAAAATATTGACACTGATCCCGATATAAATGTGACGTGCGCATGTACATTTCTCCGTTCAGTGTACAGGACTCCACGGTCGCAAATTTAACCACTCGCGAAATCGTTCGGAATTCCCTATTCGCGAAAATTTAGACTTGCGAAATATATGGCGTATACAGTATCCAGTGATCAGTCTCAAGTTGGCTAGTTGATCCAGGCAGGAGAATCACTACTTTAAAGAGATGCTTTGAGGTTTGATTCTCTGAGAAAGGCATTGAGGGCTCTTACATCAGGGTCCCATTCCATAAAAGGTATTTAGGATAGCAAATCTTGCTGGAATGACAACTTCCAATAGCAACAGCCAATCAGGAACCTGGATTCTTGTCATTACTATGACAACTGCCATTCTAGCAAGAGTTGCCATCATATCAAATATAATTTTGATATCATATGTGGCCCAGGAATCAAACTGATCTAAAAATGGGGATTTTAAATGACTGTTATAATATTTCTGTTTTGAAACTATTGAATTCAATATTTCATAACAATAAAATTGACCCGACAGGAAAAGGGAAATCAATAATTCTGTTACAAGAACTCCTGTGTGTGATAAACTATACACAAGTCAAGGTATCTCATGAAAGAGGCTTACATTGTATATTTGATTTTCACAATGACTAGTAGACAAATAAATACATAAAAAACAAGCAAAGTGGAAATTGAGAAGGGTGCAAAACTTGAAATATAAACACACACATAAACATACACACACACACACACACACACACACACAATACGGATATGTGTACACAGCAAATACTCTTAATCTTTCAGCTTCTTGTAGAAACAGAAGTGAATAGATGTCGGGGATTTGTTGTTTTGTGTTGTTGGTTTTTTTTTTTCGCTTTGATATACCTTGCGATAAACGATGAGGTTCGGATGAGCACACTCTTCATCCCCAGCTCCGTTGACGCGTCGCCAATGTGCCATTTTCTGCATAATTTACACCTGTCCTCTTCCACACAGACTCTTGCTTCACACAGCAGCGCACTGTGTATGCACCCGCTGGTGAGAACCACCGATCAAACTGTCTTCAACTTCAGCCCACGTTCAGGTATTAGACTGTTTTTCACACACTCCTGTCAAGTAGCGGCGTGTAACACTATGAAATACCTTGGTTACTTGACCCTTTTCCCTCATAAAAAGACCGGTAATTCGATTTCACAAGTAAATTTCTGGATCAACAACAGCGATGGATTTTCTTTAAAAATCATCCCAGGAAGAGCAAATCCCAAACAAGCATGCACCGGCAGACGAAGTCGTTTCCACAGTATCCTGGGAAATGGGTATCAAATCACAGTGTATTCCAAGTATCAGATCCAAAACATGGCCTGATTGCAAGTAATTACCAGCAAATTTTGCGTACTTTCATCCCGAACAACAGCTGAAGAAATGAACGTGGGAATGGTGGTTGTCTCCATTTCATTCGCTACGTTGCTATCGGACGTAGAAAGCGTGTGCGTTATGTGGTCGATCCGTTTTCCCATAGAGTGCACGACGTATAATGCATGCTCCAAACGTGTATTGCGTATCCGAGGCTGATAGTCGACAAACCACAAGGGCACTACACTAATTCGAGTTTGACAGCTGGTCGCGGAGTAGTATAATTACTATCTCTCATCTCACAAACAGGCACAAGAAAAGATTAAAAAACCTAGCCCTTGTCCACTAAAGACACAGTTCTTCTGTGAGAGCATTACTACAATCTGTTATGCCTCTCGCACGAGTTTAAATCAGTCTGTTTCCAACGTTGCAATGTGGATTCCGCGGCGGTGACGGCCATACCTACATAGTCGTACATACCTTGCAACCCGTGTATTATGTTGCTGAGGCACTGCGGGCCGGGGCTCGCTACACGGAGTGTACGAATAATGATGCAGCCGTGAATATATATACGCCCGTCCCGCGCGGGCATATATTATCTTATGCAAAAAGATGGAGGGCTTTTCCCATTCCCCTATGAACCTGAATATCATCATAATGATATGCTTTCCCATTATCTCAGCAGCCGCTTGGTTGAATTTTCATCAACACAAGAGAAACGGCTGTGTCAAAAATTTGCAAGACATGTGTCTGTGAATTGGATGTGCTTGTTCAAATAGAAAAGCAGGATGATTTACGATGGATTATATCACTTTGTTTAGATATATCAACACAACATCGCACCTTCACGTTTCGAGAACATAAAAGATGAGAGAGAAATAAACAAAGATTTGTTACACACCCAGACAAATCTAGGCCACCAGACATCTTGACACACCACTGCACACACGTTATGTGCCTTTTTTCCCCTATTAATGCGCAAAGCATAAACCGGTTTTAATGAAGAACACTAAAAAAATAAGAACACGTAACAGACTTACATAATGTACACAATGAAAACAAACACAAAGAATTCCCTTCAAGTCAAACCATGTATTCCTGGAACTGGATTAATTGATAAACTCTTCAAAAATTGTTAAACCCTTTCTGTATCAATTAGTCAAATGTGCACTAATTTCACACACAAACCTATGGCCAGGAAATGAATGTAACACGCAATAAAGGGTTAACAGTTTTTCTGTAACATTGATGTGGAGACATAATGTACACTCTTACAGGACATATATGACTTTCAAAGTTTTAGAGATTTATACTGAATTTCAAATTATGTGTGTTGGTTTAAGGTCTCATTATGAAGTCTACTCACTTTATTCGACCTTTCTTTTTGTAAGGTATAGACCCTTAACCCCCCCCCCCCCCCACACACACACACACACAGTCCCCACCCTGCCCTAAAACGTTCCGTGGCTCCTGTGGTATACTATCATTCACATCTCTCTCTCTCTCTCTCTCTCTGTCTCTCTCTCTCTGTCTCTCTCTCTCTCTCTCTCTCTCTCTCTCTCTCTCTATATATATATATATATATATATATGTGTGTGTGTATATATATATATATATATATGTTTATATAATTCATAATTATGTGATATACTGAATACCATGTTAAGTAGTAAGTATAAAAATATTAGTGGAAAATTGAGCAAAGAAAATGGGATTCCATCCTATTTGCTTTGCTCACTTTTCCACGAATAAATAATATTCATTTCTGGTCAGTTCTTCTGTTTGCGTTTGTGAAGTATAAGATACAAATATGAAACTCGACATGAGCGGTAGCCCGGCTGCCCGGGGCCACCAGAAATAGAAATAATGTGTTTTGCGAGTGTTTTTATTGTTTCATGTATTTTTCTCGTCCAGAATGGGGGAGCTCGCGGCTCAGTGCTTGATACTGCACGCATTTCAGCTAGATGCCAGGGTTGCAAGATTGCCGCTAGTCTTCATGCCAAACTCAGACTATTTTACGGCCAAATTTGACTAAACATTTTTTTTCTTTCTTTTCTTAACTCACGGCCAACTTTCACGGTCAAAACGTAATAGAACTATAGGCATACGCTGTATGCTGAATATAATTATGCATGTCATGAATATAATATGGTGTCATGGAAAATCGTCTCTATGTCTCAATTAATATTGAATATGTAATAGTCACAGTTATGGTTTTTGAAGCCCTTGATCTTACCTCCCAATTTTCGCATAATTATCTATAGGGAACGATCATTCTAATGTTTCATTGGATTGTTTAATTCTTTTAGTGTTTTTCTTTTTTATTTCTTAGTCAAAGTTTCTGGTATTTGAAGCACTTTGTCATGCCTGCCGATTTCGAAGAGTGTCATGGTTTCTTTCATCACTTTAATGTTTTGTTAGATGATTTTTTTTTCTTTATTGAATTACTTTTAGAATTGAATGGCCCGAACGTGGCACCACATACAAACACAAATGCTAGTTTCGAACCTGAATTAATCTCTCTCTCTCTGTATATATATATATATATATATATATATATATATATATATATACATATATATATCATAATTTTATATAACATATATATTATATATAGTATGTGGGATATGAGCAAGGAAGCAGAAATCGGTGCGTATTATCACTTTGACATCATTCTTGCTGTTCCTCCTTTCCGGAAAAACCGAATATAAATATATATATATATATATATATATATATATATATATATATATATATATATATATCATAAAATGACAAAAAGAAATTGTAATGCGTTATTAGCGTCCAACAACTTTTAATCACTGCATCAAATTTTCGACTCGTCAAGCGTCTTCCTCAGGGTTTTTTGCTTTATTATGTATAATTATATAAAGCAAGAGCCAGGTAGATAGGTAGATAGACTCAAATTATGGATATAAAGATGTAGATAATAGTATCATACTATCATTGCGATCAATATTAGTGTCGTCATTCAAAAATCTTCAGCTTTATTTAACAGTTTGAATGAACACCCTTGAATCATATATCATCTCTCTCCCGCCAACTTACTTCTTCACCGAGTATACCTCTCGTTTGAAACAGCATTCCAACATTTAATTCCCATGGCCTGTGAAATCCAGACCTGGCTTGCCAGTCTGCAGTTTGTGTCATGTCATAAACCATGTGTGTAATACATATAGAAGAAGATGTGACATAATGAATGTGCAAAAATTACCAAGTGGTGATGATTTTTGTGTGCGTGATCGGCAACCACCATATGCCACCATATACTACTACTACTACTACTACTCCTACTACTACTACTCCTACTACTACTACTACTACTACTACTCCTACTACTACTACTACTACTACTACTCCTACTACTACTACTACTACTACTACTACTACTACTACTCCTACTACTACTACTACTACTACTACTCCTACTACTACTACTACTACTACTACTCCTACTACTACTACTACTACTACTCCTACTACTACTACTACTACTATTACTACACTACTACTGCATTACTATACTACTACTACTACTACTACTACTACTACTACTACTACTACTACTACTACTACTACTACTACTCATAATTAAGGTTTCTTTTTATAGTGGCTCTTGATGGCCCCTTCAACCTTGAAAAAAAAAGCAATCAGTGTATCAGTGGTTTCTCTTGTGATCTTGCGTATGGCAAGGGACCTAGACTGGAGGGGGCGTCAAACTTGTATCGCTTCTGCATGCGTGGGTGTGTCCTTATACTTTTTGGCGAGTTCTCGTAAACCAGCATATCGTCTCGAACATAAAACTATATCAATGTGAGGTGTTCTATAGCAAAATGAGGTTACTGCATTCTTCTTTCAGTTGAGAGATAGTGTGATAAAAGCACCTGGAAAAAAGAGAAAATGCTAAGAAAATACGGGATATTTTTAATTTGTTATGTTACGAAATGAGGTATCAACGCTAAGGTTTTGTTTTGCTCTCTCCGATGATAGATTTATTTCAAAGTGTTCAAACATGATGCCTAGCCCATTTAGCGATAAAACTCTAGATGTATGTATAATACTATTATTATGCTATTATCATTATTATTATTATTATTATTATTATTATTATTATTATTATTATTATCATCATCATCATCATCATCATTATACATATATATATATATATTTGCCTATATCTGTGTGTGTGTGTGTGTGTGTGTGTGTGAGTGAATTATGTAATATGTTGATGATTTATTGGTAGACTATTTCTTGCCATAACAAAATCATACAGAAATAATCTCAACAATTATACACACAATATGAAAATAATCCAAGATTCCCTTTAATCAATGCACATGATAGATAATATCCGTCAACTGAAATGTCGACATGGGACCAATAAAACCTAAACATGACAAAATTGCATTTGAATCAACCATGATCTTGGTTGTTTCATTTTGACATTGATTTGTTTTTGCGTTTGTTTTTGCAAAGTTTTCTTTTAGGGATATCACATCTTTTCTGCTTTTTATCTATTTTTCCAGGCATGACAAAACATGTGACAAAAATCAAACCCAACGAAGTACACAAACCCGTGCACCGCAAAACAAGTTTGCTGATTATTGATCCACAAACATCCCCCCCCCCCCGTTTACTCCCACATCAGCAGTTTAGCCCCGCATTTTCCGACCTCCCCTTAATCGACCTACACGTCTCGCCTTGTCGCCCTCCTCTCACATTTATACACATTTTACCCATAACACAGAACATACACAAGATAACCACCCCCCCCACACACACACACACACGCATTATCCACTCCTCAGTAATTTGTCGTCTAACATTTATAAGGAATTTCAGCTGTGAGTTGAGAGGAAGTGAGGTTAAATAAGAACAAGAAACTAAAAACTATTACCTCGATTGTCGCTCGTCTTCCCTTTTTTTTCGCAAATGTAATCTCAATTCATTCCGCTTTGCACCAGTCTTCCATTTTTACCCTTTGTAATTCTCAATATTTTCTGAAGTTCCTCTATAGATGGTATAGTTATAATGACGACTACATCATATGATAACCTGGATTGAAAAAAGGTACATTACAACATTGTTATTTTGATTCTCTGTGACCTCCATTCGATGTATTCCTAAATGCCAAGCCGAGTTACACTTGAGCTCTACAAACTCAGAGCTTTCAGTAAGATCCTGAAAGTGTACGTCGATGCTTTGATTGAAATATGTTGGGGAAAGGAATATAATCATCAAAATGTTTACCGAATGTCTTTGTTTAAGTTGTTGAATCTGATTCTTACTTTCCCGACCAATTTTATTGTTTGGCTTCCATTCTATCTGGCTGTCTGTCTGTATGTCTGTATTAGGCCTAGTCTTTTTCCTCTCCCCCCCCCCCCTTTCTTTCTCTCTCTGTTTTGCTACTTTTTCCATCTATACGTATAAATCTGTTGTCCCTAAATTATCTCTGTTCCTTTTTATGTGTCCGTCTCAGTCATTTCAATTCGTATTATTATTTTCACTTTTTATGAGAGGTATTTCCCAGAAACCGATGGTTTTGTTACCACTGTTTTTAATAAACATGATTTGAATCATCTCAGGTACAAACTATATGAGTAACGGAAATCATCGGGTTTATGTGTCTTATGACGTACATAATAATTCCCATCTTTTTACAAGTCTTAATGGTTTTAAAGCAAAGACAAATGTCTATGTCTCTAAATATAAGACGCACACGGAGGTAACACGGAGGCCCATGGCATGGACATAATGAAGGTATCGAGTAAAGTGGTATCATTACTACCTTGGATCAGTAAGTCTGAATTTCGTTCCGCTCCTATAGTGTCGTCTGATCATGAGGGCAGTGGCGCGGGAAATAAATGTAACACTTTAACTATTCGATTCCTCTTTGGCATTTCCTCAAAGTCGAATTCACTGAACAGTGGTGTTGACAAGCGTTTAGATAAGGCGTGTTTCACTCAGCGCTTTCCTGCTTTCCATTGGTTCATTGCAAGCTGCCAGAATTGTCCCTTTTGTTTTGTGTGTTGTTTCTCGTGTCCAGAAGGGTCGTTATTATCATGACGGGGGAGTGAAGCCGTGGAAGCCCCGGAGTGAAGCTGGAGAAGGGTTCGGAGGATGGATTCTAGTTTACTTTGATCTTCCAAAGATCCGCTTCCACAGTGAAAGAATCACTATATAGCAATGAATTAAAACACAACTTTGATCACACTTCTCGTGTGGACAAAAATCATAATTTCATCGCTTTTGTTTGCGAAATTCTGTCACCTCATTTAATTAGAATACGAAACTATACGTTATTATAAAATATCTTTGGCGGAGTCATGAAAAATATCGACATTTTCCTCGTGATACTTTGTAAATAGCGTATATATACCTTATCAAAGCGAAGGGAAAAGGAGACGTTTTGGCTATTTTCGCATAGCAAGCGATGTCAAGTGAATCGCGAGAAGAAATCGGACTACTTTGGAAACTTTTCTAGGGTTAACTTAATCACTTTGAGACGGTTGTGAAAGTATACATATATACACTGTACTGTGATTTTGCTGTGCTTTTTCAGGATCTTACACACGAAGGAACATCTCATTCTTTGTTGATCGGATCAACGTAAAACATTTATGATTCAGACAATCATACCCTACGGTAAAAAAAAAAAAAAATGAATAGAAACGTCAAAAGTGAACATAATGAGCAGAACGAACGTTCTTCATTTACCTTGGGTTATATTTAACTATCCAGCTCACTTACTTTCATTTATATGATTTACTCACGGGAACAATCTTTTATGATTTTTTTTTTATGTGAAACATCTGACTTGAACGGATTTGTTCCAGACACCACGTCAGAGTGTTTATCAAATCGAGCATGATTGTCCCCTCATTATCCTTTCAAGGAGAAGAAATCTGTTCACATAATTAACCTCTGCCTCAAAAGATTAGAACACTGAACACGTATAGAAGCCACGTAGTACCAACACTTCAGTCACAAAAAGATGTTTGTGTCTAAAAAAGAGTGAATGAATGGAAATGGTCTGTTTGAAGTCACGCGATGGTCGACAATGAGCGAGCGGATTCCCTCCCTATATCATTCTCTCTTCCTTGTCGCCCCCCCCCCCCAACTTCCTGAGCTTTTCACTTATTTGTCTGTCCGTTTTCACCTTTTGAGGATATACTTAATGTCACAAACAGGACTCAAGGCTTATGCAACTTATCAACCATGGAGACACTCTACCGGGAAGAGTTGTACAGGAGAGTTACCTGCCCATAAACTTTGGGTGGGACTAAGCTATATCCCCCTCCCATATTATATAAAATGATAACTAACGAGAAGATAAAAGTAACTATCATTTTGATTTTTCCGCATTCATATTATCCTGTCATTTGTTTTCGTTTTGCAAAACTAGGCCACTTTTCCCAACTTCGGAAATAAAGATAAACTCTAACTAAGGGCTTGCATTTTAGTCCTGAAGCACAGAAACAAAGTTTTGATTAATAGTGATGGCCCTATAGATAATCGAAGATATGAATACCTTTCAATTATTGATGTCAAATTATCAGTCAATATATGTGCTTCTTTTCTTTCCAAACTTTCTTACAGGAATGCATATTCTAAATACCTGACTTGACAAGAGATGGTTTCATTTAAACGAACATGCAGAAATTAAGAGATTAAGGGGCGGGTCCAAGAATTCTGGAGGGGGGGGGGGGGAGCAAAAAAAAAAAGGGGGCGCATGCGCCCCATTTCATTTTTTCTTTTTCTTTCTTTTATTTCAACAAAAATCACAGGGGGCTCACTCCTGGCGCATCCCCCCCCCCCCCCCCCCCCCTGGATCCGCCACTGAGAATATCGTTATTCATTCATCCATGCATTTCTTGGCTTGTCATGTAATTAGTTATATACAACTGGATTGATTATTGATTATTCACTTTGGGTCTTTGTTATTATAGTCAAATACTTGTTCATGTCCAGACATAGGGGAGAATATACGCCCTGGAAGCATTATTTTGATATTGAAACCGTATACCATGGTATTTGGGCATGTGACCCCCAAGTCTGCACAATTTCTTCTGTTCTTTACGTGCACACATGGAACAAGGGCTGTGTGTCTCTTCTTCTTTTTTTTTTCTGTGCTTAACTTTAAAGGGGATGGCTAGTAACTGATCAGTGGGAATCAGTGGGAATGCTGGGGGATGATTGTTCCAATCCTTGTGGGATTCATTTAAGAGTACATTATATATTTAATGTTGAGTGAAAATTACTTGCCTAACAACGGTCTCATATTCAAGTAATGTGCAGTTTAATGCCCCGTCACTGTACATGCGTGCTAACCTGGAAGCATTAAATTACTTTACTTGAATATGAGACCATTCTGAAGCAAATAATTTTCACACAACAATAGATATTTAATGTACTCTTAAATGAATCCCACAAAAATTTGAACAATCATCCCCCAGCATTCCCACTGATTCCCACTGATCGGTTACTAGCCATCCCCTTTAAAGTTCATAGGGATTGGATGATGCTGTTCTCACCACTTCAAGGGAAATTCAATCCTGATATTATGTTGCTTTGTATGAAAATAATAAATTCAGACAAGTAGATAATTTTTTTTTTTGGGGGGGAGGGGAGAATTGGATACACAAAAAAAAATATATGGATGGTAAAAAAATTAGAAAGACAAATTGGTAACACAGTTTGATCTGGGTGTTGAGCAGTTCTTTTGTACACAAAATTTCACTAATTCTATGAAATTAAGTTTTCTAAAATATTTGGTACAGACAAAACTCATCCACTCCAGAGGACATGCAAAAAGGAATTGATATTGTACTCTATAATCCTATAATATACCAAGAACAGGTATCTGAAGAAATTTTTACTTGAGAAAAGTGACAATTTGGTGATTTTGTGTGCAAACTGAATGGAGAGCAATTTGCCTGATTACTGCTTATTACTGCCAGTCTTTTCCTTTCAATAAGTAAAGATTTTTTGTTTCTGTTTAATTGTTAAAAGAGGAACTAAGGTTAGATTCTCTTGGGGCATTGTTATCTTCAGTGCTGCATCCACAACGATAAAGAGCCAGACAGTTCCCTCAGAGAATCCACCAAAATCATCCACAGCAGTTGAGTACATGCCACATTTGTTTTTTTTTTAAATTGATGAAGTATATCCTAAGCAAAGGAATGGTCGAGAGGCATTTATTTTGCTTATCACCCATCATATAGTAAAGTACAATGACCAGTCTTTATTATTTTCATGTCATGGTAGTGACTGGGCAAAATTTTATCATTTCATTTATTCAAGAAAATGGCTGCTGCAGAGATTAAAATGCCTGCATGTGAAATTTTTTGGACGACAAGGGTCTGCTTTATCATTTTATGATACAAATAATACACATTATTTTGTTAGTATATTACCAACACTCTGCACCTTTGAAACAGGTAGACCTACTTGTTTGGGTAATTCTTATTAATGCTGTTATTAATGTGTGTTTTTCTTTAAATCTTATTTTGTCACTATTACTTTGGTTTTGCATTGTCCTTATGTTATAGTGCTCAGTAGTTTTCTCATAAATTATAAATAACACCAGTGCACTAAGAAATGCCCAAATAAAGCACCATATAAATGCAATTATCATTGTTATTTTAATCATTATTATCATTATTATTATTATTATCATTGTTATTATTATTATTATTATTATTATTATTATTATTATTACTATTATTATTATCATTGTCATTATTATATTATTATTATCATTATTATTATTATTATTATTATTATTATTATTATTATTATTATTATTACTATTATTATTTATATAATCACCACTGTCAGAACTGTTTCTTTGCCTATATGCGGCACTGATGAACAACAGAAAATACAGACTACAAGCCTGTTCAAAGACTTTTATCACAAAATCAGAACTTGGAAATGCAGGTCTTCCTTGTATTTATCCATTAATTGTGACAGCAAGAAGGCATGATTTTAACTTTTTTGAGCTAGTAAGAAATTATTTAATATGAATTAATAAAGAGCATACAATTTTCTACAAGGAAGTCCAAAGTTTATTTGAAGAAAATTGGTTTTGAAATGGCTGTTATATCCAATAACAAAGCAAAAGAAAAAAATGGTCCTAATTAAAGGTGAGTCTTCCTCTTTATTCAGACCATCTTGTTTTACTTTGAGGATATGGTCCATATAGAGCTTAAAGGGGATGGCTAGTAACTGATCAGCGGGAATCAGTGGGAATGCTGGGGGATGATTGTTCCAATCCTTGAGGGATTCATTTAAGAGTACATTATATATCAATTGTTGTGTGAAAATTATTTGTTTCAGAATGGTCTCATATTCAAGTAATATGCAGTTTAATGTTTCCAGGTTAGCATGCCTGTACAGTGACGGGGCGATCTTAACGATTAATAGCACATTACTTGAATATGAGACCATTCTGAAGCAAATAATTTTCACACAATAGATATATAATGTACTCTTACATGAATCCCAGAAGGATTGGAACAATCATCCCTCAGCATTCCCACTGATTCCCACTGATTAGTAACTAGCCATCCCCTAGATGACAGTGATAGGTTTTCATACATTCAACTTTACCAGTCTAACATCAGCATCATCACATTACATAACATAGAGTAGTAGAATGCCATGGAGCTCTCCCCTCCCCAGTGCACAATGCAACATCAAAAGTTTGTACATGTGGTATACTGGTACTTGTTAAAGGTAATCTTGCATGTTATATGCTGTACTATCAAATTTACGAATGCTAAAAATGTCATAATTGCTCATGATTTGCGATAAATATGTGAAGTTCTAAGGCTTCTCTTGTACATCTTCTCTGTCATAACATAAAAAGACAATGTCTTAGTAAAAGGGAGTTAGTCTCTACAGAATACATGTATATAAAAAAAAACCCCAAACATTTGGCCTTTCAGAGTAAAGTTGTGGTACTGCAGAATTTTAACTGCCCAGGATGAGCATAAATAATGAAAAATCACCCTTTCATATCAATAACCACTCCTAGAATATCAAAATCTGCATATATTGTAATATCGTAATATAAGTACTTTATAAGCTGTTATTTTCACTTACAGCTATTTTCGTGAATGAGGTCAGGGACATTATCTCAAGAAGTTGTTTTTCGCAAATTGAAACCAAAGGTATCTTAAATGCAGTATTACCTTAGCGTGTTGAAGAATTCGCGATCCGACTGATTAAACCCTCGCAAAAATAACAGCTTATACAGGACATAGGAATTGTCCTAGAGGCCATTTCTTTGACCTCCATCCCTCCCTCACCCCACCCCCCCCCCCCCAAAAAAAAAAAATAAAAATAATGCACATCCTAATGATCATCACATGCTGTTTCAGTCATGAGAAGTTTGGGGCATTGCTTGCTAACGATTAAGAACCGCACACACACACACACACACACACACACACACTCACAAATGCAAACACACACATATGCATGTACACACACAAACATACACACATATCCCAGACGGTCCAGCATTCTTGGGATAGGGATCCCATTCCCTTGTATAATTTTTCATTTTCACACACACTATAATGTAAATGTGAATGTTTTCGCAGTGTAGAAATTTTCACAGATTTTTGTGCATCATTTTACTAGCTTGAAAATAACAACAAAAATATTTTGCTTGATGTACGTAATACTACTTCACATTTTAATTCTGTAGAGTCAAAAACATGTAAAATTTATCCTACTGATGGAGTGCAAAAATAATGTTCACATGAAAATTTACTCATATGAAAACTTCCACTTCACAGAATATAAAATCTTAGTAGAATGAGAAACTCATAAGTAATTTATGACCATGAAACCCACTAAACTGGATTGGATGCTGTGACATGGACTGGAATGCCTTCTACTGATCTTCTTAATTATCCATTAATTTTGAAAATCTGATCTTCATATTTGTCTTTGCCAGGCTCGTCAATTCCGATTCTACAAATAATCTTAACCTTCGACCCCAATACGTGTGTCAACACTGCAATTTTATCCCAGCAACAGCAGAACAAATAAATCCAGAAAATTTACCTGTTTTCACTTACACCAAGTTGTATCATTCATTCCTGATCTGTTGCACATATCACTTCCTAATGACCTTAAATCATTGATCTTTGACTATAATTTTACCAATGCTGGAAAGGGCAGAGTCTTTCTTTAATATAATGTGTCTTACATGCACACATTATTGAAGAACATCCAACCTTTTCGAATGGAGAAAATAAAACACTTCTGAGAAATTTGTTTGTCGTCATTCTTGTAGATCTTTACTGATACTGACTGTAACATCGCACATCTTTATTATTATATATATATAATATAATTATAATTATAATTATAATTATTATGAAGTTTATCATTATTACTACTGATAGTATTAATTGAACTATTGTTATCACTATGATAATACTGTATGTGAATTCCCAGGTAATGTGACGGAACTAGATGTCTTACAGAATTCAACTGTCAGAGAACAGATAACTCCTTCAGAGTTTAACTCCCTTAGGAGTCACCACCATGTGAAGAATGAGAATACACAAATCTGTGACCACCTTGAACAGAGAACACTGCAGCCATTACTTCAGGCATTAACAGTCATCAAAAAGGGGGTCTATCAACTGCTTTAGATCAACACTCTGAAACTCAATCTTAAAATGCCAGTGGCATTGTTACTGTTACTGCTCTCATATATCATCGGTGGTCATCCGAACTGTCGTATATCCCGATTTTTGGTCAAATTTTCAATTTTGAGATTTTCAGTCATTTCTATAGTACACATTCCGTTATGCATATTATAAAATTTTCAGTTTCTGACTTGATGTAATTTTTGTGTAATTATCACTTTTATAGAGTCACATCATTTCTTTTTGTTCATTTCCCCATAGGAGCGTGACGCTTGGGCGCGTGTGTATAAAACACAGCGATACGTCGTCCTCTCCTATATACGACAGTTTGGATGACAGCAAACATAGTGCACACGGTCAACAAACCGTCGTATATCGGGCGCATTGACTTTGCGCATAATCTTAGTGATATACGACGGTTTGTTGACCGCAAGTGCAGTGCGCGCGGTCAACAAAACTGTCGTATACATGGTAAATGACTACGGTCTTTGCAAACCGAAAAGAACATGCATATAGATCTCTTGCGATTTCTTGCGTAATTCCTAACAATAGAATTCGATGAATACATCACACATTAGAGTAAGAATTACACTCTTATGTATTACAAAAATGACTGACAATGCCAGACATAAAAGTAGAGCAATCATGATCGAAAAAAAACCCTTCAAACGCGATTATCTTGAATTGTCATTCTTACGCAAAAATTGCACATTCAACAGTTTGGATGACTGCCGATGGTATGATGCTCTTGGCCCTGGCTGTGACATGGTTAAAGTTTTTGAAAGCTAAAACATCTGGACTTGCCTTATGCTCAATGTTTTGCACAATGAGGTCTGAGTTATTCAAAGGATGGGGCAAAGAACAAGAACATCAATACAAGTACTGCACAGCTACCTAACATTCTTAGAAGCCATGATTAACCTTGTAAGAAGACTGCTGCCTATCACCAAGAAAAACACGATGTCTGCTATCTACCTTGGTAGTTCTGTGGCAACAGCAAATCTTGACAACACTGAGTGAAGACTTGTCGCAAGAATTTACCAACTAAGACTGGAGAAAGATTTTTGCCATAATACCATTTGTCACTTATTTTATTTTACTGATTTATATTCCATTTACTTGTGTGCATATATACATATACACACACACACACGCATATGCATATCAGGGCTCAACATTTGTGGTGGCCATGGGGGCTTAAAATTGATGTTGGGCCACCAAATCTCCACAGCAGCTACCTTTTGGTGGCCTGAGAGGGCATTAAAAATTCTAAATGAATCTTTTAAATTTCCTTATATCTCAGGCCACCAAAATTTCAAATTAACAGAATGATTCCAGTTACCCTAATGGGGCACCACAGAAAAAAAAAAATAGTGTAGATCATTGATACATAGTATATACAAATATATATATATATATATATATATATATATATATATATATATATATATATATATATATATATATATATATATATATATATATATATATATATATATATATATATACATATACATATATATATATATATATACTGTATATATATATTATATATGTATACACACATCTCCCTATCCAACTATGCTGGTGGCAGTTGACTAGTGGTGGTAAAAAAGACCAAATATAGCCCTTACATTTAGAAGCATTTTTGTTGGTCAACAATCAATGCAATGTAAAGTACATGACGGGTTTAGTTTGCTCTAAGTTCAACTCCACCTCACAATCATGGGCCACCAAAATCAAGAGTCCTGAACAAACAGCTGTGAATTCACTCTTGATAAAATATTGGTTTTTACAGGAAGAAGCAGCACAATGGGAACCCATTCAATCCTTTCCATCAATGTCATTTGTAACAGACAATACATATTAAAGAAACCAAAACTGAGCAATGTTCTTCATCAATATCAAATGGTAGTCAAGACATATTTTGAAAACAGTCTTATTGGAAATCCTACAGGAAAAAAAATACTGTAAAAGCGGAAATTTTTGTGCATTTGAATGCCATATGTTCCAGGTATTAAAGTCCTTATTCCACAGAATTAAAAACACTCGAAATTTACCTTACTTTGCCAAGCACGAGAAATTATTCAGGCAAATATATCCACTTCCAGAATCAGATTTAATGCCTGATTTTGGAACAATAAGGGAAGGCCTGTTGACAAGAATAACAAGTATTTCACGTCACATTCTATTCCCTCCTGGCTGACACGACTCATATTGGGCTTCCTACTTCCCATGCTCTACATCACAAAGTTCTGTACGATGCAATTCACAAGCAGCAGTAAATTGGCACTGAAGAAATGAGACTGACCTTGTGCACACCATCACAGTAACAAAATAATTCTTGTTACGATTATGCCTCCAACATGGAAGATCACAGAAACCCAGAACAACGTCTAGGATGCATTATGATAACTTAACAGACTACGCAGCAAAGCATAGAATCAAAATTTGACAGTTGTGTCACAATCAATTTATCTATAGCCTGTTGATAGCCAACAGTGTAAAGAGGTTCTGTTGAAGTTGGAAATTTAGAAGTCAGCACTTCTTCCTTTTTTTCACGTGAGTTTCTGTAAAATTCACAACTTGCTTTTTCCAAATTCATATCCCACTTGACTTGCAGTAGAAACTCCCTCGCAAAGAAATCAACTGCATTCAAACTCTAAAATTGGATGGTCTATTTCAGACATGAATTAGGTATGTACACATTTTACATCACAAAGGAAAAAAATGTGATAGAATCTCTGATATATTGATGACTTTTCAGTGGTCCAGGATTCTCAAGTTTCCGGAGACTATTTTGTTCTCTAGGAGTGCCCCAGGTGGTATGTCGATTCGTTCTCCATGGTTGGCGATAATGATGACTGTGCCCTAGTAAGGAAAAGAGTAAGAATAGCAAATACTTTTTTTTAATTTTCTTAATGAAGTAATTTAACAACAACGAAAGAGACAGATGCATCATGGCATGGCAGGCGGAAACAGAAACGGGCCTTCATTAGACCTGTCGACTAGTTGGGGGGGTAGTCTAAAATATCTTATCTCAACCATAAACACACTCCCTCTCCAGCCACCTTTCCATAAACGTTACAGGACCATAACAAACAACTGATTTTGCAGAAAGAGGCAGTCGGTCTACACTCAAACTAATGCTTTGGTCACAATTCAGAGAGGTGAGCAGAAGATTTGCAGTCTGCCCGGTATTTGGCAAAATCGGGGGATCTTTTCCACACAGAGTTGGGGCGGTATTGAATGATGATCCACCAATAAGCGGATGATCTCCCACTAGCTACTGGCCAATTTTCAGAAATCGCCTGGCCACCTGCCAGTTATCGGGGAGGTATCTGCAATTTCCCGTAGGCATACCGGCAGTGGCCCACAGGTCTCTGCCAGAAATATTTCACCAGCGACCTGGGTATGTATGTGGGTGCCCCATTGGCCACGTTTGCCCTGCATCTCAAAGGTCAACAAGGTCTACGATGCCCACCTTAACAACTTTACAGTGAGATCAACAAGCTCACCACCTTGCCCGGCTCAGGGAAAGGGTGGCATTTATATGCCCATTACCATTACAATCTTGCTCGACGGTAACAGCTCGATTAGGTTGGCGCCTGGGCGGTTGCTGTGCGGGCACCAAGCATGTTCTGGGCATGGAATGCAAACTCTAAACTCGCTGCCCGGCTGCCAAGCAGGTTGTTTTTCTGTTTTTTTTTTTTGTTGTTTTTTTTGAGGGGGCTGGGGGGGGGGGGGGGGGGGTGGGGAGGGGGAGGGGGCGGGGGGAAGTTGTGACCATAGCCTAACCATACATTTTAACCATACATGGGCGGTTGCTGTGCGGACACCAAGCATGTTCTGGGCATGGAATGCAAACTCTAAACTCGCTGCCCGGCTGCCAAGCAGGTTGTTTTTCTGTTTTTTTTTTTTTTTTTTGAGGGGGCTGGGGGGGGGGGGGGGGGGGGGGAGGTTGTGACCATAGCCTAACCATACATTTTTCTGACAAGGCCATTATTTTTCCCTTTCACATGGCTAAAACCTATTTGCCTCTAATTGCTCTCTCAACCCAACCTGCATGCTGAGGACACACAGGGCTATCTTCTGAAAGTTCACACACAAAAGTCCTATGGGGGAAAGTGTGAAGGCAGCAAGGGACAGAGAGATAAACTCTACAAATACAAAGAACTTATGGAAAAATATAAGGAAAACAAACAACAATAGCAAGATATTGGGAACAATTCCCTCAAGCCAAATTACCTTATACAACCTACACAGAGATCGCTTCAAAGGCTATTCAGGGCTGTTGAGGATTTTAGGAACCTGACTGTGCTGACGTTTTCTCTTCGTTCGTGTCACGTGATTGATAAATGTGATCCTTTGATTGATAAATGTGACTAATAAAAACATTCCCTTAGGGTTTGTTGGTTTATTTTTTGCTTCACTTTCATCAGTTAATTGGGACATGTGGAGAAAACTGCTCAACCTTCCTAAAAGAACAGAGGCCATCAGGATATATTACATGACTGCTTCAAATAATGTGTGCCTCAGTCTGAGATTAAAGCAAGATTTAAACAAACACCCCATACAAAACAAACACCTTTAAAAACACACACATGGGTAGTTTTAAGCCAATGGACTAACCTTGAGTACGACACCTTTGCCAAAGGTTACATCACCCGATACTGTCAGGTGATCCAGTTCCAGAAGATTTGGGATGCTTGCAAATCTCTTCAAGAAGTCCCGTACCTGCAGGAAACAAGATTACATAAGAAATAAATGTCAATATTGAGAGGATATAAAGGTATTTGACACCCAACAACCTTTCACAACAGCCCATGTCTTATTTCCCCCAAGAAATGGGTTTTGCCTCCTAGGTAGTGTTAAATGAACAAGGACAGCTTTTGCATTTGTTTTTTTCCAACAGAGGGTCATAATGACTTGATCAACATAATAAAGTATGTCAGAATTCATGGCATGTCTCACATTTAATATAGACAGACAGGTTTAGGTACTGCAGTGAGTCCACTCTGCTTTGTGAGTCAGTGTTACAGAGCAAGCTGTATCACCGACCCAGACACCACGAGTGAGCAAAATCCAGACAGCTAGAATTCAGGAGTGAACAACAAGTTTTGTTCCGGCCCCATCATCATAGATATGATGAAGCTGAACGTTTGAGAACATACACAGGCTATGGTTTCACTGGCAAATCTTGCAATCAGTTTACAAGAATAAGATTACACACTTTTCCAAGAATTTCACCAAACAATAAAATGATTGAGAAGAAATGCTTCAATTGCACAGATTCCTTGAATACTCTGGAAAACAAATTCACCTTTCCTTTCTGCGTGGTGCACACATCTGACTTTGACACAGTCAAAGTCAGATGCTCAGTATACACAGTCAACCTCCGTCCTACTTCACACAGATTTTCAAAGGCCTTAGATTTGGTATAAGATCACAACACATTCTCTTGTAAATCAACCATATCGAATGTACCACCATGCCCCTCATATCATGGATTTTGAACTTCCCTGAATATCACCAATAGTGTACATAATATCACAGATTGGGTAACAGTATGCTCTGGTATTTCACAGAGAGCAAAATTTAACCTTACTTTCATGATGCATGCAAATATTTTGTTGAACCATAATATGTGACTGTGCATCATAAAACCAACAAAAAGTCACACATACTGATTTTTTGTTAGGACTGAAAATAGGTGAAATGGGTAAACCCAGCCAATCTCAAGTTTTTCATATTTTCCTGAAAGAGCAAGTCTTCTTCTACATTATACTAAAATTTGGGATCATAAAACAAACATGCAAGTGTGTTTTTAGCAGTTTTTCTCAAACACTTTTTGGTAGAATAGTGTGATTAGGTGTTTCTCATAGAGTCCTCTTTTCATTTCGTAAAAACCCTGTCCATACTCTTCACTTTCAATTCCAATAATTTTGGAAAGAATCGTGCTACTGCTTTGAAAGTCAGCATTAATCATCTACATAATGTGTGAATGAGGCATGCTCAATTTCAGCTTAATCTGATAATCCCTTCATTGTTGTTGCTCCGGTGGTTAACATCCTGTTTTTGCAGGGTCACATACACACAGTGATTTACCTTGTGGAAAATTTGGTGTTATCCCGAACATCAAAGACACCAGTAAGCTACATAAATAATAATTGCTTCAACTGGACAGACTGCTCAAATATTGTGGGATAATAATTTCTCTACGGGAGCATCAGCATACAGTAATATATTCCTCACATAGTCACTTTCAAAATCAGATGAATGAATAAAGCACATGTCTTCAATTGTTGCTTTTAGTTACTTGGCAAATGATATCTCAACTGAAAGACTTTCCATTTTTCTTTCATGTTATCAATCACATGCTTATTCTACTATTCTTATGTTATATGCCTACACTTATTTCTTATGTATGGAATTCCTGAAAATTTTATCAATTAGCCATCAACTCCTCCTGGCATTACCTGATCCACTATCATAATAATAATGAAAAAACATGCATGCATACCATGGCTTACTAATAAGCTGTTATATTCGCAAATTTTGCGAATCGCTGTTGGACCCCAAATTTAACAACACGCGAAAATGTCGCCATGTGCTAGGGTAATCGTGCATTTACAATAGCCTCGGTATCAATTTGCAGAAAAAAAAAAAATCTCTCTAAAATGTCCTGACAACCTTATTCACGAAAATATCTGTACACGGAAATAACAGCTTTTACAGTATCCTATCTATTCATCACACTGACTCTCCTGGAACACAAGAATAACCAAGCGGTCTAGCCCAAACCCTTAGGCCCGAATTCACGAAGGTGGTTTAAACTTAGACTATGGTCTAAAATAAGCGTTAAATAGGCGTACCAATACATGCGCGCATCAATGCACATTTTTTTACTGGATGCCTGTTAGCTTACGCAATCTGTCAATCATATCTGCGCAGAAAAAATATACATAAACCATGGTTTAAATTTAGACCACCTTTGTGAATTCGGGCCCATAAGTTTATATTTCTCCCTTCAGCATGGCATTTTTCAGATTTTATTCAAGGACTAATATATGTCAACTTCTTCCAGTAAAACAATACTCCTATTACTATCATAATTACAGATAGTACCATGCATGCTAATTGTGAGTTTTATCATGATAATCATTCACTAAATTGAGATCTATGAGAAGACAAGAATAACTGTGTGGCCTGGCCCAAACCTTGTCAAATTGGGTGCCAAGTTTGATGATGGGCGTGGTGGGGAACTGGCGGAGGGGGCTCATCATCAGCGTGCCGGACTTGAGGGTGTACAGGTTTGACATGATAAGCAGCAGATCCTGGGTCTTTTTCACAGGCAGGAAGCGACTCCGTGGGACGTTGATACCTGGGGAGTGTGACAGGTAGATTACCACAACACATTGACATTCACTCACTGCATTAGTGAAGAGGAAGTGTTTCACCCTAAAAAGGCTGGGGGGGGGGTTGAATCAACCCCCCCTCCACACTTTTTGCGACTATTCCACCAAGCGAAATTTTTTGACCGCGCCGTTCGCTAACTTTTTACTTTCAAGTCTCACACATCTTTTGACTCCATTTTCGCTAAAATCACGCATACTGTTACGATGCTGCACGACCTTTTACATGCCTGTCAGACTGAAAATGGCTCAAAAACGTGATTTTGTGTATAAAGTCATAGATGCAAATGGAGTTTTCTCACCTTATTCATAAAGATATGATTATTTTTACTTTCACAAGCTGAAATTAATCAATTTTAGCATAATCATGCTTGAAAAAGGTTCTGTCATAAATTTTGCAGAAAAAAAAATGATAAAACAAAAGGTCGAAAAACAGAGAAATACATAAGTAATTTATAAAACAATAAAAGTTTGATACCAGATTTTTTTTTCAAGTACATTGTTAGGAATGCTACAAAGAATGTTATCACCAAAACTTAGGATTCTAGGAGCCTTACTTTCGGATTTAGAGCAAAATGTATGATTTTATGCATATATTAGCATAATTAATTAAAAAAAATGAAAATTTCCATTTCTTTATGTATAATACGGTAAATTACACCACAGGTAATGCATGTGCCAATTTTCATGGTGATTGTGTGATCGACGGCCGAAATCTTGGGGGGGGGGTGTTAAAGGCAAAACACAGTTCTGGTACACCTGCAAAATTGTCAAATTTTTCTCCAAAATGTACAATATGCCTAAGAAATGTGTGGAATAATGCTGTGATAACAAGATATTTGTTGGATAATGACGAAAATGTGAAATTTTAACCAAAAATATCTGCATCTCAGAACTTACACAATCTGAGTCAGGCTAACTCAGACTCGGGGACAACTCGGCCTCATTTTGATGGCAGGGCGAGTTGTCCCTCTGGATTGTACAGCGTTGTACTATGGGAGCGCTTTGCGTGCTGGCTGGTGGCAGTTATGGGCCGAGTTGATACAACGCGCTCATCAAAGAGCCTCTTTGACGCACCTACAAAATGAATGTGCGCCTGTGTATAGAATATGGCGATCACAAACTGCATATAACTTGTCTGAAATAGGGTCGAGTTGCCTCTGAGACCAAGTTAACTTGCATTTTTCTGGAATAAAAGTTGGGTTTACTGACTTGTATTTTTTATCTCAAAATACTCCGAAACAACTCATCATCCCAGCAAATCGCGTCAGCAAGGTATTAGTTTCTTGGTAGACTCTTTCTTTATATATTGCAAGCAAATATGAAATGGTGCAAGACAGGTTCTCAAACCTTACCAGTACCATAATTTCACTCTTAATTATGCCTTGCCTGATGTTTACAAAAGTGATGTTTAAAAACTCAACAGAAAAGCAAAATAGCAAACAATAGTATACAAATAATGACTGCTATGAGGGGCACAGTTAAAATTATGGGCCCAAGGTGATGTGAAAACCATAACTATGCCCGAAGGGAAGTTGAGGGCATGGTTATGGTTTTCACATCACCGAGGGCCTACATAATTTTAACTGTGCCCCGAATATCAAGCTGTCATTATTTGTTTTATACACCAAAAATATAGATTCTAGTCTCTTTTACAGCACTCGTAATCAACACTGATCGACAGCGCAGCGGTCGTATCATTGGTGCGTACATATGAGTGATCTATGTGTATGGGGTTGCTACTGTCTCCAAACCTATTTACAGGGCACAGTTGATTCTATGCCCCGGGCACAGTAAATCATGACATCATTTTGATCAAAAATGGGGCACAGCAATTTTCATGACTCCACTTTTAAGCAATCAGATGAGAGGAATCTATACATGAGGTATATAACAAAGTCTGGTATCTGATTTGTTAGCTGAACTTAGAAAGGGAGTCTAACTTCATGACTATTACATACTCTACAGGGGAGCCTTACTTTTAAAAAATCATCATAACTGAGAGAATCTCCTCATTGTATTCACTTTGTCACTTCTAAAATATTATGGGGAAAAACACAAGCATATAAGCCCTGCTGTATGTTCTACACATAACTTTGCAAAATCTTCCAGAAAATACACTTTCTTTTCTTTTCATTTCATTTCATTTATTTTTTCCATCTCCAACAGAATTTGTAAATACATCTTTCCTTCCACATAAAATATAGATACATATATATATATATATATATATATATATATATATATATATATATGTCAATATTACAAAATATGATAAATGGAATTTATGGATATACAAATGATAAGGTGAAAAAGAAAAAGCACAAAAAACATTCTGAAGTTGAAGATAGAAGAAAATGCAGGAGAGCCACAACATTCCATACCATACATTGACAATACTCTTTAAAGCACATAATTCCCATACATAGAATAGTATACAAATAGTGAATGGTCACGAGGGCAATGGTACGAGATTTCACACGAGGTGAAAGATAGAGGCGCTCTATTCAACGAGGCGAAGCCGAGTTGAATAGTGTGCCTCATCTTTCACCGAGTGCGAAATCTCGTTCCATTGTACGAGTAAAGACCACACACTATTTGTTTTATATAACGTCCAAGTAGATCTTTGTTATTTGGTTGGAGGATTGTTGGGTAGGTCTAAGTAGGCCTAGAAGTCTATATATGTATGAAAAATATAGCCATACTTACATGTGGATCCACTGCGATTCTCTTTCTGGCTTGTGCAATCAGTGTAGATATGGGTCACAGCTAGCGCTCATACACGTACACTAGCACTACGTACGCCTACATGCGCGCATGCATGTACCGCACACGTACACTGCGGTAGCTGCATGCGATCCTCAATATGCAACACACAGTACATGCAGTACCGTACAATTTCTCGAACCGTGGAATAGAACGAAAAAATCGAACCAAGTTGCACGCAAAAATAGAACCAAAATTGCATGGCGCGTTGAATGGAGTACTTACTGAATATCACGTCACCAACAATCCTCCAATCAAATTACAAGGATCTACTTGGACGTTGTATAAAACCATTTATCTAGAACCAACTTTGGAAGTATGGGAAATAGTAATACACATGAGGAAGGAATCAGTTTTGTCCAAATGAATATGTGCAGAAAGCTTGTGTGAAACAAATGGTATGGAATATTGTGGCTCTTGCCCCACTGCCCTGATTTACAATAAATCCTTAAATATTTTGCAGCAGGGCAATTCCACGGTAACTGACGTTACACGTAAGGATTTTCATGAAATTGTTTACCTTGTAGTTTTGTGAATGAAAGCACCTTGGGCTTGCAATTAGCATTGATGAATAAGTTCATGACAATGAAGAAATAGGTGGAAAGTTTTTCTCTCAAACTGCATTTCTTATCACATGGCAAGTGAAAATGTGTCGGTAACTGACGTTACGGAAAAAGGACATGGGAAATTATGGTGTAGATGTAAATGGAAATATCTCATGTCCCTGACTTTTAGCCTTTAAGTGTTTAATGTGGCAATACACCAAGGGTCTTAGGAACAGGTGTGCAAAATAATGTGCAATTTAGTCGTCTCCTTTTACCACCATGCCAATTTCAGTGAAGGCATGATGGTAACTGACGTTACGTAACTGACGTTACGCTTACATTTGCCATAGGGTTTACACATGCAAAATCATGATTGGGAATAGCTATGTGATATTTCATAATTCTGACCATTCAGAATGATTTGGTTGATATGGAGTCATACCTTGGTTCATCAGTCATAAATACACAATGAAATGAAACAGTAGTCCATTTTCTTTGTATTCTATGAAAACTTAAAGGTAAACATGTCAGTAACTGACGTTACGTAACTGACGTTACACATACTTTACCGTGGGGTTTACAGAGAACTAATTTATTTAACAGGTTATTATACTGCTGCAATGTACCAGTGACAATCCCAGGCAACTACAGCAACAAATTAAAACAAAATCTAAAGACACAAATAATATTGGGTGGGCCCTTCGGGGGCACCCCCCCCCCCCCCATGCCATAGCACAGTTGGGCAAAAATAATGTAAATGCACAAGAGGATATTTCTTGACATTTGTCTGAAGATTTAATTTTTATTCAACATTTATGATTACACAGAGCCATTAATAGATTAAGCAGTTCCAAGTATGAATATATTGACATGGCTAAGGGCTTTTTTTGTTTGTTTGTTTGTTTGTTTTTTAATGAACAGGAAAGTTTTTATCTACATAGAGTGCTCCACCCATAATACCTTGTAGTACTACACAAAACATGGATATTTTTGTGCTTGAAAAAAATATCAAAATATCTTCCAGGTCATGGGGAAAAAAAAAACATGTATCAACTCATAAATATGCATAAATATGTATGAAATCTATTGTGATATATTTCTCCTTCTTTTCTTTATTTTACTCCTGATGATCTCCATCATCAATTGATTTAAATGAAAAGTGTCGCACTTTTAATATTTCTCTGTGAGGAAGAAAAATAAATGCTTTTTTGGTCAAAAGAGCATTATTGTTTTATTCCTAGCTTGAAGTAATTTAACTGTTTTTCTTTTCCTTTTCACTGATATATCACGGCTTGCAAATCCATTCGAGATGCCAAAAAATCGGACTTTGCAACGAAAGAATACTAAAATCAATATAAAAAACTCTTCCTGTTCATAATTATCATGTGTTGTATTACAAAATGTCCCTGCATGAATAGAATAAAGTAATCAACAAATACACACTGTATGAACATTTTTTTTTTAAACCCTATAGAATCCTCTCTCACTTTGAGCAACATCAGTGTTAAGTTTCAAACAATAATGAGTACATGCCTTACATACCATAATACAAGATGAGCCATGTTAACTACACCACACATTTAAGTGCAAGAGAAGAAATATCTGTTTGTGCATTTGCCTTGAGGTAGAAACTTGACTAAGCTTCCTGAAAAAAAAAGAAAAATACCAGCAAAAGCAAACATTGGTGAAGATTGTTAAACTGTTGGTATACAGCTGTGCAGAAGTTTGTTTGTTTGTTTGTTTGTTTTTGTAGAAAATGTGGTTGACATGCAATCATGTCACTGATTAGGCCTACAAACTTTGGTAGCTTTATCATCCTGTAGGACTGGGAATGTACTGATTTGAGTGCATGCATGTGGCAAACTAAACTTCCAGATGTTTTAACCTTAAACTTGTGCTGAATCAAAAATCGAAAGCTCAAGCTTCCCCCCCCCCCAAAAAAAAAAAAGATATTCATGGTAAATGAATGAATAAATGAATTTAGAAATATAATAAAATAAAATAAAAATATCCATGGACATACCATGGTAATGACATCATTTCCTATGAAAGGGATTGCTGCTCTTTGTTGTAAGTTGACTTCCCAGATGTATTGAAATGGCCAAAAGTCAAAAAATTTGCCTCAGTTATAATTACTGTCATGGTAACTGACGTTACATACTCGTGTATGACGTTTCGGTAACTGACGTTACACATTTTGTAGTGTTCATTTTGACTCTCCAGTATGCCAAGTATCCTTATTTCTGGTCTTAAAATAAAGGCATATGGGCATACATTAGAAATCCCAAGTTACATCATACAGCTCACTTCCTTTGATGAATAAACTTAAAAATTCCTTGTTTTTGGTAACTGACGTTACATCCATCATTATCAAAGTAATTAACAGTTTTTATCAAATTCTTTAAAGCTACCAGCTTTTTTTTTCTATCGTGTGGTAAAAGACTTCTCTTGTAACTGCATACATGTGAAAGATTGTTGTTTAGAGTACTAATAAAGTGGATATACAGAGAGTAAGTTATGCAACAATACACTCTTTTCACCATTGAGTTATAGGCATATTTTGGCAGCCATTTTGAAAATCAAAATGGCCGCTTTTATTGAAAAACATAATGATTCTTAAAACTTCAACTCAAGTACTGTCTGAAAATGTATGGTGTTTGAAACAAATATCATTTTGAATTTTTGGCACCTGTGTCCTAGTTACCGTGGAATTGCCCAGCAGGTTATCAATGCTGCTCATGGTTCAAAACACCACAACATTGCCCTAATCACCCTTATAAAAAGAAGAACCTCATTATAATGAGTTGCTTGGGACTACTCAATATCTCATCATATCAGATTAAAAAAAAAGAAAAATAAGAATAAGGAATAGGACCCGCAAAATTGCCTCATTATATCAGGTATCATGCTATATATATATGCAACCTCATTATATCTAGGTATCACAGGACTTAAAAAGGTTTAACTAGGTTTCACAGTAATTTTAGCTAGAGATATTGGTTATTAGTAGTTAAGAAAGAAGCATACATGCATACATAAAGCATGGTGTGACTATTTCACTTATAGCCCCTAATGAGCATTATGCCTTTGAATTGTGTTTTGTAGGTTGCTGCACATTGGTCTTGCACAATACTGTAACTGACTAGAAATTGTCACTCTGTCACACTATAATTACAATTTTTCTACCCTCTAACCCTCAAACCTTTTGCTGCTTTTAGATTTCAGCATCTTAAAGTAAAAACTTTGCTTCGGCTGAGCTTGTGAGTAGGAAGAGTATCTGTGTAAACCAGACATACAAACGAGCCTGTAATACTTCTATAATAAGGCACAGTAATCCTTTGATACTAAGCAGTCATCTCCTAAAGCCAGGTTAAACACCTCTGGTTTTCCTCGCATTTGATTTTGAGGTTACACCTATTCAACCCAGGAAAATTGCATTTAAGTCTCGATAGATTTCCTCCAAACAACTCATTGAATGTGAGAACACATTTAATTTTCTCTTTTTTTTTTTCCCTTGACCATCGTCTTTCTCCCTTTCAGAAATAGAATAGACTGGTCGTAAAAAAAAAAACAACAGACCCGTGGGTCGAGCGCTCACCTGAGTATCGCAAGTTCACCTTTCACGCAGTCACTAATCTAAATTATTCACAGCTCTACTAAAATTTGACCAGGCATTCTCAAGTAGAGGATGAAACTGTACAATAAGGGCCCAAATTTTTTTAAGATTCCTTAATTTGGGGGGATTGGGGCCCCCTGGGGCCCTCTGGGTGGGGCATGGTGCCCATTTTGATAAATTGAGATCCTGACCCCCTAGGGATGCTACCTGCCAAGTTTGACGAAAATCCATCATGAGGTTTTCAGGAAGAAGATGAAAATGTACAATTCAGGCCCCCATTTGGACCTTCCCAACCCCCCCCCCCCCCCCCCCCCCCCCCGCCCCAAAGAGGGGCACCCCTGGATCTGCTATGAACAAACTTGAAACTACAGTCATTAATGTACTCACTCATAGTATTATCTTAGCTCTATAACTTCTGATTCTAGAGAAGATTTTTAAAAATTCCTTCATTTTGGGGGGGTTTGGGCCCCCCTGGGGGCCCCAGGGTGGGGCATGGTGCCCATTTTAACAACTTGAGATCCTAACCCCCTAGGGATGCTATCTGCCAAGTTTGGTGAAAATTAGTCAGGGGGTTCTCAAGAAGAAGATGAAAATGTACAATTTAGGCCCCATTAGGACCCCTCCCCACCCCCCCTCCCCTGGGTCCCAAGGGGGGCACCCCTGATTCTGCCATGAACAAACTTGAAACTACAGTCATCAATGTACTAAACTCATAGTATTAACTTAGCTCTATCACTTCTGGTTCTAGAGAAGAAGATTTTTACAGATTCCTTAATTTTGGGGGGTTTGGGCCCCCCTGGGGGCCCCCTGGGTGGGGCATGGTGCCCATTTTAACAGATTGAGTTCCTAACCCCCTAGGGATGCTACCTGCCAAATTTGATGAAAATCGTTCTTGGGATTTTCAAGAAGAAGATGAAAATGTAAAAAGTTTACGCACGACGGACGACGGACGAAGGGCGATCGCAATAGCTCACTTGAGCCTTTGGCTCAGGTGAGCTAAAAATACATAAATAAATACATAAATAAATAAATAATAAGAATTTAAATGGGCATGATGAACACAAACCAGTAACTTCAGAAGGGAGAACAATAAATACTGTAAGACTGCAAATACTGTAAAAGTGGAAATTTTCACGGCATTGAAATTTTCACGCATTTCGTGCAACCAGAAACTAGCGCGAGAATAAAAGCATGCAAATATTTTTGCTTGCTGTATGTTCTAGTAGTTGATGACTTGATTTGCAGAATTAAAAACAAACGAAACTCTTCTTGCCCAGCCAAGCACAATAAAAATTAGTCACGCAAAAATATCCACTTTTAGAGTAGAGCATTGCATGGGCTGTCTTCTGCTTGGACATCAATAAACCCAACCATCACAGAACTCACCCAAGGGGTTGTCAAAGTTCTTCATAGCAGCACCAACAGCTCTTTCCAGCTGAATCACGTTCAAACCATCATCAAGCGTCTGTTTCAAGCAACAATAACCATCGATACATGCCACTTTATCATTTGCATACATTTCAAGTCATCTTGTATTAAAGAAAGCAGAACTAGCACAAAGGGGGGGGGGAGGGAGATGGGGAACATCAGTCAGCTTCAGTGCAAACTTGTGTATGTTGCAGAGTTAAAAGATTTGATATATTCTTTACAACAATGAAGTAATGATTAAGCCACCATTAGACATCATAAAGAATCTAAACCAGCTAAACCACTCAACTTGATGGGAATTTCATTCAATTTATCAAAATAAAAAAAATAAGATATCCTCTCTATTTTTTTTTCTTTTACAGTTTATGGGTCAATTTTTAATCAGCAAGCAGCATAAACATTACCATTCATTTCAAATTCAAATCCATGTGCATGCATTCTCAGACAAAATTTGCATTTACTGTCCAATCTATTCACGTAGTAATTGATCAAGAGCAGCAAGAAGAACTACAATAGTGAGGGGATGCTGTGAATGCAGTGTGCACTCGAATATTATTCCCATGTCCATTCCCTCATTGTATTCATTATAGCAGTATACCCACCTTATTGTTGACAATCACTTCCATGGATAGTGAATTGTTCTCAACCACACGCTTGATCGCATCAAGTTTGATCCACAGGTTATTCGTGTTGAAGATTCTGGTGGATAATGTAGTTACAGATACAAAAGTTAATGAAAATTTTAATGGTGGAAATAATTTGGTATTCAGTTAAAACTTTATTTTGTTTTAATCCATATCCAGCAGTACAATATAACAGACCTTTTATCTGAAAAAGCTGTAAGTTTGTGCAAATATGGCGAACTCTTGGCAACTTCCACAAAATACTCAGAGACATTACATGTTTGTTTGTTTTTTTTTAGGACAAAGCATGATAATAACAGCCTGTGATTGCCACATATGCAAATATTGACATTCATTGTGCTTTTCAATGCAATGATTCTCTGTACCCTATGTAATCCTGGGCAAGGAATTATCTGTTCAGATTCAATCACTACACACATTACTACCAAGAAGCATTTGCCTGCTACATACAGTATCCGGTGACATAAAAGTGTGAAAAAAACAAGCAAACACAAAACCAAAGTCAAACAAACATGAAAAGAGCAAATTCAAAACATAAGAGTTAAAAAACACTTTCACATAAAGCATCACACTCCTGTGTCGGACGATTTTTTTTTTTCTATTTATCTTTTTATTTGTGTGTGTGTGTGTGTGTGTGTGTGTGTGTGTGTGTTTGTGTGTGTGTGCGTATGTGACTGAGTGTCAGTGTGTGCACAATGACTCTCTTTTATGTATATGCTCTTGTAAGTGAGAATGAGTTACATGATTAAATACGCGATATTCAAGGGATATATGTTTGGCATATGTCAATATTTTCTCGTGAAGGAATTGTCAGTGGAATTGATTCATAATTGAGTTATTTATGTTGAAGAGAGATTATTTGCAGTATATACTGAAAAATGGATTTGTTTGTGTTTTTAATTGTATTTGTATCGTTTTTTGTTCATGTTACACCCAGAATGGGTTGATTCATAACTGATTTGAATTAAATAAAAAAATATCAAGGAAAAAAAATAGTGACTCTTGCTGCCATTCCATAAAATTCACAATTTTCATGTGGCATGTGTTTATTCTCATCAATTGGTCATGTTTCAGTTCTCCTAAAATGGTGATTCACTGCTTGGTAAGGACATCACTGCAGCAATGGTCAAATTTTGCTGTTAGCTCCACAAACAATACTTAAAAAACAACTTGTTTCCACACATTGAAAACTAATCTGGTCACCTCTTGTTCAGTCTCAGACCGAAAAAGAACCCTAAACAAACAAAATGTAATTTTGCAAATTCTTTACTAAAGTAAATTCTCATAACAACTTACTTGAATTTTGTCACAGACTTGAATTCATCCACCTGAAAATGGACAGATGATGGAAACAGAGGTGCTAAGTGAATGACAATTTTAGCAACTGTATTATGGTGCCAACATACAGTCACAAACAGCATCTCTCCATGCTCCCTGCAATAGGAGAGACACATGTATCATCTTACATTTATTTCCGACATATCTCTCATTTTCAGCTTCTTTAGAAAGAAAATTTTTTAGAAAATGTTCTGAAATAATGCACTTTTTACATGGAGATATGCTACAATTATTTGGTTTTCTAGTCAACAATAGTTCAAACTGGGTCTCCTTTTTTCACAATGTGTTTCACATACAAAAACTAGAAATGTCGCTTTGGCGACTGGTATGCCTCCGCCATAATGCATGATTTTCCCAATAGGTCTAGATAGTACATGTGGACAATGTGTGATTACATTTTCACAAAATTGGCAAAATATTGAAATGACAAGTTTGTCACAAATGTGTTGAATGTTCACCTTCCTTGACCTAGGTTTAATTGGATGAATAGGAGAGCATGTATCTAGGGATTTTGACCCATTCATACATTTAGGCATTGAGTAATTTTCAAGGTACAGGTGTGGAGAAAAAGTGCAATTTCTGAATTGAATAGTAAATTGTTACCATTTTCATCTGGCCCTTGACCCTAAAATTCATAAGATAATCACTTTCAGGTAGAACATGCATAATATGTACTACGTTTCAAGATAACTTGAGCCACTTCCGAGACATGGAGGAAAAAGTTAGTTCACCACTTTCACTTGATCTTTGACCTTTTGACCTTTGAGGCAAAAAAAGAAGAAAAAAAAAACTTTCCAGAGAATTTCGAGTAGGTTACACATGTATGCATACACCAAGTGTAAAACTAGAAATGTCGCTGTAAAGCGACTGGTTATACCCCCGCCAAACAACATTTCATAAGCTTTGGTCAAAAAACTGAGGAAGTAGTTAAATCCGCAACATCTTTCCTTGATCTTCTGCCATTAATATGCCATTACCATGGCAACGTACTTTCGGGTACTGTCGAAAAATGCGTCTTGCACATCTACAACCTAAGGCACACATCTGTACCAAGTTTCATGGAAATTGGGCAAAAACTGAGGAAGTAGTTTGCAACACAAAATTTTCCATCATTTTGGCTCATAATATGTGAGCGTGTTACCATGGCAACATACTTTTTGTAACTGTCAAGAAATGTGTCATGCTGACCTATATCCTAAGACAAACATTCAATATGAATTCCATGAGAATTGGAAGAACACTGATGAAGCAGTTTTGCCATGAAGCATTTTGCCCTATATTTTACCAATAACATGCCGTTACCATGGCAACGCACTTTTTGCCACTGCGGAAATATGTGTCTTGCACATTAACATATTCAGATGAACATCTGTACCTAATTTCATAAAAATTGATCAAAAACTGTGGGAGGAGTTCGCGACGCAAGATTTGTACCCATTTTTGCCCATAATATGCCGTTACCATGGCAACGTACTTTTGGGTACTGTCAAAAAATACGTCTTGCACATCTACAACCCAAGGCACACATCTGTGCCAAGTTTTATGGGAATCGGTTGAAAACTGAGGAAGTAGTTCGCGACGCAAGATTTGCAACGGACCGACCGTCCGACCGACCGCCCGACCGCCCGACCGTTAGCTGATTCCGATATACCCCCTTCAAACTTCGTTTGGCGGGGGTATAAAAAAAAAATAACCCTGCTGGCATTGCATGACAGGAGGGAAATAGTAAAATTTTGTTGCACTTGACCTTTGACCCCTGACCTTTGACCCCATGAACCCTACATTCTCTAGATAATCACTTCCAGTCAGTATATGTATATACTATGTTCCATGAAGATACCTTGAACAATTTTCCAAGGTATGGAGAAAAAAAAAAGAAGTTTTAATATTTTTACTTGACCTTTTGACCTTTGACCTTTGACCTCATGACCCAAACTTTCACCGGAGAATCTTAATTGGGTAATACATGTATACACTAAGTTTCAAGAAAATATCTTCAGGCATTCAATAGATATGGTGGAAATAGTGAAATTTTATGTATTTGACAATGAACTTTTGACCTTTGACCTCATGACCCAAACTTTCACCAGAGAATCTTAATTGGGTAATACATGTATACACTAAGTTTCAAGAAAATATCTTTTGGCATTCAATAGATATGGTGGAAATAGTGAAATTTTATGTATTTGACCTTGACCTTTTGACCTTTGACCTTGGGCATGTGCACCCAAAAGTTGATAGGCACAACTTCACCCCCTAATACACATACATGCCAAGTTTCATTAGGATACCTCAACAGGTTTTGATAGTTACCTTGTCCACAAAATTCATTACGGACGGACGGAAGGACGGACGGACGGACAACCCGAAAACATAATGCCTCCGGCACCACTTCGTGGCGGAGGCATAAAAAAAGAAAAACGAAAACATTCTTAGTATATCTCCATTTTGTTTCATGAAGTTTGGTCACCATATCCAAGGTATGGCATCATTTTACATAAAGACACCATTTACAAGATTTAAACCATTCTATACACAACATGCTCAATCAACTTTGGGTTTTGCCTTGAGAGACAAAATGAATACATCTACATTAGCAACCTCACAATGAATATCTGCCAGCACACTGGAAATAGTCACCAAACTATGAGTGACATGAGCAGTTCCCATGGTAACTGCATTAACTATACTGTTACAGCTACTACAAGTTTAGAACAAAGTGAGACTCAGAAACAGGATGGTAAAATAAGTCAATTTTAATGGTAGACTGAAATACTTACATGCCACTTTGGGACCTGAGCTATCTCCAACAGCCTCAATTTGTTGTGGTACTGAATCAGCGTCCCACCCTAAAACAAAAAATTGTGTTGAAAGAAAAGAAAAGAGAGCATGACATTAAATCTCAAGAACCAAACTGAGTTGAAAGTTTCATTTCAGGACTTTTGTTGGAATGTAAAAAAGTCAACTTAAAAATCCATCGACTATGGAACACAGTTTACTGTGATCCCCCACTTCTCAAGTAATTGCTTTTACAATTATATATTGCCATAAGAACATGGCCTTCATTTATATTTGGATGGCCTTCATTTATATTTGGATGAAGTTAACTGATCTTGACCAACAAATGATGACTGACATTAACCCTTTCAGCACAAAAGAAACATTTTCCAATTCATCTCAATTATTTGGGGTTGAATCAACAAACCTCCCCCAGCCACAGAACAGGCCAAAAAGTCTGGCCTGGTTAACTTTAAACTTTTCGGTGACATTCTTATGCTTTCCATTATAGATGATTCAATTCCAAAGCGCTACTGTCTCTGTCATATGTCTACTGGGGTACACTACTGATTTCTACCCCAAAACTAGTTGTAAGAACTTTCATAATTGTAGGAATTAATAATTTGGGGATGGTATGTACAATGCATATCATCTGTAACAAAAACACTAGAGATAAAATCAGATAAAATGCACACATCAGAGCAGCATCAAACTCGTTCACACCCACACACAACTCGCACATACAAATGCGAACAAACATCCTTTCAAACGAGCAACCTGCTGGGCCACAGATTGGGTTCAAGCCACCTATACATACAACTCTTGGTGGCATACCTTGACATCCGCTCTCGTCTTGTCTGTGACCTCCATCACCATCTCCCTGTTCTTCTCATTCATCAGCAAGGTCAGGATTCCTGGTAGCAACGAAGGCTAAGGATACATTTCTAATTCTCTTAACCCTAAAAAGGTGGGGGGATGTGAATCAACCCCCCTAAACATTTTTCCCGACTATTCCACCGCGCGAAATTTTTTGACCGCGCCATTTGCTGACTTTTTACTCTCAAGTCTTGCACATCTTTTGACACCATTTTCGCGAAAACTGCACATACCATTGTGACGCTGCACGACCTTTTATACATGCCTGTCAGACTGAAAATGGCTAAAAAAAGTGATTTTGTGTACAAAGTCTATGCAAATAGAGTTTTCTCATCTTTTACAAAAAGATATGATTATTTTCACTTTCAATGGCTAAAATCAATTTTAGCATAATTATGCTTAAAATAGGTTCTGTAATAAATTTTGTTGGGAAAAAACAAAAGGTCGAAAAACAGAGAAACTCATAAGAAATTCTTAAAACAATAGAATACATAAGAAATTAACTTTGATACCAGATTTTTTTCGAGTACATTGTTACAGATGCTACAAAGAATGTTATCACCAAAAATTAGGATTCTAGGAGCGTCACTTTCTTATTGAGAGCAAAATGTATGATTTTATGCATATATTAGTATAACTAATTAACGTAATGAAAATTTCCATTTCTTTTTGTATAGTTTGGTAGATTACGCCTCAGGTAATGCGTGTACCAATTTTCATGGCGATTGCGCGATCAACGGCTAAGATCTCAGGGGGGTTGAATCAACCCTCCCCCGGCTACAGAACACCCCAAAAAGCCTGGCCTGGTTGGGGTTAAATCCATTCCTAAATCAAAATGAGGCCATCTTTAGATAGATTATGACTTTTTGAGTCGACCATAATTAATTACCTGCCATGAGGCGATAATTAAAAATGATGCATGGCCTAAAAAAAAAATTCAAATTTATCTCAAATGCTAAAAAAACTAAAGTCATGTTGTATTTGCTCATTCATACATTGTATTTTCAAAGGATACGGAGATCGACGGTGGCTCCCTGGTTGTCAATGTTCGCCAGAAAGAGGTACTCCTTGCCTTGCCGAATGAACTGGTCTAAAAGCCCCGAATTGTAGAATGACTCATAGATATCACCGTGACCAGGTGGGTACCAGCTGTTCAGAACAAACATCAGAGAAAGAAATGCGATGAGTTGTTTATTTTGAGGGAGTTTCATTAAGTTAATCTCGGGAAAGGACTTATGAATAGCATTTACAATACCATTGCCTTGGAGAATATCTTAAAATTGTACTAAAAAAAGTCTTGAATGTTTTACTTTTATAAGCAGATTCATACATCTGAACATACACAAAATATATTGAATTTCACACTTATGCTCTTTACACTCATTACATAGTGCATTAGTGCATTAGAATCAATCTCACAAGTTCTAATTGTATACTGTATACGTTCTAATTACATACTGTATTCGTGATCGTGGAGTCCTCTACTGAACAGAGAAATGTAACAACATGTACATCACATTCATATCGGCATTACAGTCATATCGCGTGTTTTTAATTTCGCGAATAGCAGGTGTCTCGCGAAATTCGTGAAAATAACAACCTCACGTAATATTCGGCGTATACAGTAAACTGTACACACAGTGAAGTCAGGACCATTGTGCACCTGTGTATTTGCTTGAATAGTAGAATGGAAAGTGCAGAAGAGAAATGGGAAAGAATATAGTGTAGTCTCTAACACATGGCATTTTCACAATTTGCTATAAGGTCTTTTGGCAAATTCAATTAACTATCCAATGACCCAATCAAGTGTATGCAGTTGTATTCATGCCCAAAAAATTACCGAATCCCGCTTGCAACCAACATCAAGCCACATAAGTCGGTTGGTAGGACTTTGTATGTTTCATCTGCCCACAGAAGATGAATTAATTTCTCTATATAGGTGCATACTTCCATTAATATTTTTTTACCATTTTGGTGTTATTACATATTTTTCCATCATACTAAGGATCAAAAAGCTGTTTCTAGTAACAATTTTGACCACTCACAGTAACTACCACTCACTCACACTATTCACAGTAATTTTCACATAAACTGATGACAATTTCCATAATTCCACTAACAAATATGACTACAGTACAAATGATGAGATTTGTCCAGACATTTGTCTAATCAAGGAGAATATTTTCCAGCCATACAACTTACTTTTCTAGGTTATTTCCACTCATGCTTGAGTCTTTTGCAATGGGCAAAAGAGATTCCTTGTTTATCCTTGGATATCTATATTGGAGAAGACATGAAATGTTGATCATTCATAAGATAAATAACAATAAAATTGAGATATGAGTAAGTATGAATCACTTTGGTGACTTGCCACATTTACAGCCTTGAAGCAACATTTGCCTAAAAATTTCAATGTGGTAGAGGTATACAATAAGTTTGGATTGGGCAAGAATATCCACAGTAAATTCGTTGTGCATACTAACTCACAAACTTTTGTAAGGGCGAAAGATATTGCCTTGCACAGTGATAGCCATACGCTCTGTATGTGCTGTGTGTCAAATGGTACACATGTAACCATAAAGTTAGTCATGCAATTTGCTCGAATTTATGAATATTTAGGAGTTTTAAATGTGGAACTGATCTGCAAAGAACAAAATATCAGTGCTCTAATTTGTGATTCATATGTTTGTATTTTATGGCCTTCATGTAAGGGAAGGTCAATTACACTATTTTGCCACAAACACATCCAAAGACTTATTTTCTTTGTTTTGCCCCTCCTGACATGATCAAATACCAAGCAGTTACTTGATTTTTTGATTAAAATGTCTCGCATTATTTGGCATTTTAGACATTATTCTCAAATTCTTCACATAATACGGTGTAGCCATGCAACGAAATAGCAATTTTACTGTTCTAACACTCTGTATTAGAAGAAAAAAAAAAGAGGGGGGGGGTATCAAACACATAGATTCTCCAGTAATTTCTTTCTCTGCTTCAGTTGATGCCATATCAAAATCATGAAAGTGATAAAGCAAGGATAGCCCTTCGGCTCGTAATGAAACCCTAAACGACAGGTGACATTTGTTTATCAACTTTCTGATATATTCACATTAGTATATTTCAAGACAGTTGCTCTCACAGCTGTTTCTTTATCAAATGAAACTTGTAAACACTTTCTTGTCTTGCTCATGACTTGCAAAAATCCATGCCCATATTGGCCACATTTGATCCTCAAGTTTATGAATTTGAAGCCTGGATCAAAGCTTGTTTATTGCCCAAGGAAGTGACATCTTTTCACGACATTTGCATTTCCCTTCATTTCCCGTACAAAAGTAAAAGTTAATAATTGATTGAATTAACTAATTCTAAGGTTATCAAAATAGATCATGCCCCTAGGATACAAACAAAATCAATAATGGAAGCAAGCTTCATTGACCCTGCACTGTCAGTAGGTGAAAAGTGCCTTTCCCTGGGAAAAGAGAATTGTGATACCCCACTGACGATGACTTAGTTTTTCCTAGGACAACAACAACAACAAAAGAGAATGCAAGTAGTCACAACCTAAATAGTATTGTGCAATTGTTATGCAGTAAACATTATACATATGCTGACTTCTATAGGAGAGCATATCAAATACTAGGAATAATCAAGGGGTCTTAAAAGATTCTAAACTTCACTGATCTGTCTAAAAATGTTTTATTACATGGATGAAAATTTCAAGCACTCAAAACATCTAATGAAACATTCAAATATGTAGATGATACCACACAAAATATGGTATACCCTGTAAATCACAAATTTTCACATTTTCAAAGCATTCCACAAAAAATTTCCATCAAATTACTCTGTCATAGCATCAGTCAAGAACAATACCAGACCATTATTCAGCAAAGATTGTCAAAACTAGACAGCTAATGTTGTTGTATCATGTCTTCACTAAAATCACTTCTCCCATAAATGAAGGGTAGTCAGTAATGCTGGTACTGTATATGCTATTGCGTACAGATATTTTCACGAATGACCAGGCCATAGACATTTTCGCGAGATTTTGTTTCGCGAATTGATGCTGACACTTGCGTTAATGCACTATTAACAGGGCACATGGATACATTTTTGCGTGTTGTTAAATTTGCGATACAACTGTGATTTGCGAAATTCGCGAAAAATTAAACCCTCGCGAAAATAACAGCTTATACAGTATTAAATGGGATTCAAGTTTTCTGTGTATCATCTGTCCTGTCTGCAGCAGTGTACCTGCAGCCCTCTTACCTTGCCCCCCCCCCCCCCCCCCAAGGAAGGTGGTCATCATCTACCCAAAACATTTGCCAGCATCCAACTTTTCTCTTACCTGCTCTGCATAAACGTGTGGATGTCCACATTCATGGTGCCGTACTTTCTCAGCACTTTCTTGGTATCTTCGTCCGTGTTGAAGGAGTTCATTAACACCAGTGGTACACTGCAGCCGTACGTTTTGTTCAAATTCTGTAAGAAGGAGATGATCATGAGGTAGTATGTAATAGGGTAAAAAAGAATATTTTAGCACAAGTCGTTTTTCGCACTTGGCAGTGTAGAAAACGAGTTTCGCATGTGTTTAATTCCATGGAATAAAGACATGCACTGCTGGAACAGTAGCAACCCAAAATATTTGAGTGCTTTTATTTTTGTGCTGGTTTCCAGTTGGGTAAAATGCGCTGCAAAAAATTTCCACTTTTACAGTACACACTCCCACATAAATCATTCCTTTTCAAAACTTGTACCATTGAAAAATGTGCTTGTTAACAAAGAAGTTTCAGAATCAATGTGTATTTTATATATTGGTAAAGCAAGACATTTTCAAGACACTTGAAGATGATTCAAATTTCTAGGTAAAAGACTCATGAATAATGTTCTTAAATGATTCCTCCGATAAATTAACTTGCTTAAGTGACTCTCTGCTTTCAGAAAAAAAAAAACCCACCCAAATATATAATATATAACTTAAGAAAGGTCTGTAACTACTCACTACTGTCAAGTAAAATACTTTCATAAACCTAAACTGAGAAAGTAAAGTTCAAATAATATTGATTTGCCTATCAGTAAAAGACAAGTCCAAATACACTAAATGCCAAAAACCAAAACAGCTTATGATTTTGTTTTCAAATGACAACATAACAACAAGGTCTTAAGCCACATTTTATACCATGTTTGACATAAGAGGCAAGCAAAAGAATTCTCAGAAATCCACGAGAAATCACCTCAATTTGCCTGACGGTCAGGTCGAGGAAGGTCAGTTCGTTGCGGACACTGATGACACTTTTGGGCCCAGTACAGCCCATGCTGGTCCCAAGGCCACCATTGAGCTTGATGACCACCAACTTGTCCAGGTACTGCTTGGCCATAGCTGGGTCAGAGTTGGGCAGCTGGTTGTATGCAATAACCTGCAGTGGTCAACAACACATTGGAATAGGTTTACAGTTCACAATAAAAAAAATTAAAAAAAAAGAAATTAAACTCCCCCTTGTAAATACTCCATATGATCCTATCATATCAA
Organism: Diadema setosum; assembly: GCA_033980235.1. NCBI lineage: Eukaryota > Metazoa > Echinodermata > Echinoidea > Diadematoida > Diadematidae > Diadema > Diadema setosum. The sequence goes on along the minus strand of CM067059.1, from coordinate 36,250,050 downwards.
GTTGAAGAGCTACAATCACTCGCAATAAAAATGTAATCATATGAAGCCCTTATACTGTATACACCATATATTCAGCGAGTCTAAATTTTTGCGAATCGGACTTCCCAACAATTTGTGAGTGGTTAAATTCGTGATCATGGAGTACTGTACTGTACGAAGAAAGTATATGTGTGCATCACATTCATATCGGGATCAGAGTCATTATTTTCGCATGTCTTTAATTTCAGGAATAGCACCTGACTCACAAAATTCGAGAAAAATAAAAACCTCACAAAATATTCCGCATATACAGTATGCAAAGTAAGTGGTCGAGAGTACATTGCACTAGATAATATGTATAATCAGCCTATTAAGCAAACTTCGAATTCACTGTGGCCAAGAACATAGGGGGAGGGGGAGAAAAAGTATGAAGATCTCCTCAGGATGGGTGGCTCAGACTACCTTACACACTGTGGGAAACCCCATCATCCAACTTGTTTTTGTATTTTGTTTTAGAACACTGTTCAAGAATAAAAGACGAGACTCCTTTTCAATCTTCTTCTTTTGGCATAGTTCAATGTGTCTGGTAGATATTGTTTGCTAACTATTGCATTAAAGTAACCTGGGGTGAACAATGTTTTCTGGTGTGTGGGTGAATGGTCGGGTTAGCACCTTGCTCTTTGGAATGAATGAACAAAGTACATAGGATCTCTTATGTGCGTGAATTGTGACTCCCTCACATATGGGACCTCCATTCAGTGTCCTTTTAGATGAACAGTGTTTTTTGCTCTTTACCAAACAGACAGTATGATTACACACAACATTGCTCAGTCTGACTCAATGGGAATCGAAAACAAGTCATTTGATTGTAAGGCAGACATGCTAACAACTGAGCCACATCACTGCCCTCCCTTTTTAGACGGACAACCATCACATGGTGCAACCATGGAAATCAAAACAAAACAAACGTCTAGAAACGTTCAGAACATGATGTGATGCAAAGCTTCAGTAATCATCTCACTTGACTACACACATCGGGAAACACTGTGAAAATTTGTCAGCAAGACCAATTTACCGCATCTCCCGGTGGCGGTTGGATGTCATCCCATTCTACTGCCGGACCGGAGCTGGCTTCCTCCAAGAATTGAGCAAACAGACGCTGGAAGGCATCAAATTCCTTCTGAACTGACTGCAAGAGGGGAAAAAAAAGAAAGATAGATAAAGATGACAGATAAATTGCCCTACATCGACGTACTTATTTACGTCGATGTAGGGCAATTTGTTAATCAGTTGCATTAAAAAAAAATTGACAGAAGAGTTTCATGAATTTCTAAGATGACACAGTTACAATGAAGAGCTATGTGTATCATAAAATGTTCATGCTGTAAATATGCATGCACCATAAAGCAAAATATTCCTTCATAGCTTTCCTACAACGATGCACGGAAATTCATAATTATATGAGAGAAAATGACTTTTTGGAGTCAATCCAAAATTTCTTGCTGTACTGTATTCAAGTGCCGCCTCAGCACAGGTTGATAACTTTGGTGCAGGAGTGTGATTTGATGTGCAATTTGGCATCTGGGACCTTTTAGGCCATCACAGAAGAGTTTGGTATATTCTCCATGTTTGGTACTTAAAAAAACAAAACAAACAAACAAACAAACAAAACACATATGCACACCAATCTGTTTCTCCTAACCACAACCATACTTTATACAGCTTGCTGCATCACCCTACCCATGAAACTACGCTTTTAAAATCAACTTGTGCATCTCAAAATGTGCTTTGAATGGGACCTATAATCACAAGTGGTCACTGCACCTTGCTATGCCAAATCCTACTCACAGCAGCAGGTCTAACACCCAAATATAAACTACAGGCCATTGCCAGTCCCAAATTTGCACACCTACAGGAGTGAACTTTCAAGCCATACTTGTGGGGAAAATATGTGCCCCACAACAAGTGCAATGGAAAAAGTATGAAGAAAAATTGAAAGGTATCTTACATCTTTCTCATCGGGAGCTGCTGTGTCCAATAGCTTGGACAGCTCCGTCGCTAGGTGATGCTCTGCATCTTTCCGGGCCTGGGAGTGGAACTCCGTCTGGCTCTGACTTCGCTTCAGCCCCTGTAAGCATACACACCAACACATACAGCATGGAGATAGAAAGAGACACAGATGGAGAGACAGATAGATAGATAGATAGATAGATAGATAGATAGATAGATAGATAGATAAATAGATAGATAGATAGTTAGACAGATAGATAGACAGATAGAGAGGAATGAAGTGTGAGGGGGAATGACGGGGGGGGGGGGGGGGAGGGGCGGGGCAGAGAGAGGAAAAAGACATACAGAGAGTCACAGACAGAAAAAAAAAAGTGTTAGGATGTGGAAATTTGCAACCATGTTCCAAAAACATCCATAAACTTTCAAGGCATTTAGCTACTTTAGCTGTAACCAGAAATTAACTGCGGTCCTGATCCATACAGCAGTTTTGCAAAACTGTACACATTACCTACATTTGCAGTTCCCATGAAGCAGCCAGTGACGTTACACTGTATGGTATTTCAAAACCTGTTGCTTATTCTCTGTTCCTCGTGGGCAATGTTTTGACTATGTGCTAACATAAGCAATACATCAAAAAAGTATAACATTTACAAAACATAGCAAAACATGGCAAAACAGACAAGTGTAGCATAACATGGGAAAACTGAGAGGAATATAACATGTCCTACTACAATACAGCAGAACACACAGCACGAACAAATACAGCATGACACCTAGTACTATAATAGCAGATAAACCGAACTTACCAGTATAAATGCATTGCCTACAAAAGTGCATCGCAGAGAGGTTAATGTGCTAACATTTCAATTTACAAATAACACTGTACAGCAACAAGAGATGTATTTTGATAACATATACATGTCTGTGAATCAATGGTGGAAACACAGGCTGTTAAATTTGTGCTATGAATGTCATTATACTTGTGATGTTTGCCTTCATTCAGCATTCAATCAAATTCTATATTTGCAGTACTGTACTAGACCCTCGAGAACATGTAGTAAATCCATCACTCTATTGACAGAGACATTAATTTCAAATTACATGCATCAATTTTCCTTTAAGTTTGCTCTGCACACATCAATAAAATGAAAGTTTAATAGACAACAGCTGACATAGTGCATGTCTATGGCGTCTGTTCAACTTAGATCTACAATGCTTACATGTGACACAGCACTTACACACATGTACCCAGTATCACTAATTAAAAGCAATATGGTAAGAATAATAAATAACAAACCATCTACAAGCACAATGTAAATGGATAATTTTGATTACCGGTATCCATTTTTTAGCAAAATTTGCACACACCCATTAATTATCTTCTCCGTGGTGTTGCAGACATGTAAACAATCCAGCGAATATCTCAATGACATCTCATAGAAGCATAGAATCAATTGATCTAACCTCATTTTTCACTGCATTTACACTTATCCCAAGTTTACTACATGATCAACACTAAGACAGATACTGGCAATGTGGTCTGCATTATTTCTAATTGCGAACTGGTACTTTCTTATGATTAAACAAGTACCCACATTCACTAAAGATTAATGTAGTGGCACGGAACTAGCAGTCAAGCAATGGATTGTAGGGTTTGATAGGTGATCCATATACTATTAGCAACTCAATGCCTACCATAGGCCTACATCAAAGAGAACATAAAAACCTGTTAGCCTGCTAGAGGCAGAAATTCACCACGATGAAAGGAAAAATTTCCTTAACAATGTGCAAATGAGCACTGAACTGGCTTATTGCTTATGACACAAGGTCTAGGTACAGGAAGTTCATTTAAGCAGCACAGGGGATATAGGCGTATGATAACTGCAGGTTAGAGGGAAAACTGTACCGTATGCCCCCCCCAAAAAAAAAAAAAAAAAAAAATTACAACAGGACCCCTTGCAATGATATCTTTGAAAATAGTGAATCAATCCAAATACAAATTCAGGGTATGTAACTATAATTCATTGCCCACATCTTACAGAAAACCCCATTCGATTTGCTTCAGTGGTCAGAGAGAAATGAGGAATTTTGCAGAGGATAACAGGAATCTCTTCCCTCCAAGTTCTGTCTAGTGTACTCACACACAAGAGCATCGGAGTGCTAAACTTGGAAGAATCAGACTCATGACATGCCTTACAACAATCCACATTTCTCTGTGACCAATTAACCAAACTGAATGGGGTTTTCTGCAAAAAGAGCTAAGATGTTATATCTTAAGACCCTGAAGTAGCATTTAGACAGTTTAATCACACTGGGTGTTATCAATGCAAAAATCCGATTGTATTTCTTTTTTTTGGACATACTGTAGATTCTCTGTAAGATACCTTGGCAGACAGCACTACAAAGTAAGATAACACCTCTTTCACTGCATCAAAAAGTCTCATCACCATGAAAATGGTGAAATTTGGGGAATAAACAACCAAAAAGAAAAAGGCGAAGAAGAAAGAGATGGCCTCAGGGACACAAACTAAAGCACCTTGTACAAGCACCCACAGTCTTCCAAAACAGTCGAGTTCCCCTTGAGCAGTCTAACCAGTCATGAAGCCATGTGCCTGACACGTACAGATTCGACACTTGTGACAGAACTTGTTTGAAATCATGCATTGTGCCAGGGTAATGCGCAATTCTAAATGCGTTTAAAGTGATATGGCATTCAGATATTTAACCCATAAACTGCTGAGGTTATTTTTAGCATTTCTCGTATTTGGGCCACACAAACGGCTCCTTGCAGATGGCTAGAGCTGCAAACAAAATGGTCTGGCTAATTAAAGCTCCACCTCCTAATTCATGTTTTAGTTAAGTCAAACTGTTAACACTATCAATAAAAACCCAGAAGAGAGCATAACTTGATCATGTCGACAAATACCTCCACATGATTTTGAGATAAGTACTGTAAAACCAACAATTTTTACCTGCATGAAACTTTTGCAAATTTTGCAAACCAATACTTTGCAGAAGTAAAATGCAGTTTTTGTCTACTCTGATGCAGAGGCAAGGCTAACACTGGATAGAAATACATGTACAATGCAGTATGTCATTTCCAGTGCATGTTTAAGGTACACTCGGGAGGAATGAACAGTGTTCCCTTCCAAGTAAATGGAATTGATCCAATTCATACAGTACATACTAGTATGCACACATGTGTGCACAATACAGTTCAGGTCTGGCTGAGCACTTGGGAAGTCAACTACTACAATTTGTACTACGTATATACTCACAGTGTGCATTGTTTTTTTCGTTTGTTTTATAACTACACTTATTTCATAGTACACTGTAGCGTGCATTCAATTTCATATGTTTCATATTGACTAAGTGGGTGTTGAACCAATACCTCCATTACAAGTACCTGATACATATACAATGGAGTATTCTTGTGATTTTTTTTTTTTTTATGATCTGCAATTCCTGAAAGTTTCATGCCACAAAAAAGGCTGTCTGCTCCAATTCGCAGAAGATTCCACAAATATTTCAAGTTTTACAGTATGTTATTTGAGCTCTTCATACATACGTATACAAAAGTTATGGTCTGAAACCACTAACGAATGAGAACTTTTGCAAACCTGCAAGGGCTCAGTGACTCAATCCATCATGAAATAGAGATTTCAAAAAGAAAAGAAAATACTTGCCTGGGACGGGGCATACTGCATAATGGAAGCCAAAGTATCTTGCTGACTGCTGGGCATAGTTGAGTCTTCATGAAACAACAAAGCTAGATATAGCTATAAAATCAAAGAATTTCCACCTGACCATCAAATTTGTTCCCTTGACAGCATGGAGCAAACACTAACCCTAGGACCCGGTCTATAAATGCAGCTACTACTGTACTTTAAGAAGTTTGAGTTGGGGAGAAAAAAAAAAAAAATGGGAAGGGGCATCAGACACCAGTGAGCACCTACAGCATATGCAGGAAGCATATGATCCAACCGAAGCAAAAGGCTACAGAATGGACTATACTATCATAAAAACTCCTTCTTGGGACCAGAGTAGGCAATGTGAACATTGACCGCTAGAGATAGCATGGCTCCTCAAAGGGTCAACATCCACTCTGTACATGTCTGCCTTGCTCAAATTTGCAAAAAGTCAAGCCTAAACTGAAATAGAAGAAAAGAATATAGCATCAGCTGACCCTTTAAGCAAAGTCTAAACTCCAAGCAGATCAGGCCTGCCTTTCAAAAGAGTGAACGCTCATTCACCCATAGAAGAAAGGAATGATACTTACGTGTAGCTGCGGATTGTGAACTAAGTACACACATCACAAGAAACCCCTCCCACCCCCCCCCCCCCACCCCCAGACATGCAGACAACCCTGCCCTCCCCTATCCCGCCTTCTTATCTTTTAAGGTGACAAGACTGATAAACATGGTGATGCAATCAATGTTTGCTTCAGCACTTGGACAAAAGTTTGCAGTATCATCACACTGATGTTCTTGGCACTGTCCTACCAAATTTCAATGCCATTTTATATCTTACTTGAACACCATAATGTTCATCTAGCCACTGAGGGGTCACAGTGTCTATAGTCTAATACCACTATTTTCATGACTGGTAAGCACACCTGTAGTACTCTGCTTTTTTACACTATACTTCAGTTCTAGATAATTCAATTTCATGTTACTGTATTTTGATACCTTCAGGGCTGCCAACAGTCACTCATCATAATTGGGAAGATGCCAAAGAGCTATCAATTAGAGGGATAATTTTGTGCTACATCAGACCTAGCAAATCTCCTGCATTAGGCATAAAACTCGCACCTCAGGAATTCCTTAATGCTGCGTTTACACCACATTCCTGGTGGCCACGGCAGCCCCGTTTGTCTGAAACATAATGCGCCGTGGGTAGATATATAAGACATTCTCCTGTTTTCCCACCTCTTCGTATTTTGGTCTTGTTCGTTCCAGTCCTCACCCCGGTGAACATAAGTAGCTATCAGATGCTGTTCTCACAGCATCTGGTCAGGCTAAAGACTATCAATATTTTCCACTGCGGTCCGCTACGGACCACCTCCAAGTTTTGTTACAGCCTATTACGTCACCTTTTGTTGCATTCACCCCATTTCATTATGGCATACAAGGTTTCTCATTAGCATCGGGACTGTCGTGGCAAATTTTTGACAGTTTAAAAATCTGACACGGCATCCATGGCAATCATGGCCAGTCTTTTTTGCCTATTCTGTCTCACCGCAGTGTCTCACGTCCATCCCGTTTTGTCCACTGTGGCCTGAAGTGTGCCTGCCGTGGGCGCGAGGAACATGGTGTAAACGCAGCATAAGAAAATCACTTTCTTTGTGAGCCCATCATAAATCATGCAAATTCATAGATTGAGACGAATCTCATTCCCCTATTTAATCTTATTTGAAAGGATCAGTAGCACTGTGTCACAATGTGTCACATAGACTGGAGCCCCACCATTCCTCAAAATACTCTCGAGTTCAACAAAAGGGTGTGTCGGCAGCGCGCTGGTTTTCATACTTTTTCTTGTAAATAAAAACAATAATGGTACAATGTAATAATGACAAGGGTGTGTTGGGAGCATTGCAATGTCTTAAACCAGGGATGTGTGAGGGAGACACTTCAATGCTAAATTAACATAAACTATCTGCAAATGATTGCAGCTGATGCATGTTCTCTGTGACAGTGTCTGACGCTGGACACAAAATATCATGACTTTGAGTCTCCAGATCAAGTGCTGTCTGTCTAATATCCTTAGTGTCATTTCTGGAGTACGTCTGATCAGTTCTGGTGGAATGTTGATATCAAAATAAGACTTATATATAAATAGCAGAGTTAAAAAAAAAAATCTTCATGTTTATATTCGTTCAGTGTCTGAAGGACCCTTAGTCCCATATCATGATTATGTTATACAAGATGAAGGAAGGCCAGTTGGATGTTGAGTGAAAATATCTGTGACCCAGCAGGCTGCATTACAAATCCACCAAAAAGTTGCCAGACATGTATAAAAGAGCAGACTCTGAATTCTAAAGTGACCCTCGTATCTGAAATTTCAGTGAAAATGACTTTTTTTTTTACTAATGGTCAGATAAACAGTTAAGTGATGTCCTGTCCAAATCCTAGCTGTCTTACCCCCAAAATGCAGCCACAACGGCATGTCAAAGGAAAGGCTTTCCCATTTGATACAGTGCTTTGGCTGCCATGTATTTTGTTTGTTTGTTTTGTTTGTTTTTTTTTGCTCTCCGGAACATTTGACATTTTGTAGATATGGGGTCTTGTCGCCCCAGTGATGATATACATGTAACTCCACACAATGAAGTTCTTGGGGATCTACATAATGGAAAGAAAGTATACCCTCTGGAAAGGTGTTTACTGAGAAAAGAGGCTTTAAAGTCTAGGGTTTATTCAAGTGCTTTATTTCACCCTGTGATGCTCTGTGCAATGAATGACACATAAAAAAACAACAACAACAACAACAAAAAAAACCCCAAACAAACAGGATATAAAGCTCCACAGCAATCGCTATGAAGTAATTATTAGATTATCCTGAAATTTTGTGCACTAGTTGAATACATTCTATCCATGACTTACCAGTGTAATCAAACTTTCTATAGAATGGCATCATCCTTTCAAAAGTTATTAGAGATAAAAGTGGAGAGAGTGTAAAGGAATTATTGTGATCCAAATTTGTAAATCAGACAAAACCTGCATCAGACCCCTCCCCCCCCCAAAAAAAAAAGTGTTTAACAAAACTACAAAAAAGAGATAATTTTTCATTTGTTTAGTGATCCCAACATTATATGAAAGAATATTTGCTCTTCCAGAAATTACAAACAAGAGACAGAGGGGTCTAGCACGTATCTGAGTATTGCAAGTTCACATTCTACGCATTTTTGCAGACTATTACCCAAGAAGAACTTGCCAAACTTGGGGAGCTTTTACGGATCTCCACAAGGGCAAGGGTTCCATTTGTACATTTTGTATATATACTGGTAATAACACCTGCTATTTTTGTAGAAAATTTGACCATGTGTTTTCAAAAAGAAGATCAAAATGAGAAAACTTGCCCCCACTTTGGTCCCAGCCCCAAGGAAACATACAGTAGATCTCATTTCAATGACTATGACATTTCATCAGTGTGAGCAAGAAAGTAGAACTGGTACAAATATTTTTGGGGAAAGAAAGATATTACGTCATTAGACTGAAAGCTCAAATAGAGACCTGTAGGTTTCATGTCTACTTAGGTAGTATTAGAATGGCCACTCTGGCCCAAAAGAAATGTCATTCTCCTGATACAACCCTCAATTTAAACCCCCATTCTCCTCTTAAGGGTGGGATTTCACGGAGCACGCGAACGATTTGCGAAGGACGCGAATGGCAAAATCCAGCATTCGTATTTTAGTCTGCAAAAGATCGCCAAACGAACGTGAGGGTTCGGAAGCGTCGTCAATTGTTCGCGAATGTCGTTTTTACTTCGGCTAGAATTTCAAAAAAGTTTGAAATTTTCAGCGAACCTTTTCCGCACACTTGGTCGTGATTTACTCGTGAATTGTTCTCGACAGTGTCTTAAAAGCCTCGTCATATGCGCAAGACCTTCGCAAGACACGCGCGATGTTCGCAAAATGTTTGTGAAACCCCAAACAGACTCCGAAACTTTGGAGAATGTCTCGCGTATGTTACGCAAAATCTGCGAAGTTTTTCCGATCATTTTACAACGTAATCGCAAACTGTTCGCGTACCTTTTGAGACATTCTTGCGAACGTTTAGCGCACATTTGGGGGATGTATGTATTATTCAATGTATTATTGAAAATTTTTCGTTGTTCGCATTTCCGTCGCGTGTTCTTCGTGTACGTAACATGCTGTACTTTAGCAATGATACACACGACATTCGCACATACGTCGTAGAAACTTCGCACAAATTGCGCAAGAATAGTTTTCGGCTTCATTGTCGGAACACATTCGGAGAAAAACTTTTCCGAATGTTGGATTTTGTCATTCGCGTCCTTCGCAAATCGTTCGCGTGCTCCGTGAAATCCCACCCTTATAATACTCCTGGGTCCAATTTTATAAAAGATGTTAGGATAGCAACTCTTTGTAGAATAGCAATTTCTGGTAGCAACAGCCAGTCAGGATAAGCTGGATTCTTGTTGTTACCAGGGAGCTCTTTCACCTCCCTGTTGTTATCAGGACAATTGCACTGTACCATTCCAACAAGAGTTGCCATCACAGCAACTTTGTTATGAAATGGGGCCCTGATCTTTCATGTTGCATGGCATTCAAGGTCCATTCAATAGGGCTAAGGACTGAATAGATGGCCATCACAGCAGATCAAGGATTAAAAATATTTAGCAGGGATGAAAAGAAAAAAATTCTTTGCTTTTCTGTCAACATGGTATGAGAAGACCTGTCAGTACTTCTCACAGAGTACAATTGTAGGATCAGTACAACATGATAAATGCAGCGGGAAATACATTTTATGATTCTAATCTTGAAGAAACATACGAAAGAATTGCTCTTTCAGAAAAGAGAAATAATTTCCCATCCAATTTTGCACAATAGTGCAGGCACGAGTATAAAGAATATAAAGAAATTTTAACTACATTTAACACCATTTCTTTTCTTCTATCTTCCTTTCATCTATTTCTTCTCTTTCAACTTTTACTCTTCTTTTACAATTGGTGGCATTACTATAGTTAAGCTGTAAATACAATCATCATTATGCTATAAAGATCATCATCATTATTTTCATTGTTGTCATTATTACTACTATTTTTGTTTTTATTAACGAGAAAAAAATATCTGAGAGCCAGCTTGCTCCCGATGCACCATTCGGCTAAAGGGGGGGGGGGGGGGGGGGGTTGTCTTTGGATAAATGGCAGGGTTACAGTAAACATGACACTCCCAACACATCCTTTCCAGAAGACTTGCCAGTCCTGTATGTAATAATTATGTCATTTGTTTTTCTACTTAAAAACTTACAATAGTTCTTGAAGAGTTTTACAGGATTTGCCTATTATTGAAATAAGAAAAAAAAAAATAAAAATGAAACATTCTGACTCACATCACAGTCTGCAGAGTCTACGCTTAAAAAGTAGTCAAATTCCGGCCTTGTCAGACAACGCAACTTTTCGCTCTGTATACTGTAACTATCCATGTGGCCAAGAAGTGGTGACATTCAAACTGCCCACTCTTTGCCTCATCCTTCTTTGAAATGAGACCAAACGTCGCTGGAGCAGATGTTTTATATTCATGCGAGTGCTAGGTCATTATTCTCCTTTAGGAGCATGAAGCCATCCTCACGTAATATTGCAGCAATTCCAACAGGCATTGGGGAGTCCCAATGGACAGGCATGGAGCTTTGTTTAACTTTACAATTGATTCAGGAGTGGTGTCTAAATTGCACATGCACACAATCTGGGAGGACTGCATATTTATCCAGCAGGGTTAGATAAATAGGTTGGGCCACATCCACTTTGGAGTACCGATGGGCTATCACACATATTTTTCAAAAGTTATCACACTCATCAATGCCTTCGTGATATAAAATTGTATTTCGTTAGGTACAGTAACCTTTCAGTATTTACCTCATCGTTACTGACCTCCTGCAAAATATGTACATAGTGCAAACACAGATGGTATTTCTTTTAACAGCTGGCTGGGAAAATGAATCTAAACAAGAGAGTATTGCACACAACTTCAAAGAATGGTACATGTAGGTGGGCGGACATACCAGTTTGAACTTCAAAATGCAATAATGTTCTGATACGCATTTTTAGGCCTTCTATGATGTACATAAACACAACATAAAAATACAAACATTTGGCACCTCTGACAAGCTGAGCTTGGCAAAACTGGCAAATGAGGATCAACAGTGACAGGCTTTTAGAAGTGGAAAAAAACAATTTGCATTATACTTGATTTACATTACCAATTGTAGCCAACTTTTAATATGATGATTCCTCTGTAATGGCAAAGCCTAATGTTACATTGTACATGGTAAATTTTCAATGTAAATGGGCCATTAAGCTTTAATTATTGCTAAATTAATATGACTCATTTCAAGGGTGTCAATGGTGGAATGATGGTTTACATACATAGTCATGGACCTTTTTTAAGGGTTAAAATCAAGAGTTTACAGTAAAGTTTCTGACGATGCAACTTTATACATGTACAAAGTTAATGGAGTAGTGTACTAGATTTAGTCCACTCAAACCATGGAGGTACTAGCATGTACCTCCTTGCTCAAACTATAACCACACACAAACTAGAGCTGGCTGGAGACTGGTGCAAGATGGCTTACACCAAGAATGCTGGTATCTTATTACGATGCCCGCCTGTCTCATCCTACATCAACCCTAACCTGACCCCTTTCTGACCCCCATCTGCCCCACCCTCAAACCCTGGTACGAGTTCTCTCAAGCAAGGAGTTAGTTTCGTGCTGATCTCGCCATGATCTCACTGACTCTGCCCAGAGCTGGTACAAGATGGCTGCCATTGTGCATGCTTTGTGTATTTCAGCTGGATCAAAAGGTTTGTAAAGTTCAATGAGTAGATATTGAACTCTCGGAAAGACAGAGTCTCAACAGAGAAAGTTATCAGAAAATCCATTTTCCTTGCATCATGTCTCATATCGGAGTGCACTGTTTATGAGCAACACAATATTTTTAATGTTCCATAAAGAGTGTAGAGAAATTTGAAATTAAAAGTAGATGAAACAGTATTTTGCAGACTCAATCAAACACTACACGTTTGTTTTTGCTATTTTTCTTCCATCCCACGCCAGACAGCACCCCCAAGCACCAGCTAATGTAATTGTAACGCACTTGCTTTAATCGAATACAGTATCCACTGTTTGCAATTACAAATCCTCTAATCCGCACTGTAAGCAGCCATGAATGCATTTTAAATCAAGAGTGATCCAGCAATACAGTCGAATTTTACTGTATGATTCCCAGCCTCAGAGTTAAAAATTAACATACCCACTTCTATTCCTGGGTAATTTCAATCCTGATGGTAAAGATATATCTAAATGAGAAGTTCACAGTTCGTAGGTATGCACATCCCCTGTATTAAATGTGGAAGGTAAAATACATGCACAGAAATCTTTTCCATACCTTCGAGAATTCACCTACATCGCCTTCCACAACATTTCGTAGGAAGAGCGAATGCCCAAAGTCAACCTGTTTGCACCCCATGTGCACTTGCTTGTAGTCAGTCCTGTGAGAGTGTAACTGAAATACCTATAGTGTGTCAGCATCTGACTAACACTTCTCATTTTTGTGCAGCCAGTCATACCAAAGTCACGCTGGAGTGCTAGATGACTCGGAACTCCAGGCATTGAAAAAGCGAATGCTCATTGCAGAACTTTCAGGAGGAAAATACAAAGGAGAAAACATTCAAACATATTCATCATTTGCAGCACCTGCTGATTTAATCTTTTGTCCTGAGGACTAGAAGGGGACCTAAATACCTGAAATGACACATTCTCATTCAGCTGTCTTCTTCACCTCAAAACTTTTTTTTTTGGCATTCCTTCAAACGTCTTGCAGAAAGGAGATTCAGTCACTTCCCTCTAAATCCTTAAGGTATCATACCAATCCACTCAAGTGGAACAGCACACCACAGTCCCAAACAGAAGCCACTGTGAAAGAAATGAACCATTTTTATTTTCCATTCAAATCTGCATATCCCTGACAAAGTTTAACAAAGCCAAAGCTTGCTTGGAGGTGTGCCCGGCCTCAACAATAATTGAGGCAATAATACTTGGATATCTGGCCACACCTAAATCTTCCATTAACCAGGAGGTGTCCAGAAGGAGTGGAATCTCTGCAATTTGTGCAGATTAATGCAAAGGCTCTATAGCATGACAACTGAATGTTTATACCAATGCCCCAGTCACATATAAACACAGATGCTCAAGGATCTACACGGTGATCCGGGGAGGTCCGGGGAGATCCAGAGAGATGCGGGATAGTTTTGACCTCGATGGAGTGTCAACGAGCGTTGGTATGACTGTACACACGATATCAACACGGCAGCTACATGGATAAGGCCACAAGAGTGCGGCGTCTACACAGACAAACACGGCATCTACACGGATCAACACGGCAGCTACACAGCAGCCACACAGCAGCCACACGGACCACCCCTGATTGCTCTGCCAACATGGCAATTCCTGGATGATGCCAGATGTTTTTGACCTCCAAAAGTTGCCGTGTTGGCCTACCGGATGTCCCTGGATCTAAACAGACATGCACAAATGTCCAAGGATGTCCAAGGCGTCAACACAGATCTCTCCCCGGATCACCCCGGATCTGAGGTCCGGGGTGATCAGGGATGTCTATGTGACTGGGGCATTAGCATTTCACTGGCTTTTATGTTCAATTGCTCCAAGCCACTCTTCCATAGAGCTTGGATATGAAGACCAAGGAAGAGGTTCTTGCTTTTAACAAGTTTAAGCTATATTACACAGAAAATTTTGAAATCCTGTATGGAACTTGGTGATAATCTTCTACAGGGCCCCGTTGCAAGAAAGTTGCAATCAATTGCAAATAATTGCTACTTTTGAAACAACCATTCTGATTGGCTCAGGGTCTGCCCTATTAAGAAGACATGCATGCAACAATGATTTTGATTGGCCAGTGACAATCAATTGCAAGTTGCGTTTAAACACAAAGTTTCTAGCAACGGGGCCCAGAACAACTAAGTTTTTCTTCAAATCTCTTTGTTATCAATACTCCTGGACTGGACAAGGAGTATTAGTACAATGTATCTCATAAAGAGTTAACATATAACCATGTTGCACACATCCAAGTGCATAATATTGTTCACAAGGTTTAGCACTCTTTCAAATTAAGTAAATTGGCTAATTAATATTTCTGCATGTTTAGTAGCATTTTACAGTGAAAGAAGTAAAATTTGTACTAATCTTTTTCACAGTGTCCTACACTGTATATTCTTCATACATTAAACAACTGCTGCCAAATATAGTGAAGGGGACAGCGATTACAATTGGCTTGGTACAATGCATAATGTTGTATTTCAGGAATGATGCATACTTAAACCATGGACCTACATTAATTATACACAATGACATGGACGTTCATCGCTCTTTAATCAATTCATGCACCTGTTTCTGTCAAAAGCCTCACAAAAGCATTTTTTTTTTTTTTTTTTTTTTTTTAACGATTGCACAATCATCATTATCAAAAGCACCTGAATGTACTCATTGAGATGCACATCAAGTAAACATGTACAATACATGTGATCGGGTGGCAGCGGTTATGATGGGATCAAAGAAAGACCTCCGTTTCTAGTCCATGTGTAGTAGGTCCATGCTTTAACAGAAGTATTGTCTTTTGTCAAAGCAACTTAGACCCTGTTTACAGTGCGAGGCTCAGCCGCGGCTCGGCCGTGGCCGAGCCCGCCTTCATTTCGGTGTAAATGCGCAAAAGGCCAAATGCGGGGCCAAAATTGGCCTCGCATTTGGCCTCGCTCTGGCCTCGCTCTGGCCTCGCTTTTTCTCAGTGTAAACGCAAACTGGTCCAAATGCGCGGCCAATTTTAGTCTGGCTTCCAGACCCTCTGCCCGTACTATTTCGCTATTCAGGATATTATTAACCCCCTCAACGTCGAAAACTAGTATAGTTTAAGGTGGCTTTGTCCTGCAAAGGATTTTTCCTTCGGCAAAGGCCTTTGCCCGAATGGCGACTTTGTCGCCACAGAATTCAGTTGGCAAAGGGTCTGAAAACCAGACTATACCAAATTGCGTTTTGTTTACAAGCAGAGCGCCACTATGACAAAATATTGAAAGGTTTGAATTAAAAGCGCGGCTGAGCCCGGCAGTGTAAACGGACAAAATTGCGGGGCTCGGCCTCGCAATTGAGGCTGGGCTCGGCCGCGGCTCGGCCCAGCCCCACACTGTAAACGGGGTCTTATTAACACCTGTGATAGAGCATTTCAATTCTTTGTGGCACTGAGCCTGGGTACACAGTAGAGATTCTTGTCTCTTCTCCTTCTCTCTAAAACCTCCCTGCACAAACAAACTTGAAAGTATATATACATTGTACACTAGCAGATTGCACTTATTCAGAACAATTCTAGTTTTATAGAAGATATTTATTTTATTTTTTTCAGATTCTCTGATTTGGGGG
The DNA here is from genome assembly GCA_033980235.1 of Diadema setosum. Taxonomy (NCBI): domain Eukaryota; kingdom Metazoa; phylum Echinodermata; class Echinoidea; order Diadematoida; family Diadematidae; genus Diadema; species Diadema setosum. The sequence goes on along the minus strand of CM067059.1, from coordinate 36,233,899 downwards.
CTCTGGGATCCCCTGGGGGTCCAAGGGGGCATGGTGCCCATTTATATACCATGTACAATGTTTACGTACATTACTCTAGATATAACATTTTGGTGAGTTTTGTAAAAATTTGATCATGCATTATCGAGAAGATGACAAAAATCTAAGTTGTTCCACATTTGGCCCCCGCATGGCCCAAAGGGGGCCACCCCCGGATCCACTGTGAACAAACTTGAATCTGCTGTCACCTTTTTAGCACAGAATCCACTTCTCTTTTACTTCTGGTTCCAATAAGAAGATTCTTAAGAATTCCTCAATTTGGAGCCACAACATTTCCTTTTTGGGTCACCAGAATGTCAAAGCTAAAGATTTCAGTGGCCTAAAAAGGTCACCAGATAAAAAGTTAGGGTCGAGCCCTGATACATGCATACAATGTCAGAATTAGCCAAGATATCACACTTAGTATGCAATAGATCACACACCACTTACAGCTCAAAAATGCTAAAGCTCCAAACATTTGTCCTTTTTTCCACATCTGAAAATATTTTGAAGCTCAGGCTTTCAACAAGGAAATGTCAGTTTTACAAATACTAAGTGCTATTAAGCCATTAAGGACAGACTGGTTTTGGTATGATACGCATTTCCCATAGACACCTGCCCATTTATACTTACCTAATGATATATCATGGCTATGGGCAAGTCAAATTACACATAAGTACTACTAAAATATTAATTGGGACAATAAAACAGCATCAATTCAATTCTATTCTTTTCCTTCTGCCTTCACCATGTGTCTCTGACCTATAGAATTTGTGCACAATTACACATACTAAAAAAAAAAAAAAAAAAAAAAAAACTTATGGATTGCAATAGATAATTTATGTAATAACATAAATTATCTATAATGTGTTATTTGAAGCCCCATGTTCCACATACATAATTCATGCCTAAAAGTATACATGTAGATCTGGTTTGTGACTGACTTCTTGTCAAAGTCCTTGTGATTAAAAAAAAGAAAATCAATGAAACAAAACAAAACAAAAGTAATTTACAAAGTACCGTAGGTACATTCGCCAAAATAGCGCTAGGTCTAGTCCATATTCAGCAATGGTGCATCATGGTGAAAATCTTTGTGAGGTAATCATTTTCTCTCTATTGACATTCTAGCAACACAGATGCATGACAGAGTAAGATAAAATGGCTGGGCAACTGACACAATAACCAGCACAACATACTTCAATTGTATGTACAATGTACATAATGGTACAAAATATCAAATTCAAAATGTCCACTATGCTATCAATACCTGAAAAGAATCCATGTTCCGATAGCATTTTTAATATTTATAATAAAATGCTCCTCTCTCAGATGCTTCAAGAAGTTCATGTTTTACTTATAATTTTGCTTGCAGGTGGAGTATGAAAGAGAAGCTGTGTGCGGTTTCTGAGCTCACAGGCTTGCTCCTATTCTTACATTTGTGTAAAATGTTTCCTTTCACCTCAGTTTGTTTGTACATTGTATGTGCATGTCACAGAAATGTTAGAGGGAAAAGGGTAAATTTGTGTAATCTATTGAGACTTATATTTAACTATAACAACTAAATTCACAGATAACATCAATTTTTCTACAATATTAGATTTAAAGGGATCGTTCAGTTTGTTTGAGACCTAATTTCAGGTTTCTAACATTTTTTTGTGAGATAATGAGAAACCTCTTATGAAATATGAAAGAGCATGTAATTCTATGAGGAATTCAACGTTTATTTGATGAAAATTGGTTTTGAAATGGCTGAGATATCCAAAAAAGAGCAATTTTAATAAAGTGTGGGACCCACACTTTATTACGATCGCTTTGTTTTACTTTGTTTTGGATGTTTCAGTCATTCCAAACCCGATTTTCATCAAATAAACTTTCGAGTTCTTCTTGAAATGGCATACTCTGTACTATATCATAAGTGTTTTCTTGGTATCTCGCTAGAGCTAGAGTAGATAACTTGACAGTGTACAAAAAAAGTTCAGGCCCTAATGTAATTTCATATCCACATATCTCAAAATTCTACTATCAAACCAAATTGTATCAAAATCACAGGATATACAATGTACATGTACTAAATAGCAGTTTACAGTTACTCACGTGAATTTGAATCAAAGCGGCCATCAGAGAGTGTCAACATTGATGTCTACTTTCAAGCTGTCGCTCAAAATAAATTCACTCTTCGCAAGAGATCACGGCGTGCGGTGCCTGCACAAGCTAAAACTGAAATTAGCCGTCTAATATCATGCGAGCACACTCAACGCGGGGGCTAAAAATCAAGGTGCAATGATTGTGACAAGTTGAAAGAAGTTGGTTATTGTGTGTGTGTGTGTGTGTGTGTGTGTGTGTTTGTCTGTTTATTTGTCAGTATGTCAGTCAGTCAGTCTGTGGTCTTGTGTATATAGGAACGGTATTTCTCATCAGACTTTATTCAACCTGCCATTGTACATTGATGATTTTGCTTCTGGTTGCTTGAAATATTTGTCACCATTAGATCCATGCTAACTTCAATTTCAGTTGGCAGGCAGCATTCATCACAATTGCTTGCGAAGAAGTGACTTGTTCCGAGTGATGACATGAAAGTTGACATTAAAGGACAAGTTCACCTTCATAAACATCAGGATTGACAGAATGTAGCTATATAAGTAGAACACATCAGTGAAAGTTTGAGGAAAATTGGACAATCGATGCAAAAGTTATGAATTTTTAAAATTTTTGTGTTGGAACCGCAGGATGAGGAGACTAAGGCTCTTGATGTCATATGAGTACAACAGTGTAAAGAAAATGTAAAGAAAACTGAACATATTTTCACTTTTTTCGCATAATAAAAGAGCACTTGACTTGCCTCTTTCTAAAGACAATGGGAATGATATTTATACCCATAACATATGTCAGTAATGAGTCAAGGGAATGTGTACTTTTTTCAAAAGATGAAATTTTGTGAAATTCTCTTTATATTTTCCTTATATTGTTGTACGCATGTGACATCATACACTCCAGTAGTCTTCCCATCCAGCGGTGACTGCACAAAAACTTCAAAAATTCATAACTTTTGAACGGATTGTCCGATTTTCCTCAAACTTTCAATGGTGTGTTCTACTAATAGTAGAACACACCATTGAAAGTTTGAGGAAAATCGGAATATTGCTACATTCTCTCAATCCTTATGTTAATGAAGGTGAACTTGTCCTTTAACATAAACGCTTCCTGGTGACCGTTTTGGTTTGAATTAAAAGCGAGTGGTTGGAAATAAGCTACGTAATACATTCTGTGATTTGGGCGCAATTTGAAGCATGTACCGCAAATTACATTTTCAATGCACGATTGTGAATTCAGAGTTATTTTCTTTACATGCGAGTACAATTTCTCTGCAAATTGTGAGATGTTTTAAGTAAAGTTATCTATTGACTGAAAAATCTTTAGAGAAGTCTAGGGTGTCAAAGTGCTGGACATCCTACACCCAAGGAGGTCTGTTCTCTCATACCTCCTTGCTACACCCAACTATACCATTGCCCTCATATTTGTAGTCCTATTCAAAGACATCATACCCTCATTCATACTGTTAAGCTGTTTATTTTTTTTTTCCACTTGGGTTTAATTTTTGTGAATTTCCCGAAACAGTGTTGGTGCATGAATTTAACATGCAAAAATGTTGCCATGCGTTCGGGTACTAATTACACTTACAATATCCTTGCCCTTGGTGTCAATTCCCCAAAACAACATCTCACAAAAATGTCCATGACCACCTCATGAGTCATTCACAAAAATATCTGTACGTTCAAAACAGCTTATACAGTATTGGCGCAAAATTACATGACTAATTTGATTCTAAGTTTCACTTTCAGACAGTGCTCGCTGCATACGCCGGTGTGTCGTTTGCTGTTACTTGACATCCAATTCAACGGCGGTATTAACAAAAAAAGTTTCCAGATATGCCTAAATGACTTGCTTCTAATTTACCCGTGTAAATTACATCATTAGTGTTCGGAAATGTTATCAAATAAGGACAAGGTATGTTGAGAAGTTAATCTTTATATTATTAATAGACTCCAGTTTAAATTAGGGACACTGCACAGTTTAGTCTCGTTTGGTCGAGTAAGAATTACCATTCGAAAAGACTCACGATTAAATTAAGGCGCCTTTAAATTAATGTAAATGTTAAGCTTTTGATAAATGCACGCTCAAGATCATGACTGACTAAATCTACCCTTCTTAGCTGTGGGTGAATTACGGTCTCTTGACTCTAGCTTCTTCATCCAGGCAGGTACAGGTTCTAACGTTACTAGTAAATTTACTAAATTTACTACACAAGACTTACGCAGTGAAGTCACGTCAAAACCGACAGGAATTCATATCGATGGGACTACAAATTACACATTTCGATCGCACGGACGACCCATCGGGTGACCCAGCAAGCAAGCAAACAAACGTCAGTTATTTTAGTGTTTTTGTTTTAGCACATACGGAAATATTTGATCAGCACTTAGGCAAATCGATACGAAAGAACAAAAGAGCAAACGAGTCGAGATAAGATGTGTACCTGACTTTGGACTGGGGCACTCATGACGTACGTCGGCGTCGGCGCGGTCAGATAGCTAGTGAACGTGGCGAGCTAGCAGATCGGTCGATCTAGTACCACTACCTACTACTAGTAGCTGGTTTCTCCGCCGGTACAATCTCCCACCTTCTTGATCTTGGCGCGGCCCGCCCGACGGCCATACACGTGTCGATTGCGTGTGATGCCTCGCGTGCCCGCTGCGTGATAGCAACGCATGTCACAAAACAACTGAAACGAGAATCTCTCTGCGATAACTCGATCACGACTGTCAAAATGGTCTGACTGTGATGTGAAAAACCAAGGAGCTTCCTCCTTGGAAAAACTGCACGTGCCACATCTCTTCATCTTTTTTTTTTCTTACTTTTTTTTTCTTTTCTTTTCTTTCCTTTCCTTTTTTTTCTTTTCTTTTCTTTTCTTTTCTTTCCTTCCTTTCCTTTTTCAGTAAAATCCTTGGTTTTGGTTGGCTGAGAAGCTTTGGTCACTGACTGTTACTATGGTAATTGTCAGAGACTGACAACTTGTCAGGGCTGACAACTTTCATGTATGGTCCCCTGGGGAGGGGAGGGGAGGGGTAACGATTGACCCTTGATCCCCCTATTGATATGTTCCCTCCTAAAATCAGGCCACTGACCCCCCCCCTTCCCCCCCCCCCCCCCACCGAAACTCGTTCCGCATCCCCTGTCAGTGTGGCACACAATGATTCATGTACAACTTCTCCAATTTGAACAATTAATATGTAGTTCAGATGCACTTTAGGCCTGTCATGAGAAATCATAAAACGAATGTATGCAACAAGTAGGCCTATACACTCAACAAATATCACTTTTTAGATATCGTCTAATCAAGTTTCCTTCTTTCACACACAGTATACGTATAAACATTAAACTCCGAATTTTGCTGTATTATCTGCGAGATATATGTTTTATGTAGGTTATACATTTGTCACAGGAGTAGGCATATTGTAGTCAAGGTTATACAGTAAAGTAGACTCCCGGAATCATTAATGCTACAAAGGAGCAGAAGAATAAAAATTTAAACGTAAAAACACTCATGATTGTACAGTATAGAGAGATGATCATTATAGTGCCGCAACTTTGAAATATCCATGTTTCTCTAGATGTGAGAGCAAAAGGCGCCACATGCCTGCTTTAATAGTCGAGCAGCTGATGGCAAACAGCTTGACGTCAATTAAGAAACATATGAAATTATACATTGTAGGCCTACAGCACTACGAGTCATCCTTTCGTTTTCTCATCGGTCATCATTAATCTTTACTAAGAATTGTTTTCGTCCATCCTCCCCATCGGCTTGTTTTGAGATCCACGCTAATATAATACTGTCCAAAAACAATTTCACGACAGCTCCGGTCCACTGTACAGTGACGCGAACACTCATTTCTATTTCTCGAATTCTTCGCGAGTAACATAATTTTATCGGCAGTTGCTCCTTCGTTACCGTTGGTTTGTGTGTTTGTTCGTTAGTTCGTTTGTTCGTTTGTCCGTGTGCAAAATAACTCAAAAATAGGTAACGGATTGCGATGAAACTTGCAGGAAAGGTTGAGAATGACTCAAGTAACAAACGATTAACTTTTGGCAGTGATCCAAGAATTTGGGGGGAATTTATGAAGGATTTTTGATATTTTGGAAGGTAGGGTCAATGAACTTTGGAGTTCAGGCTGCGCGTATTTGAGGTTTTCATGCGCGCACTGATAAAGTGCGTGTTCTAGTTTCTGCTGGGGCGAGGCGCGCCGCGCATCTGAGGGTTTATGACGTAACAAAGACTTTAATATATAGGGAAATCGGGCGATTTTTTCAGTGGGTGGAAATCACTGATCTCTATGATATGGAAGAGCAAGATCACGGTGGAAAGTAGCTGCTCTCAGAGTTTGAAGTTAGAAGTTTGAAGTTTGAAGTTTGAAGTTTGATTTATTACTCAACGACCCTCATGGGGTATGGGAGTACAATGTCAATTGAAAATACACAAAATAGAAAATTTCAAATAAGAATGAACATATATACAAATATAATACAAATATATACAAGATATCAACATACTTTTCAAATAAAATTTGCATAAAAGTATGTTATAAATAATATACTATACAAAATAAAATGTAAAACTATCACATGAATTACGCACAATGCAGGCACTGCCTGATGCAACAAAGGGTATATAAAATAAACTAAATCCAACGAAATAATAAAGTGCAGTAACTAACTAAAAAAGGACATTATTACCTTACAAAACCTCGAAATGTTTGTCAAAGTCTTTTTCTTAGTGGAATTAAACAATTGCTCATATTTAAATGTGTTTAATAGGATACTTCCTATAATACTTTTCGAGAAATCTTTTACGTTCTGTCATAAAGAAGGGGCATACAAGCAAATAATGAAATTCATCACCAATATCATTTTTAGAACAATAGGTACACAAACGTTCAATTCTTGGAATGTCTTTGTAACGCCCAGACACTATTGGAAGCCTATGATTAAGGCAACGAAAACGTGTTAAAGATTTCCTATCATTTTCATTAAGACGAATCAGATACTTTTCAAAGCATAATTGCTGCTTAAAAATTATATAAACAGTGCATTGATTGTTTAACTCAATATCACTGTGCCACTCCTGTTGACTCATATCTTTAATTTATATATAAATATCTCATATCACATCTCATATCATATCATATCATATATCATATCTCATATCTCATATCTAGAGTGCTTCTCTAGTTACCTCCGCCAAGGGGGGAGGTTATGTTTTCGTTACCGTTGGTTTGTTTGTTAGTTCGTTCGTTTGTCCGTGTGCAAAATAGCTCCAAAAGTAGTTAACGGATTGGGATGAAACTTGCAGGAAAGGTTGAGAATGACACAAATAACAAACGATTAACTTTGGGTAGTGATCAGAGAATTTTGGGGGAATTTATGAAGGATTTTTGATATTTTGGCAGGTAGGGTCAATGAACTTGGGACTTCAGGCTGCGCGTATTTTGAGGTTTGCATGCGCGCACTAAAGCGCGTGCTCTAGTTTCTGCTAGGGCGAGGCGCGCTGTGCAGCTGAGGGTTTATGACGTAACAAAGGCTTCTATGTTGGGAAATCGGGCGGCTTTCAGCACACAATGCAGTATCGTACGTATTGGTGGAAATCACTGATCTCTGTAGAAGAACAAGATCAGTGCGGATGGAAATGGACTGCATGCTTGGCGGAGGTCTGCGCTCTCAGAGTGCTTCTCTAGTTATGACAAATCGATGTCAAGTATAGGACATTGACAATAAAGAACAAAATGAAATCATCCAAAAAGGCCTCTAAAAATTCTGCCATCTACAAGTCATGTCAGTCATACCTTCAAGACTCATTCACCCTTGACCAACATTTGGGGAAAGACTATGATGCTCAGAATGATGCAATCCTGAAAGTAAATCCAGAGTTGTCCCTTTCGACTTCTGTCACACACACCATCCAAAGCATTTCAGCATCCACTCCTGGCATTCTCAGTCATACTCCGATTAGTCAATACACAACCACATAATCGTTTCATACATGATCAATCTATTGGAGAGTATAGCTGTGGCATACATGTACCTGTAATCAGAATGTACTATTGTATGTGTGTGTGTGCGTGCGTGTATGTATGTGTGCAATGGCGGATCCAGAGGAATGCGCACCTGGCTTTGTTGTAAAAGCAAAAGAAATGAAAAGAAAAAAAAAATGAGATGAAACCTGGAAGCAGCACCAGAAATATCGTTTGCACACCTCCCCTCCCCTATGGAATACTAGAGTAACTGGATCCGCCCCTGGTGTGTGTGTGTGTGTGTGTGTGTGTAGGCCTCCTCATTTGTAATATGTGTACTTATTCTGTTCGGCAGTCTGTAGGATGTAAGTGTTTGGGTTTTAGTTGTTGGTTGTATGTTGTTGTTGGTTTTTTTGGTGTTCCTACACACCCATGTTGGTGTTCCTACACACCCATAACTAATGCTTCCCTGGTAGCATCAGAATGTGAGCGGGTTCACCAGACACGGGGTTCGGCGAGGGTGGGGAGGGTGCCTCGTTTCCTTCTGTTTGATATGTTTGCCTTTTCTCTATCTTTTTTTTTTTTTTTGTTGGTAATATATACAAAGTTCTTTCTTTTTCATTGGTAACATTGACAATGTGGAATTCATGTTGTCATAATGAAATTTGTATTGTTTTGCAATAAACTAATGTGTATATCATAGTTCATATGAAAAAGAAAAGAATTTAAAAGATTGACAAAAAAAAATACTGAAAAAAATATATATATGAAGAGTTTTAGTGCAAAGTGGTCTTAGTGCCATTTATAAACATTTCGAAGTAAGTCAACATCAGACCTTGATGATGGAAATTAAACCTTTCCATTAACACTTATCTTGTAACATGACAAGAAATGTTCTACAAGTTATGATTAAAAAAATCCTGCATTTTCTTATTATTTTCTGTTTTTTCAGCAGCTTAAATCACAAATATCTCAACTTACCCAGAATGGATTTAGCTCATTTTGCAATAAACTCTTCATAAATTCTCCACTCTTAGTGAGACAGAAAACACACATGTACACATGAACACAAACATACATACATACTGGCAGGCATATCCATGTACGCATATACACAGGTATTCTTATTACACCCCAATGCATGGACTTGTCCACTGTAAGAATTTTTACCTCTATTGTTGGGCCAATGAAAGGCCTTACATTTCACAAAGACACTTGGTATTTTTGTCCACATTTATGCTGTCACATTTGGGACAGCTTATACCCTATGAACAAAGGCCCACTTACAACAGTGCCTCTGCCACATTCTTTTATGTGTATGAAACTTTCACAAAAACTCACAAGGAGCCAAGAGTAATTAAAGTAAAATTCGCACAAAAAGCTTTTTTTTTTCTTTTTCTTTTTTTTACTACACAATGCATTAAATGCCAGTGGCAATTGGTATAAGTTTCTTGGCACAATAAAGGCCTTGTTCTTCAATTCGCGAAAGTTTCATACCGCAAATCTTTCTTGCTTTACAAGTATTCAGCAACAAAAAAAAAAAAAAAAAAAAGGTTGGTGTGTGGCTCTTAATGGCATGTGTGTATTAACACACAGGTTCTTTTTCAAATAGTCGCAAACATTGATACACTTCATAACATACACATGTATATATGTGTGTGTGTGTATGTGTGTGTGTGTTATTGTGTTATCAAAGAAATTACTGAAATTACTTCTACAGTGTACTATGACATATAACAGAGAACAGCTATGTGAATATATCTCATTTAATGCTCAATGATCACAGCACATCATGAATCAGAGCTTTGACAATAAAGCAGAAATTCTTCACTTCCATCCAAAATATTCAAAACAAACCGGGGGTCTGTTGGACAGTAATGTACTTTCTAATACACTTCAGAAAATGAAATTGGTTGATCTCCACAAAACCATAAAACAAAGAGTAATTATTGGCAACCTGCTTAAATGGTTACCGTACAATTGGTCATGATTTCAAGCTGAAATAATAATCATCTACTCCATTTAGAAAACATGACGAGTAACAACCATCTACACCAGGTTATTACCACATTCATATTCTCCATTTGTATTATTTTCATTGGTGAGTTAAGACTACCTTCAAAACATGAACACCTGAACATTCAACATGAATAGTTTCCTGAAGGTGTAAGTTTCTAAGTGGTGTATATGCTGAATAACCCTATTAAAAATGGTATTTCATCATTTTAATTTTTTTTTTTTTTTGTGACAAAATTGTTGCTCACCCTCATATTAAAAACAAAAAATGAATATACCAGTAAGAAACCTTTGACTGGATTTATCTTTATGAAATTATCTCCTTGTCATGAAACATAATTATCTTCATAGAACTTGACAGCCCCCAAAAGGGCCTCTACCACACTGGCGTTCGAGGTGCGGAAAGAGCACTAACAGGACACTTAAGCAATGCAGGTACCGTCTTATCAGATTGAGTAATTTGCATTTATACAAGAGGTACATTGGGAAGACAATTTTGTGCAATGGTCATAGAGCTTCAGGCTGGCATTTCCTTCTGATGCAATGCATGTGTATCTCGCAAATATTGTGCTCAGCAAAAAAACTACCACGACAAAAGGAGTGACGAAAGTCAGAATTTCAAATTGTCTAGTTGAAGCTAATGATGCAAATAGTACTAGTTTATAACATATCACTCTTGACAACTCCTTTTCATGCACACTCAAGATTCTGCAAATTATCACTTCAACACATTCCTCTCTTGCACCAGTGAAAATAATACAAATCAAAGTTTACAGCTCAGTGCTTGGTTGGGAGCACACAGGGACACTTGACATATTCTCCTTAAAATCTTTTCTGAATTTGGATCACTAAATTTTTGTCCTGCTTACTACGTAAGGATTGAAGCCGACATGACTCAGAGACGTGACTGTGCAGTGTTAGGGCTCTTTCCGCTTCCTGGTTGTCAATTGCAGAAGGTGAGGGCAGTGTCACGCTCGGAAACAAGCTCCTTGGCTGTGGCATCCATCTTCTCGCGGGCAAAATCGCTGATGGACAGCCCAGGGACGACGGTCCAGGAGTGGTCAGGCGCGATAGTGACCGGCATGCTGTATATGATATTCTCTGGGATGCCATAATGGGACCCATCTGACAACACACCCATAGATACCCATGCTCCCTGCAAGATTAAATGATAAGGGGGAATAGATTTGTCAAAATTTCACACAGAAATGCTCAGAAAAACTGAAATAATGATTGTTTCACGAGCTGAATACAGTAATTGATGATGTTCACAACACATAGAAGTTCACTTTATATTCATCTTTTCAACCCATCACATTTCTGTCCTTATTTCTACTGACTAGATATTCTTCAGAGCAGGAGGGGAGTTATTTCAGGTGTTAATATCTGTGGTGAAGGATAACATTTATGAGATTTAGAGAAGTTTGGCACTTGGCTTGTCCAACATCAGCTTAAATCCACCATGACATGTATGATGCAGTGAAGTGCACAGCCGGCTAATTGCACTAGTAAATTAGGCCTGGCGCAAGTTGTACAAACCTCAACATGCTACACTAACTGTGAGTACCACACTGACAGTACACTTACAAATGCACCACATGAAAAGGCATGTTCCTATAGGAAACATGTCATGCTCCGAGATCCCTAGATTACAATCAGTCTTATATGTGATTACTTGTAAAATTTAACCACATCTTTTCTTGACTGTGACCACCCCCCCCCCCCCCCCCAAAAAAAGAAGTCATCATATAAAAAGAAACACAATAAGAGTGCGTGTTGGGTTATTATTGTTGTTGATGTTGCCGCTGTTGATGTTGTTGTAGTTGTTGCTGCTGCTGTTGCAGCTGTTGCTAAATGAATATACTAAAGAACATGTGTCACAAAACCTTTTGCCATGGACATATACATTAGCTGAAGAGCTGGAAGAGCTTCACTGAAAATAACAGCCTATGAAAAGTAGTGGATGTTGATCTTACAGACAAAGGGGGAAATTATGATGAAATACCTCCTTCGTGCCGAACCACCAGTCCCTCATGTGGTCACAGATGGCTTTAGCTGCTGACATCGCACTGGACAACTTCCTGGCCTTGATGATGCTGGCTCCACGCTGCTGGACAGTCTGAAAACACAACATAAAGTAGCACATTTAGGCTTATAATTCAACATATGCAAGTCATTAAACCCTAATCCCACCAGGTTTTTTGAGGGACTTGAAACCACCGTGGGGGGCTTTTTGGCCCCCCCCCCCCCCCCTTCAGATATCTGATCTGATACAAGACTGTATAGTTAGATTTTTCAAATTTTTTGGCCCCCCTTCAGATATCTGATCTGATACAAGACTGTATAGTTAGATTTTTCAAATTTTAATTTAGGTATTTTATATCAATTAATTTATGCTAATTTATGCAAAAATATTTTTTTTCCTATAAGTACAAAAAAAAAAAGCTCCAAGACTTCTAGTTTTTGGTGAACATATTCTTTTCAGTATCCTCAACAATAATATTGAAGCAAAAATTCGGCTTCATAATTATTTCTTATGTATTTTATTGTTTATTGAATTTCTTATGTATTTCTTAATTTTTCACTTTTTGTTTTTGTTGTTTTTTTTTCGTCAAAATTTGTTGCAGAAACTTTTTAAAGCATAATCAGGCTAAAATAAATTATTATCAGCCATTGAAAGTAAAAATATTTATTTTTATATGAATTAATTGCAAAAACACAATTTACAATGGATTTCAAAGGGGCGTGGCTTCAAAACGGTATGCCCTGGAGCGACAAATTTGGTCTCAAAAGTTGCACGATACTTAAAAGAAAAAAGTCATAAAATGTCGCGGCGAGAGCATCACGCGTTGCGGAATAATCACACAAAATGTCGACGCTCCTTCAAGATAATATTAGCTTTTAACCCATTGAGGACGGGCTGATTTTGCTACAACGTACATTTCTCAAAGACACTTTCCCCAAGTATACTCGGGACTTGTCCTCAATGGGTTAATCAAAATTCTACAATAGTCTTTCTAAACCAGCCTCAGCTAACAAATTACTGCGAGCTATTCATATCGACATAAGCATTTCCACATTAGCATTGGCCTTTCAAAATCAGCATTAGCCCTTTTTAAATCTGCCAGAGACTCTAAGTCATGTTGCAGTAAATCATGTGAAATCTTGCTGATTGAGTTTCTACATATTACTTGATGTTTTCACTAAACCTCTGAAGAGAATTCATGTACATTCCACATAATTATACGGTATCCTCCTGACTTCACCTCTGGGACTTTAAAATACGTACCACATCGACCGAGTACTGTAGCAGTCAGGAGTAATCAGTAAGTAGAAGCATTCCATAGCAAGCCACCTATTTTCCACCTCTCACCTGTCTTTCTTTCTCACTACAGATCCTTTCTCCTTCTGACTAACATAGAATTTGCAATTCTACTAAAATTTCAGTTTCAACATTTTTACTGAATAAAATATACTCCATCTTTTCTGAATATTTTGCAAACAAGCCTACAGTTATAGGAAAGCTTCGCTTGCATTTTCTGTGCTGAAACTTCCTGTTTATTGTTTGGGTGTGACATCCCACAACAAGAGGATTTACATCTGATATTGTAAAACCTTAACATCAATCCTCCATCACAACACACCTTAATGAACTCTCCATTGAGCCAGTCATCATCCTTCACAGTTTCTTGGACAGTCTTTGTTGCACCAGACGAATTGACAGTGGCATGGGCGGCGTCTGGGAATTGGGTACTGGAGTGGTTACCCCAGATGATGACTTTCTGGACCTCATTACAGGCAACACCCACACGGCTGGCAATCTGCAAATAGTTTCAATTTAGAAATTGAGAAATGATTAGCAAACACATATGGATTGCCCCATGCCTCAAATGGGTTGGAATAGATTGACACAGTAGAAGATGCACAAGTGGACTTTGGGTGACATCTACAATATATGACCAACACATAAAGAGAAAATGGGGGGGGGGGGGGGAGAGGAGAGAAATTCCATCTACTAGGTGAGGATTCAGCTTAAAACTTTTTGTGAGATACTTAGAAACCACTTCATGAAATGTTACAGGGCATGCAATTCTAAGATGAATTCAAAATTATTTGATAAAAAACGCTTTTGAAATGGCTGACAAAACCAAAGTGAAACAAAGCAATCCTAATAAAAGGTTGGTCCCACCTTTGTGAGGATCGCTTTGTTTGGGATAACTCAGTCATTTCAAAACCAGTTTTCATCAAATAAACTTTGAATTCCGTTTAGAATTATATGCTATTTCATATTTCATAAAGCTTTCTCATTATCTCAAAAAATAATCATCAAAACATGTTGGAAACCTGAAGCCCCATCTCAATCGAAACTGTACCATCCCTTTAAACATGCTGTCTGCAGTTGCATGTATGAATCAACTTATGGTCAAAACTACTACAGCAAATCATTTTAAAAATAGTCAAACATATTACTGTCTCCTCGCAGGTATGACAGTTAAGAAGGGATGATATTTAACACATCTTTACACTGGGCAGGTCAAATACATATCACGACATTCATCGTACTTTGTCATTCAATCAATTTTTTTATGTTTTTCCCAATAGGTTTTTCAAAACGAGTTGATACTTAAATCAAATTATTCAAAATTTCCACAGCAAGTTCTTCTATCACCAAGGGCAAATGACAGAATGTTTTGATTGGAGAGTAACTCACCTGTGCCTGAGCCCTGTTCTGATCCAGTCGAGTCATGCAGGTGAAGTTCTCCTTGGGGATGCTGGGTGCATTCCTCTGGCAGATCAAGCAGTTTGTGTTGGCTGGATTGCCCACCACTAGGACCTATGAGATACAAATATATATATGCATTATGCATGATCAATGTGGAATGACACCAGGCCAATGATACAGTCTGTAAAAATATTGTTGCAAGACACATTTCTCACATTCATTATCTTATTCAGGGCTGCTGATATTCTTTCATCAAAATAAGGGAGATGCTCACTGGTCCTCACCCGAGTATCACAAGTTCACCTTCCATGCACTCTTGCAAACTATTATGTATGCACTCTTGCAAACTATTATGTATGCACACTGCAACCTTTCTTCTTCTTTTTTTTTTTTTTTTTTGCAAGGGGGTTTTGAGGCTTCCAGGGGACATGGTGCCATCAATTTGTATATTCTTATCACATGGCCAAAAATACCTGCAAGTAGGTATACCGGCAAACTTTGACAATGCATTTTCAAAGAGGAGATAAAAATGTAAAAATTGGCCCCCAATTCACTCCCAGCCCCAATGTCTTCACTCAGAGCATTTCTGGTTTTAAGGAAGGATTTTGTATTTTGTTTTTTGTATTTGTGTGTGTCTGTGTGTGTTGATCCTCTAAGTTGAAGATTTTGAGGATCCCTAGGGATCCCATGGTGGTGGTGGGGGGAGTGGGGTGGGCATGGTGCCCATTTGTATGCAGATTATGTGACCCTAGTGATAATGGCTGACAAGTTTGGTGACAAACTTGACCATGTATTTTCAAAAAGAAGTTGAAAATGTGAAGACTGGACCCAAATTTAAAGAATAGGTCAGTTTACTACCATGGACTTTATTTCATCCTCAAAGATGAATAGTATATCTGCAGATAAACATGGATATTCCATAATTAATGTTGAACAAACAAAATGTGGAGACAAGCACAATTCAATTTGTCTGCACCTGCTTTGTATTGTACAAAAGAATCAGCTACTTACTACAACTGTGATTTCATTGTTTACATAATTATTATTAAACAAACACTTCAGTAAATCTACTGTGCTTATCATCTTGGCAATCACCAAATATAATATCCCTACAAAGAGGAATTTTGTCTGAAAAACCTTTGCCCCAAATTATCTGAAATCAAATTCTGTACACAATGCCTGCGATCTAGATAAAACCCTACAGGGCAGACAAAATGCATGGCTTTCCCACAATTTGATACTTGCAATGAACAACAGTGTCAGATGCCTGTAAAACAAACAAATTCATATGAGCAGGGTCCTTTCTTTGAGTTTGGGCATACCTTGACCGTCTTCTTGGCATATTGATCGAGAGCCTTTCCCTGTACTTCAAAGATCTTTGCGTTGGCCTTTAGGAGATCGGCTCTCTCCATGCCCTCCCTGCGTGGCATGGCGCCCACCAAGATTGCGACATCAATATTGGTGAAGGCTTCCTTTGCGTCAGCAGTGGCAACGATGTCTACACATACACATTGGAAAAAAATGGGCCTCTGTCCATTAAACTGGATACAGAAACATCACATTGTATCACAGACTGTCTGTGTATTCACATGTGACAAATTTATCATACTGTCTCTTTAAGGACAGATTGGGCAATCTGTGACATACGGAAACATTCAATCATGGTAAACTGCTCAGAAGCATTTTTGAAATCTGATAGATATATCTTAAATGTGAAATGCCACACAGAAAATATACATTGTGGAAGTGACTTTGTTTTTTCCCCTCATTTTTCAGTCTTCATTGCGCAAAAGCTGCTACTCTACACACTCAACTGGTGGAAAGACTACACACCACAGTATTGGGCAACTAAAACAAATTTTCAGCAATTCATAGTCATAGCTTATTATGTAGAAACATTGCTTTCAATGGCCTGAACTCTTTGTCAGTGCAAGCACCAGCATTTTTGACAGTCAATGAAAAATGGCTGTCAGAGCCTGAATAAGCCTTACTTTTGACCAGTGGTAGAGAGCAATCCTGGAGCTCCATGACAACGCCTTCCAAGACCGTCATCATTTGCGGAATGTCAAGGAGCACAAGGTTCAGGAGCTGTGCAAGAGAAAAATGAATCCATTTTTTTCATCGGACAAAATTAAAACCTTTTATCTTTTGTATGTATACCAGTGCAATACAATTTAACAGGACAAGTGATGTACCTTACTTGAATATTTGTCCTGTCAACTGAGCTGAAAAGTTTCAGAATAATAATTAACACAAAATCTCTACACTTACACATCTTTTGTTTTATTTTCTATTCTGATGCCCACTGCACAGAACACGACTTGAAGTTGAATGACCTTACTACGAGACCAGGGGCCCGTTTCATAAAACTTGTCATCAGTGACAAGTTGTCATAGATGTGACAAGCTACTGAAATCCTTGCATCTGATTGGCTGAGAGCAAATTTGTCATAGAAATGTGGCAGTTGTCACTGATAACAATTTTTATGAAACAGGCCCCAGGTCATGCAACCTGGCAACGCCAATTACGTGACCTAATCTTAAGGATCTGCAACCTGCCTCCCACATACTTTAGAACACAGCGTGGGTGCAGCTAGTAGCTAGCTAGCTATAAACCCACGACCACTTAAGAAAAAAATTCAACATACAATGTAGGTCTTGTAACCTAGTCTTACAACCTTACACTTGGGTATTTGGTGACGTCAAACCGACAGTTGGAAATTTATATAACCTCAGGTCATGTAGTGTGCGGTTGTGGGCTTTACTATATGTATTGTTAATGCTAGGTACAAGCTGGTACTTTAGTTAAATTATCGTACTTCTTAGCATGAAACCAAACAAACTAAATCATGCATTAACCATTTAATTATGACAATCTCAGAGTACTCAGAATCGAGGCCTTTGGGCCTGCTATAATAGTATTATGTTTTTTACTGAGCATCCAATGTCTAGGTTGATTAATTTCAGCCATTAGTATTAAAAGGACATCTTTCAGCAGCACAGCATATGCATAACTGTGAAATATTGAGTATCTAAGTCCACAGGCTGCAAAATTTTCTTATACAGACCCTGCATGAAATTTTAGACTAGAAATGTCTCTATGGCAACTGGTATGCTTCCACAATGCATCACATTATTTTCCAAATACTATAGGTGTACAGTACATCTTGCCAATGTGAGATGACAACTTATGATTGGCAAGTAATCACTATCTGGTATTATATGTACAGTACACCCTATTTCATAATGATACTACAATATGAGCCATTTTCAAAATATGAAGAAAAAAAAAATAATCTGACTTTTGACCTTACATTTCTAAGGAGAATCACTGCCACGCAATATATGTATATTACCAAGTTTCATGGAGCTATTTTAAGTCATTTCCAAGATATGGGGGAAAAATGGAATTTTAGCATTTTCACTTGACCTTTGACCCAAAGACCAAAAGCTTTTCCTAGAGAATCCTTATGTGGTATTACATGTCTACATACACTTAGTTTCAGGAAAATATCTTCTGTCATTGTAGAGATATGGGGGAAATAGCTCTAGAAATTTACAGTTTGACCTTGACCTGTGATACACTGGCCAAGTTTCATTTGGATGCCTCAAAACAGTTCTTGTGAATGTTGCCCACAAAATTGATTACTGATGGACAAGGAAGACCAACAGAAGGATGGAAAGACAACTCCAAAACATAATGCCTCCAGCAACACTTCATGGCAGATGCATACAAACTGACTGATACAAGATGCTCTATAGAAGTGAAATGATAGTAGGCTTTTACAGGATATGTTTTCTTTTGTGTTCTTACCTGGTTTGGTCCAAAGACATCTCCCTTCGCAATGGAGTAGAGGAGTGAGTAGGCAATCTGCCCTGCAGCACCAGTCACCAATACACTCAGTGGTTCTGCCTGTAATTAATCAGTCAAATAAGTCTGTCACAAAAGAAAACATTTTTTTTTTCTGCTTCCTTGGAAACACCAACATAATGGTCAAACATCTTGTGCAAGCATCAACATACAAATTTGGTTTAATTATGTGGCCAACACAGGATAGAAAAGACCAATGATCCATTTCACCTACATGAAAGATGTATAATTTACCCTTGTAGAGCTGTTGAGATCACTGAATTCAATAAGTGAAATAACCAATGGGCCTATCTGACTTCTTGTTTGTAATTTTCCTATGTGACTTCCTACATCTCCGCTAAACCTATTTGGAATCACTGTATTCTAGTCCAAACCTGCACAAACAAAGCTTACATTTAATTGATCGCTACAGACCAGTAACCTTCTTCCTAAATTACTCCAATATCAACTGAAGTCATTTTCAGCTTTTACATTCATGGACATTGGGAGCACTGCTATGCTGCATACTTGGCATAAATTGCAATCTGTTCTCTCTCAAACCAATGACAGGGATCACAACTCGAATTTAATTCAGAGAGCATCTCACACATTTAAAGGACAAGTCCACCTTCATAAACATACACCGTTTGTAAGGATTGAGAGAATGCAGCAATATTAGTAAAACACATCAGTGAAAGTTTGAGGAAAATCGGACAATCTGTTTAGAAGTTATGATTTTTTTTTAAAGTATCTGCTTAGCCACTGCTGGATGAGAAGACTACTACAGTGTATGATGTCACATGCGTACAACGATAAAAGGAAAATAAATAGGGAATTTCACAACACTTTACTTTTTGAATAAAGTGCACATTTCTTCAATTTGTTACCGACGTATGTTAAAGGGACTGTACAGTACTGGTTGAGGTGGGGATTCATGTTTTTTACATTCCTAAGTGAGATAATGAAAAACCTCTTATGAAATATGAAAGAGCATGTGATTTTACGAAGGATTCAATATTTATTTGATGAAAATTGGTTTTCAAATGGCTGAGATATCCCAAAAAAGTGATAATAATAAAAGGCGACAGGCCACAACTTTATTAGGATCTCTTTGTTTCACCTTGTTTTTGGATATCTCGCGCCACTTCAAAACCAATTTTCATCAAATAATCTTTTGATACCCCCTAGAATTGCATGCTCTTTGACATCTCATAGAGTGGTTTCTGAATATCTCGCAAAATGTTAAAAGCTAAATCCTCACCTCGACCAGAACTGTACACACCCTTTAAGGGTAATATTATTCCCCCGCCTTCTAAAAGAGAAAAGTCGAGTGTTCTTTTGTTATGCGAGAAAAATGGAAATATGTTGAATTTACTTTATTCTTTCTTTATATTGTTGTACACATGTGACATCACAAGCTATAGTAGTCTTTTTATCCAGCCGTGACTGAGCAGAAATTTCAAAAATTCATAACTTTTGAATGGATTGTCCAATTTTCCTCAAACTCTCACTGATGTGTTCTACTAATAATGCTGCATTCACTCAACCCACATGTCTATGAAGGTGAGCTTGTCCTTTAATACGTCACCAGTCAAGGGAACATCACACATTTAAACTAATCTGAAATCATGAATTAAATCAGTCAAAATACTGTATATTATATCCTGAAAATCAACAAGAGAAAATGGACATAATAAAGAGGATAGGATAAGGAAAATGATTGCAAGTTATCCTCTAAAATCTCTATAGGAGTCTTATTCACAACTTTCCAGGAAGTACGACAGCTTTTTTTTCTTACCTTACGGAGGATAGCGATAACATCAAAAAAAAAAAATAATAATAAATAAATAGATAAAAGACTCCTCTGGACAGACGCCCCATTTTTCAGTCTACTCTCTTCAATCTCGATGATTTTTCATTACCAAACCCCTTAGTCTACCTGATGCTGAAGCTCCATTCTTCCTTTAAATTGTCCTTGTCTCCATCAGAGTATTAAAAAAATGATAAAAACTTCCAGCTCACTGCTGCACTGCACTTTGAGCGAGTGTCACCGGCTTTCGTAATTAGGCCTAGGCCCTACTTTTATTTCCTTTATACAGTAGGTGGTCTACATGGATTATTTCTCAGGTCTTTCTCCCCTTCTGGACTACATTTTAAGTTTGTATATTCTTTCCCATCAGAACTTGAGTTTTCAATAATTGCCTACTGACACTGACAGTGTTAGTGTTTCTGGTTGGCGATCTCACTCTCTGGCTCTGCAGTCTGTCTGCAATCGATACATTGGTCAGTTGGTCATTGCATGCTGCATGGATGGTTTACCAGCTTTCTTTACCACGTAGGCCTATTGTTATTCATGATTGTATGAGTTTGTCTACTGACGCTGACAAAAAGATAGATAGAAAAATCTGTCTGTTCGGATTAAAAAAAAAAAAGAAAAAGAAAATAATAATAATTTTTCGACTTTTACGGCCCTCCTCTGGCTCCGGAGAGGAACAGAGACACGTACGTAGTCGTAGGCCGGCTGCCTTCTTATAACGTATCCGCGGAACAACACGATCCCCTCCGACGATCTGAACGACAAGATCATCATGAACATGATGAAGATACAGACCGATCTTTCGGTCAAACAAAACGATGGCTCTGGGAAACTGAATGTGAAACAGTGCACACAAATAATCTATAGTTTCACGCAGAATATAACGGGCTAGATACTCACCATGCTTCTATACTTTTCTGCTTGATCTCCGAGAGAACTTCGTCTAGCTGGCACGCGATGTATCACGGATTTTACGAGGCCCGGCCCAGGGTAGTAGCTATCATCAGCCGCCACCTACTACAGCATGCACAGCACAGTGTATGTGCGGCATGCACCATAACCACGTTCTCAATTTATTCAGTATGCCAAAGGTCATAGGCCATGCAGAAGCACACGCACAGCGCATGGCAACAACGGGACAATCATGGATCATGGATCTACAAGGAGGAGTGGGGCTACTACATTGACTCCGATGCCCATCATGATACATAAAGTCGACATTCACTGATGAGAATGATCTGAAATTATTGTAAGATCATTTTCGTGGAGAAACGACTGCCTTCCAGTTTCTGTTGAAGCAGTCAAGATATCGTGTTTATGATTTCCTTTTTGGACAAAAATTAAGGGAGTTAAAGATTTTAGGAGAGTATTTCACTTTGGATCCAAATGTGCAAAAAAAAATATTGAATTATACTAGTAAAAGAAATATTCAATAAAATAAAGAAATTGTTAATACATGTGATGGTAGAAGCAACGTGAGTTGACATTAGTTGGGTAAATTCAGTTATTGAAGACTTTCATTTACAAGTTGATATATATTGGGTCTCCTACCCTTTTGCCTGAGAACTTGGGAATTGATGCTTGTGAATTTGTTTGGTAAGGAAAACCAATTATTAAAAAAAAAAAAAAAACTGTTATGGTAGGCCCCTATTAGGTTAAGAACAAGGGAGAGAAAAATTGATACATTTTCCATCATTGATAAATGTTCAAAGAGTATAATGTGGGTTAAAAGGTTACTAAACAAGAAATGAAACGGAAACAACATTTTGGGTTTGTTACTAAAACATACACGAGGTGACTCTTTATTCTTTTTATTATCTTATATATATATATATATATATATATATATCACATAATTATTTTGTTTTTACTGGAATTTTATAGGAATTTGTTGGAAACATGGTTGAAAACAAGGGAATACAGGGCTAATCATAATCAAGTTAGCTTGTGTATTATTATCGCCAAAGATTAATTTTGCATTCATACATTTATATAGCGTATTGATATTGTGTGGAAGTTCACAGATGTAAAAAAGGATGTCCTTGATTTGTTATTTTGTGAATATTGAACTGTTATATTTTGTCATTCTGTTGCAGGGCCCCCTAGGATAACAGTGTGCAAACCACTGATGGGGCTACCCTGGGTAAAGAAAACTGAATAAATAAATAAATAATAAATAAGGAAGTTATCAATTATTGTACCATTGTATCACATGTATTTTTCTTTTCTTTCTTCTTCTTTTGTTACTGTTAACGTTAATTTTGTTAATGTTATTGTGTTTTCTAGTCTATTTGTATGAGTAGCAAAGTGCGCTTAGAAACGTCAGTATGAAGCGCCATATAAATGCAATTATTATTATTATTATTATAAGGAAGGAAGTATTTTGAATAATAAACTGATTCGTATTGAAGGAAAATGCAGTTATAGGCCCCTAATGAAAATTTACATTTGAAAAAACAAACAAACAATGTTTCAGATTGGAACATAATATTAGTGGATATGAATGGGGAATTATATTCAGTGGAACATTTTTTTTTTTTAAATAAAGGAATTATATTTAGATGTATTGATTATTCTGAAAATATATGAAGCGCTTCGCCATTGGGTGGAAAAGGAATGCAGAGAATGGAAGTAGAGAATGGTGTAAGTGTTGATGAAATGATTTTTATAAGAAATGGGAGGAAGATCCCTCTGGATAAGATTACCTCCGAAGTGGCGAAGATATTGATGTTGAAATGGTGAATAAAATAAGTGACGTGTCATTGATGAAAGAAAAATGAGAAATGTATATTTCTTTATTTTTCTAGTAAAGATTGAAAATGTATCAGTAGTGTAAGAAGCAGCACTGTGAGTTCTGTTTTGAGGGATTTCAGTTCAGATTATTGCATAGAGTATAGGGCCTAGTGTGCACATCATCACTTAGGCCCTATTCGAATTTAAGTTTGTATAAGAGATACGCGCGGGGAGGGCATCACCCAATTGCACTATACTCAAACATAGGGAGACTTCAACTTTTGGTGTATGGTTCCAGCTGGCATCAGTAGCTTTATTTCCGTAACCACAGTTACATATTCACCAGATCACAAGGTATTTCCAACTTCAATGACGATACACTCAGACTGACTGATGATGAGCAGCAGCTCATCATCATTTTCAGACAGTTCTCTCCCCTATATACTGTAAGTCTGTCTTTGGTGAGATCTCAAATCCAACTCAATTGCCCACCAAAATAAAACCCAAACAAAGTGCAGCTCAATTAACACTAACAACAATTCCTGTACTGGTTTACAACTAATAAAAAATTCCAACTAACAACAAACTATAGCACTATCCCTCACAAAGTGTGAATTACTTCAATAATTTCTGTTCTTTTTGTCATAAAGAGGAAGAGCCATGTAGCCTATAAACATTTATCTTATGCATGTGAATTTTCTAGGAAGGTTTGGGAAAAGTGTAGTACTTTTTTTATCATGTTAATTTGCAACAGTGGTGTTGGGAAGAGATTCTTTTTGGTATCGATTTGCCAGATAAAGGAAGAAATTACTTTTTTAGGAAGGAAAAATAAACCATTGCCAACGGAGTATTTGATTAAAAGTTCTGTAGAATAAGATAAGTTAGAATCTTGAAGAAAAGTTAGTAATTACACGCAATACGCCTCCAATACCTATTTGGACAAGTGGGAAAGCTGGAAAAGGTCTTTAATTGAGATTTTGTTTTGGCTCATTTACACATCTACCAAGAAATGCCTTTCGACGCACTCGAACTGAAATATGTGTATATGTATGTCAGTGCATAGTCCTACATATTTTAGTTGTCCCTAAGGATTTTTCTTTGTCTTGTTTTTGAAAGGGGAGTAGGGCACTTGGGAGGGAAGTTTTGAGGGGGTATTTTCGTAGGGTGGTCGATTTGTTTGTTTGTTTTTTAATTCTTCAGTATGAATAAACTTCAATCAATGAATATTTTGAACATGAGAATAAACGCTCTGTCACTAATAAATAAAACATTCTGTGCGGTGATGAACAAATATCATCTAAAAAGAGATCGAGTCAGTTAAAAAAAAAAGTAGTAGGGCCAATAAGAAAAAGGATATCAATTGCTATATATATATATATATATATATATATATATATATATATATATATATATATATATATATATATCAATTGCTATATATATATATATATATACATATATATATGATATGGTTTTGTGTTTTATGATCTTATTGGTTAAAAAAAAAATGCATCCGAATGTAAGGATTATGCAGTTGAAGTAAAGATGTGATATATTTGTTCTGCACAATTTGATTCCATTGATGAATACATGGTAATAAAATATTCTTTAAAACCATAAAACAAACAAACAAACAAACAAACAAAACATCGATGTCGATGAGCCGGAACCGCATAGCGGGCGTAGCTTACTTGTACACGGTGGCCGGTGTGATGATCTCGTGCAACCAAAGATCGTACACTGAGTGTACGAGGTTGGTGCTACCGAAGAGGTTCTATACCGTGCAACTCATGTGGATGGATGTGTCAACCAAAGAGCGTATGGTGTCAACGGTTAGGATCGTGTACATACAGTACGTGCACTGTCAACACGGATAATTAAACGTACGGTACGGTGGTCGTGGGCGCAGGCGAAAACAGGTATGGGGTTGCTCACAATATTGAAGAAGATGAAGCAAAAGGAGAAGGAGATGCGTATACTTATGTTGTATCCTTTGAAAACCTCTGTTGTGTAAGATATTACTTCTCCACTAGCATTGCATTGATTATCACTCCATTCAAACTCCATGCAGACCGCAGCAGCAACATTTTCTAGGTCCATTACAGTCCCATATGTAGGATTTCATGTTGTAAGACTGAGTTCCCTAGCCCTAGATAGCACCATGCACCAGCAGTGACCCCAAGGGCCCAACGCGTACCGGTGCTAAGAAGGGGCCAACCGCACAGGGGGTGCGCCGGTGTTTATTGCGCGGAGAGAGAAGTGTAGAAACTAAATGCTTTATTCTTGCATCTTGGATGTAATGGAGGCTTGCTGCGTTGATTCATGAACATTGCGATGAACATGATGAAAGGAGGAGTCTGTGCTGTGATGCATGATCATGATGATGCTGGCGACTGTTGGTTGGTGGGAGTGCGTTCCAATCTGTGATGATAGTTCTTGGGATTGACAAGACACTTCCCTTGAGATAACTGTCAGTGTTCACTGTTAAACTGTTAACAATGGTTAAGTAGACATGATCTCCATCCAATGCAAAAGATGTGAATTGTGATCAACGTTATATGAATATGTTGCTTCGTGAATTGAATGACTCTAACATTAAAAACCACTCTCATGACTCTTGTTTCTCTGTTAAATTGACTGCAAGATCGGTCTGTATCTGGTCGTCGGGGCCAGGATAGGTGTGTACTGTATGTCAATGTTCCACGAAGACTGCGCATCTGGCTTCTAGTTCAAGAGCCGATAAAATTCAATAAGTAAAAAAAAAAAATGATAAAAGACAGTTAAAGACTCCTCCGGACAGATGGATATTTCTGTTTACTCTCTCTAAGTTAAACATTGCCTTAAAAGGTAAAACCAGTCGTGTGAAGACCCAATATTAAAATTGGCAATAAATTTAGACATAAATTACACATGTAGGTCTAAGATCTAGCTGGGTCATCCATAGGGCATAGGGTGTCTTTACCCTGGGGTGCTCCTTTTTCTCTTCATACATCCAAATGGTGGACTGTGATGAATGTAACTTGCATGTTGATACAGCTTAGCCTGTAACCAGGTACATGTACATTGTATGTATATGAACATGTGTGTGGATGGATGGTAAAGACACATGCATGGGGCTCTATACACTGCCTTGTTTGTTTGTCAGATTGACCATATCCATTGTTACCATAATGATATGTAGGAATCTGTAGTGCATCTGTAGAACCCTAGTAGCTTCCTTTACCAGTGATTGATCATAGGGGTCTAGACAATGCTGGGAAAACAACCATTCTGAAGAAGTTTAATGGAGAAGACATCAACACCATTTCCCCTACCTTGGGTTTCAACATCAAGACACTGGAACACAAAGGGTAAGTAGATTGAATGTGACTTCTTGCTTTCTCAGGTTGTTGCATGTTCTCTCCTATGATTGGACTGATGTCTCAGTATTAAAAAAGACCATGACACATTTTTGTAAACCCACTACATGTATAAATTTGAAAATGGTATTACAAGTCATATGTTTGCATTGCTTTGAAGGGTTCTAATTCTATAGACAGATTTTGGCCCATCAGCAACTGAAATAGCTGCTTGTATTATTTATATCATGGCAGAATAGCTGCTACCAGTTAGCGTGGTCATAGTGCTGGCTGAATGATGCTTTACATGTGAGTATTCACAGGCGGAGCATTCATTAAATGGAAATAGAAACACACATACGAAAGACAAGACATGAGCTCACAGTATGTTCATTGTATGAGCAACTAACTCAAGAGAAATGCCTGTAACAGATCCCAAGTATTCAGATTTTTAGCTCACCTGAGCCAAAGGCTCAAGTGAGCTATTGCGATCGCCCTTCGTCCGGCGTCCGTCGTGCGTCGTCCGTCATCCGTCGTGCTTCGTGCGTCGTCCGTCGTGCGTAAACTTTTACATTTTTATCTTCTTCTTGAAAACCCCAAGACCGATTTTCATCAAACTTGGCAGGTAGCATCCCTAGGGGGTTAGGAACTCAATTTGTTAAAATGGGCACCATGCCCCACCCAGGGGGCCCCCAGGGGGCCCAAACCCCCCAAAATTAAGGAATCTGTAAAAATCTTCTTCTCTAGAACCAGAAGTGATAGAGCTAAGTTAATACTATGAGTTAGTATATTGATGACTGTAGTTTCAAGTTTGTTCATGGCAAAATCAGGGGTGCCCCCCTTGGGACCCAGGGGAGGGGGGGTGGGGAGGGGTCCTAATGAGGCCTAAATTATACATTTTCATCATCTTCTTGAGAATCCCATGACCAATTTTCACCAAACTTGGCAGGAAGCATCCCTAGGGGATTAGGATCTCAATTTGTTAAAATGGGCACCATGCCCCACCCAGGGGCCCCACGGGGGGCCAAACCCCCCAAAATGAAGGAATCTTTAAAAATCTTCTCTAGAATCAGAAGTTATAGAGCTAAGATAATACTATGAGTGAGTACATTAATGACTGTAGTTTCAAGTTTGTTCATAGCAAATCCAGGGGTGCCCCTCTTGGGGGCAGGGGGGGGGGGGGGATGGGAAGGTCCAAATGGGGGCCTGAATTGTACATTTTCATCTTTTTCCTGAAAACCTCATGATGGATTTTCATCAAACTTGGCAGGTAGCATCCCTAGGGGGTCAGGATCTCAATTTATCAAAATGGGCACCATGCCCCACCCAGAGGGCCCCAGGGGGCCCCCAATCCCCCCAAATTAAGGAATCTTTAAAAATTTCGGCCCTTATTGTACATTTTCATCTTCTACTTGAGAAGCCTGGTCAAATTTTAGTAGAGCTGTGAATAATTTAGATTAGTGACTGCGTGAAAGGTGAACTTGCGATACTCAGGTGAGCGCTAGACCCGCGGTTCTCTTGTTGTGGTGTGTAATTGACAGTTTGCACTAATTTTTATCATTCTGCTGTAACTTTAAGCAACACTTCAAAGTCATAATGGCTTTCACTTGTGTGTTCTTACAAATTAATCTTTTGTCTTTTGATATGTAATGTAATCAAGCAACAAAAAATTATGAATTTCTGTGTGTGTTTGTGTTGTTTGAAAAGATTCAAACTGAATATCTGGGATGTTGGCGGTCAGAAGTCCCTGCGTTCCTACTGGAGGAACTACTTTGAGAGCACAGATGGTCTGGTGTGGGTTGTCGACAGTGCAGATAGAAGGAGACTCCTTGACTGCAAACAGGAACTCCATTCACTACTTCTAGAAGAGGTGCGCTATTAAACAGCCTACCAGCTGTGATGCAGTGCCTATTTACTAATGAACACATTGCGTTTCTAGTCTACTCATACTGTGATTCTAGCTGTTATTTTCATGAGAGCGCAAATATTCCAAATCACTGTTTGGCTGCAAAGTTAACAACACAAATACCTCTACCTTATCTTGATCACATCAAATTAGCAGCATGTTCATGCTCATGCTCATGCTCATGCTCATTTCATAGAATTTGGTGTCTTCCGAGCTGGGGCGAAACCATGGCCGTGGCTGGCATGATACGTGCATGCTAGTATGTACTGTATGTCTTGATATGTTACATACATCCCTCCTTGTGAACAAACCTCAATCATGAAAGAGTGCAGTGATCTTGGTTGGTGGGTATGCATTCTGTGTGTATTTGTAAATGTGGGTGTGATAGCCTCATTGTCAAATGGCAAGAACAACATCTTGCAAAAATGCCTGCGACCTCTTCATTCTTGAAAATATCTATCCACAAAAATAACAGCTTTTACAGTTCATATCCATCTTGCAGGATGATAATGATAATAACTGACTTAGTATAAAATTGCTGCTGTTCAAAAAAAAAAAAAAAATGAAGAAAAATTATCCTTTGGAAATGCTTTTCCCAGTGTGGATAAAATTGAATGGATGATATACATTGTCATAGCAGTCCCTGTAGCTGTGTTCCTTGTTTTCTGTGCAACCTAGTTTAACTTCACATCACTAATTAAAAACAAGTAAGTGCATCACTCAAAATGATTTTACAATGTTGTTTTACAGAGGTTAGCTGGTGCCACCCTAATAGTCTTTGCCAACAAACAAGATTTACCAGGAGCCCTATCAGCAGATGAGATTCGACAGGTGAGTAGCACTAAATTACAACATGTTATGAAATATGGGCTGTTTTGCAATGTGAATGTGTATTTCAAATTTACATGTCTCTGATTATATCTACCAACTTGTTTAGAAACAGACTCGTGGAGATCAGTCCATTTGCCAGTACAATTACAAAAACATCTTTGTGAATCATAAGGGCTGTAAGTCATGCCAAATCTGTTCCTCATGGGTGATATGCTGTGTGAGTTGTTGAACATAAGGGAATTGGTTTACTAGGCCAAAAACAGATACACACATATGACATATGAGTGGACAACAATACAAAGAAAATATAAAGGATATTCAACAAATATTCACTTTTCTAGAATTATGAAAGAGCAGTAGACCAACCGCTTTCAGAAAGCAGGGGGAATAAATGCTACCCTTAACATATGTCAATATCAAGTTGATGGAATTTGTAATTTTCATGAAAAATGGATTTTTGTAGTATTTTCTTTATATTTTCTTGATATTGTAGTCCACTCATACGTCGTAACCTCTAGTAGTCTCCTCATCCAGCGGTTCCAACACCAAAACTTTAAGAATTCATAACTTTTGCATCGATTGTCCGATTTTTCTCAAACTTTCACTGATGTGTTCTACTAATGTTGCTGCTTTCACTCAATCCACATTGTTCTTGGGGTTTATCTTCCCTTTAATCATGTGAGCTTTAATGCATCAACATACATGATATACATGTGATGTTATATGTCCACATTACCCTTTTGTGAT
Organism: Diadema setosum; assembly: GCA_033980235.1. Taxonomy (NCBI): domain Eukaryota; kingdom Metazoa; phylum Echinodermata; class Echinoidea; order Diadematoida; family Diadematidae; genus Diadema; species Diadema setosum. Next base: position 36,203,859 of record CM067059.1, on the reverse strand, counting down.
TCAATGTATTCTGTTTTTGTATTGCCCAATTAGAAAAAAAAAAGTTAGTTTAGCAACTATTTGCAACTTTTAGTCAACACCTACAATTTCCCCTTTTGGATATGATGAACTTAAAGGGAGGGGAGGGGGGATGGGGCCATGATGGCCCCCCCTTATGATCTCGGCCGCGATTCGCGCGTTCTTTACAAAAATTGGCACGCACGTCACTCGTGACGCAATCTATAGGGCTGTGTTGTTAAATTTCAATAAATCGCTTCATTTTATTTTATATTAATTAATTATATTAATTTATGCATAAAATTAGAATTTGGCTGGAAATCATTACATAAAGCCTCAAAACTTCGAAATTTTTCGTTTGAGGACTCTTTGGTGAATTCTGATTTAATTTAGTAAAAAAAAAAAATTGGAATCAATTTTAATTTCTTATGCATTTTGTTGTTTTTATAATTTCTTATGTATTTCTTTGTTTTATACTTTTTTTTTTTTATTGTTTTTTCAATGGGAATCTTTGGCAACACTATTTCAATCATAAGAAACTTAAAATTAATTGTTTTTAATCACTAAAAGTAAAAATAATGATACAATGACGAATTTCAGATAGAAACCTGATTTGCATTGGTTTTGTACACAAAATCACGTTTTTGAGCAATTTTCAGTGAAACGTACTTACATAATGTTGCGTAACTTCGAAACCGCGTACCCGGACGTCGCAAATTTGGTCTTAAAAGTTGTGCAAGGCTTCAAGATAAATTGTCATGAATCGCCATGTGGATGCGTTCTCGCGTTGTGGAGATGTCGCATGAAGTGTCGAGGGGGGCCCATTATGCCTCCCCCCCCCCCCAGGTAAGTTAGAGTTAAACGTTGGTGACCAATTATACAGAGTTTAGTGTGCTTCAGGAATGCTCCTGAACCTAGCCTTGAGAGGGCCATAACATTAGAGTGCTTCAGGGCCACTTTGTACCCAAAGGCCCGAATTTGTGAAGGTGGTTTGAATTTCAACCATGGTTTGTGCAAATTTCTTCTGCGTAAATACGATTGACAGATTGCGTACACCAACAGATGTCCAGTAACAAACATGCGTTGATACACGCATATCAATGGGAAGCCTGTTTCACACACAGACCATGGTCTAAATTTGTACCATGTTTGAAGTTTATACCACCTTTGTGAAGTAGGGCCATAGAGTTTAGTTTGCTTCATGGCAGGGCTGCCAACTCTCATGCTCAAGAAACTCTCACGCATTGAGCGTGAGACTCACACATTTTGGTCCTTTCTCATGCTAAAACTTTATTTCATTTGCATGCATTTCTATTGATCTCACTCATTTTGACTCCTAAATTATAGCATTGGCCTATGGGAGTCTCACTCTCAACTAGTTTCCGGTGTTGGCAGCCCTGTCATGAGCACTCGTGGAGAGCTCTAATGCCCTGTGTGAATTGGGTGGGAGGCCACCAATTTCAGCACATTAATACATCCGTGGAGTGCATGGTAAAATGTGTTATTTGTGTTGTCACCCTCCAGGCTTTGGAGCTAGACCAAATCAAGACACATCACTGGCTGATCCTTGGTTGCAGCGCTGTGACAGGAGAAAACCTGCTGTATGGTGTCAACTGGCTAATAGATGACATTGCCTCAAGACTCTTTACCATGGACTGACAGGAGTGGACATTGGCGTATGTCTATTTTGATAATTTTGCTCAGACCCTACACCCCCTCGTTGAGCATCACAAGTGTGACTGCTACATGTACTCCCTGTACATGTAGTGATAAGTCTCTTTTATCCATATTTTGTGACTTACCTCCCCTCCCTGGCTTTTGTGCCAAGGAACTGTGTGCTAGGTCTGGTGGCAGAATTCCTTGTCATGCTTATCACCTATGTGTGAGTAGGAGAGAGCTGTGAAGTCCCCAAACTTGCGCATTAAAACCGCTGGCTGATAAATAACAGATTATAAACTTTGAGGAATATTATATGAATTATATGGTTGGGACCTTGTAGCTAGTGTCAGTGCATAATCTGCCATGTCTTCCCATTGGTACTGAAGAAGTTATGTCAGTTGTATGACTGATATAGAAGCTACCTGTACTCTATGGTTTGTATTGCATGAAAAAAAGAGAAGATAGAGAGACACTTGCAAAGAGCCTGTTCAAATGACTGACAATGTCATGTAGTGTATGAATTTGTCAATGTGTGGACTTTTGAGCTTCATCTCTTGAACACCGTGTTCTGTGGGTAGAGTGTTCATAGAGCGAAGAAGAGTCTTCTCTATTTCATTTGCCAGATAAATTCGTCACAAACAAATGTTTCAAGTGTACTAACCAGATTCCCAGTAATTGCTCTTTGTCCTTATTAAATGGAAGCATCCAAAAAGTTCTGTCTGCCAACAGCTAAGGTACATAAGTATTTTGCTCATGTACATTTGTATTGATAAAGTGAATATTAAAGGTGCCACACAAAGTCGTTCTGTGGGAGCCCATCCGTAGAAATGCAAGAAGAGGGAAACCTAGGAGGACATTTGTTTACTTGTTGAGGATGGCCACAGGTCTTCAGGTGACACAAGGCAGTCACTCATATAATGAAAGACAAAGGCTACAGGAAAGAAAATAATCATCGATCTTTGGAGCTTTACCTGACTTGATTGATTGATTGATTGATTGATTGATTGATTGATATCAAAGGCATGAGATGAGCCTTTAGTATGGCCCTTCGTAAGTATTCTATTGATCTTGACTGTCACAGGTATCGACAATGCATGTGGTATACGGTACTATATCACCTAATGTATGACAGAGTCATGACAGGAAAATTATATCCTCAGCCAAAGTTAAGTGATATTAATATCATTTGCAACAAAATAATATTACCAAAGGCAGTTGTGGCTGAAAAGGGCATCATTTGGCCAAGATTTGCTGACCTTTGACCGTAACTTGTGACTTTCATTTTTATCGTTTCATTCAAATATGTGTATATTGGACATTAGTATGTTGTAGCTGAAGTTCAAGGTGAGGGGCTTTTGACCATTGATCTAGAGGGGTTTAGCCAGGCAGCATCTAGTCAGCATATTTTGGTCATGTAACATCCCTCAGAGTCTATATTTTAAGAGGATGATAATGAGACTTTGGGTAGATGGACAACCAGAAAAAAAAAGAAGAATATTTACATATATAACTGCTTTAGCAGTTTTAAAAGATGTTCATTATGCTATAAAGGTTTTCAAGATTTCACTGCATGAAAAAAGTAGAAGACGCATTCACACTGATTGCATAGATTAGGATTTATTAGAGAAGGGGAAAATTTTCTTCCTATTCAAACAAAATATACAAATGTATGACCAAATATCATGTTTTTATCATACATAAAATATATAATTTACTATGATATCATATATACACACAGCAGAAGAGCACATTACACTATTGTATATGAATACAATTACTGTAGTAGATTACACTTGCATTGTATAAAAGGCACACATTGTGTAAGTGTAACATTTCAGGAAATATCAAAATAACGAAGTAAAGATAGTGCCAAAAAACCCTGCATAGTGTTGCATAGGATAGTTAGAATGTCATAAGCTTTGGCATCAGTTACTATATATAGCATTTTGATAAAGGTAAAGGATGGGTTTTGCTTATTTTTCCAATTTTCGAGTTGATATACAATTATGTATATCTTGAAAATCTTGAAAGACATTATTTTATAGTAAATATCAAAATACTTGTCACTTCACTCTGCAGAAGTTGTATCAGCAAGCAATGTCACAGATGTAAAAAAAGAAAAGAAAGAAAGATAGCAACCTTGAAGACTTCAGTGATTTTTTTTAGATTGTTATCTGGCATTCAATTGTTTTATTTTGCTCATGTATCCGATTTCAATCAAATTGTTATCAATTTGCCTCATGTCCTGTTTTATTTATCCTGTTCTTGCTTTGGTTTTCAGTTTATTTCAGAGAGAAAGCAACAATGATTTGAAGTAGAGAAATATTTTTTATTGTACCTTATTGGTGTACTGAGTATAAACAAATCAAAATATGTGAATTTTCACTCATAAAATTGCTCTTTAGACATACAATTGTACAGTGTAAGTGTTGATGATGACTGACTTATTAAATTTATTGAATTGCAGGGAATTTCTCTGTTTCATATTTTTGAACAAGTGGGCATAAGATTTTCAAGTGTAAGTGATGCTATATTGATTTTTCACTGGAAATGGAAGATTTGATGGCAAACATGTTGCTACTCAACATACTTCCCTTCTCAGATCATTGTCACATATATGGAGTAGAGCCCATCAAAGTGCAATACCACTGTATATGGAAGTGGAATCAAAGTAAATGTAACATATCAACTTTCCACAGAATGTCAAGAAGTTTCATCAAAATCAAGCAGAACACAATGAAGTTATGGAATCTTCAGGTTTCATTGTTTTCGCTAACAGCAACATTAGTTGCAACCATTTATCAGAACTATCAGTTTATATGTAACAATCTTAATTAAGAAAACCACGTTTTTGATCAAAGATTTAGCAACTACAGCCCGTTCTCCATAAGTCATTATTGTTCTACGACGCAAGAATTACAAATGTATTTTTGTATCAAACAAATGGAATTTAATGAAGTTTTGTGAGGTGAAAGGGAAACTTGTGAGGGAATGACATCATTATCTCATCTACTTTGCTAATACAGTGCACTCCCATTATAAGAAGCATGGTTAAAATGAAATTCTGGTTACAACAAAGTAAAAATTCAGGCCCCAATATCATCAGTTCTATATGTTTTTTGTTTATTTGTTCGGTTACAACAAAATTTTGATGTAAGAAACTGCCTTTCCGGAGGACTTTGTTATACCGGGATTCGACTCTACATGTATCACTGCTTTTTGATAACATGTGAAGCATGAAGATCACGGATGGATCCTATCATGTCCATATTTCAAGGACATATGATTTGATGAGACTTTGTTTGTTTGGTTTGATGTTACTTATTCAAGTCAACTTGAATATGAAGTGCAATTACACTGTAATATTTTAACACATTTCTGAAGATATTTTGAGGTAATTCATATTTTGCAGTAAAGTTTGAAATATGCAGTTGTCAGTGTAAAAAAAAAGTAGAGACAGTAAAATATAAAAAGAAACTGTAAATGAAAGTGCATTGTGCAAGGTTCTTTGGTAGGTTTTCATGAGTACTTAAATATTATATACACCCTGTGATTCTTTGATCCTGTTTCATGTTGTAAATGATGACATGTTTGATCATATTTTGCAAATTGTAGCTGAACAATTCTTATGTTGCTATGATGTGACTTCAGGAAATTGCTTACATCATGCAATAGGCACAGCTACTATTTCTTACTGACTAGCTCTACATCATACTTGCCAACTAGTAAGATTTTATCAGATTCAGTAAGATTTTTTACGTTAAAAATAGCAAAATCAGATTTTCTGTCAGAGAAATCAGATTTTAAAAAGATATTTAGATATACCTTTCATGTGTATTTTCTGAAGATTTGACCGAAAGTAAGATTTTTAACTTCAGTTTGCATATAAAATAAGATTTTTTGCAATCCACGAGTAAGATATTTCATCATGAAATGTTGGCAGGTATGCTACATGCATACTGACAAGTAATGACATTTTAAGAGTAGACATAATAATGCACAAATTGCAGTCATTCCAGTCCCTCCTTAATTCCCTCTTCCCATATAGCTTGGACCAAATGGAGATATAAACTCTAAAATTCAATTATTAACATGATTTGCTGATATTGCATAAAACCCAACCTTTGTTCCCTTTGAATAGCATCGTAACATATCCAATAATGAATGATCTATTCACTGAATTGCTTTGAGCAAGCAAGTGAACTTTTCTTATGCACTATTGAATAGACAACCATTTTCATGATCAACATGATTACATGGTCTTACATTCAGTTATTACACCTAAATTCAGTACAGAATGTATCAGAGGTATAAGATACAGCTGTAGCTCCAAATTAATGAGTTGTCTTCAGTTGGTTAAGTGAATATTTCTTTCCAACAATCTTATAGATATCACAACCACCTTCAGTGAAAGTAAACAAATATTTTGTCATATTTGAAAGAACAACACTAGAAACAATGGTAAAGTTTAAGTTTTTCAGCTTTCCACCAGCAGGCCATACCACCTATGCTACTGAATTGCAGGGAGTCGCTGATATGGAAGTGGCTGAATAGATTATACACGTAGTCTTTGTATTAAAGTACCGGTACATGCATGTGTTGAATGAAATTCAAACAGTCTCACACAAAATGCATCCCTTGGGACTTACCCACATAAAGAATATCTGCGTTGTCTGAAACACAAAAGACACAGTCAAGTGTGTTTTGGATTATTTTAAAGCAACTGAAGGTAAAAAATTCAAGAAAAATGCCCCATTGTAGGATGTGCACCATGTAAGATAGATCCCTGTCACCTGATGCTACACTGCACTACACTATTCTACAAACTGCGAAAAACTGAGATGTCCAGACTTCAGGTCAAAGTTCAGAGAGTACTTCAGATTTGTACACGCATGCATGTTTATATTATGGCCATGTGATTGCAAGCTACTGACGACCAGTTAAAGATGATAACTTCTCCTTCCAATAGGCATCGCAAATGAATAGTCACACATCAACTCCAACCCAATGTCTCACTTTGGATTTTTTTTTATCACTGCTTGTCGAGAATGCCCTATGCTTTTCAAGAAGTAACAAAAAGCATAAAGTGTAGTACTGCATTCTTATTAAGCAAACAACATTCTCAAATGTAGTAAATGTGCAGTAAATATTTTTCATCTACAGAGCAGGAAGCAGCTCAGAATTCCTGACTTTGTTCTTTGTTCAACTTATCATTGGAGCTTGATCGCAAAGCTCAGATGCTGTGCTAGATCTGCTCTTGAAAGTTCTTGGTTTTGGAATGTACACTGTATGGTGATCACAAAGCTTGATCACAAAGCTTGATCACAAAGCTCAGATGCTGTGCTATATCTGCTCATGAAAGTTCTTGGTTTTGGAATGTACACTGTATGGTGAACCATGATGGAGTAAGCAGTCCATTGATGAGTAATGGACTGTGGCTTTTAATCCTTTCCTACAGACATCAATGCTTTCGTTGGTCCATCAATCCAGTAGATATTTGGAAGGAAAGAAGTTGTCTTCAAATCCAACCATGTAATATAAATTGACAGTGTTAGTAGGGTTGTGCCCCACTCATAGCGTTGAGTTCAATGCAGCATTCTTGCGGGGTGACTTTTGCCTTGGTGATGCTGCCTTTGAAGGACTCTTGGCCCTGCTCACAGGGCTAGGAGTTCTCCTGGCAAGCATCTGTGGGTCCATGGTTTTACTTAGCCACTCCTCCTCATTGATATATGCCTCATTGAGTTCACTGGTGAAATTGACGGTGGCGTCCAGGGAGCGTATCGCTGCGCTGACGTCATCTGCCTTCCTACCCTGGGCGTCCCACTGCTTCTTGTCGGGCTTGATGGTGTCGCGCAGCTTCTGCAGCCGGTCAGGAGACAGGGAGTCCCTCACCTGGCGAGGCCTTAGGTCCTGGAACTGCTCGGCCACAGGCTTGTACAGGGGGTTGCGCCGGTTCTGGTGCACTCTTTCCATTTGCCGTTTGCGCTCCTCCCGCTCCGCCTGGATCATCTCCTGGTGGCCAATCTTAAGCTCACTGCATGGCGTGGAGCAAAGAGAAAGGGAGGCAGAAAAGGACAAGGGGGTGGGGGAAGGGGAGTGGGGAGTGTGGCGACATTTTGACGATGAGGGGATGAGAGTGTGTGCCATCCAGATACACAGGGAAGAATGTGCAGAAGAAGGTGGGATGAATGTAGCCAGGAAAACAATATTCACCAGAGTGGGTGTCATGTGAGAAGAGAGGGTATATATGAAGATTCATATATAGAGGATATATAGAGAGGATATATATGAAGATATGAAGATTCAGGGAAATGATGACAAAGAAGTAAAGATTGTGCAAATGAAAATGTAAGATTGAGACGAAAAAGAGGGAGGCTCAGACATGTACATGTAGTTGATCGTGAGGAGTTCCATTGGACGTGCAATTAGCAGAATGAAGGTGTTTGGCATTGATGACAATGATGCAGACAGCACAATGACACAGGACAGCAAATGACAGAATTCAGTATGAGATAGACGGGAAACGGGAGAAAGAAAATAATTTATTCATCAATGGTGCAGTATAATACAATCATTTGGAAAAAGCTTTTTGCAGATAAACAGCACAGATAAGTTTCCTGAGGTGTGTAATCACATTTAATGAAAAAATAGATGAAGAAATGATACTCAGCGCTGCCATTTTTACCTGCAAATATTGTAGATGTCAGGGAAATTCAGAAGCAAATAGATACATGTGCGCATATGTGTGAGCTACATTCTGTGTGCCCATTCATTGGAGAAAAGATTCCCAAAAAAAAAATTTTCATGCCATCATGCCATCATAACTTCATTGTCAAATATTAGATATTCAAGTGTTGTGAGTATAGTCATACATTGTATATTCAGTATAAAATGATATATTCTCTCTCTCTCTGTTTCTTTCTTTCATATAGTTTGTACATAGTGTCTAGTCAGCTTTCATCTCCAGCCTGTAGTGTGTCACATGGCTGCTTCAAGATCGCTCATGGACCATCTTCTGGCGCAGTGACGCGACATCTGGCAAAGCGGATCTTCACCACTCATCAAAATCTTGTTAGAGAGTGTTTATCCCGATCATCTCGTCAAGCTGTTGCCGGGGTATGATCACACTGGGACACAACAGGAGATGAACACAGCACAGCGGACAGAGAAAGAGGAGTTCATTTCTTTTTTTGCATGCCAAAATACAACTTCCAAGTATAGAAATATGTAAACAACTGAGTAATACTGTATGCACCATTTACGTTTGAAACCCGGTTTTTGTTTTCCCCCAAGTGTCAACTGATATTTGTAGGATCAACAACTCACAAAATATTGCCACCCATGAGTGACTGGAAAATCACTAAGTATTCTCTTGTAAAGGGATTAATATTGGTACTTAATGAATTTCTCATTTCATTTCAACCACTCACAAAATTGTCTTACAAGTCTCAATTTACTAAATATCTTATGAAACACAATGGTGTATACAGTATTGCTTAGTCAATATGGGATAGGAAAGTCCCCGACTCAACAGGAAGTGTTTTGGGGCTTCATTACCTTTCAAGCTTGGGGAAGCTCCTAAATGATGATGGGAGTGACTATCTCTTTTTCTTTTTTTTTCTCAAACTCACACCGGGCTACTCATCAGAGGCAATTTATTTACTATATACAGTTGTGTTGTTTCATAAGTAGTTCATCCTGTACATGCTGCGTTTGTAAATGCTTCCATATACCCCTGTGTTACTGTAAGAGCGCAAATTTTAAATTCAATGGAATTTATGTGTTATTAGATTTTAAATGATCACTCTTTTAGTGAGAAAGTGGAAACAAAACACTGAATTTGCTATAAACCTTGATAAACTAAGCCGTTTGGACCATCTCTGATGGTTTTCAAATTAGAAATGACCACATTTTTTTTACATGCTGAAGTTGAAACATGACAATATCTTTTTTTTTTCCCCTTAATTGCACTGTACAGATCCCCTGTATCTTGATATCTTATGAAGTGTGTGTTCTACAATGTAGTTAACCTTATAAATGCCTCTCCTGACAGCCTACAGTATATGCATGTTCAGTCTATTCTCTTTATGAAAAGCCCTTAAGATAAACAAGGAAGATCACAGTTAAACAGTGTGATGGCCGCTCACGATTACTTTTGGTTGCATATTTATTTCTCGCACATGTTGGTGTAAATGTTGTTCACATCTGTTTGTGTTTGCCACTTATTTTGTTTTGTCAATAGAAAGGAACTGTGTCCTGCAAAGCCCACAGGTGCAAGAACTTTTACAAAACTTGTAGCAATCATTTAAGACATACAATGCATGTGATGCATCATTCAGACCAAACCCCAGGACAACGTCCAAGGTGAAAGTTCTGTGTGAAGCTCTGCGCAGTTTCAAGGAATGAAAAAAAAAAAAAATACAGTGAGGATATACATGTCTTACATTCTGTATTTTCTCATCTCCTTAAATATTTTGTCATACATTGCACAGGACTGCACACTAACACTAATTTATTCTACTGGTCCGACTGTCTGGCGTGTCCCTGTTGGACCAGTAGATAACTAGTTTTCTAATTTTTTACTGATCTGAACCTAAAATTTATGTTCTGTTTGTGGTCCTGTTCTTTTCTTTCGACTGGCCCCAACATTGTTATTTTATTAATTTCATTTTACTGGTCATGTCGAACCAGTAAATTTAGCAATTCCCAGAAAGTTACTGGTCCGACAGACAGTGATTTTTACAGGTCTGGGATCTTTGGACCAATGCCAGTGTTAAGCGTTGCATTGCAGGTATGTATTTGGTAAGGTTATTGGTCAGAGGACGGTCTTGAAAAACTTATAGTGTGCAATAGTGATAAAAAGCAGAGGCCAGAGGCAAAGATGGGCAGCTCTCTGTAGGTAAAGAGTATAATCTTAACAATTACTAGATGTCACTGTTTCTTGCAGGGTCATCCCACAAGACTGACATCCATTAGTCATACAGCCCACGAATTCTACAGCCAATGAGTTCGACATTAGGCAAATAATGCTCATGAGACTTACACTACGTAAAAACAGCCCACAAGTTCGACAGATACAACTTAATGTGTCAGTCTCATGGGCCTTGTTTGCTTGGTGTCAAATTCATGGGCTGTATGACTCATGGGTGTTGGTCTCGTGACGTGCACCCGTTTCTTGCTTTCCTCTATGATCAGAGTTTTGTAGTTGAGCTGTGTTGTGTAATATTGTAGATGAGAAAATTTGTAAATAAATGTGTAAAGCTCTGCGTTGAGGCACATTCCGACAATCTGAATGTTTGCTGTAATAAAAAAATACCAAACAAGGCAATACACTCGCCTATTTGCGACTTCTCTGTTGAAGGGCAGTTACATGTACATGTATATGTGGTTTACACTCAAGGTGAAAAACGGGAGTGTGATTCCTTTCGTGAGATGTTTGAATGTGGTATATGAATAGAGGAGAGGCAACAAACCAAGCACAAATTTTATTCATAGCCTTGGTCTGTATGACGAGGTGGCTTGCCTTACCAATCTGTTTCATTACGCTTTGTGTTCTAGCCTTGTCCCAGAAACTGTACTGCAAGTGTGAAAGTCTCCTTGAGAGTGGATGTGTTGCATGGATATAAATCCTTAATGGGCTGAATCATCTACAACAGCAGTAAGATTATTCATTAAAAGTATATCTGTGACCTAGCACCAAGTATGAAATGAAAGTGGACATTCAAATTCACACCACCCCTGGGGAATATCAATACTGTTTATGAGGTATATTTTGCAACATTCATGAAATTCATCAAATTTCACTCGTTAACCAATATTCATGGAAATAGCAACTTCAAAAGATTTTGCCTCTCATGGCACTTCGCAGGCGGGAAGTCACCAACTTTTTTTCATTCTATGAAATCAACTACCCACAAAATTGTCTTCAATCTCAATTCCTAAAATATCATACCTGTACTTGCAAAATTTATGGCACATACAGTACTCGGGGAAGTCGAAATTCCTTGAAGTGCCCTAGCTGCACTCTGAAACAACATTTTGATTTTGAGCTATTCCTTGACAACCATGGAGTTTTTTCAAACAAAAAGCTACAAAAACAACTCCTTGGACACAAAGAATCCGGCTTTGCTAGTTAGACTTAGTGCCCATGACACTGCTCAACTAAAAGAAAAAAAAAACACAAAGTGAAATCACTCAACTGGTACTGTATCAAGATTTCTTTCAAACCAGCAAAAATGTATTGTACAACGTGTATCACACAAATATTAGATGACAACAATGAGTTATCTCACCCGTAGTCAATTTCTCCATCACCGTCTCTGTCTAGAACTTCCACAAGTCTGTTCAGCAAGTATGGCTTCATGTTCAGTCCAGAATTCTGTTGAGAAAGATAGAGAGGAAAAAATGATAGAGTTTCTTAATTTCTTAATGCATGTATCATTAAATTGAGACTCCTGTTTTTGTCCATTTTCTTATTCAGTGCTGATGTTTTACATCCTTTCAAGTGTAAGTGCATGTCCTCTTTGACTTGTCAGTACCATTGGTAACTGCATTGCATATGATGTCAGTAGTGTTTGATACGGTGGTCTCATTAAGGCTATGGTTGTGCCATAGCCTACAGCACGAGTAGTGGCATAACACTACCACTGACCCTCTGAGAGTTATTACCTCATTTGTCAAGTGCATTTCTACTTGTATTTCCAGAATTTTTTAAGTTACAAAGTCAATTGTATTGTGTGAAGGAGTTTGTCACAGTGAGCTTCTCTAAGATTTTGATGTCAGATCTCACAGATAGGCCCAGGTAAGTTGAAAGTTACAGTTGAATATTGAATGGATACTGACTGACAATATGCATACAACACATTGAACAAGTAAAAGTCATTTACAACTCTGTATTCTATGAGGCGTTAACCAAACACTACAAAATTATTACATGAGTTCCCTTCCATCAATTGACACAGGGCCAAGATAGAAGGGGACAGACTTTTAACCCGTTGAGGACAGTTTGATTTTGCTACAACATTCATTTCTCATAGACACCTGCCCGAGTATACTCAGAACTCGTCCTCAACGGGTTTAGGGACACATATGGAGCCAGCAAATGAAATAGAAATGAAAGTAGTGGAAAAGGCAAGATTGCCCCACCTCCAGGCCTTTCTTGAACTCCTCCCGCGTCACCGTCAGACTCTTGTCCTTGTCGTACTCCTTGAAGAGGTCCCAGACCCTCAGGTGGTTCTCTGTGATGAAGTCCTTCAGGAGTTTCAGTGGGTCAGGGTCCTTCTCCTCGGGCTTCTCAAACTGGCCCACTGCTCTCTTGAAGACCACGTGGAAGCCGGCCCGTGTCTCTCGAAACTCTTCCAGTGCTTTGACAAAGTCTTTGTTCACATTGACTTCCTGTGGGATGGAGTTCAAAGGAAGTATTATTATCATTATCATTATTATTAATTTTTTTTTTTTTTTTGGGGGGGGGGGGGTTATTACAATGCATCTTATAAAAAACAAAACAAAACAAACAAAAAACTTTACAGGTCATTAGTCATTTTACGATCGCATATACTTCACTCGTTAGCTTAATATATATTTTCCTACAAGGAGAGTCTATAAATTCCATCCAATCAGCAGATATAGGTGTGAACCCTCATTGCAACTTGCCTGTGATCTATCTAAACACAAGCTACATTCCTTGACAATATGACAATGAATCATTCACACGAAACATTATAACATCATTATATATGCAGTGTGAAGTCCTCAATCAAGACTTCAGCAGACGTAGAAATGTAGAAGTGTTTCAATGAGTTAATGTAGCAGCAAACAAAACAAAACAAACCAAAATTATTGTACAGGTTCTTCCTATCATCTTTTCTCCAAATATTACCATTTAATATGTCTTTGCACAAATCTTGATAGCAAAAATGATGTTTACACATATTTGTATACAAATACCTCATTTATACATAACGCCATAGTTTAAGTTTTCATGTTTACATGCACTGATTAGCCCTATCGCCTCTGTTCTCAAAAAACAAACAAACAAACAAACAAAAAATGAGAAAATGAAAGTTAAATCAACCCCTTAAAAAAAAACTAGAATTATCACTGAAGGTGATTAATACCCCGCCCCTAGTGTTGCTTTATAGTATGTGATGTCATGAGGGCAATGACTTTAATACCAAGTTTGTGCACTTGTCGAATTGGAAACAGAATAATTTTAGTTTACTGTACAATTACAGAGTTAACACTGAGTATAAAACTTACAGCAAATGGAAACATGCTTTCCCCCAGCATCACTACACTAAAAGACCATCATACACACCAAATTTGACCTTCATAGCTTGAATGGTTTATTTTGATACAAAAATGAGTGGTTACCATGGCAATACATTTTCCTTAAACTTACACATTGGTGTCTTGCAAAACTACACTTCTAGATCATGATACATACTAAATTTGACTTTAATTGCTTGAATGATGGAAAAGTTATTCGATCTGCAAGGTTTTGGTAAAATTGTGGTTACCATGGCAACGGTTTGTGTGACAAACACAAAAATTATGTGTTCCACATCTATACCTCAGGGCCATAATGCCCACCAAATTTGGTTTCAATTGCTTGAAAACTGTGGAAGAAGTTCACTCCACAGGATTTAAATAAAAAAAAAAAACATGCGGTTACCATGGCAACGCATTGTCCGATACAAATACAAAGGACATTTTGCAAAACCACACTTAAAGAGCATCATGCACACCAAATTTCACCTTCATAGATTAAATGGTTCAATTTGATACAAAAGTGAGTGGTTACCATGGCAACACATTTTTCTTATATTAACACATTGGTGTCTTGCATAACTCCCCCTTCCGATCATCATACATACTAAATTTGACCTTGATTGCTTGAATGATGTGGAAGTTATTCAATCCACAAGGTTTTGGTAAAATTATGGTTACAATGGCAACGCTTTGTCCGACAAACACAAAAATTATGTGTTGCACATCTATGCCTCAAGGCCATAATGCCTACCAAATTTGATTTCAATTGCTTCAAAACTGTGGAAGTTGTTCACTCCACAAGATTTCGAAGAAAACATGCGGTTACCATGGCAACGCTTTGTCAAGTACAAACACAAAGAGTGTCTTGCATAACTACACCTATAGATCATCATAGATACCAATTTTAAAATTGATTGCTTAAATACTATGGAAGTTATTCAATCCAAAAGGTTTTGGTAAAATTATGGTTATCATGGCAACGCATTGTCCGACAAACACAAAAAACATGTCTTGCATATCTATACCTCAATACAATGTATCATCATTTACCCTATTAAGTTTCATTTAAATTGCTTCAAAACTGTAGGAGGAGTTCGCGACGCAAGATTTTGCAACAGATCGACCGACCGACCGACCGACCGACCGACCGACCGCCCGACCAACATCGCGGTGATTCCTATATACCCCCTTCACACTACGTGTGGCGGGGGTATAAAAAAATTAAAGCACTGACCGACAGATCAAGCAGCTCCAAGACACTGTTTGTGTTGTTCTTTACGGCTAGCAGCATAGCCATGGCTCCTGCAGCTGTGAGAGGGTTCATGCCAATCTGTAGCAAAAATGAGGAAAGAAGAATGATTGTTAGGATCATCTGCCATGCCAGGGAGAGATATACAACTCTATCAACACAAGGTTATTACATTCGTGAGGTCACAAACTAGAACCTGATTCTTACTCATCCAGTAAGTTCAAACACAAGAGTAAGCACAAATAGGAGTATGATCCCTTCGTTTTATTTCATCACAAATCATGGAAGCATTTCTGGCGTGATTGCACAATTCTTCTCACTTAAGTTCGGAATATATAAATATATATCCAGGAACATTGATTATCATTTAATGACACCCTGCAGAGATGGCTAAATCATCAAAAAGAGCAGGTGCAGTATGAATGGTGTTTAGGTGTTCAAAGATATGATTTTGCTCATCAACCTTTGAACTTTCATTGTGCAAGGATGGAGGTCAGTTATACCTTTAAGACCTTCAAGCTATCGTTGATCTCCAGACCCTTGGAAAGCATGAAAGCGCCCTCGTTGGTGATCCTGTTGTTGCTGAGGTCGAGCCACTGTAACGTGCTGTTGAACTTCAGAGATTCGGCCATGGCTAATGCACCTTCGTTCCCGAATCCATTCCACGATAGATTCAGACGTTTGATGCTTAGGTTCTCCTGCAAGAGTGGCATGAATTATAAACTTATGAAACCAGTAATAGTATGGTTAGGGAGTTTTGCGTGTCCATGGTCGCATCGAGTTCCCGTCAATCAATAATGTAAGCCAGGTGGGAAATCCCCAAGAAGAGAATTGTACTGCACAATTTCCTGAGGCTTCTTTTCTCGTCGTTTGTATGGAGATGCCATACTTAAAACACATATTCACGAAGTAAAGTTTCAGCAAATGTCGTGTGAAAACAATATTATATTTTACAATCAGGCAAAAGTTTGAAGCCAGGTTCGGATACATAAAAAGGGTTTCTCTGACGAACGTTGGCGAGTTATAGCAAACATCTGTACAGAGCAGAGCTTCTCGAAGATTGTGTTTTTCATATCACAGCAAGGTTTTGTGTATAGTACTGATGATACAATAAATACTTAACCATTATTTCGCACACTACATGAGAACTTGACATTGTCCTTGTCAGCAATCATTATTCAGATCGACTTTGACCAGAGACCACAATATATCATCCGTAATCTTTAGGCAACAATATGGTATATATCATCCGTATAATCTTTAGGCAACAATAGGGTTTTTAAGCGTCTGTGTAGCAACAAGGGGGTGATGTTCGTTATTTCGAATGTTCATTAATCCGAAAATGAAAAAAGTTCGTAAATCCGAATATAAGATTCTTTATCCGAGAATGAAAAAAAAAAAAAAAAGTTCATTAATCTGAAAACAAAATGAAGGTGCGTACTACCGAAACTTCGGAATTACGATTTTTTTCCCCGATTGGGGATTAACTAAGCTTCGGAATAAGAAACTTTATTTCATTTTCTGATTGACGAACCTTCAGAATAACGTCTCTTCGGAATAATGGACCGCAACCCAAACGAAATGGGCAAAAATAAAGCCCCATTTTCACAAAGCCCTTCAAAGTAGAGTTACCGCGGCAGCGCCAGGGCAATCTTTTATCACCCTTCCTGTTAAAATGGTTGTTGCTCGGACGTTGTCGCGGTAACATTTGCTTTTTGCTTTTGTAATTTTTGTTCTCCGGACGTTGTCGCGACGTTGCCGCGGTATTAAGTTCTGTTAAAACAGGGATTCATCCCCTGAACCATTATGAAAGCCGACTAGCCAGACCTACCGCTAACCCTCTGCAGATCGCGATGGCACCCTTCCGTCTGAGATGATTCCAGCTTAAATTCAGGTGTTCTATCGACTCCGTTGCACCTATTGGCAAAAAGAATGTAGCAATTTCCATGGATTTGATTTCATCTTGATGTAACGCTCTCTGAAGAAATAATGATGAATGACGATAGTGACTTAATAACGTACTGCAGCAAGTGTCCTGTAGAATTAACATCATATTCTTCACGCGAAAAATGGCTCTCGAGTGTCCATTAAAATATGCTGCTAATAACTCGTCAACAAATAAGATTACAACATTGGCACGTAGGAATTTGTATGACAAATTACGCTTAGCAATTAAAGGGGATTATTGATATCATTTATTAATATCAGCTGGATAATTTTCTTTATAACTGAGACCGTATGATGTATTCTGAAATTCTAAAGTTTGCCTAAGTATCATGGGGGGGGGGGGGGGAGATAAGTTCCGTCAAAAAAATAATCATTTTCTTTCTTTTTTTTCTTTTTGAGGAAGAAGACTGAGATAATATCAGTCTTCGCACGTTTCAGTTTAACTCATTCAAACATCTCTTGCAATTTCTTGTCGTTCCTCAAAAATTGTAGGTCTACAACGGGTAACGTTGTTTCCATTATCCTGAACATGCATTGTCTTGTTGATACACTTGCGAAAGTTACGTCTGGTTGATCTTACCTATCCCATGACCGATGACTTCCCCGCCAATTTCACCAAACTCGTTGTGACTCAGAATCAACTCTTTGATCCTGTAATTATTCTGAAGTATTATAGAACAAAGACAAAAAAGGCAAAATGAATATTGAAAATATACTCATCACTGCAATTCATTTTTTTTTTCTGAAGAATTCTTTATCCATTATCAAGGCTATATAGTAGTGATTCTGAAAGTCGAAGCAACATAAACCTACAGATCATTAATGCACGTAGGTATATACCGCTACTGCTTATGTATGGCGTGCAAAATTCATTTTTAGGATGGATAATCCTGTATATCCTTTGAAAGCGAGAACTTTGTGGTTTATTACGTTCAATAACAAATATTTTGCATTACGTTTCATGCAATTTATATCCTTAAATACAATGAATACGAAGAATTTATACTTTTATGAAAGCCGCACTTTGGTGTATTAGAGCCTACTTGGTTCCGTTTGGTCAAGTCATGATTCTACTGACAACGCAAATTATGAGGTCGCTGGAGATATCACTTCTTGCTCGACTCTTCTTCACCGCAGCAATCCTATATATAAGAAAATCAGATTTCGAAATATTTGTATTGTCATTCATTTTCATTCTCACATCAAGCAATACTCGTTGTTATTAAAATATCATTAGTCTTACCCTGAGCGCTTCTGTAAAATGCTGAGCATCTTTGTCCTTGAAGTCGTTACCTGTGAAATTAAACAAACATCACAAAATGAGCTATAAAGATGAAGAATATCTGATATAAGACGGCTTCGTAGTATTCCCCCGCTGGACTTGAGATTTTTTTTGACAGAATTCCGTGAGGTTAGGACCATTATTCATACTGCAATCGAAATTGGGTCCTCTCTCTCATTTTGTGTGTGCGTGTCTATAACTAATTAGTCCCTGAAGGTAAATGTCACGTGCGCTATAAATTTGTCGAATGATCGATCTGCTTGGGTATGAAAAGCCTCGAGTGTGAGTGGAACATGCATGTGACCATGGACGCGTCGAGTATAATAGACGTAATTTGAAAAGGCAATACATTAAATGAAAACCTATCACCAGGCAGTCCAGACGGCCTTCACAGTGTGGTTCTAATCGTGTAAGCACGTACAGTCGGGGCTTCATCACATTGGAAATACAATGGAGCAGAAAATGCTCTCGTCACGTTTGAAATAACATTGATTGCTGCGCGGCAGTTTGAAGTAGGGGAGGGGGGGGGGGGTGGGGGGTGGTATTGCACAAGCTGTAGCTCTCCGCCTGCCAGTAAAACGTTTCTCTTCATTTTTCGTCTTTCCCCTTCAATTCTCTTCCATCCTTCCCTCCTTTCTCTCTATCGGAGTAGAAATGGGTAGCATTTTATCAAACGAGTAAGTGTCGTAATGCCAATACCTTGCTAAACGATTAAAAAAAAAAGCAATATAATAATGTAAGGCACTATTATGTTGGAACAATCTAAAAAATTATATAAAAAAATCTATAGCAATGGAACAATCTAAAGTGATCACAAAATTGAAAAATGAATGTGAAATATGTATGGTTACCTAGGGTGACAAAACGAGAAAGAAAACTGATGTCTGAACTTATTTTATGCCCGTACTTAAATGCACACAAGGATAGCACGCTTACAGTTTCAAAGGTAATGGATGCAGATTGGATGCACGAGTGTATCGGACGATTGCTATCATTTATCGAATCAAATCTATAAACCTTTGTCGCAATAAAACGTACTCCTGAGTACTCACCCGACAGGTTTACTCTCCTGAGGTTGGTATTGTCTAGGAGCATCTCTCCTATGGCCTTGGCTCCTTTTGTTCCAATTTTGTTCTCGGCAAGATTCTGAAACGCAAAGCGGAATCCAA
This sequence comes from Diadema setosum, assembly GCA_033980235.1. Classification (NCBI taxonomy): domain Eukaryota; kingdom Metazoa; phylum Echinodermata; class Echinoidea; order Diadematoida; family Diadematidae; genus Diadema; species Diadema setosum. The sequence goes on along the minus strand of CM067059.1, from coordinate 36,184,286 downwards.
GTAAAAACAAAATGAACACACCATCATTAAGACCTACAAGCTTTCCGCTCTCGCCCATGTGGGGAAAGTAAAAATCAACTACAATGAAAGGCACATATCCTCCTTTTTTGTCTTCACTGAAAACGAAATCCGCGAATGTTGAATACTAAGTACATGACGCACAATATTGACTTTTAGTGTTTCGCTATTAAAACACAATTCATTATCGTTTGGAGACGCGCTGTTTATCATACTCGTATTTCTTTATGCAGAGCGGTCTGATAATAGTAGAAAACTCTGGGAGAAGAAAAAGCTGATGCAAATTATACTTACGAGGTCGTTGATATAGCAGTTTTCCTTCAACATATCGGCAATGTAGACTCCGCCATCCCCTTCGATCCAGTTGTCTTCAAGATCCAAAGTTAATACTGTCGTGTTCGTCTACAAAAGCAAGAAGAACATTATGATTTTAAACTCGTCACTGACAAGATGACGAGATGTCGTGAGCGATACTGTCGCGGCGTTGATGTCTGACGGGTTCTTGTGCTCATAACGCGAATCGTTGGATTTGCGCACTGTTTTCTTTTTCTCTTTCTTTCCCCTCCCCCCATCCCATCCCCAGCACTTGACTTTCAAGGCAACGTTATCATCCTTCATGTCGACATTTGACAACAGCAGATCAAAACAAAAAGTGCATGCCTTAGTATTTAACGGGAGGAATAGAATAGCATATCTGGTTTGGTTGCCATAAATTCGTAGGTCTTCGTAACTTCTTGATTTGCACTTATCATTCATAACATCCATTTCGACGTGTTGAAATGAATGGTGATAAGATACTTTAGGATGAAGCATGTCCCCAAGATTGTCAGTGAGGTGGGTGGGACAATTCTGAGAAAGTAAAAAAGAAAAAGAAAAAATTGTTTTTTGACGGCGAAAAAAATGAGACGCTGAAAGTGTGCAGTCTATTCAGAGGCAATCACATTAACCCAGATAATGTTGATGCTAACGAAAGAAGACAATAACGGCAACGCAGCTCCAATTACCACGAGTGCTACAGCAATGGCTTTAGCCCCCTGCGGACCCAGACCGTGGTGTTTCATGGAGATCCTTGGTGACGTCATGTGGCGTAAGAAGTGTGATGCTGGCACCACGCCGATATCCCGGCATGCTTGGACGTATGTTTTCCGGCCCGTCGGGTCGTACTCTTCCGTCGCATCTTTCTCTGCATGAGATAAGATCGGATAAACAAAATATATCCTCGTAAACAATGTTCATCAGCGTTTGACAGGTGCACGAACTATGTGATTTGATAATATATGCACTTTACGAACGTATGCGTATGTGATACTGGTAGCACGCAGTATGTATTTTGTCAGCTACATCCATTCCTTCTGCACTTATTTCTTGGTCATTATTAATCAATGCATTTATCTACCCATTCATTAATCAACAAAAATACTGATGTTAGCCCAAATATGTCCACTATTTTCTCTTTCCAGTAGACACAAAGTGCCTAACAAAAAAACCCCAACAACAACAACAAACAAAACCTTGAGAAAACCAATCTTTACCTCCTGACATGTAAATCAATCGGGACAATTTAATGATTGACGCGACATGAACTAATTTTGACTACAGCTTTGAAGCCGTTATTTCCATAATTATCTTCACCACAAACTGACGGGGGGGGGGGGGGGAGGGGACAAAACTTCACTTCACATCATAATTATCTAATCTCAGGTGAAGTATCTTCTAGTTTAGCCATGCATATTCAAAGAGTGAATATCACATACATAGAATCTTATCACATTTCTTCAGGTTCTCAAATAGAAGTGCAATGTGGCGTGTGAGTTTCAAGGCTGATTGAGAGAACGAGATTTATATAATTATACTGATAATAATTATACTGAACAACCACACGCTGCACTGATCGTATCACATCCATAATGATAACCTGTAATAACACATACACACATGCATGCTCGTAGGTTTTTTTTTCCTGCCGTTGCTAGACCAACTTGGCTAGACTGAGGCGGGTAAGACTCTTTCCTTGGTTACTATGTTTACGACCTTCATGGTTCAAATTGTATTGTAAGTAATGAGCGATAAATTAAGGATTGAGCAGTCATTCCAATGACCTTTGGACTGATTAGCTGCTTGACGATTCGTTATCTGTTTGTCTGCGCTTGGATGGGAATGCTAGATATTTTACGGCACACTGATCGCGTTCTGTGACGATTAGAAGAACGGTGTCTTCCATAATATACCATACAACATTATCATGGTATAACAATATAACAGTGGAGATTCTGAATGTACTGAAGATTACTTCTCGTCATCATCATAATGTATCAGCGTTCTAAATTGTAGTAGATATCAAAGACCTATTCAAAAATGGGTATACTCCTACGAAAGTATAAAGAATACAACTCAAGGTATCGTGTAATGATGTCAAAATGAACCCGATGGAGTGGATGATTGACTCTGATCCTTCGCGTTCTAATCATTAAATAACTTGCAAAAAAGAAGCAGAAGAAGAAGAAGAAGAGTGTTTTGTTTGAAAGCAGGGTTTGTGTGGGACAATATTGGCTCCTTCTTCGCAAGATGATACATACAGTGAATTGACTGAAATGAAATAAACTAAAAGCAAAAGGAGCAGAGTAACTCGCCCAGCGTTAAATTATCAAGCTAAAACGAAATTGAATCAAATAAAAACAGAGTAATATTCAACTGAATAAAATGAAATATAAACGAAAATTTTCGAATCGACTCAAGTTAGATAAAATATAGAATTGAATACTTGATTAACAGAATTATGCACATATGGTAAAGTATATATCCCCGTTTACTGACTGACCAACATTTTCTTTACAAGAAACAAGGCAATCGCCGAATTGTGTCTCGCCCATTCGCGTACAAGGAATTAATATTTTTTATAACTTCCACAAGTTAATTGACCTGCTTATGACCTTTGACCTTGTGGTGACCTTCAACACCCTAAGGGACATTCACCATCCAAGTTTGGTCACAAACGGACAAAGGGATCAAAAGTAATGAGCCATAATCGAAACGCGTCATAAAAACTTAACATTGGGCCCTAAAAATTTGTTGACCCCTTTCTGTGACCTTTGACCTTGTGACGACCTTCACCTCCCCAAGGGACATCTTCCATTCAAGTTTGGTCACAAACGGACAAAGGGATCAAAAGTTATGAGCCATAAACGAAATGCGCCCTAAAAACTTAACATTGGGCCCAAAAAGTTCGTTGACCCCTGTCTGTAACCTTTGACCTTGTGGTTACCTTCAACTTCCCAAGAGACATCTACCATCACCCAAGTTTGATTGCCATTGTAGCAACATGTGCTGAGTTACGTGTGATAAGAGAGTCTTGCAAGTAAACTTTAACGTATGACCTCAAATGACCTTTGACCTTATCATGTGACCTCTTACGGCACCATAACATGAAGGTACCCACAGTGCATCCATCACCCAAGTTTGATTGCCATTGTAGCAACATGTGTCGAGTTACGTGTGATAAGAGAGTCTTGCAAGTAAACTTTAACGTATGACCTCAAATGACCTTTGACCTTATCCTGTGACCTCCAACGGCACCATAACATGAAGGTCCCCCTAGTGCATCTATGACCCAAGTTAGGTTGTAATCCAAGCAAATTATGTGAAGTTATTTGTCAAAAGAGAGTCTTGCAGGTAAACTTTAACATAGAAAAGAGAGTCTTGCACATAATCTTTAATATATGACCTCAAATGACCTTTGACATCATCACATGACCTCTGACAACACCATAACATGAAGATACCCCTAGTGCTTCTATCACCCAAGTGTGGCTGCCATTGCTGTAACAGATACCAAGTTATGCATCATAAGAGAGTCTTGCAGGTAAACTTTAACATTTGTGACGGACGACGGACGGACGACGGACGACGGACGACGGACGGACGACGGACGGACGACGGACGGACGACGGACGACGGACGACGGACGGACGACGGACGGACGCCATTTGGATCCCTTAGTCTCGCCTTCACCTCCGGTGGGCGAGACAATAAAGACAAAACTTGAAGAAAGTATAAACGCCTTACTGATTTCCGGACGGTTCTGTTGTTTCAAAGATTTTTTTCAAAGTGTAAAATGACTGTCAGGCCTGAAATACTTACCGTCGATCTCCAGATCGGTGTCCCAGCCGCTATCGCTCTGATCAGAATCGTCATCGCGGCCCTGTTTGTTGCTCCTGCTGACACTGCTATTTGCGACGGACGAGCTGTCTGCCGTCGAACCGACACCAGATTCGTCCCCGCCGCCGCCGCCCATCTCTTTCGATCGACGTCGGTCCATGGTCAAATGAGCCGTGGCCAGAACCGGTGCTCCACCAGACCCTTTGCGGACGCTGACCTGCTCGCCCACGGTGTCGGGTCGCCCGTTTCCCTCGCCGACGTCATCCGCGTGTTTGTCACCGTTCATGGAGTCATCGTGATCCTGTATACATGCAAGGAATTGGAGAGACATTAATTGCAGACTCGTGGATTGATACAAAGTAATGAGGGCCCGGAGTCTTTGGCTGCGTTAGCTAAATACTTCGTTATTTCCTTCCTTCACAAAAACTGGTCCACAAAAACATTGTATATTCGTTTCTATAAAAGCTTGTACAGATGAGAAAAATCTAGGATTCGTAGCGTTGCGTTTAAGCATGAGATATCTTTGGCATTGAAATATTTCGAAAATCTAGGTTGAGATCAAATCTGTCTGCGGCACTTAACTGAACTCCAATGTTTCAGAGATGTTTTTCAATCCCTTTCCCCCATCCCTCCACCCCCCCCCCCCAAAAAAAATGGAATTATGATGAGAACGTTTTCTTTCCCTTAGAGAGAGCGAAGGAATGAAAAGACAGACAGACAGCCAGACGGAGGGTGAGAAAGAGTGAAAGAGAAAGATTGGAAACTAACTATATCTTTCAATCATTATGATAATGATATGATAATGATAATATCAATCCATAACTATATAGGACAGTGCCTGAAAAACATCATGCGGTCTGCAGTAATGTCGTGACATCCGCGTTGGTATAATGTCTCAATCCATTAGCCTAACGAGAATACTTCAACAGACAATATGTATAGAGCAGCTTGAGTTTGATAAGGCCACCCTTGGTCTCGCGTGCGGAAGACCTGTGCATATTGTATGAAGCAAATTTCCAGCGATGTTGACAGGCAAATATTTCTACACTTTCTCACCGCTGTTTGATGCATTTGAAGCAGTGCTGTGCGTTAATAAAGAACGATTTATTTCATCAAGTGCCACCCTTTCCAAATCATTCAATTATCGTAGCCGTCACGAGATTCCCTCTTAATATGTCACACCCTAGTGGATGCTAACGTACTTCCACAGCATGCAATTTTGTACCTTCGTGGATTATCTATAGATATCGCATGCATCGCCGGGGGTTGGCATGTTCATGGCTGTTTGTTTTTGTCCCCATCAGGATCCATTGTCAAGGTTGTTGGTTTTTAACAGGATTTGATTGCTATACGAAACCACGGATGCGCTAATTACGTACGGCTGCTCTCTGCAAGAAGAGCTAATCGTCAAAATACACTTATCTTAATTACGAGAGATATTATATGAAAGCACAAGATTTGCGACATCTCTTCTGTTCATCTTTCTAGCGACATTTCCGTTGAATAAGACGCCAACGCGTGTTCGGAAAGCCATAAAATAATTGATTTTGGTTTTTCGGTTGATAGTCCTTGTGTTTCTCTTTGCAAGGTTCTACTGAGCATGAAATCATCTCGAGTTCCTCGAGGGCCACTCTAATAACGATTTTTCGTTCATTGGTTGCCTAGAAACACTATATACTCTCGTGCAAAGACGGTCTTGTTTTGATAGCGTTTTACTTGGGCATCTTGATTCCAATGACTTAAGTCTGATTGCACGTACAATATTGTCTGTAACTGATAATACTCATGAACCATCGTCTTGTCGACAGCACAGTAGTGGCGGATGCTGCCTGTACACGATTGTCTTCGGTATCCCCGGCTTAGGCCTATGATTATTGAGTCAAGTAAAAATGTCACAATTTGTGGTGAAATCGAATTGTCACACAATCCATACGAGGTAGTAAGACCCCAAAGCCAATTACATTATTTTGTGAAGTCATCTAATTCATTCTTGGTCAGTCCGTTGTACAGCAAGCAGTTATATTTTGTGAAGTTGACTGTAAAAATTGACGGCACGTTGTATCTCGTGTTCTCTGCGCGGTTACAGCCGAACATAATGTATGCCCGAGGATACGCTTTGACAACTTGCAACATAAACACAATGAAAAGAAGACAATGATGCATGACTGATCAATACATTCCAACAATATGTTATGAAAACATGCTATTCATTTTCTCACTGACATATTGACAAAACACCTTTGTACATGGGCCTACCTGTATCACAATGCAGCATCATGGCCGTAGGGTCCCATTGCACAATACTTTTACTGTTCGTATGATAGGTAGGATACGGGAACACGTCCGGTGCAGTTTAGTTTGATATCAATACTAAATCATACACGTCTTTTCGACGGTCTGGTTGCGCTTAACGAATCTGCTGTTGTTCTGTCGCCTCAAATACATAAACTCATCTTGGGGAAAAAAAAACAGCAATAACAATACTAGTTCTCCAAAATCAAGTCACGTGTCTCGTATTTGGCGTGATTCCCTGAGAAACAACCTCAGTACACGATCTCACAAAATATGTAGCAAGCACTTATCATCTTCAGAAATCACCTCGACGCGCCTTTCTGCTCCCGGTAAACAAATTCCAAAGGTTTGTTGTCTGCAAATTTAGCTAGTGGTAATCTTGTTTGATAACAATAAGAAAAAATAACTCCAAAAGGTAATTTGTCAAAACTGCATCAAAGTGAAACAGCGACAATGTGTTTACATAAACCCCAAAGCTCGACACAACTGGGGGATGGTACCGTGTGTTATGTGTGTTATTATACCAAGTCCTTTGATAATCGTCCGGTTATAAATGACCTATAGGATCCGTTATGATCTGGGATACTGTTGAAAAATCTCACTTGGTTTCGTTCAATTTCTTGTTATTGCCTGTAATCAAATTTAGAAGCTCTACTAAGATTGGGTCTGTACAGCCATTATTGAAATTAGCTAGTCATCCCATCAGGGCAAAAGAAAAAATAGTAATAATTATAATCAAAAGAAGGCGGTACAGCCATTATTGAAATTAGCTAGTCATCCCATCAGGGTAAAAGAAAAAAATAGTAATAATTATAATCAAAAGAAGGCGGAAAATTTGAATCACAGGCCTGCAATATATTGCAATTTCAAGAATGATATATCATTCTTGAAATGTTCGCTTGCTGCCAGTCGTATTAACGTTACGCCTGCAAGTAAGGCATTTAGGCCTAATAGTGACGCAGAGAATGTATATTGAAACATGAAATGACTACAGATACACGAAGCACAACCAGTCTAATCTCTGTCTTTGAATTTCTATGCGCGATGCTAATCTCATTATCAAAATGAAATCCATTGACCTCGGCCTCATCACACTGGATAGCTGGGTAGAGTCAATCAATGACATAGTATTGCCGTTCGCGTGGTTTATAGAACATGTTTGGGAATTGCAGCCAATTCACGGTACTTTGATTCAGTGAAATGTAATGCATTTCGCTGTGTGATTTGCAAGTCTCTCTTTCTTTCACACAAAGTAACAAAAATAATCCTTTCTCTTATAATTGTTTTCAATTATTATATCGTTTTGTTGATTATGATATATTGCGTTGGCATGCGTTTTTTGTTTGTCTGACAAAGTATAATTTGTTCATTACCAATCTCGATTAAGTATACAAATCATGTATTGCGCCTACAAAAACATCAACGCGCTCTGCTTTAAAGCCAACAGAAGATGATAATTATTCTTTTTTCTTCGTCAGAATAAAAAAAAAAAAAATATTATTCACTGCTAAAAGAGAAGAAAAATGAACTAGAAATGTCGCTTTGGCGACTGGTATGCCTCCGCCATAATGCATGATTTTCCCAATAGGTCTAGATAGTACATGTGGACACTGTGTGATTACATTTTCACAAATTGGCAAAATATTGGAATGACAAGTTTGTCACAAATGTGTTGAATGTTCACCTTCCTTGACGTAGGTTTAATTGGATGAATAGGAGAGCATTTAACTTGACTTTGACCCATTCATACATTTAGGCATTGAGTAATTTTCAAGGTACAGGTGTGGAGAAAAAGTTCAATTTCTGAATTGAATAGTAAATTGTTACCATTTTCATCTGGCCCTTGACCCTAAAATTCATAAGATAATTACTTTCAGGTAGAACATGCATAATATGTACTAAGTTTCAAGGTAACTTGAGCCACTTCCGAGATATGGAGGAAAAAGTTAGTTCAGCACTTTCACTTATCTTTGACCTTTGAGGCAAAAAGAGAAAAAAAAAACTTTCCAGAGAATTTCTATTAGGTTACACACGCATACACCAAGTGTAAAAAAATAACCCTGCTGGCAATGCATAAATATGAGGGTAATAGTAAAATTTTGAAGTCTTGCACTTGACCTTTGACCCCTGACCTTTGACCCCATGAACCCTACATTCTCTAGATAATCACTTCCAGTCAGTACATGTATATACTATGTTCCATGAAGATACCTTGAACAATTTTCCAAGGTACGGAGAAAAAAAAAGAAGTTTTAATATTTTTACTTGACCTTTTGACCTTTGACCTTTGACCTCATGACCCAAACTGTCACCAGAGAATCTTAATTGGGTAATACATGTATACACTAAGTTTCAAGAAAATCTCTTCAGGCATTCAATAGATATGGTGGAAATAGTGAAATTTTATGTATTTGACCCTGACCTTTTGACCTTTGACCTTTGACCTCATGACCCAAACTTTCACCAGAGAATCTTAATTAGGTAAAACATGTATACACTAAGTTTCAAGAAAATATCTTCAGGCATTCAATAGATATGGTGGAAATAGTGAAATTTTATGTATTTGACCTTGACCTTTTGACCTTTGACCTTGAGCATGTGCACCCAAAAGTTGATAGGCACAACTTCACCCCCTAATACACATACATGCCAAGTTTCATTAGGATACCTCAACAGGTTTCGATAGTTACCTTGTCCACAAAATTCATTACGGACGGACGGAAGGACGGACGGATGGACGGAAGGACGGACGGACGGACGGACGGACGGACGGACAACCCGAAAACATAATGCCTCCGGCACCACTTCGTGGCGGAGGCATAAAAAGTGACATCTATCATATCAAAAGGGACTGCGTGTGGCATGGGTTACAACCATACCCATGCATGAATTCATCTGCCTTGACTGTTATAGGAGCACTGTAAGGAGAAGAAAATGTGTCATATTAATGACAGCAATCGTCGAAAACTGGACAGTGTTATCCGCCTCTTTATTGATTGGTTAAAAACCCAGTGCTTGACGAGGAAACATCGTCAACAATACTGAAAGTATTTGCCCCAATGTATCGTTTACTCAGGAAAATGACAATTGAACGCGCTACAATAGCCGCTCTGAGCAAATAGTGCTTTGATTGTTAGCCGCAAGTAACATCTTGTCCTGGTTACTCTCGGTATACATGTTTTTCTCATGTCACTATAGCTGGCACGGGAACACTCTCTGTATCATTATTTCTTCCCATCGCAGCACATTTACAAATACCATTACAAACAATGCACTTAAGGACAAATTAAAAGCAAACGTAGGGCCTACATGTGCAGTCAAAGCAAGAGTATAGAATAATGGAAACCAGTGTAAGATAATACTCTTCTGAATCAGCAATGTAGGACAATTTTTGGCTGTTTTGAAAACGAATGTCGTACATCCCCCCCCCCCCCCTATTACGTGAGACTAAGATGTCAATATAATTAGTATAGGGATTATTACTTTGCAAAGAGACATAACAATGACATTAATAAAACGCATGTAAAGCAGCTTATCACTAGTAGGATGTCTGCGTTGAAAAATCTCAATCTCCGAGGCAAAAATCATGTACCATGTATTTCTCTTTACCTATAAATACTCCAATTACACTGAGATTAACTCTAGATATGGGTCGGTTAGGCATTAGGGTTACAGCTCGTTATTCCGAAGGTTCGTTATTCCGAAGGCTCTTCAGTCCGAAGATTTGTTATTCCGAACGTTCGTTATTCCGAATTTCATTTTCGGATTAACAAATCTTCGGAATAACGAACCTTCGGAATAACACCACATAATGTTCGGATTAACGAACCCTTTTTCATTTTCGGATTAACGAACCTCTAGGTATAGGGAATTTGTGTGTTTCGGATTAACCAACCTTCGGAATAGCGAACCTTCGGCGTACGAACAGCACCCGGCATGAGATTTTGATTTAGAGTATGGATAATGATTTCCCTAGCAACCTACAGTAACTACAACTCTCCTATTTATCGCTTCATACTAAACATACAAGTTCAATACGTGCCGTATAGTTTAGTTGTTGCTATGTTGGGCAAGCCGTAGGTAGCCTTTTGGATATCAAGAGCATGACTAATATATACATGTATGCATGTATGGAATTCAAACTTCAAACAAACCAATTTATTGTAACTGTAAACGTCTATAGGCATCTTTCATACAATTAGTGGTTCAAAAACCAGACGATACGTTCAAGGCAGAGCCCTGATCGGTCTCATTATCTCAATATCGATTTCGTCTTTTGTATCGCGATGCTCTGCTCTCAATAGTCGATAACATCAGCGAGGCCACGAGTAGCTGGAGGAATTCGTGACAACGAGAAGAAAAGAACAGGAGACAGGGAGAGAGACAGCATGGTGGAAACAATAGACTGGTTCGTTTAATGAGACAGCGGGACTTGAATGCTGAGGCAGAGTGATCCATGGAGTTAATTTCGAGGTGAGCTTATTGTTTGTTTTGCATACAACCAGCGACAGTGGATCTATGAGAACACATCAATAGCAGCCGATGAAGTTGTAGTTCACGTACAGAGCACCCAGCGAATGTTACAGAGAGCAAAACAGCGTGACATCAGGGTTGTTTCAAAAGCCAAAAGGAGCATCGGATCGAGACAAATGAAATCAGCACATAGTCATGATAATCATAACAATGATAATGATAATGATGATGATGATGATGATGATGATGATAATAATAATAATAATAATAATAATAATAATAATAATATAAATGACAATAATAACAATAATATACCTCTACTTTTATACTATTGCTACTAATAGTAATGACAATAATATAATAGTGGCTATTCGTTTTAATGCCCTTTACCACTCTGTTTGATGAATGCTCAAAGGGCAGAGACGGTCTTTCAGAAAAATATATTGCATAATATTATTACATAATAATTATGCTACTTCTATTTCTCTCTCTCCCTCTCTCTCTCTCGCTATATAGATAGGTAATCTCCTTCTTTATGTCTCTACGAGATATATTCCACGTACGAATATAGTTGACAACAACAATGACAACACACAGCAAATGGGTGAAAATGATGACGATAAAATTTTTGATAACTTAATATAGAAGCACTCATGGAACAAACCTCCAAGGTCATGAAGGATCACTAACGCCATAGAACTGTGCACTCATCATTAGGCAAAGCAACAAATCAAGACAAGTTAAAATAAAACAAGAACCAAACAAGAACACATATACTCTATTTCCTGTTTCTTTTACTACAATGGACCTTTTCTTAAAGTTGTATTATAATTCTGTCATAACTTTTTGAGTAATAACTGCCTGCAAACAGAAAACATCAAACAAACAAACAAACAAACAAACAAACAATAGACAAACCGCCGGCGACAACCTCCCTGGCCATAGGTAACTGTGACAATGCCTAATAATTTTCAATTTGATAGACACTGAATTACGATAAATGAGCATCATTATTATAAGAGAAGTGTGACAATAGAGGATGTACAAAATAAGCAATGTAATATACTAGTACATTGTAACCTATACCAACACAATCTAACGCATAAACCACAGGAACAATGTGATTTAAGACATTAATGCACTATTAAACGAACATGCCTTACGGTTATGTAACTATATGCAATGAAGTCCTAACAGTATAACAGCATTATCAAAACGGCGCAAATTCGAAAAGGAATGAAAACCAAATAGAGCATGCAAGACTGCGAATGACAATCACAAGGCAAACCTTCCTGCTCTGTCCCAGTTTAACCATTTTCGTGGCTTAATCAATTTTAATGCGTTTGTGATAATTAGATTAATTTCGTCGGCCGCTTAAGTGCTTTTTGGGGGAATGTTTTGTTTCGTGTTTTGTAAAGAAGCGATTGGTGTAATATTTATTGATGATCGAGAGCGGTGGATCTACTCAGCCATTTAAACAGATATTCACGAAACTTGTCCCCACAGCCCTTTCTCCTCCTCCTCCTCCTCCCCATCCCACCCCTTGGGATCTTAGGAATGCTATCTGCCAAATTATATTTTGATGAAAATCTGTCATGGGGTTTTCAAGAGGAAGCTGAAAATGTAATAAGTTTATACGCAAAATGAACGACGGGCGGCGAAAGCCAGACGATAACGATGGCACTATAGCTCACCTGAGCCTTTTCTCATTACACGATGCATTAGGTGAGTTATCACTGTCGGGATTTTTACAGAAAGCATTTTCCCCTCATGCTGTTGCGTCCTTCCCACCCTTTCAAGCACAAGTCACCCGTAACGGGTCATTCATCGTTCCGATTCTATCAATATCTACCCTCCCATCCATTTACCTTCTGAATTATTCATGATTCCCTACTTCACAAGTGAGTGTATACTGAACACACGTCGGTCTAGTACGTACGTCACAATACCCACCGGAAAATTGTCGAACCGTCAAGCGATCCATCGATCACTCTGACAGCACTCAGTCAGTATCAATGGTTTGTAATAATTTCCTGTGGTCAAGCAGCTACAAATATAACATAGCATTTAACCCCTAAAACACGACAGCTATTGACATTGGACTTTAAAGGAATCAGAAATATCCTCGCCTGTTTTGCCGATACAGTAACTATAAACGGATCGGAAATAATTATCTTCGCGTCACTTGACAAGATTTGGACTCTGAGATCTATCAAAAATAATATGAATGCAATTATGTGCAACATTTCAAAAATGGAAAATTATGAACCATTGGCCAGTCATGACGATGACACTTTATTATAACATGGACAGTGAAGCGCTTTGTCATTGCAACCGTCTGATGTCAAAAGATGTTATTCAAGAAAATTGATTGCATTCACACTAGTTACCTTCTATTTCCTGAAATTCATATACTCAGTAGTCTGTATATCAAAGAATGGTCCGTTATACAGTGATTTAAGTAATGAATATATACCATATGGAAATCATAACGGCAAGGGTATTGTATTGTTCAAGATCAAGAAGAACCACAGACTTTTGCACCGTGACATAGTGGCATTTCCTCTTGAAAAAAATATACACCAGTCTACAACCAGTGACGTGATATAATATACACCGGCTTACGCTAAATTACATCTTTATTACACCAAAACTAAACTTGGTTGCCCTTCTTATAGCACGTTTACCAGTTAATAAATATCATTCTACCAAACTTCGTCGCAAAAGACACTTTGTTAATTGTATATAACTTGCCATGAACGGCGGCTATATAGCTACATGTACCTATTATGTCATGGACGTCGTGCTCTATAATATAATTTCTACGACCATTCTCAGGTACAACCGGGTTTGAGAAAGCTATGTGTTTGACGACTTATTGCAACTCGTGTTTGTTTTCATAATCCACTAATTTATTCACTTGCCACATTTACTTCATCTTCGGTGACCTTCAAATGTTTGCCTTTAAAGGTCCTGTTTAACTTTGGGAGCAGTGATTAAAAAAAAAATGTTCAAGATATCACTTTTGATGCATATATGTGTAAGTCAGTTGTATCACAAAACATCCTACCATATAAAATGTTTGCAATAAAGCCTAAAATATAAGGAGATATCACTATTTTTCTCATTAAACCATAACTGTGGATAGACGGTTTGTATAATCTGGAAACATTTTGATTATAGTTATTGTTCACATTTTGTATATCTAATAATACTTAACATCAATTATAATGGTTCAAATTTTTATAATAGCTGTTTCTATTCCTAACTCACATTTAGAACTACAGCTGCGGTATTTTGAAGCACTAATTCTAGGTTTTTGTTTCATCCCTATACAAATGGTAAATTATGCCTTTAATTTTCGTTATCAAGCACTGCAGGGGTAACGAGAGCTCTTTGGAAAGCATATTGAAACTTCACTCTCAACAACCTCCCAATAAACACATCAAACTATAGTTTTAAAAGAGTACAATCCTCGACGGGGAAGTTCGTAATAAAGATTTGAATATCCCTTTATTTCTCTGTAACCTACGAAGACAATAATGATAATGGAGTTGAATAAGCCCTACAAGAATTATATAGACAAAGCAGGAGACCAGAAAAGCATATACCTCAAATATCGATTTTCTTTATGCATTACTAAACGTAACCACGCTTTGCAAGGACAGCTGATCGATAAAACATGACATTATAAAATAATGATTATAATGTGATACAGAAATTGTGGCATCAGTGATTTAACGGCTGAACACCCATGATACTCTACGAGGACAAAGGGTCGAAGGAAAATATGGAGTTTATGAAAACTTACAATGACACCTCAAAATAAGTGCTTAAAACCAAATGAAGTACAAAGTACAAATGTAGGTCATACAGTCAGTCATACACTCTTTAGTGTTAGGGTATCTAAACGATGTCCAGTAAAAGGATTTTTTTTCAAGATTCTGTTATTAGTACATCCTTCAGTTCATTCTTTTTCCCCAATATACATAAGTAATTCTGTTCAAAAATACAATCCGACACGAAGGCTACGTTCATCATCAGATGCATTCTTACTCCAAACACCCAGAATAAAACATGGGTATATGGTGATCGTGCTTTTTTTTGTTATGGGACCAAAATTGTGGAATCAGTTACCTCTTCAGTTAAGGGAACTGTCATCTACAGAGTCATTCAAATCCAAACTTAAAACTTATCTGTTCCTTTCATATTGAAGACTGTAATTGCTGTATGTCATTAATATTGGATCAATATTGTATTTTTAATTGATATATGTTGTATTCTTTATTTGGTATATATTTGCTTTTGTTTACCATTTTCTTCTTTGTTGAAATGTTTGAATATGTATATGCATGTAAATATATGATATTTTTTCATTTTTGAAATGCCATGAGCACTGAAAAGTGGACCTGTGCGCTATACAAGTAACCACTATTATTATTATTATTTTTAATTATTATCATTATTATTATTATTAAACACGGTCACACTTCATTCAGGACAACGCAACGCAAACGACGACAACAACAAAAAACAATAATGTGAACTTGCGTTTCGTCATGCAAGTGACTACTGAGGTCATACAAGTGACTACCGAGTATCAAGTCCGAAACGAAATAGGAAGTCATGCGACTCTTAATACGACTCCCATGACTACTGATTCACCGATATCGACACGATGAACGTCAATCGAAATTGTGTGGATGTTCGCAACGACCTTGACAGCGCGTCAGGCCATCCGAGGTATGTATGACGACGTAAGCAATGTTGCTAATAATTATAATTACACTCTGGGCTCTTTAAAAGCACACAAAATGTCATCACGATGATGGAGTAGGCCCTTTAAATATCACAGCAGAACATACAATCTTATCAATGAATTATTGACATAGATCGATCAAATCGGCTGGGAAAGAAAAGAACCCTAACCGTATCTGTAATAATCATCAAATCCAGTGTCGAAAACAGCGTGAGAATTGCCTGCTATGTCATAGATTGAAACAGTAACTGACAAGGATAACAATGTCACGAAATGAAGCTCGAATAACAACTGATGGTTCCGTTGCCACGTTTATCTGCACCTCATTGAGCGCCTCCCAAAACTTATTAAAATCAGCTAAGAAATAATCATTATACACAATATTATATGAAATGAATGAGATGAATAAACAAGAGCAAACAAAAATAAAAACGGATTTTTTTTTTCTAAATAAGTAAACGACTGTCGTGTAATAGTCGTCATTGGTATCTTAACACTTGATTAGACCTTTAGGTACTATACTTCGTTTAATTTTTGATGAAAGTCACCCGTTGAGTTTTCATGCTCGAAACTGAGATATACGGACAGGACAATGATTTCCTCATGTCCTCTTAAAGTATAGGCTGTTTATACTCTTCACATCCATAATGTCACCACCTCAGGCCCTCATGCCCTGTCATTTGCCTGTCTCTCTATCATATTATACTCGCAGTGACTTAATGTTTTCTGATCTCCGCCGAATAATCCGTCATCCCAATTTTGAGCAAATGCGATATGAAGAGTTTAATCGCAAAACGAGCTAACTCCATTCGTGTTAAATTTGAGATATTTGCGAGTAACTGCTAAAAAAACACACAAAAACAATAAGGACATGTGGGATACTTTTAATCGTAACATCAGGAATATTCCTTGTTATATATCAAGTGAGGTATCACTGGAAATGTTTTATTTTAGTCTATCTGATGTGGACTCGCTTGATAATGAATTGTTACAGAATGGCGCTTAACCTGTTTTGATATCACTTACTCTGATGGGTATACCATCAACAATAGTATTCTTATATCCATACGCAATTCCTCGAACTTTGAAGTGCATGTATCACACACTAAAGAAATGTGTGCGTGTGTGTGTGTGTGTGTTGTGTGTGTGTGCGTACACGAATCAGAGTATCGAGGCTTGCAACATCATACATACATGTATACTTTGTCTAAATTGCATGTTAGTTTGTGATTGTAATCATTGCACTCTTTCGCAAAAAATCACACTGTACCCGCAAATTTTATTCTCCGACCGACTGTTAATGAAGCTTTTATATACGTATTTCGTTTTACTTTTACTCTTTATTTTCATCAGAGATGGGCGCATGGAGTAGAAGTTTCCCTTTAATAATGCTGCGCCTTCTGGGGTTTCCGCAGCGTCGAGTCAACCTACTTTCTAGGTCAAGAGTCAAATTCAGAAGGTGTATGAGGTCAATTGTGAGTGACAGAAGTATAGGCTAGTGAGAATGGAATCAAATATCTATTGCATTGTACATTCCTTCCACAAATTTGCTACGATATAGGCCTCATTCACTCCGATACAGAGGTTATTACAATCTGATACACTCACATAATGTCCAGCAAGAAGGAAAAAAAAAAGAAGAAAGAAACAATGTACTTGTCCATAATAGATTTTATAACTCGGTCATTATGATTACAGATGTCATTGCTTACGTTTTGTTTGTTGGTTTGTTTGTTTTTTTTTATTAAAAGTCGTTCGGTATCATTCATTGATCGATGTCTTAATCAAGGTATAGTTTGTACATTAACCTTCAAGCGGATAAGATGGGAGTTAATCGAATACCAGGCATATCAATAAATGTGCCATTGCTATTTCTTCTACGCATTAATATTGTCGATAATCGTAACTGCTTCGGATCCTTAATGTACTGTATACTTCAACCAAATACCAAATTCAATATAACTGCCAATTCGCCAATAACAACATAAGATTTGGAGTTTGCCAAATTCTATCATTGTGTGCCCGCCTGTGTCCGTCTTTTATGGGTATTCTAACGTCGTACACATTATCTATAGAAGTTCTATGTAACGCTAAGAAGGAATAGGATGTCCGGGAAACCAGAGCATTTTCGAGTTCGGGCAAAACACATACTAATAGCTCTCTTCACACAGTGCTGGAAATTACAGAGAATAGGAATTCTGGAAAGGATTGTTTTCTTCTTCTTCTTCTTCTTCTTCTTCTTCTTCTTCTTCTTCTATGCCCTATAATACCTTACAGCGAGGAAAAGTGGCGACAGAACAGAACTTGATGTTCAAAGGAACACGCTCTTAAAAATCCTCCTCTCATCAGATTAGACGGGAGCTCAGCAAACACAACGGGTTGTTACGAGCAAACAAGCATACCGACGGAGAGCTGGTGGCTGCATTGTGATGCCCGGTGCAAAGGGCGTACACACCGGCGGGTCTCTCCCGTCACAGGATACCAACTACAAGTGAGCTAGCTGTTAAACGACTTACCTCTGACGGGACCCCGACGGCCTCGTCTCCCTGTTCCGCCGCTGTCCTCTCCATCTGAACAAAAATGATTGTATCCTTTCTCTAATTCCTGATCAACACTTCTTAGATTGGTAGTTCTCGTCTCGGTGGGAGAAATGTATATTATGAGAAATGTAACGGAAGCGATACTGCAACACTGCTCTCTCGCAGGTGTTATTGTCAAGATCCGTCTCTATCAACTACACCAGCAAGGAAGCCTCTCATTCGCTCTCGGGGCCCTTTTTTTACGACCCCAATTTACCGTTCCCGCTGAAGCGTGCAACGTCTCTACTTCTATTCAATGAAAAGCAATTGATCATTCTTAGTCACACCGTGCCGACCAAATTGCTCCAGCGAGACGCAGTCCACGGTCTACGGCTTCATGTAGAGCGGATCAATTGTTTTTACGATTTGGTAATCCATACAAGTCGTTTTTGTGCTTCGGTATACCTCAATACAGCAGCAAATTCATGCACACATGTAGCCGATACTATATTTGCGATCAGATAGATAGATCCCTACTTGTACTTGAGCCACAAGAGTAATAAACTTTGGGCTACCATGCGTAACCACTATTGAATAGGGCGCCCACCGCTTTGTGCGTACTAAAGCGCGCACGTTGTTCACGGCTATTGGTTCCCCTAGCAACCGGTCACGCTGTATTGTAACCACCAGTCATTCACACCCGGATCCATAAGCGTAGTTACAGTAACACCGAATTTGGGTTCATATGCACAATTTAATCCTGCTTTTTGAGAAGTGAACAGTAGTTAACACTGTACAGTGTTGATATTAGTGCTCATGCTGACACAAAGAAGCGACGTTCTTCGTTCTATATATGCACAGTTCCCTCATTCTCCCCTGCAGGTTGAGTTACACGGAAGTACTTGGGTGTAACCATCACTTCTGATTTGAAGTGGACCCAACACATCAACAATACTGTCAATAAAGCCAATAACGTGCTTGCATTTCTAAAACGCAATCTTCGCATAAAATCTTCTGATGTTAAAGCCACAGCTTACAAAACGTTGGTTCGACCAATTGTTGAGTATGCTTCCACAGTTTGGGACCCATCTACCAAGAACCTAATCCACCAAGTGGAAATGGTCCAGAGAAGAGCTGCGCGATTCACTTTAAATCGCTACCATAACACCTCGAGTGTCACCAAAATGCTACAAGAACTTAATTGGACCACTCTGGAACAGCGCAGAAAAAATGACAGGCTAATTATGATGTACAAAATACACAATGATCTCACTCCTCTTTCAGCACAGGACTATATTATCAAACAGGCTACTCAGTTAACGAGAGCCTCGCAACCACACTCCTATCAGGTACCATATTCGAGAACTGAATCGCATCGCCATTCGTTCTTCCCAAGAACTGTAAGGAACAGCTGGAATTCCCTGTCGTCAGAAATTGTTTCAGCGCCATCTGTGGGATCATTTCGAAACCGTCTAACGGTTGATCACAGTGGCTAGTTTTTTCGTCAACTTTTCTATGTGCTTGTAAATATCTGTAAATAAATTGTATTATAATGTAAATAGCACCAGTCTGCAAGAATCTTCAGTCTATTGAAGGAGGCAGACTTAATCAGAAGAAGAAGAAGAAGAAGGTTTGTACAAAACAACAACAACAACAACAACTTGACATCCAGTCACATCAAACCTTTCTTTATAATAAAGGTACTGGGTGTTCAAATCTAGTGTCAAAATGTCAACTCTATGTTTTCTTTAAGGAAATAAAGTTTACGAATCCGATACTTTTCCGATTGGCATGATTGTATAAGATGTTACAATGCAAACTATCAAAACTTATCTCTCCGTAACTGACAAAAGAACAAAAAAAAAGTTCCATTCTTGGATTGTGTATAGTTACAACGTTAATAATGATTGAAGTTATAATAATAATAACAATGATAATGATAACAATTATAAAGAAATGAAATGTATTAATTATGCTCTTGAAACTGTTAGTTGCTGATCATCACGCTTGTAATGCTACGGCTAAAGTGGACTGACATTATATGATCAGTTTGATAGTCTGCATTTAATCTTTATTAATTTTCATGAAAGAATATCACCTTCCTATGTAAAAAACAACAAACGCCAAAACAACAACAAACAAACAAAAAGTTTAACGCATCAAAAGACTGGGGTTTTTTTATCCCCCCCCCCAAAAAAAAAAAAATGAATTCTAGATTTCATTTAGCCAATATTCACGCCCCATCCACCCTCATCATCGAAAACAGAAGATAAAGAAGAAGGATAGGCCTATAAAGCTAAAAGTCGAAAAATGTTCTAAGAAATTTGCATTATCAAAACGACATAAACCAAATATCATCTTGGTAATTCTTTCTCTGTTCTTTAGAGACAAGAAGCACACACAATAGAATTACTATTCTTATCATTATTATTGTTATTACCTCCGCCAAGGGGGGAGGTTATGTTTTCGTTACCGTTGGTTTGTTTGTTAGTTAGTTTGTTAGTTCGTTTGTCCATGTGCAAAATAACTCAAAAAGTTGTTAACGGATTGGGATGAAACTTGCAGGAAAAGTTGAGAATGACTCAAGTAAGAAACGATTAACTTTTGGTAGTGATCCCATATATTTTGGGGAATGTATGAAGGATTTTTGATATTTTGGCAGGTAGGGTCAATGAACTTTGGAGTTCAGGCTGCGCGTATTTGAGGTTTGCATGCGCGCACTAAAGTGCGTGCTCTAGTTTCTGCTGGGGAGAGGCGCGCCGCAAATCTGAGCGTTTATGACGTAACAAAGCCTTCTATATTGGGAAATCAGGCGATTTTCAGTGGGTGGAAATCACTGATCTCTAAAAATGGAAGAACAAGATCATCGGTGGAAAGTAACTGCTTGGCGGAGGTCTGCGCTCTCGGAGTGCTTTTCTAGTAATTATCTCCGCCAAGGGAGGAGGTTATGTTTTCGTTACCGTTGGTTTGTGTGTGTGTTCGTTAGTTAGTTATTATCTGTGTGCAAAATAACTCAAAAAGTAGTTAACGGATTGGGATGAAACTTGCAGGAAAGGTTGAGAATGATACAAGTACCAAACAATTAACTTTTGGTAGTGATCCGAGAATTTTGGGGGAATTTATGAAGAATTTTTGATATTTTGGCAGGTACGGGTCAATGACAATGACAATGACAATGGGTTTTTTTTTTTATTTTCTTATGTCACCCAACGTCAGGGTATTGAAGAAAATTCAAACAAACATCGTAACAGATAAAATCAGTTAATTAATACATTGTAAATTACATATATATACAGAAAATTGCATATTTACAAAATATACAAAATATACAGAATGGTGCAGGACCCAGAAGAGAGAAAGAGAGTGAGAGAGAGAGAGAGAGAGAGAGAAGGAAAGAGAGAAGAAAGACAAACAAAACAGTTTTAAAAAAAGCAGGGCAACAATAACGCAGATAAAAGCAATTTCAATAATATAAAACAAAACATTGTAAAAAGCTATATTTACATGAAAAAATACAAATAATCATATTAATAATTATTATTTCTTATGGAGCTGCATTATTTCCTTACAAAATTTAGCTGAATTTATCAACTCACTACGATTTTGGGAATTAAATAACTGAGACATCTTTAAAGTGTTTGGTCTTATTTTATAATAGGATTTAATGAATTTATTCCTGGCATTATTCAATGTATGACACTCAAATAAATAGTGAAATTCATCCCCTAGTCTATTAGAATTACATAAATTACACAATCGATCACAATGTTCAATACCAGCATACCTACCCGTTACAATTGGCAATCTGTGGTTGGCGCAGCGAAATTTGGAAAGAAGTGAACTTGGGAGTTCAGGCTGCGCGTATGTGAGGTTTGTATGCGCGCACTAAAGTGCGTGCTCTAGTTTCTGCTAGGGCGAGGCGCGCCGTGCAGCTGAGGGTTTATGACGTATAACAAAGGCTTCTATATTGGGAAATCGGGCGACTTTCAGCACACTATAAACACTTTCAGCATGCTGTAAGTTGAATGTATGGGTGGAAATCACTGATACAGTGTATCTACAAGGAAGAACAAGATCAGTGGTGGAAATGAGCTGCATGCTTCGCGGAGGTCTGCGCTCTCAGAGTGCCTCTCTAGTTATTGCTGTTATTATTATTATTATCATTACTACTACTATTATTGTTGATGTTGTTGTTGTTGTTGTTATGCTACAGTTCGCTATACAATGGGCCCATAAAAAAACAACAGTTTTCCATCGCAAAGGAAGATCTGCTCTTTTCAGGGACGTTGTTGGCTTTGAATTACTGTTGACCTTTGAATTATTCTCAAAATATTTTGTGTAAGAATGTAGGCCAACTTAAATGATGTGCAACATTTTCGATTTAACATGCATACTGTAATATACATGCAAGTAATATTATGATTTCCACTTTTCCAGTATCATTATTGAATACGAAAACTCGAATAAAAAGTAGTGGCAGTTCTTGTTTCCCCTTCTACCATTTTTATTGATAGTTTCCAAGAAGTCTGATCTGTTGGAGAATGACACTGGTAGCTATAAACTTCACAAAATAATGCTTGCGCCCTCATCGAGAAGGGACAGGACATTAGAAGCTTAGAGAGTGAGGATTGGTTATCTCAACAGGTCGTAGGGATACCAATGCCTAATCGACTCGGATATATTCTTCGGGAATGCCCATAGCGAATTGTGTGTACAGCTGTTTCTCTGTATTTTTTAGAGGTACATACAGAGCCAAAGAATGTCGACTGAAGTCGAACATGACTGATGAGCGTATTCAGTATGCTTCAATGCATATTCGCTGAACGAATGTCCCCCAGTGCTGGGCAGCGAATGGAGATCGATTCGATGGGTCTATAGGTCCGGCCAACCATCTCTTCCTTTTTTTCTTTACTCGACTCCTCTTCATCTCCTCCATCCACACCCCTCCCCCCCACCCCGCCTAATTTCTCATTTCCTTTTAAATGCAGTTATTTACAAAAA
The DNA here is from genome assembly GCA_033980235.1 of Diadema setosum. Taxonomy (NCBI): domain Eukaryota; kingdom Metazoa; phylum Echinodermata; class Echinoidea; order Diadematoida; family Diadematidae; genus Diadema; species Diadema setosum. Next base: position 36,161,069 of record CM067059.1, on the reverse strand, counting down.
TACTCTCTAAAAAGATCGAGTGAAAATGTTCACTCTTTAAGGAGTGAATAACAGAAAGGAGTGAATTTAGAGTAAAATTGGAGTGAATTTCGAGTGAAAATGTTCATTTTCACTGATTTTCGAGTGACCTGAGGGATCATTCCAAAATCTTCGAGTGATCCCTGAGGTCACTCCAAAATGAGTAAAAATGAATATTTTCGCTCGAAATTCACTCCAATTTCACTCTAAATTCACTCTTTTTTTGTATTCACTCTTTCAAGAGTGAATATTTTCACTCTTTCAAGAGTGAATATTTTCACTCGATTTTTTTAGAGAGTAATAATTAGTTAAAAGAGGAATGGAAGTTCCGGGCCAAAGATATAAACGAATCTCTGCCAATTATTACTTTTTCTCTCTTCCGCTATAATAAATGTTTTTCGCCGACGAGCTGATTTTCAGTGATATGACTTTTCGTATCACGTACATTACAAGACTGATATTGGATTATGGAATGCAAAACTATAGGACATATTTCTTACAGTGATAAGATTCGAATCATGTGAAAGAATACAAGACAAAAAATACCCCGAGGAAAATTGATTTTGTTTGAAAATGCCATACCTTAAAAGTCCCTTTCTTTTTTTCTTTCTTTCATTAATGAGCACATCTTCCGTCTTTGAGAATCATTTGAATCTCTTTACCTTTACGAGATATGCACAGCGCAAAGATCAAAGTGCAAGAATCAGTAATATTATGCTATTTTGAAATACCGCGAAACTATGAGCTCATAAGAATATCCCCCAAAGAAGACATTTTATACCATTTACACATCGCGGTCTTTGCAGTTAACGTCCTACTTGCAGATAACAATTTTTTGAATTAGAAATAAGTTTGAAGTTGAAGTTGATGGGATCGAAGACTTTGTTTGGACTCATGGAATGCATACTTTTTTTTTAAATGCGTGTTACAAACGGTGGGGATAATAATTATTTCACCATATACTCTAATGCATATTTAGTTTTGTATCAAAATTGACATTTTCTGACGAATACTTAATTCCTTCCTCGAATGGAATTTTACAAACTAGACTAATCATAAATCATGTCAACGTGGAAAGTTGTTATGTGGAACCACAAATGTTCAATATCACTTTATTAGTGAGTAATCTAGAATATAATCACACCAGCTGAACAGAGAAAGTATTACGTTAAAGGAAGTTTTGTGTTTTTACGGGCAATTAAAACAGCAGTCATATACAAAACACGATAATATGCAACTTAGAAGAGATTATGACGGTCACAATCAACCTTGTACAACTGGCACAAAATGCGTGTCGCATATAAACATGATGGGTCCAAAACATGTCACTTATTCAAAGTGCAATTTACCACCAGGATCAAATTGACTAAATGCTCCTCAGATTGTTTGGATATACGATCATTTTTAGGACTTATATAGATATCGCTGTATAGTAACAAAATATGAAACACAAAGTTATGCTAAGTTTTCTTTCTGCCGGCCATTTCTTTGATTTTTTTTTTTAAATATTTTTATTAAACGCAACTTGAACATGACTGCGACCATTACAGGATGAACTAATTTATTTTTCTATGGTAAGAAGGAAATAGTACAGCGTTTACTTTTTGATTTCACTTTGTGCATGTGTGTGTGTGCGTTTACGAGATTAATTAAGGAAGTCATATTCAATGTCACTGAAATTATCGAGCGGTTGAATGTATACATTAGAACAAAGAAAGTCCATGATTTTTTTTTTTTTAATCTTGATGATGAACAGGTATTTTTGTGCATCAACAATTGAGTATATGAATATAAGAACGACCCAAGTCCAATTTTTGGCCAAATTTAGTTTTTCATGGGACATTGTAGCTTATGCATGGAATCATCTTTTGTGTAAATGATAAATCCTAATTACCCCCCAGAACTGCCTGAAATGAATGAGTTAAATCTTATATCAATGTAAGAATGAAGGACTTGGGTCATTCTTACATTCATATAATAACGCCCTCTCTCATCCTTCTCCCATCTCTATAGCAGAATATCATGTATAGGGCTCACACCCATAAATATTTCCCCATAGGGACGTGTGTTAAAAATCAAATTTCAAAAAATTCTGTAAAATAGCTGGGAGAAACGAGGTGTTTCAGCTTCACTAACCTGGATAAGTTAGATGTACCCTTTCATCCATCAAATTCTCAGGGTGGATTATCCAGTTCAAATTCTGTTCAGGGGTCCGAAAAGCCAGACTACGAGTTCTTGTCACTCAAAAAGTCACCCATTTTCCGTACACGTACACAATGAAATATAGTCCCCTCAAATTCCACCAGAAAAGCTTTCATCTTCTAACCAAAAAGCAATTTGTAGAGGAATTCATACTCAATATCTACAGCTATTCAGTTTTTTGCCAAACTACATCATTGATTTTTAATTATTTTTTTTTCTTCATTTATTTTGGTATCTTTGGTACGAATTTGTGAAGGGGCCTGGGGCATTCCCTTGTATTTACGGGTGTGAGCCCTATATGAATCAAAGAACGACACAAGTCCATATGAATCAAAGAACGACCCAAGTCCACCACAAAAAATGGCCTCTCCACAATTAATGTAAATGTTAATTGTCATAATAATATATGTTCTAATTTGTATATACAATGTTGCCTTCCCATCACAGTTAAATAGAATATTATTGGACAAATAAAAAAAGATATGAAGTTTTTTTTAGTTTACTCGAAATGATCCTCCATGGACTTGGGTCGTTCTTATATTCATATACTCAATTATCAAAGGTTCGTTTCTTCATCATTTTCTTGAGGGGGTGAGGTGGGAGGGGGAAGGATGTCCTCAAGCATTTTAAGCCAATCTTGTTGGATGACGACCTCAGGCAATCCATGTGACCCAAACAAAGCAACTTTCGCGCGTGAAACTTGGCATTACGTATATATATATATTTTTATATTTTTTCACTCGATACGTGAATTTTGCTGCACCGTAAGGTAGATGTCCTACGTGAATTTTTTTCTTGTCACCTTTGAAGATGTTATTAGTTTAGTAATGTCCCATTAGTCGACTTCTTCAGCTGAAAAAGAAGAAGAAGAAGAAGAAGAAGAAGAAGAAGAAGAAGAAGAAGAAGAAGAAGAATTGAAGAAAGAACCCAAATAGATGTGGCTACAAACTAATAGACACAGGATTAGGAATCTGATCAGTATTGCAAGTTATTCAAACATCACTAAATTCCAGGATCGTATGACCGTATACACGTACAAAATTGAAGACGTTTCAAGAGGGGGGAAAAATGAGCCAAGTGAAGCTAAGAAGAGAAAGGGAGGGAACAAAACCGAGGATCCCCAAAACGATCGTGGTCATCATGTATAGCGCCATCTAACGACCTTTTGCAGTAAAATTCCCCTTTTTGCTCGCTCTTGATTGCCGAAGACGCTTTGGGTACTCAGTACTGTACACAAAACACTCACTACACTGCTGGCAGTACTGTACTGCAGATATGCAGAAGTAGTTCTGCATTGTCAATAGAAAGCACACTACGTTCAACTCTGTGGTGGATATACGGACGGTGTTTGAGCTGAGAATGGTTGTGTCTTGAGGAGGGATACAGTCCGGGGAAGACCAGTTCTTTACTCAAGCTCTCGATTTCGAGAAGATTCCCAGTACAGGTTCCCCATTGCATTGGCATTGCGTCTAACAAGTGCTTTGACGACCTTAACTATTTATTGTCAATGTAGGAGGCATTCATACGAAAGATTTGATTTTGTCGTGCTTTGTTCATTGCTTGAATATTCATTCATTGACATTGGGGAATATTGAGGACTGCTGTGCGGACGTCAGTGAAAAGGTAACCCGTATCCGGTGGGGTGGAGGTATCCCAACAGTACGCTATAAACTCCAGTCCAGATCCTAACCATCATTAGCTTCTCAAGTAATTTGCCAGAGTTGTCTTTCTGCTGTTTCGGTCATGTCGTGTGGCCTCAAATATGGCGGAATTATCTACATTTCGATCTAATTATCTGGTCAGAATAGTATTGTGTTTGGTATTGTGGATTGTAGTAAGACGGTATTGGGGTTCTTCGTCTGTGTCCAGTCATGAGCATGCTGAATTCAAAGATTGGTTAACAAAGAACGGCTTGAAGCGGTATGAAAAGCAACTTGACAAAGCTGGTAAGTTATACTGTGATTTAGAGTGAGATACGAATTCACAGTGCTGAAGTCTAAACAATCAAGTGAAACAAGAACGAGATGCCGATTCGGCAATCATACTCGAGTGTCCCGCACATCACAGATTTTGTTCACACTACATCACTGAAATGCTATGATTAATGAAGTCTTACTTGCATATAAACATAAAGCCGCATATAATCTGAACATAATGCCATCCAAAAGGAGGGAGGGAGGGAGGGGGACACACGCACACACCCCCCATTTCTTCTTTTTATTTTTTTTGTTTTAAGCAAAAATAAAGAAGGGGCGCGTGCCCGGTGCACCCCCCTCTGGATCCGCCACTGGGCTATGTGATGTGGGGCCTAATACAGATCTACTGTAGAAACTTAAATGCTTTTGTGTGTTACCTAGTCAAATTTTGGCACAGGTGATCGAACCTTGTCCTTGTTGTGGGATTTTTTTACAGGAAAAATTCTGAATGTTAAAGATTCCAGTGAAACCACAAGTTTAGTGATTGATACCGGAAATTTTAACTCTTGTCATCAAATGCGAACAATGTCGTTGATTTGTGTGCTGAGGAAGGGACCCGAGACCCGCATCTCGCCGGACCACCCACCCCACGTCCCCATTGACAAAGCACGTAAAAGATGTGTGCAGGGGACTGTGATCACACACAGTTTACCACAGTTTATACTTACATAGTTTATACTCGCACAGTGTATATTTACATAACACATATTTCTTTCAAAATTTAAGATTTTCAAGAAAAACTGGCCTGTTTTTGCCTCGGTTTGCTTGGTTGTGGTAATCCTATAAAGTTCCAAGTGTACTGCACACAGTCCTGTGCATACATTTGTTCAGTGTGCTTGTAGTCATTATTACACAGGGTGGTGGTTTTTAGGGCCCCTTTTTGAGGTGTGAATATCGACCTTTTGTAACTGTACTTTTTTTTTTTTCTATCACCCTACCAACATCATATTATGTTCATTCCTTAAGTTATAATTTACAATGTGTGTAATATGCATTCAGTATTTTGTTTCATCTTACTATTTACTTCATGATCTAATTTCTCCTTGCTAATTCTTCTCCAACACAAGACACTTAGCGCTTAGAAACTTTAGTACCGGTAATAAGTGCTTTATGAATGATATTTATTATCATATTCATGTCATTGTTTCTTATTGTTCACAATGATATAGAAGGGTCTCTAGAAACCTACAAGTACAGGTTGTAGAAACCTCTTTGACTCTGTATCACCATAAAAATATATGTGGAGAACTAAGCATCCCAAGTGCTGTTGATTTGTCATCCTGACTGAAGCAGTGCCTTGTGTACTGCTGATTTTTATTTACCATATATCGTCGGCTGAGAATGATAAGGGCGTTAAGTTGCCTCTAAACCCATAGTGTTCGGGACAACTTAACGCCCTTCTCATTCTCAACAGACGATATGTGACCCTGCACCTCAAAATAAACAAAAAGTCGCCAGACATGAATTTTTAGTTAAGACCATATTCTGAAAGAGCAGACTTTAAGCTTTAAAATGATGTATAACTCAAATCAAATGGACTCTCTTAACCTATTTAAATATTGGAAAGAAAGCACACACTCAGGAAAAGCGTGAACTGAGAAAAGAGGCTCTGAATTACAGTGTCTATTCAAGCGCTTAATCTTTGCAAACCGTGCTGGCTGTGCGATGAATGGGACAAAAAAACAGGAAGTAAACCACCAGAGTAACAACAATGAAGGGACTATCAGATTAAACTGAAATTAAGCATGCCTCATTAACACATTCTGTCCATAATTAATGCCAACTTTCAAAGCAGTAGCACTATCCTTTCAAAAGTTATCAGAGTTGAAAGTGAAGCGTGTGGACAAGGTTTTTCAGAAATGAAAAAGGGATTCTAAAGACACACCTAATCACACTATTCTGATACCAAAAATGTTCGAGATAAACTGCTAAAAAACACACTTTCCTGCCCGTTTTATGATACCAAATTTTAGCATAATGTAAAAGAAGACCCGCTCTTTCAGAAAATATGAAAAAGTCAAGTTCGGCTAGGTTGACCCATTTCACTTATTTTCAGTCCTCACGCAAAATCAGTGTGTGCGACTTTATGTTCGTTTTGAGGTGCACGGTCACATATAGTCATGAGAGGCTCTATAATTCTATTACTGCATGGATCCATCAAACAATTTGCATTGTATGTGTACATGTACATGCATCCCTAATTGATTCTATTAAACTCTAACCCTCTCCTATTCCTCCTGAATTGAAAGTATAGCCTGTGCAGGATTTTTATAGATATTGTGGATATATTTATGGATTTGTGCCTCAGATTGTATATATTCTATGGCTGCTGATGTTGTGTATATTTATTAACCTTTAATTCATTCCAGATTTTCAACAGGGGTGGCCTGCTTCATTGTGTGTTATATCTTTAAAATGCATCATGTGCATCTCCTTAAATACAATAATTACAATGTACATGAGTTGGCCTACAGTACTGATGAAGTACTAATGAAGATGATTTAAAAAGTCTGTGTGGAGTAACACTTCTCTTTTTCGTTTAGTGTAATGTGTTGGATTGCCAGGATTTGGATAATTTCATTAATACAGTGTAGATATTAGAATTAGTGAGAGTGATCAAGTCCAATTTACTGACTGTAAGATCACATTAGAGAGACTAGTGATGTACATTTGATTTGCAGGATTACAATGTGCATACAAACTTTTTTTTTTTTTTTACATGTGTCACTGTATATGATTGTGACCATGGTTATTGATTTCACTTGATAAAGGTAAAGCTGTCAGTGAAAGCTGCCTTTATACTGTAGTATGTATGTGGTCACTGTCATCTTGCAGGTTGCCAGTCCCTTGGGGAAGCAGCTCGTCTTGATGTCAGTCACAGAGCTCTGAGGAGGCTGCCCTTGAAGGCCAAGAAGCGACTTCAGGAGGCAGTTGATCAACTGTCGTTGGAATTTTTCCTTGAAGACCACGGGTTGTCACATCTTCTAGCTGTGTAAGTGTATGATGTTCATGTTTTTTATGCCTTCATGTTGTAGCAAATGTTGGGTGTTAAATGCTTGTGTTTCCTTATTACACTGTGTAAAAATTGTTTTACTAAGTCATTACTGTGTGGAGAAGAGTGATTGTGTGTACAGTGTGCAGACGATGCATTAAATATTCGTTTTCAGTTATGTTGTAAATTGTGTATAGAGTCAATATTGATAACACCAATCAGTAGCTAAAGTGATCAAGATACATCTGTATATTATATGGCTGAGGTACAAGTACCAAACATGATGTGCTGTATTCAAATTCTGTGTGATTTTACCGAGTAGACGGGTGATTAGACCGCAGTTGGTACAGCCATGTCGCAACTTCTGTACAGCGACGGGACTGTGTTTAGTTGCAGTGTAGTTGAATATACAAATGTATGAGATATTCAGGGATGGTTGAGATAATGCAGCAATATTAGTAGCACACATTAGTGAAAGTTTGAGGAAAATGAGACAATCTGTTCAAAGTTATTAATTTTTAAAATTTTTGTGCAGCCGTCACTGGATGAGAAGACTGCAGTTTATAATGTAATGTATGTACACGACAAATATATATATAAATAAACAGAATTCAACATATTTTCATATTAATTCTAGCAAGATAACTCAGCTTGACTTACAGCAGTACCTCTTTCTAAAATCAGGTGGAACGATATTACCTTAATACAGTGTATGTTTCAGTAACAAGTAAGGGTAATACGTGTATTTACTTTTCATAAAAAATTAAACTTTTTACTCTAAACCATATTCTTCCCCTCACCTTCCACCCCACCTTCCTAATACATTATTTTCATTTTTTTTATGTACCACCTACATTAAGTGTGATGATCATGTGTTCTGTACTTTTACATGTAGGGGAGAAATCATAAACAAAACCATAGAACTGAGTTTCCTGTTTCTAGTTTTGTTTTGAGTTTACAAGATTTACGTCAAGCAGTGGAAAAAAAATTCCTAACCTATATCATTGTCCATGCACACTACCTGTAGTATATTTGGTGGTAGTGATTTACCTTGGTGTCTGTCATCAAGGTGATTGATTGGGACACAAATGCAACATGAAGTAAAGTGATACTATATGCATGGATGAAAAAAAAAAGAAGAAGAAAGGATTGAGGGGTTAGGTTTTCCTCTGATGGGAACAATTATTCTCTGTCTTAAAACAAAAGAAAGGATTTATAGACCTACCCAAGTGTAGATTTACAGGTGCCATCCAAATTAAATCATTCTCGATGAATGTATTGAACGTCAATTTCATTAAACATTTCTGGCATTTCCACGAAAAAAAAAGGAGAAGAAAGAAATTAGAATGTTTGGTTGAGATTCACCCACTTGGTCTCACATCACTGTACAATATACAACAATGTACTATCTGTCAATATGTGGTGGCGGCATGCTTTTTTTTTTGGGGGGGGGGGGAGGAGGGGTAGGATGAGACTTGTTAGCATTACTAGTATTTGAAAATTTGTGATTTAATCTGCTCTTAAAACTAAGCTTTACCAAACAAACACACACCTACATACAGTATACTCACACACACCTACATACTCACACACACATAAACATACGCATACACACATGCATCATGTAAACAGAGTTGGTGTCGGTATGGCCATGGTTGGTTGTTGGTACTGGTATGGCCAAATTCTGTACTATATCCGTTATACCAGGTGTGACCTCATTACCATTATCTATGATCTCCCCACAGTATGCAACGTATTGTAGCGATCATCGCATAAATTGGTCACTATAGCAACACTTGTGCTCTGCAGTGTGATTGTGCCTGTGATTAGTGTAATGAATACGGGACAGGGGGATTATACTGTATATATTGTTGCAGGTTATGCTCATGAATTACTAATATTTATGTGCGTTCACCGAATTATTGGTGTATGTGCTCGATCAGACCAGCGTATTGTACATATTGTGTACATAAAGGGAACTTGATTCATTGGACACACTTTCAGAAAATATACCACAGAATGTTGTCTTGCCACTAGAAGTGTGTGAATATAGGGTGATTTTAGTAATGGATATATGATGAAAATTTAATAATCACATGTTGCAAGCAAGTAGACTGCCTTGTGCTGCTTCACCCAAGTAAATTGACTGAAAGTGCATGACCTCTGCCCAGCTTCAGAAGCATCTGTTAGTCTAGATACACTGTAGATATAAGATTACAAAGCATTTTAATGGCATTGTACTACACGTACATAGAGAAAGGGACTGATATGTGTATCAAATTGGAAAAAGAGAAGTTAGAAGGAGTTATTGATGAGGTTTCAGTTTCCAACAAAGATCACTACAGTCTCAATACAGGTTACTTCAAGAGGTTTTCCACCTCGGTGTGATATAGGGGAATTTTAATTGCTGTACCGACAGAGTATATAGGTGATTGCATTGAATTATGCAGGTACATGTATCTGCTTTGTGTTTTATTAATGAAATGGTGGCTATCAATGAGAGAGATCTTGTTTTGTTGCAGTAAATATGATTCTAATCTCAAATAGCCATATTCAGATGTATTTCTAGTCGGAGTAAAATTTTATGGTGCAGCAATTAGAATTCAAATTTATGTTTATCTTACCACGACCCTGTGTCCACACGACTGTTGTGGGAAGAAACTCTGACCAATTTACCACAGCCTTCGTGGGGATCACCATGGAGGATCGATGTAACTTGCAAAAGTGGTAGCGCCACGCACGTCGACCAGGGGCATTTATCTTCTCCATTCTTGTTGATGAGATTTTCTGAGTGCTAGCTTCTCCGTCGCGATCGACTAGGTTAGAATTGTACTGTACAAATAGGCACATGTACTCACATTTGACTCAGGAAGTTTTACTTAGGTCGTAAGGTTTGTAAGGTCATAGATACTCCAAGGGCTTGTCCGCACGGGCAATTTACTCCGACTGGCTAGTCGTGGTAGCGAGATACTCCTGAGAAAACTCAGGAGTATCTTGATCGGAGGAAGAGGTCGTGGTAAGTTCACCCGACTGGAGGAAGTTACCACGACCTTGTTCAGACGGGCACTACTCCGACCAAGCTTCCTCCGACCCTTCCTCCGAAGTTTAACTTCGGAGGAAGGGTCTTAAAGGCAGTAGATGCCAAACTGCAACATTAGCTGATATTTGAGAACTGCAATTCTTTTTTTTTTAGCAGCATGATACAAATGAAATGCAAATACTGTACCTGGAGCCATACTAGCAAAATTGATTCAACAGCAGTAGCACAGGGCTGATTTTTCTGAGAGATGATGATCTAGATTTAATTAGTATTTAAAGGACAAGTCCACCTTCATATACATGTGGATTGAGTGAATGCAGCAATATTTGTAGAACACATCAGTGAAAGTTTGTGGGAAAATCGGATAATCCGTTCAAAAGTTATGAATTTTTGAAGTATCTGCACAGTCAGTGCTGGATGAGAAGACTACTAGAGTGTCATATGCGTACAACAATATAAGGAAAATATAAAGAGAATATCATATGAATTTTTGAAGTATCTGCACAGTCAGTGCTGGATGAGAAGACTACTAGAGTGTCATATGCGTACAACAATATAAGGAAAATATAAAGAGAATATCACAAAATTGTACTTTTTGAAAAAAAGTGTACATTTCCTAAACTTGTCACTGACATATATTATGGGTAATATTATTCACCCGTGCCTTCTGAAAGAGAGTAGTCAAGTGTGCTTTTATTATGTGAGAAAAGTGAAAATGTATTGAATTTTCCTTGTACTTTCTTTATATCGTTGTACACATGTGACATCACAGGCTGTAGTAGTCTTCTCATCCAGCAGTGACTATGCAGAAAATTAAAAAATTCATAACTTTTAAACGGATTGTCTGATTTTCCTCAAACACTTGCTGATGTGTTCTATTCATATTGCTGCATTTACTCAATCCTCATGTCTATGAAGGTGAACTTGTCCTTTAAGAAGTGACACTCGACCTTTAAGGGAAAACTTTGTCATTACTATAATGCAGTACGATAGAAGATCACACACAGTGAGTAGAATCAACCAGATGATGCACACTATAATACATGAGCTATTCTGCCTCCTTATCTTCCCTTTCCTCCCTCCCCTTTTATTTCTCTCTTGTGATTTCATTTTCTCAGTTCACATTGCATGTTTGTTCAAATAGAATAGAAGAGTCCTTGGAGGAGCTATATGTTGCACACTCAATGCAGTACTCTGATCCCAATACTGAAGTTATGAATCATGCCATCTATTGCAATGTGACCGAAGTACATGTATTTGCAGTGACATGTATGGTATGTGGGAGACATATTATTATGTAGTGGGGAAAACAAGGCACTTTGATATGCATGTGAGTGAAGACATTATGATGTATCGGAGAAAGAGGAGTTGGGGGAGAAGAGTGTGATTGTATTGATATGACATGGAAGATCTTAAATTTCTGTGCAAATAGCTGTTGCTGTTGGTTGTGCCAAAGTATTGTTCTCTCTATAAATGATGGAGATGATTCTTGCTTTCAGAGGATCTTTTGCCGAAGGGTAGTGGGAGAGATTGTGCCCTTTTTGATTTTGGCTGCACAGCAGTGCATGTATACACTTGTACTGTACAAATGTAGGTGCTCATGATGAAGTCGTGCTGTGCACATACACATGTATAATTAATTTTCCAAGGTAGTGATTTGTAAGTCTTGCAACCACTGTGATAACATCTCAAAATCCTGAACACTGATTGGCTGTTGCTGTGGCATACTACTGTAAAACATGAAATATTCGCGAATTAGAGCCGACGGCCTTGTTCGTGGCATGAAATTTTCGCGAATTGCTACTGGCGTTCAATGCATATACATTGTAGTGTAGACAAGAAATGTCGCGTGCATTTTAATTTCGCAAATCTTGGCGATCGCGAATCTTGGCGATCGCGAATCTTGGCGATCGCGAAATTTGCGAAATTAAAATGCACACAAACATTCCTCGTTATACAGTATATCTACACTGTATATAAAATCTTTGAACGCTCCCATCATTTGTTTGGTGGCAATATACGATAATGTATCCATTATCTTTGCACACACTATAAATATTTTACCCCTCCAGTATGTCTCTGTTGTTAATGTGTTCATCTACAAGTATGTGCACATTCATTCTTTCATGAATTGCTACATGTACAGTCATGGTTAGTATAACAACTTATTCCAGGGATGTATTTGAAAAAAAAAAAATAAAAATTAAGAGCATATTTAAAGGACAAGTTCACTCATGTATGCATTACATGCACATGTTGAATCAAGTGAATGCAGCAATATTAGTAGAACACATCAGTGAAAGCTTTAGGAAAATCAGACAATCCATTAAAAAATGATGAACTTTTGAAGTTACTGACTACTACAGTTTATGATGTCACAAGCATAGAACGATATGAGGAAAATGTAAAGAGAATTTCACAGAATTTAATATTTTGAAAAAAGTACATTCCCTTGACTTGTCAGTGATGTGTACATGTTATGTATGTTAAGGGTAATAAAATGATTATTCCCCTTGCCTTTTGATTGAGGCAATTCAAGCGCTCTTCTAGTATGCAAGAGAAGGGAAAATATATATGATGAATTCTCTTTCTTTATATCTTTCTACACATTTGACATCACAAACTTTATAGTAGTCTTCTCATCCAGCGATAGCAGCAATGAAACTTCAAAACTTCATAACTTTTGAACGATGTGTTGTGGTGATATTGCTGCATTCTCTCAATTCCCATGTACATTGTCCATGAAGGTGAACTTGTCCTTTAAGATAATCATTAATCACTGATATTTCCCCAATGGTAGCATTCATCATTGTCATGTAGTGTGTTGTAGTGAAGCACTACAGTACACAGACCTGTTATCCCAGATTTATCTCTGGAGCTACAGTACGTGACCTACTTTGTCTGATATGAGGTGTATCAAAGACAAAAGCATTGTGCCAGTCTAACCTGTACACGTAGTTGAAATTCTAACTCATTTTGGCAACCCTAATCCTTGATTTTAAAAATATCCTCAATGTGAAAGAAAGAAGTGAAAAAAAGAATAAAAGAAATTGCCTACCAGCAATCTGAACTTGACAAACTGTAGTGACTAATACAGTACGCGCAATAGAAAACGCCCGACGAAAGTGCGTCCAAATTTCGTCCCAACGCTTTTAGCGTTGTTGATTTCGCCTGGGACGTTTTCAACGCTTTTTGCGTCCAGACTTCATGGACGGATTTTGGACGAATTCAACGAATTCAACGAAATCCCCGAACGCTTTTCCGAAGCTGTGGACGCTTTCAACGCTTTCAATGCTTTCAACGCTTTCAACGCTTTCAACCCTTTGTACGCGCGATCACACACACAGCTACAGTGTATACAAAGTCAGCTCTAATCGCGAATCGCTAGCTCTTCTTTCGTCGAAGTTCTCTAGGTTTCCCGTCCATTTCTCTCATTTTCTCTCTTTTGCTTCCGTATCATTGTATCCCTTTCTTTTCAGAGTACAATCATACTTCTGAGAGTGTTTTTTTCTCATTTTTATTAAGTGATTACCCTGTTTGCCACAATTTTGGGTGAGTTTTTGTTCGAGTGTTTGTTGAGTTTTTCGATTGAACGATGTGTCGATTATCTTCGTGTGTGCGAGAATATCGTACCCACTCGTTTGTTTCCGTGTAAGTATTTTTACCGTAAAAGTGTCTTCATCGTTCGTCTTCACGCATCGGGTTTTCACCCTAGTTTTCCTCATCGTAGTTTTCCACATCCATTTTTTTTTCCAGTGCAAGATACTCTGTGTATTTTCTGCTACGGTAAAATGCCATCGTCGACAGTTTTTGTGTATTCATCGTAGTTTTCCACCTCCATTTCATTTTTGTGTGCAAGATGTGTAGCTAGGTCTGCAATGTCTGAATCGTTTACAGATGTGTTTTGTGAGAGTATTTAACCACGATGATTTTGAGGATTTTGAGGGTTTCGCTTTGGATGAGATTGACTGGAATGATAGTGATAATGATAATGATTCTACTATCTAGTGGTGTTGATATAAGAGCTCTTATGATGATGCAATTTATTTCGTGTGACTGACCATCATGACGTTGGCGATGACGAGTACGAAACGATGTACACTTGTATGTACAATGTAGGCCTGTATGATCTAAGACGAGAGTGACACTGACGACATGGCCTGGCCCTGGGGGCTGTTTTAGTGTTGCTCGCTCGATCGTGCACTGGAGTGGTCTAGAGACCTGCATTTTATTTTTTCACTTAATTGTATCCTTTTGCTTGTTCACTCTGGTTTACTGCTACTAAAATGTATGTCTCTGAAGAAACTCAACCAGAAGCTAGACAATATGTTTGCATCAGGTCCAAGTCTGTAAATTGCGATGTTCCTACTCCTATTGAACTCGAAATCCCATTTTCTTTGCTCTTTTTTCCACTGATAAATTATTTAGAACTGTACTGCATTTCTGATGAATTGCTTTTGCGTTATATCAAGAGCCTGCTGAGTAGGTGTTTCATTCTATCCTTTCAATTATCTTTCTATCACTTTCTTCTTTTGACCCTGGATGGAAAAAAAAAAAAAAACCCTATCTTGCCATGTAAAGACAGAACACATGCCATCATGAAATATCATGACATTACGAAAGTAATAAAAGAAATAGGTAAGCGATGAAAATTCTTGTTTGTAAAATCATAAATCAAAGGTGATTTCATATGAACCAGCTCTTTGAAATGTATTTATTTTGCCTATTGATACTTGCTTTGCAAGTATACATTTTCTCTCCCATGGACTTTGTGTCCCCCTTTTTTTATGTGCTTTAATGATTATTATTCTAATTTGTTTTGTCAATATCATCATTATTACTGTATTAATATTACCATACTTTGATATGGTTAATTGCATTTGTTGATTGACTCTCACTTTCATTTTGTTGCATCCTCTTGGTACTTGTACAGATCCTTTCTAGGGCTTGCTGTTTGCTCACCCCCCCCCCCCCCCTTGCTGTTGCTATTTCACGCTTTACCTTTCTTTATCTCTCTGTTCCTTATCTTGTTTGATGTTGCCTCCATATTCATCCTTTTCCTTCAATGGTTGCCCCCTGGCCCTCACGGCGACCATTACTAACCTTCCCCTGTCTTTTGTCTGTCCATCCTCCTGCTCTAATCCCCCTGGCCCTCCCTTTACCTGTTGGGCTCCTTGCCCATGACTTCCTACCCTATCCTTTTGTTTTCTTTGTTCCGTGTCCCTTTGCCCTGACTGTTCTTGTTGTGTGAAGTCGCTTTACATGTGTGTGGTTGCTTTTTCCGCCTATTTGCCATTTTGCTTCTGACGAAGATTCTGCTATAATCGGAAGCTTAGGTCCCTTTTGACTCTATCCGAAAAACATTCATGTACACTCCCAAAACTTGCTGGGCTAGTAATGAAAACTTCCATTATCTAGCAGGGGAGGGGGAATGCTTTCATTTTCTCAAGAGAGCTTTTGTGTGAGAGAATGAAAAACTTGATTGAGTGTTGCCAAGTTGTTTTCAAACTTCTTCATTTTATTTGATCTTAAGCATAATCACTTTTGTAAGTACATGTACAGTATTACGATTTCTTCTCCCTTGACTGTAATCGGAAAGTTTGCCATAACGACGATCGCTAATGTGTTTGGATGTGCCGATATGCGAAACATGTGGTTCAAAGGAATGCACCATGTGCTACAGCTGTACTAACTTACTGCCTTAGAGGTTACTGCAAGTTGAATGGATCGAATGCGCCATAGGCTTAGTTACGGTAAACAGTTTACGTTCGATGCGAATAATTATTACGTCTTTCAGGATCGAGGAATAATACACACAAAACATGCAAACAAACAAATCCACGAACGAGTGTTGATAACCAAAATTCATATGAAAAGTAATAGGCAGTTTTGGTGAGCGTGAAATTTTACTGTCATGATTTTGCTGTTTAATCGGGTGGTGGCTGTATCTCACATAGGACATCTCAGTGAATTTGTCTAGGCATATGAGACCTTTCATAATCTGTGATTGCATTTTTGAGTGATTAATCAATTCCTTTTTACAGCTCGGGAACATATAAATACATTGTACTTAGATCAAGTACGCAATAATCGACTGTTCGATGTATGCACCTAAAGGAAGGCGAAAGAATCAGAACATCTTTGCAATGATTCCTTTAACTCAACTCACCAGCGAGTTCTTCGATCGATATACTACACCAGTGCGCGCATTCTTTCGTCTGGCACCTTGGGTCTGGCACGCACCTGGTTTTGTGGAAATTTCCACAAAGGGATCCGAGGGTGGGGTTTTTCCAATCCCAAGAGACCGCATTATACACAAGAAGACAATCTCGTCGCTTTTATCATTTTCCGTCACTCGTGTTTTCCCCTTATTCTTTGCTAATAATGAACGTTTCGATTGAACTTAACGATGGTTGTTCACACGTGGTTCCTTTTGTTGTGAGGTGTAGGTACAGTATTTTCTTTTTTTATCATTCTTGGGAGGGGAAAGAAGAGTAAAAGAGGGAAAACTTATTTAAATAAACGAAGGACACGTATAAACGCTCAGCATCCACAGCAAGCCGTCTTTTACATCAGCATCGTTGATTATCATCACCTGCACTATCATCAGGCATCACTCAGATAATGTCCTTTTTTATAAACATTTAGAAACACGATCACCATCACTCGAGATAAACACGTAGCAGTGGCAGATCCAGAGGGGGCGCATGAGGCGCACGCCCCCTTTATTTATCGTGAAAAAAAAAATAGAAGTGAAACCCGGAAGTGGCACCAGAAATACTAGTTGTGCCCCTCCCCCCTCTTGTACAGAATTCCTGGATCCGCCCCTGCCTGTACGAAAATAAATGTCAACAGACAAAGTATCAACAACCTCCCCGACAACTACATAAACATTACCACAGAGCACACCGAAGTGGCTGGCATCAAACACCCTTCGAAATACTGCAGCAAAGCGGGAAATCGCCGTTACGAAAATGCATGTACACAGTGCGAGGCAATTGAAAGAATTACCTTTAGATTAAGAATATGAAGGGAACAAATAAAGTGATATGAAACGAAAGAAATCGTACACCAAACGAGAGGTATAACGACCTCCAATAGGCCCTTAGCCGCAGCATATCAATAAACATTAATAAGCACACGGAATATGCGTGTTTCGGATTCCTCCCTTCTGTTTCTTTCCTGAACTATTCCCAATGCCCGAATAAAATAATGACTAGTTTGTTACTCTGATTTCTTCTTCTGAGGAAAGGAAGTTCGTTCATCCGAAAACAAAAGGATTGACACTCCGAAGGTTTGCTAATCGGGCAATGCCCCCCCCCCCCCCCAAAAAAAAAAAAAACAGCCAACAAAATGCTCGTTAATCAAAATATTGGTTAATAATGTTAAAGACGATAATAATAATAATAATAATAATAATAATAATAATAATAATAATAATAATAATAATAATAATAATTATATAATAATAATAATAATAATAATATAACAATAGACAGAAATAAAACAATATATGGCCCTATAGCAATTACCCGCAGCATGATTACATTTTCGAATCAACAAACATGGATAGGCACAAGGAATATGCGTGTTTCGGATTCGAAATAACGCCGTAACCATCGGAATAGCGCCGTAACCATCGGAATAGCGCACCCGTTTTCTTTTTCGGAATAATGAACACCACGGAAATCAATAAAATGATTTCAAACTAAGAATCCATCGTAATTCTTGCCTTAAAGATTTTCCTGAACTACGTGTATTCTCAATGCCCGAATAAAATAATGACTAGTTTGTTACTCTGAAAGTGGTGTTGTGAGTTAAGGAAGTTCGTTTATCCGAAAACGAAAGGATTGACACTCCGAAGGTTTGCTAATCGAACAATGGGGAAAAAATAATAATAGTAATACATTTTATTTTCACACTAGGTACGAACATCTATGGTGTAGGGAATTTGCGTGTTACGGAACATTTTATCACTATCGCATCAGCGAATTTTACGTGCAGTGGGTACTACAATAATGCCTCCCCCCTAAAAAAAAAAGAATAAATAAAAATGTATATATAATTACACCAACACTTGAGCATAACAACAAACAAGCAAGCAAACAAACAAATAAACAACTTAAGATTTAATCTCAAAGCTGCTTTGAATATTTCATGTTCCGTCTGTATACTTCTTTTCAGAATTATCTCTCGCTTCCCGCTTCACAACTAGGAAATAAACGATGTCAAACTATAATAAGAATTAAACTTATTGTCTTGCTCTGAATATAAAATTCATTATTCCAAAAGTTCGTTTATCCGTGAATACAACAGGCTCGATACTACAGTACTCCGAAGGTTTGCTAATCCGACAATAACGCACCTATCCAATCACAAACATTCGTGCATTTTCGGATTATGAATCATAATTTGACTATCACATTTACGAACATCTATTTTTCGTGTAGGGAAGTCGCGTGTATCTGAATGTTTCATTTTCGTACTAACGAACCTTATGGGTGCATGGGTACAACGAACATGACCCTCAACCCCCCACCCCCCCCCCCCCCAAAAAAAAAAAGAAAAAAAGAAAGAAAGAAAGAAAGAAAGAGCCAAGTCAAACTAAGAATCAGTCTGAATTAGTCGCTTTGAAAATTCCACGTACCGTCTGAATTATCTCTCTGTCCAATAAAGAAATAAACGATATCAAACTAAGAATTAAACGTATTGTCTTGTTTTGAATATTTTTTTTTTGGCTTTTCTGGGGCCCGTTGCATAAAACTTACCATTGAATTTCAATGGTAACTACCGTCAAAATTAGGCATCACAGCCAATCAGCATCAAGGATTATAAAATTTACCGCTGATTTGAAGACTTACCGCTAGAAAGGAGCGGTAAGTCCAGCGGTAAGGGTTTTATGCAACAGGGCCCTGATTCAATAAAAAAAAACGGGCAATGTAACGCGCAATTGCTGAAGAAAGAAATATATTTAATGACCAAATAACGGCGAACAAATCCTTCTAATTTCTTTTTTCCTCTTTTTGGGGGTTAATTTTCTTTCTATACTCAAATGGATTTTACGCACACGCATTTTCTTTTCTGAAACCATTTTCTTTTTGGTCGGCATTCTACGATAAGGTTCCTGTGGGTTCACCCTCGCAAAAGTTGCGTGATTTCTCTTAAATACTACGAACCCGAATGATCTCTGATTGGTAATTTAGTCTATTTCATGATCAACAGTTGTTTATTTTCTGCTTGTAAAAAACAAAACAAAACACGTGAACTACTACATCGTATAACATCTCTGTTTCGTTCAGCCGAGCGAGCCATGCCATAGCAATGGCGACGCACATACGGCGCACTCGCCTTTCCCATACGTGCACATTCCCTGGTTACATGCAGCCCGCATACCACCATGTGATGTATCAGGTGACTTTCACTAAATGCAGTGAATAATCTGCTAACGGTGTCGTACTTACAGCTAGGGTAAGGAAACTAAAACTTTTACAAATTGCTCCAATGAAAACGGCATCGATATATGTATACATGTTACCATTTTTAATATTATTATGTGTATCAGGTGAATTCCACGCCTGTCTACTGTTCTCATTCCCGACCGCTGTGCTACTTCTTGCCGGCTAGCGGCTGTGGATGTGGCCACTACACACACACACGTGTGTACTGTATTCCATGTGCGCCTTGGATCACGGACGCTTCTAACGAAATTTGGACGAAACTGCCGAGCTCCGAACACGCATTTTCCGAACGAGCAACGCATTTGCCGAACGGAATTGAGCGGGCGGTCGTGCGTGAAATGCGTCCACAAAGCGTCCACAAAGCGTCAAAATCGTTGCTAATAAATCGATAACGAAATTTCGTCCAAATTTCGTCCAGATTTCGTTGCTACTCGATCGATAACGAACTTTCGTTGGAAAACGAAATTGACGGAGGCGTTTCTTATTGCGCGTACTGTAGTTTGCTTTTAAATACCAAGTGTGCTTCAGGACATGTACAACTGTTTGGGAAATGTTGGTGCAGAATGAACACTACCAGTACAAGTACTGTTCATTATGCTCACATGATGCTCATGAAATATTACAGAGTGCTTACATGAGTAGTCACAAGCATTGCTTACATCTAGTTCACTGTATCATGGAGATTTCAGATGGTATGGCGTATCTCAGCAAAATTCTCAACTTCTATGTGGTCGTTTGTGAAGGTTGATTATCATCACACTTTGTAATTCTTCTGATCTTACCGAAAATTAAGTAAGCAGTCATCCATGGACCTACAGCTGTAGAGTACAAAATGTAGCAGTGAGTTCATCTTCTCTATTTCTGTATATATTAAGTTTGAAGCATACATTTTTTGGTGTGATTTTAAATTGTTGACTTTACATATGAACTCTGTAATGCACATACAGCAGAGTGTGATGTGCGTAAAGACAGTCCTAAGGTGAGCCTTGTACCTTTTATGATGTGTGCAAATGGATTTTACATACACAGTATAGCACTGAATTTCTCATTCATTGTTGCTGGGGTCCTGTCTGAGGGATGTTTCAGACATCTGGAAAATTCCCTAGACAATGACTGCTTCAGTTCTATGTATTTAACCAGGAAAAAAAAAATACCAGTCTCTTATCAACCGCATCGTCTTTCATCTGTCACAGATGCACGGAGCTTGACATCAGTGGCCTGAGTGAGCTGGGCGAGGCTGTGGTTTGGGATGCGGATGGTGCAGCCGAGCATGGTGTGAGCCTGGGAGATCTGCATGCTCTCCAGGATCTGGTGGCCCTCAGGGGGGACTGGCAGGCAGAGCAGCACATGGAACCAGGGAGTCTGGCAGAGTGGTCCCTGTCCACCATGGGGTCGGTTTTCCGTGGCATCTACCAGTTCGCTGTTCAGTTTGGTAAGGAGTCACTGTGACTTTGATAGCATTGTGTACCAATAAAAACTGTTGTGAAGAAGCATCTGCATTTTAGCAATGATGCATTCATGTTTATGTCTGAGAGTGTGTAGGTGAGCGGGAAGGCTCAGACATGGTAGACTCATTCACAGGTCAGAAAGTTGTGACCATCATTTTTATATTACACATATTTTCTCTCCTTTTTTTTTTTGGGGGGGGGGAGATTGCAGCTGAAACTGGCTATATATGTTAATTGTTAAAGAATTGTTACCTTGAAGTCACCTTCTAGTAACACAGGATAAGAATAATCATCTGAACAAGACCAACTTTAGAAGAATAAAAGCACTTGAGAATCAAAAAAGAATATTCAGTTCAGACCACATGATCCTTTGGCAGCTGAGTTGAAATTTGACCTGTATCTTCTAAGTGCCATGTATAGACAAGAAGTGAAATATATTGACGGCTGGAACAATGAAACTCTTGTTAAGCAATGACTCATTCTAATTACATGTGATGGGTTATCCAATGAATCATCATCTTTGACATTTACTTGAGATATCTATTGTTGAAATCTAATCAGGTGTAATGGAAAATTAAGAGATAATGTTTCTTGCTTACCATAACTGGAGTGTATTTTGTTTAGGTATATGTTGTTATCGTAGTTTTGTGGGTGTTGCGATAGCTCTAAAACTTGTGCTGTTCATTACCTGTTTCCTGTAAAAGGAGCTTTCATCACTGATGGTACTGAGCAGGTGGTGGGCAATTCCTATTAATGTGCTATTTTGATACATTGTTTCCATTGTGTGCCATTTCACATTAAAGGGGATAGTTATGTCAAACATTTATAAGTCATTTCAGTGAATACAAAAATATTACTTGAACACATTGAGGAAAATCAGACATTCTGTTTATAACTTTTGAACAGATTGTCCGATTTCCCATAAAGGCCTCTACTAAGTTCTACTAAGTTCTACTACCATTTCCTGCTTTGACTGAATTCATGGAAATGTTTAGGGTTGAATCCCCTGCAAAGTGGCAATTCCATGTTGTGCTGAAGCTATTTTTGTTGAATAAAGGAAATTAGAGGCACAAAGTTGTAGCAGCTTTCCAGCAAGCTTTCCAGCAAATTTTTCAATAAGCTATGAATCAAAGAGATAATATGATCATGTTAAGTTCTGGCATCAGTAGCGATTGGGAATGGTGCTAGAAACACATCTAGAGAATTTTTATCCGAGATCAGTCATCATCCATTTTTCCTACTTGTGTCCTTGGCATGTTCACCGACACGGCACATGTGTATTCAGGGGAGTGGTAAGAGCGGCAGAAATGAAGGATGCTAATTAGCCCCTCTCCCTGGCATGCCTTAATCTGCACTACAACCTGTAAATACCTTTTTGAAGCTTATTAGGTTCAAAGTGGGGCAATAGGTATTTCTCATTGTTGCAGACTCGGCGCCCTCAACCCCCAGTGAGGGGCACCAACATCATAAATTCACAACCCCACGTGTACCTGTGTATGAAAGCTGGAAGGGGCGTTTTTTGTGTCTCATGAAATATGTTCATATGACTGTCATTATGACTATGATCACTTGCCTGCAGAGTTTCTATCAGGGAGAAATTTACAATGCAATGTGTAGTGATGTCTACTACACAGTGTAGATGTCATTGTTCAATGCATTTCAGGAAGGATGAATGCAGAAATTTGATCCTGTCTGCTAGAAAAGGCATGAACAAAATATTCTTTTGACTGCAGAGTGCACACTGCTCAAATATGGACCCAACTCTTTCTGTCTGAGTGTGCACTTGTCTAGAAAAAAGGGGGGATGGGGCAGATTGCAAAATTTCACAAGGACAAACCATAAATATAAAGTACTCAGCCAGTTTAGATACTGTAATCATGCACTTCCTCAGAACCATCATTGCATGCCCATGGATATATTCATGACAACATAAACTAGGCATTGGGAGTTGTTTGCATTCATAGACAACTTTAAAGGTCCCACTGAATATCATGTAATGTGGCCTGTTATGGCTTGCTGCTGATGTCATGCCAAGCTACTAATCTGCTACATTTAGAGGAGAATGATTCCCCTCCCTTCCCCCTCCCCTACTCACCCGCTCTTTAGCCTATTGCTTCTATCTAGTCAAATGGAGGTAATCAGGGGGAGTAGAATGTACATGTAGGTTCTGTGACTCTATGATGTCATTCAGTATGTTGTTGATACACTGTGCTACAGTTATAACAGCATAATTGTGAGACACAAAGCACAAACATTTTTGAGCCAGACATGAAACAGATAGCATTTTGGTTTTGTTTTGATATTTTGATATATATGTATACATTTTTTTTTGTTTTTGTGTGTGTGTGTGTGTGTGTGCAAATCTTTCTTCTAGGTTCAATGAGAGATTCATGTCCTCAATAGAGATAACTGTTATGGTTTTTGTTTACTTGGGTGCATTTTTCACTGGGGAATATATGTACATGTACAAGCAAGACAAATGCTTCAACATGTAGCATGGTTAAAGTCATGTGTTGTGCAAAGTGGAATATGATCCTGCCCCCTCCCCCACACCTATATACACATGTGATATTGAAGCTGAAATTCCAAGCTGAGCCTTTAGTTACTCCAGGGGAGGAGTTGACTGACATAGGAGAGTGTTGGTAATGTGACCCGTCACTAATCTGACATAAGAAGAGGGTATGCCCCATCTTGTGCATACTAATTTACATTATACGGGGAGGGGATAAAGAGAGATTGATAGTGGGAAAATGGAGAAGAAACACGATCATAATATTAATGGTTGCATCTGGTTATTTTCTTTTTCAATTTTCTTATTTTGCCCGTCCCATGGACAGTCCAGTTGTCATGGGCAAAGTGTCTCTTGTCTATCAATCTTGGTGTAGTTGCCTTAAAGTTTGCTGATTTAAAAATGGAATAGATAGAGGAATGTATTAATTAATCCTTGCATGCCATTGATGGTCTATGGATGAGCTGATGACATTATTGACAGATTTTCATAAGGTCAGATGTTAATGAGCATGTCCTCCATTTGAAAGGGTATGCTCTCAAAGAGTATGATAGCTAATGAATGTATCATAGTTATGAATTTGGCAGCAAGGGTAGTGAAAAAAAAAATTGAAAATGTCATGTAACAAATGACAAAGATCAGACATGCTTGCAACTGAATTAACTTCAGTTTACATGGGTGCATTTCACAAGAGGAAAATAACTTTCCCTATTCCAGCTTTTATAATTATATTGATTTACATTTAAATGTATGAATGTGTATGAATTGCAAAGGATTAAAAAAACAAACAAACAATATAATGCCCTATGCCCTTTCTATGCCTTTTTAATGCTGCCTGTTTTTTGTTTTGTTTTGTTTTTTGTTATCGTTTTGTTTTGGTTTTTGCAAATATGCCTATATGTATCATATTATCACTCTCTCGTGTATTTCTCTTTGGGGAGGAGGGGAACTTTGCTTCCTTGAGTACTTACGTGTAGATTGGCTTTTCTCTGCTTTGAAGGTCCCCTTACTGTCTCCACCCTGGTGTTTGCCGTCGGCTTTGCCTGGGTCACCGGAAATTATCGCACTGCCCAGGCCAGCGGGGTATCATCACGCAGCCGCAGCGCCCCCATCATTGATTACATAACAGGATGTCTGGTGGATCCGAAGATGTGTACGGTGGACTGGAACTGGGAGGGCGCTGTTCCAGTGGGAGATACAATGTCCTTCATAATCAAGGTACACTGTACAAAATTCAGCAGCGGAAGAGAACTGTTTATTGTTATCAGTGGTCACCAGGTTGCTCTTGTGATCCACAATCGTTTCATCTTACAGGATTGCCTTCAGTCTTCTCAAGAGGGAAATTTAGAAAATGCTTCCCATTCATTCATCCATGCCTCAATATGCCAAAAAAATAACCTTTCTGCAGCCTCAATAACTTTGCTTACCATTTCAGAAGGATCTTGGCAATTCTTGCCCAGAGTTTACTCTCTCTTGCAATGTTTAGCAAGCCCAAGCACTGGGTATGTACAGGAATATTGTTGAGGAAATGTGATAGGAAATAGTGATCATTACATTGTTACTGCTACTAATTCAGAAATTGATGTTCCTGCTGCATCCTCTATTGATATTGATAACAAACCTAAATTGTCATTGTCAACACACAGACCTAGTGATATATTGTAAGTATACCAGTACTATAATTTTTATTCTTATTTTGATACACAGTGTGTATAAAGGAAAAAAATGCAACAAGATTTGATTTGAAATTTGTGAAGATTGTGTTAACTTTACATGAAAGTGAGTAGCAACATCTTAAAACCACATATCTCCTCTTACCAATGATATCTTATTTATTCATACACAGTCATGGATGGGTGAGTAATCATTCTTTTTGGACAATGGGTCAAATTGGACTTGGGACCAAGTTCAGACACTGCAAGAATCAATGTACCTTATTAGAAATTAACTTAACAAATCGAATAATGAAATTAATAATCACAACTTACCATTGTCTTCTTTCGGATACCTCTTTTTAACATTACATCCCATGCCCCTCAACATGGCCACCATTCCTTTTCACACAGAGATTAGCTCTTTTCTCCATCTCACGCACAGCCCTGCAAATCATTGGGGCTTGGTGGCGTAGAGCTTCAAACTCATCACTGATTCTTTGTCTCAGAGTTGCAATGTCAGGTGGAGGGGTAATGAACACTTTTCTCTGAGATAACCCCAAAGAAAAAAGTCACAACAAATCAGATCCGGAGATTGTGGTGGCCACTCAACAACATGATACCTGTCTGAACATTAAAAAAAAAAAAAATGAGCATCCAGATATTATGTTATGTCTCACCTGTCTGAACATTAAAAAAAAAAGGAGAATTGAAAATGATTTATGCTGGTCTTACTAACTGAAACTTGGTCCCAAGTCCAATTTGACCCATTGTCCAAAAAGAATGATTACTCAGCCATCCATGACCATGTAAGAATAAATAAGATATCATTGGAAAGAGGATATATGTGGCTTTAAGATGTTGCTACTCACTTTGGTGTAAAGTTAACACAATCGTCACAAATTCTAAATTAAATCTTGTTGCGTTTTTTTTATACGCACTGTATATTCCTGTACAAAAGTTTTTGGATTCCTGCCACATCTATCACTGTGTTATGTCAGAAAAAGGTGACTGATGCCCTTTATATACTTTTTTAGATGAACATTGCTCCACATATTCAAGTTTGTAGTATACTAATTCCTTTTTGAGAAGTTGTCTATCTAGTGCACATGTGGTACCTTGCCTCAATTTAGTTCTATCAGAGAAATGGGATGAAATACGCCATCTCAGATGCAGACCAGCTGACGGTGGAGGTCATAGTGGGTCAACAGAGGATGGCCTGCTCAGTAGACTACAGCGATTCCAAGACTATGTACCACTGCGTCAAGTGTGCCTTCACTGTTCGCCGCTCTGGTGTGTACGCCATCTCCATCAAACTTGGGCCAATACCAATCAAAGGAAGCCCCTTCAAGAAAGAGTTTCTCCCAGGTAAAGCCATTAAATTAAAAATAATGAATAAAAAAAAAACAACAAAAAAGAACAACAACTCAGTAACTGTATATGCCAAGTCTACTTTTTTACGAATCGGGACTTCCTGACAATTTTGCGAGTGGTTGAATTTGTGATCTTGAATGACAGCAATGAATGGAGAAATGTATGTGTGCACATCATATTCGTGTTGGGATCAAAGTTGATATATTAGTGGTTTTTTTTTTTAATTTGCAAATAGCACCTGACTGTCAATTTCATAGAAATGAAGACCTTGCAAAATATATGGTTTTTACAATACTTAACCAGATTAGTTGATGTTTTGACATTGAGGGAATTTATATTCTAACTGTCTTTGTGATGTAATATTTCTATCATTCTTGTATCAACTTGTCCATGTGAAATTATATTTCCTTCACTATAACACTTGTAGTGCATATTTCTGACCATATGGAGAATGACTTTAATACTGATAGACTTATCATCATGATGAAAATGCCATATGCACATACTTGACATCTTCAGTGTTGTTTATAAACAAGAATTAAATCAACATTTTTTGAAACCTTGTTATAAGCAGTGTGATGTCAAGATCAGTCTAAGACTATGGATTTGAAAGATCCTCTTGCTTTAGAAATTACAGAGGTTTGGCAGCATTGGTGTGCTCAGCTTCAGCTTGCTTTACTGGCAAATGTTGGCACTGACAATAGTGAAGGCTACTAGGGGCCTTCGAACAAGGTTGAATCAATCCAACATATTGTACATTTTGCTAATATATACAAAACATTTGATAGACTGATCAAACTTGCACAATGTTATGCTGTAGCAGAATCTGGCCACTTTGAAATCTGCCTGGCAATTTAAATGTGTTGATTCGTTCCGGTAGAATGCACCATCCTCAGACACTGAAAGCTATTTTTCTGTTACATCACATTGCATCTTATCAAATGACGATGACAATCACAATGGCAATCACAAGCACAATGATGACAATCACAATGACAATCACAATTACAGTCGCAATCACAGCACAATCACTATCACAATCACAGTCACAATCACATTCAAAATCACAGTCACAATCACAATCGCAATTACTATCACAATCACAATCACATTCAAAATCACAGTCATAATCACAATCACAATGACAATCACATTCACAATCACAATCACAATCGCATTCACAGTGACAATGACAATGACAATGACAGTTACACTTATAAACACCATTTTTGTATCTCATTGTAAGGAATTATTGTGTTGATCAGTAAACTGTCACATTCCCCCCGCTTTGCAGGTGCCGTGGATCCATACAAGACCGGTTTTGTACGCCACAGCTCCCTGGTGGTAGTCACCCAGGGGCTCCTCCATGGCTTGGAGGTGGAACCAAGGGATGAGTTTGGCAACACCTGCTCCCCAGGGACGTGGAACAAGCAGCACAACTCACAGGACTCGAGGTGGCTGGACTTTAAACTGCAGGTTACCAGGGTGAGTCAATGGTTTTGAGGGGGAATGCATATTATAAACTCTGCTTTCTAGCTTCCCCTCCATTTTCAACATTTTCAACAATATTCATTAAATATTGTGCATCAAGGCTTCACAATTTATTGTGTGTTTATATTATGTTTTGATATCTGTACTATATGTATATTGCTATGTTTGTATGATATGTTTTGTTCACTTACATGTATATTCTTAGTTGAAAATGAAAATGGATAAATGAAGTGAAAGTAAATGGATAGGTGTATAGATTAATGGATAGATGCGTGTATAGAGGGGTAGATACATGAGTGCATTGATAGACTGCATGCCATGATTTTCACTTTCCCTACCATGCTGTTATATGCAGAAAAGCCCCCAATCCAGATAGCTCCCTTCTCACTGTATTCTTAGCTATGTGTTCTCTTTTGTGTTTCTTTTTTTTTTTTGGTTTCCCTTTAAATGTTTTGTTATCTGTTTGGTGCTGTCTTTGAAGCTGGGCCTACAAAAAAACAACAACAACAACAACAACAAACAATCTTTGCTGTATTCCTTTAAAATGATTAACACTGTGGTTTATAAAATGAATTGAACACCAATGGGACAAACACTCTGCAGAGCAAAGAATATGGAGGATTTTCAAAGGGACAAAGCACTTACACACCAGGGCCCCGTTTCATAAAACTTGTTATCAATAACAATTTACGATGGTTGTTACAAGCTACTGAAAACCTTGCATCTGATTGGCTGAGAGCAAATTTGTCATAGAAATGTGGCAGTTGTTACTGATAAGTAATAAGTTTTATGAAACGCGACCCTGGTTGGATGAGAGAGAAAATATTCATGAAGATGGCTAAATCTTGTACAGGTTAACCCTGTTGTTGTTGTTGTTTTTTTTTTCTGCTGTTATTGACACAGCCTCGTCATTATTTTGGCAAACCCCAACAAATTGCAGTGCTAAGGTAGTCCTTTATTATTGCAGGTGTATTAGCCTATATGCTTTCTCTGATGCTTGTTCACATTGTTTTTACAAATGCCAGGTCGGGGACCAAGCATTTGATTCCTTCAGCCCGCTGTATGACATTGCCCCTGTGAGAGACAGTCAGTGTATCTCAATGATCATCAAGCTTGATATGGCTGGGTGCTACAAGGCCGTCGCCACTTGCAATGACATCAAGCTCATGAATGGAGAGTTTAACATTCTGGTACTAAGTGGTATGTGGCTAATAGTTAGACTGTAAGACATGGCTTTTTTTTAATGATATAATATGACTTTGGAGGATGCTCTAGTTTTCCTTTGTTTATCCAGATTTCAAGGAATGGATGTCTGTTCCTGTGGCTGCTGTTAGCATACCCTAACTTTTGCTTTATCATATAGTGATGCAACTCTTTGTTTTAAACGCATTCACTTGTTTGATTTTATCTAAAATGGAAATTTAAAATAATTCCAATCAATCAAACTAAAATTTAGTCAACTGAACAAGAAAAGATCAGTCAGCATTTTGTGGAATTCTTAAAAAATCTGAAGTTGTGCAGACTATTAATCAGTGTCTGCTTTTACTCATATCTTGTGTCTATTTCTTTATGCCTCCATCTCAAAGTGTGCTGGAGGCATTTTGACTTTTGGGAACCTCATTTCTATTTTTGGATCTGTACCTTTGCAGAGACGGACATAGCCAAGGTGAACAAAACTGTCAAGAAGAAGCACGTGGACAACTGGTACGAGGCGACCCTCCTGGCCACCAACCGGGAGAAGCTGCGCAAACCTCGCAAGGTGTACTGCTACATCTCACCGAAGCAGTTCACCATCAAGGAGTACTACCTCATGGTCATCCCAAAGAGACTTTTCACCTTCAGGGTGTGTCCTGCAACCAAGGTAATTTTACCCCCTTCTCCCTGCCCCCCCCCCCCCCCATCTTCTCCTCTTTGATCTGGCTCACTGATGGATACAGCCTGTGAGGATAGGAAGAAGAGGAAGCACAGATCAATGAAACAGATACCACTTAACTTTAGTTGTAATATTGTGAACAATGTACATTCACAACTTTTTTCAAATTCAACAGCATCTTGCCAGCAGACCAAGGGAAACCTTTCCAGTAGCTTACTCCTTTCTGAATGTCATAGAAACAAACTGGCAGGTGTAACTACCCAGTATGTATTAGTTGTTTAATTGTCCTTTTATTTCAGTAACACTGTGAACAAAATTTGTCCAGATTATAGCTGTTTCTTTTCACTTTGTCATTTGAAGAATAGAAGTCTATCAGTTTTGATATACCTATTTTTGATTGTCATTAGCTCATAGTGACTGTTTTTGCTGTCACCAATAATAACATTTTCCATTGCGTTTCTTTTATTTTCATTTGAGAATTGAGCCTGCAACTTTGTGGCACAATTGTAATTATCCCATAAACTTTGGAAACAGTTGACTGGCTATTTGGAGTCGTCTCTTGGGTCTGCAATTTATGTACAATTAAAGGGACTGTACAGTACTGGTTGAGGTAGGGATTCAGGTTTATAAGTTTCAGGTTTGAGTGAAATAATGAGAAACCTCTTATGAAATAGGAAAGAGCATGTAATTTCAAGAAGGATTCAGCATTTATTTGATGAAAGTTGGTTTTCAAATGGCTGAGATATCCAAAAAAGTGATAATAATAAAAGGCGAAAGGCCACGCCTTTTATTAGGATCTCTTTGTTTCACCTTGTTTTTTGATATCTCAGCGATTTCAAAACCGATTTTCATCAAATTAACTTTTGATACCCCTTAGAATTGCATGCTCTTTGCCATCTCATAGAGTGGTTTCTGAATATCTCGCAAAACGTTAAAAGCTAAATCCTCACTTCAACCAGAACTGTACACACCCTTTGATTAATGATGGCATGAATATACACAATCCCTTGAGAGCCTTAGGACCAGGGAAAATAATAATAAAAGTTGTTTTGGGGTGGTTTTTTTTTCGTTTAGTAACAAAATCCTTCATCAAAATGTGTGTTTTTCCACAGTAAGCATCTAGTTAAAATTTACATTTGATGCAAAAATTTTTCTCTGTTGGCATTTAGTTTCATTTTGTGGGCGGTGATACGGACCAGTCAGCGCCTATGTTCACCATCGATGATGGCGGGCAGCCCCCCATTCTGTTGGCTGCCAAACAGCGTGACATCATAGCGGCCACCTTCTCCAAGTTCCTCCTCATGAACATTGGTGAGCCCTACATACTGGTTGTTGTGTCCATTTATAAGCATTCCTTTGGTATCAGAACCTCTCACAGTATGACTGCTGGTTGTTGATGGCAATTTAGCACAAAATAGGCTGTAGGAACCCTACTAAATTGTTAGTCTCTGAGGTAGACAATAAGAGCTGATATGAGATTAAAAATGCCTGTTTTAAGTAGCATTGGATGTTTTCTTATTGGGACTTCATGCAACTAGACACGTCAGCATATATACGTGTTTGTATATTTATAATCTTATATTCATGTCCACATACACACCCACCAATGTTTGATCAGGACTGAGATAATTTGATGGGACAGTATCATGACTAGTCAAGGCTTATTATATGTTTATTTCTTAACAGGTGGGTCAGAGATATTCCAAGACAAGCAACGCTGCTTCTACCAGGAGGTGATGAAGCTGCACAACAGAAAGACTTCTGTCATCAGTCTCAACATAGACCGGCATAGCTTATTGGAAAGTGTGAGTTTGAGACAAAAGTGGACATTGAGTCTGATCCTGCAATGCACTTTTTCTAGCTCTTTATAATGACAATTTTCATAGTTGTAAAAAGGAAAACATTTCTTGGCTGAGGGAGTGTCATTACCATTTTCTGTCCAATTTCTTAAAGTTCAAAAAACTTTTTTATTTCTTTCTTTGTGGAAAGTCTGTATTGGGTATATTTCTAACTCACTTAAACCTTTGGCTCAAATGAGCTGTTGGAATCATTCATTGTTGGACATCGATTGTGTGTTGTGCATCATGCATCAACTTTTTGCATTTTCAGCTTTGCCACGAAATACTATGAGGAATTAGCTACATATGTGTGATGCTTTTATACTAGTGTCAAATGGAATGGTATGCAATGTATTTATTGCTTTATGCTTGATAAATTGTGCTTTCTCCGTTTTGCCTTTCATGTAGTCAATGAAAGCTACCAAAAACCTGTCCACGTCAGAATGGTGCAAAAAGTTTGAGATCCATTTCGTGAATGAAGAAGGTGAGCTAATGTCTATCTTTAACTATCATGTTCAAGAACAAATTGCGGATTGTTTGTGTTACTGATATACATGTTGTAATTCCCTCAATGTCGAAACATGGCCCAACTTCCAGTTGTAATGTTGAAACCATCTGTCCTGCTTTCATTCCTTTAATGACACCAGAGAGAAGGTACTCCTTCCCACTCCTGTCGATTAATCTGTCTGCACACCTGCATATGTTCCTATCTCTCTATCTATCGACTGTTTTTTATCCAGCTATCTGTAGTTATCTTACTGTCTAATGATACCAATATATGAACATTCATTAGATTTGATTGCTTAAAGTAGTGCATCATTCAGTTTCAATTTGGATTTGAGAAATTCCATCTGTGTTCTTCAATATTCCAATCTCATGGGTTTGTTTGTTTGTTTTTTCCCAGAATGGATAATGCAATCTGCATGCACACACCGTCCAATCAAAACACTTTCTGCTCTAGTTAGATAGCAGGACAATGGTGGGTGTATGGTGACCATAATCACTTTGAGGGATGGAGCCATGTTTTTTTTATACCCCCGCCAAACGAAGTTTGAAGGGGGTA
The DNA here is from genome assembly GCA_033980235.1 of Diadema setosum. Taxonomy (NCBI): domain Eukaryota; kingdom Metazoa; phylum Echinodermata; class Echinoidea; order Diadematoida; family Diadematidae; genus Diadema; species Diadema setosum. The sequence goes on along the minus strand of CM067059.1, from coordinate 36,128,135 downwards.
TATAGGAATCAGCGGACGGTCGGTCGGGCGGGCGGGCGGTCGGTCGGTCGGGCGGTCGGTCCGTTGCAAATCTTGCGTCGCGAACTACTTCCTCAGTTTTCAACCGATTCCCATAAAACTTGGCACAGATGTGTGCCTTGGGTTGTAGATGTGCAAGACGTATTTTTTGACAGTACCCAAAAGTACGTTGCCATGGTAACGGCATATTATGGGCAAAAATGGGTACAAATCTTGCGTCGCGAACTCCTCCCACAGTTTTTGATCAATTTTTATGAAATTAGGTACAGATGTTCATCTGAATATGTTAATATGCAAGACACATATTTCCGCAGTGGCAAAAAGTGCGTTGCCATGGTAACGGCATGTTATTGGTAAAATATAGGGCAAAATGCTTCATGGCAAAACTGCTTCATCAGTGTTCTTCCAATTCTCATGGAATTCATATTGAATGTTTGTCTTAGGATATAGGTCAGCATGACACATTTCTTGACAATTACAAAAAGTATGTTGCCATGGTAACACGCTCACATATTATGAGCCAAAATGATGGAAAATTTTGTGTTGCAAACTACTTCCTCAGTTTTTGCCAATTTCCATGAAACTTGGTACAGATGTGTGCCTTTGGTTGTAGATGTGCAAGACGCATTTTTCGACAGTACCGGAAAGTACGTTGCCATGGTAACGGCATATTAATGGCAGAAGATCAAGGAAAGATCTTGCGGATTTAACTACTTCCTCAGTTTTTTGACCAAAGCTTATGAAATGTTGTTTTGACCAAAGCTTATGAAATGTTGTTTGGCGGGGGTATAACCAGTCGCTGTAGCAACATTTCTAGTTAAAACATGTAATGCATTTAAGCTATGATTTTTCAATCATATGTGCTGCACATCAGGTCAGGACTGGGGAGGTCTGATGAGGGAGTGGGTTAATCTCGTGTGTGTGGCCCTCTTTGACCCCGAGAACAAACTCTTCAAGCGGTTTGAAGAGGACAACAATCAGGCCCTGGTAAGTCAACTGATGTGATCTTGTCTGTTTGTAAAGGAACAAGTGAATTATTGTATCAGAACTGGAGGCTGTCCTTCATTCTCTCAGAGAGGTCATGAAAATTAGCAGAGCATTCGCAATGAACCTTCTGAGTTTTTGTTTGTTTGTTTGTTTCATTTGCATCTGAGAAGATGACTGGATAGCCCATATTCAGCTGTAATAGCTGGTCTTCCACGGGGTCCAGTTGGATGTTATATAGGACCACTTCACTGGGTTAAACATCCTGCTCTTTGTGATGGATAAATGTAGCTAGATCTGTGGCGTGCATGAATTGTGACTCTCTCACACACGGGACCTCCATTTTATGTCCTATACGAGGGACAGAGTGTTTTGCCTCTTACTGGAAGGGATGGTACAATTACACATATTATTGCTCAGTGGGACTCAGGAATTGAACCCAGGTCCTTTGGATTGTGAGGCAGACTGACTGAGATAAATCACCGCTTCAGTCACTAGTGAAAAACTGTCCTGTTCTTGATAAATGATGAATATCAAACGCATTCATTCAAATGATATAATCTTATGGCAGAAGCTAAATGAAGTAATGCATCTGATATTGTAGCTTTTCTTTTTTGATTGTCACAGTTGTAATGATAATTACCTTTGCTGATATCTACTGTATATTTCAGCCCTCAGAAGATCTTTGATATTATGAGGTGGCATACTCAATATTCTTGTCTACTTTAGCAATTAATGATTCCTTTCCTGTCACTGAATTTCACAGGTCCATCCTAATCCAAACCGTCCATCCTACCTCAGTAAGCTTAAATACTACGAGTTTGCCGGGAAACTCATCGGCAAATGTCTGTACGAATCTTCATTGGCTGGCAATGCACCATTGGTGGTCAAGGCCCGCTTTACACGCTCCTTTCTTGCGCAACTGATTGGTCTCAGGATTACCCATAAAGTGAGTATTTGTTCTTTTGTTTGTTTGTTTGTTTGTTGTTGTTTTTTTACTTACTTGAAAGCTTGCTTGCTTGCTTATTTGATAGTTTGTTTGTTTGCTTATTTGTGCATTTGTCGTGTGTTGCTTTTTTGTTTGTTCATTTGCTTTGTTGTTTGCAAGAGAGCTTTATGGCTGTTTGCCTGGGCTTGTTTGTCTGTCTGTCTGTGACTGTATGTAAGTTTATGTGTCGTGCAATATTGATCCCGGAATTTGTTATGGAGGTCTGTTGAGGATGGAGCTTTGTTGATTGTTTAACCAAATCCGACACGGGTCACGGAACAGGGTTTTTGCTGTGGTGTGCCAAAAGGAACTATGTCTGGTTCTGTTACGATATCACTTCCACGCTAATAATTTTGTTACAAAATTAACCTTTTACTGTTGATTTTGTTGCTCTTGATTTCGACATAAGAATAACATTTTGGGTGATTATGTACTGAATTGCTGATTCTTTTTAACAGAACCAGACATGGTTCCTTTTGGTGTACCATAGCAAAATCCCGGCCCATTGCCTGTACTGTGCTAAGTGTAAATGCGCCATTGCAGTGCTTTGTTGCTTTCCCTCAAATTAGGATATACTTTGATGTCATTGAAACTTGCAAACCAGATGATAAATCATAAGGGCATTTATGATTTTGAGGAGGAATGTGGTAAAATTTGTCCAATTCTATTTGTTATCAATTTGGTGATATCTTTACTGCTACCGGTACTTTTGACAACTCACTTCTGAAGCTAAGACCTAGCTCTTACTATGCTCCATATAGACCAAGAATATGCCACACATTATATAAACTGTGAAAAATAGATGAAAATTGAAGCAGGCATCAAGTATCATGGTGCAAATATGTTCTCACTGACTCGCCGAGCATGAGGTTTCTTATGATGCCACCTTGAATGACAGATATTGTACTGATGACTGCGTAAGGGTTGTCTTTGTCAAATTCACTCATTCCATCTCTTATTGGGGGGGGGGGGGGGGGGGGTGGGGGGTGTAGAAATGAGAGGTAGTCACCAAAATTCTTATTCAGTCCCCCCAAGTGGCCCTTTGGCATACAGGCCTGATTACTTGTCTGATATGGACTATGTAATGAACAGTGCAGGACTACATACTGCAGGCTATGAAGTGAGCATGGTGTTGTACGTCCTTCTTGTTCCTTAAGTGAGGACCACTGAGCGATGAAATTCATAGTTGCATCAAGCATTGACAATACTGAATGACATTATTGCTCCCTCTTGCTCTCTTGATTACCCATCTTACCCCCCCCCCCCCCCCAAGTACTTTGAGACAGATGATACAGAGTTCTACATGACCAAAGTGAGGTACGTCAGGGATAATGATGTGGAGGAGATGGAGCTGACCTTCAGTGAGGAGCTCTATGACTCGAGGGGACATCTTGAGCAGGTGGGGTCAATGCACTTTTGGCATTCATGGATTGGGGTCATTGCACCTTTCATGGGTGTCTAATGCTACACCCCTCTTCATGTTATGCAGGTTTCAGTGTGGTGTGTGAAACAGAAAGCTGAGAACACTGATAGTTTAGTTGTACAGGAACCATATGATTATATACACATTTCTTCATATATCTATATTGGATAGAAAGATAGATATAGATAGATAGATAGACAGACAGATAGATAGATAGATGGATGGATAGATGGATGGATAGACAGTGAGATAGATGTTGAGTAGATATTGTATTGGATAAGGAGATATATATGTGCTTATTCAGATTGAATGGTGTGTGTCTGATGTTTTCGCTCAGAGGATGAAAATTTAAGAATCATGAATGTCCTGTCATTCAAGAAATTGAGCCATTCCTTCAAAAAAAAAAAAAGGCTTATGTATTACAGTGCTGTAATACCTCACTACAAAACTGAGTATACATAGTTGCTCTGTATTAACACTGCAGTGAAAGTAAATCATTTTTGACACACGTATGTATGAACTTGTCTTAATCATATGTGGTGTAGAATTCTAAGTGCCAAGAACCAAGCGGTGATCTCATAGAAGAGGGATATATACTTGTAAATTTTCAAGTTAGTTCTTTTAGAGCTGCTTTTTAAAAATTTTTTTTAGCACTAATATACAAATAATACACAGAACACAGGGCATTGGTTAGAAATATCCACCCTGCATAATTTTAAAGTTCTGAGGGCAGATAATTTTACAGTTAAAATACCTGAACAAGTACTGTGGATTATTTGTGTTTTAAAATGATGTGATCTAAATTCTGTGGAAGCCATTTTTGCAAGATTCCCAGACCAGCACCAGCTCCAAGCTAACTGAACCACACACACAAAAACAATTGCAGTGCATTTATAAGAAACTGGCAATTCAGTTGAGTGTAGATTGTTACTTAAAAGTAAAGTTGGGCCTTTTGGCAAAATAAAAGACTGGTCTTGGCTAATCATTCGATTAGGTTCCATAGCACCACATTATAAATGAAATTGAATTGATGATTTTGCAGTCTTCGTTTTCTCCTCATCTCATGAAGGTTGTAGAGTTGCTGCCGGGAGGATCCAGTCTCCCTGTAACCAATGACAACAAGATACAGTACCTCGACCTTCTCGCCCACTACAGACTGGCCACCTCTGTGTCTGACGAGATAGAAGCCTTCCTCAAAGGTAGATAGATAGACAAATAGATAGATAGGTAGATATGTAGAAAGATGGGTAGATAGATGGGTAGATAGATGGATGGATATTTTGTATTTTTGTTGTGTGTTTATCATCACCTCATTTAAAAGAAAAAAATTAAAATCATGGTTTTAAGATGAACATGAAATAGTGTAATACATGTTTGTTTGTTTGTTTTTCATGTTATCAGGTCTATGAGACATACCATTACTTCAGTACAAACGTAGCGGTATTCAGAATGTTTATGTGGAAGGAAATATTAAGGAAAGAGCATTAACAAGTGATCTGCAACAACTGTGTTCTTCTTTTTGTTTGTGTTGCAGGGTTGAACGACTTGATTCCTGACAACCTGATGAGCATGTTTGATGAGAATGAACTGGAGCTGCTGATATGTGGGACATGCTGCTTCAGTCTGGAGGACCTCAAGGCAAACCATACCCAAGCCGGTATGGGTCATGAGTTCAAGAAGGTATGTTTCATCCCCTGTAGCTGCTGGTTCACGTGCAGTCCCACCTATGCTCATTTGTATTTGTGTTTTTACTCTGGTCCAAATGCTGGTTTGCTGTTGGAATCCAATATTACATTATTGAGTGATTATACCTAAGACTGCTACCTGATAGCAGTTCAGTGCACAAATGTACCTGCATTGTGACTTAAGGATGAGTGACAATTAGGTCAGTGATAGATTCCTGTTATAACATGAATGGAATACCAAATCAAATTGAGCTGTATAGAAATAAATCACAGCTTTGTCACTCACAAATCATATAGATAAGTGACTGAATTTGGGATCCAGAACCACACTGATGGACTGGTATCTGTTCTCTTTCAAGAGAAAACTTAGTGATTTTCTTACTGTGATTATGATATACAGCTCATTTGTGTTGTGGGAGGCAATGTTTTTGCGAGTCGCTAATTTCACAGTTATCATTCTACTCGCAAGGATATTTGTTTGTATTTATGAATGTTATGTATGTATATTAAGTTCAAAGGTTGGCAGGGGAATCATAGAACCACAAACTCTTGAAACAAAACTGCTTTAATTTGTTTGATGACTAGTAAAGCAATGGATTCTAAAGAGAGTTGTTTGCTCAAGCTTTGTAGTGGCCCATGCTAATAAGTGGATGGACTCAAGAGTGTTGTTTTATGGGCTCCTCTCACCAGACGGTGGAGTGGTTCTGGATCGTCATCGCCAGCTTCACCCAGGAGGAGATGTCTCGTCTCCTGCAGTTCACCACCGGCTGTTCCCAGCTGCCTCCAGGGGGCTTTGCCGAACTCAAGCCCAAGTTCCAGCTGGTGGCTGCCCCTACACATGGTGTCCTCCCAACGGCCCACACATGGTTAGTAGACCCCGTTAGCATCACCTATACCCCCTGCTCCTTGTTTCTTGAGTTTGACTTATGTTACACTATAATATAAGTTACATTGTCTTTATGGCACTCAAAAATTTAGGAGTGCAGTGTTGTGATTGTTGAGTCTCTGGACTCTTAAACAAACTTTATGCGGCTGACTTTGTACCCGATATATCTAGCCCTATGACACAGCATGATATCTATGATGTACCTCCTGATCCAGACACACAAATGCTTACCAGACAATGACCAGACTCTTCAACAAACTTTATGCGGCTGACTTTGTACCCGATATATCTAGCCCTATGACACAGCATGATATCTATTATGTACCTCCTGATCCAGACACACAAATGCTTACCAGGCAATGACAGTGAAAAAGATGATAATAGTAGGGTCATTTCAAAGAGAGACATTATTACTATGTCATCGTCATATGGAATAGAATTAATGTGATGCGTATGTTTCTTTTTCAAAGTGCAGAAGTGGTCGAGTGTACAAATGTGCTCAGGATCTAGATATCATGCAAACATGAAGATTGTGAAATTTTATTACATGTATGTGTAAAAAGTTTGCAAGGGTAGAACTCCAAAGAATAAAAATTGTTTCTCCATTCTTTTGCAACACAGTTTCAACCAGCTCTGTCTCCCCACCTACGACACAATAGAGCATCTGCAGAAATCGCTCGTACTTGCCATCACGGAGGGTGTGGTCGGATTCGGTATGGCATAGTTCGGCACGAACTGGGCTGCTATCGGCTTGCGGTGCTGGCCTGATGTCAGAATGGTGAGGTATTCGGGCTGAACAGTGTAGAGACATGTTTGCTTTGTGCAGCAAGCATCAGAAATGAAATCATGCAAGTTGTGATCATACTCAATCTGATGACTTCGATGGCAGCCATATTTGTCTCATTGGATGAGAGGGAGAGAAGTTACCATGGTGATGAGAGTGACCGGGGGGTTCTGAAGACTTTTTGAAAAAGACACATTTATTTGTTGTTGATTGTCAGCATGATGATAAGACTACCAGCTTGTCATATGACACCCTGACCACTCATGCAAATCCATAGCATTGTGCCCCTCACTCTAACACTACTCAGTATTACTGTCAAATGGCGACACTTGGATTTGCTGCACTGTAGCGCCACTCGCTTTTTTTGTAGGAAGATTTTGTGTGGATAACGAGAATTTTATTGAAATATTATGGGATCAAGGCAATTATTAATGTTGTAGAATTTTACTCACGATATCTGTGTAAACCATGTATGACTTTTGATTGAAGAATTTTGCAGGAACTTTATTGTGTATATGCAATCTTAAACTTGTAAAGTTTTTTCCATGTTGTTTTTTCCTAAATCAGCTCGTTTAGCTATTAACGTAAGTATTTCTTTACAGGGTATTATTTTGTTTCTGTTTGCACTACATTATACTGACACAAGATAAGGCTGATCTGAAATCTTATGCTTTTAAAAAAGTAGATGGATGATTTTGGAATTTTTTATAAGAAGAGTTATTATAAGGATCTTTCAATTGAGATTTCAACAGTTTTAGGAATTGGCTTCTTGATGGACAAAAGACTGAAACTTTCTTGCCAAATTTGAATCCATTCCAAAGTTGAAACAACATACAAAACAGAATCATTGAAATTCACAATAGTACTATTTTTTCCTGGGTTTGCATATTGCTTTCATAAGTATCATTCTATAACTTCAGTGATTGAGGTCACGATTTGAAGAACATTTCATTCAGCTAATACTCATCAGATGATTGAAGTGAAGATACGAAAGCATGAAGGACTACAGCAAAGAAAATCAACATTTTGATGTGGGTTCATTCCATTTTCAACTCCCAACAAGGAAGGAAAGCAGTGAAAGCTGTTTGAGAGCAATTCAAAATTAGCAGAAACTGAGATGGTATGGTGACAGCTAGTGATATGCAGCAAAACATTTGACAGTTTCACCTCTTCATTTGTTTTCTACCCTTTATTTGATATGAATATGTGAACATGTAGTATCAATATCAAAGGCATCATACTTTTGAGGTGTCTTTGCGTCCTGAAATCAGAAGGTGTAAAAATTTACCCTGGTGATATCCACTCCTCCATTGCTTTTAATATTTTTTTCATCATACCACCATACTCATGCTAAAGCTTGTGTATAGTTTGTAACACCAGAAAAAAAAAAAAAATTGCAAAACCTCAAACCATAAAAGCAATATAATGGAAGGCATCACTTCAGGCTGCCAAACATTTATAGAGGACAATTTTAACCATCAAATTACTGAAATGAAAATCATTATTACAACGAAGAAAAAAAAAGTTACCAGATCCTCTGTAATGTATTGCTAATAGTAACAAGTCTGATCCATGCGTTCTATTCCATGCAATTATAAATGTACTTGAATCACTCAATCAGAACCATCATTGCTAATCTTTCCTCAAAGTAAACTTGTGTTCTTGAAGCCACAGCAGAAATCTTAAAATCTGCACTATTTAAGTCATTGTTATGTTTTTGAATGATTTAGCTCTTATTCACTCACTCCTTAGTATTGTACATTTTGGTAGAACATACTTACTTTTGTTAATTCCTTCATTATGTGTGCAAAGCACACCGATATATCTCATGGTTATAAAGCGTGTTACAGAAGGAATTAGCCATTAATGTCACAAACATTTTTTTATAACTCTACAATATGTGGATGAACAAGTATTCAAAATAACAGCTAATGCAGATGTGGATATGTAGGACTATGTGTTTTAGGTATTACATGGTTCCCAATTCCTAAGAAATTTCACTTATCAAATTATAAGTGTGTGGGTTGATGTGATTTCTATCTAAACTTGAACTCCCATGTCATATAACAATTACTTCTGTTGTTTTACAGCACAAAATCAAAGTTGCTAATCGCATTAACCTGTTGAGGATAGTTTGATCCTGACAGGGAGGTGCTAGAGAAGGAGAGGCAACTAAAGCTCTCCTTTGAAGTCATGCGCGGCACCGCCGAGAAGTTATGCGTTCAACTACAGGTGTTACCCATGTGCTTTGACAAAAGAGAGCATCAATAATAGGGATTAGGGCTCAACACATCGAGAAATACTTTTGCTTAAATACTTTGCTCCTACTGCAATTCGCTCTCTCTTTCAATGTGATGGCAACAATGAATCATTTGTGTACCTTGAATTGGAGCAGCGAATCAAAATGCAGTGTAAAACTCACAATTTTAACAGGGAATAGTTTAAAAACATGCTGGAACACGCTTTAATGGAGTACTTTATTTGAAAGATCAAAATATCCCTTATTAAAAGATAGAAAAATTAACATGCGGAAATGTGCGCATTATAGAAAAAATTAGGTGTTTAAGAGGGCCTAATTTTCATTTCCTTTCGATTTGCGAATTACGAAGAAACTAGAAATACATGTTAATGATATTGAATTCTTTCCTAAACTATTCTAAATCAATTTGAGTATTTCATATAAGATTTTGCGGTGAAATAAAGCTTGTAATTCAACGAAAGGTGAAATGCGTTCTTCGTCTCCGAACTTCGTCTTGCAACTAGAGCGGTGCCGAGCATGACTTCAAAGCGTAATGGAATGCTAGACATCCTATTGTAACGCCTTGAACCCAAACATGTGTTTGCATGAATTACGAAGAGTTGCCACTCCATCTCTGTAACACCTCCCTGATCCTGATACAACAGGCATTTCCCATAGACACCTGCCCGAGTATTCTCGGGACTCATCCTCAACGGGTCAATTCATAATTTTTGTTGTCCTGCATGCTTTGTAGCATTTTTTTAATGAGTTTTTCATTTTGAATGATTTTGTATTTTTTGTTTTACAATTGAAGTCCAATATGAAGATGACTGCAATGTGCAATTCAGTGCTTTCATACCACAGGAACACGATTGGTGCCTGTCATTGTAGAAGACAAGTTCTGTAAAGTTTGCGTATTGATAATCATTCTTTTTTTTTTTTTTTTTGCTAAGTGTACCTGTTAACACATGAGTTATGCAAAAGTTTGGACGCTGTTGATCAGTTTGGTGTTGTTTTTCAGGGTGCTTACCATACAGACATTAGTTGACATGATTAAGTTTTGATAAGTGTTGTTATACATATATTGTACAAGTAGAATGTTTTTGCTATTATTGTTGTTGTTTGTTTGTTTGTTTGTTTGTTTTTGGCTGGGCCAATTCAAGCAGACTTCATCTGACTACAATATTGCAGATGAAAGTATTTCTGTACATATTTCCGTAGCTCCCCAAAATGTTTGTGTCATTATATTTGTGTTGGTTCAGTGTAGTGTAGTGTAGTACTTATGAGAATTTCCACACTGTGAAATATTCTGTGTATAATAGAGGACTGCTTAACTACCAATGTGTATTCAGAAGCAGATATTGAAAGAAGATGGATATTGTCAACAAAATGCAGTTATTGCTTCATGTATTTTGTCTTAATGTCGTTCAGACTCTCACCATTTCTTATATGACAGATGATTTGTGGCAAGAGCTCTCCTTAAAGTATTGCATCTGTAGATGATTTGCCACTTTAAATTCATTGTGACTTCATCCATGCATGTGTATGTCTCTTTAATCATTCAGAAGCATAGTTTGATGCATGTATGCAGCCTTGAGTTCTGTTTTTTTTGTTTTTGTTTTTATGCCTCCGCCACGAAGTGTCCCCGGAGGCATTATGTTTTCGGGTTGTTCGTCCGTCCGTCCTTCCGTCCGTCCTTCCGTCCGTAATGAATTTTGTGGACAGCATAACTAAAAAACCTTTTGAGGTATCCTAATGAAACTTGGCATGTATATGTATGAGTGGGTGAAGTTGTGCCTATCAACTTTTGGATGCAGATGCTCAAGGTCAAAGGTCAAGGTCAACTTCTCAAAATTTCACTTTTCCCCTTATATTTATGCAATGCCTGCAGAATTTTTTTTTGAAACTTAGTGTATATACATGTATTACCCAATAGGGATTGTCTGGGAAGTTTTTTTGCCAAAAAGGTCAAAGGTCAAGTAAAAGTGCCAAATTTCACTTCTTCCTCCATATCTTGGAAGTGGCTCAAGGTATCATCATAAAACTTAGTACATATTTATGCATATTCTGCCTGACAGTGATTCTCTTGGTAAATTTGGGATCATAGGGTCAAGGGTCAAAGGCCAGGTTAAAATGCTAACAATTTACTATTTACTACTGAAAATACACTTTCTCTCCATACTTTGAAAATTACTCAGTGCATAAAGTTATAAAAGGGTCAAAAGTTAAGTAAAAATCCTCTAATCCCCAAATACATGCTGTTTTAGGAATATATCCATTCATCCAATTAAACCTACTTCAAGGAAAGTGAATATTTGACACATTTGTGACAAACATGTCATTGTAATATTTTGCTAATTATGTGAAACTGTCATCACACATTGTCAAGACATGCTATAGACGTATTATGAGAATCATGCATTATGGCGGAGGCATACCAGTCACCATAGCGACATTTCTATTTTTTTTTTCTCTTAACTCATAACAAGAGAATGGTGTACATTTTTGGGAAAATATCTTGTGTATGATACTCGATTCCATTACTTTTTAAGTTCTTGTTTGTATTTTTTTAACAATGTCAAATAAGCCCTTTTATCAAGTGCAGCCTTTCATACCAAGAAACTCAATTTGCCATGCAATCCATCTGCCCTAAGGCCAAAAAAAAAAATCGTATTGGTGTAACCCGCCCAACCCTAAAAAACCCCCCGACCCTGAACTTTTCAACGAAAAAAAAAGGAAATACATCGTTTTTACCGAGAGAGGGCGCAATACGGGTTTGCGAATTATCAAAAACAACAACAACAACAGCTGGTGTCGGTAAATGGCCGCACAGTACAGCGTGTCGGTGACCGGCAAGTCCGGTTCGAAGATTTTATTTAATATTATTCGGAGAACCGATTTGTCAGTGGCGCTGGGTGATTTAGCCCAGGAATTTGTTCGTTCATATTCTTACCGGTATGTCGTGACGGCTTTTAAACCGGTGATATAACAAACTTTGGATGCAACAGACCCTCTCTTTCGAATGGGGTTTTGTTAAATATGAGTTTTACACGTAAAATACAGGTAGCAAAAAAAAAAAAAAAAAATCCGCCCGCCCGACCCTATTTGAAAATCTCATGTTACGCCAATACAACATTTTTTTTTTTTTTTGGGGGGGGGGGGGCCTAAGTTTATGAAGAGATGTAGTGGACTACATTTTTATCAGCAGACTCTATCCACAAGAATTAATGCTGAGTAAGATCTATATGTACTGTGTTCAGAGGCTAAACCAATTACTGGACAGAGACTGGTCAATCTACTAGAAAAGCACTCGGAGAGCACAAACCTCCTCCAAGCCAGCAACTCATTTCCACCCTTACACGCATTGCAATTTCCAAAAATAGAACCGTTTTGTTTACATCATTGCACGGCGCCTTACCCGAGTAGAGTGCGCGCTCTGCTGAGCGTATCTAAACCTCCAGTACGCTCAGCTTGAACCCCAATTTTGTTGACCTTATATGCCAAAAGATGAAAAATCCCTCAAAAATCCATAAAAATTCCCGGATCACTACCAAAATTGAATGAGGTGTTCCTTGTGTAGATATTTACTTTTCATGCAAGTTTCATTTTAATCCGTACACAAGTTTTTGAGCTATTTTGCAAACAGACAAACCAACGCCAATGATCACTTAACCCCCTTCCTTGGCGGAGGTAATAAACAGGATGGTTGGTGTTGTGTATTTGAATCTTTCACTCAGTATTCAGGAACTTGTCAAGAAAAAAGATCAATTTCCATAACAGAAAAAAAAAAAGACAGAGAGAAAGAAAGAAAAGTTGTGCATGTACAGTATAAGTACCTTTAAATCTGTCTCTTACACAGGTGAATTTTGTGTCAGTGAAGAAGGAATGCCAGCTCAACGTAAACTTTGGAAATCTGGCAGCCATCATTTCCTGAGAAGTCAAAGCTCATCTTGCATGTATATGAGGATTACCGGTAGTTTGCTTGTAGTTGCTTGGGACCTACCTCATTGCAACAGTTTTCCACCAAAAGAAGGCAAAAACTATAACAAGCAATGAAAAAGGGTGTACATGTGAAAATTTCAGTTGCTGTGAAAGATCTGATGTTCCTTGCAGCAGTGAATTTTTATGTTAAAATTTAATGCTGTGTAAATGCTTGTATTTCACAATTTTTTCTGAGAAGGCTGGTGCTCCAGCTAATCTGCATCTCACCATGAGTGCGCATCCTCTTTCTATTATACTAGTCCAGAGGTAACTCTCACTATTCTGTGTGGCATTTGGAACGTTCTGATACAGGAATAATGCACTTATGTACACATTTCAATAAAGCTCCCAAAACCAAAATGTAGACAATGAAATTGCATTCCCCCCCCCCCCCCCCTGAAAAAAGGGAATTTGCATTTCTCGGACTATATGTGACAGCCAGTTAGTGCTGCATTATGGATTTCCAGGACAACAATTGTGACATTGTTACCCTGGCAGAATTGACACTTTGTTTGGCACAATGAATTCTTATGTGTGTTGACTTGCATAGCACCAGTAATCATGGCAGTCGATGGGGACAAGCTCAATTACATTCTTTGGGAAAGAAGTTATCTTCACACAGCATGGCGATGCAGGTGGTTGTTGCAGAAAGTGTGGTAGAAATATAACAAGGATATGCAAGGGGATATAATATGTGGACCAAAGTAGGTCAACAGTTGCATGATATGTGAAGATCTATGTGGCTTGACTTATCACCCCACCCCTACCCAGGGGGAAAATCTGTGATATGTGTGACTTCGAGTGTAAATAATTGTGCAGCAATTTTATCATTTGGAAAAAAATATATATATATTACAGAAAAAAAGGAGAAAAACAAACAAAACAATGTAATCAGCAGTTCCATCCGTCAAGGCAAACAGTAATCTGTACCTTCTGTGATGGGAAAATGAGGATGTTAGTGACAGTTACACCTATGTCCTTTGGTGCTACAAAGTTGTCTTAAGATTGCCATATTTTTCCCCCCAATTTGTGCATGCATCTCATTTTTTTTTTTTTTTTTTAAATCTCAAAGCACCACAAGCATGCAGCTGGAAAATGGTCCTTGAACAATTTTACTCCTATGCTATGACATGGATTCTGTACAATCACATGTGCCACTGAAGGCTGAGATGACTTGTTTCATTTTGCATTTTTGCATGGAGGAAACAGCTCATATGTCATGCAAACATGGCTACACTCGACCAGCGATCACAACAGAAGCATAGTGCTATGCTTCAATAAATGATTTTATTGATCTTTAAAGGGGATGGCTAGTAACTGATCAGTGGGAATCAGTGGGAATGCTGGGGGATGATTGTTCCAATCCTTATGGGATTATATGTCTATTGTTGTGTGAAAATTATTTGCTTCAGAATGTATGGTCTCATAATCAAGTAATGTGCAGTTCGGTGTTTCCAGGTTAGCATGCCTGTACAGAGTCGGGGCGATCGTTAACGGCCCACTGATCACTTACTAGCCATCCCCTTTAAGTTTCATTTATAAACACTCTTTGCCGAGATTTGAGATTTTGTGAGATGCAAATTTATTGTTTTGATAGAATTGTGGTATTTTTTATGATTGTTATCTTTTTTTCCTTTGCAAGACGTGCTTCAAAAGAAACAGATGACAAAGGTAGTTTTGGAAGTGCACACATCGGTAAACATCTATATGTGCATAGTGATAAATATCAGTTGTGTAATTATATGTTGAAAGGAGCAAATACTTAATGTGTAAAGGTTGTCGTAGTTTTGTTATGTTTTTATATTCATATGTGTAATCCAAATGTCTTTATTTGCTGTAAGTAAGAGTGCTGAATATTGGAAGTGTAATTGGCAGAAATTGTCCTTTTTGAAAATATGTTTATTTGTTGAAAATTGTGTTTGTGAATTCTTTTGATGAAGTTTAAAGGTAACTTAAAGGTGAAACATAGTTCTCAGAAGGGCTCAAAATTCATTTTCCACCATTTGGTATGTGCGTGCAATATATATCGAAAGGGTCTACCAAGAAACTTGTCTGGCTGACACGATTTGCCAGGATGTTGAGTTGTAGAGTATTTTGAGATCAAAAGTGTGAAATAATTTCAGTCGTAATACATGATTTTTATTCCTGAAGTGCCCTTTTCCCGTTCGGTAATGGGTAGGTAGAACGTTACATGATTATTGATTATGCCATGGCAGGAGTATTTCCCAGTATTAAAGTTGCATGCGATTCACTCTTGCAAAGAAGATGGATGGATACTGCTATGTTCCGATTTGTAATCAATTACAAAACATTACATATGTAACAACCAAAATCATATGCTCTGAAGAGATTGCAATAGTGTCTGCATACCTTCTTGGCTAATATTTTGCATTTTCGCTGTTACCGAACTGAAATTGTATTATCACAGCATTTATGCAAATGTGTCCATTTGAGGGCAAAAATTGACAGTTTCTGCAGGTGTATGGAAACTGTGTTTTACCTTTAAGTTATGGAGAAAGTATCATGTATATTTCATGTGATCTCTTTATTGATTAAGTTATTGCGAGTGTCATGTATAAGAGAAGTATAGATGCAGGTCTTAAGTGAGGAATTTCTGAATGTGTATATTTGTGTTATCAAAGTTGTCATGTTTTTATTTACTCCCACAACACTGTGCAATAGGGAATTCATCAAGTGTTCGCATATTGTCCCTTTTTGAGGGGAAGATATTGAAATCTTTTAAAAGTTTTACAGTGAAAATGGAAAAGACCCTGTCAATAGGTAACAGTCATCAACAACACAGGGTACATTTTGAGTACACCTTGTCAGAAATTGTTATCGTTATTGTTGCTACATTAGCCCTGTCTGGTCTGTCCTATGCACACCACAACATGAAATATAAGGTGTTTTTTTATTTTACCTGGCAAAATTGAAACAGCTTATCGTGGTGGAGATAATGGTCCAATGCTCTTCTTGGAACATATCGGTGTCAGGAACATCCATCTCAAAAGTTGATGTTTTTGTGACTAACGACTAGATACCCATTTGTATTCACCATTGCCTTTACAGAAGGGTTATTCATGCATGTTTTTGTTTAATATTTTGAAGAAGGGCTTTCGTCTTATTCTTCATTAGACCAAAAACATCCATTATTCACCTTTGTGAGACATGGGAGTGTGGTTTGTGTGTGATTTTCGTTCTAAACCACATACCTAGGTAGATATTGAGTATCCATACATTATCACAGCAAAGTAACTAAGAGATTTGCGAGAACCGTTAAACCAGTTGCTTGTAAGAATTGGGTGTGCCATGTATTAACCCTATGAGGAAATCACACTATGGCAGATTAAATGGGTTAAAGGAAAGTGACACCCAAGTATACATGTGGATTAAGTGAATGTAGTAATATTAGTAGAACACAACAGCAAAAAATTGGACAGTCATTTCAAAAGTTATGATTTTTTAAAGTTTTGGTACAGCCTTTGCTACATGTGAAAGAGTACTACAGTTTGTGATGTAATTTATGTACAGTGATATAAAGAAAATACAGAGGGAAATTCACAAAATTTCACTTTGTACGAAAAGTAAACATTCCCTCAACTCGACAGTTACATGTTCAGAGTAATATTATTTCCCCTGCCTTCTTTAAGAGGTAAGTCATGTGGTCTTTCTTTATGCTAGAAAAGTGAAAATATGTTGAACTTAGATTGCTGCATTCCCTCAATTTACATACTAGTATTTGGGTTTCATTCTCCTGTAATACCACAAAAAAACAGTATATAGATTATGTCAGATTTTTGTCACTCCATACTTCACATAACAACGAACAGATGGCAGATGAGCAAAATTTTTAAGCAGGTACATGTACTTGTCACATGACTTGGGTGTAGAAACTGATGTGTATCAAATCTGTATGCTGGTCAGCAATATAAACATGCATTTGTCAGTGACATTATTTATAACCAACAACACATTGATAGTGTTCTCACTGATTATCATCCACTTAACTAGACACACTTGGTCTTGATCATTTCCTCCAGTGGGTCTGTTGAAAATAACTGTCTCTGGAAATGTTTGAGTTTGTATCTGTCACGTTACGGCACTTTTCATAAAAAGTACTTGTATGCACCTGTAGGAAGTGGTGGAATCATTCTTAGTGCCGGGGAGGAAGTACTTTCCTGTCCAACTCTTGTGACCACTGACATTCTCTCAAAGGTTACCGTTTGAATAAACAGACATGGATTGCATGAACTGAACCTCTTGTAATTTATACCCATATTTTTCTGTGTGTACGGCTATCTACAAAGTTGTAGATTGCATAGTTGAAGAATGGGTAACCCGAGTTTCAGCCCAGTCGTAGATTGAGATAGTGAAGCTGTGAAGCTTTTTTTTTTTTTTTTTTTTTGATCTGTAGCCACTTACTATGTTGCAACTTATGCAGACAAATCCAACACAGTTCAAATGAGTTTGTTAGTTCACTCGAGCATACTCTAATTTGCCCCCTTTTCAGTTCATTAATGTACATGTCAAATTATCAAGAGTTATGTGACTTACTTCTGTGACAGGACTAAAACTTGACTTGCAATGAGCCTTCTGGAGAAATGGGTGAGTTGGTGTTCGCATCCCATAGTGCGACCAGTCTTGAGGGTGGTCAGCAGCTAACTGACAGAATGGCACATTAGAAACCATGCAAAAATGTAACAGATGACAACTTTCACTCATTGCGCATGTCTTCTATGGTGTTCTTAAACTACAAATGAAACAAACTCAAACACAAAGTACAGACCACAAATGACGTGGACTGGTGCATTTCTGGAGGTAGTAAACAGTCTGGGACCTAGGGAAATGAACATGATGTTTTGAAGCTAGTTCAGTCATCGGGATCGGTCGGAATCCTGCCTATCGGTCATTGGTTTACAAGGTTGGCAACCTCCAGTAGGTATGTGTGCTGCTCGAATGGTGTCAAGATTTGCTCCCCAATTGCCTTCATGAGAGCGTACCTTTGTACTTGCAGCTCTTAACCAACGACTCTGCACTGTCATTCTAGTGGGGGGTCGGGGCTGGGGATGTCGTGCATGTCCACTTTGTGCCTTTCTCAGCACAGAATTCTCTTAGTTCCTCTTTGGACCAATCCCTTACCATGCCTCGTAGTTCATGCTGTGCACCAATGAACCGAGTTCCATTATCATGAAGGATTTTTCCTGGGTGGCCCCTTAAAGCGAAGAATCATCAAAGTACTTGTAGGAATTCCATCGTCAAACAGTCAGCAGCAAGCTCAAGGTGGACAGCCCTTGAGTTTAAACATGTGAACAGCACGCCATAGATTTTGGCAGTCTTGTTACATCCTATCTTCACTTGCAAGGGCCCAAAATAGTCACATGCTGTGTGGTGAAATGCCGGCGGATGTGCAGATAGCCTCTCTCTAGGTAACTCTGCCATTTCCTGGGTCTTGATCTTGTGGTGGAAAGCTCGGCAGACTGTACATCTGAACTTTACGGTCTTTGCCAAATTATGTCCTTTCAGTATCCAGTACCTGTGTCATGCCTTTGCAGTCGTTGCTGCCACTCCATTGTGACCACTCTTGTAAAGATGCCACGTAATCAGGGTTGATATCCAATGTTTGTATGGAAGTACGGCTGGATGCTTCATTTCAAATGACATTTCAGCCTTGTCTACTCTGCCCCCTGCTCTAATTATAACTGTTTCGTGTGTTCATATGGTGAGGATCTTTAATTCTTTCTTGTCGACTCTGGCTTTGAATGACTTCTGGGCTTTCTATATCAGGATATTCTCTCCTTTCTGCTCTCCCTTCAACCTTTTCAGGAACCTCAGAACATATGTCACCTGTATCAATTTCCTCCAGCTGAAGAATTTGGTACAGTCTATGACATCCTCTTCTGGCTGGGTGATGTTTAGAACCAACTGCTCTTTCTTTCCTTCCTTCTCCATTTTGGGCATCTTTTCCTCTACCTTTACTTCTTCAGGCCACTCTGACTTTGGCTCAAGTAAGAAGTTGGGTCCTTGCTGCCATCTGGCGTTCAGCTGATCTGCATTTAGCCCTCTCGACAGGTCATCTGCTACGTTCACTTCTCTGGGGATATGATGCCATTTACTCGGACTGTGGCAGTCTGGATTTCTTCAACTCTGACAGCAACAAACATCTTGTAACTCCTCGCCTTGCTCTTTATCCATGATGGCATTATCATACTGTCAGTCATGAAGATAACATCAGTCAGGTCCATTGACATCTCAGTTCTTATTGCTGTATACAACCTGCTTGCACGTATCGCTGTTTGTGGCTCAAGCCGTAGGACAGTCAACTGTTTCAGCAGTGCGACTCTGGACTTTGTTGTTACGCACTGTGCTTTGTACTTCCCTCCATCTACCTCCCATCTGAGATACGCACATGCTCCAAATACCTCCATAGATGCATCACAAAAGATGCAAAGTGTTGGTTTGCCATTGATATTGGCTGGTGTCAGGCATCTCTCTAATTTGACATTTGTCAGCTTTTCCATTTCTTAGAATAACTTTCTCCATTCAGCCTGACTTTCCTCCGGCATTTCATCATCCCAGTTAAAGCCTTCCTCCCATAGCCTCTGCAATCCAATCTTAGCTTGTATCACTAGAGGGGTTCCAAATCCAGTTGGATAAAAATACAAGCAACTTGGCTTAGAATGCTCCTCTTCATCATCTTGATTGATTTGATTGCATCCTCATTCATTTTGACTTTATATGAGAATGTGTCCAAGTCATTTTCGCATACCACACCTAAGACTTTCTCATCAGTGATCGTCTCCAGCAATTTGGGCTTTTCATCCTTCTCATCATGTTCTCTCGAGAGCTCATTGTTTGACCTCCATCCCTTTTACCTTGAACCCTCAATCAGCCAGTACTTTATTGATGCTTCTGCTCAGCTCCTCTACCTAAGTAACTGTTGGTGCCGATGCACAGATGTCATCCATGTAAGTATCATGCATTATGGTTGATGCTGCTTTTGGGTACAGCTTAGCCCCTTCCTCAGCTGTCTTCCGCGATGTCGTCTGTGCCGTAGTTCATGACATAGACATCTGGCTCTTATCATGGTTTAGATTCCTTCACAGAAAGCGATGGACATGTTGGTCCTTTTCAAACAATCTATTCAGCAGATCGGGACCCTTCATCCAATAGTCATTTAGCAAGTGTTCCTGGTAGGAGGCAAATGAGTTGAATATGATTCAAATGGGGTACTCTTCTTTTCTGGTCGAACGACCGCATGATGCGCAATGTAATGCACTGAACCTTCATACAATCGTACTTCATCCTATGACAGCTTTCTGGCAAAATTCATTTCGACCATCTCCTTGATCTGTCTGTCATATGCCTCTGCATGACTGGGATTTTTTGCCAGTTTTCTGTCCGTAGCATATAGCATCCTTTCAGCCTAGCTCTTGTTATCCGGTAGAAGGTCCGGCTCCTCTTACCATGGATAGGGAATGAGCCACAGCTTTCTGACCTTCTGACAGGAATCACTGATCAGCTTAACCTCGTCTGTTTCCTGTGTACAAAGTCCGTCCAGTTGGCACTGGTTTGGACCGTGACAAACTCCCATCGACTCTGTTGTCCAGAAATCTTTCAGGCCCATGGTATTGGTAAGATCACGTTCAATACTGTGCTTTTGGTAGCCTAATGATCCGGGTCAGCTCCAAATACCACCCATCCCAGGGGGGTATGTCTGGCTATCAAGTTTCCTTTCTTTCTGGTTTCTTCTGTGTGCAGCTTCGCGTTATCATTTTCAACCAGGACATCAATTGATCTGCTGCTACAATGCAGACATTTCTATCCCAGGTTGAACGTCTTGCACAAATCATCTGTCTGGACTTTCACTATGTCATCATTGGATGCAGTCCAGTCCGATAGCCGACACTCTGTACACTCTGTTGTCATCGAGAGATCACAGTCTTATTCGGTAGATCTTTATCTCTTCAGTAACGCATCCAACTTTAGTGATGTTGACGGATATTGGCTTTCCCTTTAACCCTAGGTTCTCTGCAACCGATCGTTTGACAAGGCTAATATGTGTACCAGAATCCAGGAGTTGGGTAGCACTAGTTCATGGAACCCATCATAGTGACTGTCACAACTGCCAGAAGGGCTGTTCTACCTGAAACACTTGCCACAATCTCACAGGTTGTTTCTCTGTGCAGCAAAGGATGGTGAAAGGATGTGCACTGTTCTCTGTTCAATTTCTCTGTACACCTCTTTCTTCACTTGCAAGTTTTCAGGTTGTGGTCCCTGCCTGCTCTCTTCAGGCAACTGTAACATGCATGGTTGTCTTTCATCATTTGGAACCTTTCAGGTTATCTCTTCGAAAGGAGCTTCTTACACTCGTTCACACAGTGTTCAGAGGTTTTACAAATCCAGCATTTGAAGTCGGTCTGTTTACCCGACTTGTCCTCCTCAGATATATTACTAACTGAAGCTTGCAATCGTCTGTCTTTCTGTTGAGTGGCTCTGCCTTGGCAGTCCTCCTCTTGATCTTGAAGTCCTCCTTCTGTTCTGAACTCATGGCTGCATGCAGTGTTCCCTTCATCTCGTATTACAAGTCAGCAAGAAATTGAATGCGATGAATAGTCGAGGAATGGGAAACCCAAGTTTTAGCCTAGCCGTAAATTGAGATAGTGAAGCTTGTTTATTCGATCTGCAGCCACTTACTATGTTGCAACATATGCAAACAAATCCAACAGAGCTCAAATGAGTTCGTTATTCACTTGAGCGTACTCCAATTTTCCGGCTTTTCAGATAATTGTCATACACTTCAAATTATCCAGTACTATGTGACTTACTTCTGTGACAGGACTAAAACTTGACTTGCAATGAGCCTTCTGGAGAAGCGGGCGAGTCAGCGTTCGCATCCCATGACACGACCAGTCTTGATGGTGGTCAGCTGCTAACTTACTGAATGGCACAATTAGAAACCACACGAAAATATGACAGATGACAACTTTCACTCATTGTGTATGTCCCCTATGGTGTTCCTAAACTACAAATGAAACAAACTCAAACACAAATTTTACCTGACCAGTAAACCGCTACACTCCATAAAGTGGAAGGAGTCATTCTTGGTGCTGGTGAGGAGGTACTTTCCCATCCAACTCTTGTGACCATTGACAGTCTCTCAAAGGTTACCGTTTGAATAAACAGACATGGATTGCATGAACTAAACCTTTTGTAGTGTACTCATATTTTTCTGCGCTTACGACAATCTACAAAGTTGCAAATGTTCCTTTCAGATGATCAAATCACATGAATGTATTATGATAAGGAATTAAAACCTCAAAATATGCTGATCATAAGAGCATGAGAACTTTGAGGAGTTGTAAATTTAAGCTACAACAGACACAATTTGCTGTTGAAATGTGTGAGAAAGCAGCTCGGAAAAAAAAAGATACCTGGTAGTGGTGGAGAGAGAAAATGTGTTAACGATATGTTTGTGTGTTCTTGAGAGAGAGGGAGAGACTATTAGGTTAATACAACATAAAATATATAAACTTGAAAATATGCCTCGTGAAGTATATGCAGCGGAGAGAGTTATATATACACTTGTATATATATATATATATATATATATATATATATATATATATATATATATATATATATATGTATGTATGTATATATATATATATATATATATATATATATATATATATTATTATTATTATTATTATTATTATTATTATTATTATGATTATTTTATATTCCTGCCCCTCCCCCCCCCCCAAAAAAAAAAAAAAAAAAAAAAAAAAAAAGCGAGAATATAACAGAAATCTGAGCAGCCTGCTAGTTAGCTTTTGTGTTTTAACCATTATGACATATGACATGTACCGGTATTGCTGTTACATGGATGATGATGTGAAGCACTTTCCAAAATTGATATGCCCTCTTCATTATGCCCTTGACAATGCAACACACAACAAGCCAAAATATGCAAGAACAAACATGATGGTAACAATTTGTTTAACTGCTGATTTTCCAATATCACTTTTGGTCTTTATTGTTACCTTAACATCAGAATACTAATATGAATCCAGGGAAAAATAATCAAGAAAACACATCCTTTTCATTGCAAAATAAACTACATGTATTAATTTCCCACAAATGAACCTCCCTAATACCTGCACAAGGTTATTCGTTGGTCTTTTGCACATTAACTTACATTGTATTAAGTTGTAACTGTAATAAATCTTACATTCAATTGTGATTCCAAGTCCTAAATGAATTTGTTTGATATGTCAGAAATCATAAAAATTGCTCAGGTAGAGCGAGATAACATGTTCTATTTTCTATTGTCTTTTTTTTTCTTTTTTTCAAAATGCTTCCACAAAACTTCTGTGAAGTTGACACATGCACATCCAGATCATGTATTTGAAATCAAGAAATTATTGCACTTTTGTGACTGTGGGTATTGAGGGGATTACATAACATGCTTCTCTATTCATGTGGTCATTCTATTGTATCCAATGTTCTTTGTTAGTCCCTTGCAGGAATCATGAAAAAAAAAAGGACCTTGCATGTTCATTTATTTTCTTTGTCCATATAAGGCAACACATCTAGGAAGCATAAGAGGGGTTGAGAAAGATATCACAATTTTCCAGACAACTTAAACCTACATGAAAAGAATTTTTTTTCTATGAAATCCACATTAACATGACAAAAATATATATATATTTTTATTAGCACTAGTTTTGAGGAGTACATGTACCAGCCACAGTTTAATGGAATTAAGAATTCATTACTTTCTACATGTTATGTCAGAAATTGTAAAAGGCAGCACTATTGAATCTCTGGTAAGAATTCTGGTTAACAGACATGTCATTTCTTTCAATGAATTCATATATGCAAATATCGTATTGATATTTATGACATTTATTACTATAGCTTCAACAAAACGACATGATATATAACTTATCCAAGCACAACACGTGAATATGAATATAATACTGAGTGTATTTATGTCAAATATGCACCTCTTTTTGCGAAGCCTTCATGTCATTAAATTTACAGTGTAAAGCTCAAGTTGACCTACAGGGTAGAAATAAATCTCTGACTGCTTCATTAAAGCAAGTGTTCTTTAATAAACATTGGATATCTTTTTAAAATTGACACTTATACAGCAAAATACGGTACATTTACAGCTCTTGTGAACTGCGCTCTTTTCTTTCCCTATAGATAATGTTTATTCTGAAACATAATTCACCTTAATAAAAAGAGTATACAACATAACCTTCAGAAAATAAAAATCTGGAATACAGTTGTACAATGTCTACTACCAATGTTAGGAAAACAAACTCCACCCTCATTTAAATTTCAATGACAACTTAAGATAATACCTGACATGCAACACACTGTTTTGTTTTGAAAGACATTCAAAAAATGCAAAAAATTAAAAAAAAAAAATCTTGAGAAAGTTACATACTTTGACTGGAAAGGCTTTCAAGTTAAAACATGATACAATGTTTTCTACTTATTCTCAAGCAAAGTAATGAACAATACAATGTAGTACCATTACTGATTTCAATGAGCTTTGCATTGGCTAAAGCATGAATTGATATTGTTGGGTTAAACCTACAGTTAACACTGAAGTGCTATGAAATTGTTGTGCCAAAATGAAAGGAAAGTCATCTGGCATTCATACTGTCCAGTCACCTACAAAGGATTATTTTAGAAGTCTTAGTCAGGGAAAGAAGCAGCAACCATATCTGCTGGTGACTACGGTCAAGTCGAGAGTAATATGAAGAAATCAAAATAAAACAAACAAACATAAAACAATGATAAGAAAGGCAGAAATTAAGGAAGATGAAATAAGATAATTGAGAGGGATTATTTGAAGATAAAGAAGACATTGAGAGAGACAATGTTCCAGTAATATGAAGCCACAGAATCATATGAATCACTTTCAATTTGCATCAAATCTGTGATACAGTGTATTATATTCTGTGAATTTTTTGCTTTGCTTGACCAATCACTTCAACATGAGTTTGTGCTCAGGACAAGACTGCCAGACTGACAAGTTTAGGCATCACTACTTGCACATTGTTTCCAAACAAATGTCTCAATACAATGAAAAACTTGCTATGTGACTTTAAATACAATAAATATAACAAGTATCATTTTGCAAATTGGACACTATCTAGTGAAGTCCCATCATCAACTGATCACTGAGGCAGTGACACCCCTTAAAGTTTGTTGCAGCCATCTTACAAGTGTTGTGCACGTCAACCACAGGTAGAACTCGTACGCTGATATCTGTAGGAGCTTGCAGTCTCGTCGGAACCGCACTGTAAACCGTCCCCACCAACTGGTGTGCTGTAGCAGCTCGTGCTGGGCGACGGCCCGCACGCAGCACCGTGACATGTTGATGAAGGAGCTGGCATTTTCGCTGCTACCGAGGGCGTACTCTATGCTGCGCAGGAGGTCATTGGTCTTGAGGAGCAGCAGCATCTGCCGAGGGACCTTGTTCAGGAGCTGAGTGATCTCTGTGATGTACATGGCTGCATGCTCCCTTACTTCGCGATCCTAGTGAACAGCAAGACAGAGAAACAAAACGTGAAATCTTGTGATGCTCAGGAGACTGCTATGTGCATAGAAATGCGCTTTTCCCCCCTTTCTTGATAAAATATTATGAAGGATTGAAGAAGGGGAGGAGGGAAGTGCCAGGAGGACACTCTACTTCTCTCCCATTCTTTCTTCAGAATGATATTAAGAATGTTTATCAATGCCATATATTATGTCAATCTCAAAACTTGATGACATACTCAAGGATGGCACAGCAGTATGAAAGTTAGAATCAACTCCACAAATGTAACAAGAAGACATTGACGGAAACTGTTTACAAGAACATATGTAATGAAAAACACACTTTCATGTCAACTTAAAATGTTACAGACTGACACCAAGCTTCTTCTATTTCTTAAATAGTACTGTATTTAGCACTTTATTTCTGGACCAACCGAAATGCTAAAATTAAGACTGTTCACAAGATTACTGACAAAGTCTAGCGACGAAATATACAACCACTGCCAAATGTACAGATGCATGGCTGAGTCTGCAGCAAGATACTTGGACTGTCACACTATATTCCCTGGCACCAGGCTTACTGAACATCTGCACTGTAATGAAGTGGTGTACACCAACTTCACTTCCTTGCCTCCTACAATAAGTTTTGCAGCAGAGTAGATAAAGTGTATTGCATAGTGGCAATGCCACTATGGTCACTCCTTGAACTTTGGACCAGCATAGCCTACTGCTTAACATGTACATCACACAAACCACATGTCTACAACAAAATCCTGACTTCACAAAGCTTTTATTTTTTTTTTCTGATTAACATGTGGGAAATGTATGCCAAATTTACATCACACCAATGAAATAAATGTGTATGTTTCCAACCAATCTGAAATTTCCACACACCTCCTCTTCTGTCCTCTGTTGTTTGTCAATGCCGACAGCTAGTGCCTCCCATGATCTTGCCGTCAACATGCAGGCAAATATCCCATACATGTCCCCAGCACCCAGTGCCTTGCTGTAGCGTTTGATGCCTTCTAAGTCAGCTGCTATGATGGACTGCCACAGGTGAGAATAATCCAGCCGAAAGTCATCCGTAAGCGTCTGAAAAAATAATTTTACAGGAAAACCAAAGGTTTGTGAAACCTGAAAAAGTAACACCAGTCAATGTTCTCTCACTGATTGCAGTAATTTAAAAAAATTAAGTCACTTCCATGAAAACAGTCTTTGTTGATCTTAACAATATTTTTTTTTCTTGAAATAAAGCTGTTCCCTTGCCTTATAATCTAGCTCAAAATATAGTCCATTCATTTGTCTTACAATGCATCAAGGACATATTAACTTTGGTGAAAGAGAGTTTTGTTTTGTTTGTTTGTTTGTTTTAGTTTGCAGCAAACAGTGAAACTCAAGAATTTGAGGAAACAGGCGTAACAAACTGTTTATTAAAGTCTGTTCACACTATGCGATTGCTTCATCATACTAAATCGAAGAGCAGTCTTGTGCAAAAGGATAACATACATTCTACGTCTCCTCTTCCACTTTGTAATGATAATCTAGAAGAGATGCAGTGAATATGGCAATCATATCATGGTCACTACTGGTCAATTGACACATGCACATGGTAAGAAGAAACCTCATGACACTAGCTGACCAGTGTCCAGCATACCTGATATAAACCATGGTCGAGGAGTACGATCTCCACTTCCATCTTGTCATTGTGCCTTACAAGGACATTGCCAGGATGGGGGTCACAGTGGACATACCCATGGACGAAAATCATTTCGCTGTACATTTTGCCCAAATTTTTGGTAATCTACAAGGACAGAGAGAGAAAATAGGAGAAAACATGTAACTGCAAATACAAATGGAAATAAACTCCTTCACATATCTACAGCCTGATCCTGCAAAAAAAGAAAAAAAAAAATGCAACATGTTAGTGGTTACATGTAGCAGCTAAAACTTATGTGTAAAAATGACAGCCTATATTGCAAGTGATATCCAATTGTAAAATACACTCCCGTTAGAATGGACACCAGTAAAACAAAATTCCTGTTATAACTAAGTAAAAACTTAGGCTGCAACATTATCGGCTGTTTATTTATTCTGTTATAAAAAGAAATATTTCGAGATATACATATAACACTGCCAGTCCCAAGGACTTTGTTATTACAGGAGTCCACTGTAATCGATACTCTTTTGAAGTTAATAATTTACAAGCATGATTCAGTGCCTGTGATCCCTTTTAATGCATGTTTATCACTTCGAAATTTCAATCCTAATTTGGCCCATTCAGGGAGAAAGAGAGACCATGAATACCAAATGACAACTAAAATAGTTTTATTATAGATATTTGAGCAAATCTCTAAAATCGTTTAAATTAATATAAATCTAATTTGAGCATGATGTATGGACATGAATTTGGAATGTGCAACTGACATTCAAATCCTGAAACCAAGTGGAGTTTCTTGTCCAACATTCAACAGGACAAATACATTACAATATTTTTATGCCTCCGCAACGAAGTGGCCGGAGGCATTATGTTTTCGGGTCGTCCGTCCGTCCGTCCGTCCGTCCGTCCGTCCGTCCGTACGTCCGTCCGTACGTCCGTCCGTACGTCCGTCCGTCCCGTTTTGTTTTTGTCGATATCTCAAGAACCGTGTGGTGGTTTTACATCAAACTTGGTATGAGGGTATATCCTTGGGGGATAATACTTTGTGTGGATTTTAGGGTCACAGGGTCAAAGGTCAAAGGTCACAGGTTATTTTGTGAAAAAAAATTTGAAATTTCATGTTTTTCTCCATATCTCGCAAATGGTTCAAGGTATCTTCATGGAACTTAGTATATATGCTTGTACCGATGGGCAGTGATTATCTAGGGAAGTTGGGGGTCATGGGTCAAAGGTCAGGGGGGTCAAAGGTCAAGGTCAACTCCTCAAAATATCACTACTTTCCTTAAAATACAGTATGCCTGAAGGTTTTTTTTTTTTTTAACTAGATGTATGGCATGTATTACCCAATATGTATTTTTGGGGAAGTTTCTTGCCAAAAGGTCAAAGGTCAAAAGGTAAAAGGTCAAGTGAAAGTGCTAAATTGCACTTTTTCCTCCATATCTCGAAAGTAACTCAAGGTATCATCATGAAACTTACATATTTATGCATGTTCTACCTAACAGTGATTTTCTGTGGAACTGTGAGGTCAAAGGTCAAAGACCAGGTTTAGATAATGCTATTTTCCCATTTGATACTGAAATTATACTTTTACTCAATACCTTGAAAATTACTCAATGCATAAACTTATAAAAGGGTCAAAAGTCAAGTAAAAATCATCAGTTCCCCAAATACCTGCACTCTGACATTTGAATAATTCATCCAATTGAACCTACATGTAGTTCTAGGAAAGTGAACATTCAGCACTTTTGTGGCAAACCTGTCATTTTAATATTTTGCC
Organism: Diadema setosum; assembly: GCA_033980235.1. Taxonomy (NCBI): domain Eukaryota; kingdom Metazoa; phylum Echinodermata; class Echinoidea; order Diadematoida; family Diadematidae; genus Diadema; species Diadema setosum. The sequence continues at coordinate 36,099,155 of CM067059.1, read as the reverse complement.
AATTGTGTGAAACTGTCATCACACATTGTCAAGACATTGTACTATAGACCTATTAGGAGAACCATGCATTATGGCGGAGGCATATCAGTCGCCGTAGCGATATATCTAGTTACAAATATTTCCTTCATACAACTGTGCCATAAGAGCACATTTCCAAAGACTATAAAAGGACCTTTTCTCCATTTGTACGTCACCCTCTGTGAACATAGAACTTGCCTCATTTACATTGATGCCCATCTGGTCCATGAACTGCTTGCTGTCCACCTTGCCACCATCACAATATTCCATCATCAGCACCCTGGGGGAAGAATGCTTCCAGTAAACCTTTGGCACCTGAATTGGGACGACCATACAATGGGACCAGTGAAGTGAAGGCAAAAAAAAAAGATTTTGAATTAGGAGAAGAATTTTAAGTTTAAAATTTTAGAGGTGCTTTAGGAGAAAGCACTAACTCTTTGACAAACAAAAGACTAAAAGTATCAAATGAAATATGATATGCACAATCTCTTTTTTTTTTTTTTTTACAATGTTATTCCATGCACAACTAATTGCCTTCATTTCATGGCTAACCTGTTATAATACTTTTGTTTTCAATAGCACTCTATTCACGATTATACCAAGTCCTATCATTCACTTATCATACCATATCCCTTTAAAGCAAAGTTTGTTATTTCTAATTGAACAATTATGTCTGAGTGAGATTTGAAGGAAAACAAACTATTAAACAATCAAACTTGTATGGGAATTTAGGTGGAATTGAAACTTTGGACAAGAACTACCGAGGCTGCTGTCACCAGTTATCAAATCACCTTCAAAAACTTGAAGTGTTGCAGCATTTTGGCAACCTTTTCTGCATTCTTGCCCTCTTTGTGGAAGTCGAGCTCTAGCGGTAGCTTCTCTCTCATTTCCTCCGCCAGCCAAAGAAACTCAAACTCTGGGAAGATCCTTGCCACAGCATTGAGAAGAAACTGCAAAATAATTACAAATGAATTAATTCAAATAGATTAGATTTGCCTATCTCTCTCTATCTCTGTTTAAGTGTGTCAGAGTAGGTGGCCTATATTCTTGTCTCGCATATACACACACATACACTTATGCATATGAATTCACCCAATGCTCAACATGGACTTCTGAGCACATAGTCTATGTTTCTTATATTTGTTTGTTTGTTTTTTATTGAATGCACAAACAATTTGGACAGCATTGGCACAATCGACCGCTGCTTACATCTGAACTTCACAGCAAACAGTTAGATACAGTTTGGCAGTAGGTTGAAAATTTTTTTGATTTGGTGCCGAACTGTTATGAGAGCAAACTTTCTTCCTACCTTACAGAAGCAGGTTGCACAATAGCCAATACAAAATAACATCATAGAGTAACAGATAGCATATTAAAGTAGCTAAACTGCATTCAATGACATTGGGAGCATTGAAAGATCTGCTAAATTTTGCTTTTTGCCCTGACTAACAAACTGACTAGTCAAAGGAGTCAATCACATACCTCGACTGTTTGCATATCCACCTCTGAGTAGGCCTTGACATTTGGGTGCTGGACTTTGACGGCTACTGGGGTTCCATCTTTCAGGACTGCCGTGTGGACCTGAGCCAATGAGGCAGTTCCGACAGGCTCCAGGGAAAACTCGTTGAATATATCACCAACCTAATGATCCAAATAGAGCACAACAATAACTTGACTACAATTGCTAAAACCATTGACCAAAAATTTTAACAAAACAAAACAACAACAACAAACACATATTTTAACTTCGTTTTTTACACATTTTTTCATTTTCTGCCAAGTACAATGCAACATTTATTTACCATTTTGCTTGTTTATTTTATTTTCTTTTAAAGTTAACCTCAATTATAGAGTGGCTTTTCCTTATGGCCAGTTGAATTCACAGTTTGAGCTTTGTTGTGATCCATACTCTTTTGCTTGCAATTGGCATCTTCTCACGGAATTTGGCAAATGTAGTGGGGGACGTAAAAGACAACTTCGGGCTTTTTATGGTCTTTTCAAAGATGGACTGCTGACATTTTTGTTCTTACCTTCACACCCAAGTCTTCTTCAACCACCCTTGTGATTTCCTTGAATGAAGACTGCGGTGCATTGTTGTGCAGGACTTTCATAGTTTCAACATACTCCTTGGGTAACAGGTAGTCCAGAGCACCAACATGCTGGCCAAGCTTGATGAAGACCCCACCATTAGAGCAGCACAGTCTGCGCAGTCTCTCTGCTGATCGTTGGTGAATCTGAAGTTTAAAAAGGCAGGATATATGGATATGAAAAAGAAAAAAAAAAGGCATGGGATATGACAATTGTTTTTGACACTGATACCATCATTTGGAAAAGGTAGATGACAACTTAATTACTGTGATTTCGATGCAAATATCAAATTTTCATGGAGAAAACTTCAGACTTGTGCACCAAAGTGTAGCTTTACGTACATTTGGTAGTTTTGTTTTGTTTTTGTTTTTTAGTAAATTAGAGTAAATGATGATGGGTTTTATTTCAAACTTAAAATGTGCAGCATGCACAAAATAGGATTGAACAGAAATTCCAAGGTGAAAAATGACACTTGCCTATTTATGAACTTGTAAAAAAATAATTGAGCATGTTTGAAATTATATAGCTTTTGCATGAATGACAAAATGGTAAAGCTGTTGTAGCATATCCGTCATGACTCACCTTTGACATGCAATCTTGATAGACATCAGACCCTTTCTCCTTTCCCATTAAACTCAATTTGTAGTCAACTACAATTGCTCCTGCCTGGGAATCAATATGAGCAAGAATTTAAGACAAAATTTGAGTACTTTGATAGCTGAAAATAATTCTTTATGTGCTTGCACTGAAATGAAACTTAATGATTTTATTGGATCAATTTGCATAAGATAGTCAGAGGAACTTTACATGAGTGATGACATGGAAAGTTAAGATATTCATGATCCTAACCATTACAACGTTGTTGTCACTATTTATACTTTTATGCTTACTTTTATCTATCTGAAGTAGTGATGGACAAAATAACTAATTCTATTACACATGTCATCAATCTTTATAAACATCACCACATGGATTCACAGATGCAAGTAAGACTACTCAGGTCCTTTAGCTGTGACACCAACAGGATGCATGCAAATGCTACTACAAATGCAATTATATTGCCTCATATTAACTGTATGCATTGTGCAGTGTCGGTTGCAACTTGACCAACATCATTAGAAACTAATGGTTCTGTCACTACAGTCACCTCACTGCCAACTTACTGCAAAGAAGGCTCGACCGAATCTGACAATGCCAACAGATGACCAGTCGATATAGCCCTGTTTTGTTGCCACTGTTACACCTATCCCACCAGTCACACCTAATAGGGACCCAGTTACCCATGGGTTGCGAAGGCCAGATCTTAGTAGCTTGGCAGCCATCTCCCACCATTAAGTTGTATGCACCTGCAGGATTAAAAGAAACAACTTTTACAAATATGAAAGCTAAAAATCTAAGCAAGTCATCAGGATGTGTGCTGTTTTATTGATGCCACTCTACAATATTTTCCTTGGAAAAACAGAATTTGAAGTTACTTGATATACTGCACTTAAATTTATGAAAGTTTTACCACATTAAATTGATTGCATTATGCATGAGTATGAGATACATACCACCTCAAAGAATTCAAGTAAATTCTTGTTATGTATACTGCAGTGCATCGGTGGTTGCAAAATTTTACGTAATTGCACACTCTATTCAGGCGAGCATAGAAACATTTCATCAACTTTTATCTATATATTCTTACTGATACATAAATGACTGTAACTACTATCACAAACTCATTTCAATAGTGTTTATCATTCTAGTTTCAATACTGTCAGTCTGTTACTTAAAAGAATCTGATCTCTGCCCGGGCTGGCTTAAACTTAAGTCTTCAATCGGAGAGAGGTAAAGTGACAAAGTAGAACTTTTAAAGAATACCTCTAGAGTCAAGATAAGAAAAGGACTTTGTGTCAGAACTTGAAGGGGCATTCAGGCTGATTTTCATAATTTCACATCAAGAAGTACATAAATTGATACTGCCATATACATTTGCGGAATTTATCATGATCCTTGAGCAGACAAGCCAATATTCTGAAAAAAAAAAAACAAAACGTATCACACTGAACAAGGAGAGTAAAATAGGACTAGGGAGACCAAATTCTAGATCATGTTGATGTTCAAATGTATTTAAAGTCTTAAAATCATCCAGAGTTCCCCTCTAAAGAAGAAAGATTCAACACTATTAACATAAAAATTGCATAACATGTCTCAGTCCATCCCACAAAATCTCAAATTATGCATTTTGTAATGCCTCCGTGTCCATACTCGGTTATTGTCCTGTGACAGCGAGAGTTAATACGGGTACAAAAACCACAAAAAGAAGACAGACAGAGCCAGTCATAGAATCTACATTATTATTATTAACCAAAAATAGATCTGTAATTTTATCTGGTCGTCAGGGATATGATCTGAGCCGTCAGTATACACAACTTACAAGCTTCTAATCTTAATCTAATTTTACACCTAGCTCAAAAGAGCACAAAGCACCAATTACATCCACTGTCAGAAACGCCACACCACAGGAAATCCTTATCCATTTGCTGTACAGGCTTTGATGAGAAGCATCGTAGATGTAGAAGTAGAAGACAGATTTTTCTGTCTAACAATATTAATGCCTGTAGGCCTACTGTAACTGTTAGAGTTATCTAATTTCAATATTAAATCAGAACTGTCACGATACGTCGATTAGCATAGGTGGGACTATTCGCTTTGAGCCGGGCGTCGAGCCTGGTTCGAACACGATCTCACAGTTATTGCCATTTCATTTGATGCAACAGGAAATACCTCAAGATTAACCCCTCATGGCATTCTGAAAGCGTAACGTCAACTTAAACAAAAGTAGAACTTACACTGAAAATGGTAAAATACGGCATCACGGTGAAAATTGTTGCCAGGTAGGTGCTGTCACTCAGCACTTCGGCGAGCGCACGTAATCGTTACGCAATAGAGAATTGTTCATAGTCTTTTGTCAAGCCGTTTTCATGTATTATTATAACGTTTATTCTTCTCACAGATCGGGGGGCATTTTCATGAAGCATTTTGTCCGACAAAGTTGGTGGACAAATTTGCACTCAGCCAATCAGATGCAAGGATCTCAGTAGCTTGTAACAGTTTAGCAGAAACATATCCGACCAAAACACTTCATGAAATGCCCCCAAAGAGGTAAACAAGTATCACGATACCTGCCTCCGCTTGGACAGACATGGAGCTATATCTCCACGGACAGACTGACACCATCATCAAAGGGGTGTGCACATTTCTTTTTAATAAGGGGATGGTACTCATGCAGTTTCCCTCACTTGACGATGATTTTGAGATGAGAATATCCTATTTCATATGAAAGAGTGTATAATTTTATAGAGGAATTCAGTTTATTCTCTGAAAATACGTATGTAACTCTGTTTATTGTATCATTTTTTACAATTGATAATCTCATCATTTCCATTTCTGCATCGTGTATTATTTTCTAACTTCATTCAAATGATTATATTTGAAGGAATTTGTTGGATGCTCTAGCATTTTGAAGTAATGAACGATATGTAAATGACAGAACATATGTATCGTACCAGTAATTGATTATGTTTATGATTATTTAATGTTTTCTTTTACACGGACTCCCCTTTCCCTTTCCTTGTCTTTCTCTCCCATCCCCCCTCATTTCTGCCTCTCTAACCCCCTATTGTCTTTCTTCTCCACCTTCCTTCCTCTCGAGTCCATATATTCTGGTTAAATAGGCCCCGATGTGTACAATGGAAATGCTTTTTGTAATCTATTTTACAATCTTTTATCTGTATCGTGTATGTATTTATTGTAACATCGTGTAATTCAGTCACCGACTGAAATACAATTGAAATAAACCCATTATTGAATTGAATTGAATTGAATTGAATTAAAATGTGTGTGTCTCTATGTGTGTGGGGGGGGGTGAGGGTGGGGTGTAAACTGATCGTTGGTTGGGTCAGAGGTCAACGCTCCTTCCCCAGGCCCCTCGCCACTGAACTCCAGGGGCATATATTCTCTAAAGAGATCAGTGAGCCACATCAGATACTCTACAGAGCCCCAGGCACCCCCCCCCCCCAAAAAAAATGAATAAATAAAACCACAGACAACAAACAAAGACAGCAACAATTGACCCAATTGGCTTCTTGACAGGGGCAGATCCATGAATTAAGAGGGGGCCCCTTTACAAAATTATCTAAAAGGTGGCGCACGTGCCCTCCACACCCCCCTTTTTCTTTTTATCTATAAATTCTAATAAAATTTAAAGGGGGCGCGTGCCCGGTGTGCCCCCGCCTGGATCCGCCTCTGCTTGAAACAACCTCTATCCCCACCCCCCCCCCCCAGTGCATTCTGCTTCCCCTATTTGCTAAAATGGGTTCCATGGTCCATTAAATTTGTTTTGTTTGCCTTCTTTTGTTTTGATCCCCTCCAAGACCACACTAATTCCTTTGACCATCAGATATCGAGAAGAAAATTGATACACACCATCGTCAGGGGCCACGGAACATTTTTTTTTTTTTGGGGGGGGGGGGATGCAGGACCGAGGGGGGTGGGGGTCAAGGTCAATAGCCATGTCAGTCCCTGCATGATCGTTGAGTCAATTCCATGGAGTATAGTAGAATAGTATTTATAGTGGAATATAGAAGTAGTGGTATATGACAGTCGTAGCAGTCGTACAGTAGTAGTAGTATACGATATGTTCCCCCCCCCAAAAAAAAAAAAAAAATACAATCAGATTTTCGCATTGCTAACACCCAATTTGATTATAAAGTATCTAACTGCTACTCCAGGGTCTTAAAACGTAACATCTTAGCCCTATTTTGCAGAAAACCCCATTCAATTTGATTAAGCGGTCATAGTGGATTGTTGTAAAGCATGTCATGAGTCTGATTCTTCCAAGTTCAGCACTTCGATGCTCTTGTGTGTGAATACAATAGACAGAACTTGGAGGGAAGAGATTCCTGACATCCTCTACAAAATTCCTCATTTCTCTTTGACCACCGAAGCAAATCGAATGGGGTTTCTTTAATATTGTGGGCAATCACATGTAGTTTCATACCCTGAATTTGTATTAAAGATATCATTGCGGAAGGTCTCGTTGTATTTTTTTTTTTTTTTTTGGGGGGGGGGGACATACGGTAGTATAGGAGCTATAATTACTGTAGACAGAAGGATCTTTCTGTCCGAAGGAGTCTAATATTTTTTGACGTTATCGCTCTCAAGGGGGGTCCGTGAAGCCAGACGCAGTTTCCGCGGAACATATCCCCATGCAACGACCAGTTACAGACCCACGATCAAAGCTATAATATAGTAGCATGCTGTAGTATAATATGTAGGAGTATAACTAGTATTTTTTATACATATAACTATATGGCCGGCGGAACCGTGGGGGCCTTTGGGGCTCGGGCCCCCACCCTTTTTGTGCACCAGACAGGAAAGGAATACATAAGGTGTCATCACTTTGGTTGCCCCCCCCCCCCCACTTTTTTTTTAAAACCCGGAAGTACGTAAGTGGCACTTACAGAATAAGATAGAGATTTTGAAGTGTGAGCGGTAAGGTTATGTTTGTTCGCTGAACCCCCCCCCCCCCTTTTTTTTTTTTTTTTTTTGCTTGCTTGTCAGCTGAAGAAACCCGGAAGTGGAAGAGGAGAGATGAGTTGAGGACTTTTTTTTTTTTTTTTGGGGGGGGGGGGTTTATTAGCTCATCAAACCCGGAAGTTCCCCCACCCCCCCCCCCCCCCACCCCCCACTTTTGAAAAAGCTCCGCCCGCCGGCCCTGGCTATAGTATACAGGATAAGAAGGCGTAGTAATATAGTAGTAGACACTGGTAACGTACAGTAGACCAGACCTATAGTACATGTATTGTAATAGCTAGTTACTCGACTCCCCTCTTCCTTCTTCTTCTGAGGTGCTGTCCATACATGTCGGTGCTATGGCGCGTTGTATCTACATTTAGATACCCCTTATATACCCGTCTTTTATTTTTTTCACAGTTCATGTTACACTTACGTTGTTCAAAAGGTGGACCTGATATTGCCCCTTAAAGGAGATGGCTAGTAACTGATCAGTGGGAATCAGTGGGAATGCTGGGGGATCATTGTTCCAATCCTTGTGGGATTATTCAAGAGTACAATCTCAGTACATCGTTGTGTGAAAATTATTTACTTCAGAATGGTTTCATATTCAAGTAATGTGCAGTTCATTGTTTCCAGGTTAGCATGCCTGTACAGTGACGGGGCGATCACTATAGGGCCTATGCTAGATACATGCTGAGACCATCGAGTTCCATGCCGAGACTGGGAGATTTTAAAATTATGTCCCGTTTGCCTGTGTCGATCAATAGGTAGGCTATATAAAACAAGAAGATATTATGTAGGCTATAACGAAATTGTCGCAATGAACGAAACTTAATTGTCTCCAGCGGTTACTCAATGTTTACGCAAGGAGGTGACATGGTTTAGGCTGCCAACTCTCACTATACCGGTAACGACTTTTTAGGTCGAGCCAATAATGATAATTACAAACGTCTGAAACACAGACTACTATGGCTTATTTACAGTGTAGGTCAGTGACTACTACAGTACCCTCGTCATACGTCAGGAGTACGAGTGTATTCATATGCACAGTGCAACGTATGTGACAGTGATGAAACATCTGTCCATATACAGTACCTTGCACTCGATGGTGCGTTTCGTTAAAGACCTTCATAAAAAGAGTGAACGCGCAGCTTATACGAAGCGGAATGACAGCGTTCGTCCCTGTTGCTAGCTCGTCTGGTGCGACAACTCTGAATTTATAACTGGCGCCCTCTGGGCCTTCGAGTTTCGTGAGTCAAGATCAAGGTTAGTGCGAGTAGGTAGTCTCCGATAACCATGATAACAGCATGTACCAGCTGATTTTGCTAGTTGCTGTCGGTAGGCGCCAGGCCCAGCCAGGGAAGGTGCAGTATATGCAGGGAGGTGTGCTCCGGGATCCCTGACGGGGGGGGGGGGGGGAGGGGGAGGGGGGGGAGGGGGGAGGGGGGGGAGGGGGGAGGGGGGGAGGGGGGAGGGGGGAGGGGGGAGGGGGGGGAGGGGGGAGGGGGGAGGGGGGAGGGGGGAGGGGGGGGTTCGTTTCATGGAGGAACTTAATTGTCGGATAAAATATCTGACAAGTTAATTATATCCGACAAGTTTTGAGAAATTCTTTAGTCTGATTGGCTGATTTCTCTGAACTTGTCGGATATAATTGACTTGTCGGACATTTTATCCGACAAGTTCCTCCATGAAATGCCCCCCTAGCCTGGCCTGGTACACTTCTACGAGAGAGACTTTCACACCTGCCTGCCTTGCCCTGCGCTGCCCTGGTAGGCCCGTGGAGCTACAACGGATGGCTTTGCTTTGCGCACTATTATGGCCGCATACCGTGCTGTATGGTACATGGGGCATACGGGGACGGTTATGTAACATCCTATCCAGGCCAGGGCTTGTGTGTGTGTGGGTTCCAAAGCATGAACGCCATTTTGTTAATGTTCATTCAGTCAGTGGTTTTGCTGTGATGTTGTTCAGACCCACTCACCTGCGTTCGTAAACAGAAAGGCAAATGCGTCTGTACGGAGGATTTTCGTGTTTTATCTATTTATTTATTATTTTTATTCTATTTTTTTTTTTTTTTTTTTTTTTTTTTTTTGCATGTGCAGGGGCCCTCCTCAGCCCTCCGACCAGCAGCCGCGTGAAGCCTCCGCGGCCAACATGAAAATATCAGACACAGGGGGGCGTACCGGGGGCCGGGGGTGCCGGGCGGGGGCCTAAATCTGATTCTATTATTATTTGTCGTGTAATTTTGAGAGCGCCTTTGCGCTTTAAACAACACAAAGTGCACTAAACTCTACACTGAACCGTTCGATTACCATATCACTTAATATTTATTTTTCTTACTATTTTGATTGAAAACTTTCTCAAAATACCACCAAAAGTGTGCAACAGATCGTTGAATTTCAATTCTAAACTAATTCAAATATTTCATCGAGAAGGAGGGGAAATTCATCTTACATCTTCCCCCGCTATTATACCGTCTAAACTGTTTGCACATTGAAAAGACGAAAACAGCAGAAATTTGATCTAGTCATTCATGTGATTTGAATGGTCTCAATAGTAATATTTCTCAAGCTTTTCATTTAAGATTTTCGTACTATTCCCCCAAAATGTTCTCCAGATTGTAAATTTTTAGTTTTATATAATATGCAAAAGCTCCGTCGTATGGGACGGGGCATATATCGACACATTCCCTCTACTGACCATCTCAAAGTTAAGACTTGCATGGTACACTTATAGTGAAAAGACGCACGCGTGGAAAATTTAGCAATTTAAGCGCCATGAATTCAATATTCAGTTTTGTTTGGGATTAAACATTTTCCATTTATTTCCCTCAAAGTGTGCACGTGCATGCATTTTCCATTTATTTCCCTCAAAGTGTGCACGTGATCGTTTAATATCTGTTTTGAAAAATGTCAATGCTCCACACCATCCCCTTTGTTCCACGCATAAATTTAATTAGTACACAATGAAAACACACACGCGGAAAAGGGTGATTGCAGATACCAATTAGCCATTCGTATTTTGTCTTCTTTTTATTGAACATTTACACTCTCCCAAATTGTTTACCAGATCGCTGAATTTCAGTCCGATTTGCATCTAATGTCCCATACGTAAGCAAACTTTAATTAGTTAACTGAAGGACTATTTAAATTTCAGCACCTATAATTTTGTTAATCAGGAGTTAAAGTGAATAAATTAGAACTTCTGGAATTTTGATTGTTCAGTGTAGAGTAACTTTGAAAAATACTCAAACATTGACGCATGGGACACTTTGTTCTGGGAAAATGCATTATTTTCATAATCAACCACCTGGTCTTGTCTCACCATTTTCAAATTATACTATCTCATAATATAGGGGTCATGTCCATTAAGGAGCTATATTAGGTCAAAAACATATTCGACCAATATTAGCTGATTTCTTTTTTGTCTCATACGTAAGGTTTTTTTTTTTATTTATGCAAATTAAGGCAGTGTTTCTTTCATAACTCTGCATAATTCAGTATTTTCTCTGCTGGAACTAGATAATTTAACTCATTGGCTACAATATGATATGAATATTATAGGTGCCTACTATTCGTGAATCAAATCAAGATTAATTTTGAGCATCTGAGGGGACATTTATTTAGACATTGTTAGTGGGGCAAGCTTTTGCATTATGCCTAAACAACTGAGATAAAAAAAGGTCTTTTTGTACCAATTTGCATAAATCATGAGCTGTTATTGTGAAGTGGCTTATAACAGGATAGAAATACATGTGCATTCAATTAGTCTCAGTGTATAATACACATATCTATATTTTCATATTGTGTTCATTTTTGGGGGTTTCGGCTTTGTTTTGTCGTAAATCGAATGACGCTATGTCCTCCTTTGTGTTGTATTGTGTATGTGTGTGTGTGTGTGTGCGCGCGCGCGTGTGTATACGTCTGATTATCTTGCATATGATAGTTTATCAATTTAAGATTTTCACCAAAGACAGAGACAATAGAAACTAGATCGGTTCATGATTTGATTAGTTAGTTCCTGTTTTATGTACATGTGCATCACTGAAATATCTATAACAATCCCGCACTGCAAAAAGTCCGGTGTTAAATAGTGAACACCGAGCTGGTGTTACATTTTCGGTGCTCATTTATGGTGTTAAATTAACACCTCCGGGTGTCATTTCCAAATTTTAAACTGTTTTTTGAAGAGTTTCTTAGTAACTGCACTTCTTGTTGATTTTTAATTTAAACAAGACAATCAAGAATTTTACATTAAAATACTAGATTTTTGAAAAAATGTGAAAATAAATTTACACCAAAGTAACACCAGCTGGTGTGGTCTCTTATTGAAGCTGGACGGGTGTTAAACCATTGATATTAACACCAACAAATATCAAATCAACACCATGTGGTGTCATTTTTGAATTAACACCAGTACAGTGTCAAATTAACACCACGAAGTGTCAGGTAAACAATTTTCAACACCATCACAGTGCATTTTTAACACCTGTGGGTGTGGTCCTTTATTGAAGTTTGATCGGTGTTAGATTTAACACCTGTGGTGTTAAATCTAACACCGATGTTTTTACAGTGCGGATAATACTCACAATAAAAAAATCACAGACTGCAGTTTTGTTAGGTCTCTATGTGTATGTTATTCGTCATGTCGTTTCACTGACCAATGTTTACTTTGTACCGGGACTTTAAATCACCCCACCCCACCCCAACAGTTTGTAATCTATCCCCGGTCTTGCGATGAAAGCTATACGACTGCGATCCCGGTACGCATACAATGTCATGTTAAACACAATATATATAACTCATAATTCATACCAAATCGAACTTTGGTCCCCACGCTCATTTTGTGGCGACGAGATAGAGCACTCGCGTCTGGAAGAAGTGAATTTTTAACACTGCATCGTTTTATGACATTGTACTTGGTTAGATTCCGTCGTGAAATCGACAGCTCCTGTATGCTCTACTGGATGGGCGCATAACAATCGGTCATGGCAGACTCGAATAACCACCTTGTGTTCTTTTGCAATGGAAAACGGGTTAGTACATTTTTTTTTCTATTCTATTGTTTCACAGATCATTTGATTGATTCACTGTAGCCGTCTTTTAGATGCATGGATTGTGTTCAAATATATATGCATAGTTATCGTCATAAAGGTATATCGACTGAAGTTATTCATATTAACAGCCTATGTAAGTGTACAAAGTCCATATAGGAAAAATTAGAATTCCAATGCGATGTAGCGTATTCTATTAGCTTCAAAGCCGTATCTCGAAATCGACAACTTAACCCTACTGTGCTTATTTTAAATGATATAAGAGTCTTGTTGCTATACTGCTTAATACAAATGCATCAATAACCGTATACAACTGAACATTTTGAACATCGCAGGATGTCGGCTAATTTTCAATTGTACGTGTTGACTCGATCCGAATGAGAGCAACACAACAATAAATGTATACCTCAAAACGTAAAGAGTATAAATACCAGTGACGAGGACACAAATGAAATCAAACTACATCTTTATTTTTAACTGTCTATAGAACTAGCCAGTGTGTCATCTTTATAAATATGTCAATATCTCTTTTTTCAATCTGAGAAGTCGTTGTCATTGCCTTCTTATCTGTCTGCACAATACGTAATTCAAATTTTCTCCCTGCAGGTAGTTGAGAAAAACCCAGATCCAGAGATGAATCTTCTCACCTTCCTGCGAAATCGCCGTATCCTTATTTGTAATTATGTTGTTGTTGTTGTTGTTTATATTCTACCCGTTATACTTTCGAACACAGAAGGTGCCTTATTTATGGCCTGATTGGGAATTATGATAAAATATCGGAGACCGTACTCATTCATCCTGCATTATGTAATGATATGATTAATGTTTAACTTGGCGGCAGTAGCACATTATAAATTGTTGTTTTTGCTCAAAGTGACTCCTTTTGATAAGCAGTCTCCATAACTTCAAGTCATTCACTCAACGTGTTAGTTATAATAGATGTATATGCCTGAGCGGTTTCCCATTTGTGTTGTGTGTGTGTGTGTGTGTGTGCGTATGTATGTGCAATTTAAGTTGAGAATTTCATGTCAGTTTCATGAGAGACTCCTTATGTTCCATGACGAAAAAACTACAAACGTAATATAGTCGGTTTGAAAGGCAGCAAACTAGGGTGCGCAGAAGGAGGATGCGGATCGTGTACGGTTATGATCTCGTCTTGTGACAGCTCATCGCCGGGAAATGTCACGTAAGAAACTCAGTATTTCATACGAATAATTAATGATATGTATAGGGCCGGGGTCATCCCACAAAACCGACCCCACGAGTTATAAAGCCCACGAGTTCAACATTGAAAACAGGTCCATGAGTCATACGGCCCATGAGTTCGACACTAGGCAAATAAAGCCCATGAGTTCGACACTATATCTAGGTAAAAACAGCCCACGACTTCGACAGATACAACACGGGGCTAAATGTGTTAGTCCGTGGGCCTTGTTAGTTTAGTGTCGAACTAATGGGCTGTATACCTCATGAGCTGTATGACTCGTGGGCTGTATGATTCATGGGTGTCGGTCTCGTGACGTGTACCCATAGGGCCTACGTAACACAACATTATTTTCTTCTTTTTTTTCTAGCATATTGAAAAAGTACTTGACTTACTTCTTTCAGAAAGCAGGAGGAAGAATGTTGCCCTTAATGTGTGTCTGTTACAACCCAAGGGAATGTACGCTTTTCATGTTTAGAAAAAAAAAAAGAAATACATTTTGAAGATTTATTTTAAATATTTATGCATCATTGTCCCGCAGTCCTACAAAGTGTTGTATCCTTTCATCCAGGATAACGACACAGAAACCTACACATCCATAAGTTATAAATTCAGATAAGTGTTTAAAGGATTGTCTGATTTTCGTCGAACTTCACTGATATGTTCTCTCAATATTGACTGCATTCAGTCAAAAACTTAGTATATTGGTATCTTTCTTATTAAGGAGTCATCAGTAAAAGTACCCATTCCGTTTTTGTTCTGCAGGCACCGAGCGGTAAATGCATGTCTCGTTCCAGTGTGTTCTGTCCACGGTGCTGCCGTCACCACCGTGGAAGGGATTGGAAGTGTGGAGACCAAACTACATCCCGTTCAGGTATATGTTGCTTATCACTAGTTCGTCCCCATTGTGGTCCAAATCCAAGTTCCACTGATACCCAGACTATTCTGCAATGCAACTCTATGGTTACGTTGACGTTGATGAATAACATTCGTTTAAAGGGAGAACAGTACAATTTTCAACAAAGTCGGGGTTGAAATGAAAAAGTTACGGGATGTTATAGTTTGACACGTTGATGACGAGTAAAATCACCCGCACTTTCGAGCACGTCAGGGCATTTTTGTTTTGTATTGTTCACATGGATCATCAGCTATATACCTACCAAGTTTCACTGTAAAATGCCATGTAGAAGTGGAAATGGGGGTATGTATACAATAAAGTGATTTCAGAAAATGACGTCATATTGACGTCGCGGTTGAGTGATCACAAAGGAAGAAAGGCTATGCTATCCATTTGTTAATAGATCATGACAAATAAGTGACGTAAGTTTCAAATGATATAGGGAATCAAACTTTTTGAGATAATCGATACAAGAAAATTTGTACAGAAAAAAAGGAAGAAAGAAAGGAAAAAAATAATTAATTCGTACAAAAACAGGTGATCCGGGAGCATTCACGGATCACCTAATAAAAATGTTATATTAATTACATCTCACAAGTCTACCAAATACCATTAACCTGTATATTACTTCTTCACAAATTAGTGGCCCTCTTGAAGTGAACATGAAAAATAGTAAATTTTATTCGTAACGCTATGTGTTTGCTATATATTTATTCGCATTAGACTCTTAAGAAATCATATGGATATGATAATTCATCAGTAAGATTATTAAAGGATGAAGCAAGTGTTGTTTGTAAGCCATTGCTTTACATTTTTAATTTGTCCTTAGAAACTAGAATTTATCCTCAATCCTTAAAGATGGCCAAAGTAACACCAATATATTAAAAAGGACCGAAATCGGACCCCGAAAATTACCGATCTATCTCGGGTCTGCCAATAATTGGAAAGGTTTTAGAGAAAATTGTAAATGATAGACTGGTTGATCTTTTTTTAGTCCAATTATATTTTTTATAAACACCAGTATGGCTTTCGTAAAAGATATAGTACGAAATTGTCTTTAATTGATCTTGTAAATACACTAATGACATCACTTGATGAAGGAAAAATAACACTTGGTATTTTTATAGATTTTAAAAAGGCTTTTGGTACGATAAATCATGATATTCTTTTATGTAAACTGGCTCATTATGGTATTCGTGGAATTCCACTTCAATGGTTTGCTGATTATGATTCTGTCCAACAGATCTCAGCTGCTATCTTATAAAGGAATGGTCTCGACATTGAAGACTATAACTTGTGGTGTCCCGCAAGGGTCAGTTTTGGGGCCTACACTCCTTTTGATATTTATAAATGATTTGCCACGCTCTTCCTCTTTCTTTAAATTCAGATTGTTTGCTGACGATTCAAATATCTTTCATATACTTATGCTGCTCGCCAAAAAGAAATTGATGTGAATGAAGTAAATGAAAACCTGCATATAGTTCAAACATGGTGTAATGCCAATAAAATTACAATCAATTTAAAGAAAACAAATCATATGGTTATAAGAGGAAAACGCCAGTTAGTTGTGATGAGGGGTGCAATAAAACTATCTGACACAGACATTGATGAGGTGAGTGTTGCATCCTTCATCGGAACTCAGATTGAATGTCATCTTACTTGGAAACCTCACATTCAATTGGTAAATAAATGTGTTCGAAGGAAAGTAGGTGCATTGTATAAATTAAGACAGTATGTTCCGCAGCGCATTCTTGTACTTTTGTATAAATCTTTTATACAGCCACACATATTATATGGTATATTGAGGTGTAGATGGGACAGTACTTATAAATATCACTTAAATTGTGTACATATTTCTCAAAAAATGACTGAGAGCTATAACATTTTCGTCGTTACGAACACATTCAGAACCATTGTTCCAACGATTCAAACTTCTAGATGTTGTTAGGTTACATAAGTTCTCAGTTCTTACGATCTCTGCAATGGAACTATTCCGCACCCTCTGTATGACTATTGCCAAATTGTGCATCATAGTATTACTTACAGGACAAGAACTAATGAAAAAAAGAATGTTGTACTTACCAAATTTAGAACCACACAGGGACAATTTTCGATTTCTTACTTTGGAACACATTGCCACGAGAAATGGGTGAACAAAGCAAAAGATCTACATTTCGTAAATGCCTTGCAGATTTCCTACTCTAATAGATATTATACTGTATCAAGTATTATTAGTTTTCTATGTTAGAAAATGAATGATGTATAAATATTCACAGTCATTTCAACTAACCATGTAATAATTTTTCTTTTGTATTTAGCTTTTAGTATGAAGATCAAGGTGACCAATCTCGACTAGCACTTGTGCTATCTTTGGGTTTCCTTGTTAACAACAGCAACTTTGTAGAATTATGCTACATGTATCATATTTAACTCTCAAATATCATCATTTAATCATGTTATTGAAAAGGAGTAACAGATAGGTATATTTTTTCATATATGTATGCAGATACAATTGTATTATGATTCTTATATGTACATGTTCAAAATGTTGTTGCTAATAAAAACTTCAAACTTCAAACTTCAACTTCAAAAATAATTATGATAACCTAACGATGAGGTGGAAGGATTGTACGCGCTGAATTTTTGTCCAAATCACTTTTTTTTTTTTGGGGGGGGGGGGGAGATGGGGGGTGGGGCTTACCAATCACCTTTTTGTGCGTCTTTACTCATTACTTGTTCTATCAAAATCTTTTATCTCAGGAGCGCATAGCCAAGGCTCACGGAACCCAGTGTGGATTTTGTACCCCTGGTATGGTGATGTCCATGTACGCTCTTCTGAGAAACAATCCTCGGCCGACAATGGAAGAGGTTCAAGCAGCGCTTGAGGGAAACCTGTGTCGCTGCACGGGCTACCGACCCATCCTACAGGGATATAAGACATTTACAGAGGTACTAGATTAGTAATACAAGGGAGCTGCTTCGTCGGTTTGAGTTTTTTTTTTTTTTTTTTTTTTTTTTTGGGGGGGGGGGTGGTTTTTTGTTTTTGTTTTTTTGTTTTTGTTTTTTTACTACGTATTGATCAATGTAGATAGATTGTGATAATTGCTGAAGAAACTGTTCGAAGAAGAAAAAAAAAAAAAAACTACTCTGTCGGATATGTCATTGCCATTACAGTTTCACTTTAAACTTCAAAATAATGTCATAAGAAATTATACTGTTATCAGTTGTCTGTTAATGGCTTATAATTTAGGCCAGCGACGAATGCAAACATAATTTTACATAAAATACCCAAAGAGGAGTCACTTGACTGATATGTTGTCAGGCAATAAATATTTGAAGAGTCATCAAACTATGCAATCTACATGTATAATGATTATGTTTACTGATTAGGACTTCTGTTGCGGAGGAAAATGCCGAAGTGATCAGGATCTACAAAATGGAGGTAAAGGTGACAACCGTAATGACGAAGACACGGTGAGAAAGATTGAAGTATACAGAAGTCGGGAATATGAGATATCATGATGGCCAAAGTAGCGCAGCTTTATAAGTAATCTTTCATAATTATTTGATAGGTGATTTACTAGTATGATGATTATCTACATATTATAGAGCTGACCGACTTGGGATATGAAATAATGACAATAGTCTCGGAATAAACACGCTTGTTTATTTTAGATCAAAATTCGTTCAGTCTCGGTGTGCGGTGGCCTAGAGAGATTCACCTTCGCACCCCAAGCGTGTGAGTGGGTTTGTACGCAATTTATCTTTTTTTAAATCAACAAGGTTGATTTTAGCGTGTGTATATATATATATATATATATATATATATATATATATATATATATTACTTTGAGGCTGGAGGGGGTGGCTAAAAATGATGGGATATCGACTATGAACGAGAACACGGATGATACGAATGGATGATAACATCTGATGCATTCTCTTCCAGCTTGTCAACATTTTTAGATATACCTTTTTCCCCATGCAGCCTGCTGTCCTTTTCGACCCGAATGACCTAGCAAAGTATGACCCGACCCAAGATATCATTTTCCCGCCAGAGCTCATGGTAAGATAAGATTACCTGATATTAACAATGATAACCAGTTTGCTTGTTTTAATATTTACGGAATAATAGAAGAGGTTTTAACTTTGTCCCTCATTTACAAACACGAGCAACATTTGTGACGACAGCTTGAAATACAAAGTAGATTCTACACGATCATGTGTAAAATCCATCAGTATTTCTCCCCCGTTTGATTATCCATAGACCCAATATGCATGAAGAGGCACTGCTGTATTATCTGTCAAGTCAAGTTATAAACGCTTTAAAACATTGAAGCATTTGATAGATTCAAATTATCAATCGCTAAAGAGTCAGCACTGTTTTATACTGTCAGCATTTTTTTTTTCTTCATACACATCGATCAATGTCCATCGTAGTGCGTATCTGTTCTCCATAACATGATTAATTGTCAGGAACGTATTATTATTTGCTTTTATATAGGTGCACAAGTCGTTTTATCTCACACAGTCCTGATTCAATGATCCTGAAGGTTGTCTTCCCGAATTAGTTTATCTGAACTAGTATGTCCCCATATTGTGCAGCTTGCGTCAAGCGACATCCAGAAATCGCTCGTCTTTCGAGGAGAACGCGTGACGTGGTACAGACCAGTCAGCCTACAAGAGGTGCTGGAACTCAAAACAAAGTTCCCGGATGCCAGGCTGGTGGCGGGAAATACCGAGATCGGTAATTTATACACACAGCAGTCATACTCTGTACCACCTGAATATGTTTGCATTTGTACCTTGCATTGAGAAAACGACGACATTTTCATGGATTGATAATAGTGCATGATACAAGGACAAACAAATAAAAAAGAAAGAGAAGAAAGAAAGAAGGAAAAAACAGGCAAGGCACATGAAATTGGAGAACTGATAACCCACATCCAGGCAGTCAAGGATCATGTTATATAGAACGAGTTGTCGAATCCCGAAGATTCCAAAGATGTATGTGCAGACATGATGTCCTCACTGAAAACTGAAGGCCTAACTGCTTGTCATTCACCCTTCTCCCACTTTGTCCGGACTATCTTGCTGAACCGTCGAATTTCGTCCTGTATCAATTAACATCCTTTACCTCTGACATTTGTCATAAGTATTTTTTTCTTTTTTGGTTTATTTTTGTTATGCACACTCGTATCGTGATGTTGACAGTCATTTCATTTCTTTCATACCGGTGAAGGTATTGAAATGAAGTTTGGCAACCGAGTGTATCCCACGCTTGTCTCCATTTCACACGTACCGGACCTTACCTCGATGGAGGTCAACGATGACGGGGTCGTGATCGGGTCGTCTGTCACTCTCTCACGGCTGGAGCAATTCCTGAAGCCTATCATCCACAACCACCCAGGTGCAATAGTATAGGATAACACTGTTGTTCATTAACCAGTAGACTTCATAAACATGCGTATATCTTCCAAGATTTATGTTCAGATAAGAAATACGAGATTTCACTCATCAGTTGACTTAGTCAGGCGGTGCAGTTTGATTTCAGAAAATGAGTTCCGTTCTATAATACTCATTAGGCGCGGTCAGACTGGCAAAAGATCGAGAATTTTAAGATCGCGATCTTTAAGATCTCGAAGTTTTGCCAGTGTGACCGCAAACTTCCCGCGAAACTTCCCGCAAAACTTCTCGCGAAACTTCCCACATGAACTAGGGATTTTTCCCCCACCCCCTCCAAACTTCTCGATCTTTTGCCAGTGTGACCGCGAGAAACTGAAACTTCGCGATCTTTGTCACGTGACCAGTCCACTATGCTTGCGGAAAGTGTCTCCGAAGCGCGAGGCCATTGTCATGTACAGGCGTGGATTGTTACGTCACAATCGCTATCCATCAGTAGGAGCGCTCTTTCTTCTTTCTTGCGCGCGCGTACCGATGACCCAAACTTCTCGACCCAAAAATCGAGAAGTTTGGCTGCCAGTGTCACCGCACGACAGAACATTAAACTTCTCGATATTTTGCCAGTCTGACCGCGCCTTCTAGTTTCCTATATGGTTATCTTGATAAGAGTTCCACGCCTTAACAGAATTAGGTGAGGCAATGGATTTACATAATCAAAGGCTCCGTCACAAAGGTAGGATATTAGAATCTCCCCAAGGTATGCCAAGCGCTCCATTCTTGTTATAAAATTTTGTGTACAAACATTTTTGCTTTGGATATTTTTTCTTTAAGGTTAGGGAAACGCAATGCAGCAATGATACAAGATTTGTTTATATGTATGGAGATACAATCTAATGTTAGGAGTCTGATGAGCGCATTGATCTGATTATGAGAAATGCTGTGTATGATTGTCTTATTTTGTTGTGAATTCAGTTGTCACTCTCTTTGCGTCAATATCACTTTGATGAGGAATGCTGTTCTCCCACATATCTTCATTGCCGTCGAATTTTACCTCGTAGATTTTCGATGCCACTCATTTTTTCTCCTATTGAAGGAAGACATAAATATCCAGTTCCTAGCCTAATTGTTATCATGTTTGTTGCCGATCCTAATAGTGCAATGTTATAGTAAGGGGGAAAAGGTCTGAATAATATTTCCGTTTTCTAATAAACGACTGCCAATCACAACTCTATTCTCAGGGCACAAGACTAGAGTGTTCTCTGCTATTGTGGAGATGCTTCGGTGGTTTGCTGGTTCGCAGATTAGGAACATGGCGGTAAGCGTGGTATCATTATTTGTTTCCATCATTAAGTAAGCTGATGAGTCTTTATTATAAGCGTGGCATCATATAAGACGCCGTTTAATCTAAGGGCGCGTGTATGCTTTCATGTAAGTTATGCGCAATTCTACGTTAAATTTACTATAATTGAAATTACGAGATATGTTGATAATGTGCACAGTTCCATTAACTATGTCAGTGCCATAACACTAACCGCATAACATTATAATGTGTGTGTGGAGGTGGGGGGGGGGGGGTCAGGATTTATGATAAATGATTATTGGACAGCAACCCCCAGGACAATAATTACCCTCTGGATAACTGTCCCCTCCCGTCAACTACTAGTACCTCCTAAGGACAATTACCCTCAAGACAACTAGGCCTAAAACCCTCGGTACCAATACAGAAAGAAAAGGAAGGCCTACGTATACGAATGTATTATAGAAATATGGAGGTAAAAGTGAATGGAAAAATAAAGGAAAAATGAAGAAACGGTATGGGAATAAAGGAAAATGATGAAAACAAGAAGCGATATGTCTTCTGAATAGTGTCTTCTAACCTGGGTTTTATTTGCAAGAGGTATACATTGACTAAAAATTCTGGTCTAATTTACTTAGCAAAGTATGCTAGTCAATTTGTTTGAACATAACTATTTATGTATAAATAACTATTAATAAACCCACAACATTCCGTGTGTTTCATCGTCTCATTTTGAAAGGCTGTCGGAGGAAATATCGTGACTGGAAGTCCAATCTCAGACCTGAACCCCATCTTTCTGGCAGCAAAATGTAAACTGGAGCTGGTGTCACAGTCGAGAGGTATGTGTAACTTTATTATCCATTGGTGATACATTTTAGTGGCAGTGCCAATAGTGTGAGATCGTTTGTAATGTGCGTCGATTTTACTGATACACCTGTACCATTCGATGTTGGTTGGCTTCCACGTTTTCGTCTTCAACTAAGAGAGCTTAATGGGATTTATATTGAGGTATTCGTGGGGTTTTTTTTCGCATTATTGTTTGCAACATCCTTGTTGCACAAGGAACTACTGGTACATTGCCAAAGAGACAGCATGATTGCATGAAAGAAAGCATTGATAGACGCTCACAAAGCAAAGATTTGATGCACAGAAATAAATCCAATCACAGTATGTCATATCGGGGCAAACGGCGTAACGTATACGCCATAATCTGGAGGTCCGGCAAAGGACACATGCTGATTCGCATTGCACACAATGATTAAGTTGAAGGATGGGGAGATGTATAGAAAACAAACTAAAGAGAAAGTAAGAAACATATAAATCTTGCTTCAACTGGAAAATAAAACAATATCCTCTGTATAGCGCAATGAGATATGAGATTGCATAATAAAAAAAAAAATAAAGAAGAGAAGTTGGGGTAGACTGAGAGGGGATGGGTGAGAGGGAAGAGATTATTAATGAGGGAAGAGAGAGAGGGAGAAGAAAATGGGAATGGAGGATAATGAAGGTGGGAGGAATAAAGTGAGGACGGGTTTGGAGTGGAAAGAGGAGTCAAAGAAAGATAGAGTGGGAGGGTGTTGATAGATTTATATGGAATGGAGAGAGAAAGGGAGGGGTTGATGGAGTGTGGAAATGAGGAAAAGAAGGGGGCAAATTATACAGAGAAAGGATGAGAAATATAAGGGAAGGGAAAATATCTGTCAGTATAGCGTCAGGAGAGAAAGACAAAAAGGAAGTGTATTTCCCAATGCTGCAAAGTCAATCATTTAATCAATCATTCTGTTTATAGATTATGAAGTCGCTAATGTCAAGGTGAATTCTCTTTGATATTTAATGAGGTTCTCGCTATGTGACGATGGACGAGAATTTCTTCACTGGTTACCGCCAAAACATCTTGATGTCGGACGAGATTCTCCGAGCAATAACCATCCCATACACCCGTCAGGTTAGCATTTATCCACAACTTATCCATATACAGAGCTGCCAAGTAGTATTCTTACCGTATTTAGTATGGTTGTACTCATCAAATTAAAATGATTTATGTCTATGCGTTCTTTTTTGATATGATGCTTTGTGTGTGCATTTATCCCATTTATTTACCAAAATAAAATGTCTGTATTCAAAAGTGATATTATTGTAATGCGCATCAGTACCTGCATGCGTCACGATAATGATGAATCAACTTTTGCTGCAACGCTGACAAGACTGCTTGAGTGGTTCAGAGACATCTTTCAGTTTCTTCCAATTTACTAGCAAATGTAATTATGTAAGTACATTTCAGAGAAATCGAAAAGCTTGATACCGCCAAAATAATGACAAACCAATTTTAAAGATATGAGATATGATGCATTTCACTTGCAATGATATCTGATGTTGAAGAAGATATGTCCACAGAACTCTATAGTTACGATCATTTAATATACCCCGAGTGATCTCGTAACAACTTCAACATCTGGGGAGATGAACACACCACCATCGTATGAATTGCGCGCCATATTAAAGGTTTTCGATTCATTGGGTATGGAAAGTAGCATGGCCATTCACGTCCCTACATTCAATGAAGGAATATTTTTATCCTGTTTGAACACACAGAACGAATATTTCTTCGCCTTCAAACAATCACCACGCCGTGAAGACGACATCGCGATCGTCAATGCCGGGATGAGAGTTGTCTTAGGAGGAGGTGACACCGCGGTCGTTGACGATATCAGTCTAGCGTTTGGTGGCATGGCCGCCACCACGGTGATGGCCTCAAAGACAATGGCATTGATGAAAGGGAGGTAAGGAATCGTTTTCTGGAACACACGACAGGAACGTGCGCACACGAATTGCATTCAGAAAGACAAATTTTCATTCCGTCTTAAAATAGCAAACTTGCTAAAGTCAATAACTCAGCAGAAGGGTAATTTACAAAACACGAAACTATAACTGCGTTGGCCCCCATCCCTACGCTGATGTTACAAGCGTGTCTAGGTTGACCTCCTTCTTTTTTCCTTATTCATTCTAAATATGAACAGAAGAATGGATAAAGTATTAACTTTAAACGTCAAAGCTCATTAAAAAGGAATATGTAACGAAGATTTTCTTTTTGAACTTTTTAAACTTTGAAACTTCGGTTCAGCGAAATGATGCAAAGTTGAATGATGTTTTCTCTCAACATTCAATACACGCAGATCATGGGACAACAGCATGCTAGAAGCCGCTCTGTCTTCACTGGAGAACGATCTACCACTCCCTGCCGGAGCGCCCGGGGGTATGGAGACGTACAGAAAGTCTCTCACCCTGAGCTTCTTCTTTAAGTTCTATCTCATGGTCTTGGACCAGCTTGGTACTGATCAGGTTAGTACAAGAACTTGTTGTTCTTTGCTTAAGCCCTTGTACAACGGTTTAAACATGTCTTGGTAAAGACGAGAGAAAGAGTGAAATAATGTTATGTCCACTTGAGAAAGTTGGAAGCTACGCAGTTAATATTGTGACTCACGTTTCATAATTACCAAAACATTTTTTTGTGTGTGTGTGTGTGTGTGTTGTTGTTGTTGTTGTTGTGTTTGTTTGTTTGTTGTTGTTGTTGTTGTTGTTTTTTTTTTGGGGGGGGGGGTGAGGGTGAAACCAAAATGACCTAAATCAGCATGAGCAGTGGTCTAGTGTCAACCAGTGAACAATGAATTTCCGTATTTAACAGGAAAAAATTGCAGTTCAATTTTGTTCTTTAATGATGGTAGCGTTGGCCTCTCTCTCGTTCGTCTCGTAAGCCCATTCTTTGAAATGAATTAAAAGAAAGTATTCGGGGATTTCAGTTTTTAGTGTTCATTCAATTTTCTTTTTTTAAAGTGATGACAAGGTAGTGATGTCTTGTAATACCTGTAAAATGCCCAATACGCTATGTATGACAAGTAAAACATTTTGATCAGATAGACGTTTCGATAGTGATCTAAAAATTCGTTTCATTGATTAATAATTATCTAAACTGGTAGTTTGCTCATTTCATGAGATGTATGTATTATACATCTTTCTTCTTAGAATGTAATAACAACCTATTATATCCACCTGTTCACACTCCGTTAGTTTCGATCATTGAAATCCGGTGTGTATACAATAATTGTTCTTACCGCATCCTACGTTGAGCAAAACTCGGCAAGGTTTGTCCGGAGGTCAGGAATATCCTTTGTTCATGGAGGTATTCGTAAAATCTGAACCTGTTTGTAAACAGACCTGTATCAATTTAATCTTTCTATCAGCCTGCTCAGAATACGTCTGTGTCATCTCGGGAGCGAAGCGCGATTTCTCCCTACCAGGCCCTGCCAGTCAACGCTGCCCAGGTTTTCGAGGTAAGCACTATATTTCCATCAATTTCCTGCAATCTACATCATATTGGGTAAAATGAATCCTTGAGATAAAAATTGTAGTAAATGAAAGCGAATTAAAACCAAACTAACAACATTCACGTAATCGAATAACCGTACAGCTCACCGCGAAGGAGCGGAAAGCTGCCCTTCGACATTAATGGCCACATTACGCAGTACTCTGTAGGATAAACTCCCTGACAACCTGACTGATTGCTTTGACCAACACACACACCGGTCGACTGTATGCAGCAGAATTTTTTTTTTTTCAGTCACATAAAATATAGAGTAAAAATACAGTACAAAACTATATAGTTTAGACACCTCTTAATGCACATATTTTATATTTCATATTGATGGATCATACTGAGACACTAAAGGGCATGTACCACTAACACCATCAAAGCAGGAATGCAATATGTTGATCGCCGAAGCAGCTATGTCAAGAGTCCTTCATGGACAATGATCACCATGGTAACAATGATGACAATAATACTCATAATAATAGTAATAAATTATCCTTGGAATTGATAAAGGTAATTATATACTCTAGTTGGCTTGGACTGGCGAACTGCAAAATGTGGCATCATTCTTTCTTCATCTCTATCTCTCTTCTGTTTTGTTAACCTTTAAATGCAGAAACCTGCTCCTGGACAGCCGAGCCGGGATCCTGTCGGCCGACCAGTTGTACACAAGGCCGCTCTGCAGCACGCCACGGGAGAAGCGGTTTACGTAGATGACATCCCGGATGTATGGGGTTAGCAGAGATAATTTATTTCTTTTCAGTTATAATTTGCTGCCTTCATTTACATCCGCTGTCAATTTGACCTGTCAATGAGCGAGAGTAGGAATATCAATCATTGTAAAAAATAAAACATTAACAACAAAAACAAAGCATATTATGAGCTTAATGTGAACACTAATTCAATCCTCTAATTACCTCTATCTCTAAGATCGCATTGTTGCTGTACACGATTGTCTTACCCTCTGGTGTACAATGGTATCTAATGAAGATGCTTATAGTGCCGCTATTAATGCATCATGTAATGATACAAAATGCGATGATGGTGATTTACAATGTATTGTAATATTATTTATGAAAATGAAGCACTTGACAAGTATCATCTTCTTCCAAGTTCCTAGAATTCCAACTTACAAGTCTAAGAACATGATTACCAGTACCGTCTTCATCTAATATTCTTGTAGTACATTCCGTCATACTTCTAAACAGAGATATCGTAGGTCCTGTTTGTTTCTTCTGTTTGTGACTTGATTTGACCCCCGTAGAGTAATGTAGCAGGATTTCTCGCTCATCCACCCCATGAGAGTTCCTTCAGTCAATGTGATCACTCCTCCTCCATCTACCCCTTTGATTGCCACAGATAGCACTAATTTGGTCGACGATGACTATAGATCACAAAATTACAACAGCTTTTACCTTATCCTTTTGTACAACAGGTCAGCTCTACATGTCATTTGTCTACAGTCGGCGAGCACATGCGAAAATCATGTGAGTTTTATTTTACACGGCATGACTCCTGTAATCATGTATGAGAGGTTACAAAGTATAAATATATATGTGTGTGTATGTGTGTGTGTGTGTGTGTGTATATATATATATATATATATATATATGTGTGTGTGTGTGTGTGTGTGTGTGTGTGTTTGTGTGTGTATGCACGATATATGTAGATTAACAATAACATGTAACGCTGCGTACATGTAGACCTGAACAGTGAGAATGGAGGCTTCTCATATTGATTGACTGATTTTGGACAATGTAATAAACAATACTGACCTAAAGAAGAATAAATTTACATTTTTCTTCAGCTCTCTGGATCCGTCAGAAGCATTGTCCCTAGAGGGCGTTCACGAGTTCGTGTCGGCAAGCGATGTTCCCGCCAGCAACATGGTCGGTGCTCTCTTCCCTGAAGAAGAGTTATTTGCGTCAGAAGAGGTAACTAGGATATGGCATTTGGTACCACAACACCAAAAGACTTTGGAGTCTCTTTTCTGTGAGATACCCCATACCCTTGTCTATGACTACAAAGAGTGTCAAATGAGCATCAAAGTTGTTGAATATGTAGCTGTATGAGGCACCATATGCACATGTTTTGTTTAGC
This sequence comes from Diadema setosum, assembly GCA_033980235.1. Classification (NCBI taxonomy): domain Eukaryota; kingdom Metazoa; phylum Echinodermata; class Echinoidea; order Diadematoida; family Diadematidae; genus Diadema; species Diadema setosum. The sequence goes on along the minus strand of CM067059.1, from coordinate 36,071,166 downwards.
CCTGAATATTTTCCCTCTTTTTCTCACTTAATTCAAGTCTACTGGGATTCATCTATCTAGTCTTATTCTGGGATATTATACTATAGATGATGCAGCATACAAGCATAAGGCAGAAGTACTAAATCGAATAATCGATTTTAATTGATTTGTTGTTGTCATTCTCGTAGGTATTCCATGTTGGACAGCCAATTGGAGCCATCTTAGCAGAATCGCAAGCCCTAGCACGACGAGCCGCTAGCCTCGTGAAAATTGAATACGAAGATCTGGACTCCATTATTACGATCGAGGTGAGGATTACTCATAAGTCTTCCGGGCATGTAGTTAGAGTGAAGTTTCCAACCCCTCTCCTGCCAAACTTATATGCAATTTCAAAGAGTTGTACTTTTTTTTCCACTCGGAATTAATCAATCAACAGGTTTGGCTATTGGATATGGATGATTATTGGTATACCGTTATGATAATCTTTCAGGTAATCATACGAACATTTGGGAACAAGAGACATTATTGCCACTGTGTTAACGTGAAGTCACTTTACTCTCATATTTTTTTCCGTTTTGTGCATAAAAATATTACCCGTTCGTACAATGTGTGTATAAATTTGTTTGTGTGTTAGTTTTTCTAATGACATACGTTTGATTCCGTGCTTTGCAAGAAACTTGCCAAGCGGAATAGAAAAATGAAAAATTGATAAAGTCACTCAAACTGGTATCAGGAGCCCCTTTTTCTCGAGTTTCGTGAAACGTGGTTTTATTGTAGGAAGCAATCGAAAAGGAGTCGTTCATGGGAGAACCGATTATCGTAGAGCAAGGTGACCCTGGGGAGTCTCTCAAAACCTGTGATCACGTGATCGAAGGTGAGGTGAAGGTTGGAGGTGAAGAACATTTCTATCTCGAGACGCAGTGTGCCTTTGTCATTCCGAAAGGAGAAGACAAAGAATTAGAAGTGTTTTCCTCATCCCAAGATCCCACCAGTGTTCAGGTGAGTGGAATACTGTACAATATAAGTACAAATTTCAGTTAGACACGCTAACAACAAACACTCAAACAAGATTACGACCATAGATTGTCAATGTCATTTAAGAAGAGAATAAAACATTTTTTCAAGATACCATGTTTGTTTGTGCACGTGTATTTTCAAGTATTTTCTGTCAGTCAGTGCAATTTCTTCGTGCTTCTTCAGAATGTTATGATAGAGCCCACTCCTCCTTTACCCGTTAGAAGGAAATTTCTGACTTTTGTTTCTGCAAATTGTCTTCCGATTAAACTGCAGTGATCGTTGTACAGACATGACATACCTGCCACTGTCTACAGACATGGTAACTTAATTCTAGTTAACAAGAGTTAGTCCTTATCCCCCCCCCCCCACCAATCTCCATCCTCTCTCCTTTTTTTTCCTCCCCCCCCCCCCCCCGCCTTTCTCCCTCCCTCTTATTTCGCGTTTCTAATATTCTAGAGGATGATGTCCAGTGTACTTGGCATTCCGGCAAATCGGATCACGTGCCGAGTGAAGCGTTTGGGCGGCGGGTTCGGAGGGAAAGAACTGAGGTCATCTCCCTTAGCTGCCGCATGTGCGGTAGCAGCAAACAAGTAAGATCATCTTTCCAGAGCTATTGCTGCTGCTGATGAGGATGATGATGATGTTCTTGTTGTTGGTGGTGGGAATTATGATGGTAATGGTGATGGTAAAAAAAAAGTGTTAATAGTCACGGGGAAACAGATAGAGGAGAAGGAATTTATGTTGGCAGCAAGAATATCCATCCTTTTTTGTACCTACTTTGTATTATTGTAACAAATGATTCCCAGTGCCAACAAATGATCTTGTTAATTCATTTGTAATATAAAAACAGGAATTTGGGTTTCACTCACAGTGTTTATGACATTACTTCAAGGAAATTATTCTGAATACCATGCAGGGTGGGACGACCAGTGCGATTTATGATGGACCGTGACGAAGATATGCAATCTACCGGAGGACGTCACCCTTTTCTAGGGCGCTATAAGGTTGGATTCACCACAGAAGGCCGGCTGCAGGCCTTTGATGTCAAGTTGTTCTCAAACGGCGGCTTCAGTTTCGACGTGTCACCGATTGTACGTATTCATTGTATGCATATATATATATATATATATATATATATATTATATATATATTATAAATATAATTATAGCGTATATAGTGTATGTGGGAAACGAGTAAATAACTTGTATTATGGTATATCATGGAATTAAGTCTATGAGTATGTTCTTTTGATATTATTATTTTGATAGATCCAGATGAAGGCAGTATCAATAGGTCGAAAGCTTGAATGAAGGGAGCACAAGTTTAGAGTAACGTCCGGCTCACACCTCATTTTTTTTTTTAATCATACATACGTATACATACATACATATACACTGTTATACCTACGCTCATAATGGGTATATACGTATGAATGGACGCACGAATGATGAAATGTGCATTTAAATCGAGTCCTTATGAACTCGAGGGAGAAAAGTATAACATAGTGTAGCCTACGTTTGGAAATGAATTGTCAGTTTTGGTATAAACTACTGTTGTCCGTGGACAGTCCGTGGACACTCGAAGGGAAAAGTATTGCGTGCAATCATGTGAAGTTCCTGGAGGAAGCAAAAAAAAAAAACAAACAAACAAAAAACAAACAAGCAAACAAACAAACAAACAAACCGGTTACAGTTCGTTATTCCGAAGGTTTGTTAATCCGAAAAAGAAAGAAAGAAACAAACAAACCAAAAAAAAAAAAGAAGAAGAAAAAAAAAAAAAAAACACCTTCGTTATTCTGAAGGTTTGTTCATTCGAAATCGAAAAAAGGTTTCGTAATTTCGAAGATTCGTTTCGGTAAGCACTTTTTTCTTTTCATTTTCGGATTGACGAATACCTTTCGGAATAACGATCCGTATTTCGTTTTCGGACTATCGAATCCGTAGAATAACGAAACTTTTGAATAACGACATAAGATCAACGAACCCTAAGGACATCTAGGTTTACGGAATTTGTATGTTCCAGAAAAACGAACCTTCGGAATAACGAACGTCACCTAAAAATCAATGCGGTTTTCTCTTCATATTAAGGTGATGAGTGTAGCCACGAAATATTTCGACAACTGTTACCGGATGCCCGTATTCCACATTGAGGGGCGTGTGTGTCGAACCAATATCTCGTCCAACACCGCCTTTCGAGGCTTTGGGGCACCGCAGGGGATGATAATCATGGAGTCGATCATGACCAAGGTGGCCATCGAATGTGGAATATCGCAGGAAAAAGTACGTTTGCGGATTCTATTATGATTGCAGAGCCGAATTTGATAGTTTGTTCGGTCACATTACCCTGTATTTTTGTTGTTCTTGTTATTATTGCTCAATCCCTGCAATATGTTTCTTAATTTGAAAAACTGTAAGCCCTGAAGGCTATCATTTGTATATTTTTTTTTCTCACAAATATCACAAGAATCATACAATATTTTCACAAATGATTCACAATTATTATTATATCAACGAGATTTTTTATTTGCGATGTCCCTTCAGGGCTTCCATACGTATGTCATAACTGTGTCAAATTAATCTGCATACATGTCAAATTCTATCATCAATCATTAGAGCCTACAACTCAAGAATGGCTGGGTTTATTTGCCCTCCGTATTGTACCCAGTGTAGATCTTCGTCATACAGTCGTAAACATGAGATTACTATGCTTACGAGTGTATTGAAAAGATAATTCTAACATAGTCTGCGTGGTAATATCATAATGCAGTAGTATCTTTATTCATTGTATGCCCGTATTGTACTTTGGCTTGGTGACAAAAGGCGACATTGATAACATCGTTATATTAATCTTTGCAAAGCGACGAACGAATTAATATTAAGCCGAGTTTATCTAATGTCGTGAGAGATTGTGTGTCATTTCATAAGGTTGAGAGATTCTTTGTTTGATGTATTTTAGAGATTTCTTGTACAACCATCGCGATTGACAATCGTGATCTCTTATGTCTAACTTTTATGTATGCATTGCGCTGAAAAATGATTTCGGACATATCACGGTAATTGTCACCTATTCCCCTTGTTATTATTATTATTATTATTATTATTATTATTATTATTATCATTATTATTATTATTATCATCATCATCATTATTCTATTGATATTGATCTTTATTGTTAATATTATCATATTAATTTCATCATTAGGTACGCGAGTTGAATTTCTACAAAGATGGCGATATCGCCATGATGAACCAGAAGATCGAGAACTGCAATATCGAGCGATGCTGGGAACAATGTCTTGAGAAGAGCAATTTTTACACCAGGAGGAGAAATGTCGATATTTTCAATAGGTGACATTAACTGATATACGTATATATCCATTATTGCGTGTTGCCCAACCAAACATATTGTAGGGACTTATTTTGAACCATTTATTATCAGTGTTTCCCCCTTCTGTTATAACATGTACCACCCCTCTACTCACCAATACATCAACCCACACTATATACATATTCACATCCACATGCATCCACGCACCCCACCTATCACAGACACACCACATATCACATGACATTTTCCCGCTCGTTTCACTTCACATCCATTGGTCCCTGTAATACTGAAAACATGCCAAAATCACCCAAGCCTACACATCATTTACATATTATGAATATTTAGCTGTAACCTTTGTTTCCTTATTTGCATGTTTTGTTATGTTGATTCTGTATATGAATATTCATGTTACAACCTGGATTTTCATGTGAACTCATGCTAAATTACGAAGAATAAACTGGCTACAAGTCAGTTAGCCAGGGGACTCCTTCCAGGTACCACGTGTGTGCTGCTCTAGTCTGCTGTTGGTGTACGTGTGTTGAGTGCTAGAGAGCTGAGAGAACCCGAGCCTTACAACTGGTGGCAGCGGTGTGTTTTTCTAGCGCTCTTTTCCCCAGAGAAACAGGCAGCGTTGACCATCAGCCACTAATAGCCAAATTTGAGGCTATATTTTCACCCTTCTTCGATTTTTGGCATTTTACCGTGCTTCATGTGAATTTTGCTCAGCTTTGAAGGATTTTCATCGCACTTTGTTGGATGCAGTTCAGCACACCTATACTGAATTTATACTCCATCCTGCTGTGATTGAAATTCGCCCTTCATCGTGAATTACTTCACTTTTGCCAGGAGTTGGCAGAATTTTGAGCAAAGTGGTGATATTTTGGAAGTGTGTTTTCACTGTGAATTCTGGAAGGATCAATTCTACTCTGCTTGGAGTTCGCATGACTGTGTCTACACCGTGACTCTGTATATACCTGAAGGCAAGTACCTCATCACTGCAACACATTGTGAGGATAGACACAAGAGTGAATTTTGATAGAGGTGAGCCATTCAGAGTTGTTTCCCCCCTGGAATTTTAACCCTTTGTGTGCATGAGTTGGAAGACTGTACTACATTTTCTCTGCTGTATGAATGCTGGTTTCCCGCTTCTTGTTGCACTCTCCTAATACTTACCTTCTGGTACGAGACTTGTGATGAGGTTGAGTGGACATCCTTAAGTGCAGTAAGACTGAAAGCATTGGATACAGTACAGCTATTTTTGGTCTCCCTACTTCATTTGGCACACTTTTGATATGAGTACATTCAAACTTGATCTCCCGGAAGTCTTCACGGGAGAAGATGGAAAGAACTTTGGGCAATGGGTACGTAGACTTGAAGTCGCAGCTGAAGTCCTCCCCCAGTCAGAGAACAAGCTTCATCTCCTGCTCCCAACTAGATTGGCAGGTGCAGCGTTCACTGTGTGGGAAAGTATCCCGAGCTCAGATCAGAAAGACTACAACCTAGTAAAGAAGAAATTGGCAGCAGTCTTTGGGAATACCAACTACCTCACAACATTCAAATCATGCATTGATGCACGCAAGAGACGGGGAAATGAATCCCTTGAAGTGTTTGCAGCCGCAATTACCACACTGGTAGAGGAAGCATTTCCAAATTATGATGCTGCAGGCAAAGAGGGCGAGAAGTTCAGACGATTTGTGGCAGGTATTGACAAGGCACTCCAAATTAAAATCCATGAAATGGGAGCGACAACATTTGAAAACGCACTTGACATCGCTGTACGGGTGGAAAGAGCAAGTAACATTGGCAAGACAGCAGTGCAGCCAGACCAAGTAGTCGCATCCACATCTGAGAAAGAGGATCACATGTTGCTAAAGCTTGAGAGAGTTTTACAGCGTTTGGATGAAGTTGAACTCAAGCTGGAAACACTGCAACTGAAATCCAGCCTTCATCGTTCTGGAAGTCCTCACCAGCAACCAACCATGCCACACACTTTTGAACGACATTCCAGACCGAGACACAGATATCCCAATGACCAGTGGTACCAGTCAGCTCGGTCATCCAGCCCACAACGATCACCCGGCCCAGGACAAGTACATCAAGGTCATTTCAGGTCACCAACCTCGCAATACCACTCACACCATCATCGTTATCGGTCTCCAAGTCCCCCTCCACCTCACCACAGACGCCGAGATTTCAACGAACATTGGAGTCCACAACCCAGGTCAAGCCCATCTAGACACAGATCTGATGGGAACAGAAGATCATCTAGCCCCGACAGATACCAATCACAGAGTTCATACTGGGAACATTACTCCAGGGCACCACACTGGCAGTCATCACAGGGTGATAGACATCGGCAAGACAGAACAGAGCCTCGGTATCCTCGCATGAACCACAGTCCTTCACGAAGAGTGCACTTCGATGACCAGGGAAACGATTGGTAGTTGGTGATGAGGGTCAGTCATCAACTACGTCAACACGAGTACAGAACAAACAGACCCAAACCCAAAATCCAGCATGCCAGCCATCCGCTATGTCTGTAGATGACACACGAGGCAGACGTCATCCTGCATCTCCTCCTCCGTACATCCCAGCGATTGTGGATAACACATACATTTTGGCTTTTCTTGATACTGGTGCCCATATATCACTGATAAGTTCAGACTTCTACTACTCAATTCCAGAGAGACAACGAAGTCCATTGCAGAAGGCCGCAACCTCAGTTTCATCAGTCACAGGCGAAGCCATCGACACCATTGGCATAATTTCACCGACAGTACATCTTGGAAACAGAGCCATCAAACATCTGTTCTTTATTGCAAGGAACATTACTCACCCCTGCATTCTTGGATGGGATTTCATGTCAAAACATGGTGCCTGCATATCCACCCTTACCTCAACATTCTCCATGCCAGATGTGAGTATTCCACTCGTCGATCGCCATCAACACCAAACCCCATTGACGTGCAATGTTTCGCTTATCGGGAAGGCAGTCCTCCCTGGAATGAGTGAGACTCATGTTCATGGCCGATTGGTACCATCACAGCCTGACATCATCCCAGGAGACTACGATGGAATCTTTGAGCCCTCCATCCATGAGCATCTTTCCATAGCAGGCGCACGGTCCTTATCTCGACCACAAGACGGTGTCATCCTGATCAGAGTGATAAACCCAACACCAGATGTGGTAGAGATACCAGTTAAGACCAACCTTGGGCAATTCCATTCGATCACAGGAGAGGAAGGAGAGGAGTACGAAGTCGTAAATGATGTAGTTGCAGTCACACAACCGAACTCTACTTTCCAAGCTTCATCTATGCTCACCAAATCAGACCTGACTAAGGCGGAATACGAAAAGGCTGAATGTCTACTTAACTCATGCTCAGACGTTTTCAGCACCTCGGCAGATGATATTGGACAGACAGACTTGACATACCACACTATCACAACCTCAACCACCAACCCAGTGCGGCAAAGAGCATACCGAACTTCACCCACCATGAGACTTGAAATTCAACGTCAAGTTGATGATCTGCTCAGACGAGGCATAATCGAGGAAAGTTTCAGCCCATGGGCAAGCCCCATCGTGATGGTGAAGAAAAAGGACAACACCTTCAGATTTTGTGTGGACTACAGAGCACTGAATGCAGTCACTGTGCGAGATTCCCATCCAATCCCGCGCCAAGACGACTCTATCGATGCCTTGTCCTCATCGTCCTACTTCAGCGTCATCGACCTCTCATCTGGATACTGGCAGGTCCAACTACACCCTGACATTAAGGAAAAGACAGCTTTCACCACGGGCACTGGCTTATATCACTTCAACGTAATGCCTTTCGGACTTGTAAATGCACCAATGACCTTTCAACGCCTGATGGAACGTGTCCTCCATGGATTACATTGGTCTACATGCTTGGTGTATCTGGATGATTGTATCATTCTTGGCAGAAACTTTGAGGAACATCTTGTGAACCTCCGCGAAGTTCTCCAACGGTTCAGAGAGGCAGGACTCAAGCTAAAACCGGCAAAGTGTCAGCTCTTCAAAAAGGAAGTGACATACCTGGGTCATGTGATCAGCCAGACAGGAGTTCTACCCGATCCAGCTAACACCAAGAAAGTGTCAACATGGCCTCGACCAACAAATCCGACTCAAGTAAGATCATTCCTTGGACTTGCATCATTCTATCGTAGATTCATCTCTGGTTTTGCTCAGGTGTCATCCCCTCTCACAGATCTCACCCACAAAGGAAGGCAGTTCATCTGGACAGATGAGTGTGAAGATGCCTTTAACCACCTGAAACTGGCCCTCACAAGTCCACCACTTCTTCCATACCCCGACTTTGGCGAAAAGTTCATTTTAGCCACCGATGCTTCCCAAGACGCAGTCGGAGCCGTCCTTTCTCAGATGCAGGAGGGAAAGGATCGAGTAGTTGCCTACTACAGCCAGAAGCTGACAGAGACACAACGAAAATGGTCTACCTATGACAGGGAACTCTGGGCAATTGTGTCAGCAATTCGTCATTTCAGACATTACCTCAGAGGCCAGGACTTTACCATCATCACAGACCATCGACCCCTCTTGAGCTACAACAAGGTCCCAATCCAGGACGACTCATCTGGGCGCAGAGCGAGATGGATAGTTGAGCTGAATGCCTACAAGTTCACCATTACACATCAGAAAGGCACTGCACATCAAAATGCAGATGCCATGTCACGCCTACCAGAGCACTCTCCACAGGCCATCAGTATGGTAAACACACGGTCCTCCACACGAAAGTCATCTACACATCCGCCAGACCAACACGAGACTCAACCCCAGGCAAGTCAAATGACATCCAGTACAGGGCCAGAGAACTTCATCCTCGACAACCACTATGCTGACTTGAAATACCAACAACAACATGACCGGGATATTCAGAGAATAATCATGTACATCAATGAAGGACATCATCCAACGGTGAGAGAAGTTCGTCGACAGACCCCTCGTTTACGGCGTCTCATGTGGCAATTTCCACGTCTCGTCTTAGAGAATGACATCTTGTATCGAAGACGGCAAAACAATTCAGGGTCAACTACACTACAGGCAGTCATACCAGAGCCTCTAGTCCCTCAAGTCTTGGAAGAGATCCATGGCAATCCATCCTCAGGACACTTTGGCACCCAACGCACGCTACATCGGGCAGAATCAACATGCTACTGGCCATTCATGCACAGAGACATAAGCAACCACTGCAAAGCATGCATCGCCTGCGAGTCAATCCGACAACCAAATCCCAAACACAAAGCCCCACTCCAGAACATCAAGACTGATCATCCCCTTCAGATGGTCTTTGCCGACATTGCCGAACTCCCAACTTCACGAAATGGTTACCGCTACATACTGGTTGTTGTCGACCACTTCAGCAAGTACACCAACATCTACCCCATGCGAGACCAAACAGCCCAGACAGTAGCCAAAATCCTGTTTGAAGAGTATGTCAAAGAGCATGGAGTTCCTGAATCTCTTCACACAGACCAAGGAAGGCAGTTTGAAGCCAGAGTAGTTCAGGATCTCTGCCAAAAGCTTGGTATTCGGAAGTCACGGTCCTCACCATATCACCCCCAAGGAGCTGGCATTGTTGAAAGAGCGAACCGAGTGATAAAAGATCAACTTGCAAAGTACATAGCAGGCCAAGGAGGAGACTGGGACAAGCACATACATCAACTCCAACTAGCATACAACACCAGTGTCCATGCCAGTACTGGTTTAACGCCATACTTCATCATGCACGGGCGTGAAGCAAGAACCCCAGCCACTACCACATGCCCAGTTATGACTCAACCATACGATTCACAGCACGAGTATGTCACCGACATATGTTCGCGACTGAAAAAGGCCTTTCAGTATGCCCAGCAGAATGCAGACCAAGCCCAACACCGTCAGAAAAGAGACTACGACACATCTACCAGAACCATCAGGTATGCACCAGGAGATCTTGTTTGGCTACACGATCCTGTTAATGCAAGGCATAAACTAGAGCCAAACTGGAAAGGACCATACAGCATCATCGCAGCATCACCAGATAGCTTGGACTACAAGATAGTCGACACCCACAACCAAAATTGGAAGAAATTGGTTCATCACAACAAACTCAAACTGTTTCGATCCAGAGCCTTTCTACAGAGTAAAGGATCACCAGTGTCACATCCTCCTTCAGGTGACCAGAGTAAGCAACAAAATAGCACCCCAGCCTCATCACCACCTGTAAGTGAAGAGAGGAGACCCACAATTTCCTCTCCACCATATACTTCACTTCCTGCTTCGATAGAGGTACCATGGTCAGCCATCACCCCAACTCCAGCTAACCAGTCCCAGCCCCGAGATGATCAGCAGATTCCAGGTCAACGCCAGGTTCACCCAGCCGACCAGTTCCAGCCCCGAGATGATCAGCAGACGGCAGGTCAACACCAGGGCCCCCCCGGCAGAGACGAGACTGACCAACAGCCTAGGTCAGACTCGGCTCCACGACATCAACGCCATGACCAATCCATTCATCACCAGGCGGCAGACGACTCTGACCATTCGTCACGGTCAGAAGAGTCTAACACACAGCCACCAATCCAACCGGTTCGACTTCGAGCTGAGCCGGACGATGCTGAACGACCACGCCAGCAGGCCAGGGAGCAGCAGACGCGCCACCAGCCCATCCAGCACCCCAGACCCAGCCAGATCAACCTCCCTGAGGGACGAGTACATCCCCTTGCCCACTGCAACCAGGGACCACAACCTCCCCGGGAAAGCTCCACCGGCCCGGACGTCGACGACCACCAAGGCAACATCCCGCCACAACCACCCCGGGAAAGCTCCACCGGCCCGGACATCGACGACCACCAAGGCAACATCGGGCAATCCACACCGCAGCAACGGGTATCTGGTGAAACAGCACACCAACCAACCGCAGCCCGAGCACAGGGAGAAACCAGGGAAAGACAGGTTACCCAGACTCGTTATGGTAGACAGATTAATAGGCCGCAAAGATTTCGAGATTATGAAATGTGAGATGTTTGGATTTATCAGAAGGATTGGTTAGATTTTGCCAAAAGTGTAATTACTGTGATAATATGAAGTTTGGAAAAAAAAAAAAGGTAGAAAATAGGAACATTAAGGTGCATTAGTTTGTTTATGTTAAAGTTGTTAGCAGTTAGTTTTGAAGGCAGTAAGTGATTAATGGTGTTTGAAAAGCACTATTAAAGTGAGAAGAGTATTAATTGTATTTTGGGTGTATATAGAGAGATGAACCAAAACTATTGATTTTATTTTTGGTTTTGAAATTGATATAAGTATGAGAAATGCCACAGGAAGGTAACTGGTGTAACATAGATGGAAAAAAAAAATAAACAAATTAAAATTAGAGTAAATGATAGTATATGAATTGATAGTGTTTGTAATATAGCACAGTGTTTATATAGTGCATAACACAAGGTGATATTATTTTGATGTGTTTATATGATGAAAGAAGTATGGAAAAATGGGTACGGAAAAGAGAATTGATTAGTTATGAGAGGTAATTTAATACATATGTGTGTAAATTAGTAAAAGTGGATTAAGTAGTGTTGTTAACACTTAACAGAAACAGAATATTGGTTGTGAACAGAAATGGAATATACTGTTGTGAACAGAAATGGAATATACTTTTGGTAACAGAATATAGTTGTTAGGAAGGAATATATGTTACTGTGTATATTTTGATTGGGATAGAAAGAGGGAAGATTAGAAGAAAGTGATGAATTTGGTTAGGATAGGAGATAGACTGAGAAAGTGTATCTATACGGGAAAAGTGATGTTTAGTGTTAGAGTATATATGTACGTAGATTAGCGATTTTGGAAGGAGGATAGAAGATGAGTAAACGCAGTGGATAAAGTTGATTTTAGAAGAAATAATAGTTTGAGATGATGGAAGGAGTATATAAAGAAGAAGGAATTGTGTCTTTGATGTGATCAGTGCGATCAGTTTGACAAAATAGGATATATGTTTGATTTCATTTTTTTTTGAAAAAAAAAAGTGTAAGAAAATGAGGACATTTTATTTTGTAAGAGGAAGACTGATTTGTAGGGACTTATTTTGAACCATTTATTATCAGTGTTTCCCCCTTCTGTTATAACATGTACCACCCCTCTACTCACCAATACATCAACCCACACTATATACATATTCACATCCACATGCATCCACGCACCCCACCTATCACAGACACACCACATATCACATGACATTTTCCCGCTCGTTTCACTTCACATCCATTGGTCCCTGTAATACTGAAAACATGCCAAAATCACCCAAGCCTACACATCATTTACATATTATGAATATTTAGCTGTAACCTTTGTTTCCTTATTTGCATGTTTTGTTATGTTGATTCTGTATATGAATATTCATGTTACAACCTGGATTTTCATGTGAACTCATGCTAAATTACGAAGAATAAACTGGCTACAAGTCAGTTAGCCAGGGGACTCCTTCCAGGTACCACGTGTGTGCTGCTCTAGTCTGCTGTTGGTGTACGTGTGTTGAGTGCTAGAGAGCTGAGAGAACCCGAGCCTTACAATATTATGACTTGTACATACTTATGCCCTGTGACAAGGCTGTTATGACGAAAGATTATAGCAAGGATGTTTATACAGTAAATCATGTTCAACGTATTCTGTCGGGTATGCAGTCATGTGAAATGGCCTGCACACTGTGAATGAATGCCTGACTCCGAAAATGTCATGCGGTATTCCAAGAGAAATTTACACAGATGAGGAACAAGATCCTTGTATCAATTTTCTCGTTTTCTCCTTTTGGATCGTTTACTTGTAGTTTCACCTTATTTCATTGTTTTGTTTTGTTTTTTAGTTCATGAAATGCTTATTTATTTATTTATTTGTTGTTTAATTATTTATTTATTCATTCATTCATTTTAAGAGCATAACTACGGCTTCTTTGTGGCAGTCGGTCTATGACTTATTTGCATTTCTATTTTTTCGATGGCGAAGAGAGAACCGATGGAAGAAACGAGGACTAGCCATCATTCCCGTGAAATATGGCATAGGATGCTCACCCTTGTACTTTAATCAGGTAAATCAAATAATCGATGTATGAAAAGTCATGACGACATAATTATGTTTGATAAGTTTACAGAACATGTTCAAGAATGTTGTCAAATGCCAACGCGTTGTCAGAGTACGTGGTTATCCGATGATGCGACATACAACAGAATGTACCTCTATGTGGCTTTTATATATTATGTTTGTTGATACTTGCTCCTGCAACATTGTATTGTGTTTATTTATTTATTCAAGCAAGGGAATAAACACTTGCTTTCAGCTAAAAATCTGGTATTCAGCAATTCCGTACAAGTTGCCAAAAGTTACGTGTGTTGATTGCTGTTGCTTCTTCAACACCAATACCTGTACATTAACATATTTGGAAAGATCACAAATTATGTCGTAGTTTAACATGACCTGACGAGGGCAAGTTTGTTCCTTCGTGATGTAGGACAAGGTGCAGTAATATATTTTGAATTACCTCACAGGGAGCAGCCCTGGTTCACATCTACACAGACGGGTCTGTCCTGGTGACCCACGGCGGGGTGGAGATGGGACAGGGCCTGCACACCAAGGTGATACAGGTGGCCGCTAGGACTCTTGGTATCCCGGAGGACAAAATTCACCTGTCAGAGACCAGCTCGAGCAAGGTGCCCAACACCCTACCCACCGCGGCCAGCCTCGGTTCGGATCTCAACGGTGGAGCGGTGCAGGTATATAAACTTTTATTATATTAGAGAATGAACGGGAAGAACCCAACTTTTTAATTGGAAACTGGAATCAATGTTATCGCAGGGGCCGGAAGCAGGAGAGTCTTGGTGATTGCGAGTGAGCGTTCTTGTTTTATATTCCACTACTCACTAATCGTACAAATTAGCCTAGATGGCTTGTGCATGAAGAAAATATATGATGGTCTGTTTGGATCACCTTTTAATTTAGATGAATGGGCAACATGTCTTTTTTTTTTAAGTAAGAGATAGACGTTATTTTTCCTAAATTAGTTCACGAGCAGCTACTGTACGCACTCTACAAAAATTACTTGATGGATGAGCAATAACTGTAGACAACCTTTTTTCATCTCCTTCCACCATGAAGAACGCTTGTCAGATCCTGCGAGAACGTTTGGAACCCATCATGTACGCCAATCCGAAAGGAACATGGAAGGAATGGGTAAGGCTGAAGTGGATTACTTTATTTAACAACTTTTAGTCAAATTGGATCAATATATTATGATGACAGCAGGATAGAACCACAATAGTCTATGTATGCATCATCCGGTTTCTTATCTTCAACCGGAATTTTCAACTCCCATGTATCAGAGTGAGCATTTTGTTCACTCCAATGTATTATTGTGTCCAAAGGCATTGCTAGGATAAGTGCTCGTTGAGTGAAAGCTCTCGTGGACGATCTGCTGTACGTAGCAATGTTGTGATTACTGGTTTTGTACTAGAATCGTCTTGCCTCCAAACTTCTATATGCATTGTGTAAATCAGACATGTTTCAAAAACATTATGCAAAGATGATGTCCATTTCAATTATGCTCATGCCGTTTATTCCATTGTATACCTTAGCTTATCATATAATGTTATGTTCCAAGAATTGATTGTTGGACTAAATCATGTCAAGGCCATCTCCTTGCCTTGGATTCGAATGAATATGTCAGAATCAGATTTCTTTAAATTCGGTCTCTGCTTTTCAAGTTCTTAGCTAGGACGTATCTCATATGTTACATTTGAATTCTCGTCCACCATATCTCCCGCTCTGCTTTTAGGCGGAAGAAGCTTTCGCCAACAGAATTAGTCTGTCAGCAACAGGCCATTACAGGTTAGTTAACCACAATATGTGTAAAATTATATTTCTATACAGAGAGAGGGAGGGGTTTGGGATCTATTCTCCTACATCCCTATTAATTCTGAAGACAAAGAAACAAATTCCACTACTTTGGATTACTTCCAACAGACAGGGTTTATTGTGTCAGCAAAAATGTTTCAGACGTCTTGAAGTGGGAAATTCCCCATATAGCTCTTGTTAAAACTCAGATGCAGTTGTTGAAGGCAATCCATTTTATTTTCAGGAGAATGAAGTGATGCAAAGTTCCCTCAAATATCTAAGTGTGACATCATCAAGTCAGGATGCTGGGACTCAAAGCCTCGAGGTGGCATTTGCATGCGACAAAACAAACAAACAAACAAACGAAAACGGAAAAACAGTTCTAGCTAGGCAAGTTATATTTTTAAGCTTTCAAATAGATAATGAAAGAAAAAAAATTGAAGGGTATTCTGTTTTATTTTGACCAGGTGACCCTGCTATTTTTAATTTCAACCCACCGAGACGTCAACGACATTCTTTTAGAAATAGAGATTACTTTCAAAAGGTTGCTAGCATATTTCATAGTAAAAATCACACTTGAAATTTCTTTTTATGTGCATGAGTTTCAGAATGATATGCCATGCAGTTACACAAAAATTAAAAACCGTGGAAATGTCAACCCTTTTATGAAATGTAAGCTTTTCGGTTTCTTTCTGTTATTTTCTTCAGTACACAGGGATTAGACTTCGACGAGAAGACCATGACGGGAAAGTTGTGGCACTACTTTTCTTACGGGGCCGCTGCTTCCGAGGTGGAGATCGACTGCCTGACTGGAGATCATCGGACGTTGAGAACTGACATCGTGTTTGACGTCGGACAGAGCATCAACCCGGCTGTCGATATCGGACAGGTAAAAATATCTCCGAATGGAATCGTGCACCAAAGCAGAGAAAGAAATAGATCGCAAATGGTATTCGACTGTTCCGTGCGTCATGGGCGTGATTGAGGATAGCTGTTATTAACTGTGTTGATGAAATATAAGCTGTTCTTGAATGAGTCTTTTGATTTAAAGCGTAAGATAATAATAGAACACAAGAAGTCCTGTCACAAAAGTAAAACGCAACGTAGTTGTAAAAAATCATTGACACTGAAAAAATGAGTACAACTGAATCATAATTTTCCTCTCTTTTTATTCGTAGTGAAGTAAGGTTGATTTATTCCCGTACGAAGTAAGGCCACGTTTTTAATTTGATTTTTTGAAGCACGAATCCCGATATTGGTGTTAACGGAGAATCAGGGGACGTAGATGGTTGATGTGGTTGTAATATGATAATTTCTGTGTTCTGATTTTCTCTATATCTAATGAAGATTGAAGGAGCCTTTATACAAGGCTATGGTCTCTACATGCTAGAAGATCTTCGATGGACTCCAGAAGGGAAGCTGTTGACTGCAGGACCTGGTTATTACAAGATCCCCGGCTTTGGCAACATTCCAGCAGAATTCAACGTGACTCTCGTCAAGGGTGTGACCAACCCCACAAACATATGCTCCTCCAAAGTAAATCAACTCGTCAAATCATAATATGGAATTCGTGACGATTTTTTATTTTTTAATTGCCTTACATTTCAGATTTCCTGAAAAGGTTTTCGGAATAATTCAGGCTTCATGTTACTACTGCAAATACTGATGGTGTGATTATGTGTGACTGATGTACTTTGATAAGCACGGTCTTGGCACTGTCACATGGAATACGAATACATGTAATTGAAATAAAACCCAGTTACGTCATCCATTGAACTGTTATGCTGTGAGAATGTCAATTTGATTTAAAGTATGTGCCCAGCGTAATAAACTCATTGAGGATTTACAGGTAATGAAATATCTTGATGATATTTGTGTATATATTCATGATTACATTCATTATCATTTTGTCTTAATTTACTTGTGCCACAGGCTATCGGTGAACCTCCTCTCTTCCTCGGCTCCTCGGTGTATTTTGCCATCAAGGACGCAATCATGGCGGCTAGGACTGAAGAGGGTTTGTTCGGTGATTTTCGTCTTGACACTCCAGCCGTGGCGGAGCGAATCAGACTGGCGTGCAGGGACCAGTTCACCAAAAGGGTGGGTCGAAAAATGAAATGCTACTCAATGTTCCAATTATCTTTGATACAAAAAGTAGAATAACAAACAAACACACAAACAGTGTCAAATATTATAGTGACATTGGTGATATCGGTTGCTACTTTGTAGTGCAAATTAGACAAGGTGTGATAGCATTTTGAGATGTTACAAAATTATTTCTCAGCTAATACATGTAATTATATAGCAACCTTAAATGCCAGCATTACTCCTGGATTCCCAGAGTTCCTCGAATCATTGGATTTATTTCTTTGTGCTTTAAATTTCATGTCAAAAGAGTAAATTCGTTTGATTCTTTTATGATGTGATAAATGCTGATGGAACTCGTGTATAGATATTTGTATATTTCAAGAATATGTTTGAAGCACTAAAAGATTTTCAGAACCCTATATTTAGCCCCATGACGTATTATCATTTTTTTTTTTCAAACTGTCTTACATCCACTAATATTCGAATCCCTCCTCCTGTTCTTGGAGTCTTTGTTTCCCCTTTTAGTCTAGAAGTTGAACGGTAAATAATTACGTGTAAAACACAATGCACGGCAATTTGTTAGTACAATACAATATTTAATTACTTCCTTCTAATCATATGCTGAAAAACTGAACGGAATATTTTGAAATATTACGGTAAACACACTATTTAAAAGGCATTTACAAGGTCTTATGACATTTTTTGGTTGTTTTCTTGTTGTTTGTATTCAGTTTCAAGAGCCAGAAAATGGGACATATCAACCGTTTTTTGTCAGACCCTAGAAGATCGACTTTGTGGACTGCCTTCTCGAAACAGATGGATCAGCAACGTCAACAAAAAGCAAACTGCAAACCTCATCCATATTCAACTTGCAGGCATAATAGCAATAGTGTGCCAAAAAGTGCCAAAAGCCCTGCATTTCAAGGAAACAAATTAGTGGTACAGATATCATTGATGCAGAAATTATGAGTGTTGAATACCGTTTGCTGCTCGGTATTGAACCTCTGAATTGTACTCATATTAAGACTCAGAATACAAACATTATTCTTAATTTTTGCAAATGATGCAAATGATATGGATTATGCATTTTAAGTGCACTATTGTATGTGCCTTTTGAGTCCATTACCGAATAGTGATGTAATGCCGCATAATATAATCTTGAATGATTTTTGTGTTACATCGTATGATGATCGTGTCCTTCAAAGTAACATAATCTCCAGTATTACAACTACAGGGGGGCATTTCATGAAGCATTTTTTCCGACAAAGTTGTTGGACAAATTTGCTCTCAGCCAATCAGATGCAAGGATTTCAGTAGCTTGTAACAGTTTGTTAGAAAAATATCCGACCAAAACACTTCATGAAATGCCCCCACCCCCGATATATCGTTTATTACCAAGTGTAGGGACGTAATTGTAGTTACATTTATGTATTATGATTATAAGCGTATAGTATTTCTTGATTTAAAAGGCATAATCTTATATTAACCGGGGGGCCAAAAGCTAAAAACAGAGGTCGAGTTGCACTCTCTCTACAAACTAAGTAGACCATGCTTATTTTCCAGGTTTTATTGTAACAAACAACATTCCACTGGTCTACCTCAAAAAATTTGTTGCGAAAGCCTCCAAATCCAAGATGGCGTCCACGATGGCCGCCATTTTTACTGAATTTGTTATTTGCAAGATGGAATTTGATTGAAACATCAGACTTCAACAAATTTGATGTCATATGAAAGAGAATAAAATTATCTACAAGTTGATACCATTTTTGTGGGTTATTGTGATCACTGGATTGAGATTTTAAGGAAAAAACACTCATTTTTTGATATTTTTCCGAAAAAAGGAAAATCATGAAAATGCTTGATTCAGCATAAATCAAAGAAAGACTGAAGGATTATCTTGAAACGTTTCAAGAATTTTGTTTGACATATAATTAATGTTTGGAGAAAATGAGGGGACAGTACCATTTTCGGTTCAGGAGTTATAATGTCTCAAACTTGAAAACTCACTACGTAAAAATGGCCACTTTAGTTGTGACCAAGACCTTGTTGGTCATAAAAAAGTCTGCGCTTGCTAAGACTACTACACGCACCAGTGTAGCAGTGCCAATGGTGCGTGTAGTAGTCTTGGTAAATGCAGACTTTTTCTTTGACAAACAAGGGTTTGTGCCTGCAAACTAACTTTTCATACCAAGTGGTAGCTCAGGTGACACTGATTGCTATTATTTCAAAGTAGATTGTTCTGAAGCAGATGAGATGAAGCCAAAAAAAAATCAAATAGAGGTAATAGCTTGAAACTTGGCATCAATCTTGTTGTAGATAGTTTAAGACAGAATTCAGATCAACCGCTAAAAAAAAAAAAAAAATCAAGATGACAGCCATCAAAGTTATTTTTGGTGGCCCAAAGGCAAATATCCGACCTTTTTCGTTGGCCCAATCAGGCCACCAAATTCTTCATTTCTGACATTTTGTTGGCCCGACGTGCGTTTTTGGTGGCCCTGGGCCACCGGACCACCGTTAGTTTCGAGCCCTGCCTTATAGGGATCACTCGTCACTCTTCGAGTGATCCACGAGGTCACTCTAAAATGAATGAAAATGAACATTTTCACTCTCGAGAGATCCTTATATCTATGGGAAAGCATCTAGACATACCAATGGCATAAGTTCAAATCAATTGTGACACTATAACCCACATGAAATCAGCCTAAAAACAATGTAAGAAAATCTGATAACAGTAAATACAGTTTCAGCATGCTTATTTGTAAATGTGAATATACAGCACGAATAATAAATTTGGACAATTTTATTCGAACAATATACTGAAAAGTAATTTCGCACAACACATTTAAGAGCAAAGTTGAGAAATTGCCGCCATGTCGGATTTTTTTTTTTTTTTTTTTTTGGGGGGGGGGGGGTTCGGATCAGAAGGGCTTTCAAGGACATCTGCGGATCAGACATTATTACACATATACCATCATCATTCACGTTTCTACAACAGCAGAGTAACATACAAGTAAAAAAGCATATCTTTGATACAGAAGCATTTCTTTTTTTTTATCAAAGATTGGGCCTTACCCAAGCACTGGAATGAGCTCCACCCCCCCCCCCCCAAAAAAAAGACCCTCAATATGGTTTACACTAGTACAATATCGTTCGGATGTATAGAAACATGTATTAGACAGAAATATAAGAAGATTTAAAAAATATATCAAATTATAAGTTACAGTATATAAGTTGAGATTTAACTTTCACGCAACACACTAAAGGTATTGTTTACCATTGGGATAAATATCACATTCGATTTATATGTGCAGGTTAGTTGTATCACAAGACATTCTACCATGTAAAAAAAATATATAATAAAGCCTAAACCATACGGAGATATCACCATTTCTTTTCACGAAACCATAACCATGATAACTGTTAACAATTTAGTATATAAAAAAGAAAACATTCCTATCAGATCTATTTAGTATATCTAACAATATTTAGCATTAATTTGACTGATTTAAGTTTGTGCATTAGTTGTTCTATCCCTAAGTCACAGTTTAGAACTAGTTTGACATGTTTGAGGCATTATAAGTAAAGCTGGGTTTTTGTTTTACGTGCACTAATGGTAAATAATGCCTTGAACGACAACCTTGATTAATTACCGCCATCTTGAATTTTGTGTGGATACTATTTTTATCGCTAAATATTACACACTGGCAAAATTTGTGCCAAATTCCAAGCTCCTATCTCTTTTTGGAAAATACTTTCTGTTCAATCTTATCTGCCTCAGAACAATCTACTATGATGAAATGCTACAGTATAGCGACACCTATACACCCCTTGGCATGAAAAGTTAGTTTGCAGGTACTTGCAAGTCACTGAATCATAAAATATTGCATGTGACCATGTAAACACATTGTATGCAAAATTTATAATGCATAAATATAATTTTTTTTTCAAGTTTTAGATGTTAACTTGTCAACAGTGTATGATATTACCTATAATTCCAGAAATATGAATTATGTCTCAATCTCAGTAAATCTCAATCTCAATCGCAGGTTTCAAAACGATTCAGTTCTTCTTTGATAAATATTAAATCATGCATTTTTACATTTCTTCCTTTTTTCAAAACAATATAAAATATGTATTCCCTCCCCCCCCCCAAAAAAAAAGAGAAGCAAACAACCCCCCCCCCCAATTTATCACAATACACAGCTAAAGTGGTATCAACTTTTATGAAGTTTTGCTCTCCTTCATATGACATAAAATTTGTTGCAATCCAATGTGTCTATCAAATTTTATGTTTGAAATGTTGAATTCAATAAAAATGGCGACCCTATTGGACCGCATCTGTACTTTGGAGGTTTTTGCAACAAATCTACTGAGGTGTACTTACGGAACATTGCTTAGTATACTTAATATTATGTATGGTCTTGTTTATAGAGAGAGTTGAACTCGAAAAGTAAGCACGATCTTGGATTTGACCCTCTGTGACGTCTTTGGGAACAGATGCGTGCAAATATATATTATGTAAAATTGGATTTCAAGTTTGAGACATTATAACTCCTGAACCAAATACAATACTGACCCCTAATTTTCTCCAAATATTGATTATACTATGGGAAAGATGTTGATTTCTGCATGGTTTTCATAAACATTTTTAATTCTATTTGTTTTGTTTTTTTTTACTTTTCAGAGAAATATTCATGGTGCATTCTGAAAAATGTCTCCACAAAAGCCTAAGATGGTTTGAAATACCATTAAAATGTTCAGAATATATAAAAACCATATAAATGGACAGCAAAACAGACAAAATTGTATCAAAATCAAAATGATACATTTACTTTGGCGCAATACACTATGTCAGCTCTGATGGCCTGCAATCTTGAATTTTTTGAGTGATTGATCCAAATTTTGTTTTAAACTTTCTATAACAAGGTTAGTGTTTCAAGCTTCTACCTCTATTTGAAAGATATTTTTTGCTTCATTCCATCTGCTTCAGAACAATCTACTTTGAAATAATAGCAATCAGCGTCACCTGAGTTACCACTTGGTATGAAAAGTTATTTTGCAGGCACAAAACCTTGTTTGTCAAAGAAAAAGTCTGCGTTTGCCAAGACTACTATACGCACCACTGGCACTGCTACAAGCGCCGGTGCCAGAGGTGCGTGTAGTAGTCTTGGCGCGCGCAGGCTTTTTTCACAACCAACAAGATCTTGTCACAACTAAAGTGGCCATTTTTACGTAGTGAGTTTTCAAGTTTGAAACATTATTACTCCTGATCCAAAGATGGTACTGACCCCTAATTTTCTCCAAATATTAATTATATGTCAAACAAAATTTTTGAAACGTTTCAAGATAATCCTTCAGTCTTTCTTTGATTTATGCTGAATCAAGCATTTTCATGATTTTCCTTTTTTCAGAAAAATATCAAAAAATGAGTGTTTTTTCCTTAAAATCTCAATCCAATGATCACAATAACCCACAAAAATGGTATCAACTTGTAGATAATTTTATTCTCTTTCATATGACATCAAATTTGTTGAAGTCTGATGTTTCAATCAAATTCTATCTTGCAAATAACAAATTCAGTAAATATGGCGGCCATCTTGGACGCCATCTTGGATTTGGATTCTTTCGCAACAAATTTTTTGAGGTAGACCAGTGGAATGTTGTTTGTTACAATATAAACTTGAAAATAAGCATGGTCTACTTAGTTTGTAGAGAGAGTGCAACTCACTCGTTAAGTAAGCGACTTTTGGGGGTTTGGCCCTCCGGTTATATGAGAAGTGACTTCATACCTCATGTTGCTATATGATACTGACTGGCTTTAAAATTCATGTATACAATAGTGCTCGGTATATAGGCCTATCTCACGTTACCTGCCATTCGTAGCACCGTTCTTACTCGGTGTTTCTTATCTTTGTGTGTTTGACCAAATTGAAGTGCAGTATAAAAGGAAGTTTATATATTTTACGATGATATATAATGAAATAATTATGTCATTGAGCATAGATACGGGAGTGGTTACTCTTTTTAACAGAAGTGAATACAGTCCATGTCATTACTTCGTCGGCTTTTATTCCAGACTAGTCGATGCTTTACATTTAGTGAAACACGGATAATGCCTAGTTCCTTTTAAACCTGCGGTGTTGGAAAAGCGTGCAGCACTAGACACATTTTCTAGCATACGCTTACCATAATAGCTGAGTTGATACTTCACAAAGTCTACGCTTTTGTTGGTGTGCATATTACCCTTTGTGATTATTTGTGCTGGTGAATGTATCGTAGCACAGTGGTGTCGTAGCATGGTTTAGGGAATATTCAAAATTGTTTTCTGCATGGGTTATTGAGTTGTGAAGTATTTACGAGTACATGTTAGTGTATTACGGATTCTTCCCACAATATTGTATATACGCAGTCCGCTTCACGTCACAGTCATCCTTGTTTAATGAGTATTGCTGCGCACACCAGCCAGTAGCAATAGCGGGCTCGGTTTTAGCTTGACACAGAATTTACTTGTATCATCGTTCTATAGTGTTTAGAATTGTGTTGTTTTTATGCTTACACAAAACCGTTAGCGTCATACTCATAGAAGGACATCCTAATACGTTGTACTGTTATATCTTTCTACCTATGGCTAGGGATAAGAAATTGTCCATCCCGGGGTCCACCGTCACGTGACAATGTTTATACCATCGCTGACTGATATTTGACACATCTTTATGCATATTGCCAATTGTATTGTAGCTCGATCAACTACTGTATGTACACGTATATATATATATATATATATATATATATATATATATATATACATTGTACATGAATTATCTTCTTCTTATGAAGTTCTTATCTGGGTAGTTTTAATAAAATTTGTAATTTCTCACCAAATTTTGTGAGTGCACTGACATAACTCATTTTCTACTCTGTGAATTTAATATACTTTGCAGCAAATTTCAAATTCAGTGGATCAAAATTATAATCTCTTAATTTACGCCTGTTGGGAACCCAATTCATACAAACAATATATTGGTTTACTCCGGCATAACTGGTTCCTTGATTAGAGAATTCCTTATACCATCTATTATGAAATACAGTAACCCCAAGCCTTTCTCTTTTGTCATTTGAAGGGAAGAACAATCTAATAAGTAAATACGAAAATGCATACACCACATACTTATGGCAGGACATTATGAAACCCTTCAGGACAAAAAAGTAATCAGACATTTGCACAGAGACAGGAAGTAGTGTCTGCTTCACTGTATGTCCATATTTGCTCTTTCATTCCCATGCATGCATGATATAATGTCATCATAAGCTACAGTGCTTAGTCTTCTGTACATTTTTTTCACGCTGTTCTGTTCTCTCTGACTATATATCACCCCTATTTTGAGATCACTTCATTGGTTACAAGTCAAAAATCGCATTATTTTTGAGATTTTACTTCTGACTTTCCATTGTATTCAGGGCACTGCTCTTCAGTATAACATTGACTTACTCCATAATTACATCCCTGTTAGATCTCTACGCTCATCCAACTCGGGTTCTCTTATAATCCCAAGATTCACTACAATATGGGGCACACGTGCCTTTGCCCATGCTGCCCCCACCTTGATGGAATGACTTACTTCCAGCCATAAAAAATTGTTCTTTATCAGATTCCTTTAAAAGCAGTCTAAAAACTCACCTGTTTAAGGCCTCCTTTTGAATACTTAATATTACTTTGAATTTTGTATGTTCTTTACCTCCTTCACTTTCTCTTCCTTCCGCGCCTAGAGCACTCTACAGAGTGGATTTGGCGCTATATAAATCATATCAATTATTATTGTTATTATTATATATAGGACATCCTAATACGCTGTACTGTTATATCTTTCTACCTATGGCTAGGGATAAGAAATTGTCCATCCCGGGGTCCACCGTCACGTGACAATGTTTATACCATCGCTGACTGATATTTGACACATCTTTATGCATATTGCCAATTGTATTGTAGCTCGATCAACTACTGTATGTACACGGATATATATATATATATATATATATATATATACACATTGTACATGAATTATCTTCTTCTTATGAAGTTCTTATCTGGGTAGTTTTAATAAAATTTGTAATTTCTCACCAAATTATATATGACAGCAATGGACTTAACCAGAACATGGCGGGGCGGTGTATGTATGTATAATAACAAGTGTATTAATATGTAGAAATTGTAATTGTAATTTTAATTTGGAAGTTTTTAATGTTTTCGGACGGTTAAAAAATTGAGTAACGGTGGGTTATAGTTGATTAAATGAGAACGAGCCTCGGCACAGAAACGCCCCCCCCCCCCATACACACATATACACTGCAAAAAGTCCGGTGTTAAATAGTGAACACCGAGCTGGTGTTAAATTTTCGGTGCTCATTTATGGTGTTAAATTAACACCTACGGGTGTCATTTCCAAATTTTAAACTGTTTTTTGAAGAGTTTCTTAGTAACTGCACTTCTTGTTGATTTTTAATTTAAACAGGACGATCAAGAATTCTACATTGAAATACTAGATTTTTGAAAAAATGTGAAAATAAATTTACACCAAAGTAACACCAGCTGGTGTGGTCCCTTATTGAAGCTGGACGGGTGTTAAACCATTGATATTAACACCAGCAAATATCAAATCAACACCATGTGGTGTCATTTTTGAATTAACACCAGTACAGTGTCAAAATAACACCAGGTACAGTGTCAAATTAACACCACGAAGTGTCAGGTGAACACTTTTCAACACCATCACAGTGCATTTTTAACACCTGTGGGTGTGGTCCTTTATTGAAGTTTGATCGGTGTTAGATTTAACACCTGTGGTGTTAAATCTTACACCGATGTTTTTACAGTGTAAGA
This sequence comes from Diadema setosum, assembly GCA_033980235.1. Taxonomy (NCBI): domain Eukaryota; kingdom Metazoa; phylum Echinodermata; class Echinoidea; order Diadematoida; family Diadematidae; genus Diadema; species Diadema setosum. Next base: position 36,044,980 of record CM067059.1, on the reverse strand, counting down.
TACACCCGAGCATAATCTTTACACAGACAACATCACAAGACCGCACTCGGCAGTAATACAGTAAGTTTTGTTCCGTGATTGTATTTAGTTATATTATGTTTATTTGTTATTTGTTTTTTGTTAAAATGTGTTGTAATTTTATATGTTTTGTATTTATTGTTATGTGGAGTATACTTTTGAATGTATAATATTGAAGGTTATTTGAATTTAGTAAAAAAAAAAAATATATATATATATATATATATATATATATAAATATATATATAAATATGTATACATATATACATATATATATAAATATATATATATTATATATATATATATATATATATATATATATATATATATATATATATTATATATATATATATATTATATATATATATATATATATATATATTTCTTTTTTTTTAAGCATAACTTGCAGAGACGTGGCTGATGTTGGGTAGCACCCCTTTAATTAAGCTTTCGGTCGAATTGCCCTTCAGAATTTACAATAACAACAACAACATATAAACAAAATCAACCTCGGTGTAAAATCATACCAAATTCAAATAACCTTCTATATTATAACATTCAAAAGTATACTCCACATAACAATACATACAAAACACACAAAATTACAACACATTTTTACAAAAAACAAATATATATATTTGTACCTGTCCTGTGGCGTCTTGTTCGCTTTTGGCGGTTTCACGCTGTGGCGATCTTCAGGCAGAATGACTACACTATATTTTCCGACTTATATATACCCAACGGATATTTATATACAATTGCACTATATACCTTTCCCTACAAGATTAAGCGTTTTATACCATTTAGGCTTTTCTCACATATATTAACCAATCGATTTTTATATATTTGTGTGTTTGTGTGTCTGTGTACGTGTGTGTGTGTGTGTGTTTGATTAAATTCCATATCTCCGTAGACAAGACACAATGAAATACGGTTCATAGGGTCCACAATCTCAACAGAAACTTACGTAGATAACGCTGTGGATAGTTCCTATTCTTATATGCATTACTGTAATATTTATAACAACTACAACTTAAAGAAAGTAGACAGTTTACAAATGTGTTGGTTGTCCTCGTATCTTATTTATTATGTCTTCTCCTTGCCTGCCTGGTGATTCCGTACTTTTGTATCATCCCAGGGGCCACCTACTCTGCCCTCATATCAGTCTAACGATAAACCTTGAGTGCGTCAGTGTTCATAGAAATTTGCATGCTAGCTAGACGCACGCACTGCATTGTATACCGAACCGAACTTTGCACACTTCATTTTGTGGTGACGAACCGATGAAGCACTCGCACCCGAAAGGTTATATCCTTAGGCGACTTTTTATGAAATTCTGCCTGCATGCTTTGATCCCATCGTGAAATCGACAGCTCCCGTTGCGTGCTGGATACATTAACAACCGATCATGGCAGACTCAAAGAATTACCTTGTGTTCTTCTGCAATGGAAAGCAGGTTAGTAACTTTGATGCCGTGATGTCGTGAACCGATAAATATATATTGGTACAATCGTGTATTATCATTATTATTATATGCTTGTTCATATCAATTATTACGTATTCATTATTCATATTCGTTCATATTTATTTATTCCTGTTGGTGGTATATGTTGAAATGTTCACAGTTATCCTTATGAAATATTATCTTTCTGCTCGCGATCGTCGATCATATCTTTCCGAAAAAGTGTGTGAAGTCAGAAGGTGGAAGGGTTCCGCAGTTATTAGCTTGAAATCTGTGTCTCGAAAACAACAACAAAGAGTCCTTCTGTGTCTATTTCAAATGATATTGCAGCTTTGTTGCCATATACTGGTACAAATTATGCATAGATATTCGTTTTCAACTTTTTAGTAGGCATTGTGGGATGTCGGCCAGTTTTCAATCATGTATTCGATTGACCTCGAATTCAAAGGACACAACAATGAATGCATAAATTAATTCTTTCAAATTGATTTATTTTCATAAATTCTTATATATCTGAATGAGTTAGACTTTAATATGATCTAACTTCGAGTTCTTTTTCCCTTCTTGTCAAAATTATAAACTTCTTTTATTTATTTCGGTGAGCCAAGGTACCTCATCTTGTGCTTCGCGTTGGTACTGACCTTTACGGAACTCCTCTTCCTTCCCGCCTTTCCCCGTCTTTCCTGTCCTCCTTATATGTTTCTTTCTATTGCTTTCTGAGCTATAATTCCTTCTTTTTATTTCCCTCTCTTTCTCTTTACCAGAGAGCTTTGTCGTGTTTGTTTGTTTGTTTGTATTATAGGTATGTGCATGTGTATACGTGTTTCCTATTCTCTCCCTCCCCCCCCCCCCTTAGGCAATTTGCCTCCATGGTGTTATTAGTTCAGTTCAGTAACTATAGTTATATTGTCCACGAGGAGACAGAAAAATACAGGCTTGGATTTTCAGCAGGTCTCCTCCTATTCCAGCAATTTCAATTTTAATTCAGTATCATCAGAATGTGATGCGCGTTATTGTTAAATCACTTTTTTTTTTCTTCGTTACGACATCGTGTTATAATGTGTATGTAAATGATTTGTACTGTTGGATATGAAATAGAATGATATGAAAAATTGTATCGATATCGATAAATTCTGTGAACAATTATCTTTGCATATATTCATATCTTTTCTTCAATCTAAGAAGTCATTATCATTACTTTGTCAATTATCTGTCTGCACAATACATAAATCTTCTGTCCTTACAGATAGTGGAGAAAAACCCAGATCCAGAAATGAATCTTCTTACCTTCCTGCGGAATCGCCGTATCCTTATTCTGGTGTTTGCTTTTGTTCTGTTTTAATATCAAACCCGTTGCTTTCGAACAAACATTGTGCGTTATTATGGCCTGATTGGTATTTACCATATTAGTTCGGGAGAGAGCGGGGGTCAGCCTAGCTGAACAGTTTACCAATTCTAAAGTAGATAATAATTTTATATTCATTCCCCTTAGAATAAAAATGAAAGTCGTTATTCATTGGAGATGGATGTGGCCGCGAGGGCCATGAAAAGCCGCCCCCCCCCCCAAAAAAAAAAAAAAACAAACAAACAAACAAAAAAACAACAAAACAAAACAAAACAAAACAAAACAAAACAAAACAAAAATAAAACAAAACAAAACAAAAACAAACAAACAAAAACAAAACAAATTGGGTTAGCCTATAGAGGTAAAAAAGCAACCTCGTAAAACCTGTGGAATATTGTCAGGCGTAGCCCAAAATTCAATGAGACACCATTGCCAGACTTTTTAGATGGTTATGGTAGCCGTCATACTTTAAAAAAAAAGGAGAAAACGGTACACCTTTTGACAAGGCATCGTGGCTTAGCAATGAGACACCTGAAGCGTTTAATTCATTATAATTTGTTGATTTCGGACCTCGTGGATAGTTAACTCGTGGCAATGATCAATCCCTGTTTTTTATGCCTGTACTAACATCTGAAATTGTTGATATTATTGTTCATAATCTAGAGGCAAAAATAAGTACTGATGGTATCTTGTATTATCTCTTAAAACACAACGTACCTGACACTGCTGTATCTTTCCTCATGACATGTAAGTGTTAAATCAGGGAGGTGGGAACCACCTCCCTGGTTAAATTTGTCATTAAGCAATGGTGCAGTGCACGCACAGCAGAATGAAGTCGTTGCTGAAGTCGCACCAAAGATGGGCAGAGAAGATGAATTTAGAAACCATCGCCCAATAACGTCATGAACGTTAATTTTTTTTTTCTCAATAACTTCAAAAGATTATTTATACGGGTGCACGTCACGAGTTCGACACCCATTAGTCATACAGCCCACGAACAATAAAGCCCACGAGCCCACGAGCCCGACATCAACTAAAATAGGTCCACGACTTATACGGTTCAATAGCTGGACAGCAGGCAAATAAGGCATATGAGGTCAATAATAGACACATAAGGCCCACTAGCTCGACACTAGCCCCCCCCCCCCCCCCAAAAAAAAGGGGGGCCTTTTGGCCTTTGCCGAGCCCGTGGGCCTTATTTGCCAAGTGTTTGCTCATTCGTTCATGGGTCTTCTTCTTCTCTTCTTCTTCTTCTTCTTCTTCTTTTTCTTCTTCTTCTTCGATCTTCTTCTTCCCTTAAAAGTGCAGGTTCATGCCTGAAGATAAATGCACTATTATGTATAGGTACACTAGGTATATAGGTGGGGCAACTTCACTGAGCTGGCACCGTATTACGTGAACAGCGGTGGATTTCACATCAACATCGCCTGGAGAGACTTCTGCAGCAACCTCTTGAGGAGATATCTCTTTCTCCCAAAGAAACCGGGGTCCTGTGGGCCAGGTTGATGGTAGCCTTTTGTCAAGGCCCTCTCGCTGTAATGGGCGAGCGAAGCGAGCCCAGCCGAGCGCGCCAGCGCAACCCCACTCAGCTGGGCTCTCTTCACCATACAGCGAGAGGGCCTTGACAAAAGGCTAGGTTGATGGCAGCATTTCTTCTGTCGTCAGTCCTCTAGATGCATGATCTGCCGGATTTTCCGCACTGGCTACGTATAGTTCCACTATTCTGGACAGGAAGTCTGACGGATGCGTTCGACGCGATTGACAACATACATGGGGAAGCGCTTTTTGGTCTCATTGTACATGTAGCCAAGAACAGTTTGTGAGTCGGTCAAGAAGTGATTTGTGGCAGAACTGTAATCGAGTTCATTATCCACAGTATTGGCAATCTTCACTGGACAAGTAGCTGCATGGAGTTCCAGTCTTGGGATTGTTGGTGGGTTGAGAGGACACAGTCATGCCTTTGCCATGACTTTAGGAGCAACAAACAAACAGAAAACACAAAGAGCTGCTAGAAACGGGTGAAAGCGGTCTTGCGCTCGTCTCTTCTTCTAAGGTTCATTGCAGTCACTAGGCCTTGGTTAAAGATTATACAGAATTAGGGTATATCCTTGACGAACAATTAATAATGATACGAGACAAAAATATATTACACTTGTGTAGGGGGAAAATGATTGCTACCAGACTTTTCAAGTTGTGTGTGTGTGTGGGGGGGGGGGGGGAGGCGCCAGACCTCAGGAACCCAAACTAAAGAGCAATGTGGATTGAGTGAAGGCAGCAACATTAGTAGAATACATCAATGAAAGTTTGAGGGAAATCGGACAATCAATGCAAAAGTTATGAATTTTTAAAGTTTTGGTGTTCCAGTCTTCGCATCGATTGTCCGATTTCCCTCAAACTTTCATTGATGTATTCTACTAATGTTGTTGCTTTCACTCAATCCACATTACTCTTGGGTTTGGGTTTCCTTTAAAGATTCAGATATTCCGACTTTAACCTGTGGGCTAGCATAGCTGAAATATATAACCTCGTGAAACCAAACCCATTACATTCTGTTTTTTTATTCAAAGTGCAAAATGACTAAACGGTGCCAGACCTTTTTAGTGGAGAGACATAGCCGTCAGACGCCCACATTAATACCCAAAATGTCCAGCTATAGTAGGCTATAGCCTATAAATGAAAAACCTCAAGAAACGTACTGGAATTTGTTCTTTGTATAACAAAGTTTGAATAAGCATTCACTAGTATACCAGATGTTACAAGTGGTGGAGATATATAAGCTGTAGGACAGTCCTGCCTTCCCTTCCCCCATCATTACCACAACAAATAGGCAATAGACCGGTTCTGAAATGTTTTCAGGTTTCCTGCATGCTTTGTTCACAAAAGCTGCCCTTAACAACCACAAAGCTTGCCGGAGGCTTGCCCTACCTAGCACCAACTGAGCGAATTCTTGCCCAAGGAACTTAATGGGAAGGAGCAGGTGAATGAAATACGTATATAGGCTGTAGGAAATTAACATACATAAATTGTAACAAATTACAGAAACGGTCTAGCCCGAGTCACATAGGCCCTTTAAATACCGATCCTCAGTGATCTACACTGCGATTCCAGGATCATGCCGGCGATGATCTTGGGAATTCCGGGATAGTTTAGCCACACGGATCTTAACGGCAATCACACGGCAGCCACATCACGGACCATCCCGGATTGCTCTGCCAACACGGCAGTCCACGGATGACGCCGGATGTTTTTGACCTCCAAAAACTGCCGTGTTGGCCTCCCAGACATCAACGGACCTACACGGACCTCGAGGGTCCTCCACTGATGCCCATGGCGTCTACACGGGTCTCTCCCCGGATCATCCCGGATCAGATCCGGGGTGATTCGCATGTATATGTGACATTAACCAATACACAATCCGAAAGATTTCACATTCCGGTAACTTGGCGAACAAAATTATGCACAAGGGTACGCAAGATGGTTAAATGTTAATTTTCATACGATACAATAATATTCCCTTTTTCAGTCCTATAGGGTGTAGATAACAAGAAGATTTGAAGACTCCGAACTGAAAGGATTTATTCCATAACAAGTCATATTACTGGAAAGTTCGGTACAGGATTTCAGTAATTCCTCTGAAATACAGCTTAAAATTGTTAAAATCAAAAATCTCTTCTTAGGTCTCAATGTCAAAATATATGAAAGAGCAGCTTGGCCAGCAAAGCCAGTGGCATGCTATAGGCATTCAATTCTACGAAATTTAATGAAAGCAGACTCCTCTATAAAGCCACATGTACCCATACAGAAATTTTTCTGCATACAACTATCATCTCAATAGAGCTGGAATGCACTGTGATAAAATGCGAATAAAAGGAATGAATAACTGATGGCACACAGTGAATACAAACTGAACGAATTTGCTTATGTCAATAGCATGTCTCTTTTTTTTTGGGGGGGGTGTCTAGACTCAATCTGAGTGTCTATACACAACAAATAGTGCAACACACACACAGTTACGCACACACACAAATAGGCCAATCATGCATGATGAGGTACGTATTGAAAGCGTTTGTGGGTTTCTTCCAACCACATTTCTTCTTTTTTTTTAGATAAACTATATAAAGAAGCACTATAACTTCCCATTATTGTGATTTGAGTTATCAAAATTTGCTCTTAATAATGTTCACAGCGCCAATCACGGAGAGAAGAAAGAAGTGGTGCGTTCGTTTTTTGTTTTGTTTTGTTTTGTTTTATTTTGTTGTTTGTTTGTTTTTTTGGGGGGGGAGGGTGGAGTTAATGGGTACGCCCACCCTTTTAAAATCCAGTAGTCGTTATCATCGCTTTGCTTAGGAGGTTTATTAGAGCGATGTCGTGATTTGCAGGTTGCTTTATTCGATGATGATGATGATGATGATGATGGTGGGGGGGGGGGGGGAGGAGGCATATTATGGTGTCTAATTTACCAACGCTTTACAGATAAAGTCTAGTAACTGTTAGTTGACAATCAGATGCTCATTTTATAAACGATTTCACAATGTCCATCTTTTATATAGCCAGGATACAATATTGTCCAGTGCTGTGGTGGTGATAGGGGAAGGGGGGGGGGGGGGGGCAGAACTGCCAGACAGATTCGCTCCATGATTGTTCATTGACATGAAGAAGAAATTCCAGGAGGTTTCTTGGAGTTCAGACCTCAATGTAGCCAGTACCTAGCTGGACATTTTGGGCATTTGAGGGCGTCTGGTGGCAATGTCTCACCACTTAAAGGTCTTGCAACGTTTAATCATTTTCACTTTGAATCAAAGAACAGCATGTGATAGGCTGGCCTACAGGATAGAGCTGGAATATTTGGGTCTTTAATGGCGTCTTGCGCTCTGCCCTAGGCTCCTATACCACTTAAAACTCTGGCAACGGTAATTCTTTTGCCCTTCGAATATCACGAACAAGTTCCAGAAGGTTTCACGAGATTATTTATTCATCTATTCTATTTTATTTTTTGGTCATCTAGGCTACCTTAATCCAGCCTATCCATTTGACCAAGACCTTTTGACTAAGGCTTGGAAAATGCCATAACTGCGAACGTTCGATATGAGTAGTTCCAGTCTCGTTCCTCAGCGACGATGCCTCGTCAACAGGCGTACCTTTTCATGGTCCTCCCGGCCACACCCATCACTAATGATGAGACAAACTTTTATTTTCATATCAAGGGACAGGAATGAATACAAAATTGTTATGGACATTGGTAACCTTTTCAGCTAGGCTGACCCCCGCTGGCTGCCGCACTAGGCCAACATTCGGGAGGCAAAATCAAGTCCTTCTGCATCGTATGATACTAAGAATAATGTTTAATATGGCGTCGGCAACACAATGTTCTTGCTCCAAGTGACTCATTTTGCTCGACAGTCTCCATCTACTTCAAGTCATTCATTTTAAAGTATTAATTGGGTGCATGTGCCTGATAGTTTTTCTATTCGAGTTGTGTCTTCAAAAGTTTGTGCTTATACTAGGTGTTAGCAAAACATTTTCCCAGTTTTGATCCTTAATAGTTCAAAAACCATATATCAGATAACACTGATATTGATATGAGCAATAGCTGAATAGCATATCATTTTGTTGGATGTAATTTAAAAATGATAGCATAAATTAGTTTCATTAAATTCAAGGTTTATTTTTAAGTTAGGGTTCAGATTTTGCTTTGTTTTCAACCCACTGTATGAAATCTTAATTTTACACAGGGGTTAATTTGTGTGTGTGGGAGTGTGTGGTTAACACCCTGACAATGGTCCTGAACAATGGCCCGAGATAGAATGCTTATTACATATTCATGAGCCACAATCACGGCTAGTCTTTATTCATCCTGAAATGTAGTGTATGCAAGCACATGAATACATATGCTTATCTTTTTCATGTGCATGCATTGTACCCTTTACCATGAATTCAGACTATTGCAGTGCCCAGGGAAATCCATCATGATTTAGAAAGCATTCATGCGCCTTGGAGCAAGAGTCCAGAAGCCTAGTCAGCAGAGCTCTAGTCAGCAGAGCTCTGAAAAGGCGGTATTCGTGGTATTCATGTCTATTGTTAAGGGTCATTGTGAGGACACACTCACATACACATCATTGGTTCTTGTGTTAAGTTCAATTGTGTACAGAGGGTTCAAAGTTGACCAAAATCTGGAACCTAAGTGGAAATTAATCATCGATTTAACGATACTCTGATTCATGCTCTCATATTCAAATCACCTCCAACTAAATTGTACATTATTCATCTCTTACTCATGTCAATGACCGTGTTATCTGATGTATAGTTTTCGAACTATTAAGGATCAAAAGTGGGAAATGTTTTTGTAACACCTAGTATGATTGTGTCCCATGAACATTTTACGTTGGTTTTATGAGAGACTTCCTATGTTCCATGACGAGAAAATTACACTCATAAATATAGTCGGTCTGAAAGGCAGCAAACTAGGGTGCGCAGAAGGAGGATGCGGATCGTGTACGGTTATGATCTCGTCTTGTGACAGCTCGTCGCCGGGTAATATCAGGTAAGAAACTAAATTTTTGATATTTATTATGATATGCACAATGTTTAGGTGTCCGCTGACAGAAACGCACATGCGTGGTCATGCAAACACATACTCTTTCTCCCCCTATCTCTACTCTCTAAAAAAAATCGAGTGAAAATTTTCACTCTTGAAAGAGTGAATACAAGAGTGAATTTCGAGTGAAATTGGAGTGGATTTTGAGTGAAAATGCTCATTTTCACTCATTTTGGAGTGACGTCAGGGATCACTCGAAGATTTTGAAGTGATCCCTGATGACGTCACTCCAAAATGAGTGAAAATGAGCATTTTCACTCAAAATCCACTCCAATTTCACTCGAAATTCACTCTTTTTTGTATTCACTCTTTTAAGAGTGAAAATTTTCACTCGATTTTTTTTAGAGAGTACATGAAATTATATTCATTTTATTTTCTACCATAACATTAAAAAAAACAACACAGAAAAACGGTGTGTCCTTATCATTATTGCTTTTTGACGTACAACATGTTCAAAACATGGAATGTATCATATATTGCTATGAGAACTAACGGAAAGGGGGGGGGGAGTGTACAAGTTCAAGTTCAAGTTCAACTTTATTTCCATTTGCATTGAATAAACAAAGAAAATGATATACAATACATTAACAGAACATACATTGTATTTGTGACAATTTCAAAGAAAACGTACATGTGATCACGAGTACCAACAGGAATTCCTTTTCTAAGGTATATACAAATACATATTACAAAGACTAGAATGGAAATGGAGGGTCCCACTACAAAGCTTGTAGAGTATGGGACCCTCGGAAAATACATACACAAAATCAAAGAAACCAATGTACTCGACTGTGTACTCGGCTGTTTTTCGAGTTTAACCAAACAATGGTGGGTATAGTGTAGTGTTCGTTAATTCAGTGACTGCGTCGCGTAGATTGAAACCCTCACTATTCGTCACCCGGTTTTGTCGAAAGGTTACGTTGGGAGCGTGCCGACTCTCGAATGCTTTTCCTGTTGATATCTACCACAACAGCAATAATAACTGATTGACAAATTGCCCAAACATCGACGTAAATAAGCACCGAGTTGATCCGTAATTTAGTAATGACAAAGAAATCATGAGCATATACACGGCATACATATTATTCTCGAGCAAGATTCAAACTTACCACTTCCTTATCACCAGGTTCGAACCCTGCTCGAATATTGTATGTCCAGGATTTCTTTTGTCATGGCTACTACTAAAACACTGATCAATTCAGTGCTTATCTACGTCGATGTAGGGCAATTTGTCAATAAGTTGTAATAAAAACAATTCGACACAAGAATTTCATCAATTTGAACAATATCAAGATTTGATATTTATAGGGAGAGAAGAAAGAAAGAGAAGAAAGAATAAAAGAATGTAATGAAAGAAAAAGAACATGATCAGTGATGCAGAAGAAAAAGTAGGAAATCCGTTTTTCATTACGATTTATTATTGCAAGTTACTCTAAGTTGCGTGAACTACCTTAGTTTTATAATAAAATTTTACCCACTAGGGATTTCTGTTTCCTCTATAGGGGCCTGTTTAAGAATGCACTCAAAGTGACTATGTGCAGTCAAACACAGAAAGACACACTTTGCTAGTCTAATTGACAACTTGTTTTGCAATATTTTACCTCTTCCCGATTCTTTTAGAATTCTTCCAGGCTAGATGTGAGTGATCACTTTCCAGTCATGGCTCATTATTGTTGTTTACTTTGTTCAATTCACAAACATTATTTCTGTCTCTAAAGGAAGTGAGATGTATAATTTGTTACTGTGGAAAAACAAAAAAAAAAGTTTGAACTTGAACTTGAACGTGAACTTTTTTGTTTTTGTCAATCTTTCATTTTTCTTGCTTTTTCATATAAACAATATACAATGAACACCGACATGGACACACGCAAACACGCACACATACCAACATCACATACTTTATAGGGGCACGCACTGTTGGTATAGGTAAGCTTACTCTCTGAACGTGTGCATGAGGAAGACCCCCCCCCCCCCCCCCCCCCCCGTGTCACGTATGTGGCAGTGCATAAATCCTAGCTTGCAGCAAAACCAGGGGGCTTTGGACAAAATGGTGGGGGTTCAGTCAACGCGACGCTATATCCACCCGTTTGATATTGACGCCTTGAACCCATATAAACCTCACTGACACGATTTGGCCCATCAACCCATCTCTTCCAATTCCTATGTAGGCCTATAGTTGTGCTTGCTTTATAATGATTGATATTCATAAATGAAAAATACCATTCCGTTTGTTATTCTGTAGACACAGAGCGGTGAATGCATGTCTCGTTCCAGTTTGTTCTGTCCACGATGTTGCCGTGACTACGGTGGAAGGGATTGGAAGTGTGGAGACCAAACTACATCCCGTTCAGGTATAATAACATGTTGCTTGTCACTGTTTCGACCTTATTCCGGTCCAAAATCCGTTTGACTGGTAGCACAATTTCTATATAGGAGCCTACACTGAAATGCCACTCTATAGATAAGTCCGAGTAAAGTGGAGTAAAATCAAACATAAAACAGCGATGTTTCAACATAAGCCGGGGTGAAATAACATAGTTATTGAATATCATAGCTTGATATGTATAGATTAAAAAGAAAAGAAATGAACATCGATTAGCCACCGGGACGTGTAAGTTTCATCATACAAGATTAGGACTTGAATGAAAAAAAAAAAAGTTGTGGAATCGAAATCGAGTCGCACAGCTCGACACTATAAGGCAAATAAGGCACATGATTCCGACACTAGGCAAGCAGGACCACGAGTCTGACAGAAGGCAAAAAAGGCCCATAAATCCGACAATTATTATATAACCCGGCTTGATGTACGCTACCTCGTGGGCCCTGTTTCTCTTTAGTCGGACTCAAGTTTGCCTATAAGTGTCAAGCCCATGGGCTGTGAGACTCGTGAGTTGTATGACTCGTGGCAGTCTGGCTCGTGGGATGACTCTTGTAAACCCGTGGAGAAACAAAATAAACTCAAGTTGAAAGTCAAAGCCAAACTAAGACTTATCAACTGAAGGGTTGTGAGGATTTGATGTGAGTTTATTCCCTTTTTTATATTAACTTTCCTTTCACCTACAGGAGCGCATCGCCAAGGCTCACGGAAGCCAGTGTGGCTTTTGCACCCCTGGTATGGTGATGTCCATGTACGCCCTTCTAAGAAACAATCCTCGGCCGACTATGGAAGAGGTTCAAGCAGCGCTGGAGGGAAACCTGTGTCGCTGCACGGGCTACCGACCCATCCTACAGGGATATAAGACATTCACTGAGGTAGCAGATCAGTATGTGAATTATTATTACAGCCACAATATCATTACATGTACTACAGTGTTGTAACATTAGTAATTATGACGTCCGATTCACACAAGGAAACTGGTGTTTTGTTTTGAAAATGCTTTGTTGTTATGTACTGATTTATGTAATTAGATTTTGATGATTGCTCAAGAAAACTGTTCGTTCAACATACTCTGTCAGTTATCACTGTCAACTTATAGTTTTACCTGTACTTAAAACGTCAAGACATCGTAGCCACTTTCAGGTTGCAGAACTAAATATTTAGAAAATTTACAGGCAAAAAGAAATAATCTTATAAGTTGGTTAATTCATCATTGCAGTTGCAAGACAAGAAACATATCAAATTAGTTTTGCAATTGCTGCGAAATTTCTCATTTTTCAATCGATATATTATTTGAAAATCTAACTAAGCGCAGCAGCCCAGCGGTTAGAGGGGTATCTCCTTTCCCTCTCTCTTTTTTTTTTTTTTTTTTTTTTTTTGCAGTTTTATAATTGAAATGCAACCTTATGATGCATGCATTGGAAGGAATCCTTGGAATTCTTTCTGATTAAAAAAAGGAAGACGATGTGTTGGTTGATCATTTAAGTTGCAAGGAAAACATCCAGCCGACTAAATTCTGTAAGTGTTGCATGAGTCCTCTTTTACGGATAAAAGCATTTTACTGATAAAACTGATGAAACTGATGAAAACCTAATATCTACGAGTGTAATTATCTACCTACCTAATATCTACGAGTGTAATTTTTCATCGTTTTATACTTTTTTTTTTAACTTTGTAGTGTTTGCCAGTATGCATGCATATATCTTTATCTGTATCATACACCCTTTGCAAAGTCGAATGTGTACGTTTATGATATAATTTCTGATCAATTCTGTGTCATGTTTTGTTGGAAAAAGAAGAATGAAAAAGAAATAAATTGAATTCAATGAGTGTATATAAGAACAGCAGCCAAGTGGGTGGAGAATTTGGGAGCTCCCTTCCCACACAAGGGACTATTTCATTTTTAGAACTTTTGTTGGATTTTTACCTTTCTATAAAAAGTTAGAAAATAGATATTAAGGGAAAATAAGAGTTGACTAAATCGTGGTAGCCATACGACCTCAAGCATGTCTAGTTCGGCATGCCCGTTTGTATTCATTGTGTGTTACGCTGTGGAAGTGGACGGGGGAGGGGGGGGGGGGCTGACAGGGGTATACCGGTCCCTTCTGCCACGACAGGAGCTTTTGCATTTTTAGAAGTAAAGTTGGAAAGTATTATATTGAAATCTGTATTGAAGACAAAACATTGGGGGAAAAGGGGAAAATATGATAGCCTAAACTGTGGTATCCGTCAGATCTTATTGTTACGGCCGGGCGTGAATCTTCACCGTATACTAAGCATGCCAAGAGACTTTGTACATTTTAGATTAAGAATGTAATATCCATATATTAACAAAAAGGCGTATTTGATTTTTTTTTTTTTGGGGGGGGGGGGAGGCAAAGCCAGATTTTCACCAGAATGACAGATATTTCCAGAGACTACAATAATAAATACATTGTAGAATTAACATTAAGTAATTTATGGTCCAACTACAGTAATACATGTACACACAAACAGTGAGGTGCTCCTTACTTCTTCTCTTCTTTTTTTTTTGACAGAGATGCTACGTACCCACCCCAAAAAGTCAGGGGTGCTGCAGCACCTGCCCTCAGGGACCTATACTGTTATCCTTCGTCTGTTGTCAATACCTCTCTCTCTCCCTCAGACAATTGAAAAGATATCAAACTGTGTTATATGTATCATGATGTTTTCACTGAATAGGACTTCTGTTGCGGAGGAAAATGCCGAAGTGATCAGGAACCACAAAATGGAGGCAAAGGTGACAACCGAAATGACGAAGACACGGTGAGATTTATCCAACTGTTACAAAGTCGGGAATACGAGGTATCCTGCATGTGCATGGGAGGCTAAAGTAGCACAATATTAAAAAGAGGTCCTATTGCATGAAGTGGCATTCTCTTTCCTCGCCTCTATTTTAAACTTTACTATGATTTATTCTTTCTTTTTGTTTCACCATGTACTGCAGTGCATTATCATTCTTTTCGTTTATTCGATATATAGCAGGATACCCAATTACTAGTAATCATGATGCTCTACCAAGGGTTCGTAAGTCACACAATACAGGAAGTGTGCTACATAAGTAAACACATTGTGATAACATGATAATCGTCTACCGCGAACTATCACCCCGATCAGTCTATTTTTCTAGTGGTGAGTTATAAGGGACGCCTCTCTCCCACGCCCCCCCCCCCTCAAAAAACAAACAAACAAACAACAACAACAACACGTGTTAGTAGGTTTGTACGTTATTATATTTTAAGCAAAAGCTTTGCTGTAGTTCTTATAATTTTTTTTTTTGCCGGGGGAGGGCCAAGATATAATAGGATACCGACTACGAACGAGAACATTGTTGAGATATAAATGGATGATAACATCTGATACATTCTCTTCCAGCTCGTCAACATTTTATATGTCTTTTCATGCAGCCTGCTGTTCTTTTCGACCAGAATGACCTGGCAATGTACGACCCGTCCCAAGATATCATTTTTCCGCCAGAGCTGATGGTAAGACTACATTACATTACCAGTTTGAGTGCATGGATGATTACTAAATCTTACAAAGATATGAATTTTGTCCCGAATTCAGAAACACAAACATCATTTGATATGGCAGATTGTAATACAAAGTCGGCCTAAACGAGCATGACTGTGTGATATGATTGTGTCTTATCCGTTAAGTCAGCCTGTCAAACATTTCGATGCGTTCAAAGTTTAAGATATCAATCGTTCAAGGGTCAGCACTATTTTGTACATTTTGCCATGTCTACATATTCCATATACGATATCATAAGTCTACAGTGCTTATCAACATGACACAGGAAGGCGAGAAAGAAACGCATTTACATTTACGGGAATCAATAATGGAATAACTCTTATCATCGTACCAAATGACGTGTGTTTTTTTTTTTAATTGGTTGATTTCCGGTTGATTAAAGCACCGTAAAAAAAGTTCCTTGACAGGACACGTGTGTTTTAAGGGTGTGCGGCAAAGTGGTACTACAATGTTTCTTCAATAAAGTGATTGGCAACATTAATTTAGAGGATTTTTTTTTAATGCAGTTACACATGCCGTTTCTGCCTTATGTAATACTGATTCAATAGTTCATTTGAAATGTCCCTTATGTTCAGCTTGCATCAAGCGACATCCAGAAATCGCTCGTCTTTCGAGGAGAACGCGTAACGTGGCACAGACCAGTCAGCCTACAAGAGGTGCTCGAACTCAAAACAAAGTTCCCGGATGCCAGACTGGTAGCGGGAAACACCGAAATCGGTAATGATACACACAGCAGCCACAAGTTTGTATAATAGGGCCTCCCTTGTTTGGAATCAATGAGGAAACGATTTGGCATCTTCATGGATTAATATTGATTGATTTTATTCTATTTCCGCATTCAAAATGTAAAATGCAAGAATGTATTACTGGGTTAATTGAACAGAATTATTGAATAATATTTGAACAGAGGAAATAATTATAGAAACGGGTATAGGCCTAATAATGAACATGTACAGCACTGTTTTTCTTGATAATATAAAAATTAAGTTGAGCAGGTGTCATACATTGAGCCCAGAAGAAACATATGATTTCACATACGTGCTGTTCAAGAGACAAATTATAGGCACGTTTTAAGTGTAATGTAAATGCATGACACCATTGTCATAACCAGATGCTTGACGAGGATAATGTCCTAATCCGGTCACCGCTCACCGAGCAGATGCCGAGCGGGTAAACAAAAGTAATACGTAATGTGGTGCATAGTGCAAAAGTGTATAGTAGAGGGTTTGTGTGTTGTGTGTATACAATGTAGACCCTGGTAGAAAATGCACGTTTTGTGATCACATTATTTGTTCTGCTCGGAAAGTTCGATGCCCTTTCTTGAATGATAAGAGGGAATATGAGAGAAGCAATATATGAACAATTAACGACACGCTCTAATTATTAATGTAGTGGTTTGATATCCTATCTCTAAACTGCTCTTTGAATTGAATGAATAAATTTACATTGATCATAAAAAGATTCTCGGGTATTGTGTTCAAGACGTCAGGCCCATGATATTTTAAGATTTTTTTTTTTGCGCTTCTTAAAGAACATCTCTTGGGTTTGCTACATGATAATCAGACTAACGGCGATTTGGGTAGGAATAGAATGTTGGAGTTTAGGATAAACAAGTCATTGGACATCGAGGATAGCTGGTTATAAGTATTTATGCTAAAGAGAAAAATTATTTTGAAAGTGTGAATATCATTTTTTTTTTCGGATTTAGTTGATGAAACAGTTGATATGAGGGAAATACGAAGTAGGAGGTCGTGATCAACGATGAATAGTTTATGTCAAAGTAATATTGGGCTTGTTTTCGTTGAAACACAATTTCCCAACACAATGTTACAGGACGTATATCTCCGGTAGAACTAGGGCATGGTATAGAATAGTCAAGGACTTCGGAGAGACAACGATTTTCAGATGATTACAATCTCCAATACCTCCAGAGACTGAGGTATGAATATTATGTTTGTGATCATTCGACGACGAGTTTGAATCGATGAAAATAGCTAAAATTTTGTAGATTTCTTATCGACGATTGGATGTAGGTCAGTGAGTACAATTAACATTATGAAACATTATGAAACTGAAATATGAAAGAAATTTGTTTTGAGAAATATGTTAGTGATAATTTATTACAAACAAACCACTAAAATACGATACATATTTCCAAATCTATTGTGGAGATGAGAGCTTCAAAACGTTCATGGGGACCTTAATACATGTAATATCAGCACATTGTAGTATCAAATTTTATTGAACTGAAGAACGAAACGGATTTTTTTTTTGTTTGATAATCGATGATCCATGATAAAGCAATATACCTCCTGATACCATAATAATTATCTCATTAATCTATATTATCAAACTGTCATGATCGATGTAGCAAATGCCTTTGATAAATCCATAAAAATTACAGTCAGGTGTTCTGTCGTCTATATTATCTACTAGATGAACAGTGTAGAATAATCAGCAAAATCTATAATATTTTCTAAATCAAATTGACTTGGAGCAAACAGATTATTGATGTTTCTTATTATTTTGAATGATATATAGAAATCGGTCGATAATTTGCTCAAAAAGAGAAATTGAATGAGTTATCGGATCCCAAAGATTCCTTGGAATACATGTGCAGGCATAATATTATCTGAAGACTTTGGTCATCATTAACCATGCATTAACCCTCCCACTTTATCAGGACTACCTCGATGAGCCGTCGAATTTCAACCCTTCCCCTTATAATTTCTCTTATAGTTTTGGGTTGTTTGTTTATTCTTTGTTGTAAGCACACATTGAATTGTGTCGTGGTGTTGATCAAGTTTTGATAATAATTTCATTTCTTTCATACCGGCGAAGGTATCGAAATGAAGTTTGGCAACCGACTGTATCCCACCCTCGTCTCAGTTTCACACGTACCGAAACTTACCTCGATGGAAGTCAACGATGACGGGGTCGTGATCGGGTCATCGGTAACTCTCTCTCGGCTGGAACAATTCCTGAAAACTATTATTCACGATCTCCCAGGTGTGATAGTATAGGAGTGCACTGTTATTAATTAACAATACATGTATAATGTAATGAATCCATCATAAACATTTGCCTCGATCTTCCTAGATATTTTACTCAAATACATGTATAACAAGTATGAGTATGCATTTATCCATTTACTCAGGTGGTGCAGTTTGATTTCAGAAATTCAGTTCCATTCTATTCATAGTTTACTATGATTTTGATAAGTGTTCCCTCGCCATTCAAAACGGGATTAGATTTTTTTTTTCTTTAAAGTTTATGAAACGGAATGTAACAATGACAACATTTCATTGTAGGGAGATAAAACAGACTCATAATGGTGGGAATGTAATGAGCGCACTGATATCTTATATATGATTTTTTTTTTTTTTGGGGGGGGGGGGGCACTTAAACTATAGCTTTCAATTTTGCGTAAATATGAATTTTCATTTAGAATGCTATCGTCCTACATACTACTATCTTGATTGCCATTTTATTTTCCCCTCGTATAGTATCGACACCACTTACCATTCGTTTCCAATCTAAAGAAGACGTGAAAGGCAGTTCCTAAGCTTAAAGCTTATGTTTGTTCCCAATCTTATAAATGCAGTGTGATCAAATGATCTGACGGTTGTTTTATGTTTTTTTTTTTTTCTTCACGCTCCGATGACTATTTGCAAACCACTTCTTCTTTCTCAGGGCACAGGACTAGAGTGTTCTCTGCTATTGTGGAGATGCTTCGGTGGTTTGCTGGTTCTCAGATTAGAAACATGGCGGTAAGCGCGTATGTCAGGGGTCGTACTTTTTCCTTTTCATAGTTTTTCTAAAGAGCAAAAAGTATGCGTTTCAGTGTAGAGGAATGCATTGTCTCCAGACCCCCCCCCCCCCCCCCCCCCCGTTTCGCGGCCCCTACACGCAGTATAGAAACATGGAAGTCCATGATGGCATTTTCACACCTTAGTTACATTAACGGAGCCTGTAGTGAAGCAATTGTTTTCTTGTGATTTTTTCGTACTTACGCTCTATACCTCGTGATCGAAATGTATTTAATTAAACATGTGATGTCAAAGATGATTTTTCTACTATTACAAAAGACAGAAAACTTTATAAACTCAATTTCCGTACGAGTCAAATTTCTTTTCGTTTTCACTTCGGTACTATGTCGACTTTGTGTGTGTGTGTGTGTGTGTGTGTGTGTGAGTGTGGGCGTGCGTCTAACTTTCCAAATTGTATTTTATAGGATAAAGCAACATAGATGATTGGATTATCTTCTGTGAAAGTTAATTACTTTCGTATCCATGGCCATTGCCATCTTCAAGCGCATGAATGTTCCTTTATCGATAACTGGAAAAGATATTGCATACATACGTTTTGCTCTTCGGTCTAAGAAATGCAAGAAACTATAAGTGAGCAGGTAATTTAGAGCAAAATGAAATTGATTAAAAAAAAAACAACAACTGTGAAATATCGTTTGAACAAAACTAATGATAGTTCAACAAACCAATTCTGTCAAAGATTTCTTTATTCCTTACACATAATCTGCAGAAAGCTTATATGGAATACCATTTCGACATAATTCAAATAAGTTCTGCAGAAGGTACGCTTGCGTCTCCTAAACTGGGTTTCACTTACAAAAGTTATATATTGGTTTAAAACGTGGTCTATTAATTGAGTAAAACATGTCGGTCAGATTTTGTGAATATTTCAATAACCCCATAACACTCCGTGTGTTTCATCGTCTCACTCTGAAAGGCCGTCGGAGGAAATATTGTGACTGGTAGTCCAATCTCAGACCTGAACCCCATCTTTCTGGCAGCAAGGTGCAAACTGGAGCTGGTATCACAGTCAAAAGGTATAAATAGTAACTTTATCATCAATAGTTGGTATTAAATTTTGGCGACATTGTTGATAGTGTGAGATTTTATGTAATATGCTCAATTTTCATCATATATATAGGTATATGTATATATGTATATATAATATACAATACCGGGCAATACAGGTTGGCTGACACGCTTTCATCTTCATTTGGGATAACATTAAAGGATTTTTTTATTGAGTTGTTCGTGGCTGCAGTCAGTGCAAAAGGAATTACGTTGCGATAAAAACAGCATAAACGTAAGAATCTAAACATTAATTTTGTAGATGCTTACAAAACAAATGTTGATATCAAAAGGGAGTGACGAACACAAATGAATTAAGCATAACCTATAGTAACAGTAATACATATCGGGAGAAACAGCAGGACATCTCTTCACTATAGAGAAGCACGATGAGAACAGTTCGGTTCTCACTCGCTCTCCCCTCCAATTATCTCCCTCCCCCTCGCTCGTAATTGCACTTTCTTCTCAGTCTTACCCAGTCTCATGTATTCACACTAACCGGCACATATTATACAGTAGTGCAGTTCGGATTGCACGCACTCGCTGTACATCCGTTTTCACTAAAGTTTGTCATTAGGTCACAACACGCTTCTGACTATTAGAGCTTTATATTGTCAGGCTATCATAGAATGAAATTTTATGACTTTGGTGGTTTTCAAGGGCCAGCATTAAAAAAAAAAAAAGATAGCGTCAAACCTTATCAATACATCCCTATTGTATTATACATAGTGTATTCACAGACGTAATAACATCAGTGTGAATTTCCTTTGAATTGTAATGAGGGTCTCGCTATGTGACGATGGACGAGAATTTCTTCACTGGTTACCGCCAAAACATCTTGATGCCGGACGAGATTCTTCGAGCAATAACCATCCCATACACCTCTCAGGTTAGCATTCATCTTGAACTAATAACAGAGCCGCCAAGTAGTATTTTAGGAGCATATCATGTTTGACCTCATCAAAGCGAGAAAATACGCTTTCGAACGAAATATAATTTATGATACGGTTTATATTTTTAGCCAAAATTTTATTACTTATGGACTGTACATGCCATTCTCACATTTTATATAAAAATAAGATCAATTCATTCACAATGTGTTTGTAAATGTTCATCACTATATCTGGTATGCTATTGCTGTTAGTCCTTTCATACGCTGTAATAACGATACATTTACCAATGCTGTAACGCCGACAAGACTATCTTAGTGGCTGAGACATTACTTCTCTGAGACATTACTTCTCTGAGACATTTCTCTCTTCTTTCGATCTTTAAAATAACAACAACAACAACATTACTTCGTTGGTCCCATATTTTCTCTCTCTCCTCTTTCCTTAAAACACAACATTACTTCGGTTTCCTCGAAATTCCAGTTTATCATTAGGTTTCTCAAGTACAGAACATAGGAGAAATCAGAACGCTTCACCATGCCATAATTTAATAATGTCAATAGGTGATATTTTAAATTGTAGAAGAAATAATCCCATGGCTGTGATCATTAGATAACATTTACTGATCTCGTAGCAACTTCAAGATCTTACAAGTTGCACGCTATATTGTAGGTGTTGTCCTCAGGCATGGAACTCAAGTTAGCCATGCACGTCCCTACATTAACTGAAGAAATATTTTTATCCTGTTTGAACACACAGAACGAATATTTCTTCGCCTTCAAACAATCACCACGCCGTGAAGACGACATCGCGATCGTCAATGCCGGGATGAGAGTTGTCTTCGGTGGAGGTGAGAACGCGGTCGTTGACGATGTCAGTCTGGCGTTTGGTGGCATGGCCGCCATCACGGTGATGGCCTCAAAGACGATGACATTGATGAAAGGGAGGTAAGAAATCGATTTATGGGACACACAATACCGAGAACGAGCACGCAGGCGTGAAATTCTTTAAGAGAAATATTGGTAGTATATAGGGCACGTCAATGTGCCCCAAATCCATTTTTCATTTGAAGCATTATTTCCTCAACGTAGTCGCTTAAAGGAATCTATCAGTACGTTGTACACGTATTGTATTCACAGAAAGACAAATTTTAATTCCTTCGTAAAGTGTCAAACTTCTTAAAGTCAGTATTTCAGCAGATGGGTTAGTTTACAGAATATAAAAACTACAACTGAGAGTTGTCCGACATCCCTTCGCTATTGTTACAATCGTTATGTCAGGGTTGATTTTTTGTTCTCTCTTCTCTTTTTTTTTTGGGGGGGGGGGGTGAAAATTTGAAAATGAATAGAAGAGGGGATAAAGCATTATAATACCTTCACAGAAAACGTCATGCAAAAAGGAATATGTAAAAATAAAAAGTATTTCTTTTTGAACATATGTTCATGGAAATGATGCAAAGCTAAAAGATATTTTCCCTTAACGTTACCCGTAGGTCATGGGACAACAGCATGTTAGAAGCCGCACTATCTTCATTGGAGAACGATCTACCTCTCCCTGCCGGAGCGCCCGGGGGTATGGAGACGTACAGAAAGTCTCTCACCCTGAGCTTCTTCTTTAAGTTCTATCTCATGGTCTTGGACCAGCTTGGTACTGATCAGGTTAGAACAAGAACGTGATCACTCCGTCAAGTCCAAGTGCAAAGACTTTGAAACCAGATGAAGTCATATAAGATAGATTTATGATGAGGAAAGGAGAGACCACATAGGGAAAGGCGAGGAAGAGCATTTTTTTTTTTTGCGTCCATTAGCAGGGGATTAGAGCAAACTAAAGCCTACACAATCCACGAGTCACCTTTCATAATGACTGAAACATTGTAACTATATATATATCAGGGGCGGATCCAGGAATTCCGTAAAGAGGGGGCGCGTTTACAAAATTAAAGGGGGGGGGCGCACGCACCCCTCCCCCATTTTTTCTTTTATTTCTTTTGTTTCAACAAAAAATAAAGGGGGGGGGGGCGTGCGCCGGTTACGGTCCTCCCTGGATCCGCCACTGTATATATCTATAATAATTTGGTCGTGCGTTGTGAGTAAGCGTTGTACATTTTAAGCATCTTTCTGAAAACCCCTTCACGAATTTTCAGCAAACTTGGCAAGTTACATCCCTAGGATAAAAGGACTTGAATGCGTTCAAATGGGTACAATGCTTCCCCTTTTTTCGTGGGGGGGGGGGGGAGGCATTAAGAACCAGAAGTAATTGAGCTGAGTGTTGCGCATCAGTACATTGGTGACATTTATTTCAGTTTTGTTATATCAGTAGTCATTTTAATCGGGTGGCTTAGTTATTTCACCAAATTTACAATCGTATTAATTGTTCTTCTAAGAATTTTATAAAGAACTATTCTATCTACCTGTTCACACTCTATAAACGAGTTCTTAGAATGCAATGCGCATACATTATTTTACTTTTCAATTTTAGTTTTACTTGATTTAATGGGTTTTGTCGACAAATATGTACAAAGGAAAGTACAGCAATAACACAGAGATATCGGTTAAGTATGATTTTCTGCGAAAAATTCGGCTTTACAAACAAATTCCATTAAATGCAAAATGGGATAAACTGTTGAATCTTTTCTTCCGACAATGACGTGGTCTACGTTGCGCAGACCGTCACAATACACATATAATACGTAATGATGCTTGATGAGATAACAATTAACCCTTTCCTTGCGACAAAATAACAATAGCAGTTCTCAAATATCTATAAAAAAAAAATGGGGAAAGTGCGAGAAACCTCGGCAAGCTCTGCTAGGTTGTTAGGAATATCCTTTGTTTATAAAGGTATACGTATAATATTTGAATATGAAAGTTGGTAAAAAAACAGACCTGTATTGCTGGAATCCTTCTATCAGCCTGCCCAGAATATTTCGGTGTCGTCTAGGGAGAGAAGCGCGATTTCTGCGTACCAGGCCCTGCCCGTCAACGCTGCCCAGGTTTTCCAGGTAATCACCAATTCTATCATTTTTGTTGCAACCTACATCGTGTTGGTCAAAAATGAATCTTCATACTAAAAAGAAAATGTATTCATGAAAACATAAAGAAATATAACCAAAACAGCAAAATATTGCCAATTAATGGCCATACAGCTCATCGCCAGCGAGCAGAAAACTGACATGTAATATTGGCTTCAGTGCACTGAGCATTGTGGAATAAAATATTCGGATATATCTGACTATGATCATTACGACTAACCCCAATTCAATCGCTTCATCCCCAAGGTACTTATTTTTGTTTTTCTTACAGTCTTATTGAATATATGGCTACATTACGCTCACATGTTTTCAGTATTCCTCTCGTATAAAGGACACCAGCGTGAGCAACTACACACTACTTATGATATAGTTCAAACGCCGCTTTGCTATTTGAATTCCTCTACTTCCTATTCCTCTTTCAAGACTCTGCTAAAAGCATCGAAGAATCAAACTGTTAAGCTGTAATTAATGATTCTAACAAGAATGGTGATGATAACGTTACTAATGATTGTAATAATTTCAATGAACATAATGATGAAAATGATAATGTTACTGATAATGACAATGATTATGATACTGATAAAACTCACTGATAACAATAATAACATCAACAACAACAAATTATCAAAATTCATAACTCACAATCTAGATAGGTTTTACACAAAACTACCTCGGTAATTTGACGTCATTTCTTTCTTCTATCTCATTGTGATTATTTTTGATTGATCCTCCCATGTAGAAAGTTGCTCCCGGACAGCCGATCCATGACCCTGTCGGCCGACCAGTTGTACACAAGGCCGCCCTTCAGCACGCCACGGGAGAAGCGGTCTACGTAGATGACATCCCGGATGTATGGGGTTAGCAGAGCTCTATTTTTTATTCCGTAATGATTTGCATCCCTTGTACTCACCCTCAGTCAAATTGGCCTGTCAATAAGCAAGAGTAGAAATATCGGCCATTGTAAGAAATCATTAGAATAATGAGATTAATGTGAACACCGATTTAATTTTCTGAGGACCTCTGTCTTAAAAACAGGCAAACATTTGTTTGCTGGACACGATGGTCTCACCTAGTCCTATATGGGTGTAAAAATCTGGTGAAGATGTTGATATGTTGTCACTACTATTGCATGCGATGATGTCAAATGCTGGTACGGTAATAATGAAATATATATGAACATGAAAAATGTTTAGAAAGCAAAGCCTTCTTCTAACTTACAACTTACATGTCCAAGAGCATGATCATATACCACCACCAATCCGTAAATATCTAAATGCCCTCAAGGAAGCAAGTGTTGCATCAGTCAGATTGGGATTCAGCGCCGTTCAAATACAATGCTACCATCAATTTATTTTCTATTTATCAACCACCTATGAGAAAATACTTATATCAAGACTTATATCAATATGATTTTTGTGCAACAGGTCAGCTCTACATGTCATTTGTGCGCAGTCGGCGAGCACATGCAAAAATCATGTGAGTATTATTTTAAATTGCATAATGACTCCTTTATTAAAGTTTGAGAAATTGCACAGAACAAAAGGTGCGAACAAAATGGACTGAAGTTAAACAATAATCATATATTATGTGCAAGGGTGTGTACCGTAATGTCTTTTATAAATTGTAAAGATATATATGTAGACTGCGTGCAAATGCTTTGGACACGTCTACGTAATGGGAGCAGCATCTTGTCATACAATACTGCGACTGAAGAAATAAAGAGCCAGCGGGACGTCATTGTTCACTTTTGCCTTTATTTGCCGGGCTTTTGAGAGTTTTAGGGGTCTTCTTCAGGGCTTAGGAAAATACAGTGTAACACGAAGCAACCATTTGCAATGAATGCGAATAACATCATGGAGAAACGAAAACAGCAATATGACATCAATCAACTTTTGATAATGGCTGGTTTCTTTTACAGTCGCAATTGCATAATAGGTATATCACAGATTAGTAGTTAACGTTTAGTTCATGTAGATCTGGTCATTGGCAATGAGTTTGTTTGTTTCTTGCTTTTTTAGGGGGGGGGGGGTTCTATCTTTTCTTTATCTGTCTTTTTCAAGAACTGGATTGACTGATTTTTGGCAAAGGAGCAAACTGAATACTTACCTAAAGATAAATAAAAATTTCCCCAGCTCTATAGATCCGTCAGAAGGTTTGTCTCTAGAGGGCGTTCACGAGTTCGTGTCGGCAAGCGATGTTCCTGCCAGCAACATAGTCGGTTTTGTCTTCTTTGATGAAGAGTTATTTGCGTCAGAAGAGGTAACTAAGATATGACATTTTGGTATCATGCTTGGAAGATCACCACTATACACAGAAATTTGCTTTGCAGCCTCTGTTCTAAGTAAGCCGCCATACGCTTTCATTTTGGCAACTGAAAACACGTTCCTGTGCGCTTAATGGCGTTTTATTTTGTCTTGTTTTCTACACTCAGTTTATAGGTGTGTAGGCCTACTTTTTTATTACTGTGGAGTTGCAGATAAAGGGTACATTCAATGACTATACATGCAAAAATTGGAAGATGAGCGTCAAAGAAGCTGAATATGTCGCCGTGGATGTGTTATCTATAGCCTTGTATATCTTTTTTTTTTTAAATTTCTCATCGAAGAGAAGTCTATTGGTATTCGTTTATCTACTTTTATCTGTTGGATAAGTGCTGCAGATGATGTAATAGCAGAAAAGGCAAAACAGAAATATTGTTAAAGTCATATACTTGATGTTATATTGATTTGTTGTCGTCAATTGTACAGGTATTCCATGTTGGACAGCCAATCGGAGCCATCTTAGCAGAATCGCAAGCCCTAGCACGACGAGCCGCCAAACTCGTGAAAGTTGAATACGAAGATCTGGACTCCATAATCACCATCGAGGTGTGGATCAACTGTAACATTTTACAGACCTTGGCCTTTAATAACATACATTCTTTGAGGCATTCAGCTAAAATGACATGGCTGTGTTTCGAACCTATAGACTGCTCGTATAGCGAGGATAGAGTGCTATTAGAGAGACACAATATGCTCTATTGGGATCAGCAAAAAATATACACACTCTAAAAGAGTTCTGATTTGTTCGTTTGTTGTTTTGTTTATTGTTCCTGTTTGTGTTTGTGTTTGTGTTTGTTTGCTTGTTTGTTGGTTTGTTTGTTTGCCCCTGGATGTACCTTTGGAAAAAAAAAATCTTTCGAATGAGCATACGAACAGTGGAGAAAATTACAAGGAGCATCGCCACTGTGCTAACGTGAATCGTGACTGGAAACTCACTTTTGTGCGTGCATTGACATATCCATCTCAATTTGTGTGTGAATTCATTTTTACTTGTTAAGATTTTCTTGTATTACGGCATGCGTTTTATCATTGCTACTCAAGAACCTTGCCTTGAAAAAGGAAAAATTGAGAAAAAATTCAAGTTTCTCAAACAGGTATCGAGTCTTTTTCTCGCAGTGTCTTGAAACCCGTTTATTTTTTTTTCTAATTTATCTATTTTTTTAAGGAAGCAATCGAAAAGGAGTCGTTCATGGGAGAACCGATTATCGTTGAGCAAGGTGACCCTGTGGAGTCTCTTAAAACCTGTGATCACGTGATCGAAGGTGAGGTGAAGGTCGGAGGTGAAGAACATTTCTACCTCGAGACGCAGTGTGCCTTTGCCATCCCGAAAGGAGAAGACAAAGAATTTGAAGTGTTTTCCTCAACCCAAAATCCCACCAATGCTCAGGTGAGTGGAATACGATACAATTAAAACTTGCGTTACATTACAATATACACTAAGGCATGCACTGATCATGCAGTAGCAATATATACACTTGTAAGACTACATTACCGTAATGATTTATAGTATGCCATCGAGAACTGAAAGAAAATAAAATGTCTGCTCAAGTTCTGATTTTTTTTTTCTTCAGATGAGAAGTAAATATTTTGTTAGGAAAGCATGTTTGTTTGTTAAAGTCTATCGTAATTCTTGTCAGTCACATCTCTAATACAACTATTACTTCAGATACTTATATCATGGTAGTATCGAAGCGAGGATATTCCTGTCTTTTATCCTGCAAATTTTCTTTCGATCAAATTACACTAATCGTTGTACAGATGATTATAATTCATCTGCCGCTGTCGACAATCAAGGTATAAGTCATTATATTCTCTCTCCCTCTCCCTCACACACACACACACACACACACACACACACACACACTCTCTCTCTCTCTCTCTCTCACCCTCTCCATTATGTCTCTCTGTCTCTCTCCTTCCCACCTCCCCCCCCCCCTCCTTCCTGTTATTTGGAGTTAACATTCCTGCAGAAAATGGTGTCCATTGTACTTGGCATTCCGAGAAATCGGGTCACCTGCCGGGTGAAGCGTTTGGGCGGAGGCTTCGGAGGGAAAGAAGTGAGATCATCTCTCTTTGCTGCGGCGTGTGCGGTAGCAGCTAAAAAGTATGATCATCTTTCTTCAATGACTGATGATAGTGATGGTGATTAAGATGTTAGTGATGGTGATGATGATTTTGATGATGAAGGGAGCAGAGATCAGGGGCGGATCCAGGAATTCTGTAAAGGGGGGGGGGGGCGTGACTAATATTTCTGGTGGCACTTCCGGGTTTCATTTCATGTTTTTTCTTTTTATTTCTTTTGTTTTTCACGAAAAATAAAGGGGGCGTGCGCCGGTTGCGCCCCCCTCTGGATCCGCCACTGGAGATGAACACTCTTAAAACATCCGAGTCAGAACTGACCCGGAACTGGGTCCGTTGGGGTCACACACCGTTCCGGGTCAGAAATGACAAGGAATGGGGTCAGATATGACCCATTCAGAGTCATGAATTGGGTCACGGTGACCCCATTTGGGGTCTTCATGACCAAATTCCAAGTCATTTTTTTTTTTTTTTACCCGGAACGGTGTGTGACCCCAACGGACCCAGTTACTGGTCAGTTCTGACTTGGATTTTTTTAGAGTGAAGAAATGTAAAAATAAAAAAGCCAGGGCAAAAAAAAAAGGAAAAAAAATCTGCAAAGATTTGACGTTATGTCAATAAAATGATTTTGAATACCATGCAGGGTGGGACGGCCAGTGCGATTTATGCTGGACCGTGACGAAGATATGCAATCTACCGGAGGGCGTCACCCTTTTCTAGGGCGCTATAAGGTTGGATTTACCACAGAAGGCCGGCTGCAGGCCCTTGATGTCAAGCTGTTCTCAAACGGCGGCTTCAGTTTGGACATGTCACCGTTCGTACGTAAAATAATTATACTTGCATACAATCATCCGTATATTTCCTTATATTTTTATTCATTCATTTATAATTTTTTCTTATAAGTATATTCATACATATTATATGACAAATCTGCCTCCATAAGAGAGGTATTTAATTCAATTACTGTATCTGATACACACGTATTTGTTTTTGTTTGTTTGTTTTTTCATAATGTCGATCAAAAAAAGTAAGGGAAATGTGAATGGCTCAATTGAGGTTTGTATCGCTTCTCGTTCGGAGTATGCATCCTCGTTTATGGATGTGAATATCGCTAACTGTGATGACAATGACAAAATAAACGACAGTGAGTTGAGATGTGACAAATACCACGATAATTCCATGTGTACTTTATCACTGGGAGTACACATGGATAAAGAGAAATATTATACTTAGCAATCACAAGACACGCACTGTATACGAGACCCGTAAACATGAATCGTGCTTATAGGAATTCAGATGTTCCGACTTTAAGGTTCGCCAACTTTTCTGACAAAATGTTGGCGAAAATCAAGGATTGCCTCTATTGATAGCGGCACATAGCGACTTTCACACACACTCGTGGCAACATTCGTGCGAATGTTTGCAAAGTGTTTGCGAAATGCAATTGGCAACTTTTACGATTGTAAGCAAAATGTTAGCGACAGTTTTTGTGAAGATTAGGAACTATTAACCAATCATTTGCCACTGTGTGCTACTGTGAATATTTTGTACCGTTTGCCCAACCTTATAAAAAGAGTGAGCAAAGAGTGAGTCAGCATTAAAAGTTCTTCTGACCACCGTCGGATATTTTTCTGAGTTTTTTTTTTTTTTTCTGCCAGAGAGAGAGAGAGAGATAGATTAAGAAATAAAGAAGGAAGAAAACCTTGCAGCAAGTACATGATGGAGATGTCAAAAACTTACAAAACTTTCTCACAGTGAATCCTGACCCCTGTCATGGGCTTCTTGAGAAGTTAACGCTCAACATAAAAAAGAAACCACACTAAAGAAGAGCTCTGGAGCCTAATCTCAAGTTGGCATTGATGATGATGATGATGATGATGATGATCCACAGCATTTGTATGACGCCATATGTGCATGGCATTGAGACACACGACCAATAATTGATTTGATTCGATTTTTATTTTATATCTGAATTTCTTTTCCATACATAAATGAAATACAAAGTCAATTGAACAAACTAATTCAGCACAGCATAATTTGAATCTGACAGTTAAAATAGACAAATGGTTAATTCAAATATCCAACATTTTCTGACACAATGCAAAATGAAAACAAACAGGCATTATTTTATGCGTATATTGATGCAAACATAGGATCCTGTATATTTATCGTTCAAAGACAAATCAAGAAACTCTTGATGTAACAGAAATACAGGAGACCATCATCACAAGCAAACGCTTAACGAGGACAATGGCCTCAGAAATGATTGTTTAAAATTATGATAGACCCTAGTTATAAGTCCATGTCGTCTGGATTTCTTGTTGCACTACCCAACACGATAGCGACCATTGTGCCAGCTAGAAGTCTACCAAGTCATCTACGACTAACTGGCTTCATGGTGAAGAGATAGGCATCAAGCTCCCTACAACCTAGGAAGACTAAGTCGTTAAAAGTTTTTCAGACGGATGATGGAACTTCCACCAAACGCTGGGAACCATTTCACCTTCATTAGAGGGTGATGAGGTGGTTCAGCAGCACGCTCCTGGAGGGGAAGGAGTTCCTTCGCAAAGATCCCCTGGGTCGGGTCTTTGCTTACTTTTTAGTACCGTGTTTCCTGTGCGCATGGTTATGGCCTTTCCATGCTTATCATTCTCGCGAAGTCATGAAAGTGGAAACCAATATCTTATAAGTGCCTAGATTTAACGCAAAGCCAGTTACTTTTAAAACCGACTCCATGCTGATTCTTGCTTTTCATTATTTTTTTGTTGTGTGTGTGTTTGTTTTCCTGGAGGAAGAAAAATAATGTGTTTTCCTCCTTATATCATAGGTGACGAGTGTAGCTACGAGATTTTTCGACAACTGTTACCGGATGCCCGTATTCCGCATTGAGGGGCGCGTGTGTCGAACCAATATCTCGTCCAACACCGCTTTTCGAGGCTTTGGGTCACCGCAGGGGATGTTGATCATGGAGTCGATCATGACTAAGATAGCCATCGAGTGCGGGATATCGCAGGAAAAGGTTTATCTCTGAATTCTGTTATGATTATAAAACCACATTTAATAGTTTATCCGGAAATTCCCCCCTTTTATGTTCCTTTTCCTAATCTCAGTCCTAAAGGTCATATTTTTTTCTCCATTCCGTAACCGAAAGCCCTAAAGGAACATCACAACTATTTTTTTTTATTTTCTCACACAAGGATTGTACAACATTTGATGCACATGTTCGCCGTATTCTTGTGTAAAATTGATCTGTATCTATCATTATCATTACAAGTCAAAGAATTTTTCAAAAAAGCTGCGCTTATTTGCCTTCTACGTTTCAGTTTTACATACTATCTCCAAAATATACTCTTCACATGTTATTACACAATAAATCTTTAAAAAGATATTTGCACATTGCCTGTTTACAGTCTCATAACGTAGTTATATTTTACTTCTTTTATGCAAATATCGCTCTTTGGTTTAGGAACTACTTGACATTGATACCAACGATATATTTGGGAAGTAAAGAACGATAATGAAAGGGCCGAGCTTGTCTAAGGTAGTCTGACACACTGGTCATGTCTGAGGTTGTGCGTCATCATACAAGGTTAAGAGATTCTTCGTTTATGTGGCAGATTTTCTATTTCTTTTTTTTTCTTTTTTTTTTTGGAAAGCCGTCACAATTAATAATTGTATTCTCTCAAACCTATTTACATGATTTACGTATGCATGCATTGCCTTGAAAGGTGATTGCTTACGTATCACATCCACGATAATTGTCTCATATCTCCTCGTTATTATCATTTGCACGATCAGTATGTCATCATAAACATGCATTATTTATTCATGATTTGTCATCATAAGTATACATTATGATTTTAATATGAACATCAGGTTCGCGAGTTAAATTTCTACAAAGATGGCGACATCGCCATGATGAACCAGAAGATCGAGAACTGCAGTATCGAGCGATGCTGGGAACAATGTCTTGAGAAGAGCAACTTTTACACCAGGAGGAGAAATGTCGACATTTTCAATAGGTGAGATTTGTTGATGTACATTGAGTTTTGCCCAATCAAGTGATATTACGACTCGGGTAATCGGAAACATACTCCATGGCAAGGCTGCTATGACGTAGGATATCTTAAAGGGGAAATCTGATAAGTCTGATAAGAAAGAGTAAGATATTACGAGTTCACCGGTAAAATTTTGATCGAAATCGGATGAAAAATAAGGAAGTTGTGACATTTTGAAGTTTCGCTAATTTTTGGGGAAATAGTTCTTGAACGGTCAATATGAATATGCAAATGGCAAAGTAAGCTTGTCATCCCCTCAAAACTTGCCATATAGTTTGCACATAAAATTTAGAAATTTCCAGTTTTTCATTCAAATGCAATCGTGCCCGAGGCTCAAATCCTGATATATCTAACTGATCACATGATCATATAACATGGTCAGCTCAGTCATTTGCATATTAATATCCACTGTACAAGAACTGTTTTGCAGAAATTAGCAAAACTTCAAAATTTCATAACTTCCTTATTTTTCATCCGATTTCAGTCAAATTTTTACCGTTGAACTCGTTGGATTTTACTCATTTTTTCTCAGACTAACTTATTTTGGGACTGGATTTCCTCTTTAACAGCTGATATTCATACAGAAAATCATGTTAAGCTCTAACCATCCTGCAGTCATTAATAATTTCTAGAGGCCTGCACACTGATTAACTTGTTACCCCGAATGTCACACACTAAATCTTATGGTAACTCGACACAGACAAGGATCAAGACTCTTTTAAACTTCGGGGTTTTTTTTCCCCTTGTAGTTAGCCTCCTGTTCAAGTCGTTCTGTTCAGGGAAATTCCTCTCACTGCCGTTTACGCATAAAACTTCCTTAAATATCTTTGATGAGAACAAGGACAGATGTACACAACATGTAAAAACGGATATAACATAATACATATACATATATTTTTGTTTAGAAACTTTATTTTTATATATATATTTTTTTTCAATCCCAAAGGGAGAACCGATGGAAGAAACGAGGATTGGCCATCATTCCAGTGAAATACGGTATCGGATTGACACCTGTGCACTGTAATCAGGTAAAGTAAAACATCAAGGATACGCAATTGTCAAGTTTATTAATAACGGGTTCGAGAGTACTATAGCCAAAGGACAACGCGAATTCAGGGCACGTAGAGACGTGGTGGGTAATAATATTTACAATGATTTAGTGCAACATACATTTTGACTTATGATGTTTGTTACTTGCTCCCACAACATCTGTACATGTACATTAACGTATTTGGAAAGATCACAACTTATGTCGAAGTTTAACGTCAGCTCAACAGAGAGAGAGAGAGAGAGAGAGAGAGAGAGAGAGAAGAAGAAGAGAAGAGAAGGCAAGTTCTTTGTGTTATAGGACGAGGTGTGCGTATCAGCCTTTAAACATGTTTATTGTGAATTACTCCTCAGGGAGCAGCCCTGGTGCACATCTATACGGACGGGTCTGTCCTGGTGACCCACGGCGGGGTGGAGATGGGGCAGGGCCTGCACACCAAGATGATACAGGTGGCCGCTAGGACTCTGGGTATCCCAGAGGACAAAATTCACCTGTCGGAGACCAGCTCGAGCAAGGTGCCCAACACCCTGGCCACCGCGGCCAGCCTCGGTTCGGATCTCAACGGCGGAGCGGTGCAGGTATAAAAGCATGAGAGAATTGGCAGTAGAGTCCAAATTTTGGAAGGTAGGAACAATGTTACAAGACCATAGTATAAGACGGACCACTTGCGGGAGAGGCAGACTGAGGGAGAGTGTCTATTTGTGTTTTAACTTCCACTTGTATTGATGCTGAATGTGTTATTTACTTCCTATATAGCGTAATGATACAGTAGGCCTATACACTCCACTAAGTATGGAATCATGTCAAAATAATGTATTGATGAAATTCTTTCAAAGAAAGATTACACTTCTCCCATCAATAAACCAGACTATATTTCACTCCTAATGTTGTAACCCATATAACTTTAAAAAAAAAAAAAAATGTTTTTGACAAATAGTGTAGATTGTCTAAGTTTCTTGGTGTAATGAGACACGCTAAATAATATCATGTTTTCCTTTTTTCTGTCATACGTGCTCTGGGTTCTAGATGATTTTTTGAGTCACTCATTTAAAACTTTGCCCAAATTTCCCCAAAGAATACGGAAATGTGTGTACTTTGGAGGAAGGTCATACGGTGGTAATCACAACGAATTAGCCTGGATGTCTTGTGTGTGAAGGGAATTTTAATGGCTTGTTGCCTGGGTCATCTTGTATGTTGGATGGATGGGCAACATGCCATTTTTAAGCGACAGAGGTTATGATTCATAATTTTATGAGCACCTTTGGTACGCGCTCAAATTGTCCGTTGTGATCCAGTAATAGCGGTAGACATTATTCTTTTCACGTTTCCCTTCCATGAAGAATGCATGTCAGAAACTCCGAGAGCGCTTGGAGCCCATCATGTACGCCAATCCGAAAGGAACATGGGAGGAATGGGTAAGGCTTAAGTGGAATATTTCCAACTTTTACAAGCTGGATACAACTATAGACAATAGTCTATGTATAATCATCTGGTAATTCATCTTACAGTGAAATTTTCAACTCTCTTGCATCTGAGAGACCATTGATTGTTCAATCCAGTAATATGTGTCAAAAAGACGTTGTCTGGATATGAGTTCGTTTAGTAAAAGCTCTCTTGGACGAATTGCTGTATGCAGCAATGTTTATGCTTGCTGGTTTTGTTTCAGTGTCGTCATGCCTCCACCCTTTCATATGCTTTACATTCGTCAAATTCGTTTCGGAAGTGTCACGATAAGATTATAATTATGTTCATTTCAATTACGCTCATCATAATAAAATACATTGTACTAAATTGAATATACCCCTTTTATCATACAATGTATGACTGTATGCTCCATTAACGTTGGACTAAATGAGTCACGTCAATGCATCACCTTGCCCTTGAAATCGGATATGTCAAAATCATAATTCTTAGAATTCGGTTTCTGTTTTCCAAGTTCCTAACTAAAACGTATCTCATGTTTCATTGTTCATAGGTTCTCATACTCTTTCATTTCAATCCCCGCCTACATTATTTCCCACTTCTCTTTTAGGCAGCGGAAGCTTTTACCAAGAGAATTAGTCTGTCAGCAACAGGTTATTACGGGTAAGTAACGAATATATATATATATGTATATATACATGTATATATATATATATGCATACAGAGAGAGAGAGAGAGGAAGAAAAGAAAAGTTTTGATCCATTCCCGTATTATTGTATCCTATGGAATCCGAAGAAATCTATTTTCAATTTCAACCCAAAGCGACATCAACGTGATTGTTCCCAACACAGGTTACTTTTCGGAAGTTGCTAGAACTGCCACTGTAGAAATGATACTTGAAATATCTATGCCTCCGCCACTACGTCACTATCGCCGGAGTCATTCGTATTCGGTTTGTTAGTCCGTCCGCCTGTCCGCCTGTCCGCAATTGATTTTGAGGAAGACGTAACTTGAAGAACCGTTCGAGGTCTCCAGTTTGAACTTGGTGTGTATGAGCGGACGAACGTAACTTTGGCTTAAGCCGTAACTCGCCGCCTACGCTACCAGAAATAAATTCTATCTGCCAGTGCGTACGCGTGGGCAAGCAGCACATTCGTGTATGCATGGGTGGA
Organism: Diadema setosum; assembly: GCA_033980235.1. Classification (NCBI taxonomy): domain Eukaryota; kingdom Metazoa; phylum Echinodermata; class Echinoidea; order Diadematoida; family Diadematidae; genus Diadema; species Diadema setosum. The sequence goes on along the minus strand of CM067059.1, from coordinate 36,008,733 downwards.
TTATTGTGTACGAGCTTACACGGCAAGTTGCGGAATAAACCAAGTTATGGTTTAAGGGCGCGACACACGCTCAATGTTAAAAGTTCAAGGTCATATGCTAATTGTAATCTGTTTTACCCTTTTATCAAAGCAATTTCTTCATATAAATGATAATTTGGCAACCATCATGTATTGTCGCCTCACATTGGCAAGATGTATACACATAGGACCTACTGTATAGACCTCTTGGGAAAATAATGCAATATGGCAGAGACACCAGTTGCCATTCTAGATTGTGTTTATAAGAGTTGTTGAATGATTGCACCTTGCAAAAATGAAAGAAAATGAAAAGCCATCAAGATGCCAACCCTTTAATGAAATACTAGCTTTTCGGTTTCTTCCTGTTATTGTTTTCGGCAGGACACCGGGATTAGACTTCGACGAGAAGTCCATGACGGGAAAGTTGTGGCACTACTATTCTTACGGGGCCGCTGCTTCCGAGGTGGAGATCGACTGCCTGACTGGAGATCATCGAACGTTGAGAACTGACATTGTGTTTGACGTCGGACAGAGTATCAACCCGGCTGTCGATATCGGACAGGTAAAGATGTTTAGTTCCAAATGAAATCACACACATGAAAGACAGAGAAAGGATCGGCAGAAATGTACTCGTCTATTCGTTGGCGTGACGGCAGGAATAGCTGCATTTCGCTGTATCTCATTGTATTGATGAAATACATGCAGGTGTTCTTCCATATTATCTAGGTCCTTTGGTTTACAGCAGAAGACGCAGAAAATCACGTGAAAACCCAACGTAGCGATGACAATAAAAACACAACAAGGAAAAGTAGAAATTACGCGGTGCGTAATATATGTCCCCGCCGGAAGTAGCATTTTGTAGCAAAGTGAACAATATAGGTCGAAAATCAAGGTCAAAGGTCAAAATTCTGTGTAGAAGTTTTGAAGCCCTCACCTAGTGCCATCACATAAAGCAAACGGAATCGAAATCGGGTTAGAAATGGCGGAGTAGCATTTTGTAGCAAAATGTACAATATAGGTAAAAAATCAAGGTCAAAGGTCAAAGAAGTCAAAGGTCAAAATTCTGTGTAGAAGTTTTGAAGCCCTCACCTAGTGCCATCACATAAAGTAAACGGAATCGAAATCGGGTTAGAAATGGCGAAGGAGTAGCATTTTGTAGCAAAATGTACAATACAGGTCAAAAATCAAGGTCAAAGGTAAAAGAAGTCAAAGGTCAAAATTCTGTGTAGAAGTTTTGAAGCCCTCACCTAGAGCCATCACATAAAGCAAACGGAATCGAAATCGGGTTAGAAATGGCGAAGGAGTAGCATTTTGTAGCCAACTATGTACAATATAGGTAAAAAATCAAGGTCAAAGGTCAAAGAAGTCAAAGGTCAAAATTCTGTGTAGAAGTTTTGAAGCCCTCACCTAGTGCCATCACATAAAGCAAACGGAATCGAAATCGGGTCAGAAATGGCGAAGGAGTAGCATTTTGTAGCAAAAATGTACAATATAGGTCAAAGGTCAAAGTCAAAGGTCACAACTGAAATTCTGTGTAGAAGTTTCAAAGCTCCCATGTAGTGCTATCATATAAAGCAAACAGAATCAAAATTGGCTCATAAATGACAGAGAAGTAGCAAATTGAACATTTTGATCACACACGGACGCACACACGGACAGACGGACAGACACACAGACACACACACGTACGGAGCCCGTTTCATAGTCCCCTGCTCGAACTCGTTCGGCGGGGACAATAAGAAAGTGGCAAGACCAAACATAGATACACATGGCGAAAATAAAATACATGAAGCACACTGAATTATCATTGTCTATATTGATAATGTCAGTGAACTAATGTTTTGCTCTTTACGGATCAAGGGCTCGTATGTAATTTTACATTTTGAAATACAAAATCATGATGTGACTATGGGTGGAGAATCAGAGGGAATCTTAAAGATGGATGCTGAGGTTTTGATATGATTTCTTTGACCTCTGATAGGCCAAGGGCCTTTGTCATGCCCTTACATCTGCTGCATTTTTGTACTATTTTACTTTTTCGTACTATATTGCAACAGTCTTTGTATTTTTTGTGCTTTGAAATTGTTTTGTGTATATTTTCCATGTCATGTTCTGTATATATATACATTATATGTCTAGGTTTGTGCACTTTTAAGAGATGTGAAATGAACTGAATTGAATTGAAAATTTATTGCCTACTTCTCCACATCTTATGAAGATCGAAGGAGCCTTCATACAAGGTTACGGTCTCTACATGCTAGAAGATCTTCGATGGACTCCAGAAGGGAAGCTGTTGACTGCAGGACCTGGTTATTACAAGATCCCCGGCTTTGGCAACATTCCAGCAGAATTCAACGTGACTCTCGTCAAGGGTGTGACCAACCCCACAAACATATGCTCATCCAAAGTAAATCAACTCGTCCACAGTGTGAAATTCGTCTTTGCAATGACTTACATTCCGGATTTCCTGGGCTTGCTTTCTTATTATTTTCAAGTTTCATGTTAGTGTTGCAAATACTGATAGTTTCAGTATCTCTGACTGGAGTACTTTGGTAGCAAGGTTATGACATGCTTACATGAAATACTAAAACGTGTAACTGGAAACAAACCAATTTACAGATGTACTTCATCCATCGTCATGAACTGTGTTATAATGTTTTGAGAATGTGAATTCGATTTTAAGTATGTGAACAGCGTAATTCAAACAATTCAAAGGATCCACAGAAAATTGGGAAAAAAAACGACTTTGATGATATGTGTCTATAACATACATGTATATGCCTTCATTTATGGTTCATTTCTTCAGCTTGTATTCATTCACTTATCCCACAGGCTATCGGCGAACCTCCTCTCTTCCTCGGCTCCTCGGTGTATTTTGCCATCAAGGACGCAATCATGGCGGCTAGGACTGAAGAGGGTTTGTTCGGTGATTTTCGTCTTGACACTCCAGCCGTGGCGGAGCGAATCAGACTGGCGTGCAGGGACCAGTTCACCAAGAGGGTGAGTCGAAAATACTGCTTGAAAAATGAAATGGCACTTAATATTCCTCTTATCCATAATACAAAGCGTGGAATAACAAACAAAACAGAATGCTTACAGTTTCAATGAAATTGGCGATATTAGTTGCAATCAAGAATGCAGGTAAGACAAGGTAATTTAATAGCATGGCATCACAATTATCGTATTGGTTTACATGAGATGTGACAAAATAATGTTTCAGTCAGTAATTACTTACGACTACAAACCCCTCATCAGGTAAAGTCATCATTGTCATTGGAATTCCAGTCTTTCAAAATATTGCATACAATCTTAATCGTTTATATTTCATGTCACTAAAGTAAATTTGTTCCAGCTTTGAATATTGGGATATTAGGGACTTTTGAGGTATTGATACCATCACCTTATGAACACTGCACACGTAGGTGTGATCAATATCACTGTCTAAAAATATATGCGAAATTCTTCAGCATCTGATAACTTTATATTTCAATGTCACATCTAACGCTCCATTTGTCCATGTTGTAGCTTTTTTGTGTGGTGGTATTTTCCTCTATTTCTTGAGATAAACTCATTGAGTAGATCTTTCACTTTGTCGTCTATCAATACTTATGTAGGCCCTATATTACTGAAGTAGTAACTCGCATTTGCCAAACATAATATTCAGATTTTTAATGGGAAATCCTTCATGTAGTGCACTTTGTAGAATGAAAAATTGTCGGAATCTGTGTATATAACAAGGAACATTGGTTTCAATGTTGACTTCCACGTTCATATAACAATAATAATCGATTGACACAACCACGCTCATGTTCACCATAAAGAACTCAAAGCCCCCAGCAGAAGCTTAACTTTTTATGTGACTAAAACGCTGTTAAATCTTACATGATAGTCACTTGTATATCCTAAAAAGTGTGGTTGACGCACATTTTCATAATCCCATTTACTAGGTCCCATGACGTATATATATATATATATATATATATATATATTTTTTTTTTTTTTTTTTTTTTAAACCCTGATGTTTCAGTCAGTATGACAGACTAATCCCTTCTTTTCTTGTAGCATTTGTTTCCCTTTTGGTCCAGAACTTGAATAGTACATAATTTAAATCGTATGCTGAAAAAAAAGGACATTTCAAATTATTTCCCTAAACAGCACGCACACAATTACAGCAACATCTTACAGTTCTTTATGTTTGCCTGCTGTTGTTGTTTTTCATCTAGTTTCAAGAGCCAGAAAATGGGACAAATCAACCGTTTTTTGTCAGACCCTAGGAGATCGACTTTGCGGATTGCTTTCCCGAAACAGCTTGATCCATCAACAATGTAAACACAACCAAGTGACAAGGCACACTGTAAACCTCACTTGCCGGTAGAATAGCACTAAAAATGGATATGAAAAGCTGAATTTTGAGAAACAAAGTATATACGGTTTCCAATGATACAGAAATATGCGTGTTTGTTCATTGTATGTAGTTTGCTGCTGGGTATTGAAGCTTTGATTTGTACTCAGATGACTCGCTATGATGGCTTCTTTTTTCTTTTTTTTTCTTATTCGTAATTATTGCAAAATACCGATTGTCATTTGAAGAACAATATATTACCTTATGCCTTTCAGTGTTAATTACCGATTAATGAGTTCATGTTGCAGAATACAATCTTTAATGATTTCTGTGGTCCATCGTAGTACGGTATTGATCCTGCGGATAGTCCTTTATTACAATATGTCCTTATTACCGAGTAGGAATCCTATATGCATGTAATTTCATGATTTAGAATACATAATGTGATGTGAGTTATGTGTTTTACATCACTGGCTTCAAGTAAGTGTACAAGACAGCTCGTTATATTCCTTGTGTCACCTGCCGTTCGTAGCACAAATTGCATTCAGTGTTTCTTATCTTACTGAATGTGACTGAAATTAGGTGCAGTAGAAAAGGAAATTTATGTATTTCACGATAATAGATAAAGTAATTCTGTAATTGGGCTTAGACGAGGTAGTGCTCATTCTTTCCCATAAACGTAAATATCTAAATTATGTACAGTGCAGCATGTGTATTGTCATAATTTGTTGGCGTGTATTCTAGACTGCATAAGTGTATTACAAATTCTTCCTACGAATCGTATCGACTACGGGTATATGCAGGCCGCTTTATGTATACACTGTATCACTCTTCCTCGGGGAGTATAAATATTGCCGGGGTTTTAAGTAATTATCGTATCGAACAGCGGGCAATAGCGGGCTTGGCTTTAGCGTGGCACAATGCGAAAATGTATATACTTCGATGCGATTGCATGTGTCGTTGTTTATCGCTAGCGGTATAGGACCGTGTCGTTTGTCACATGCTTACATAAAAATGTTCTCCCATGCAAGGACATACCAATATGTTGTAATATACTTTATAATACTTTCGTATACCTATTGTGAGGGATTAGAAATGGTCGATTATCAAGTGACAATGGCTATCCAATCACTGACCGATATAGTGTATTTGATTCATCTTTATGTATATCGTCATTTGTATTCAGCTCGTACAAATATACACTGTGTATATATACATACATACATGCATACATATTATATACACACACAGACCTAATATCAAAATATATGAATTACCTCCTTTCATCAAATTTTTGTTCTGGTAGTTTCAATAAAAAACATGAAAAACACAGATAAGTGTTTAATTGTTTGTACCAAAGAAATGGCTTTGTGTTGAAGTAATAATTTTGTATTTCATCCATCCTCTGTATAATTATGTTGCTTCGAGAAATCAATAAATTCTATCATTTAAAAAAAAAAAATCTGCAATTTCTCAACAAAGACAAAATGTGTACCCGTTCACTCCTTCCAAGTTGAGTTGAGTTGAATTGAGTTGAATTTATTAACATATTTTTACATATTTACATGTGAATATGATGAAATTACATGATACGTAGGCCCCTATGTACATAAAAGCATGAAAGTTTGTAAAAATACATTGATATACAAGGTACTTAATGCATTGCATGCATATTTTTAATTCTTATATTTATCTTACATAAGAGTAGCAAATTGTGCTGCAGTTTCTTTAACAGTAGATTATACTAAATACAAGTATTCTATATACTAAACAGAAGTATTCTTCACTAAACTTAATTTAACAAGGAAAAGTAGAAATTACGCGGTGCGTAACATATGTCCCCGCCGGAAGTAGCATTTTGTAACAAAATGTGCAATATAGGTAAAATAATCAAGGTCAAAGGTCAAAGAAGTCAAAGGTCAAAATTCTGTGTAGAAGTTTTGAAGCCCTCACCTAGTGCCATCACATAAAGCAAATGGAATCGAAATTGGGTTAGAAATGGCGAAGGAGTAGCATTTTGTAGCCAATGTACAATATAGGTCAAAAATCAAGGTCAAAGGTCAAAGAAGACAAAGGTCAAAATTCTGTGTAGAAGTTTTGAAGCCCTCACCTAGTGCTATCACATAAAGCAAACGGAATCGAAATCGGGTTAGAAATGGCGAAGGAGTAGCATTCTGTAGCAAAATGCACAATATAGGTCAAAAATCAAGGTCAAAGGTCAAAGAAGTGAAAGGTCAAAATTCTGTGTAGAAGTTTTGAAGCCCTCCACTAGCGCCATCATATAAAGCAAACGGAATTGAAATCGGGTTAAGAATGGCGAAGGAGTAGCATTTCGTAGCAAAATGTACAATATAGGTCAAATATCAAGGTCAAAGGTCAAAGAAGTCAAAGGTCAAAATTCTGTGTAGAAGTTTTGAAGCCCTCACCTAGTGCCATCACTTAAAGCAAACGGAATCGAAATCGGGTTAGAAATGGCGAAGGAGTAGCATTTTGTAGCAAAATGTACAATATAGGTCAAAAAATCAAGGTCAAAGGTCAAAGAAGTCAAAGGTCAAAATTCTGTGTAGAAGTTTTGAAGCCCTCACCTAGTGCCATCACATAAAGCAAACGGAATCGAAATCGGGTTAGAAATGGCGAAGGAGTAGCATTTTGTAGCAAAATGTACAATATAGGTCAAAGGTCAAGGTCAAAGGTCACGACTGAAATTCTGTGTAGAAGTTTCAAAGCTCCCATGTAGTGCTATCATATAAAGCAAACAGAATCAAAATTGGCTCATAAATGACAGAGAAGTAGCAAATTGAAGATTTTGATCACACACGGACGCACACACGGACACACGGACGGACGGACACGGACGGACGGACGGACGGACGGACGGACGGACGGACGGACACACGGACACACACACGTACGGAGCCCGTTTCATAGTCCCCTGCTCGAACTCGTTCGGCGGGGACAACAACTGAGTACACATGACTTGTTCTATACAGTAGTCATTCTGTAATTCTTTGGTTCAGAACAAATTTCAAATTCTGTCGATATCATATGCATTTCAAGAGTTACTCGCGATCCAACCCTATATGATAATTGCCACCATATAAGTGCAATTTTTTTTGTATGTGTGTGCTCTCATGGTCGGACATCCGGGTAATATAATAGCGGCGGCTGGAGAGAAAAACAAACCCACAATCAGTGTATGTTTTAGTTGAAATTTTATCTACCTTTCTTTCATAATTGGCTTTGAAATATAAATAACTTTTACAAAGCAATCATATTAATGCGATATATAAAACATCTACGATTAAATGGAAATAGTGTTTTGTCATAAGTTGTGAAACACTTCAAGTTGTAACAATGAAGAGTGAAAGTACATGTATAGAACTATATACATGTATGCAAACCAGAAAAATGATGGTTCAACAGTATATCCACGGATGATTCATGCACAGTATATGCACACTGTTACTATTATGCTAATACAGTATTTTAATGTGCACAGACTGCTTACAAAATAAGATGTAGAACGATAGAATATACCAAAACCAAATTAGAAAACTAGGTTGGATTTATACATTTCCAGGGCCAATTTTGCTCTTTGGTCAGTCCATTTGATAGAGTGTTCATTCAATTTAGCAAAAATCCTCGTTATCGCACATTGTGTTTCAAAATTGCAACTTGTACGTTCAATTTATAGCATTTCGATATATGAAATTTGCACATGTGGCTTTAGAATTCGTATAAAGTGTGTTCAAATTGTTACGTGCTCTAGATTCATCAAAATTCGCCAGCACTGGCCGAAAGGGGTATTTCATTCATTCAATTTAGTGGGTGGGTAGTTAAATACCAAACATATTCATTCCACTTTACGTCATACTTCAATTTTTAAAAGGTAAGAACATTTAAACACGTGTATTTTTATGTGACTTTTTCTTTCAACCACACACTGTCAAGCAGTAAAAGTATCATATCGTTGAGCCTCAAATCTATTACGGATAACTCGTTGTTCTGTAACGCCCCTCTTCTTTCATACATGTCACATGGCCTACATGCACCCAGTACCAAAAATTTACTTCATCTTTTTACAGTCATGGCAGCACAAGTTAGATACAGGCGTATACTGTATCTCAAGAAGAAAGAGAAAACATTACTGAAGCATTTGAGGGTCATAACTCTGACTGCCTAGAACTGGCCGACACACTCTGAATAGAACGCTCATAACGGGCAGATCAATATATTGTGGCCACAAATCTTCGGACCAGAAGACGCAATAAGCTGCCGAAGGAAGGCTCGTGAAACGTGAAGATTGGATGACGAAATGAGAGCTCGCCACCAACACACTGTAAACAGTTACCCCATAGCCACCCTTTAGTGAGCAACTGAAGAGAGATCTACAGGCACCTGCTCTTCCGCAGAAGCCCCCTGTATCAGTCTCCACTATTGCAAGAGCACTTGACGGAATGCTCATCACAATTAAACTGACTGTGTTGTAATCGGGCCACCAAATAATGCAATTTAATGACTTTGGTGGCCCGAATGGGCCATAAAAAGAAAGTCATATGTCAAGCCTTCAAAATGTATACCTTGCTCCACGCAGTTTGTATACTAGTATTTGGACAGTAACCATGGAAAAGAGCCTGCATCTATTATAGACTGGCATATTCAACAGCGGCAGGCACTTTGCACGGTCTATACAATCATCATATCAATATCATATCAACATCATATCATAATTATCATCACATCCATCAACACTGCACATATTATGCGCAATATCTTGTGATGTTTCTATTTTCGCAAATTTCACTAGTGGACTGATATTCAAATAATGTAACTCACAAAATTTTAACAACTCACAAAAGTAATGCCTCCCGTAACACAAAATAATGCAGTGCATATAATATTGCTCCAATCTTAAAATTCGTCTCTCATTCCGTCACGCAGAGGCAAGTGCAAAATTGGTAGACTGTACAGAAGCGAAAAAGGAGATTGAACGGCTGTCAAATCCTGTAAAACATGATCAAAAATCTCGTGGTAGAACAAAGGGAAAGCAAGAATACAGTAAAAGTCAGAAGTGTAGGCAAAAGAAACACAAAATTTAACTTAAGGAAGCGCTGAAAACTGTGTGCCCCCGACATGAAACCGTACGCATTCAATTTTGAAGATGAAGATGGAGATATTGTTACTATACTCTTTAACAACCATGCATCTATTGACAAGGGGTTCCTGGGAAAAAATGGGGAAGAGTATTTAGATAATTTGATTTATATAATGGATGGAAGTAACATTACTGACAGAGGTTATCATGAAATGACATAGAGATGTAAAGAACTCCCAAGAACTTTTTTTTTTTCAGTTGTAAAAAGACGTCATGAATTGAACAGTTCCTGTGAAGTAAGTTAGGTTGAGGGTGAGTTTGAAGGTGTACCAATCCATTGAAAAACACTTCATTTCAAATCTGACCAGAAAGCCAGACCTTATCAAGGGTGGTAAAGTTCGAATTAAGTTGTCTGGGGATGGGACAAGGGCAGGAACACAACAACAACAAAAAACATCTCTTCAATGAAAGCTACACAATACTAGATGAAAGCACATGTGCATCTGAAAGGGGAAACTATTTGATTGCTATCATTGAATGTCCAGAGACGGGTGACAGTATTCGCAAGTCCCTAAAATTTCTGATCGATGATTTCAACTCCCTCACCTCGGTTGAAGTAAATGGAGAAAGGGTTGAAATTGAAAAATTTGTTGGCGGTGACCTCAAATTTCTGGACCAAGTAACAGGGATTGGAGGCTTTGCTGGTACATACTCCTGTGTCTGATGCAAATGCCCAAAGTCGGAGAGATGTGATCTGACCAAAGAGTGGGTCAATGACATATCAAGAGAAAGGGCCCCGAACAGTTGTTGAAATAACAAATTCTTCACAAAAAGCAAAGTCGAGCAAAACCAGGTACAACTGTAACACTCCTCCTACAGCTTACGTTTTAACTGCAGACGTGTGATAATATTGTTCGACTCTCAGGAAATACCAATTTGAAGAACTGATCGAACCTGATGCGGTTTGAAAAATTTGTCAAAGATCATAGCATTTCTGATTAGAAGTACGAAGTCAAGGAATCAAAGATTCAGGCCCGATCTTTCACTGGCCCTGAACATTGCCGCATACTGGCAAACATTGACCTATAGAATTTCTTATTCCAGGTCATCCCAAGCTTGAACAGATTAAGAGTCTTTGGACTGGTTTCAGAGAGTTAGTGTGTCAGTTGAACTCAAATTTGTCAAGTGAGGAGATAGATCATTTCCAGTCTTCAGCTAAATCTTGGGTGTCCTTGTACAGCAAAGTGTACCTATCAAAAGATGATACGCCATTATACATGCATGTACTTTCATATCACATCCCTGAAGTCATGCGAATGTATGGGAATCCCACATTCTTTTCTCAGCAGGGGCTTGAGAAATTGAACAACTTCGTGACAAAGTGGTATTTCAGGGCCACAACTTTTGGGAAGTCTGCTCTAAAACAAATCATGTACAATCAGCATCGCAAAAGACAACTGGAGGAAAAATGTCACAGAATCCCAAAATGGTAAGTGACATGTAGCAAATGTCACATCCATGGCCATAATCGAAGAACTTGTGCTGAAAATGAACCTTGAAATTGTGAATTCCCATTCATCATTTGCATGGTAGCAGGAGTATAAGTTCTTACATTACACAGTGTTTTTGGTAAAATTTGAATGCAGTTTGGATGAGATTTTTTCATGGAAAATGCCAATCTTAATCTTGTAATATGTATGTCTAATGAAGAGAGAAAGCCTGAGTGCATGGGAAGTACTGTATTCCCGCTTGTTTTCATTCATGGAATCAAAGATTCTGGCGCGATCTTACACATGCAGGCTCTTTATGTAGCCACAATCTGGCAAGCATTGACATAGATTTTCTTACTCCAAGTCATCCCAAGCTTGAACAGATTAAGAGTCTGTGGACTTAGTTAGTTTCGGAGTGTTAGTCATTGGAGCTCATGTTTGTCATATAAAATGTGAGGAGATAGATGGTTTCAAGTCTTCGGCTAAGTTTTGGCGTGTTTATATTTGCTGATAGTGCACAATAATGAAAAACTTGTGCTGAAAATGTACATATACTTTGAAGTTGTGAATTCCCATACTTTGTATGATGTCAGGAAGTTCAAGGAACATGAATTGTTATAGCACATTCCTTGTGTTTGGTCAAGGAGAAATTAGGGCTAGTAAGCATATACAACGTATAGTACACTGTATACAGTTTATATGTGCTTTTTCTTGTGAAAAGCCTAATCTAACTTCGCAATGTGTCTCTTGAAGGAAGTGTATTGAAAGTAATTGGCATGGGGGTGGGAACATAAAGTATGAGTATAATAAGAGAGTTGAGGCTGTAGCTATCGAGGTTAAATGCGCCGAACGCGCATCATCTTGGTTTGTTAGTGTGACTGGGGGTGGGAACATAAAGTATGAGTATAATAAGAGAGTCGAGCTTAGCTATCAAGCTGAATTCGTATTAGGAAGACGGTTAGTGCGGCTTGAATTGAAAAACAGGGGAAAACGGGGTTTATGAATTATACGTGCTGAATACCGCACTACTATATTGCGGGGGGGGGGGGGGGGGGGACTTAAAGTATGAGTATAATAAGAGAGTTGAGCTTAGCTTTCAAGCTGAATTCGTATTAGGAAGACGGTTAGTGCGGCTTGAATTGAAAAACAGGGGAAAACGGGGTTTATGAATTATACATGCTGATTACCGCATTACTATATTGCGGGGGGGGGGGGGGGGGACTTAAAGTATGAGTATAATAAGAGAGTTGAGCTTAGCTATCAAGCTGAATTCGTATTAGGAAGACGGTTAGTGCGGCTTGAATTGAAAAACAGGGGAAAACGGAGTTTATGAATTACACGTGCTGATTACCACACCACGTATATATTACATGGGGGGGGGGACATATAAAGTATGAGTATAATAAGAGAGTCAAGGCTAGCTCTCAAGGTTACTTAGCTATCAAGGTTAAATGCGCGGAACGCGCATCAGCTTGCTTTTTTTATGTGACTGGGGGGTGGGGACATAAAGTATGAGTATAATAAGAGAGACGAGGTTGTAGCAAAGAGATTTTCCCCAGTGACTGCTAGAGTGCGGAGTCTTCATACGCCCTGTACTATTGTTTTGTGAGCGCAAGGGGAGCATTCACCGGACTAAAACATAGTGGAATGCGTGTCCCTATTCCCAACATACACGAGACCGTGCAGCCAAATTACCGTCTTGCGTCGCCATCTTGTTCGGGCAATTTTTCCTTATATGGAGTGCACGCTTAGGCGCGGTCAGACTGGGCCACTGGTACGCGCGCAAGCAAGAGTACGTCGTCCAGTGGCTAGTGATTATGACGTAACAATGCACGTTTGTACAAATTATGGTCAATTGCGCTTCGGAGACACAGCCCGCACTCCATATAAGGAAAATTTGCCCGAACAAAATGGTGGTGGTAGCAAGTTTTGGTGGCTGCGTATTTCCTGGGTGAACACGCATTCCACTATGTTTTAGTTCGGTGGGAGCATTGGATGACGAGGCGGTACAACGGTAGGCTCACCCCTCGTGCTAACACGCTAGCAAACGAGCAACCGAGGAGCAGCCAAAATCAAGTGCGCACACGCGTAAAAGTTCAGAAGTTTGCGTAATACGCGCTGTAGAAATGTATACACACTAAGAAATCAGGGTTCAATTTGGGGTTGAGTTTGACCCAATGCACCCTTGCGTGGACTAGGGTTGAATATTTAACTTCTATGGGTGCTATTTACTCCGAAAGGGGTTCACTTTTGAGAAAGATTAATTTTTGAACCTCCAAATAGAAGAGTTAGTCTGCTACAAAAATCTAGATCATACTGTTGCGTTCAAACATGTTAGGATTTGTAATGCAGTATCAGTAGTGATTTGAATTGTGGATGATGTTCATCTTTAAGATTGCAAATCAATCAATATAAAGATGTTTGTTGGTGTTTGATAAAATGATATAGCACTTTTTGTTCGTGCCAGTTTCATAAACAGTACGTGAGCAAAAACTAACACGCCAATCCCGGAAATTAACCAATCACATCAGAGAAGACGATCGAGGCTCCGTTTTCTTTTTTTTTTTTTTTGTAAGCTCGCATCGCCACCGCATACAGCGAGCTAGCTATGTCTATACGTGTCACAAAGCAAAGCGTCGCGACAGTTCACTTCCATTCGTTCTAGAACTCCCATGCAATTGCATTGAAGCGGGGCTTTCTCGTTGCAAGACTTGCTGATTTATACAAGATTAAGGTGAGTAAATGATCACAAATCATGACTTATTTGGGTTGCGCTTCTGTGCGGCTAGATCTTTCATTTCTTCGGTAATAATTTCAATCGTTTGTCGTGCCGTTCTTTGTTACCACGTTCACGCGTGTATTAATACACTGTATGTAAAATCACATGACCTAATGCAGTAATGGGGAGCAATACGGGCCTTTTTACGGTTGCTATACTACTGCCATTTAGGGATCGACAAGAAATAAGGCAAACCAGTTTGCATTGTTTGATCTAATGGTAGTTTAATGTATAGTGATTTGTGATACTGTTTTGTCTTCTATTGCATGTGCTTATGAGACAGTCGAGACTGACTTACTGTACAGTCTACAGAGTCAGTAAGCTAACTGTTGCGACCTGCCCGAACTCGAAGCGTACGGGCTCCCACAATTTACAACTGTGTATGGGACTAAGACTCGATCGCGCACTGTCACTAGTAATATATCTGCATGCCCCTGTACCCTGATACAGTCTGCATGATAAGCTGTGTGAGAGTCACGGTCCGCGGTGACATGATACGGAGGGATACCGGTGATTGAAACACTGAATGAGAGAATGTGCATCAAACTGTACTAAGGCAGAGGAGGTACAACTAGTAATCATCAGTGTGAAAGAAATTCCTTCTTACTTGGGTTTGGTTGTACAGTGCCGCAGTCAGTATCAATTACAGTACACAGTGCAGACTGAGTACAAAAGTTTCCTGTACGGTATGTAGTGGCCGACTAGCTAGACTAAAAAGGTTTAGCTGTGTCAGTGTGGCAAGGGTGTGAAGCTGATGATACCGGTACTGATTATCAAAAAAAGAAAACACACACAAAAAAAAAAACCAAAGAAGAGATATTTCAAGTAGATCTACATTACATACACTCTATATCTATGGACATGGTAAACAACAGTCAAATTATACTGATTTCGAGGTGAAAATACAAGTTGCCAGCAGCGTTGTAAGTCATGTAGCAGACTAGTATTAAGTGTGGGCAATCTATAAAATAGCCTATTGACATCGCCATGCGCTGTGCAGACATCATTGATCTACATATTAAACTGGTGGGTGGTGGTAAATTTGAGGTTACAATTGGTACAACAAATGTACGTTACTCAGACCCTTGTGCTTTGTATTGCATTGACGGCACTGTTACCTGCAGATTTGTTATAGGGCCTACTGCACATGAACAGTTCAATATAAATTCAAATTTCTGTGTTGTCTTTGCAAGTTTCTTTCTTTTTCCCCTTTCTTTCTTTCTTCAGGTCAAAGGTGTTTGAAGCATCCTTGTCCTTACAGCAAATGAAGGATGTTGTTTGTTTCATTATGGACTATGCTGCGCTGAATTGCATCCTACTCCCTGGGAGTATTCTCGGTATAAAACCTGATGTCAAAGCTTCTTCTCTACTTGTGACACCAAGGCAAAGGTGAGTTTTCTCTGCAGGCCAGGAAAATGCACATTTGCTCCCTTTGATATAAAAACTGTTTTCTTATGAATGTTGCAAATGCAGCATTAATTATCTGTAAGAGTTGCAAAGATGGAATGGTTAATCTTGTAAGATTAATTGCAGTATGCCATGCAGAGTCTTTGTATCACTGTTGGCAGAAGGTTTTCAAAAGGGGGGGGGGGGGACTTCCTAGTTTCATGAGCTAACAAGCAAAAAAAAAAAAGGCCGCGAATGCAACTTCTGGTGCCACTTCCAGGTTTCAGCTTACAAGCAAAAAAAAAAAAAAAACCACCAACAAAACAAAACAAAAAAGTATTCAGCGCAAAAACAGATCCTTATGGTGCTCACACTTCGAGGTTTTTATCTACGTGTATTTCTTTCTAGTGCCACTTACACACTTTCGGGTAAAGAAAGTTGGGGGGGGGGGGGGATTGGGACCCGAAGTGGGGACACCTTATAATGTTTTCCTTTGTATGGTGCCGAAAAAGTAGGGGCCCCGAGTCCCCCTGGTTCCTGTGGCCATATGTATAGCATCCAATTCTTTCTTGCACAGCTCTACATTACTGTTGTTTTTTAGTTGGATTATCAAAGATGACATACCATGTATTTGGTTTACTTTTGTACTTAATAGATTTAACGCAGGAATCGCAACACTACAACGCCAAGGAAGAAATAAACCTTGCCAACATTTCGCAAAGTCCGGAAAGGTCTGCTGCCATATGTCGCTGCCACCTAACCTGCAACTGACCTGTAATGGATCTGCCAAAGAACAATACTGTGAGTTGATCATGAAACTGCTGTGCCTCATTTTTTTTTTTTTTTTGCATTGTATGTTCAGATGTATTATTTATGGAACTCTTTAATGCTCAATCTTTATACATACACACAGTGCACTCATGTTCTAATAAATAACGTTACAACAAAATTGAAATTGAGGCCATAATGTTATTGGCTCTACATTTGTTGCTCTATTGTTTACTTGTTTGGTTGTAACAAAACTTTGATAAAACGAAAGAAAACTGTAGGCCCTGAGGACCTCATTATAACAGGAGTCCAGTGTATACTTGACCAAATACACTGTACCGAATTGCTGATGCAGTCACTGCATCAACATAAAAGGAGGATGATCCTGGACAAGACATTTGTCCCAGTATACGACTGGACTGGTCATCTCTCTTCTCTCAATCAACAGTTGTTCCCAGTTCAAGGTTAATCTGCATTTTTGCATTGAATGAGAAAACTCTGTACATGATCAGTATGGCCTTTTTCATGGAGAGGGTTGATGGCCCCCACAAGTAATTTTGACTTCACCTGTTCTTCATTGGCATATATTTCATCCAGACGGCAGAACATTTTCAAATTTTCAGTGTAGAGTGTATGGTCTTTTAAAGTTCTAGAATTACATTGTACATGTAGTATAGCATTGTTTGAGATTGTTACCCTACAATCAAATTTAAGCTTAAGAGGGTGTGTAGAGTGTGTTGTGCTTGTGATTTGTCAGGAAAGGGCAACCCATAGAAATGTTCAATTTGGTGTTTTCCTTCTTCCCAGAAATTAATCTTCTTAATAAATGTATGATATATTGTACTTTTTTGTATCACTATACAGAGGAGAGTGTAACACTTTTGTTGTTGTTGTTGTTTTCCCCCAGGTATTCTGCATGACTGAGGCACCTTCTTCAGCTGTCTTCGTGGAATGAATCGCTACCACTTCACTCAGTTCTACAGATGCATCCATGATGAAACCTTTGTCCAGGGCAATCAACTACAGTTTGAAACAGTCTTCATAAAATCAATGTAGAATACTGGCAGGTAATATTGTGAAGAACACTTCATGGAATAATTTTAAAGAAATCACTGTAGATTTACAACCCTGTGGCTACTTGTATGATGATGAGTTAATACTTGTATCTGCTTTGCATTGTGTATCATCCTCTGCCTAAATGACTAAAACACTAAAAAAAAAATGTATTGTTTTGTATGCTGACACTTGTACAGTACTATCATCCTCGAGGTTGTTCTAGAAATTCTGGCAGCTATAGACCGATTCAAGCGACTGTTCATGGAAGTGCGCCCTCTTAAGGCGACGCCATAACTGGGGGCCAAAAAGGCCGGGTCGGCAACGGTCGGCAAGCGCCCTGCGTGCGTGGCAAGGGCGCCAGCGGCAGCCAGTGCCTTTACCACCCGGCGCCAGCCGGCCAGCTAGCTATCTCTGGCGCTGGCAGCGATCGACGCATCTGGCTTTGTGACAACTAGAGCCTACTTTTTTTTTTCGCTAGCTAATTAAAAATAAACAAAATCACACAACCTATACCGACTATGAGCGAATGGGTAGATGACAAACGGCTGTAGCCAAAACTTGAATTTCAAGGTAAATATCGGTACGATCCGTGAATGTTTGTAGACTATTTCTTTGGCGATGACTTGGGTACTCGCGTGTAAGCCCCGTATATTCACATTTGTGTAAGAGAATAAAAACCCTTTGGAGAATTATTGCTAGGCGCCGGCAGACGTCTTGTTAATAAGCCTAGGCTGTTGACAAGTTAACCCGTTCCATACTGAATTCTGAAACCCACATAGACTTAATACACAGGCCACCCGGTTCCCGTATGGAACGGGTTAACTGATATAATTAAATACAAATAATGAATAAGAATCTTGAGCTAGATATGGCGCAATAAATTGCAAGCTATCAGTTAACTTAACCTTTTAGGGCAGGCTTTTGCCTTTACTCGGGAGTGTCGGGCCCGCAGGGTAGAATCTGTCTAACGTTAGACCTTGTCTAGAAATCTAGGCAAGAGTCCAGACTAGATCTAGACCTATCGACTTCTAGAACCCTACATCCTATATCATTTTCGGTTGTCGATAACTTTAGGCAAGCCTAACCAAGTAAACCAAACGGAATATAAATCTAGGCGTTTCTAGGCCGTATATGCCTAAACTTATAAGTTACGACTACGTCGCCTGATGTCTACAACCAAAACTTCTACTGTTTTAGGTCCAAGTAACCTTGCATAACATCACGCTAACGCCTAATATTATAATCTACAAAAGCGATTTTAAATCATACTTTGTTAGTATGATTATGAAACGGATGTTTGCCACCATCCATGGTTTAATATTTATAAGTATCACTTTATCAAAAGTCAAATTCTCAAGTTCCAGGCCAAAATTGAATAGGCCTATGGTCAATTCAGTGCTGAGCATTGAAGAAGTGAAAACAATATAAGAATTTAATGCATCTTGAAACATTTATTTAGCTGTAGTGAAGGCTGTAAAATTTTTGTCATAATAATAAAGTCTAGCCAGGAAGTGTATTCTATTTCTAACTTTGGCAAATACAACACCAAGGATTCAAAAAAAAAAAAAAAGACCAAAAAACATCAGTGAATTATCAAATTCTTTGATCTAAACTTGTCTTCTAAGATGAACAACATATTAATTTTTACGAATATGCAGTGATAACCTAATTAAATAGAGAATCTAGTAGACATAGTTTGTTTCGAAATCTGAATATTTTTATACCGTTGCTTGTATTTCACTTAATTGTCTTTAATTTTGCCTTAATTTATCATGCGTCAGCGGTGTCTGAATTTCACACACTGCCGTGCAGCTTCTATTTCCATTTTTTCTGTTATTTATGCACCGAACAACTGCACAATGTGTTTTCCCGATCCTTCCTTTGAAGCTTTCAAAGTAGATCAATGTGTCTAAATCACTCAATTTGTCCAAAAGAAAGGCATTAAAAACCGCTGAATGACTTTTCGCCACAGTGAGTAAACAATCACAATATTAGCGCGGCGCCGGCGGTCGCCGGGCGTGGCGCAGCGGCCGCGCCCGGCTAACTATGCGCGATGGGTACGCTAGGCTGCTGAGCTGCAAGTGCAACTCGCTGGGTAGCTAGCTCGCTGGAAGCCCCCGTTGGCCCCCAGTTATGGCGGCCGTTATAGCGCCGCTAGCGGCGGTAGGTGAATAGGCTATCGAAATTGAATCGGTCTATAATAGAGTAGTTTGGTTTTCTTGTCATTCTCGCTTATGAATATAAGCTGCATTTTGATGTTTTGGGTGGAAGATGAATTTTAGCCTTGAGCCAGCACTGAGAATTACACTGTAGTACAGTGGTATCATTCAAGCTTTCTGTATAAAGCTGGACAATTCCTGTACCTTCCTGTTTTATGCCTCTCCTATCCTGCCTATGCTATCGTACTATTATCTCTGAGTGTTCCTCTGTCTTCTATCATATCTCGTACCATATACAATGTGATTCTAGTTACAAATGCCATCCCTATATCGATGGAATAGACATATCCCCATACTTTTGGTTAATTGGATGCTGTTAGAGGAAGGAGGGAGGGGGGGGTCCTTTTTCCTTTTTTGCTTGTCACAATTTGCATGTGTGTGTGTATTAGTGGTGTTGATTATATATTTTATTGCAGTTTCAGCAAACTTGGTATCCTTCTTTTCCATCTGTTATGTAACAGGTGAGGATACTAACCTTTACAATTATTGTATGTAAACATTAGCCATGTAAAGATGTGTTCACTGAAATCCTACTAATATTTGTGTACCGTGCTTTGATTACTTGTTAATAATCTTTATCTTTTTTTGAAGGTTTCTAGATAATCTTTAATTTATGAAGTATTTTCATTCATTTGCATAGACATGTAGCTGGAAAGTATTGTGGCCATTTTGTTTCCTTCTATGCATGTGGAAACTAACCATGAAGGTTTTGTAATGTACATGTATACTTTTTATTCGACTGTTTTATTTGTTTTACCTGAATTCACTGTGTTGTAACTGCTTGCACATGCAACATCTGGAATTAACAGCTCTGCTTTCTTTAGATGATAAAAGTGTACTTTTTGCACAACGCACATGGATTGCAAATGTTTCATTTTTTTCTTCTGCTTGGGGGAGATTTTATGTTTATTTTTTGTCATAAAGAAATTCTTATAGGGAAATAAAATGATGTAATGATAATATAATGACAGACCTTTGATACATTTCTTTTTTCATCAGGGAATATTGTTTTCCCTTATTTACAAAATTTGAATATACATTGTATTTCATTACTGTATGAGTATATGTTATGTACATGTATTGTATTTAACTTTTTCTATTGTACATGTATTACATTATAATGCAAAAACTTGATTTGACTTAATCTTTGTTTTGAATGATAAAAACCTAGCCTTTAAAATCAATACATGTGCATTTTTGTGTGAATGCAGAAATGCATCCATCTTGACAAATGAAAGTGACAAGTTTGTATGTACCAAATGATGAACTGTACTTAGATAATGTACGAAAATGGGGATTTTCTCTTTATTTAATTTTCCTCGTTTTTTATCATCCCAAGACTTTATTAAACAAACATGAAATGTAATCATCTGTGATGCAGAGATGTTTTAATTTCTCTGTACAATGTGTGTGCCAAACATGAAGTATGAGCAGCATGTACAATGAATTGGTGGTGGCATTGTTAAGGAGTATGTGTTTGATTGAACAACTGTGAACACTGTGCTGTACTTTAAGCTCGAACATCTCCATTATTTCAGCAGGATATATAATATACAATATTGTATGTAATATTGTATATTATATATATGTCTATTTAATACATGTATTATATATATATATATATATATATATATATATATATAATATATGTAACCCATTAAGGAGGACAAATAAAAACCAGGGAGCGTACATGCACCGCAAAGGGTTCATTTTTGATATCTGAAAAGTTCAAGAATTAACCCTTTTGGGTGGAAGAATGAACCTTTTTACAACCTTGAGGTTAAACAATGTATCCTTCAGAGGTTCAATTTTTAACCTGCCTGGGTGCAAAAAATAAACCTTGAGGTTCAGTTTTGAACTCAGAGGGTTCATTTTTATGGAATTCAAAATTGAACCCTAGACAGGGGTTCAAATTTTGAGGGAAAAGGGTTCATTTTTATGGGGTTCAAAATTGAACCCTAGACAGGGGTTCAAATTTTGAGGGAAAAGGGGTGCTGCTATTGCATCACGCCTAGAGGTTCAATTTTGAACCCTGATTTCTTAGTGTGTACATAGTACGCAAAGTCCGCCATTGTTAAGTGACCTATGGCGGCCCCCATGAAATCACTGACTCCATTGTAGAGTCCGCCCTCTAGTGGTGGGGAGGAGAAAAATCTCTTTGGCCCGAATTCACGAAGGTGGTACAAAAGAAACCATGGTTTAAACCATGGACAAAAACCATGGAGCGCCAAGTGTCGCACAGAATATTTCGTTACGAAATTGGTCTTTTCGTCAACAAAATGACCATTTCGTTAACGAAATTATCATTTCGTTACAAAATAATCATTTCATCGACGAAATTACTAATTTCGTAACGAAATATTCCATGCGACACTTGGTGCTCCATGGTTTTTGTCCATGGTTTAAACCATGGTTTCATTTGTACCACCTTCGTGAATTCAGGCCTTTGGGTTGTAGCTATCGAGGTTAATAACCCCAAATGCTGATGATGAGACGAGACCTAGTTTCGGTTCACAGAATTCAAGATCCAGTGCGTTTGGAAGCTCCTCAGATGAAGAGATGCGCTCTTAAGAGAAGACCACGCGCAATGATGATGCGCTCTTAAGAGAAGACCACGCGCAATGATGATGCGCTCTTCGTGAGATGCGTCTTGTCTCTTAATGACGCAATTATAAAGGTTTGCATTGATTCATTTCATTTATATCCGCAAATGGTATTGCATTTTACCTTTATCTATTATTTTTAAATGAGTTGTGCTAGATTCTATATTCATTCCGTAACAATGGCTTTCAGTAAGCGGTTGCGTGATCCATCTGTCACCACGTTTTCAGATTTCTCAAATCCATGGAATTTCTTTGGATTGTTTGGCTCGTTGGAGGAGGAACAGGTATAGGAGTGGCTGCGGGACAATGGCCTTGTAGCGAAGTCGATGTTTTGCGAAGTGTGTGGTCAGCGCTGCACTTTACAAAGGAAAACAGACCGAAGATCAGGACATGTTTGGAGATGCCGAAGAAAGGGGGAACAACCGCATGACAAAGTTTACTGCGTCACCAAGCACTCATTCTTCGAGCATACTCATTTCAATGTGAGAGACATCATGCTGTTCATGTGGTTATGGCTATTCAACCCCAGCCTGAAACAGGTGTCCAACATGTCGGGGGTTGGCTACTCCGTGTCATCAGTGAACTGGGCCAACTACATGCGGGACCTTTGCAAACAATTTGTGCACGACCTATACTACGAAGAAACTGAGAAGTTACGAGGCGAGATTGAGCTGGATGAGAGTTTTTTCGGAAGAAGGTGTAAATTTCTCAGAGGAAATTCAAACCCTGGGCACAAGGTTTGGATATTCGGCATGGTTGAGAGATCAACGAACAGGCTCATCATCTACCCTGTAGATCGTCGGGACGAGGCAACTCTCACCGCTCTCATTGAGAGACATGTTGAACCAGGTAGTCGTATCTACAGTGATGGCTGGTCCGCCTACTCCAGCCTCAACGACCGCAGCTACGAACACTTCACAGTCGTGCACAAATATGCTTTCCAAAAGCAGTACAGAAATGTCCTAAGCGGTGAAGTGATCAAGGTGCATACGAACAGAATAGAGGGGGCTTGGAAACACGCAAAGGACCACTTCAAGCGGATCAATGGAACCAGTATGGCCAACTTCGAGGCACATCTCGCGGAGATTGTGTGGCCGAACCGATCTGCATCGAAGAACGTTTTCCACGTGTTCTTTGAACTTGTGAAGAAATGTTACCCCCTAGATCGTCCCCGTCAACTTTGCTGCTGTGATCCTCTCTTTGACTCGTGGTCAGCTGGGAAACCTGGAGCGGAAGTGGACATGAACGATTCTGTCATTCGATGCGAAGAATCAGCAGAAT
This sequence comes from Diadema setosum, assembly GCA_033980235.1. NCBI lineage: Eukaryota > Metazoa > Echinodermata > Echinoidea > Diadematoida > Diadematidae > Diadema > Diadema setosum. The sequence goes on along the minus strand of CM067059.1, from coordinate 35,985,696 downwards.
CCGTCGAGAATCCATCATCACTTCCTGTCGACATTCCGACACCACCACCTCCACCAGCGGCGTCGTCAACACCGATCCGCCCAAATCCCGAAAGCCGCCCATGCTATCAATCAAAGTCTAGATGCCCAAGCAACTTCGAGCCAATCGATGATGCAGGTGACAAGCTGAAGCTCCGTGGTCCCCGTCACTCCCATGTCAAACCGAAAAACCCGTACACCAAGGATAACTTCACTTCAAAGTTTGGGTGGTCATCTGATGATGACGATTTTGTGTCATAATTTGAACGCACATCGCATGTGCATCTGTTCCACTGATTGTTATTTGCTTCTTTGAATTCTTGGTGTTTGAACTTCTACTTTTATGGATTACCATGTATATCGGAATCTGCCCATTTCAAGATGTGACAGGTAAGAATGAATTCGTTTTATCTATAGGTCTATTGTTTATGTGACGTTAATAATCACAAAACTTTTATATATGAAAATAAAAAAGTAATATAAAAATATAAAAGATATTTGGACTATAAGAAATACAGTGGAAATTGTTTTTACGAAATATCTGGTTTTTTTTTCTTCAAAGAGAGTATTAGAAAGATGCCCGATTGTAAAATACCCGAATTACAATTATCGTAATAAACGCAAGCGAAAATAAGAGAAGGTGTGAATACGGAAAGACAGTTGAGTTATATACCAGTACACAATATCAAGGTTAAATGCGCGGAACGCAATATACAAACTTTCTTCGATCTGCTAGGGTGGGGGGGGGGGGGGGGACCTAAAGTATGAGTATAATAAGAGGGTTGACTAGGTCTTTAGCTATTACCAAAGTCTTTAGCTATCAAGGTTTAATGCGCAGAACGGTGCCATACATTCTGCTAAGATGGGGGGGGGGGGGAACCTAAAGTATGAGTATAATAAGAGAGTTGACTTTAGCTATCAAGGTTAAATGCTCAGAACGGCGCCATACATTGTGCTAGGATGAGTAGGGGGACCTAAAGTATGAGTATAATAAGAGAGCTGACTTTAGCTATCAAGGACGCGCCATACAAACTGCTCAATTTTGATCTTCCGACGAAGAAAACATCAATACTTAGTGTAACGAGTAATGATGGACGCAGTGACAAAAAAAAAAAAAAAATGTAGTTCCGCGGATGAATATTACTATCGCGGAGGAATACGTTTGTGATGAGGTCCAGCGACACTGGTAACGTCTGAAATGGTAAGAATTATTGTTAACTAGCTTGAGGTGGGGACATAAAGTATGAGAATGCCCAGCTGCGCTTCGCTTGAGAGAGAAAGAATTGGAGAATGTGCTTGAAGCTATAGAGCCTACTACTCCAGTTAATGTTAGAGTGTCCTGACAGGGAAGCCAAAGGGTTGCCCATTACATTACCAGCGTCTGAAATGAGTAAGTTCCTACAAATAATGATAGTTCTATTTAATGCTTCACTGCAAAAAATGCAGTGTTAAAAGCGTAACACTAACCGGGTGTCAAACTGCGGGTGTTAAATGCGGTGTTAAATTGACACCCTTTGGTGTCAATTTAACACCACAGTTCTCTCATTTTTTCTTGAGTCTTGACAGAGTAATCCCTATAGCAGCTGCAAGCACAGCTAGACTGGGATGGGTTGGTGCAGTGGCAGTATGTGATGGTGCATGTGATTATATCAGGATAGGCCTATGTACAATTAAAACGTGATACATGTGCAAGTAAAAGATGCTCTTGAATTACAGCATCCTGTCACCAATGGGAGGCTTCATCCTTCTAATAGCTGGAAGGGCAGCCTCTTGGAAAGCAGCAAGGGTTCTGTTACTGCTTGATGTGGTAGACAGTTCCATATACGGATGGCTCGAGGATAGAAAGAAAACTTGTAGGGATCTATGGTGGCCACAGGTACAGTAAGCTTGAGGCTGTGGTCATTTCTGCTCTGCTCTGTCATTGATGCTCTGCTGGAAAAGAAATGCTAGTGCTGGTGTGATCTCTTCAGCAACAAGCTTGAGTAATCTAGGAGAAAGTTGGTCAGGGCCACAAGCTTTGGATGGGTTGAGATTCCGTAGTTGTTTAGCCACACTAGGTCTATGAATGTGAAGATGGCCTATGGCAGGATAAGGAGAGGTGCCCTTGGAGTCAGAATGGCAGGATTGATATCCGGTATGTACTGAGTGGAAGAATTTGTTTAGACACTCGGCTTTGGCTTTGTCAGTTGTGAACAAGCCACTGTCAGTACGTAGTGATAGGATTCCAACACTCTCTGATCAGCACTGTTTGACATAACTCCAAAAGGTTTTTGGGTTTTCTTTGAGACTGCCTCCTATGACAGAATTGACATATTCTTGGTGAGCCTGGTGAACAAGTTTAGCTACCTTGTTTCAATGCTCACGGTATAGTTTCCATTTTGGGTGTTAGACTCTTGGTGTCAAAATGACACCAAGTGGTGTTATAGTTTTGTCATGAAAAGGGGATTTTTACTGGTTTTCACCACTGGTTTTCACTAATAACACCGTATCGGTGTTTGTTGTCCCCCAGAGAAGATCACGTGTTTGCAGTCCGATGATCTCATTGGTTGCAAGTTCTAACGCCTAAAATTTGTCGCTGCACGCGCGTGGTGTCGTCAATGTCTGTCATCGTGATAGTCAGTTTTTCGATGTTGTCTGGGGCTAAAAAAGATATTAAATTTATGATGGTGACTTTGCTAAGTCGTCAGCAGGGGCAAGTATCTTTTAAGTTATTTCCTGTACCAGTTATTTACTATCATAAATGATGTGCATGATTTTCACGGATTTGATCGCATATTATAGACAACTTTGTCTTCGCACGCACATAATACTATGTAGCGCAGCATAGCCTGTTTACCATCACCATAGGCCATAACACCAGCGGTGCATTGAGTCTGAATTTTGCTTAGGGTTTCTTTGTCCAACGTGTTTAAATAATCTTCATTTTCAGAGAAAATATCAAATTTTAGGTATAAAATGTGCTACCAAATGCTTCCATGGCATTTTGCATTGTTGTTGATGTAGTTGTCTTACCTCTGATGCGGATCTTTGTTTAGCACAAATCATTGGTAGACCAATGTAGAAACTCTACGGTATTAAAACTGGCGTGCACGAAGACGAAGTTCGAAACCCTGTCTGTATGTAGGGCCTAACAGTGTTAGGTCTAATCAATAGACCGCGATCGCAATACGTCAATAAGCTTTCTTCTTGAACACATTCGTAGTCTAAAATTTTGTTATCCATTTAGGTATCTATCATACCGAATGATTGTATTACTAGAATATCTAATTAGTCAAGTTCATCCTACATTAAGGATCATGTGTTTTAATACTTAATGCTCCCTGATTATGCAATACAATTCATTGATAATTTCTGTTGATACCTGAATACTTAGTCGTAGAATTCGTAGAAGTCGTAGAACATATTGTATATAACATGCGTTTCTTACAACACAGGATGGAATGCAAGTAACCCGCAAATCCTTAATCTACTCTATCTGCTTCCACCTGTGAACCAGGGCACAAAGGATTGTGCAAGATTTCTGTGGCTTTGGCTATAGACTACCTTACCCAGTTTCAAAAGGTAAGTCAACATGACTATAAGGTTTGTTCAGATATGATGCGACAAACCCCCAGACAATTTTAGTGTTCAGATATGGTGCGCCGGACCACGGCACTTTGATATGTTTATGAACGCACATTAACACATGAAGACTTTGTTCGCAAAAAACGATAAGTCCATTTTTGAAGATTTTGAAGTACGGTCTCTGTCATAAAGTACAAAATAATACCTTTTAATTTATACATTGGTCACTATACATATAAAAGTACATTTTTAAAGTTATGGTCAAAAGAAGCAAATATTTTCTTATTATTCTTTTTATTTTTCTTGACTTTTAATCGCAAATATCGCCATTTGGCAAATATGGACTTATCAGTTTTTGCGAACAAACTCTTCACATCAATACTCAAAAAAGAAATTTTGTTAAAAGTTGTGCAGACAAACTCATAATATCGTATCTTGCAGTTGCACTAACTTTTTTAAGAGCTTGATTGCACCATAACTTCTTAACATCGTGTGGCAAAACATATGCCTCTTTTTTCCGTGTTTTTGTTTTGTTTTGTTGTGTTGTGGTCTTGTTTGTTTTTTACCATCTCATATCCCATTCATGCCGTCAATCCCTCGTTTGAGGCAAGACCCCAACTTCCACGAAGAAAGTGGGGTGCTATACAGCGTTAAAGATTTTTCGTTTGGGAGTTGGGAGTCAAAGTATTTGTCCATTAAAAAAAATTAATTGAATGATAGGTCCTGAGTCGAATTTCACTAAAAGCGTCAGACTCTGGCTTAAATAATATAGTTAAATAGATGCTGAGACTGATATAATTGTTTTTTGTTTTGATTCTGATTTGCCCTGATTAAATGAATCTACTGTGCCCACAGATCCTTGCTTTATCCAGTACCAAATTATATACCTCCTTGTTATTATAATTATTGACAAACTACAATCCATTACGCATAAATAGAATCATGGCCTTTCGTGAGGATGCAACACTCTTTTCTGCTGGGTAGGAGCCCATCAACCTCTCCGGGCCGACACAGCCAAACCCAGCCCCAACTGCGTTTTCACAAGTGAGGGGCTTCAAGATATTCAGCGGTCACAACTCGAAGGTCAGCATAGAGGACTGGATAAGGGACGTGGTATATTTTCTCACAGCAACAAAGTCCCCTGCCCAGCTTGAGTTCCCCACCATCGTAAGGAACCTAAGCGGGGGAAGCCATGAGGCTGGTGCTGAACCTGCTGCCTGAGGAACAGATGCAGAGGGGAGCATTCCTAGAGCTACGTCAAGAATACGGCGATTTGTTCGCTGCAGACCCATTCGCATTTTACGAGCAGTTTCAATGAACGGGGGAATCTGCTCATTCTTTCGCGATCACGCTTGAGGCACTCTTCAAAAAGATCGAGGGTGAACATCCGCATGCAGTATCCCCAGATCAGAGGGATAAGGTACTATCCACGCAGTTTATGAGGGGTCTACGGAATGAGGAGCTCCACCTGAGGTCGGCGCTGATGAGGCCCCGAACGATGCCGTTCCGTGACATCAGGGAGGAGGTTTGTTTCATTATGAGTGAGAGACAGGGGAAAGGAAACAAGCGAGCGCACACCTACTCCCACGTGGCCTAGGATGCACAGCAACCCTCGGAGACGCAAGCCCAGCTGATGCATATAAGCAAGACGAGGACATTCTGAAGCTAGTCCGGGGTATCTCCGACCGCCAAGAGGCGGTTGAGCAGAAACTAACGACACTGGAGGAGAGAGTTTCGGTGCTAGAGAACCCAAGAGTAGCCCCACAACCAACCACACACCCCACTCAACCACGAAATCTTAACTGCTGGAGGTGTGGGCAACTTGGCCACTTCCGGGCCAACTGCCCCCAAAACAACATACCCCACCAAGAGGACATCATGAATGGAAGGACGGACGCCCTTCATCAGGCCCAAAATTTAAACTGGGCAGGCCCGCGCCGGCTGTAGGCGAGTGCGCGGGCAAACAGGACGACCCAATTAAACCCCGCCCCCCTCATCAAAGTTTCCCGATAATTGGCCCCACCAATACGGACAGGGTACTCATTAATGGAATCCCCTGCCTCACCCTAATTGACTCCAGCTCCAAGGTGACAACTATATCTGCTTCTTTTGTGACCTCCCACCCAACCCTTTTCAGACTCAACCCAGAACCCTCTAGTGTGGCGATAAGTGGAGCAGGTGGCCATATCCTCCCTCACCTCGGTGTCATACTTATTGAGGTTGTGTGCAATGGGCAGCTGTACCAAAATGTCCCAGCCCTCATCGTACCACCTAATAGTTATGGACCAGGAACCGACGCCCTCATCGGCACAAACCTCATCCGGGCTGTCCAGCGAGACAAGCGAACTACCAGCGGAAGCGCCTATTATCCCACCTCGAGGCCCAAAATGCAGCATGGCATACTGCATGCGTCGCGATGGAGGCATTACTACCTGGTGACCAGGCTAGAAGGCTTGGGATACTTACCTACCAGGGCAAATCCCCAACGACGATCAACCCTGGTGAGGAAAGGGATGTGTTCTGCAGGCCCACGAAACACGTAGCAAGGTGCACCGCCCTCGTTGAACCACTCAGAAGGGCCCACCGTGGAACAAGGATGGTTGTCGGGAGGACACTTGTAGACGTCACGACTGGTAAACCTGTCCCGGTCCATGTACTCAACCTCTCTGACCGACCAGTAACAATATTTCCAAGGACGAGACTGGCCCACTCTCCATTGCATGTGCGTATGAGATGCGTACCCGTACCACAAGCGATAGCAACTCAGCCAGGAATGCCCACGTCTCAGCACACCCACATCCCAGGCCTGCCCACTAACCCGATATCCCCGAAGTGGACCTTTCCACGTCATCCTTGACCAATTCATCAGAGAGAACAGTCCTAACCAGCCTCCTTCATAAATACTCAGACGTGTTCCCTCAACATGACTTTGACTACGGGTGTGCCACTGACATCGAACATGAAATACCCCTGGTTGACAATGACCCCTTTCGCCTGCCCTACCGCAGAATTCCCCCAGCCCAATTCCAGGAGGTCAGACGACACATTCAGGAGATGGAGAAGGCAGGCGTGATCAAGAAAAGCAATAGTCCATATGCTTCCCCGATTGCCATTGTGCAGAAGGATGGGGCGATCAGGCTGTGTGTGGACTACCGCAGGTTGAACAGTAAGATGAGACGTGACGCCTTCCCCATACCCCGGATCGATGAGGCATTGGACGCCCTGGGCAAGGCCAAGTATTTCTTGACTCTAGACTTGACGAGTGGATACTGGCAGGTCAAGGTCAATTTCAGGAATGTCCTCCACTTTCCCAGCTCCTCCCGAGGCAGTTCGACCGCATGACTTTGAAAGATGGGGTGCTCTACCGCTCAGTCCAAGACCCTAATCAGTTGGTCCTCCCCAGGTGCTTCCATGAGTTGGTACTCCGACACCTACACAATGATGTTGGACACCCAGGTTGGGAGCGAACCCTAAGTACCGTGAGACAACGGTTCTTCTGGCCACGAATGTCCAAGGATGTCCAGAAGTGGTGCATCACATGCCAGAGATGTTGCCTCAGGAAAACCCCAACATCTAGTAATCGGGCCCCGCTCGCTAGCATCCATACTTCAAAGCCAATGGAGCTGGTGTGCATCAACTTCCTGAAGCTAGAGAAATCAAAAGGATGTTTTGAGAATGTCCTGGTTGTTACCGACCACTTCACCCGGTATGCCCAGGCCTACCCCACGAAAGACCAACTGGCCTCCACTGTCGCCAAAACACTATGGCACAACTTCTTTGTCCACTAAGGCTTCCCACGAAGACTCTACGCAGACCAGGGGCGGAACTTTGAAAATCGTCTCATTAACGAGTGTTGTGTAAAGTTGCTGGGATCCAGAAGAGTAGGACTACGGCTTACCACTCAATGGGGAAAGGCACCACTAAGAGATTTAACCGAACACTGATTGACATGATCGGGACTCTAGAGCCATCTGAGAAGGCCAAGACAGAGTCCTTGTTATGGATAAGACTACAGGTGGGAGAAAACTTGTCAATAAGTGGGAGTCCACACCATACACTATCGTCAGTAAACACACAGATCTTGCAGTGTACACAATCCGGCAAGTTAACTCTGATAAAGTACGGACCATCCATCGGAACTTACCCCATGTATGTTCCTGCCAGTCGCTGACCCTTCCCCGTCACCATCAGTTGACGACACACCTCCCCAAACTTCGAGCGACCAGGATGCCCACACGGACCAATTTGAAACAGCAGATTGCGATGAGTCCGTAAGTTCCCCTGAAGAAGATGCCGACTGGTGGCTCCTTGAGAATATGCATGCCGAGGACAAAACTGAAGCACAGCCAGAGGACCTGCGTGTGAATGCCCCTTCCCCACCTCCTTCGGAAGGAACGGACCCCTCGCCTCCTGCCTCGCTAGAGCCTCCTCGAGTTTTGCGCTTGGACACTGAATCTCCCGCCCCGCTTCAGACACCTACACCTCCAACGCCACAGGAACCTCCACAACCTCCCAGCCCCGAACCAGAAACTCCTCCATCGCCGACGATGTCTGTGCCAGCTGGTACACCACCTGAAATTGGGTTGTGTGTCTTTTTTTTGTACAGTGTACTGCAATTGTTTATAATGTTTAGGGTAAATCAGTAGAGCGTCGATTAGTTCAATTATGTAAAGAGTATGAGTATTGGTTTTATGTAAGGCCGGGACGGCACTTTTCGCGGGAGGGGAGAGTGTAACCTGGCAACTATTTAGAGAATAACCGCATGGTTACGATTTGCCCACTCATCATAGTTCCCCTCCCCCAAACCTGTAACGTCTTCTAAAACCTACATGAGGACAATTGCATCACTTTCCCGCAATTTTAGGTCATGTGATGACCATATGCAAATGATAAATTGAATATTTAATGTGCCTCCCTTATATTTTGTTAAAATATTTAGATGAGGTCACTCCTTGTGTAGTTTGTTTGATGTGAATTACCCCCGACCTTTTATGCAAATTTACCCTCACTTGAGGAAACCCGTTCGGCTACTCCTCGCAGTCTGTCCGACGAGTTCATCACATTAACATCTTGTCTTTGCCTCCTGTTTTTCAGGCTCGACTCTTCAACATCAATTCCACACGCAACTACGCAACTCAACAGTTTAATGTTACTAACCTGACACTAAGGGAGCGTTACACTAGCTTTGATCACTACTTGAAGAGGGAAAGCAGAAGCAGATGCAGCTCTACTTGCTTGACAGAGGACGTCAGAAGGATAACATAGACCAATATTACTTCATTGTTGACCACTTGGTACTACCCTGCCCTGGTGATATCATTCAGAGTGCCTTCAACACATTGTTCAAAGCGCATTAAATATGTGTTTGGGTACGGTATGCAAAACCTCTCCTCAACCATAGGACATTCGGAATCACCCCGAGTTCGTGAACTGAGATCTAAACTTGCAAATAAAAGATGAAGCGATGCATTCTTTGTAGGAGTTCCCACTGAAACTCTAGGTTTTTCTTTTCTTCACTGTTTGCCTTATAAACATGGACTGAATGATGGACAAACAATAAATTGTGGCCAGGGGGCCTGTGCACGGACATAATTTGATTCGTTCAGTGGTTTTAGAAGACACTTACAGAATCATCACTGTGACGATGGAATTGTGAAGATACTCCAAATCCAGTTCTACAGCAATGTGATTGAGGAACTGAGATAGAGACTGATGATATAGTTGATGAAGCAGTACGCTTTATTAGTTGATGACAGTATTGATCAAGAGGTGATTATCTTTAGTCCAGGGGACATAGAACAATGAGCTTGTAAGTTTTACATGTGCTAGACACCTTTTTTTTTGTCAGTGTGGAGTAATGCATTACCATGGTAACATCAAATTTTTATAAAGATTACAAATACAGAATGTGGATCAAGGTACTCGGTTTTAAATCAATTCTGTTGAAAATTGTGTGGATCACGCTGCTCTCTTTTTAATTTTTTTAAGCATTTAAGTTGGCATTTGATACATGGTCACTATAACGTTATCGTGCTAGACACTTTTTTGTGAGGGTCATAAATCCATTTCCATGGCAACAGCATTTTTATACAAATCATCCCAAAATATGAGAATAAGTTTGACTTTAAATTTGGCACACATGTCCACTGTACTATGTACATGTGCAAATTTCATCTTTCGTCATTGTCAAATAGTGTGTTGCCATGGAAATGGCATTTTGTAATGAAAAATCATATAAACTACAAGTGGATTTAGCTAACTCTCTCAATTTTTAGCAATTAACTTGAGATATGACACATATATTGTGACAAGATAAAGTCACACATCAAAAGTTTCCCAACAGTAGAATTTCATTACTGTAGAAAAGAGAGTACCCGAAGGTATTTCCCAGCAGAGCTAAACATTTCAACTATGTACAGACTCTACAAGCAAGCTTGTAGTGATGTTAATCAAGTTCCAAGGTCCATTGAACTTTATCGGAGGATCTTCTGTGAGCGCTACAATCTTTTCTATCGACCAAAAAAAGACCAATGTAATCGATGCGCAGCCTTCCTCCATCTCCCTGAAGATGAAAAGGAAAAGGGGGCAGAAGAACACAAAGCGCATATTGAGCGGAAAGAACGAGCCCGTGCTGAAAAGAAAGCTGACAAAGAACGAGCCATAAACGATCCTCATTTCCAGACCTTCACATTTGATTTACAACAAACATTGCAAACTCCATCATCAAACGTTAGTCTCTTTTACTATAAACGTAAACTTGCCAGCTATAACCTCACGATCTACGACCAAGCTTCAAAAGCAGGAACCTGCTACCTCTGGCCAGAGACTGCGGGGAAGAGAGGTGTAAATGAAATCGGAACATGCCTCATGAAGACATTCTTGAGGCTGCCATCCTCAACCAAGCAGGTATCCCTATTTTCAGACTGTTGTGGTGGCCAAAATAGGAACAAGTACATTTCTGCCTGCTTGAGCCATATTGTGACTTCTACTTCAATAGAAGTCATTGAACAAAAATTCCTCGAAAGTGGCCACACTCACATGGAAGTAGACTCCATCCATTCAGCCATCAACACCTACACCTCCAATGCCACAGGAACCTCCACAACCTCCCAGCCCCGAACCAGAAACTCCTCCATCGCCGACGATGTCTGTGCCAGCTGGTACACCACCTGAAATTGAGTTGTGTGTCTTTTTTTGTACAGTGTACTGCAATTGTTTATAATGTTTAGGGTAAATCAGTAGAGCGTCGATTAGTTCAATTATGTAAAGAGTATGAGTATTGGTTTTATGTAAGGCCGGGACGGCACTTTTCGCGGGAGGGGAGAGTGTAACCTGGCAACTATTTAGAGACTAGCCGCATGGTTACGATTTGCCCACTCATCCTAGTTCCCCTCCCCCAAACCTGTAACGTCTTCTAAAACCTACATGAGGACAATTGCATCACTTTCCCGCAATTTTAGGTCATGTGATGACCATATGCAAATGATAAATTGAATATTTAATGTGCCTCCCTTATATTTTGTTAAAATATTTAGATGAGGTCACTCCTTGTGTAGTTTGTTTGATGTGAATTATCCCCGACCTTTTATGCAAATTTACCCTCACTTGAGGAAACCCGTTCGGCTACTCCTCGCAGTCTGTCCGACGAGTTCATCACCTTAACATCTTGCCTTGCCTCCTGTTTTTCAGGCTCGACTCTTCAACATCAATTCCACACGCAACTACGCAACTTAACAGTTTAATGTGACTAACCTGACACTAAGGGAGCGTTACACTAGCTTTGATCACTACTTGAAGAGGGAAAGCAGAAGCAGATGCAGCTCTACTTGCTTGACAGAGGACGTCAGAAGGATAACATAGACCAATATTACTTCATAGTTGACCACTTGGTACTACCCTGCCCTGGTGATATCATTCAGAGTGTCTTCAACACATTGTTCAAAGCGCATTAAACATGTGTTTTGGTACGGTATGCAAAACCTCTCCTCAACCATAGGACATTCGGAATCACCCCGAGTTCGTGAACTGAGATCTAAACTTGCAAATAAAAGATGAAGCGATGCATTCTTTGTAGGAGTTCCCACTGAAACTCTAGGTTTTTCTTTTCTTCACTGTTTGCCTTATAAACATGGACTGAATGATGGACAAACAATAAATTGTGGCCAGGGGGCCTGTGCACGGACATAATTTGATTCGTTCAGTGGTTTTAGAAGACACTTACAGAATCATCACTGTGACGATGGAATTGTGAAGATACTCCAAATCCAGTTCTACAGCAATGTGTTTGAGGAACTGAGATAGAGACTGATGATATAGTTGATGAAGCAGTACGCTTTATTAGTTGATGACAGTATTGATCAAGAGGTGATTATCTTTAGTCCAGTGGACATAGAACAATGAGCTTGTAACTTTTACATGTGCTAGACACCTTTTTTTGTCAGTGTGGAGTAATGCATTACCATGGTAACATCAAATTTTTATAAAGATTACAAATACAGAATGTGGATCAAGGTACTCGGTTTTAAATCAATTCTGTTGAAAATTGTGTGGATCACGCTGCTCTCTTTTTAATTTTTTTAAGCATTTAAGTTGGCATTTGATACATGGTCACTATAACGTTATCGTGCTAGACACTTTTTTGTGAGGGTCATAAATCCATTTCCATGGCAACAGCATTTTTATACAAATCATCCCAAAATATGAGAATAAGTTTGACTTTAAATTTGGCACACATGTCCACTGTATTATGTACATGTGCAAATTTCATCTTTCGTCATTGTCAAATAGTGTGTTGCCATGGAAATGGCATTTTGTAATGAAAAATCATATAAACTACAAATGGATTTAGCTAACTCTCTCAATTTTTAGCAATTAACTTGAGATATGACACATATATTGTGACAAGATAAAGTCACACATCAAAAGTTTCCCAACAGTAGAATTTCATTACTGTAGAAAAGAGAGTACCCGAAGGTATCTCCCAGCAGAGCTAAACATTTCAACTATGTACAGACTCTACAAGCAAGCTTGTAGTGATGTTAATCAAGTTCCAAGGTCCATTGAACTTTATCGGAGGATCTTCTGTGAGCGCTACAATCTTTTCTATCGACCAAAAAAAGACCAATGTAATCGATGCGCAGCCTTCCTCCATCTCCCTGAAGATGAAAAGGAAAAGGGGGCAGAAGAACACAAAGCGCATATTGAGCGGAAAGAACGAGCCCGTGCTGAAAAGAAAGCTGACAAAGAACGAGCCATAAACGATCCTCATTTCCAGCCCTTCACATTTGATTTACAACAAACATTGCAAACTCCATCATCAAACGTTAGTCTCTTTTACTATAAACGTAAACTTGCCAGCTATAACCTCACGATCTACGACCAAGCTTCAAAAGCAGGAACCTGCTAACTCTGGCCAGAGACTGCGGGGAAGAGAGGTGTAAATGAAATCGGAACATGCCTCATGAAGACATTGTTGAGCCTGCCATCCTCGACCAAGCAGGTATCCCTATTTTCAGACTGTTGTGGTGGCCAAAATAGGAACAAGTACATTTCTGCCTGCTTGAGCCATATTGTGACTTCTACTTCGATAGAAGTCATTGAACAAAAATTCCTCGAAAGTGGCCACACTCACATGGAAGTAGACTCCATCCATTCAGCCATCGAGTTTTCGAAAAGAAAGGTAGACATCTATCATCCACACGATTGGGTGAACGTCATCAAACTGGCCCGGCGAAACAATCCATACAAGGTTATCCAGCTAGGATATGCAGATTTCATCAACATGAAGGATATCGCCAATCAACTGTTTCGCAACACGAAAGCAGATGTCAGAGGGGAGCAAGTGAGATGGCTAAAGATGAAGGTCATTCAATATGAAGCACGGGACCCCAACATCATCCTCTTTAAGTACAGCTTTGATGAGGACTTTCGGGCCATGAAGGTCAGAATGACAAGCAGAGGGCAATGGGTTGCCAAGCCAAGGAAGCTCTATGAAAGTCCCCTACCCTTCAGCAAAGAGAAAAAGAATGACTTGGTCAGCCTCTGCAATAGCAAAGTCATCCCGGAAGAGTTCCACCTGTACTACAGGAGCCTTCCTTCACATGAAGAAGTTGAGCGGCTTCCAGAACCAGAATGCACGGAGGTAGAGGAATTAATTCATGCTCATTAACATTTCTTCACAACCATGATGATTTTTAGTTACCTATTAGGTACGGCTTCTCGATTTGATATTTTGTTACATTTTTTTAATATGCTGTGTACAGCATAGTGTAGAAGTTTTAGTATGTATGTACGAGTATCGTTGTCTGCTGTGGATTTCTTGTCGTCTATCCATTCGCATTGAATGATGATGATGAACAGCATTTCAGTGGTGCCATTAGTCTGTAAAACATTCAAAGGCGCCAGCTCCTCCAAAATGACTCACAGTATTCACATAGTCACTGGAAAGGCAAGTTTTAAGATCTGATTTGAAGGCATCAAGGTTTGAAATGTTTAGGAAGATAGTTAGGCAGTGCATTCCGCAGACATGGGCCTACTGATGAGAAGTAATTCAAAGTATTACATCACAGAATTAGCCGTTCAACGGTGTGAAGAATATGCACTTGGTGAGCGTAACAGACATGAAGTTATGTGTCATGTCTGTTATGCTCATGAGTGCAGTTTCTCCGCAACCATTCAAAGAAATTTTGTGTATATCACTGATACTTAGATGTGCCTTATAAACTTAACAAAAAATTGTTGGTCACTACTAATTTTATTTTGTGATACTCTGAATTACCTCCCCCCAAAAAACCAAGCAAGCAAACAAACAAACAAACAAACAAAAATTTCCGAGTGTTGTATCCATTGCACTGGAATTGACTGTATAGTTAGAGACTGGTTATGGAAAGCCTTAAAGGTGAACAGCAAGACCTTGAGTTGTATTCTCTGTTGCACTCTCTGTATGGCAAGATTTTTTTGGCACCTTTTATGTATAAAATTTGTTCTTCCATAAGTCAAAATCATAGGTATATGTTGTTCGACTCTATCTTGTTGAAACATGTCGAACATTAGAAGATGCAAGTTTGATCTCTTTCGAATCCAAATGTCTAACTTGCCTAACAATAAAATTTATTTATATTGTAAATTTGAAAAAATAAAAAAATAAATGTAATACTGTAACTGTACATGTACGTAAACAATGTAGATTAAAAGTAAACATAATGTTACAAACATACCCTTTGTTATTTCCTAAAATATTTCCAGGTGGCTGTCTCTTGGCATCACCTTAGAAAGGCTTCTTGAGAATTGGGGTCCCATTGAAGAATTCTTCAAGAGTGAGAGAAACACAAAGAAGAACACCCAATCAACAACCAGCAGCCATGCAGCAACAAAACGCAAAGCAACACCAGACTCTGATAATGGCAGCAAAACCTCGAATCAGACTGTTCAAGGGTAATTATTAAAGGGTATGTACAGTTCTGGTCGAGGTGAAGATTTAGCTTTTAACGTTTTGTGAGATATTCAGAAACCACTCTATGAGATGTCAAAGAGCATGCAGTTTTAAGGGGTATCAAAAGTTTATTCGATGAAAATCGGTTTTGAAATGGCTGAGATATCCAAAAACAAGGTGAAACAAAGAGATACTAATAAAGTTGGGGCATGTCGCCTTTTATTATTAGCACTTTTTAGGATATCTCAGCCATTTGAAAACCAATTTTCATCAAATAAACGTTGAATCCTTCTTAAAATTACATGCTCTTTCATATTTCATAAGAGGCTTTTCATCATCTCACTTAGGAATGTTCAAAACATGAATCCCTAACTCAACCAGTACTGTACAGTCCCTTTAACACACAGTATATTGATATTGATCATGATTATCATCAGCGTTGGCTGTGTTTTAAAGAAAAAATAGAAATAATGTTATGAAATATTTCAAAATTCCCCCCCCCCAAAAAAAAAATATACAGTATATTTACATATTATGTGTAAGTAAAATGATTTAGTGATAATGTGTCAAAGATAGACTGCTGTAATTATACTCTGCTAAAATAGATTCAGTCAGGAATATTACAGATTTAAGAAATAAGACGTAATAGAAAAAATTCCACTTTTAAATAAAAAATTTATGTATCATTGAAATTTAAATAGTATTTTTTCCCCACAAATTTGAGTTGTAGTTTAAATTTATCAAAGAGGGGAAATACGCTGTTGATTTTATATATATGTATTTCATAATATGTTTACGTAACTGCAAACTTGAAGCTTTGTTCCTCAAGGCTGTTCTACCTTTCTTTGAAAGAGCGAATCAGGTATGTCCTATATAAATATAGACAATGTAGTGCATGGATTCATTTCATGTTTTTCCTAAAGAATTTGTGTTAACTTTTACTTTTTGTGCATGAAAATGTTTTATGGCAATTTTAAATGACCCTTATTATTGGCCAGTGAGTAACTTGAATTTTTATTTGTTATTTGCATTTCTTATTTGTTGATTCAATTATTCATCTGAGATTTGGATTTTTGATTGTTCAAAGCATGTATACATGTTTCTTTCTGCTTTGCTGGCAATTTAACCCTCTCAGTACTAAGACTTGTAAACTCAATTGACTTACTACACATCTACATGCCTTTGGTAATGAAGGGGTTGAAGGGTTGACACTGCATGTATTTGAATCCTCCCATTTACTTACTAATTTCATTCTTTCATTATCAGTTATCTAGTGTTCGTATTCATCGATCCCATTTACACTGATGATTTGTGATATAAAGGCGAGTATTACTTGTCTTAATGTTCATGAATTTTTTTTTTGTCAAAGTCACAACATTCATGGAACTACAGTATCTGAATGTAAAATATACACTTAGTCCATCTTTCAGTATTTTATTCTGATTAGTTGCATGCATTTTACTAACTTTTTCTGTCCCTGACTTCAGATTTTGGTTAACAGTCAGGGATACCACTTTTCAGGTAAAAGCCTGAGTACTGGCCATAGAAATTTATTTTCAGGCCATGTGTTTCAGGGGTTTTTGTGTGTGTCCAAAATGAAAAATGAAAAAAAAAAAAGTTCTAGGCCCTTTTTTTATTTATTTTTTACTGGCAGCCCTGAACAGTACAGTACATAAATGAAACACATTTCTTTATATTTAACACAATGTAGTAAACATGAACAATTACATATTTATAGTGGAGTTTATGTAATTATATTTGTATTTTCTAATATACAGATTCTCCAAAGGATGAGCCCCAAATCCATCATGTTCACAAGATCCTGCTAAGTCAGCTGTCTACCATCTTGTCAAGATTTCTCAAACCAGATGCTATTCATGAAGCTACAGATCTTACCAAGATAGATCTGAGCAACCCATTGAATCATAAGCCTAATGATGAAATTCAATAGGCTTTCAGTGCAAGGAATACATAGAGAAGAACAAATCATGCCTAGATTTGAAGGCATTCTATCAGAATGCCACCAACTTTTACATTCAAGCGGCAAACTACATGATCCAGAAATACCCATTCAATGACCCTGTTTTGCTGCATGCAGAGGTTTTGGACATTGAAAGAAGAACCCAAGCCAAATTCAGTTCAGTGGAGTTCTTTGCAAGGATGTTCGGCCTTGTCAGTGTAAAAGATATGGATAAACTTGAACAAGAATTCAGTCTCTATCAGATAGACCAAGATGTTGATGACATTATTGCAAGTTCAACTACAGTACCGACAGAATTGATGAGAAATGGCACAAAATAGGAGGAATTAAGGATATTACAAGGCACACAATGAAGTACCCCCTCCTGTGTAAAACAATGAAAGCAGTTCTGCTAATCTTTCACAGCAACAGTGATTGTGAAAGAGTATTTTCAGTTGTGGAAAAGAACATAACAAAACAGAGAGCAAGCCTGAGCACTAGAACATTAAGTTCTCTGATGGTGCATAGATTGGCTATGGAGAGCAGACAGAAAGTATGCCACACCTGTACCTACTCAAGAGAGGTTCTAAATGGTGCCAAAGGGCCACCTATGAAGGTCTCCAGAGAAAGGAGAAGGCATAAAAAGGGCTCCTTTAAGGTGAGATTTCCCAAATATCCTGAAGCCCCTTTACCCCCGCCGTTAGGATCGCGGCGTATCGCGCAATTAGTGGACTCCTTTTTTTCATTTTCAAATGTTGGCAGGCCTGGGACAGAAGCAATGGACAAAAGAGGTGGCTAGTAAAAGGTAACCAGGGGTGCCTATTGTAAATGGTGTGAGAAAAAGCTGCTAGTTAAGTTGTCACCTTTATAAGAATCTCATTTACCGTGTACACCCCAAGTTTCAAACTCAAAACAAGTCAAGAGGATCACTAGAGATGTATTGTACCAATTTCACTTTCCAAGCTGAGGCAGAGCTAAATCTGGTGGCTATTCTGGCAAGAAAATATGAAGGATTTCCGCTTTGCAGATGACCTGGTTTATAAGTGGTGAAGCATATCAAATCAAATATATCAAATTAAAATTGAGGATAATTCAAGCTCTACATTGTGGCAGGACTATCCCCTACCCCCATTAGTAAGGGCAGAAGCAATGGACAAAGAGGTGAGGAGAAAAAAAAAAAAAAACACGGGCGCCTTTTATAAATGGTGTGACAAATAGCTGACAGCCATAAGCTGTCACTTTTAAAGAATCTCATTTACAGTGCACAACACAAGTTTCAAACTCAAAATAAGTCAAGAGGATCACTAGAGATGTACTGGACCAATTTCACTTCCCAGGCTGTGGCAGAGCAAAATCTGGTTGCTATGCTAGCAAGAAAATGTGAAGGATTCCATTTTGCAGATGACCTGGTTGCAATGATGAAGCATATCAATGTTCAATCGTGGAAAATTTGAGTTCTATATACATTGTGACAGAACTAAAGATCAGTATCAGCTCACCAACTGGCTAGCACTATCATCACATGCAGACCTGGTAGAGAGGTTAAAAACTTTGACACATTCACTTCACAACTAACCCAGCTAGCACACATTATGGTATCAATCTGTGAATCAATGATTATTGATCAATAACTACACCGACATTCCATACCAGAACTCATGGTCTTCAATATCCAAGAAGTTTTACCCTGAGGCCTTCTCAATCAGAATAAAAAAATCTTCCTTGAATTCATTTTGTGCTTCTGCTTCAAAATTTTAATCTGTTCACTTTATGACATAAGTGTTGTGGTCGTATACCACTTGCACACTGTACAGCAGAGCTGGACAAACTACATGTACATGCTATATTTCATAATCATGCCAGGAGACGGAGCTACGATTCAAAATAGCCCATGTAAGCAGTTTGGAATGGAATTGACTAGCTGCAAGAACCTTTATGTACACTGTAGGATATGTAGCATACATGCCATGGATCAACCTGCTGTGTCAGGTGTATGATGAGGGGTAGACTTCTTATGAGGACAATATCATGTATGCTTGGCACGCTGCATTTGCATCATTTCAATGTAACACATTTTTGCAGTACCGGTAAGAGGTACCATTCATATTTGCACTTTTGGGGTTAGTGCAGCCCTGATCATGATGTTATGTGTGTGCTCTGTGGCCATGGAGGATGGGAAAATAAATTGATTCTTAGCTAGTTCTACTGTATAGAACAAAACAAAAAAAATAGTTGTACCACAAAAGTGATCTTACTAAAAAGATTACTTCTGTATATTACGCAAGCAAAAAGGGATGTTCAATCACCCCAAAATGACACATTGATATTCACAAAATATTAACAAAATTGTAACATTGCCTCCCGTTACACAAATGTGCTGCATATTGCTCTAATTTTGAAAAAGGATATAAGTCTTACCTCTCATTCTGCCATTATTACATTTTTCGTACATTGTATTATCTGATCTCAAATTCAACCTCTTGCTGATATAATGTTTGTGAGCAAAATGTTATATCTGTGACTATCAGTGATCATAATTTGGCGAATGTTGTCCGAAAGCTGTATCAGCCCAAAATACAGTAAAAAAATGGTTAGTTTCAATTGTTTCAAACGATACAATGCACAATCCTTTCGGCATAAACTTGAAAATTCTCAGTTATTATGTCTTACTGTTTAGAAACACAGTTTGACATAGACAGTCAATGTTTGCTTGTTGTTGTTTTTTTTTTTATTGAATCGCATGATGTAAACAGCTGGTTGGGACAAAATTGTTTGGTGTTTAATGTTAAACCCACTACCTGTTGATTTTTTGTCAGGGCAATCGTGTTATAAATCAAGACAAGAAGTTATACTGAATATGAATTTTTATATTTCTTAGTCCAACATTGAATAAAAATTGTCCTAGAAAGGTACAAAAAGTGTTGATTTTCCCCCCTTCATGGCCTCGATTTCGTCTAGAATTCAGTGTCTTTCTCGATGACGCCACACGCTGAACGACACATTCCATTGGCGCAAAGTTTAGCGAGTACGAGCTGGCCATTGTATATGAGTTTGCGTGTATTTTAGGTGAGAGTGAATGAAGTTGTTCATGAACAAGCGATCAGATGCTTTGTTATGGCCGAAGAGGGTCAAGACAATCATGACGACCTCGACATGAGCTTTGAAGTAGATGAGAGTGATCCTGAATCTACAAGTGACGATAGTGACAATGATGGAGGTGATACAGGGGATTTGGGGGACATGGTCATTGAAGACAACAGCGTGAAGGCTGCAGAAGAAGGCGAAGGCGCAGCCGCAGCAGTCCGGCTGTATCAGTATGAACCTGTTCCTTGACAAGTCGATGCGATGGGCTTGAGGCCGAGGGGCCGGTGACAAGATGCACTGGAGAAACATAGATGCCTCTTGACTGGAATCAGATAATATTGACAATATTTCCAACCAGGTGCTTGGAAGGCTATGTTGGATGACGCTTGAAGAGAGGTGGCATTTGAACATTTGTGTGAACGTGGACGTCTCCACCTTCATAAGATTGTGTCCAACTCCAGAAAGGTGATGCAAGCAGTTCCAATTGACGATAGAGGAAAGGATGTCAAAAAATTGAATCTTCTGCGTGACAAATTACCTGTAGAAAAGGCAATCGGAGTTCAGTGGTGCATAGAGTCGGACTCATTTCAGTTCAGAATCAGGGCCGGTATTCAAATCCATACTTAAGTCAAATACTTATACTTAAATCAAGTATTTTACTTAAGAAAAGTAATTTGTTTAAAAATGCGATTCAGTTCCCGCTAAGTATTATATTTGGCTAAGACAGATTTTGTCGCAATTTTATTACTTAAATATTCTACTTCAGTAATAAAATTGCAGAGTGACGTCATTCATGCTAAGTATTATACTTAAGATAAGAAATGCTGGTAGGTTATTTGCCACTTGGCAATTGGATTTGAGCTGGGGAAGACGTGGCCATGGCAGCTCTTCTCCATCTCCATGAGAACTACCAATTGGGAAGGGAGAGAATACACAGACGACTTCATCCGGTGCAAATCTACAATGACATTGAATTAATAAAGCGCTACAGATTCAAGGGGGAGGGTATCCACTACATCACTAATCTTATCCGACACGACATCACACCGAAAGGAAATAATAACCATCCTATTGACCCAATAGACAAAGTTTGGCTCCTTTGGTTCACGTTTAAATTGTTTTTCCTTTGTTCGCTTCAAATTTCACTTTCATTTTTCTGTGATTGTTTTCTTGCTGCAGAGTTTTCATCATGCAAGACAGTTGGATGATGTTTTTTGCATGAAGAGCACTGCAACCTCTTTTTGCAGTCCTTGGACAAGTGACCCAACTTCAGACAACCAAAACATAAACCATGGTCAAAAACAAACTTAGTAAGGACATCTAAGGTTTGTGATGCAAAGGAAGTGCATGCGGCCAGATGATGTTCTCCCTTACAAAACACACAGTGGGGTTTCCATTTTCCTTCATCTCTCCTTCTGCTTACTTTCTGGTTTTGGGCACCAGTGGAGAAGGTTCGTGCGTTGGAAGATAGCTGTCTCTTATCTTTCAAAGGTGACATCTGAGATGCAGTGATGGGATCACAAGCAATTGCTGCCTCATCTTTGATGAATTCAGTGAAGACCGAAAAGGGTGGAAAAGATAATCTATCTTGCCGCCATTTTACAACACAGTATGCCTGCCTACGTGTAAGAACTCATTACACCCCTTGGTAACACACACTCATATAGTACACGAAATGCAAGCAATAATGGTCTAATAATTCCACAAGTTAAAACTCCAGAAGGAAAAGTAAATCGTTCTCACACTTTGCTTCATGTCTTTGGAATCAGCTCTCCACTGAAGTCTGAAATGCCATCTCCCCCATAACATTTGTAAGAGCATTATATAGGCCATATCTCACTTGGGGTTAAATTCAGTCATTTTGATATCCCTATACTATGTAAGGGTATCATCCTATTTCAAATGATGTGGATTTAAGTATTATTATCATCAAAGACTTATTTTGCACTTTACACAGAGCATCAACATTGTTTTGATATTGGGATGTATAGCGAGATGTCCTGGATTTGTCACTTTGTGTATGTTGAATTAATTATTGTACTTTGTTATTCTGTTGCAGGGCCCCAAGAATAACAGTGTACAAACCACTGATGGGGCTACCCTGGGTAAAGAATACTGAATAAATAAATAAAAATAAACAGTAAATTTGTCATATAAGTCTCAATTTGCACAATATCAGTCATGAAATGTTGAGGTATATACAATGTAATATGCATACACACCCATAACAGCTAATTTAACATGAGTATGTTGCAATGTGGTTATATCTATATTAAAAACTAGAAATGTCGCTATGGCGACTGATGCCTCCGCCATAATTCTCCCAATAGGTGTATAGTACAATGTCTTCACAATGTGTGATGACAGTTTCACATAACTGGCAAAATATTGAAATCACAGGTTTGTCAGAAATATCTTGAATGTTCACTTTCCTTGAACTAGGTTTGCTTTAATTGTCTAAGAAACGGTAAGAGTGCAGGTACAAGTATTTGGGGAATTGAGGATTTTTACTTGACTCCTGACTGACCCTTTCATAAGTTTATCCATTGAGTAATTTTCAAGGTATGAAGAAAGAGTGTAATTACAGCATGAAATAGATTTTTTTTTTTTTTCATTTAAACCTGGCCTTTGACACTTAACCTTTGACCTTTGACCTTCTGGCTGGAAATTTCCAAGAGAATCTCCATTAGGATATATCAAGTCTTAAAAATAACAATGCAAACATTGCATCTACTAGTATATGAGGGAAATAGTCAAATTTTGAGGAGTTGACCTTGACCTTTGACCCCTATTGACCCATGACCCCTAAATTCCCTAGATAATCCCTGCCAGTCAGTACATGCGTATGTGCCAAGTTCCATGAAGATACACTGAACCATTTGCGAGAAAAGTGAAATTGTAACATTTTCACCTAACCTTTGACCTTTGACCTTATGACATGAAAATCTCTCTGGAGAATCTTTATCAGTAGTACATGTCTACACCGAGTTTCAAGAAAATATCTTCAGGCATTGCATGGATATGGGGGAAATAGCAACATTTTTAGCATTTGACCTTGACCTTTTGACCTTCGACCTCTTGCCAATGTCACTAAAATCTACTCAACTAATTGCCCCATCATACATCATCCTTGGACCAAGTTTGGTGAAAGCTGCTTCATCCAGTTTTGAGTTATCACGTAAACACATAAATTTTAGGATTTGACCTTGATCTTTGACCTTTGACCTCTGTCCGATTTCACTCAAAAATTAATCAAGTAATTGTCCCATCATACATCATCCTCGGACAAAGTTTGGTGAAATTTGCTTGATCCAATCTTGAGTTATCGTGTAAGCAGATACAATTTCATGATTTGACTTTGACCTATGACCTTTGGCCGATTTCACCCAAAATCTAATCAAGTAATTGCCCCATCATACTTTATACTTGGACCAAGTTTGGTAAAATTCCAGTCAATATTATTCAAGTTATCGCGTAAACGAATGTGGATGGGCGTACGTATGAGTACGGAACCCGAAAACACAATGCCGCCGGCACCACTTTGTGGCGGAGGCATAAAAAAAAAGTGATAGTACTATAATCACGAACTTATAACCTTTGGCAAGAGTATTAAAGTATACATGTCATAAAATCAAACGAAAAAAAAAGAAAGCAAAGATATGGTACATCATGTGACAAAGATTTGTGCATCTATTCCTGAGTATATATGTATATATATCACTCTTATGCTTAAAAATGCCATATAAAAAACAAAACAAAAACAAAAACAAACAAAAACAAACAAAAACAGAAACAAAGAATGCAGCACGACTAGGAGTTGTATTGTCTGCCACAGCTTCACCTGCTCATACTCTGACACATAAACCTGATGGCACAGCAGCGCCAGTTGTTCTTTGCCCATTTTAATTTTTTTTTTTTTGGTCTCTCTCTGAGAGCTTTAGCCAATATGATGATGAAATTTAAGATGTTTCCATCTATTCTTGTTTGATTTTACAGACTGTACATATAGTTTTAATACTGAAGTTGTTTTGAGGACAAGTTCTTGCTTCATCCTTTTCAATCACAATTTTCATAACCATGATATCCATTCGTACATATGTATGTTTTCATAAATATTTCTTGCATTCTACTATCAATATCAAAGAGTCTGCCATGCGTGGACTTTGTTGAGAAAGATTTCAGACCATTATTCCTTTCCTTTTAAACTGGACAGTGCTGCAGCATCTGGATGTGTGATGATTGGCTAAAAAGCATTTAGAGCACTACCAGAAAGGGAGAGTTGTCCGGTCAGCCATGCATGATGTAATCTTGCAAATGCGGAGGGACAGGCAGCTGGCCGGCCGACCTTGATTTCTCGGCCAGACGAGGGAAGCTGATGCACCTACGCACCGCCACCCTGCACAGGTGCGACAGGGAACGAGGAGTTTCTGAAGATTGAGGTAAACGATATGAAAATGGCGGAGGAATACCAGGTTTCAGTAAGATCTGATGGAACATGCTTGTGAGAATGACAAAGCAAAGACCATTCTTGCAAATGGCCTCTTATATTGCACCAGTATGCAGCTAAACTGCCTAGATATTCTAGTGAAAATTACTATAACTTATTGTAAAGCAAGAAATATATATATATATATTTTTTTTTTTGTGTGTGTGTGAATTGGAACCGCCAGCCTTTTTCGTGGCATGAAATTTTTGCGAATTGCCACTGGTACTCAATGCATAGTGAAGCAAGAATATGTGCATGCATTTTATTCACGAATCTCGGCTCATGAAATTTGTGAAATTAAAAAATGCAAACATTTCTGGTTTTATAGTATTTTCTACTTGGAAATGCACTTTTAGCAAGTTTTACAGCAGAAATTCCTGAAAATACACAATATAAGAAGCACATCATACTATAATCAATGAAATTCAGTGTCAGTATTATATTATTTTCTGCATTCAAGACATGGCAGACAAATTGACAATCATCAGAGTTCAGGAAAAGGCTTTTATGTTATTCCTCACTGAGTGTCCTATACATGTGTGTATAAAACCTGACCAAACTGACTTAATTTTCAATAGTACTCTTTTAAAATATGAGTATGTCAACGCTTACATCCGCAATTTTGCATAGATGTACAATGAACAAATATGTACCTACCTGCACAGGACCCCAACAGCTTCAGCAGATACGGAGATCTTGGAACAAAGTTAATGTATGTCCACCAAGCCTCTAACACCTCTGCAAAAGTTTCTTCACAGTTGTTCTCTTCCAGCAATTCAAATGGTGCTGATTCCATCTTGAGTTGGAGTCCAGCATTCATAATGAGGTTGAAGTTTGATGACGGTTGCTGCCACACACAAATATCTCCTACTGGAAACTGCACGTTGGAAGCCGAAAGATTCACATGTGTGAGTTTGGCACACCTTTCTAGGAGAAGTCTCAGTATGGTACTACTGTTCAGGAATGCCAAGTACAATGGACAATGATCATACGGGGGACAAAATGGCATTCCTTTGTAGAGCGGAGATGCTCCTTTTTCTATGAGATATGTCACCACTTCTTCATTGTCCAAAGCCCATGTGGCAAGAACTGGTCGGGCTTTGCCAGATAGGCGGTACTGTTTCAGTTCATCTGATGGGAGTTTCACTCCAACGTCTGCATCAAAGCCACTTTCAATTAAGCACTTCACCGTGTCCATTTGGCCAGACACTACAGCTAGGCGCATCGTGTTGTCATTGGACATAAGCTCCTTGTAGGATGAACACTTCTCTAGAAGTACTCTTAAAGACCTAAAGAGAGATTGGAAAGCATGAATCAAGCATTTAAACTGGCTTGTAATTCCACGTAGGTTAGCTCAGCCACATGTGAAATATGGTCTCGGACTAGCTGGTACAGGCCATCTTGTTCAAGGTTATCCCATTTTCCCTCAAACTATTTCTCTTAATAGCACACAGGCTCAGGAAGGCATGGTTTTGAAAACTCAATGTGAGGAACCTTCTAGCATTGACCCTATAAAGCTGGGGGGAGGGCACATTGTGTTCCCTACCATTATTTCCCCTGCAATCTGTAACTATGTCCAGTATCACTGGTTGCAACGACAACAATAAACTGACAACCATGTCAGTTGGATCTTTCATGTTTTTCTGTTTCAATTCCAGATTACATACTGTAACAACATAACAATTAATAAAATGAGGTTTTATATGCCAGAATTGCAGAAGGACCAAAATATAAATCATGGTTGTTAATGATCCCAGACACGGTCTTCTCATTATCACCTTCATTCTTTATGTGACAAAGAGGCATCCAAACAATAGATAAAAGAAATAATTGAAAAAACAACAACAGCATTTTCCAAAGATTTACTTGCTATTTTTTATCATTTTGAATCTTTCACACAAGTTCTGCCTTTAGCACCCAAAAATACATATCAATATTTTTCTCATATTAGCAATCTGCAAACTCGAGAATTCCAATATTATGGATGTATGAAATGTGATACCTACATCGTATACACGTCTCTATGCCAAACAATACATCACAGGCCTCATAATTTCTTTACATTTCAATGAATAATGTCCCATGTGGTGACCTTGAGAAATTTCAACCATATTAATACTAAGTTTGAATTGCTCTTCTTTTGTGACATATGTGAAAGTGATAGGTCTAATGATAAAACCATATCGAGGGGAAAACATTTTTTAAGGGTTTAGCATATTTTCTATGATATTTCTTTATATTGTAGAGAATAGCCCTCTCCCCCCCCCCCCCCCCCCCCCCCCCCCCCCCCCGGGTCACCATGAAAAAGTTCAAAGGTAAGGTCATGTAGAGTTTGAGTTGCTCTACCAATGTGCTAAATATGGCAGTGATGCATTCAATAGTACAGAAATTATACAGAAAATAATGATTTTAGCTTATTTTCTATGTATTTCTTTATATTGTGGTAAATTATAGTACCCCAATTGGTGACCCTGAAAAAACTTCAAAGGTAAGGTCAGGTAACATTTGAGTTGCTCTACCCATGTGCCAAATATGACAATGATTCATCAAATAATAAAGAACTTATTCAGGGGACACAATGTGCCCTTTACCCCCCCCCCCCCCTCCCCCCCCCCCTCCCCCCCCCCCCCCAATCTCATCTGTATTTTATAACACCACATTCAGTTGCATTCAAAAACTTATTCTGTAATTAGATTATTCAGAAATGCTACAATATGATCTTAAATTCAGGAAATTTCTATGGGACAGCATGACCATCACTTGCTAAAAGGTTGACCAAATCCACCAATTTTCAGCACTTCTTGCAAGCTATTGGCTAGCAGACTTCTGTTGTTATGATTCCTAATTACAAGAACAATGAGTTATTGAAGCATAAAACACACAAGATGGATTCAGAATAATACCTTTCTGTGATAAAGAGAAGCTAAGAAGTCACAAGTATTATGGATCAAGTAAGAATCCTATAACATCTACTTGCATATCATTTGTGAAACTCTATATGCTTTAATAAAGCGAAGCTCTGAGTTATACTCTGGAGTTTATTGTGTTTGTATAACCCTGATGTTTGTCACTAAACTTCACTCATTTGTACTTTTGTAAAGTAATGTCACTGGCATGGGACTTTGTCCCAATGACAGCCGACTGTTTACAAGCATCACTTACGCCGAACATTCCCCCAAAACAGCATCATCAAGGAGTGTGACTCTCACTGGGGCAATACAGCTGGTGGAATACTTAGGATAGGCAAGAGGATCAGCACCCCACTCCAGGAGAGTCCTCACAGCATAGTCATTGTCATCACACACAGCAGAGTACAATGGGGTATGGTCATAGTTGGCTCGAACATTCACATCCGCTCCTGTAAATGGAAGAGCACAGAAAAGATATACTAATGACAAATGTGGAGATATCCAGCTTTCTTTATAATTGAAAGTGGTTTTCAGATCTACGACTTGGTGAAAGATGTGTACCCACATATCTGTGGGAAGCTATATGAGTTTCAGAGGTCACTACTTTCTCCTGCATCGGCATGACTGTGAAGATGTGTTTGAGTACTGCATAGAAAGAATTGGCCTCATTGTTTGCTGTCACTGATATTTCTCTGATGTCACTTTTGATGACATGAAATGGAGATTATTTTTGTCTATTTAAGAGAAAGTCTTAAAGAAATAACACAGAGTATAGTGACTTATTACCAAGAGATGTTCAACACACACAGGTTACTAAAGCGATTGTTCAGAAGTACCTCCATGATTGCAAGTGTGACCGCCCAGCTCAAAACCTACAAAAAGTTGCAGATTACGATTCTCCGTAATGGACCAAAGTATTATTTCATTTGGGTTGACCTACTCATTTCTTTTTCTTTCTTTTTTTTTTTTATTTGTCTCAACTGGGAGAGTAGTCTTTTCTCTACCTTCGGTCAAAATTTGGTGGCATAAAACAAATCAAAATCAAGACATGGGCTCTCAATGGAAAACAAAACGTTTTCACTGATACTTCTGCACAGTATGCCTGAGTGACCTTAATTCTAAATTCTCTTTTTTTCCCATTCTATGAAAGTGCACCTACCAACTTTCCCCTCTTGCAATCACATTTTGAATTTGTTAGGATAATCCAATTTTACTAGGTTATAAATAATTTTTTAAGCTTAGAGTGCACTCTTTTTGTTTGTTTGCCTGTTTGTTTTTATTTTCCATCAGACAAGATGGCTGGATAGCCCGTATTTAGCTGCACTAGCTGGTCTTCCATGGGGCCCAGTTGTGAGTACTTTGGGTGGACTACTTCACCAGGTTATGCACCCTGCTCTTTCCACTGAATGAATGAATGGGGATCTTTTACTGCGTGAGCTGTGACTCTCTAAACACATGGGACTTTAATTTTACATCCCATCCTAGGGACAGACAAAAGAAAGTTCATTGTGGCCTACTTCTTGTGGGCCACAATGAGGGTGTGTGTGAAACATTTTCTGACTTAACATGCTCATCTTCAACAGAAACGGAAGAGAGTCTCCAAATCAGTGCTTGACAGCACTGAAAACAATACAAGCTGTGCTAACAATTATTTTATGTAATTCAAAACCAAAACAGGAACACAAAATATCTTGGACAGCAACCTCTATAAACTCATACTTATTTCTGAACTGATGTCACAGTAAAAGAGACTGAAAATCATTGGCACCAAGGTCGACGGACTAATGCCTAATTGCTGTTAATGCGGTTTTCTTGAGGCGATCTCATTCTTAGCAAATTTTGTGAGTTCACTGACATTCACAGAATAATCACCATCCATATCACAATTGTGCTGTATAATTTTCTCAAGAAATCCCTAACTTTTCTTGTGAAAAATTATATAATTTCTCATTCCATCATTGTGGTTCTTGATCATGAATTCAATCATTCGCCAAATTGTCTCACAAGTCCCACTTTGTGAAATGGGTCTTCTCTCCTCTTACAGCCACATCCATCTCAGGAAAGATATCATCTTAAGAACTTTATTGCAAGCTGTCTTTGATCATCTGATACTGCCTTAGAGTCAGGGAAATGAAGAAATTAATATAGCAGAAGTCTCATATAACAAGCTCAATGATGATTTTATGACTTTTTGTTAAAGGGGAATTTACACCAAAAATATAGTGGTATAAAATATGACGGCAAAGATCGCAAATATATCAGAACGCATGGATGAAGTCTAAGGAAATTTGTCAATCTGTTCAAAACTTATGAATTGTACATTTTTGGTAAAATCCATGCACTGTCATCACTGAATAAGAAGGCTAAACCAATTCACGACATCACACTAATGGAATAATTATAAAATCCATATGTGCATGTACATGTATACACCATATGGGCCAAATTTTTCTTTAGCCTTCTGCATGTTGTTGCCAAGTCGCTAATACGACTAGTATGACCTAGAAAGACTGTATCCCACAGACCTTTATCTAGGAGCATTTCTAGGATAATCTTGTTCCTTGGTTGAATGATCCTCCATTTCTCCTTCCACTTAAGGGGGTCCAATTGCTGCATATTTCGCCTCCCAATTCCACACTGCGCAGCACTGAAGAGGGCTGTGAATCCCTCGCCATTCTTTTCGTTCACGTCCACTACTTCCAGCAGCTTCACCACACACGCCACATGACACTGTTCCACAGCTACATTTGTAGGAAAACAAGACACATTATTGAGGTTGTATTCCTTAAAATTACTAACAGACAGCAGTCCATGATGAACAGAATCTTACCCTACAATGCACCTACAGTACTGCAGGGGTGCCAACCTTCTCAGACCTAAAGAAAATGGACTGATACACAGTAAAATCACACATTGAACAGGTTAAAAAAAAAGAGAAAAAAATATAAACATAGTATATATAATATAAGTAGGATACAACTAGAATTATCACTGAAGGTGATTAATACCCCAGCCCCTAGTGTTGCTTTATAGTATGTGATGTCATGAGGGCAATGACGTTAATACCAAGTTTGTGCACTTGTTGAATTGGAAACAGAATAATTTTAGTTTACTGTACAATAATTACAGAGTTGACACTGAGTTCCACAAGGTTTGGGTAAAAAGTGGAGTTACCATGGCAATGCATTGTCTGATACAAACACAAGGGACATTTTGCATAACTACATGTACACTTAAAGACCATCATACACACCAAATTTGACCTTCATAGCTTGAATGGTTTATTTTGATACAAAAATGAGTGGTTACCATGGCAACACATTTTCCTTAAACTACAACGTAACACATTGGTGTCTTGCATAACTACACCTCCCGATCATCATGTGATACTAAATTTGACCTTAATTGCTTGAATGATGTGAAAGTTATTTAATCCACATGGTTTTGGTAAAATTATGGTTACCATGGCAACGCTTTGTCCGACAAACACAAAAATTATGTGTTCCACATCTATGCCTCAAGGCCATAATGCCTACCAAACTTGATTTCAAGTGCTTCAAAACTGTGGAAGTTGTTCACTCCACAAATTTCGAAGAAACATGCGGTTACCATGGCAATGCTTTGTCAAGTACAAACACAAAGGGTGTCTTGCATAACTACACCTATAGATCATCATAGATACCAATTTTGAAATTGATTGCTTAAATACTATGGAAGTTATTCAATCCACAAGGTTTTGGTAAAACTATGGTTACCATGGCAACGCACTGTCCAACAAACACAAAAAACGTGTCTTGCACATCTATACCTCAATATCATCATTTATCCTAAGTTTCATTTAAATTGCTTCATAACTGTAGAAGGAGTTCGCGACGCAAGATTTTGCAATAGACCGCCCGACCGACCGCCCGACCGACCGCCCGACTGACCGCCTGCCCTACCAACATCACGGTGATTCCCGACATAACATCCTGGATCAGAAATGACCGATCAAATGGAAACAAAGAAAGAACACAACAAAACATTTAAAATTTCACATCCTGATTTTTGTATTATAGCAAAGGACATGTGGCCCCTAATGTCACACCGTTTTCTTCACAGGACAAAACACTACATTTCGAGGTGACTTTCTTGTGCTAGGGTGGGCGTCAACAGATGTCAACTCTATTTTTTAGGCACAAAAGTTAAAGTGAAAACTAGACTTGGAATTTGTCAAGACTGACAAATTAGGTGATCCGATTTTTTTTTTTAATCAATGATTCGAGTCCTGATCGCAATAGGCATGCCCATATAGGTTTCATCTGTGTTTAGAGACATTGGACGTGTGATATTTGGATTCTCATTTAGAAAAGAGAGTCAGGTCTGCTATCTTTGTTACCAAATTCGGTATGCACTATAACGAAGATACAGAATGAAGTATAATTGACCATTGACCCAACTTTGCACAGCCAAGGTGGCATCTGAGCAAAAAGTGGTTATTTTGTGAAATGATTCTTGTAACATGGCCTTTGCGTGTGCAAAATATGGGAAAGATAGGACATGTATTCACCAAGATACAGGTTAAAACATTTATGACCTTTGACCCTAATTTACATACCCAAGATGGTGTCTGATCAAGTAGTTGTTATTTTATGAAATAATGTACGTGACATAAACTAAACATGTGCAAAATATGGGGATGATAGGGGCTGTTTTTCTTGAGTTATTGCAAAGAAATTTGCAGAGAGAAAGAAATATCTCAATACATCGAAGATAAGTTTGATGTCAACCAAGTTTTTTGACGTGATCTCGGCGTCGTATGAAAAAATGGAGAATCACTGATGATAGCCAAAGTCTCAGCTACAACATATTAAAGTCTGGGAGAAATTTACAGAAGAGTAAGTGAGGTAGTGCTCGATAAAGACCGTCATGTCAATTTTCATTTCCAGAAAAATTCCCTCCCATAGAGATAACACGTAAACTGGTTAAATTTGACAAGGTTACATTATATCCATTTTCACGTGGTGAAGACATCATCCGATTAAAACTTTGATTAACAAAACTTAAAGAGTATTACATTGGCTACAACATACTAAAATCTGGAAGAAATTCACCGAAGGGTAATTGAGCTAGTCGTCGATAAAGACAATCATGTCAATTTTCACATCTAGAAAAATTCCCTCCCATAGAGATAACACGTCATAATGAAGATAAAGAAAGAAGTACATATGACCTTTGACCCTACTTTGCACAGACAAGATGGCGTCTGAGCAAAAAGTGGTTATTTTGTGAAATGATTCTTGTAACATGGTCTTTACGTATGCAAAATATGGGAAAGATAAGACATGTATTCACCAAGATACAGGATGAAACATTTTTGACCTCTGACCCTAATTTACATACCCAAGAAGGTGCCTGATCAAGTAGTTGTTATTTTATGAAATAATGTACGTGACATAAACTAAACATGTGCAAAATATTGGGCTGATAGAGCTTGTTTTTCTTGAGTTATTGCAAAGAAAGTTGCAGAAAGAAAGGAATATGAAAATACATGGAAGATAAGCTTTAATTTCAACCAAGTTTTTGGGCATGATGCCGACTCCGTATGAAAAAACGAAGGGCACACTCACGATAGCTCAAAGTCTCAGCTACAACATACTAAAATATGGGAGAAATTCACCGAAGCATAAGTGAGCTAGTGCTCGATAAAGATAGTCATGTCAGTTTTCATTTCCAGAAAAACTGCACTCCCATAGAGATAACACGTAAACTGGTCAAATTTAACAATGTTACTTTTAATCCCTTTTTACGAGGTGATGCCGTCATCCAATCAAATTGTTGTTATTATATATCTGAAAGACCATTTAATAAGCTACAACATATTGAAATTTGGACGAAAATCAACTAAAGAATAAGTGAGATATGCTTGAATGAACTTGAAATTTGATGACGTCATTTTGAAAATTTACTTTTTTAACTTTATTAAGAAATTTGATATATTTTAATCATTTTTCCAGCATTGCCAACCCATGAAATGACATGTACAACTCATCAGCTTTCAGAATATGTAAAGAAAATGGGGGGTCACCGTCCATCCTGACGAGTAAAATCCGATTTAAAATTGGCAGTTTTTTGGCATTGTTGCACTGTATATCGCCATTGACGCGCGCGCGGAATTTCAACTTTGACGGACCCGTATGACGTCATTTTGAGTGGGATTGACTTGAAACTTGGTAGAAATATTCCTTGACATTTCAGACATCCGATCAAAGTGAAAAAACGGGAAATTTTCATTGCATATGAGCTGTGCGTGCGTATATGTGCGCGCGCGTACGCGTCCGTCCGATTTTTTCAATTTTTCAAAAAATGCTCCAAATGGTCTGAAACGTGTGCAAAAAAAATTTGAGCTCGATTTGAGCATACAAATATTTCAACGCGCGCGTACGCGCACGTTTTAAGAGAAAATATGCATTTTGAGAATATGAGTAAAATGCGCATAACTTGAAATGTATGTGACGTAAATTTCATTGAAGAATTCTATTCCATTAATGAGATATGATTGAAAATGTGTTTTCATATAATGACGTCATAGTGACGTCACGGTCGACTGATCACTGTGATTTTACTTGATCTGTCGTCTTTGGGACATCATACATATATGGTAAAAGTTTGACATTGAAAGGTAATGCACTTTCTGAGCTAACCGCTGCACAAATTTTGCCCAGAAATAAAGAAGAATAAAAATATGAAGAACAAAGAATCAGTACAGATACAGAAGGTGATCCGAGAGGATACTCGGATCACCTAAGAATCCGTACAGATACAGAAGGTGATCCGAGAGGATACTCGGATCACCTAACTAGACTTGGAATTTGTCAAGACTGACAAATTAGGTGATCCGATTTTTTTTTATAATCAATGATTCGAGTCCTGATCGCAATAGGCATGACCATACCGGTTTCATCTGTGTTTAGAGACATTGGACGTGTGATATTTGGATTCTCATTTAGAAAAGAGAGACAGGTCTGCTGTCTTTGTTACCAAATTCGGTATACACTATAACGAATATACAGAATGAAGTATATTTGACCATTGACCCAACTTTGCACAGCCAAGATGGCATCTGAGCAAAAAGTGGTTATTTTGTGAAATGATTCTTGTAACATGGCCTTTGCGTGTGCAAAATATGGGAAAGATAGGACATGTATTCACCAAGATACAGGTTAAAACATTTATGACCTTTGACCCTAATTTACATACCCAAGATGGTGTCTGATCAAGTAGTTGTTATTTTATGAAATAATGTACGTGACATAAACTAAACATGTGCAAAATATGGGGATGATAGGGGCTGTTTTTCTTGAGTTATTGCAAAGAAAGTTGCAGAGAGAAAGAAATATCTCAATACATCGAAGATAAGTTTGATGTCAACCAAGTTTTTTGACGTGATCTCGGCGTCGTATGAAAAAATGGAGAATCACTGATGATAGCCCAAAGTCTCAGCTACAACATATTAAAATCTGGGAGAAATTTACAGAAGAGTAAGTGAGGTAGTGCTCGATAAAGACCGTCATGTCAATTTTCATTTCCAGAAAAATTCCCTCCCATAGAGATAACACGTAAACTGGTTAAATTTGACAAGGTTACATTATATCCATTTTCACGTGGTGAAGACATCATCCGATTAAAACTTTGATTAACAAAACTTAAAGAGTATTACATTGGCTACAACATACTAAAATCTGGAAGAAATTCACCGAAGGGTAATTGAGCTAGTCGTCGATGAAGACAATCATGTCAATTTTCACATCTAGAAAAATTCGCTCCCATAGAGATAACACGTCATAATGAAGATAAAGAAAGAAGTACATATGACCTTTGACCCTACTTTGCACAGACAAGATGGCGTCTGAGCAAAAAGTGGTTATTTTGTGAAATGATTCTTGTAACATGGTCTTTACGTATGCAAAATATGGGAAAGATAAGACATGTATTCACCAAGATACAGGATGAAACATTTTTGACCTTTGACCCTAATTTACATACCCAAGAAGGTGCCCGATCAAGTAGTTGTTATTTTATGAAATAATGTACGTGACATAAACTAAACATGTGCAAAATATTGGGCTGATAGAGCTTGTTTTTCTTAAGTTATTGCAAAGAAAGTTGCAGAAAGAAAGGAATATGAAAATACATGGAAGATAAGCTTTAATTTCAACCAAGTTTTTGGGCATGATGCCGACTCCGTATGAAAAAACGAAGGGCACACTTACGATAGCCCAAAGTCTCAGCTACAACATACTAAAATATGGGAGAAATTCACCGAAGCATAAGTGAGCTAGTGCTCGATAAAGATAGTCATGTCAGTTTTCATTTCCAGAAAAACTGCACTCCCATAGAGATAACACGTAAACTGGTCAAATTTAACAATGTTACTTTTAATCCCTTTTTACGAGGTGATGCCGTCATCCAATCAAATTGTTGTTATTATATATCTGAAAGACCATTTAATAAGCTACAACATATTGAAATTTGGACGAAAATCAACTAAAGAATAAGTGAGATATGCTTGAATGAACTTGAAATTTGATGACGTCATTTTGAAAATTTACTTTTTTAACTTTATTAAGAAATTTGATATATTTTAATCATTTTTCAAGCATTGTCAACCCATGAAATGACATGCACAACTCATCAGCTTTCAGAATATGTAAAGAAAATGGGGGGTCACCGTCCATCCTGACGAGTAAAATCGGATTTAAAATTGGCAGTTTTTTGGCATTGTTGCACTGTATATCGCCATTGACGCGCGCGCGGAATTTCAACTTTGACGGACCTGTATGACGTCATTTTGAGTGGGATTGACTTGAAACTTGGTAGAACTATTCCTTGACATTTCAGACATCCGATCAAAGTGAAAAAACGGGAAATTTTCATTGCATATGAGCTGTGCGTGCGTATATGTGCGCGCGCGTACGCGTCCGTCCGATTTTTTCAATTTTTCAAAAAATGCTCCAAATGGTCTGAAACGTGTGCAAAAAAATTTTGAGCTCGATTTGAGCATACAAATATTTCAACGCGCGCGTACGCGCACGTTTTAAGAGAAAATATGAATTTTGATTATATGAGTAGAATACGCTTGACTTGAACTATATGTGACGTAAATTTCATTGAAAAATTCCATTCCATTAATGAGATATGATTGAAAATGTGTTTTCATATAATGACGTCATAGTGACGTCACGGTCGACTGATCACTACGATTTTACTTGACCCGTCGTCTTTGGGACATGATACACATATGGTATAATTTTGACATTGATAGGAAGAGGACTTTCTGAGCTAATCGATACACAAATTTTGTCCAGAAATAAAGAAGAAGAAGGAAAACAAAGAATCAGTACAGATACAGAAGGTGATCCGAGAGGATACTCGGATCACCTAACTAAGTTCTGGTAAGGGCTTGAGAACCCATCTGGCACCATTTCATATTTGCTTGCAATATATCGAAAGAGTCTACAAAGAAACTTACCTGGCTGACGCGGTTTGCCGGAATGATGAGTCGTTTTGGAGTATTTTGAGAAAAATAATAAAAGTCGGTAAACCAACTTTTATTCCAGAAGGCTCCAGACTAACTCGGTCTCAGGGAAAACTCGACCCTGTTTCAGACAATTTACACACAGTTCGTGATCGCCATGTTAATCAGTACTCTATAACACTACGGGCACCGGCCAAACGAGGCCTTACTGAGCAGACAGGAAAGTGCGTGCTAATCCTGTACAAAACAAATGGACAGCGCACGGTCCTCAAGCCTACTAGCAAAGACGCTTTATAATACGCACATCACCTCAGTTGCTGAGACGCGCGGTCTTTGAAGTTTTTGTTGTTGTTTATCAATTGTCTTTGATTGTTTTTAGAGGTGCTTGAGAGGCGCACACTAATTTTGCATGCGCGCCAAAGAGGTTTTTGATGCGCGTGTTGTAACAACTCGGACCATTACTGCGAGTAGCCAGAACGCTACAATGTAGTTTATACAGGCCGCTCCCGTATGCATAGTACTGTACAATCCAGAGGGAAAACCAGTAGCAGTACAACTCATCCCGCCGTCAAGCAAAGCGAGGCCGAGTTATCCCCGAGTCCGAGTCTAGCCTGACCCCGTTCGGGTAAGTTCCGAGACTGTATGTTTTTGGTTAATATATCCCATTTTCGTCCTTACCCATCGAATATCTTGTTATTACAGCGTTATTCCGCACATTTCCTAGGCATACGTTCACATTTTGGAGCAAAATTTGACAACTTTTGCAGGCATACCAGAACTTTGTTTGGGCTTTAAGTCACATTTTTGAACCATTCTTATGTCCTAATTATTCAGAAGTGAACATGCAAGTGAAATATAAAGACTGGACTTACCTATCATCAATGGAGATCTGTCAGTGTAATAAGTTTCCCGTTTGCTTGGGTTTGCTCCTGCTTTCATCAGAAGCTCAACAACATGGGACAGCCCTCTGGAGGCAGCCATGTACAGCAGCGTCTCTCCATCGTAATTTGGCTGGTCTAGCACTGCGGTCACATTGATTAGTAGGAATGTATGAAAAGTTAATGCACTTGATAGTGTTTCTCACCAGGGTCCATGTTACTTAATCATCTTGCAACAGGTATAAGGAGCGATATTTGTGTTTTCTTATGCATGTAACTAGATCAATTGTTAGAAAATTGGCTATATTGTAAATCGTTCTGACAACAATAGAATTCAGTTATTTCATTGATATCCTGCACCTACTTGTACATGATGCACTTGGGCAGTATGATTCTGGTCAGTATATAATAGAATAACCACAATAGGAAACAACCTACCAAATTAACACATTGTACAGTCAAGTTTTTCTTGTGTATTAATGACAGAATACCATTTTAGCAGTAATAAGAAATAAAGCATCCTCCCGTAGATCAGTGACATTGCGAGAGGGAATACAGAATATAGTGTGGATACTTTTTTAATAGTGTGTGTGAATGTCTACGTTGTACTTCAAGCAAGGGGCAACTGGTCAAATTACAAAGTCCCACTACATTGTATTTATAAATGAGAAAGGGTCAATTTTGCTATCCAATTTGCATTCATTGCAGATTCTGAACCTTGGGTTTTTCCCTTGTAATATTTTGGTCACTGCTCTGCAAAAATAAAACAATCCAAAACACACTTTCTCTCTCTCTGTCACACACACACAAATAAAAGCAAAATTCCTAGCTACAAGCAACATATTATAAATAAATTTGCAAATCTGAGACTACAGAGAGAACACAAAGCTGCAAGACTCTTTCTTCTAAGTTATGCATCCTGCGATGAAAATAAATGTATTATAAAACTCAGCCACTCAACACAAGTTGTAGATCCATAATCCTAAAAACTGGGTCCATGCTGACATAGACTGAAAAATCTGTCTGTACAGAGGTGTTCATTTTTGACTATCATACAGTCCTCCTTTGGAGGCCTCCTTTGGCGGATATTCCGTGAAGCCAGACAAGTGTCCAGGGAACATAGCATTGACAATAAAACACAGACTGATCTTTCGGTCAGCTGACACTGTTCATGAAATGTTGAAGTGGAATGCAATCACCTTCTGTGGACAGCTTCTCGAGACTTGATGTCAGGTCAGTACTGTTCCTCAATGCAATGGCATTATATACCTTGGTCCAAGCTTCAGTGATCTCCGGTGGATATGCTTTCAACTCCCAGGGTACATACTTGTTGGGATGTTCATCATCATAAGGAAGAGGGCACAGTGGTGAAAGGCAGAAACTAGAGTCCTCTGAATCAGGTGGACTGGCCCAATCAGCCTGTTGTTCAAGATCAGATCTTGATCCTCCTCCATCGTCAGAATCACCACGATCCATTTCGATGGTCTGGTCATGTACTGCTTGTATGTAGTTCAGTATTCACCTGGTAAAAGGGAGGCATTATAAACTGATCAATGCTTTTCAACATCTGAAAGTGAAATTACAAAATGCTGAATTGCTGGGCAGGGAATTTGATCAAGTCAAATCAAGACGCATATGACAGCAAATGCTGTTCGAGAGCCCGATGCCGTGTGACAGCAGCTATAATTTATAGATCATCGGTCAGCTATAAAATTCACTCATACTTTTTAGCTGTACTTAATTGTAATCCTTGTGTCCTTGTGAAAGATGCATCATGTTGGTCAGTTATTTTTGTCTTAAAGGTATTAGCCCACATTTGTAAACCTGCAGCAATTGGTCTCATAGTTAGCATGGAGTTTGGGTATGATTGCAGTAACACCTGTGCAAAATTTCGTTCCAATTAGTCCATTACTTTCATAAAAATAAATGAAAATGCACCGTATGCATGCGTATAAAAACGCTCGTTAGCTCCGGTCCACGCATGTATTACATGCATGCGATACATGTGTAAGTTAATGTACGTAGCTAGCCCGCGCTCGTAGTTCGATTTTGGGTCGGGTTGACCCGGTTTGAAAATTTATTTTAAAACAATGATTTTCTCTCTTTTATCGAATGGTATAGACAAAGAGCAACAGGTGAGGTATGTTACTGTTGTAACTTGTACTTGAAGTCATATTGGACCTGTTTTATGCAGTTTTGAATTTCGTGGGTTTGCAAATGTGGGCTAGTACCTTTAAAGGTGCATGGTCCCGGTGTTTTAGTCAAATGCGTACGCAGGCGCACGGCGCAAGTTTCCTATAGAGACCTACGCTATCGACTCCTCTTTGGCGCTTATGCTTTGGCCCACTTTCCCCCCCCGAGTCCGAAGAAGTCTGATTCACTGTAGTCAGTGGTCCGATCACAGTTCGGCTCATGATTCGGCTGAGGGGGATGACAGCTTCCGCAAACTTCTTTTGTGATGTCATAATAAGAAGCACATATGCACGCACCCAGGCATTACTACAGACTGCGCGATGCGCAGAGAAGACAACGAAGGCAACGTTACTTAGCAACACCTACGCACTTTACTCTTGACATCTCAACTTCAGTAATCTTCGTATCAATGCTAACAGTGATCGGCAGTATCATCAACAGCGCCCTCTACACTATACGGGACTAGGCACCTTTAACACACACAAAAAAAAAAGAAAAAAAAAGGTTTATCAATGTTTGGATTTAGCACAAACACTGTAACACAAACATCTAGACTCTCTGAGCTCTATGGCACTGAAAAGGTCCCATTGATTAGTGATAGCACTGCCAACTCAATACCTCAATAGCAATTTTCATAAGCTAGAATCTACATTTATTAATCAGCTTCGTACGCTATATAATAACCCCTCACGTCAATACTACAGACCTCTGTGGCTATAGCATCTACACTAGAACAAGATCTAAGGTCTATGTTTTCAATCATTTTGCCCCCCCCCCCCCATAACTCTGAGATGTAGAAAATGGTCCTTTTTTTTTTTTTGACTTAGTGCACTTTTAGATTAGACCAGATTTCAGAAAGTGCACCAGACCTCGTCAGTTCAAAAAAGAAAGAAAAAAAAAAATGCACAAGTTCGGTTGGATGGGCGGGGACATCTCCTTTCAAATACAGTTGTAACCTTTTCTCCCGCTTGGTTTCCTTCCAAAGATTTAAGAACACTTTGGGATTAACAATTTCTCAAATTCCATCAAAAGTGTTTTTATGACATATTTTTATTTGAATTCTAAAAATGCAAAAGCTCCTTGCAAGGGAGCTTTTCTAAAAATGCAAGGGCGTCGAACATGAAGGGGAGGGGGCAAATACATTATTTTCCCCCAAAATGCACAGAGCTACCAAGTCTCACGCATTCTGCGTGAGACTCAAGCATTTAGGGGCCATCTCACGATCTCACGCATGGCACCCATTTTTCTCACGCATGGGGCGAAGTCTGCAACTTGGGCCTATAATAATGAGCATACAGCTCAAAAAATGAAAGTGATAGTTGCAAATGAAGGACGAAGGTACATTTCCCTTTTGTCTTTCAAAATAAGTAAAAAATAGTCACTTAAGTATGCACCTGATCGCACCATTAAAGGCCACAGGGGAGAAAAACCCCTCCCACGCCCTCGCTCATGTGCACATTTGCATGCCGAGATGCCGAGTCATGAAAATCTCACTCATAAAATTTCTTTGAACTTGGTATTCCTGAATGCATAAATTAACAACACAAGGAAAATTTGTTGGCTTATAGAAAACTGCAAATATTTCATCCACTGCATATTGTGCACCACAGTGGCAGATGGGTGGGGCAACCCTTTTGTTGTTGTTTTTTTTTCCCAAATAAAAGTATCGGTATACATGAAATCAACATAAATTTTTTTTTTTTTTTTTTAAATCTCCCTACCGTGGGAGGAGGGACACCCCGTGTTGTCAGCTAATTGAAGTGGCAACAGAAAATTGCACTTGCCATTTACCCTGGAAGTGGTAGGAGAAAATTTGAAGTGGCACCAGAAATGTAAACTGCCCCTCCGCACCCCCCTTCATAAATGCAGCACCAGCCTGGCTCAAGCTCAGTCCCTTGCACACGCTACATTGCTTTGTGCCCCCCCCCCCCCCCCCCCCCTTTAAAGAATTCTTGGATCCGATCCGCCCTGGCCTCTGCTCTGCACCAGATTGTTGAATTTCAATTCTGAAAGTGCAAAATCTCCCTCGTGTGGGGGGGGGGGGGGAGGGGATACACCCTCCCTCTGCCCCTCGCACAGATCTTCCAACTCCACGACGAGGTTTGCCCCCCTCCCCCCCCCCCCCCCCCCCATGAAAAACGAATCAACAACTCTGATGAGCACCTAGATGAGCTGAGTTGTATTGATCGGGGAATAAAACACACTTGGATTTGTAAGTCGTTGAGACGTCCAGCCAGGATGGGAGGGTCGATGTCTTGATCTCAATTGAGAGTTGCGAGTTCAGTCTTCCTACTAATACAGTGTATCATATCTCAGAGCTCGGCTCTGCAGCCGTGCTGTGTACGCACGTGCCTGCCAATGCGCGGATGACCGACCATGGATTGTGGTGGAGCTTCGGATCGATCGAACGGGATGCGCCGGATGGGTCGGAGGCCCGGGCCAAACGGGGTGCGCTGCGATTTTGCGGAGGCGAATGAGTGCTAGCCAGCTATAATCCTATCAAAGCCACAGACCATCGTCCATAAAAGCAACAATATTATTGTAGACACTACACGAGTGTTGTCGTTACACAGCACAAAGATAACTGTCACCTTACCGGCTCAAGAGGTTATATCCTCTTTGCTGTCCAAGGATATTGGTGGACGTCACCTTTTGGTTTTCTGTCGCTCCCACCCACGCCACTACTATACATGCGCAACAACATGCAATTGTGGGAACGCGACCGACCACACACAAGCGCATAATCGTGATCGTCGCGTCGCGTGCGACGCTTTGACGCTAGCTAGCTAGTTAGCTGTTCGTTCGCGCTGTGCATGTGTATGTCGTCGCAGCGCGCGTTACCGTCCGTCGCCTACCATCACACCAAACGTAACGTGCAACATGCACGCACACCGTACCGCCCGCGTTTTTTTTAAAGACGGCACAGATTGGGGCATGGCGCGTGTTAAACCTATGGGAAAAACGTTGGGTTAGGGTTTATGGTTATGGTTATGGTTAGGGTTAGGGTTAGGGTTGGGGTCAGGGTTAGGGTTAGGGTTAGGGTTAGGGTTTGATGGTTAGGGTTAGGATTAGGATTAGGGTTAGGTTTAGGGATAGGGTCCCCAATCTGTGCCGTCTAAAAAAAACACGCGTACCGCCCGCGCATGCCGCACCGTAAAAAACCTTGACTGTTTTATTAGTGTTGTAAATAGTCAGAAATGGCTGAAGAAGAACACGACTCGGTCGTCGTTTCCATGCTGGATGTTCTAGAAGAGGGTAATGAACTCGAAGAGGAAGCAGCTGCCGTCCTAGGTGACAGCGATGACAAATGTTGTACATACCCCTTGGTGAGTAAGCAAGACATAATTAACCACTGCACTGAGTATCAAACGAAGTTGCTCCCGAGTCTGCTTCAGTGCTTTTTAGACTTCACTTGTCTTTAGTCCCACCTATCCACATTCATGCCCCAGTTAGATACACGTAGATTCAATACAAACAAAATGTCATTGATTGTTAATGGCTGCATGCATGTACACAGTACGTAGTGTATGCATGCACCGGCCGCTCCACAACACAAGCGGCATCGCGTCAGTCGCCATAAAGCGCGTCGACTTATGCCGACTCCCGCTATCGTTGCACTGGCATTAGACGTCTATAGTTTACTGTACTAAGATCTACTACTAGACCAGACTAAGCTGTTATTTTCGCGAAAGTTTAATTTTCGCGAATTTCGCGAATCACAGTTGGATCGCAAATTTAACAAGACGCGAAAATGTCTCCATGCACTGTGTTCTTAGAGCTGCACATTAACGTAAGCGTCGGCATCAATTTGCGAAAACAACATCGCGCTAAAATATCTATGACCTCGTTATTCGCGAAAATATCTGTACGTGAAAATAACGGCGTATACAGCTACAGTATCTCGAAATCTCAAGTGCGACAGTAATTTTACTCTGCAAGAGTGATGCACTAAGTTACTAGGAAGAAGA
Source organism: Diadema setosum (assembly GCA_033980235.1). Classification (NCBI taxonomy): domain Eukaryota; kingdom Metazoa; phylum Echinodermata; class Echinoidea; order Diadematoida; family Diadematidae; genus Diadema; species Diadema setosum. Next base: position 35,941,689 of record CM067059.1, on the reverse strand, counting down.
AGAAGAAGAAGAAGAAGAAAATCATCATATCGACTGTAAAATATGAAATGTCATGATATAAAATAAATCTGAATGGTTATGTCAGCAAACTGTCCTCAGCAAAAATATAGAACCTCGGCTCTAAAGTAAAGAACTGTTTTGCTTTGTGTAGAGTAAAAGTCCCAATTTTCGGCCGGCCTCCGAAATCTGGACACTTATCACTTACATGTATCACAAGCCAGCAAATTCTACTTTCACTGACTGACTGGTCACAACACATGCATATCACATCGTTTCATATACTGGCACACTCGTTCACCACAGGAAAGTGCCTGAGTCACCTCCAAAAATCCATCTAAAATCCCAAATTTTGCTGGTAAAAATGCAGAATCGCCGCAACTTTTCCAAAGCGTGCGGGAATTAGGTCCCATGCAAAGAAACAGGGTCGCCGGAAAAGCATCAAAAATTTAAAAATTATGCCGTCCTTTTGCGAGATTTTTCGCTTAGGCTACGGTCACAACTGAGAGCGGCGACCGACCGATTTGTAGCCTGCTCGGTCGCCGCTGAAATTTTGGCACTGCCCAGCAGTTTTTGGAGATGTCGAGCAGGCTGTAAAACCCCAGCGATGCCCGAGCGATGCCCTTTCAATTTCCTGTCGGTCACCGGTCGATTTTAGGTTATAAAATTGCGAAATATGGGGATCTTGTCCGCGCAGAGACTGAGCAGTCACCGAGCGATCCCCCATCAGTAGCTGGACGATCTCCCACCAGCCACCGGCCGATTTTTATGAAATCGCTTGGCATAATCGTGATATAGTCCCCATCGCTGCGTGTCCGTACTAAATAAAACCCTACCTAACCGTATACCCTAACCCTAAACGCACGGGTGCACGCGCACTGTGGTGGGGATCTAGGTGGGGACTATATCACGATAATGCCAATCGCTCAGCGACCCAACAGGTGATCGGTAGGTCATCTACCGGTGTGAAACCTGTGTCCCATAGGTGTACCGGTGGCCGCCCACAGGTCTCTGCCGGAAATTTCTCACAAGCTACCTCAGTTTATTAATGTATCTATACAAGTGTATATGCGATTTGTGGCGTGATAATCAATTAATCAATTAAGATAAAACTCGAGGCTAAATATTTAGGAGTTGAATTACCAACTACCAAACCTCAGTTGAAGCATTATGTATGTGAACCCACAGATAAATAGATTAGGAAGTCAAACAAAAGGGAGGAAAAACCCAAGATGGAACAAAGATTAGAATAAATTAGAATTTTTTCAAAATGAATATCTTTTTGTTTTTGCTTCAATATTCAACAGTATTTTTTTTATTCCTATTCAATTTCATATTTTCATTTCCCCATCTCTTGTCATTCATGACTTCTTCATTCAATAGGCCTTTAATGAATAAGATACGATGTAACCAAACCATGTATTACCAAGGAGGTTTTATACCTGGAGTTCCAACTGGCTGTAATTATTCAAACAGTTGTCAGATTTCTATTGATGTGCAAAAGAATTCCACAGGTGCACTTGTGCCTTTGATGATCGATGTTTGAAGCCGCCGCCTTGCTGAGCAATCTGAAGATTCATTTTGAATGTTATCATAATGTTGGCCATATTTTGCTTATTTATTTATTCAATGAAATGAAATTTCACTTAATGATAAGCATGTAAAACAAAAGTCAATTCTGTCCAGAAATTTGTTGAAAAGTGTAAATCAGAGATGTATCATGAGAAAATGTTTAAAACTGTACCATCCTGGAAAGCTGATTTTATCACTTTTCCGCTTAATTTCCACAAATGAAACTAATATGGAATAATCTTCAAATATAATTCTTTATTGATAGATATATCACATTAGTGCCCGGGTATGCCCAGTCGAGTAATTTTCATCTTTATTTCAGCATTTTTTGCTCAATTTCTGTTCGCGCAACCTTGTGTCTGTACCACCTACCTTTGATAAGAAGGGATAATGAAAAGTAATTACCATCACAAAGACATATCTTCCTTAGAAAGTGGCTGGTGAGTATGCAATGAGACACGAGTCAGTTGTTTTCCTATCTGCGCGGCAGATCCTGTTTGGCACATGCTTCAAATATTTTTGAGTGGCGGCTTCAAATATCTAGCAAAGGAAATAAGAAGGTTGTTACTCCATTCTCTTGAACCTCCTTGGTATTACTACAATTGTAAGTCTACATTATCGAAACTAGCTTTTAGTTTTCATCTCTTTTGCCCCAAAGTGGTTGGTCCCTGTTTTCCATGCCCCTCATGTTGGTCGCCGAGATGTTTAAATGCTGAGATGTTCGTGGGTTTCCTTGCTGCTATTCCTCCCCCTGCTTCTTCCACATTGCCCTCACTTCTCTTCCCCATCTAGTCCCTGGTTTCCTTCAGTGCTTCTATCATATTTATCTTTATAATTTTTAGTCCCTAAATCGCTCGACGGCGACCGCTCGATCTATTCCCTTGGTTATCTTCTGTGCTTTTGTCATTTTTGTCTCTATTATTTTTGTTCCCTAAATCGCTAGGCGGGGACCGCTCAATTAGGTCAGTGCCTGAGCGGTTGCCGCTTGGACACCGAGCGTATTTTGGGCAGCGAGTGAAAACTGGTCGGTCGCCGCTGAAATTTTAACTCCGCGTTAAAACTTCAGCGGCGACTGACCGATGCCCTAAAAATCAGTGGTGCCTGGTCGGTCACCGGTCGGCATCCGACTGAAATTGGCTAAAAACTCAGCGACCGGTCGCCGCACAGGCTGGTTTTGGGGGTTGTGACCGTAACCTTATCGCAAGCTCATATCCTCAAAAACACAAAAGAAAAACAAAATCTCTGTACATGCCAATGCAGTGAATAAATGTACAGGGGCTGAATGCAAGTGCAGAGTCACCAAAATTCGGACACGAACGGGCGCCGCAACGTCCCTGATGCAACCTTGCGCCAACAAGGTATGGCGCGTGCTCATTTTTCAGCAGCCTTGTATGCATATTGACATTGCGCGCGTGTCCGAATTTTTCAGAGGCTGTCCAAATTTTGGGGAAATGAAAGGTGATAATATTTGGGGATTCTGTGAAATTTTATGATGTATTTAACAAAATCAATATTGGGAAAAAACAGGTTGATGTATTTAACATACGTTATCATAGATATAATTTTGTTGAGTATTATTTGAGTTGAACAAATATTGCAAAAAAGCTTAAGTGTCCAAAAATTGGGGGTTTTACTCTATTTTCAAAGAGAGTGAAGATGAATTAAATTCATTGCCACTGGTTGTTTCTCCTTCACCTGACAGGGTTATGTCAAGAGGCAGGCTTTGTATGCCTGCAAAACTTGCAGCACTGTGAATGAGGCGCCAGCAGGGATATGTCTGGCATGCAGCTACGAGTGCCATGATGGCCATGATTTTGTAGAGTTGTACACGAAAAGGTAAGTTTGTGTTCCCTTGACAGTGTGTAACAATACCTGCAGTGTTGTATGGTGCATTTGGCACTGAAGATGTCCCAAGATAGATATGAGAATACTAGTTTTTAGAATAGGTTTCATTTGTCACACTTCTAAGAATAAAGTCATTGAAAACAGAGTTTAATTTGCTGCATTGCTGTGAATCTATGATATGGTGATCATGTTTTGTAACTTTTTGTCTTCATAAATTCACATCACATTTGCACGTTTTCACAACTTACAGAAACTTTAGGTGTGACTGTGGTAATTCGAAGTTTCCTCAGTTATCCTGCAAGTTGTTCAAGGTAAGCACGCTCATGTGTTGACATTTTTTGTTTATGTGTATCATGTCTTTTTAATGTGCTTGTGATATCCCTTGATTAAATGGAAACATGGTTATTGTCAAGTCAAGAATCAGGCAGTTTTGATTGGGACATTTTATCAATCATGAGTAAGACTTAAGAAGAAGAATGAGAGAGAATGAAAGAAATGGAAAATTCTTCATGTTTTCTTGTAGTACATGTATGTATTGACAAATATGAAGAAAGGATTGCATCCACAAAATTGTTTGTTTTGTTTGCTTTGTTTGTTTAACCACAGATCAAGCAACCAGAGAATCCAGAAAATCACTACAATCAGAATTTCTCTGGCCTCTATTGTACCTGTCACAGGCCCTATCCAGATCCGGAAGATGAGGTACAGCGTTGAGCATTACAAATTCTAGAAACATGAGAATGTGCATTGCCAATACCATTTATGTCTGAAAGTTGAACTTTTGATATAACCAGCAAGTGGCTCTATTAGTTGATGACACTTGTATCAATAACACATATCAAAGTGAGGACTTGGTCATACAGATTCTTTTCAATTCACGTTTGTAAAATTGGTATTACACAGCTGTTTTATACATAGATGTTATACACACACACATCTGTACATGCACGCATACACACACACATGTATGCCTGTGTGTTTATTACTGATGATGTGCAGTATGATCATGTATTATCTACAACTGGTTGATTTGATTGAAGAGGAAAGTCCAAGGACCATAACTGTAGCAAATGTTTTCTGTAAAGGACATCCAAACTACATGTAATGTTTACATGGCCCATCTCTACTTGGTGTCCCAATTAGAAACATAGATATGACAATATGCATCAGATATTTGCACTATTCCAGTGGTTGTTATTTGCCCATTTTACAAAAAAAAAAAAAAAGGTGCTGCATATATGAAGAAAACAAAAATACTGTCGTGTAAAAGTGATTTGCAAGCACTCTTCATGCAATCTCATAAAGGAGCACCATATCCCATCCCTGTTATGTCTAGCAATACTAGGGATATGATGAGAATATAAGAAGAACCTTCCTCCTGTTCTTGTCAGCTACAATGAATCTTTGAAATTGAACAAAACCAGCTTATTAATAGATTCTGTCTCACTCATGTTTACCCTGATGTGTTCACAGATTGAGGACGAGATGATACAGTGTGTCATTTGCGAAGACTGGTTTCACGGCCGTGTGAGTATAATGATTTAATGAACTTGTGACTGGCACTGTCTACATCAGCACCAACGTTCACATCCATCACATAGATTGCTCATTGCAGCATACACCCTTGGCAGATTCATAGTTGTGTAACATACATAATATTTACTAAGTTATGACATTACAACCACTATGTCCTGCTCTGCTAAACTTCTTCACTTTATGTTACGGCTTTGTTTGTATCAAAAATTGAATTGAATGGTACGAGATAAATAATATCAGACAAGTATGTAGAATGTAGAACAATGTTTAGAATACTCTCCATACATGCAAATTGTGTTGCCTTTATAATCTATTATGATGACTGTTGTTATTGCAAATATGGTTACATATTACCTGGGAGATTGTAGAATTATTTAGTAAATTATGCTGAATTGTGGGGTTGTGGGTTGGGGTTCAAGAGAAAAAGTTATACTAATTAATGTTTTATTTTTACAGCATCTTGGACTTGATGTGATTCCTGAGAGTAGCGACTATCAAGAGATGGTGTGCGAAAGCTGCATGAAGCAATGTGATTTCCTGTGGAACTACAGGGTACACAGTATCGGTACGTCAATCTGAAATCCAGAAATATAGGCAATAATTTTGACTTCTCCTGTAAATTGAAAACTCAGTGTTGACTACAAAGCGGGGGATGTCACTGAATGTGACACTCTCCACCTCAAGGTTCAGAATGCAATTTCAGGCTGAAGGTAATTGTCAGCCAAGCATTTCAAAAGACATGATGGTACATAGTGTACACACGATGATATAGAGCTGCCAGGTCTCATGGATTCTGTAGGAAGTACTCTGAAAAATGAATTATATCCTTGCATCCTGACTAAAAGTAAGAAAACCTTCCTGCTTTTGGAATTATCATGACTTAAAAGGATACATTGAACACACAAGTTACTTGAAAGCTTTGAGTAGATTGATATACAGCATATGAATGCTGGCAGCTTTGCATGATACTATCCCCAATTCTACCTTATCAAAAATTTAAAGTCTTTGCAAAAGGTCCACTGGGGCTAAATATGGTGCCTTCTCATGGTTTTCCTTTTATAGATGTCAACTCATAAATTTAATGCATTGTATAGAAGAAAGAGTAATGCCAAGATAGCAAATCTTGCTGAAATTGTCTTGTATCCATCAGAAACCAGAGTGACCATAGCAGAGACATCTTCAGATATCGATGTGACATCACACTCACAGGAACAGAACAGATCATGTCAATCATTCAGTGTCAAGCCAGAGATCAGGGCAGTGAAAGCTGAACCCGCCAGCAATGGACTCTCAACTTGCACAACTCTGGCAGATGGAAATGGAAATTCAGGTACATCATGCTCCAACTCAGCCCCTTCTTGCAGCTACAAACCAGAAGCAACCACACAACAAACTCCAGAAGCAGTAGTGTCGAGCAGCACTACCGCACAGGAGAAAGCCAATGCCAACGATGCCATTTCCACAGATGTAAAAGACAGTACGTCTCCAACCAACGACTCCCTGTTAAATCCTCCATCTGTAATAACACCAGCAGATGGCCTCTCTGAATGCGTCTCGTCATCAACAGGTTCCTCCACTGAATTTACACATAAATCCACAGCAACAAGGACTGTCGTTGCCAGCAAAGAGTCAGGCAGGGAGTGTGAAGCGACATCTAGCGCTGTCAGCGTGAGCAATATGCCAGCTGTGAATGTTACTAATCAGACTCCAGCTCTGAAGACAGAAGCAATTCCAACGACTAGCATCGCCTCCACATCACAGGCTGACGCGTCTTTGTCCAGTAGGCCGTCCCCTGAGCAGAAAGATGTGGGACATTCCTCTCAGAGTGACCAACAGTTTGCGTCAGCATCCAAAGGGAATGGTCAGTCAGCAAAAGAGGTTTTGGATACTGATTCCCTGGCCAAGGAAGAAAAGGGAACTAGGCTCTGCAAATTGATTGAGCTGAGCAAGAGGGACATTTTGAAGAGCAAAGGAGCAGTTTTCTGGCCATCAGGATGGAGGGAGAAACTTTGTTCCTGTGATGAATGTCAGGTAGGTCGATAAAAGCTAAAACTTAGATAAAGCGTAGGCAACAGTGTTAAAAATGTAACTTTTTCACAGTTCTTTTACTTTTAAATTCTCTGCACATGGTACTAGTCTGTCTGAGGCATAATTAAAATTTCCTGAGCTGTGAGTAGAACTTTGTGTGCACTTTGCCACAAATGTGACCTCTGATTAGGGGGTTGAAATTAAAGATAATATAAAGTTTTGGTATTACCTCAAAAGTTTCCCTGAATTTTCTTGTCTTAGTTTGTGTTTCAGGTTAAAGTACCTTTCATATAACTAACACTGTGAGACTTACTCGCCCCAAAGTGCTCTCATGTCTTAGTAATCAAGCAATAATGGTTTCGTACCAGAGCCGCCGCCGTACGGCGGCGAGGTAGTACACGTATTGTACGAAACCATTATTGCATGATAACTGCGACCAGCAGCGTGCAGTCCCATACGCATACTGAGTAGCTAACTGCGACCAGCAGCCCCATACGCATAGCTAAATGGGGCTTCGCATTGTAGCTTACAGGATCATGACAGATTTAGTATCGCGGGTAATATCAACTTAAAATCCAGAAAATTCTTCAATTTGAAGACTTACAAATTAAGTTGAAGTCTTGGAAACAGGCTTCGGGTAACGTTTGGTTCTGCCAATAGTCCCTTTCTGTTCGAATTGATGACTGAATGTGACTCGGTCGAGAGGACCTTGGGAGAGTTACACTGCATTGACGGCCAGCGTATGCGCACACAAATATCTTATCCGTTCGTGGATTTGAAATTTGTTCGCATGTGATGTGTGCGTATGCGCTGGCCGTAGTAGTCAGTGTATGTGGCTCTCCCAAGGTCCTCTCGACCGAGTCACATTCAGTCATCAATTCGAACAGAAAGGGACTATTGGCAGAACCAAACGTTGCCCGAAGCCTGTTTCCAAGACTTCAACTTAATTGGTAAGTCTTCAAATTGAAGAATTTTCTGGATTTTAAGCTGATATTACCCGCGATACTAAATCTGTCATGATCCTGAATGCTACAATGCGAAGCCCCATTACGCTATGCGTATGAGGCTGCTGGTCGCAGTTAATTGCATGATTACTAAGAAATGAGAGCACTTTGGGGCGAGTAAGTCTCACAGTGTTAGTTATTTGAAAGGTACTTTAACCTGAAACACAGAAATTCAGGGAAACTTTTGAGGTACCAAAACTTTTTATTATCTTTAAATTTGAATGTCACAAGTAATTGGCTTTATATTTTCCTTGAATGGCTTAGTCCTCGCTCACAGTGCCACAAAATTTTAAACTGTGATCTAGATGCAGTGGTGAACAAACAAATGTGAAACTTAGAGCACTTGAATTCTCTTAATTCCCCCCCCCCCCCCCCTTGTCATCTTTAGGCCATGTATGCGAGGCTAGGGGTGGCATTCCTGCAAGACGGTGGTGACACGGTGGTGGCATACGAGGAGCGAGGAAAGGTCAAGCGCAAGGGGTCACAGTACGACCAGGGAATGGAGGCACTCTCCAGCATGAACCGTGTCCAGCAAGTGGAAATGCTTCATGGTAAGGCAGAATGTGACCATCGTGTTCATTGATCTGCTGCAGTGTTTCAGTTTGACAAATGGAGCTTGCCAATATGAAGTGGCGGTAGTTGTGTATTCATCAGTTGAGTTGAATGTAGATGACATATGAATCATTTGAGCTCATATATGATAAAAGGATTTGTCAGATAGCCCAATATTTTTGATAATCAATGTTTTCATATTGTCTTTCTTGCAAGAATGTTTCATTTTTACTTAATTCTTGTGGCGAAGCAATACCCAGAGATCGTAGGAGCTGAAAGCAACATTGAAATGGACTTCAGTTCTCATAGTATGATCACTTCATCTCTTTGAAAGGTTACCAAGATATGAAATCTGCCTTGAGTGACTTCCTGAAGGGCTTTGTTGAGCAAGGAAAGGTAAGCCAGTCTCAAGTCAGCTCATAATACTGAGTTCATCATTTAACCCTAAAAACGGGGAGGGGGGGGGGTTGAATCAACCCTCCCCCCCGCCATTTTCAGGACTACTCCGCCGCGCGAAATTTTTTGACCACGCCGTTCACTGACTTTTTACTTTCAAGCCTCGCGCATCTTTTGACACCATTTTCGTGAAAATTGCGCATACTATTACGACGCTGCACGACCTTTTATACATGCCTGTCAGACCGAAAATGGCTTAAAAACATGATTTTGTGTATAAAGTCTATGCAAATGGAGTTTTCTCTTCTTATTCATAAAGATATGATTATTTTCACTTTCATAAGCTGAAACTAATTGATTTTAGCATAATTATGCTTGAAATAGGTTCTGTCATAGATTTTGCGGAAAAAAATGATATAACAAAAGGTAGAAAAACAAAGAAATACATAAGAAATTCATAAAACAATAAAATACATCAAAAACTGATTTTGATACCAGATTTTTTTTTAGTACATTGTTAGGAATGCTACAAAGAATGTTATCACCAAAAATTAGGATTCTAGGAGCTTTACTTTCTGATTTAGAGTAAAATGTATGATGGCGATTGGCGATTGCGCGATCGAGGCCGAGATCTCAGGGGAGGGGGTTGAATCAAACCCCCCCCCCCCCCCCCACACACACACACACACACACACACACAGAACGCCAAAAGCCTGGCCTGGTTAGGGTTAAGGTATGGAAGGTCACGGACCTCAAAACCGTGGCATCAGGAGAGAAGAGCCTTGAAAGTCCCAAAAGTTCAGGTGCTTGTTTGTACTCTACCATTTCCTAGAAACCTCATTTCTGTGGTATCCTGCTCTATCTGTTTATAGTAATATTTAATATTCATTGCTAGCATTTTGCCAGTAAGCGTTTAGAACAAAAATACTCTTTGATTAGAGTCCTGTATTGTTCACATTAAAGTTTTATTTCTGTTGCAGATTTTTTAAAAGCCTTTTTTTTTTTTTTTGCAAAATGTATTACTGATTCTTAAATTGGCATTTTTTCAAAATATATTTCTGCCTGAATTTATGCATCTACAATGAATTGTCCTGTTCCAGCTAACCTTCTTCTAATACAAGATATGCAGTAAAATTTATTGGTGCCATTTTGATCATGACAAGATGAGGATTTCTGCAGAGGAGTCCTCCAGGACTTGAGAGGTTAAGTAACCAAGAGAAAATGTTTCATCTTGAATCTTCATGCTCATAGAAGCATGAACATTCCTAAAAGCACAGAAAATAGATGCTTGGTTTGACAAAGTAAAGTCAATTCATCATAAGACAAGAGAATAGTGAAACTTTCAGCATTAGAGCAATTTGTTACATGTCACAGAAATTTAACAATTTGGAAGTCCTAAATGGTCATAATATGAATATTTTGTGTGTCTAAAACTGCAGTTGAGCTGATTACTGTATTGGTAAGGTATTACGGGCAATGGAAAATTTTACAGTGTATTTGGAACTCATTACAAGGGATATAATAGATGCAATATTTGGTACCCTGGGATACCAAATGAAAATTTGCCATTTCGTTGAATCATTTTTTTCTTTGTCAACATTGTACCCTGGGCTACCAAAAATGTGTAAAAAATAATTTTTGCACTGTTTTATACAAATATATTTTCTTTTGTGTGATTATGCAACAATATATGCATGCTAGTAATACAACTGTAGCTTTTTTTTCTCATTTACATGCTCTGATGTAATCTTCACTGTTTAAAAGTTGACATGGAAGGAATATCGGCATTTGGATCGGTATAACCATGCTGATTTATGCCGGCTCTGATGATGAGGAAATAGACGCCATGACAGCATTGCACAACTGTATGATAAAAGATACAAGATGGTGCTACACAACGCCAAACCCCGGGTTACCACGGTACCCCGGTGTACGGCGTGCCGAATCATATCAGAAAACCTATTTTTGCATCCAAATCATGAAACAAGGCATCATTTGCTGCACATGTACCGATACTGTTAGTCTAAAAACTCCCTCGAAATCCGAAATTGATATTTATACATGTGTACTAAATTTCCAGAATATTCTTTTTGTGGAAGAGAATTCATCATATTGGTTCCATAAACCCACAGACTTGTTGATGCCGTTCAGCACACTTGGCCATCAATTTGTCGTAGCTCTGCGAGGAAACGTAACCAGGTTCTTTCCTTTTGCCTTGTACAGGTTGTGACAGCCACTGATATTCAAGATTTCTACCAGGGACTTACCAGGAAGAGACAAAGGATTGGATCAGCAGGAACTGTCCAGTATCTCTGCAAGTAGGGGAGCAGGTCTTCGCCAAAAGTACCATTTTCAGCTCCACTTTTTTATAAAATCAGCTGTGTAAACTTTGCCATCATGTTTACACTTCAATTACCCTTCAGCGAGGGCAGTCGCTACAAAGAGCACATTTGTAGTCAGGAACAATCACTAATCAAGCATTGCAGGGTTTCCTGCATAAAGTTACTGTGAAAATGACTTGTCATTGAATAAACACATTGCCTTTTGTAAGCACTTTTGTAAGCAGATCCCTGTGTTTGAAGTTTTTGTTACTGTCAGACATATTTCAGTTAACTTATGCATCTTGCTGAGGAATTTTGTGAAATTTTTAATGGTGATACAAGGTACCTGTACATTCCTGTCACTGTGGCAACTGCAAAGGATTTGGGTTGTTATCTAAAAAAAAAAAATGCATCATCTGTTATGATTCTGAGTATTTGCTATTTGTATGCTTTGGCAGTAAGTTAAGTTGCCATTGTGCTCTCAAATATTGTGATGTCCCCTCTGCTGATTTTGTTTACCTGTGGTTGGTCCACAAAGCTCTGCTTGATATTAACTTGTTCCTTGTGGAAATCTGGTTTACTAGGTTCCTTTGGCATCAACTCATACAGTGTATATGGGAACATGGTATAGACAAGGTTCCAATGACATCATGCTGAGGGGCAAAAACTGCATGTGGGGGCCCCCACATACAGAGGATTCCTGTTATAATGAAGTCCTTGGGATCGGCAGTTTCTTTCGTTATATCAAAATTTCATTATAAACCAAACAAATAAACAATAAAAATACAGAGTGGATGATGTTGCAGCCTGAATTTGTACTGCGTTGTAACCGGAATTTCGTTATAACCGTGTTCGTTATAACGGGAGTGCACTGTATGTTGGCAAGCACGTAAGCATTACACGCCATGTCCCATTATAGGCAGGCGGCGCGTACCGTGAGCCAGAGCTATGCGCTTAATACACATGGGATTTCTTTTAGCCCCTCCCCCTCAGGCAATGCATCATTTAATGTAACGGAACCTCGTCTGTATACCAGGTTCCTAAAATGTAGACAAGAGTGTGCATTCATTGCATTCATTGAAATTCATGTTTATTTGTGTTATACTGACCAGAAAAATGACTTTGATCAAATAGAAATTTTTCTATCAATATCTGTTCTTTTTCTTTATAAAAACTGCATATTTTTTTCTAACTTTCCTTTATCCGGTGTATGTTTCATGAAAGATGAGGCGCACTTCGTAGTCACATGTTGGTGATGATTTACAGGCAAGTCAAATATGGCTAGGTCTATATTATAGTGTGTTCACATACAGTAGTAGGCCTTGGCCTATTTGCCTAATTTACCTGGGGGATAGGTAATAATTATGATATTGACTGGCCTTTCTTTCGGGAGATACCAGAAAATATTGCCTGCACTGAAACCATATTGCCCTTGTCTTCGACTTGGGCAATATTCTTTCAGTTTGGGCAATATTTTCTTGCAACTGATTGACAAATTGCCCTACATCGACGTAAATAAGCACTGAATTGATCAGTATTTTAGTAGTAGCCATGATAAACATCTTGACGGAAGAATTTCATGAATTTGAATATTTTCTTGTCCCTCCCTCAAGGCCAGTCTGTATTATATAGATATATATACATCGTGTATATATGCATAATAATACAGACAGCTGTATGTGCAAATTACAGAGCCCCCACCCCCTTCCCCTTTTTGTTTGCTGGTGCACATAACTTGTGCAGTTGTAAAATGGTGACCATTTCAGCAAGTGAAACTTTTAAGCTTTTAATCACTTTTTGTGCTCATCTATATAGTTACACAGAATTAACTGTCAACCCATAAAAATACATATCATATTGCATGCACATTTGTCTCCTTGTTGACTTTTCCTCTCTTCCCTTTTGATACATTGTGATTTTTGTTCTTTTCTTTTTTACTTTCATCCTTGCTGGTTGGTTTCAGATGAATGTAAAGGTTGCTGGTAATAATTCTCCCTTTGGTCTTCAACTATTTGTCAGCATTCTATGAATGTAAAACACATTGTTGTCAGAGTGATATGAAGGCAGATGTTTGAGGCAGATTGTGCACATTTCAAATGAGTGTACATGTTGGAAGCTGCGTATTATGTGAACACATAACACACATCCATGAACACAAGTCCACATAGCGCTGTCAATTGACAAGTAGACCTTTACACAAGTAGCAGTTCCTCTATTTCATGACTACATTTCAAGCTCACTTGGGTAAGAAAGATGCTAGATGTTTGTGCAAAAGTCACTGCACTGATGTATGTCCAATAAGGGTATATATATACAACCACGTATTAAACTCAAGAGCTTTATCAAATTTGTTGCATTTGCTGAATACATGTATTTACTTTTACCATATTTTTTTCCTAGAAGTTTGCTCTTTTTCTTGTATCAAAATCAAAAATAGTGAAAGGCACCTGTGGTAACTACCAGCCCTAGTTGCTCTCTTTATCTGCTGTGGCACAATGCTAAAATATACTTGTCTTCATGGATAAAGCACACACAAACGTTGACATTTTCTCACTTCGAAAAAAAAGTGCATCGTATACATGTGCACGAGAAATTGCAGTATTTTTGCAAGCAGTTGTTTATACTGTACATGCAGTGAGGAATTAGAAATAAAACGAGAGAAAAAAAAAAGACATAAAAAAGTTGCACTCGCAACACATTGCTAAGTAATCTTAAGCATTACTTCCTAATGTTTTGCAAGAACCAGGTACAGAATGGTACAATGTAATGTGTTCAGCTCAATACCGCAAGATGTGTAAGAAACATACATGTACAATGTATATCACTCTGAAATGGATTTCATTATAAAATGGGTATGCTATCCAGAGGAAAAAAAAAAAGGAACGGCGGAAACATTTTGTGTTTTATTCGATTTGAATGCAAGCTCACACATCCCTGCTTTTGCCACTTGGGGACAGGAAATGGGACTTATGTCATGTGCTGTTTGTGTTGATTACTTAGTGGTAATTCACACGGCAAAGGATTATGTGAATAAAGCAAAGAGCAATGCAACACAATGTACTTTTCAGCAAAGTGTTTATTACTTTCATATACTGTTTTCTCTATTCAAGAAACTTTACAAAATGTCTACCAGTGATTTCTCTATGCAGTACAATGGTTGACGACCAAGCCAATAGTTGGTCGACCTACAAATCAGCCACTTCTACAGCTTTATCAAGAGAGAAATAGGCTATGACCTACTCTGTAAAACAAAAACAACGAAAATGAAATAAAAGTTTCTGTTTGCACATACCACTGATTGAAATTTATTAATACACTGTATAGAGGTCATTACGTCAACATACTTTCATCATAGCCATAGATTCCACTCATGCAAGACTGAATATTTTATTTAGTTGTACATGTAATTGATAATGGATGCGTGTTTATCAATACTAGTACAAGTGCATATGCAAAAAGCTTCTATGTGCAGGTATTCACCATTTCTTTCTTTTTTAAGTTTTTTATTTGTTCTCTTTGTTTTGATTGACATGAGGAAGACTTCTTCATTCCCCAGCACGCATTGCTCCAACACATGTGACCCCAATTCAAATACACATATTTGTGACTAGACACTACCATGTTCAAATACCCTCCTGAAAACTGTAGTAGTCTTTGAGGAAGAGACAAATATACATGTATTGTGCATTTATAGCACCAAGCAAAGTACATCCATGCTGACACTATTTTGACAGATGCCCGCTTTAAACATCAGTGAGAGTAACAGAGTCAGCATCACTCTCTCTGTTGGCTTAGACTTTTTTCGTAATCATCTCTATCTCATCAACAGCAATGTCATGATCAGTAATTAAAACACTAAACTTCCTGAACTCAAATATGATTTTACACTGGCTTGCCTTTGGACAGGATAAATCATCTCTGCTGGAAATATAATCCAAATGCCTAGCCAAACTTGCACATAAACAATTCATGGACAGAGAAAATGATAATTTCAATGATTTAGAAGAAAAAACAAACAATATATATATCAACCAACTCAGAACATATAATACTATCAGAAATGAAAGCACATTTATTGTATTTTTTTTCTAGCTGCAACAATGATCACATGGAAATGTGGCACAGTTCAGTAAAGTTGAACAAGGCAATTGCTATATTGTGTCTCGCCCATTCGCATGGAAGAAATTAAATGTTTTTCTAACTCCTGGAAGTTCATTGACCCGTCTATGACCTTTGACCTTGTGGTGGCCTTCAACTCCCCAAGGGACATTTACCATCCAAGTTTGGTCACAAACGGACAAAGGGATCAACAGTTATGAGCCATAATTGAAACGCGCTGTAAAAACTTAACATTGGGCCCTAAAGTTCATTGACCTCTGCCTGTGACCTTTGACCTTGAGGTGCCCTTCATGTTTGGTAAATTCTGTCCTGAGGAAACTGTGTTTTGCATTTCTGCCGATACCTAGTACACTGTGTATTTTCTCTCAGTGTATACCACCACCTAGAGAATTTTCTATCATTCCTAACAAACACATGGTAAACTTTTGTCTGGCTTTAACTTCCCTTGCTATGAAGTAAGAGCAAAAATCAGCACAAAATCTAAAGTGCATGGGTAAACATCAGAGCTTAATACAAATATCACCATCTTTTTGAGTTTGTGTGCATTTGTTGTGTTCAAAATGAAATGTTGACCATGTGGAATGTACAGACAGCATGAAGACATGAGCTCAATGCATATCAAAGGGAACATAAAATCTGTGGAATGTTGGCATGATTGAAAGCATTTGCTCGCATTTGAAAGAAAGAAAAAAAAAAAGGGAATGAGTGAGAAAAAAACAAATGACGAAAACAGACCTACACTCAAACATGGACCTACTACACATGGACGTTCATCGCTCATTAATTAATTCATGCACCTGTTTCTGCCAAAAGTAGCACAAAAGCATTTTGAACATGCTTTCCTGCTTTGTTCTTATCATCCCCTCCGACAGCCAACCTGGATAAAATCAAGACGACGCTTTGAAAAATCTAAAAAGTACATGCGCAGAAGATAGTTATTCACTCAAATCAAGAAAAATGCATGTGCAGTTGTAGTGTATATTGGGAAATTATCGCTCAAGTAATTTCATTTGTGAAATGTGCGCACTTGACAAGAGAAAGCAATTATTTTGGCAGGTTGGATGTGATTTGTAATCTAATTTTTCCCATTTTCACACATGGAGAGTAACCGTAGATGACATGTACGTCCTATCATTAAGCCATGTTACATGCTTGTCCACACATGTCCACTTCAGTAATTTTCAATTTTGTGACAGGAAAACTGTCATGTTTTCGGGTTTGCTGCTCCCTTTCATCGCTGTTTATCAAAAGGCAGTCGAGTCTGAAAAGGCACCTTAGCAAAATAAGACCGCAATGAGGGAAATGGTTCTTTTGTCAATGACGATGCACGACTGCACAATTGTCAATTTTCAAAGCACCTGAATGTACTCATTAAGATGCACATAATCAGATGGCAGCGGCGATTGATGGGATCAAAGAAAGACCTTCGTTACTAGTCCATGTGTGCAGTAGGTCCATGACTCAAGTATGGCAGAATTTTTTACATGGACATGCATATAGATGGCAAGGGCTATAAATACAAACAACATTTGTATGTCCTTTCTGCTTGTATTCAAAGGTTTGAACTGATGATACAAATAGCAAATGTTGACGGAGATTCACCTTTTTATAAGCTCATCCACACTCAACATTCTCACTGAAAACAAAAATCACACGATTTTGGAGCTGCATGTGTACCTGGCCATTTCAGTCATTATTGTGTTTGATTGACACCTTAGCAATTCCTTTATAAAAATAATGATTACAAAAAACACAAAAAGGGAAAGACAGAAGACTCTTTGAATCAACACAAACAAAGGACAGAACAAGCTTAGAGCTGCATGCATACTTGACCATTTCAGTCATTACTGTGTTTTGATTGACATCTTAACTTTCCTTTTATGATAATAATTCATTGAAAAAAATCAAAAAAAGATAAATATGTTAAGACTACATTGAATCAACAAAAACAAAGGATAGAACAACACAGGAAACATTGACATTTTGCACAGTATCTAACTGCCTGGTGAAAAAAAAAAAATGTCACTTTACACTACAAAACTATTTGGTGACAATTTTTTTTTCCACTGGTTGTATTCTCCACAAATGTATGTCATTACTTAAATTATAATCAACATATTAAATTGATAGCCTTGTGTCCAGGCGCATAAGAGTTTTTGCATGTTTTGCAGATTGTACAATGTACCCAAACTACAAATGGTGAATATTTGGGTGTGTTGCAGATAGAAAGACATGAGCTATGAAATATATTTTCATCCATGCATCTACTTTGACAGAAAGAAAGAAAGAAAGAAGAAAAAAACTAGATATATCGCTACGGCTACTGATATGCCTCCGCCATAATGCATGGTTCTCCTAATAGGTCTATAGTACAATGTCTTGACAATGTGTGATGACAGTTTCACACAATTGGCAAAATATTAAAATGACAGGTTTGACACAAATGTGCTGAATGTTCACTTTCCTAGAACTAGGTTCAATCGGATGAATGATTAAAATGTCAGAGTGCAGGTATTTGGGGAACTGATGATTTTTACTTGACTTTTGACCCTTTTATAAGTTTATGCATAGAGTAATTTTCAAGGTATTGAGAAAAAGTATAATTTCAGTATCAAATGGGAAAATAGCATTATCTAAACCTGGCCTTTGACCTTGGACCTCACAGTTCCAAAGAGAATCACTGTTAGGTTGAACATGCATAAATATGTAAGTTTCATGATGATACCTTGAGTTACTTTCGAGATATGGAGGAAAAAGTGCAATTTAGCACTTTCACTTGACCTTTTACCTTTTGACCTTTGACCTTTTGGCAAGAAACTTCCCCAAAAATATATATTGGGTAATACATGCCATACATCAAGTTTAAAAAAAAAAAAAAAAACTTCAGGCATATATTGCATTTTAAGGAAAGTAGTGATATTTTGAGGAGTTGACCTTGACCTTTGACCCCTGACCTTTGACCCATGACCCCCAACTTCCCTAGATAATCACTGCCCATCGGTACAAGCATATATACTAAGTTCCATGAAGATACCTTGAACCATTTGCGAGATATGGAGAAAAACATGAAATTTCAATTTTTTTCACAAAAATAACCTGTGACCTTTGACCTTTGACCCTGTGACCCTATAATCCACACAAAGTATCATCCCCCAAGGATATACCCTCATACCAAGTTTAATGTAAAACCACCACACGGTTCTTGAGATATCGACAAAAACAAAACGGGACGGACGGACGTACGGACGGACGTACGGACGTACGGACGTACGGACGGACGGACGGACGGACGGACGGACGGACGACCCGAAAACATAATGCCTCCGGCCACTTCGTTGCGGAGGCATAAAAACCAACTCATGACAGTTTTCAACATCACACCAAAACAAAGAAAAAAAGGTTAATCAGTAATCTGTGCACCATGATCCTAATGCATTTATATATGATATAGTAATGCTCTTTCTCATATCAATATGATACACCAATAGTAATACACATACTCTTCTGCCTATTCTTCTGTTGCACTTGTTTGCTGTACACTGGATATGAGGTTACCACTTGCTTTCTTAAGGCCAGCACCATGCGCACTACCTGCGACTTTGTTTCCTGCAGAGCCGACATTTCCTGTGGGGGCAAGAGTTCTGTTGTCCTCACCATTCGTGCCCTCATGCTGGCCGTTAACAACAGCATTCCCATTTGAGAGAATGTGTCCATTTACAGGCTTTCCATTAGGA
Organism: Diadema setosum; assembly: GCA_033980235.1. Classification (NCBI taxonomy): domain Eukaryota; kingdom Metazoa; phylum Echinodermata; class Echinoidea; order Diadematoida; family Diadematidae; genus Diadema; species Diadema setosum. The sequence continues at coordinate 35,922,585 of CM067059.1, read as the reverse complement.
GTGGCATCACCTTTCTCTCTATCATCCGCATCTGTGTTTGGTTGTATTTCTTCTGGGTTGGATGTAGCTGTTGGCTCCATCCCCTCAATATCTGACTGCACGCAACCATTGGGATGCATCTCTTCCTCATCGTGTCGATCCCCATTCATTTGTGGTTTACCCACACTCCCTGCCTTCACGGCGTCACTCTCAGGGGTGGCATCATCCTCGTCTTCCCTTCCCTTGCCCTCTTCTGTCTCTGTGGGATCCTCCTCTGCCTCCCTGTCCTCCCAGTTCTCTGCGACGTCGACGTCCTGGTCGTCGTCGTTGCTTTCCTTCTGGTACGATGTCGCTCCTTCTGGCAAAGCCTCCGCCTTTTCCCGCCACTCGGCACAGAATGACAGGGTGTTCTCCAGGATACGTCTCTCGCAGAGGAAGAGCTGAGTGATGGATCGTTCATGGAAGGTCATGTTGGTCTCCTTGAGCCTCTCTTCATATTCCTGGAAAGAAGAAATCAAAAAAGCGTGGTTAGTCATCGACTGGACATGCTTAGTATAGCTCAATTTCATCTGCATACTGTAACTGATCTCAAGAAGATAGTTTAATTGTAAACTTAGAATCCATCCCACCCCCCCCCCAAAAAAAAAGTAAAAACAAAAGTAAAAAAAACAAAAAACAAAACAACTACAGAACCTGAAGGGAACTTGTTCCCCGTGTGTAAAACTTGATGTATCAATTGTATGACCATGTCAGGTGAACATGCACAGAGTGGGTAGACTGGTTACAGATCATAAACTTGACTTTAAGAAAAAAAAATGACATAATAACAATACACAACCGATTTTGAACAACTGAACAATTTTTTACATCAAATTGAGACCTTTTAACGTTTTTGCAAAGGAATGAACCTTGGCTCACAGTGCTATATGACTCTCTGATAGGGAAGCAACCAGTAAATTAGTGTCAGAGGAGAAAACATATTCTCTTTCATGCAATGAAATGAACAAAACAAAATCCACTTGGAATCTACTGATTCAAGAAGTATTCAAAGGAAATAGCTTTGTTCTGTTCACTGTGGCTGATTTGACCAAGAAGTCTCACAAAGTTTTTCAATATGAAGTGGGTAAACATCCAACACAAATACTACAGTACTACTGACCTGATAACACTTATTTACCAAGTATTCAACCAAATCTGCTGTTTCGGGAAGAGTAGTACATGTATATGCAACTCATACTTCATTGTCTACAACCTCCTCTGTCATAAAACATACCTATGCATGTAACCAAAATCAATTTGCCCCATACCCCAAGAGAATTATCATCAGGTTACTCCTCCGGTACACTTTTAGGATATATCTCTTGATGCCAGTGAGAGTACAGGAAGTATGAAGTATGCCTGAGAGAATTGAAGATGTTATTTTACTCCAGACATATAAAGAGTATTAGGTTGCCATAACGCTCAGGGAATATTGTGGTGGTGGTGTTACAAAACACACACACACACACACACACACACACACACAAAAGGTTGTATGTAAGATTTTGTAAAAATATATTAACCTTTGATAACACACAGGTTGATGCTGTGTGAATTCACAGGGTGTTACTTTACACATTACAGCAATTTAGTGACAGACAGAATACAGGCTACTCAAAAGATGGGAAGACATTAGAAAGGCCAACAATTAGAGTCATTCTTTATAGTCAACTCAGAACTCCCATAAAGTGTGAGACACAATTAGTTTGCATTGATTAGTCGTGGTTCGATGAGTGACAAGAGTCACATCCACATCTTGACTGAGGAGAAATGTTCAAGAGAAAAAGACATCTCGGCACGGTGGTTGATTCACTGCATCAATTAAGATGCTGCTGCAAAGATGTAGCTGATATGTTGCAGAACAAGCACACTAATTGTGTGAGGTCCTGTATGCTGGCAGTTAAACAATCTTTTTTTTTCTGTTCAAAGTGATGGAAGGGGAAGGGGGAAAGGAATAAAAAGAAATGATAGAAAGTCCAAGACTTGTGCGTTGCATTGGCATGACAAGGGGAAAAAAAAAAGTGGAGAAAAAGCAGGCATAAGTCAGTGTGGTGGTGTCAGTGAACATCCATAGAATATTACATGAGGACACAAGGGTCTTTAGGAGAATAAAAAACAAAACACAATCCACTGTTATATGATTCACAAAAGGAAATAATGTGCTACGAGCAATAAAGGGATCATATAGTTTTGGTTGAGACATAATTTCAGGTCTCTAACATTCTTTGGTGAGATAAAGAAAAACCTCTTATGAAATATGAAAGAGCATGTCATTCTATGAAGAATTCAATGTTTATTTGATGAAAATTGGTTTTAAAATGGCTGAGATATCCAAAAAAGAGCGATTCTAAAGTGTGGGACCCAAACTTTATTACGATCGCTTTGTTTTACTTTGTTTTTGGATGTTTCAGTCATTCCAAACCCGATTTTCATCAAATAAACTTTGAATTCCTCTTAAAATGGTATGCTCTGTACTATATCATAAGTATTTTCTTGGTATCTCGCAAAAAGTTAAAAGCCCAATTCTCATCTCCACCAATACAGTACCATCCCTATAGGATGGATTAGAAATTATGATCACAAATGGCGTATGTAAGTTTATGTCAGGAGTAGGTCAGCCATTCTGCATCCAGGACCTTTGACATAAGTTGAGCCTCAAATACGCAGGCAGCTTCCAATGCGAATGTGAGAATATTTTCTGTGTTACAAGGTCAGACAAAGACCATATTAGTACAATAACTAGAACAACACCTCTGAATGGTATGAGGATTACATATTCACAATATTTCAGTATTTAGCTGCTACAGCATGTATTTGTAACAGAAACATGACCATCTGTAATTTCATAACTTACCCAGCTTTCTGATTACCACATTTCATAAACTTTCACAAAATAGATATAGTTACCAACACCATGTACTGTCGGCCCGAACTGTTTCACAGCCACAAACAGAGGATGTCATGTACATATGTGTAGAGTATAACTCCAAACCCCGGCGGAAAATACCATATTTGAAACAATGGGATGGATAAATGATATGAGCAAAAGCCAAAGTCAGGAAGAAAAACCAGCTTAATAGTATACACCGATACCCCACACCCTCATGTAGAAGTATTACTTTTAGGGTGTTAACACATTAAGTCGTATAATCTACATTTTGCAGTTTGGTGCTGTATCTTTCTATCATAATTTTATCATTTATGGCCAGCATTTCCCAAAGTAGAGAAAATATTTCTCTTCCATTTTAGACCTTCCTTGTCCACAAACATTTGCTTCTTTCTGTTGCAACATTTTTTAAAAGTCTCTTAATTGCTAGATTTGCTGTGATTCCTTATTTGGCATCACATTTTAGATTATAAAAAATCCTCTTTCTCTCTAAAATCAGCAAATTTTTGTATTTTTTTTTTCTTTTGAAATCATACAGATCTATTGAACATTACCAGTTCAATCTAATATATCTGCAATATAAAGATATGCAGTGAAATTTGGTGCTGCCCATCTAATGATGTCATTATGATTTCCGCAGCAAAATTCTCCCAGGAATGAAAAAGTGCTGCTATATATCTTAGACAATTCACATAAAAATACCATTAACCCAGTTTATGATCGATGGGAATGGGTAAATGATGAATGATGAGGACCCACACAATGATATGTAACATACATCACGTCATCCTGCTAATGTATTGCGGTGCCAGTTCTCTAACATCCCATCAGGGGCATGCAGACTGTAAGACTTTGGAAATCAATGCAGAGAGATGAAAATGAAGCATGCATTAAAGTAACAATCAGGTCATTTGGCATTTTTGGCATTTTAGAGGCAGTAAATAAGCATACCTACATATTTTTAAAGATATAGCACTCATTCATTGAACAAATCAATAATTAAAATTATAAAAAAAAAAAAGTGGAAGAGCTGTTGAGGTACAGTGAATAAGACCATGGCCTCTATATTGTGAAATCCCTGGTTCAATCTCCTGGCAACAGTTGTTGTGCCCTTAGGCAAGGCACTGCACTCTCACTGCCTCACCCTTTCGAAGAAACACAAAGCTGTTGCTCCAGTGACTGCTTGCTTACAAGCACTCATTGCTTCAGTAGGGAAACCATTACTGTATTATTCAAGTTAGTTGATTCGCAGGTATGCAAGGCAGATTTCCATTGGTCATGCAAGGAAATATCCAAATGAAGAAATTACAATGCACTGGCAACAAGAAGGGATAACATAGACAAAGGATGTTTCATAGCTGGAGTTCCAACTGGCTGTAATTATTCAAACAGTTGTCAGTTTTCTATTGATGTACGAAAGAATTCCACGGGTGCACTTGTGCCTTTGATGATCGATGTTTGATGCCGCCATCTTGTTGAGCAATCTGAAGATCCATTTTGAATGTAAACATAATGTTGACTATATTTTGCATGTTCATTTATTAAACCAAATGAAATTTTACTTCATGATAAAGCATATAAAACAAAAGTCAATCCCGTCCAGAAATTTGTGCTAAAGTGTAAATCAGAGCTGTATCATGTGAAAGTGTTGAAAACTGTACCATACAGGAAAGCCGGTTTTATCACTTTTCCATGTAATTCCAACAAATAAAAAATGATATGGAATAATCTTCAAGTATAATTCAATATAATTCTATTGATAGATATATCAAATTTGTGCCTGGGCATGCCCAGTCGAGTGATTTTCATTTTTAGTTCATCATTTTTTGCCCAATTTCTATTCGCACATCCCCATGTCTTTTATCATTATCCGCTACAAGATACTTCTGCTCACTTTCAAATGTATCCATGGCTCGCCCCTCCTTACTTATCTGGACTCATAACCATCCGTCATCCATCCCGGTACACCCTCTGCTCCTCACAGCGTATCACACTGAATCACCCAACTTCCAAGATGCTGGCTACACTTGGTGATAAAGCATTTTCATCTGCTGCTCCCAAACTGTGGAATCAACTACCCAAGACTCTCCGCAACCCGCAATCTCTCATCACCTTCAAAAAACATCTAAAAACTCACCTGTTAAACTCACCCATTAATATCAATAATCATTGGTAAAGCACATTTGAACATGTATGTTTATGGAAAATGCGGTATATAAATGTATTATCATTATCATTATCATTATCTTTTATAAGTAGGGATGGCGAAAAGTAATTACCATCACAAAAATATATCTTCCACTGAAAGTGGCTGGTGATTATGAAGTGAGACACGAGTCAATTGTCTTCCTATCTGCATGGCAGATCCAGTTTGGTACATGCTTCAAATATCTTCGACTGGCAGCTTCGAACATCTAGCAAAGGAAATAAGACCGTTGTGACTCCATTCTCTAAAACCTTCTTGCATAGACAAAGAAGTAATTTTCTTCTCTTGCATAGACTGTATTAAGTCTTGATGTCTCTCTTGATGTCAAGAACAATGTCTGCTTGTTTGTCTTTTTATTTCTTTTTTTTTTTTCTGTCCCTTTTCGTTGGATCCTTGAATTTCAGCAGCAACCACAAATGAAATCCCTCCTAAAGCATTCACACATCAGGCAACTAAATTTCTTCCATCAAATGATGGGTAGGGTGATTAAGGCAGTAATCTTCATGCTCCTCCTATTGTATGCAATAAGCACTACAGAAATGATTTCTCTTGATTAAGATAATGAATGCGATGCATGAACTTCCCACTGCTCACCTCCAAAAGTAATTTAGAAAGCACACTAAATATGCAGGCATACAAAACAACAACTGCTGCTTAAAGATACAACATCCGCAAGTAGATGCCAGTTGATGCAAAGTTCAGAAATACTTATTATGATTGAAATATCAAAAGCAAATTTGCATGATTTTAGTCTGACTTTTCTGTATAATCCGCATGGAAAAGCATGTTTGGCAAATATTAAAATAATATTGGTCATAATTGCATATATGCATGTTAGATGACATCACCACTTCATAAATCTTCCACTGATTTGCACACACATTACAAAATATCTTCATCTGCTTAGATCACATCAAGAGGGAGATATCAGATCATTCACATCAAATTATTACAGAGTGATTATAACTTCAGTATGATTTTTTTTTTTTTAATGGGAAAGGGTTGCAGTTTCTATAAATCATCTCCAAAAGACATTTTTCTATACAGTTCCGCTTTTATGTTCAAACTAGCGGGAAAGTTGTAAGGTGATGACTTTATCACCTCACTTCATTTCCATGTATGTGATAATATACAAATGACGCACAGGATAGAGTGCGTTAGTGGAGATGTAGCGCACTCGAGGGTATTTACAATGGTGAAACATGCACGAGGCGAAGCCGAGTGCATGTTGCACTACATTGTATATACCCGAGAGTGAGCTGCACTAACGCCACGAAATAATCCGGTGCATCATTTGTTTTATAAAATGGGTCGAAAACTAACAGCATTTTTCACGTACCTTTGTGGGTCAATACCAGTCAGCTACATGTAGCACTCGCTCAAGAGTCAAGATGTCCGAAGATGTTCGTCCCAAACATTTACGCACGTCGCACTCGGAAATCCCGCACATATAAGTACCGGTACTGTACGTATAAGAGTATACGTACGCCCGCCACATGTTATGCACAAGAAAGGCCGGCCGGCAGCCCGAACTAGAAGTTGTTTACAGGATTGACAGCGCGTATAGTAGCGCGCGACGCACTTGTAACAATTACTGATTGAGTGCGCACTGCTAGTGTAAACATTGTGACGTCAGGCCGTGCATGTTAGTGAGAAATTAATACACGCACACGTGACTCATTTCAGCGCTTCCAACTGGCTACATTCTTGAACCCATTTTATAACAACTAATATCACTACTGTATGTCACGAAAACATGAGAAACTTCCTGAATTTCCTGATTTTGTGTGCATTCTAATACTTTCCATCTTTGTTTGATTGAATGCCATTTAGTGAAGGCATATAAAGCATGGAGTGGCATTTCACCATGGATGTCATGCTGACAACAAAACAAAACAAAACAAAACAAAACAAAAGCAAACACTACGAGTTCTTCCACGGAGGCCCGCTGTAGTTCCACAATATTCCAGGCTGCAGGAAAAACAGTAGATTTAAACAAGTAGTGCTATCAATCGCCTAACAAAATAACACAAAGTGTGTTTGCCTCAACAGTGGACAGCTACATGATACACCTCACTGCAGAATCATTACAAGTATGAAGTATGGAAGCACTAAATTACAAGAGCGACTGTGCGGCTAATTTGAATTTAAATTGGTAGGTGACAAAATGTGAAGAACACACAGCAAACTCCACTGCAAAGAACATATAAAGAAATGCAAGATTTAGCCTGTTAGCATTAAACAGGCTTCATTGGAATGACTGGTACATGTACCATTAGTCCTGTGATGTATGCTCACACACTCTGGATAGCAAATAGCTGCAGACAGTATGTCATCAGCCGACTATTAACGCATGTATTGCTGTCTCTCATCTCTTCAACCTACCTCTATGGACGACTTGTACTGGCGGAGGAGCAGAGTCACTCGCGTCGCAAGGTAGACACAGATGCGAAGTTCATTCAGCTTGCTGACGATCTTTGACCTGTCGACCAGGCTGAAGAGGAGATCGTTCCTGTCTGCTCCCACCAGTCTCTTCTTCAGCTCAACTGAGATTGGAATGGATGGACAGACAGACAGACAGACAGAAAAAGAGAGATATGTGCAAGAAAATTATTGAAGAACAATAACACTGCATATTGAGACTGTCTGCACACACACATCGTGTGTTGTGTAGTTTGATAAGTCTGGGAGACTGTTAAATGTGAATTTAATCTAGCATTCATCAGCTCAAAACTCTCATACGGGCCAGCCGGGCTAAGGAGCAAACCATGGATTTGTCTTTGCAGAAAAAGAAGAAAAAAAAAACAACATCTTATTGACAGTGAATAACTGGAAAGTTTTTTTTTGAAGGGCAAATTAAAACAAATTTGATTTCAATTTTTTTGTTGTTGATAAAGCTGATCATGCAGTAAGAATTACGTAACTTACATATTTTCTCTTGGGCTTGTATGATCTGATTTAATAAGGGGACAGTTTTTTTCATGCTTGCTTTTCATACTCCTCAGATATTGTATCATCAATGAGTGCTCTGAAAACTGAAAAAGATAGCTTTGTTCTTCATTGCAACTGATTGCCAAATTGCCCTACGTCGACGTAAATAAGCAATGAATTGATCAGTGTTTTAATAGTAGTCATGATAAAAAATCATGGGTGTACACTTGATCAGGATTCAAACCTACAACCTCCTGATCACTGGACAGGCATCATCTCCACTAGACCACCGAGCTTTCACCCAACAGCAAGTGTTGATTCTAATCCTTATAGTATGCAGCAGGTACTGCGTAATTATTCATATTTATGAAATTCTTCCGTCGAGATGTTTTTCATTGCAACTGATTGACAAATTGCCCTACATCGATGTAGGGCAATTAGTCAATCAGTTGCAATGACGATGTAGGGCAATTAGTCAATCAGTTGCAATGAAAAACATCTCAACGGAAGAATTTCATGAATTTGAATAAGCTTCATTCTTACAGGAGAAAAAAAAATCAAGATTTTTGCCTACATCACGCATTTTAATGTTATATCTATGTTTTGGAAATTGATTTGTGAAATGAATAAGCAATGTTACAATTTTATCATATGACCATATCTGTTCTGTAATGTAAGCTGTTTTTTTCTCTTTTTTTTATAAGCAATTTTTATGTGATATCGTTATGTTATGTTGTATTACTGTGTAAACTACCTCAATTCGGCCTTGTTAGGCTGCCATGGTAGTTGTTTTTTCAAACCATGAATAAATAAAGAAATAAAGAAATAAATGAAGGGAACATGCGTCCCACTGCTTAACCCCTCACCTTCAGACATGCAGAAGATCTTGAGGAAGTTCATGAGTGGAAGGGGGACAGGATCCTCACCGCTGGAGATGTGGAATGTCTGCATAGATCTGCACAACAGATATTGAAAGTGTAGTTGAAAGGTTACAGAAATTGAATTCATCAGGTTACTTTTTATTCTGCAAAGTTGTCTGGTGTTTGGGCATCAAATAAAATACAAGAATTATAATAGTACTATTTGTACAAATGGTTGTAGCAATAACGATATTGGAACTGGTAATACATATAATGTTAATGATCTAGATGATGAAAATACTGGTAATTATATCAATAATGCTAGCGGAAGTAGTAGTTTACTGGTGATAGTAATTATATCAACAACTACAGTTATAATTATAATGCTAATAATAACAATACTAACAAAAATTATAATATCATTAATGGTAAAAAACAATAACAATAACAAACATTACCATAGGTGTGAGAAATTGTTACAAGTCCCACCATCAATATCATTAAATCAACAACAGTATCAAATAAAGCCTGTAAATGCACCAATGAAGTTGCAATCTAGATGGCATCTGTGACAGACATACCCAAGGCATCTAATGATGGCACAGAGCTGAGCCTTCATGGCATACAGCCTGTCACTACTACTCAGGCCCAGCTGGATGGCCATGCTGTCGCAGGAGTTGTCCGGGTACACAAAGCCGCTGTAGAGGAGCAGGTCGGCATTGGAACGGCGGCCATAGCAGATGTAGATTTGTTCCCCTGCCTTGAAATCAGCCATGGCCATATTCACACATGCATCGCGCTCCTGGTCGAAGTCTGTTTTCATCTTTTGGTAAAACACATAGACACAAAGGACAGTGGTGGTTATTCCTCTGTTTACTGTGACTTGCAACCTTTTCCTTGAATTTGTATGGCCTACACAGCTCAATTATATTATATTCCTGACAGCATACAGCATTAAAGGTAGGGGATACCTTTTACAGACCTCCCAAAATGCAGCAAAACATAAAATATGAACCTCAGGGGACTTGTTTAGGCCACTGCTGAGAAATTTGGAAGTCAACAGTTATCTACAATTTGAATAATGCCCAAAACTCAACTACTCAGTAGTTCTGTGTGTCAGCCACACTTGAGCCTTTTTGTTGCAGTCTTCTGTATTTTTTTATCTATAAACACAAATCTAAACGTATAAGAGCTGATGTAATAACATATAGAGTGTGTGGCAAGAATGTATATAGAAATGTTTGTAAGTTTTGATGAACTTTCTTCACAAAATATACATGATGGACACACATGCAGTGCATGGGTCTGCAAAGGTAGCCTAGTAATGTACTGGAATTTACGGTGAGCCCGAAAAAAATTCAATTCAAAATCTAACGTTCAATAAAAATGTACTAAATGTTACCTTCCACTTTCAATACTTTATGGGAGTTTCTAAAATGATACTCTCTTCAACATACCACTGTATTTATACAACTCTTCATTTAAGGCATGCAAATCGGATTCCATACCTTTAACAGGTTAAAAATCAGCAGTTTCCCAATTGATTGCATAAAGTGAGTATCCAAAGGTAACACGCACCTTAACAGCAAGTCCCAACCAAAATCGACAGGTAATAAAATATATTGAATTGTAATCACAATGCATGATTCCATCAATGGTTCCTGTGATAACATCTTGAATTCTGTATTTAAAAAAAAAAAGAAAATAAAGGAAAGATTATCAAAATGGATGTACAACCTCTAATCATTATATCAGACGATGTTGTCCACTGTTCTCTTTGTAATAACAATAAGAGCTTATGGAAAGAAAAACACAACAACAAAATGAATCTAGCAAAATGTGGATCTATTATGTACTGTTTGTTTCTTCAATATCTGTATCACCTAAATTACAGGAGAACCTGTAGGATGAAACTTCAATTTGTTTTTTTCAATTTATTTTTACTATAAATACATTTTGATTTTTTTTCAATAACAAATTCTTCTATGACTTGCCGACCATGTCGTTGATGGCTCCATTGTCCTTACCTCTCCATTGGCATGGTTACACATGTCCCATAGAGGGATGAGGGCGAGAGAGGGCACCATTCCATCTTGGGACGGAATCTGATTCTGTCTTGACATGACTGTTGCAACGGCCCATCTACAAGGGTGGATAAAGAAAAAAAGACAACAGAAAATAATGGTCATGCATCCCCCGCATCATCTCATTGTCAATGTCATCCTGTTTTATGCTCACTAGTATGACATATCACAGCAGGAACATTTGTCATGTAGCACTGACAAAGGCCAATCCGATATGAAACTCTGGTGTCAAAATGTTTCTTTTCGAAACATTTAGTTCTGAGAAGACGTGCAAACAACTGCTTCCGACCACAAACCAACTCATTTTTAATATTTGTAGCATCAAAAGTTACTATCTACTCCAGAGAGTACAGGCATGCTGCCTTACTTTTGATATGTCTCATAGCAATAGAGTTATTTTATTGGTAGATTAAACGAAACATACCTATACATGTCATATGTAAATGCTTCCCTCAGATGCAGCTTGCTGTATTCAGGAACCTGAAAATAGGATTGACAGACTTAATGATTAACAAAAGCTTAGTACTACTACACAAGACAAGGATATAGTTGCCAAGGAGACAGCAAAACAAACATAACATTATGAGCAATAGGAGTGACATATATTTCACTTTCAATCAAGAATAAGAATAACTAGGTCATAAAACAAAACTAAATTCCGTGGTACACATTATAGCCAAGCTACATACCTATCTGAATCAACTTGTGTACAGCCAAGCACATTGATATCAAAAAAATTAACATGAATGTGTGTATTCACACAGCACATAAGAGCTGGTTAAAAATAAAGTGTGACTATCATCCTTTCAGCTGTGATGCAAAACACCATGTTCAGTCAAACCTGACCCTGACCTCCTGTAAATTATCTTTCTGGACAGGCACACTTTCTGGACACTTGATATTCTCAATTGTTGGAGTAGTTGGCAAAGATCATTGTGTGCTTTAGGTGCATATATCTACAAAAAACTGCTGTGTTTGACCAATATGTCCAACATGTACAGCTACCAGTAATGTTGATGCTATAAATAGCCATATATGACAAAAATACTGTAGATACAGAACACAAACAATCTCTAAAACCCACTGAAGCCACTACTAAAGTGTCTTTTATGCATTACTTACACTGAAGAGTTTGTAGAGGTAGGCATACTGCCTGGCAATACTCTTGTGCTGCTTCAATGTCTCACCTGGATGGAAAAGAAGCATAGCAAAACAGGACCTCCACATGATCTCAGAATTAGGATGCAACCATTGATCCTTCACCTTCGATGCATCAGTATGTACTGACAAACAGAGCTAATAAGCTTTTCTCTGTCATAGTCTAAGCAACTCTGTAGGAGTCACATAAAATATTTTTCTCAAGTGCTCTCCACATTATTCCATTATATGTATTGAACCTTGAACTCTGATCTTGACCACTTAGCCCTAAACTTGGAAGAATTCTCTAAAACACACACACACACAAAAAAAAAAAAAAAAACATGCCACATATTAAATATCACTGTAAATTTTGGTTGAGAAAATATGAGTTATCCTCCTAAAACATACAGTAATTCTGTACAAAAGGATAGATGGACAGATGGACAGACAGTCCTCCCCATAACAAAAAAGATAAAACAATTTAATAGAAAACAAACATTTCTATCACAGTCATATAATAATCTTCTCTTTTTTGTTTGTTTGTTTGTTTGTTTTTTTGTTAGTAACCAAGGACAACATACTGTATACGCTATATATTTCGCATGGGTTTTATTTTCGCGAATTTTGCGAGTCGAGAGCTATTCGCGAAATTAACAACATGCGAAAATATTGCCTTCCAAAATGAATCCCTTGCCTTGACGATATGAACATTTTACGGCTTACCGAACAGACCATACTGGCTAAGCTTGTTTACGTACATATAGCATGTCCACGTCTAACTACTAGTATACACAGCCCAGTCGCTGTGGTAGCATTCGTTGCTTGTAAGTTGAAAATTCACACTTTCTTTGCCACTTCATATTTTCTCTGGTCCCCCAACCGCGAATTTAACCACTCGCGAAAATGTGTGACATCGGCAATTCGCGAAAATTTATGTACGCGAAAATTATAGCGTATACAGTATAATGTAAAGTGAATACAGGATACAGGACATAAAGAATACCTGTAAGTTGCGGGAACAAGACATTGGTACCATTTTTTTTCTCTCTCTTTCAGATGCAGAGGGTAAGAAGCTGAAAAGACTGAGATGCAAGCACAGACTTGTAGGGGGGAAAATGAATTCATTGTGACTGAAATTCTAGCTTACTGTAGACAGGTGACCCCTGCAGCATCTGCAGCTCTGCCAGGTTGAAATACAGAGGGAGACTGTAGGTTGCAGGCAGGATGTCTGGGTAACAGAGGGTTAAAGACTGCTGCATTTTTTTTTTCATTAAACAGAGAACAGGCATAAGATACAAATACTGCATTCAATTCCTAAACAAAAGTTTTGTTGAAAGGTCATGACATTTATCAGCAAGGACATGAATATTCTCGAGCATAAAAGCTGTTGTTGTATATCAAATGAGTCTAAAGGCATATATCCTGTTTTAACATTCTAATACAGTCCGACCTCTCTTATCTGGACATGTTGGGACCAGCCCTCATCCCAATAAGAGAATTGGCCGGAAATGAGGTCTCCATGTTTTATACATGCAGCTGCCTACCCAATGGTAGCTACACGTAACTTATTGCAGGTAGAGTACACTGCGGTGATTTGGGGGTAGTGAATGTCTGAATGCACGTTATCTAGATTAAAAAAAATTGATGTTAACGTTTATTAATTATGTTGAGAATAATATGTAATTCATATGAGTTTGTGTAGGAAGTTTCTTTGAGTTTGAAATCCCCCTTTTGCCCATAATTATTACATTGAAAAAAAAAAAAAATCATGGCGAGATCACGTCCAGATAACAGAGAGACTCAGACAAAGGGAGGCCGGATAACAGAGGTTGGACTGCAATGATAATTTCAGTTTGCTAGAAAAATTATTTCAGGACATCATCTAATTGTATCTTGTTTGCACATCACCGTGACAATAATACCCTTGATCATGGCATGACAATCTTCAGATGTGGCAATGTGGCATTGGCATTTCAGGCAAACAAAGGATACTCAAGTAGGGGTGGAAGAAGGAATTTGGCTTCAGTTTCTCTTTGATCAGGAAGATGGCCAGTCTGACGTTTGCCATTCCCTTCAGCAGTCGGTCTGTCTTCATCAGTTCACCTGTTGGATCACAAAATGTTAGCCATTTCTAAAAACCGTCGTTCTTCAAAATGATCAGTACCGTTGAATTTTATTATTCTTGTTCTGCACTAGCTTGTAACTCAGTAGCTGTTTATCTGACATTTCAATTTTGGGGGTAAGATTTACAAAACTTCAGCCCATGAATATTCATAGAAGCTTGCCTGTGGATATGTTTGGCACATAATTCACATTTGTATCATTTGGCCTTTGCAAGTGAGTATGTGGGTTTGTTTTACACTCTAGATTACACATTGTCTTCTCACTGGACCATGCTTAACTTTGCCAACAGCACAGTTCATTAACACCATGCCTATTCAATGTGGCCATCCCTTTAAAAAGAAACAACACAAACAAACAAAAATAGCTCAGAGGAATCAGGGAGTGTTATCATGCAAGCTTTCCATGCCAGTGGGAGTTAAAGGTATACAGTAAAGGAAATGGGTGACGGCTTTAAAGACTTCAGCATCAGGTGTTTTTGTTATTGCAGGACTTTCATGTGTTTACACAACTCATCCGGTATTGGGTGAAAGGAAAAAACCGGATATACCTTCATGGGAATACTTCGGGGAGATCTGACCTACTGCCCAAATCACATAGTTGTGAAGAACGTAGTACAGTGTAATTTAATTGTTCACGACCGAAGTCAGATATGATTAAAGTCATGACCCCCCCCCCCAAAAAAAAAAAAAAAAATATATATATATAAATGCAACAAAAGGAACAAACAAGAGATAATTTCACAAGAAGGACACAATATAAACAAAAGGTACAACAGTTTTAATGTTTTATGATTTCACATGGTCATTTTGTCTCCTGACTGCAACTTTGCTTTGACTTCAGAATAAGGTTCCCACACGAACCAATTTCTTTTTTTTTTTTTACAATGCTCACTACATGCTGTAATGGTGTACCAATATTGAAGTGACCATAACTTACCAGTAAACTTGCTCTAAACATCACTGCATGTAATTAAAAATCCTTCTTTCTTCGAGGCAAGGATTCCTTTACAGTCTGCCTCATGGAAAGGATTATTCCTGGGAAAATTTTGGAGTCCCCCCCCCCCCCTTTTTCATTTTGTTATTCAAGGCTATGTCAGCACGCTCCACACATTTTTCTTCTGACACACAAGAGAAATCACTGAACTACACTTACTTTTTCACTATTAAAAAAAGAAAAGAATGCATATCAACTGACACAACAAATTATGTGATACAATACGGCAATTGTGTAAAGTGTCCTAATTGTTGTTCACCTTTCTTGCCTGATTTTTGTAGGGGCAAAAACTTGACTGCTGCTGCAATATACCTGGGGTTTCTTTTGGTTTTAAACATGGCAGTTTGGATGGGGGCTTTGACACTACAACATTCAACAGCTAATCATACTGTGCTTCCTTGAAGGGCTGCCACTGCCATTGCAGCACAAAGGCCTTAGAAACAATCCAATATACAGTATGCAGCCATGACCAACCCCATAACAATTAATTCCTAAAGGACAAGTTCACCTTCATTAACATAAGGATTGAGAGAATGTAGCAATATTAGTAGAACACATCATTGAAAGTTTGAGGAAAATCGGACAATCTGTTCAAAAGTTATGAATTTTTGAAGTTTTTGTGCAGTCACCGCTGGATGAGAAGACTACTGAAGTGTATAATGTCACATGCGTACAACAATATAAGGAAAATATAAAGAGAATTTCCCAAAATTTCATCTTTTGAAAAAAGTACACATTCCCTTGACTCGTTACTGACGTATATGTTATGGGTAATATTATTCCCATTGCTTTTAGAAAGAGGCAAGTCAAGTACTCTTTTATTATATGAAAAAAAGTGAAAATATGTTGAATTTTCTTTATATTTTCTTTATACGGTTGTACTCATATGACATCACAAGCCTTAGTAGTCTCCTCATCCAGCGGTTAAAACACAAAAATTTAAAAAAATCATAACTTTTGCATCGATTGTCTAATTTTCCTCAAAATTTCACTGTGTTCTACTAATATTGCTGCATTCTCTCAATCCTTATGTTTATGAAGGTGAACTTGTCCTTTAATAACCAACAACTATTCATAAACTTAGATTGTCACCAATAGCAACACTAAGTAATGGAGCCTGCATAATACCTCTTGAGAAGCATTGCTGGAAAAAAGAAGAAAGAAAAAAAGATGTCTATCTAAAAAGTGAATTCAGACATTTCTTACAATAATTAAAGAAAGGCTACACAAGCAACGTCACAATCACATCATTACAATGGTTATGTAAAGGTACCAATTTGATGTCATATTCACTACCTCACCAATATCAAGTGGCCATGCGTGTCTCATTTCCAGTTCAGTTGCTTAGAAAAGTTACATCCCATTCACTGAATATGAATATCTCTCAGTGCTTCACTGCTTGCATTCAAACATACCTAGCAGTGAATCCTCAGAATTCTGGTCTGTCAGCATCATTTTCCTAGGAATGCACATCACCTCTTCATCCATCTGTCAAAAGATGCAATTATTGATAAGGTTTGTAATATCCTAATATCAGCAAACATTTGATAAATATCTTCTAATGGATTTTTGACAATTTACAGCAAAACGAACATTACATTTAAAGAAACAAGCATATATTTACTTGTGTTTTGGATAAGGAAAGAACCCCCTCCCCTATGTGCAATTCATTTGTCATGATCAGGGAACACGTATGCCTCCACCTTCTCACATGGTCACTATATTCTGCCAATAGTATGGACAATCCATATACACAGATGAAGTTGATTGATCATGACCCTTGACCTCTAGGAATGAGCTACAATCCCTTCAACTGAAGAAGATTGTATACCTCTCCATTTACTGCTATCTTTCTTATCAAATTATAATATTGATGGGCTTTGCTAGTAAGAGTACAGCCTCCAGACAACTAAACCCAGAGAAATAAAAAGGAAAAAAAGGTTTCTCCAACTAGCTAGACTCATTACTACATGTATGAGGGACTAAGAAACAGGTTCAACTCTTTAAATTTCAGTTAGCAGTGTGAACAACACATGATACGATCTCCAATGAATGCAGTGCATTAATTATTTCACCACACTCCATACAACATTCCTACACAGGCTGGAGAATAATGTACACCATCATAATATCTGATGTCATGATAGTCATGGTGGGAGAAGTGGGGGGGGGGGGGGGGGGGTATTCAAGCATACCACTGCAAACATGCTGAAAATTTAATATGTGCAATGCTCTTCTCCTGTCACTTATGAGTATTACCTTGATGTCCTGTGTAGCCTGCAAACCATATCCCTCCTCATAGCGTGTAATCTCGACACACTTTATGGACACACCATTGCTCTCAAGCCAGTCAATAAACTCTGGAAAGTGGCTCTCTCTGTCAGGTAGTTGTGTCATCACATCTGCAATAAAGAGCATTGAGATTTCTTGTCATGCATTTCCCTTCTATACACTTTTAAACTTTTGCCTACAAGCAAGTAAAAAAAAATTCAAGAAAAACAGATAGTTATTAGGTAAATGTCTCAATTTTTCAACATATTTTATAACAATGATTACACCTAAAAGTGGATAAATCTACTGTTATACCATAGTTCTTGAATTAGGACTTATAAGTCAATTTTGCCAATGGTCAAATTTGTGACTGAGAAGCACTGTCACAGAATGAGAAATAAGCTAGTGATTTCCTATCTTTTGAGATGACACACAGAACATTTGTCTCTCAGGAAGCAAAATCTCTAGTGAGCTGCTAATTTCTTGAATATCAGTTGACTTGTACAATTTTTGAAAAAAAAAAAAAAATCTCAAATTATACCATGTATTCAGTATCTAATTTCAATATTCACCATGTCAACATCAAATTTCAAAAAAAAAAAAAAAAAGATTCATAATGATAAAGTCATAAACTCCATTTAAACTTATGGGTGATATATCAAGAAGGTGAGTAGTATGTCTAGGACTGGCACGACTGTAACTCAAATCAAATCAAACACTGTCTGCAAAGTGCGACTCCAAAATTTTGAGTGACAGGCAGAAGGCTACCATATCCAAGGGTGGAACATCAGATCCTTATCACTGTCCTTGCTTTGTTACATCACTTGCTACTATTCAATGACAAAAACTTCCAATCATTTATGAAGTAATGCTGTATACATATATCAGGGCTGCACATTAACCCATTTTTTCTACTGGTCTGATCCGTCTGTTGGACCAGTAGGCCTACTGTAGGTACCCAGTTTTTCAATATTTTACTGGTCCACTTCTGAAAAAGTTATTGGTCTAACAGTGATTTTTACTGGTCCTAGACTGCCGGACCAGTGCCAGTTTGCAGCGATGCATGTATGTATGGGTGTGTGTGTTTGTGTGTTTTCAAATATAGATGTGATGACAATGAGCTACTTAGGAATAGTACAATTATGATGGATCATGAAAGAACCCCCCCCCCAAAAAAAAAAAAAAAAAAAAAAAGAGGAAAAAATTAACAAACAAATGTAACAGAACTTTTGAGTAATTCATTGATTCAGCTCAATCAACATTTTCAGGTTTTAGTTTAAAAACAAAAAACAAAACAAAACAAACCTCGCCCGAAGCAAAAACATGTTCCTACATGGATTCTAATCCACTTGTAGTGGTACTTGAACAGTGAACAAGTCATGAGAAAGGCTTGAACAACTTACCATGCTGCTTTTTGCGAATTTTCTCAATGACACTGTTAATCTGAAGAAACTCCTCCCACTGCTCATTAGGTGTTGGTGGACTCTGCTTTGTAGCCACTGTGCACGTAAGATCAGGAAAGGGATTAGTATTTACATGTAGACTTGAGGCTCAAATATATAAGAAAGCTGCAGCCATATCAAATTGATTTAGAGAGAAAACTAATCACTGGGCTTTATTTGTTCTCACACATGAGGATGCATAGTGGGTTTTTAGTAAAA
The DNA here is from genome assembly GCA_033980235.1 of Diadema setosum. Taxonomy (NCBI): domain Eukaryota; kingdom Metazoa; phylum Echinodermata; class Echinoidea; order Diadematoida; family Diadematidae; genus Diadema; species Diadema setosum. The sequence goes on along the minus strand of CM067059.1, from coordinate 35,903,410 downwards.
GTATATTTGATACATAATACTTATTTCAACCCAGTAAAGGCTGTTAAATATGCTACAGAAGCCTTGATTTACAATTATGTTGCAACATGCTTTTCTTGGCACAATGGAATGAAAAATCATACACTGTTCTTTGTAATTCTTTCACAAATATACACATCCAACAGCATTTCCTTCTTGTCTAACTTTGTACAAACCAACAGCTATAGCTGGGTCTCCATTAATTGGGGAAAACAAATGCACACAAGCAAATGAAATGCACAATTCCAGTACAATGGTGGTAAATACAAAGAATAGAGGTATAAGGTTAATTGGAAAATGCCCAGTTTCTAATATAATTTGCATAATAATACCTACACTCAATAACGTGACCGCAGAGTTTGAGAATCTCCTTTCTCTCTGCCTTGGATGCTTCATCTGGTGCAGGGTTTGTTTTTCGCTTACTCTTCCTACCCATGTTGGACGACAACCTGTTTTACAAATTTAACCAAAAAAAAAGGCAATCAAACAAACAAAAAATATTAGTTTAGTGATTTGTAACGTTACAGACATAACCACAGATATCAAAGATATTGACAACAGAGCGAGAGAATACAAAATAACTTCTTTATCTCGGGTCTCACAGTTAATTTCAGCTCTGGCATCTTTACCTACACAAGCCTAACAAAATACTGATGACAGTAAAACATGGTAGTAGGATGGATAGCAATAGTATCTCATTCTTGGAACACTATAATGACAAGAGGTACAGAACATTAGTCTTTTTCTTTCTTTTTTTTTTTTGATCATTAATTTATTTGATTAATTCAGGCAAAATGGATCAACTATTCAAGAGGAAGCAGGAGGAAATGAAAGGGAAGAAATGAAAGGAAAAGGGAAAACTTAACAAGAGTACACATACAACACCCGTCTACATAGCAACCTTAATTCTTTAATATCTCTTGTCTTGATCGAAAGATCATGGTCTGCATCAAAAAATACTGTCAGGGATGTTCTGCATTGCCTAAAAGATCATTCTGTATTTTATTGTTGGGATATGTTCCACAGAGACAAACAACATGTCTGGCTTTACGGAATCGAGAAGGAAAGTAAAAGTAGAAAAATTATAAAACTCCTCTGGACAGACAGATTTATCTATCTCATCTCATGCAGACGATGTCAATGCCCAGTGGCGATGATGATGGTTCAAATGAATTAAGAAAGGCAGCCAGAAAATCAGTAAACACCTGTTCGGCCTGAAATGTTCGTTACAGTACACACTTAGTCTTAAAGGGTGTGTACAGTTCTGGTCGAGGTGAGGATTTAGCTTTTAACGTCTTGCGAGACATTCAGAAACCACTCTATGAGATGTCAAAGAGCATGCAATTCTAAGGGGTATCAAAAGTTTATTCGATGAAAATCGGTTTTGAAGTGGCTGAGATATCCAAAAACAAGGTGAAACAAAGAGATACTAATAAAGTTGGGGCATGTCGCCTTTTATTATTAGCACTTTTTTGGATATCTCAGCCATTTGAAAACCAATTTTCATCAACTAAACGTTGAATCCTTCTTAAAATTACATGCTCTTTCATATTTCATTGTAAGAGGCTTTTCATTATCTCACTTAGGAATGTTCAAAACATGAATCCCTACCTAAACCAGTACTGTACAGTCCCTTTAAAAGGCAAAGACGGACAAATAGATGTTTCGTATTGTAGTAAGTATGGTTGAGGGGTCTAGATATCGCGCACGAAAATCTGAAATGCTCTTATAGTAGAAGTTATTCCATAATCGTACCTGAATTTCTCAATGAATATCACGAAAATGCAGAAAAATCACCTCCCAGAATCTCCTGATGATACGATGACGGAGTAGTGCGCTGTCGCCGTTTGTATGTCGGACTTTTTTTTATGCGTTCGCCTTCTCGGGGTATGTAAAGATCGCGCAGCTGCCCTATGTAGTTTCATGCGTGAAAGTGTCCGCCCCTCTCTGCGGCTTAACGTGCTTCGGCTTTTGTAGAATATTATAAACGATCGATCGAACAAAATACGAATTCTATCGGCTACGATCATACGAACGAGACAAGCGAGACGACACGTCTTGGCTACAACATCCTTAAAAAAGATTTTAAGCTAAGGTAGGTAAATTATAACGTAAAAAATTTGAAATTTAGTGAAAAATTTGTTCCAAAAAATTGGAAATTTAGTGAAAAATTTGTTTGAAATCTAAATTTCTTACTGCTTCCTCCTCATTTTTAGCGGTTGTCAGGTATGTTTATTCCATGGGCGTATCGGCAAAATTTGCGCTTAGTCTTACGCGTATTAATGCTTGCTATACGCAGTTACACTATGCGCGATCATTACGTCCCTGCGCGAGACCTAGTACCCTTACTATACTATTTTAGTCGCAGAACAACATATAAAGTTGCTAATAGGATCTATACACAATATAATAGAATCTCTGCATATCAATCTTTAGAGGTTAGAGGTGCCCGTACCTGATTCTGAGGCTCTGAGAAAGGACTTGTTACTGTTAGAACTTCCAAGTTATGCAGGTCGACTGCAGTGCCACCAGTGCCAGTGGACTTGGCTCTTGGAAGCTTGGACTTAGCTCTTGGACTTGGCTCTTAGCTCTTCCTTGCGCGTGCGGTTGGTGTTTTACTGGCTGTGGCTAGGTTGTCTAATCTCTCATTTCCGCCACGGACAAGCAAGGAAAGCAAGTAGAAAGTATTACAGATCTGCTTGATGGTGGGTAGTTCAGACCTCCAAAGAAAAGGTGTGTACCGTACGTACGTATATGTGCCTAGATAGACATGCATAGTAAATGGGTACCAATGCCGATCGGGCCATCGGGTACACTCATCATCTTGGGCAGGTGGTTGCTGTCTACCGCCATCTAGTGGTAAGTAAAAGAAGAATTGCATGAGACGCCTGTTGGTACGATCGTACAACGATCGTACGATTACATTGCACTCGCATCGGTGAACGATGTGAACAGTACAGTACTCTCCACAGAGTGCGCATGTGGTGATGAATCGCACAGTGTCGTGCGATTTCCATATCTTCTTCACTACGCTGCAAATGCTAAGAATCGACGAAGGGGACGTATTACTGTAGAGGAAATTTCGGCGAGAAATAAGGCTGTCTTCCTTAGATCAACAAAAAGAGGTAAGGGCGTGATTGGAAATTCCCGTACATCATTTACATGTATCCTACACTATACAGGTGAGATAACTAGTATTAGAGATCGGTTTTGTTTTCCAGAAATCTGTCGTCGCGTCGACAAGCACAATTTTTTAGATTACGGTACCACATATTCAAAGTTGTGTCATGTTGTGTGCTGATATGATGACGCGACGGTGCGGTGCGGTGCAGGCGCAGGCGGCAGGCGCAGGTAGGTGCTTGTGATGTTGCAATGCAATGACTGCTTGTTGGGGTGGTCTCATATCTCACATACCATTAGCACATCAGTGTTGCTTGTGTAATTTGAAGCGAGGTTGATGTGGAACATGTTCTTGCAAGCTACCTCCCAATCACTGACACTGCACATGCACACTGATATGTGGCCGCACTGCAAATAAAATCAGGAGAGTGGAATGGATTGATCGGAACGCATTGCATTGTAATTACCATGGTACCATGATTACCATGCATCGACATCGGGCAACAGTCACTCTTAACACTCGCCTGTTAACACTCAGACATTGTTAAGTTAAAAACAAAGTTAAAAAACCTGCACCAAAGTTTGACCTCCATGTAGCCAGTGGTCAAATTTTGGATGCAGATTTGGTTGAATGGCTATGGCTTGACTAATACCCCTTTCCCGCTGCCCGTCTCGGTGAACCACCGAGAGGTTCCCCGGTGAATTCACCGGGGAACCTCTCGGTGAAAGTTTCAGTGCCGTCGTTTCACACTGCTCTCGGTGAAACTTTCCCCTAGACGGGTTTTCTGCTCGCAACGTGGGTGATCTAATGTTGTGCATCTGCGATTTGGTTTTTTCGATCCCATGTTCAGCAAGTTTTCGGAGGAGGGACTCGTACGCGGCAGCGTCAGCCGACGTCCCGCTCAGTTCTTCGTTCACTGCTGCCTCGCTACGTAATTGAAGTAACAGTCTCTCTTCGTCTTTGGTCCACACTCCAGCCATTTGCAAAATTCCCTCGAAAAAATCAAGCAAGAGGCGGACTGTATCAGACTTTACTGGAAGAGTTAAGAGCTAGACACTAGAGGAAGACGAAGAAGGAGGAAGCATCAAATCGATCAAGTACACTGTAAACCTATTTATATCAGCTTTGTATACACGGCGTGCTAATTAAACAATACAATGCACAGCACGATGCAAAACAATGCCGTACGTCGCACTGTGAACGCCACATTGCACACGAAACGACATACTATGTGTGTGTATGTTTACATACACGAATTACTAGTACCCTTTACGTGACGTGGATTTGGGAGATCGAGTGCGCGCTAGCTAGCTGAAAACGTGTGCATGACCAGAAACAAAACATGACCTTTGACATAATCTGCATATTTTCCCCGGTGTTTCACCGAGACAACCTTTCACGCTGGGCGCTCTCGGTGAACCACCGGGTGATTTCCCGTTGAACTATCGGTGTTTACCCAGGACGCTTCTCGGGTAAAAATTGCCCAAAATTTCATCGGTGTTTCACCTAGGCTTCCCCTAGGTTTCAACGGAGTGACCTTTCACACTGCGGGGTTCCCCGGGTGCCCCCAGGTGCCCCCGGGGAAGATTTTCTTCAGCGGGAAAGGGGTATTACTTTCAAACCTGCACTTCTTCACGGCATTCTTCATAGCAAAGGAATTCTAATCAATTAACTTCTCTCTCTGTGCCATCAACATCAGCTTGCATCCTGTGTGGTTAGCCCTTGCATTAGGATGTTGGTATTTAAACAGAGAAGAAGAATCGGCAAGAGTTCCAAATACCTACATTTTGTATATTATTATCCCTACTAATAAATTGATCATCAAGTTCAAGTTCAAGTTTAAGTTCCTTATTCAACACTTTCATAAAAAACATCACAATGGATACGCAACAAAAACACATTAGCACATTAACAATCATACAATCTTCTGCAGGACAGAGAAGGAAAAAAAATGGAAAAGAAACATTATAAAAGTGTAAGGGCACAACAGGAAGGCTGATTGCCTTATATGAAGTTGGAGGACCCTGGTGACAAAATATTTAAATTCATTCAGATTCGCATATTAATACACAAACACACACACACACACACACACACACATAAGAGTACATTATGAGGTGACACATCACTTTATACGTGGCAAGATCATTGCAAGTTTATATGTACATGTTGTAAATCTAATAAATACAACTTATATCTCTTCTTGAATTGATTTAGTGAAGAGTTAGTTCTTATTTTGTGTGGCAAATCATTCCATATCAAAGGGCCTGTATAGAAAACAGAATTTTTGTGCATAGAGGTACAATGTACGTACGTACGGGAGATGATAATCAAAAGAATTTCTTGTATTGGTTGTATGATAATCATGGATGGACCGATTTAAAATGGAATATTCTTGCAGAGAAGTTCTGGGGAGGTCGTGTGAAAAAAAAAGAAGAAAAAAGGTCTAAGTAACTTGAGTCAAATGCTGTTGCAGTGGTAGAATTTATAGTAGAATACTGTAGATATCTCTAAAGTTGGTAATAGGATTTTCCAATACATGTGTGTGTTGTTTTTGTTGCAACTGATTGACAAATTGCCCTACATCGAGTATGTACGCCCATGATTTTTTATCATGGCTACTACTAAAACACTTATCAATTCAGTGCTTATTTATTTAGGGCAATTTGTCAATCAGTTGCAATGAAAACATCTCGACGGAAGAATTTCATGAAGTTGTTTTTGTTGTTGCTTTTTAAACTTTTCTAATTCTATGAGCATGATGAGAGGGGGTTCATTTATTTGGAACTTAGATTCCCTTCCATCATTCTCAGATCAGTCCAGGCCCGAAGTGCTGTTGGCCTGTTAAGTGTTAGTGTTATTTGATTTTATATACCTCATAAGTGAGATTCGTATCACTCATTGGTCAAAAGTATATCACGTGACAAGGTGTAGTCCCGTCTATCTTGCCTTAGGGTTTTCATGTAAGTGATAGAAAGGCAAAACCCTCGTGATAGAAAGGCAAACCCCTCATGATAGAAAGGCAAAACCCTCGTGATAGAATTCGTAAACCCTCCGCTACTTTTGTACATATAACAAGTACACTAGACTTCGCGCACGGTGTCCGCAACCCCTCCACCCACCCAAGGACGTTCACTACGCGCATCGTATAAACACATGCAAAATCATCGCACTAGCGCACAGCAGCAGGCATACGTTTACGTGGCATGGTGATCGAGCGCTCCTCCGTGATTTGAAGTGAGCTGGATCAAAGATCATACACTTTGCAATTAAAATTTAGGATCCCGAAGCAGAGACAAATCCCAGCATGTTGAAAATATCGAATTAAAAACACGAGCGACGGGAAACTGGATGTATACTGTAATCTTCTGCCAAGATTTTATGCAGGAGCACGCCAAAGGCCGTGTGACTGTGAGTGAGTACAATGTACCGTGCGTACTGGGTAGTACGAAATGCACGAAAACCATGCCAGCAAGCGCAGGCTGTGGCCTGATTTTAGGGCTAACGTTTAGGCCTAACAGTTAGAATTTACTTCTTATTTGCCTAGCCCTAAATCTTGGTTACGTCTTAAACGATGAGGTATATAAAACAAATATTAACTGCTCTGTATTCGGATGGTGGTGGAAATTATCACTCCCTCGGTGCTTTTCATACCGACCCTTCCATCACCCCTCGGCTAACGCCTCGGGGTGATAGAAGGGTCGGTATGAAAAGCACCTCGGGAATGATAATTTCCACCATCATCCTCATGAGCAGTCAATATTTGTATACTAATTCTAAAGAAGTCTACTCCATATCAAAATAAATGATTTGATATTATCATTATCATAATTATTATTATTATTATTATTAGAATGGCTTATTTGATTTTAAAAAAAAACTTGCAAACTCGTAGCCCGAAGGCTAGAATACATTGCAATGACAAATACATTCAAATTAAATAACACATTGATCTGTCATACATAACATCTACATCAAAAATTATTGTCAAATGTAAATACTGTATATTATATTGCACAAAATATTACCACATATTTTACCAAAATTACAAAAGTATGAATATTACACAACATCCTTCATCATTCTAGTTTCTACTTACACTGTAACAAAAAAAAAAAAAATATTCATATGAATATCTAACCTACCAAATTATATTCTAAAGATATACACTTAGTACAAAACATCAGAGCAAAACAAAACAAAAACTGGACCAATACTACATAAACAAACAAATGTATATATACATAAAATCTATTCATATATCACCATCATATATTTTTTTGTAATCAATAGTTCTGTATCAAAAAGAATATATATTACATGAAAAAAAAAACATAATTCCTTTAATCCAACCCATATTAAATGATATGTGTTGATCAGTGAATAGCAGAGAGCCAGTCATCCCTATCTAAATTCTTCGTGTTTGCTCATAATTGTGATACATTTGTATTTTTATGCTTGTATGCTACATACTTTACTGTGGTACAAAGAAGTACTATATACATGTACACATGTACATGTACATGCATGCCGCTGCTACCAATAGTTGAAAGTGGCAGAGACTTGGGCAAGACTTCCTTATTGTATGTCACCCCTTCCCTTCCCCCCTCCACCCAGCTAATACCCCACCACTGGAAGCATTGGAAGATTTGTGAGCTTATTGCATCAATGCCTTCAATACACATGTATTACCAAAAGTGACCTCTTGCACTGTTTTAACCCTAACTAGGCCGGGCTATTCAGGTAGATGATAGAGCTGGGGGGGGCCTCCCAGGCCCCCCCCCCCCCCCCCCTCCGGATCTCGGCCGTCGACCGCGCGATCGCGACGAAAATTAGCACACCATTGCCTATGATGTAATCTAAAGTACCATGAAGTTAATTTTTTCAAAAATTATCATTTACACTAAATTATGATAATTTATGCATGATGCATGAAATCAGACAATTTGGTATAAATCACTAAATAAAGCTCAAAACAGGCACATTTTTTGTGTAAATATTCTTTTTAGTGTCCTTAGCAAATGTAAGAGAAAAAAATTGCGCAATCAGAAACAATTTCCTAAGTATTTTATTGTTTTTTGAATTTCTTATGTATTTCTTTGTTTTTTCGACTTTATGTTTTCCATTGTTTTTTCGATGAAATTTGTCCATGACATTGTTCCGAACAAGGAAATGCATTTTTAATTGATTTTAATCAATAAAACCCCAAAATAATCATGTTTTTATGAAGTTTGCCTGTAAACACAGTTTGCATTGAAATTGTACACAAATTCACGTTTTTTAGCAATTTTTGGTCTGACATGCATGTGCATATTTATGCGCAACTTCGGAACCCGCGCACCCGGGCATCGCAAATTTGGTGTCAAAAGATGCGGGAGACTCGAAAGAAAAAAGTCATGAAACGTCGCGGCGATAGCTTCTCGTGATAGCGATACATCGCGCGAAACGTCGAGGGGGGGGGGCCTCGGAGGCCCCCCCCCCCCCCCCCCCCCCCCCCGGCCTAGTTAGGGTTAAAAGTTTTGAAGTATTTGCACATTTCAGTTGCTTGGTCTTCATACTGAATATTTTTGTCTTAAATAACAGACAGCAATTGTGAGCACAATGCCTTGCTGGTACTATGAAAAGGAGGACCTTGAGAACACCCCCTCCATCAAAGATGGTATAGATGCAAACACAGAGGCTCGCTATCGCAGAGAAGGATCACGCTTCATCATCGAAGCAGGCACAACCCAAGGACTGTATCCTTTCCTTCAGTGATGATGATAGGATTGTTTATGTGACATTTTATGAGAGTGATATTACCTGTGATGTGCATGATGAATTGTGTGTATAACTGGCCAAAAAAAAAAAAAAAAAATTATGTATTTGACTAAAGGTCTTATGCGTATAAGTCCATGCATGTGTTTTAATTCAGCTGTAGCATGTTATTTCCTTAATATAACATCAGTAGATATGATACGATGGCAACAGGAGTTGTGTACTTTCATCGATTCTACATGTTCCATTCATTCAAGGAGTTTCCACGCTATGTAAGTTCCACTTCTTTTCCCCTTTTTCATACAATCCCATTGTATCATTTAATGGACAGTTTAAAAAGGAAATATTCATAGTAATGCTTTATCTTTTTAGAGTTCATTTTGTTATATATCAAGCGTACATTCATCATACACTGTAGTATCTGTCCTGTACTTTAGACTTAGGTTTACAAACGAAGATTAATTCCTTTGTTATTTCTTGTTTTCAATTTACACACACAACGTGTAATGTCATGTATCTGTTTAACTTGGACGCATGCTTTTAAATATTATTACGATTATTTTTCAAAGTCTACACAGATGGGAATTAGCCTCTAATGGCATGCATTACAAGAAGATTGTCCAAATTGTTACTTTAATGCAACTTTACAAGCACAATGATATTAAATTGTACTCCTGTATGGGCATGTTTTATTTTGGGATGAGGTGTCCTTTAAAACTCATCTCAGAGGATAAACAAAGTGTTGTCAGGTTACAGCTGTTATTGTAATGTGACTTTAAATGTTTTCTGTGTCCCATATGACCCCAAAGAAGATGGACTCGTGTGAAATCTGTATGTGCAATTTTGTTGTGTTTTCAGGTCATGGGTGCAGCTTGTCTGTTTCTAGCAGGTAAAGTGGAGGAAACCCCAAAGAAGTGTAAGGACATCATCAAGATTGCAAAGAACATCTTGTCAGAGCAACACTTTGCTGCTTTTGGAGATGATCCCAAGGTGATATTTTTATTTCACATATCCAAATACAAATTGTATATGCTGTGTAGAATATTCACTGTCCTCTTTCATGAAAGCAAGAGAGAATCTGTGCCATCAAAGCTGTTACTCAACACTTTGGTTGAATGGCAAAATGCTAATTAAATGTCTGTTGTATCTTTTCAAACATACACTTTGACTGTCAAATCTGACAGTGACATGCTCAAGGACATGCATTACCCAAAAAACTATAGCAACAATAGATCTATATCCTTAAAGGGGGTATCTCACTGAGCGATGAATGCTTGCGAATGTAGCAATGTTAGGTTTCGTCCAGCCAGGGTTCTTAAAAGTTGCAATCCAGTTCGTTAACAGTTGCAATCAAACTCGCAGTTTTCATTGTCGCAAACAGTATAAAAATCCATGTCGCAATTTGTTGTATTTGACTAGAAAAACTGTTTGCAACAAGGAAAACAGTTTGTGAATTTGATTGCAATTGTTAACGAAGTTGATTGCAACCATTTATGAACCCTTACAAAACCTAAAATTCACTAAAATTGTCTGCGTTTGCAAACATTCGTTACTCAATGAGATGTCCCCTTAAGAAATTATTGTCATCTGTCAAATCTCTCGTGTCTCAAGGAGATACAGTATACTTGCAAAAGTTGAATCCAAGGGGACCAGAGAAAAATCCTCCAAATTGCACAGTGGAAGTGATGCATATTTATATTCATCCAGGTAGAATTTGTCTGACTCTGGTAAATTTTTTAGACTTGCTCAAGGTTGACTTGGGCAAAGTTGGTCGTACCTCACACGTATACAGTATCTTTACTTGTAAATGTTTCGTACATGTTATGAGTCCAGTTACAGGGATACAAACCTTGATAACAGCTTTCCAATTCTAAGGGCTGGACGGCATTTTTTTTTTTTCCTTTTTTGGGGGAACAGTATTCCTACTTTCATTTGAAAGACATACTGTATGTAGTTGTACAATTTTGGAAAAACAGAATTTTCTATGAAATTTGCAGTATTTTTTGGGGAAAAAAAGAGGAAAATACTAAAAAAAAAAAAGGTAACAGTGGGCATCTCTGCAGTTGCCTGCTTGATTCAAATGGATGCTATGGGATTCTCAAAAGGCAGCTTGTAGTAAAGGTCAGGCCACAAGGTCACAGCCTCACTGACCTTCCTCATTGTGCACATTACAGGAGGAGATCATGACACACGAGCGCATCTTGCTGCAGACCATCAAGTTTGACCTGCAGGTGGAGCACCCCTACAGCTACCTGCTGAAGTATGCCAAGACCTTCAAGGGAGACAAGGATAAGATACAGAAGCTAGTCCAGATGGCATGGACCTTTGTCAATGACAGGTAATTCATTTGTCCATGAGAATGTGATATATATTCCTGAACACAAATTTAATATCCTGCACTGAATTTTAACTGGAGTCTGTGATACCACTCTCTCTTGAAGTTTCTGTCACAACTATTTGGTTATAAGGGTTTTAAGAAGTTAACCATGATAGTCCATTATGATTATTAGGTTTCTGAATGCAAGCCTATGTAGAACAGTCATTCTATTGCATGTTATACTTCAGAACCACAACAGTGTATACTAAGTAGCCTGTCGGCAAAATTAGGCTTCAGTAGTTTCCAAGTGGTAATTTGATAGGAGGTTATGATCCTTTTTGACATAGCTATCATCAATATTGACTAAACTAGCATTGCATTAAAGATAGTATAAAGTTTTGGTATTACCACAAAAGTTTCCCTGAATTTCCTTGTCTTAGTTTGTGTTTCAGGTTAAAGTACCTTTCATATAACTAACACTGTGAGACTTACTCACCCCGAAGTGCTCTCATGTCTTAGTAATCATGCAATAATGGTTTCATAGCAGAGCCGCCGCCGTACGGCGGCGGCGAGGTAATACACGTATTGTGCGAAACCATTATTGCATGATAACTGCGACCAGCAGCGTGCAGCCCCATACGCATACTGTGTAGCTAACTGCGACCAGCAGCCCCATGCCCATAGCTACATGGGGCTTCGCATTGTAGCTAACAGGATCATGACAGATTTAGTATCGCGGGTAAATATCAACTTAAAATCCAAAAATTTCTTCAATTTGAAGACTTACCAGTTAAGTTGAAGTATTGAAAACAGGCTTTGGGCAACGTTTGGTTTTGCCAATAGTCCCTTTCTGTTCGAATTGATGACTGAATGTGACTCTGTCGAGAGGACCTTGGGAGAGCTACATACACTGATTACTACGGCCAGCGCATACGCACACATCACATGCGAACAAATTTCAAATCCATGAACGGATAAGATGTGATGTGTGCGTATGCGCTGGCCGTAGTAATCAGTGTATGTAGCTCTCCCAAGGTCCTCTCGACAGAGTCACATTCAGTCATCAATTCGAACAGAAAGGGACTATTGGCAGAACCAAATGTTGCTCGAAGCCTGTTTTCAAGACTTCAACTTAATTGGTAAGTCTTCAAATTGAAGAATTTTGTGGATTTTAAGTTGATATTTACCCGCGATACTAAATCTGTCATGATCCTGAATGCTACAATGCGAAGCCCCATTACGCTATGCGTATGGGGCTGCTGGTCACTATGCGTATGGGGCTGCTGGTCGCAGTTAATTGCATGATTACTCAGAAATGAGAGCACTTTGGGGCGAGTAAGTCTCACAGTGTTAGTTATATGATAGATACTTTAACCTGAAACACAGAAATTCAGGGAAACTTTTGAGGTACCAAAACTTTATATTATCTTTAACATATCTTGCTGTTGTTTCTCCACACACATGGCACAGTCTGTGCACCACTTTGTGCCTGCAGTGGGAGCCGTACATTGTGGCTGTGGGTTTCCTCTACCTGGCTGGCCGGCTGTCCAAGAGTGACCTGATGGACTGGTCAGGGAAGTCCACAAAGGTCAAGTGGTGGGAGCAGCTGAATGAGGATGTCTCACTGGACATCATGGAGGGTCAGTTGAGCTCTTAACCCTAACTAGGCCGGGGGGGGCCTCCGAGGCCCCCCCCCCCCTCGACGTTCCGCGCGATGTATCGCAATCGCAAAAAGCTATCGCTGCGACGTTTCATGACTTTTTTCTTTCAAGTCTCCCGCATCTTTTGACACCAAATTTGCGACGCCCGGGCGCGCGGTTCCGAAGTTATGCATTAATATGTACATGCATGTCAGACCAAAAATTGCTCAAAAACGTTAATTCGTGTACAATTTCAATGCAAACTGTGCTTACTGGCAAATTTCATAAAAGCATGATTATTTTGGTGTTTTATTGATTAAAATCAATGAATAACATATTTTCTTGTTTGGAGCGATGTCGCGGACGAATTTCATCGAAAAAACAATGAAAAACATAAAGTCTAAAAAACAAAGAAATACATAAGAAATTCAAAAAAACAATAAAATACTTAAGAATTTTTTCTGATATCACAATTTTTTTAATTACATTTGCTAAGGACACTAAAAAGAATATTTACACAAAAAATGTGCCTGTTTTGAGCTTTTTTTGGTGATTTATACCAAATAGTCTGATTTTATGCATCATCATGCATAAATTAGCATAATTTAGCATAAATGATGATTTTTTTTTTTTTTTAAATTAACTTCATGGTATTTTAGGTTACACCATAGGCAATGTGTGTGCCAATTTTCGTCGCGATCGCGCGGTCGACGGCTGAGATCTGGAGGGGGGGCCTGGGAGGCCCCCCCCCCCCCCCCCCCCGGCTCTATCAACTACCTAAATAGCCCGGCCTAGTTAGGGTTAAGGAAACTATGTTCCTGTCCTTTACATTATCCCAAGGACTTTTCAGCCCTTTGCAAATATCGTCATGCATCAGTTCAAATGATTGCATCGACCTTTATTATTCATTAGAATCTTATGCATCATGTGGATTAGAAATAAAAAAAATTTAAGTATTTTTCATTATCATTGTCTAGTCTGCTGATGTCTTCCAGTTTAAGAGAAATGTAATATGAAAAGTTAAAAACATTACGAAGATTTGTGGTAGTTTATCCATTCTATGCTGACTACCTATTTTCATTGTTTTTACTTTTTGCTATAATTGTTTATCATCATTATTATTATTATCATGAGATACAGAGGGTTAGTTAGCTTTTATATTTTGATACCCAAGAAAAAGAAGAGATGCCAGCATTCTTGTGTGCATTGCATGCATCCATCTTGCCATGTAGTAACAAAAGTAGTTAAGATTGAGCATGACAGACACTTACTTGTAAAAAAAAATAGTAATAATAAAAAAATAAAATCCCAGGACGTAAGCTTGAAAAATCTGAGTTTCTTTTCCAGAGCATTCATACGAAGCATGAGTAACAAATGATGCATCCCTGTGTGTCTTTCCAGTTTTAAGATTATTATGCAGAGTGAGAGTAGGTACAAATTTCAGTTGTCACCATGTGTGATGGATTAAAATAAGGGCACATATATTTCCTTCTCTGATTTTTCAGAAATTTGCCATAAATTGCTGGATTTGTATGCAGCTGGACAGCAAAAAGGAACCCCCCACACACCAAGCAAAGCTGTTGTCAAGCGTTCCAAACCAGTGAGTATGCTAGATAGCATGTCCAGTGCAAAGATGGAGGTTGCAGAGCTCATTACACTGTGTATATTGTATGAAAAGTGTAAAGTGCTGAATAATCATCCTCCGCTGACTTTAAAAGTGGTCCCTGTGTGATCATGGAGAAATTATGGTTCTTGTCCTGCAATTCGGGCTATGGTGTACAGTGTGTATTTGTACCAACATTCACATTTTTTTTTCTTTCACATTGTTTTAAGAAAACAATACATCAACAAAACGCTGAAAGTGGCTGGTATTGATACAGTGCACTCCCGTTATAACAAGCATGGTTATAACGAAATTCCAGTTGCAACGAAATAAAAATCCAGGTTGCAAAATTATCAGCTCTATGTTTTTGTATTATTTATTTGTTCGGTTATAACGAAATTTCAATATAATGAAAGAAATCTGCCAGTCCCGAGGACTTCGTTATAACGGGAGTTCACTGTATAACAAATGACCTTTCATGACCCATATGGATAAGACCAATGATATTTTTCAGCAGACCCTCATTCTAAAGAACATTCCCCATGTAAACTTGTTTTCTAGAAAATGTGTTTAATGATATAGTTTTAATTGATGTATAAAAGAGCTTTCAGCACGCCCATGGAGATTGTTATAACAAGATTCTAATGTACTACAAAGTGTATTTATCACCAAGAATATGCAGTGTAGTGTATGTAGTAGTAAAGGAGAAAATCAAATAGTGCTAGATATACACTATTTTCTTACCAAATGTGTCATATTGATGACTACACTGTGTCTCAGAACAAGATGATATTGTGATGCTAGATATACAGTGTTTGTATCTTATACCATATGTTATATGAATGACTTCACTGTGTCTCAGATATCAAGATGATATGGTATTACTGAACCTGTGCATGGCCTAAGTATTTTGTTACAGATACTAACAGAGATGACTTTTGATTGAGTGTGTAACAAATGCTTAAATTCCATTATCAATGTTCTGACAAATAAACTTGTAATACTTTTCCTTGTTTTACCTTTACAGAAATCAGCACCAGAGGGTGAAGGTTCACATGGAGGTAAGGACTATGATGTTCATTTTGCTCTTTGACATCTGAGAAACTTGCATGCTAAAGCAGAGTAAAACCATAACAACTTCACTTAGAAACAAGAGTTGGCTTTTGCATGCAACCTCCACATTTTAAATGAGTGTGAAAGAAGCATTAGCTTATAACTGGTGATCAAAATTGGGATATGATGAAGCTGCAGCTGCTTTAATATGTAACAAAACTGTTTATATCTACAGTCTCATGCCTTGTTAGGGACAGCATGTTAAGTCCTGCCTGTGAGATGTTTTGATGTTTTTTTACTGTGCAGCTTTCCAATTTTTGTGAGGGAGCATACATAAGCTGTGGTTGTAAAGTGAAATGCAGTTTGTGAGGTATTTAGTGAATTATACTGCTCTTTCAAGTATATGACCCAATATTCAAGCCATATGCCATAAGGATATACCCACATTTAAGTGCCCAATGTATGTTTTGTTGTTTGTTTTTCATTCAGAACCTTCAGCCAAAGCAATTAAGCATGATCATCCAAGAGAGAAGCAGAGGCCTCCACCACCACCACCACCTGCCACTCATGCCCCACCAACTGTCACACCCCATGACCGCCAGCAGTCTTCTTCAGTGCCCCCTCCTCCACCACAAGCAAACCCCAGTACTTTCCCGAGCACAAGCATACAGGTTCACCTTGGCTCAACCAGTCAGCCACCCAAGGTGCCTCACCAGGGAATGCACCTTTCACCCCGACAACCTCCTGCTGTTCAGCATCATCATCCACCTGTGGTGCATCAGCCACCGCAGGCTCAGCAAGCACCGCCTCCAACATCAGTCCAACAACCCCCACAAATGGGGCATCAGGCTCCTCCATACCACCAGCAGCCCTCATTTCCACTTCCCAAACCAGCTCCTACCACATTTAGTGCACCCCAGTACAACACCCCGCCATATTCATCTGCACCCAGTGGACCAGGTCCTCAGGTTGTCGCTCCTCCTCCAGTTCAGCCATCAGCATCCGTTCCACCTGCTGCTATACCCACACCACCAGCCTCCCAAGCGCAGACAACTCCACAGTCATACCAGCAGCTACCTGGACCTTCCCAGTTCCTCAATCATCCTCCACCGCCATTGCTAGCACCGTCCTACAACCGCCCACCACCAGTCAGTACTAGTGCAACCCAACAACCTAATTACCAACAGCCCCCACACAACACATCTGTACCCCCGCAGGTTCAGCCTCCAGTTGCGCCCCAGGCCCCGATGTACAGACCTCCACCCCCATCATCAATACAAGCCAATGTCACAGGCCTCTCCCAGAACAGTGTGCCAAGTATGCCACAGCTTCCACCTCGCCCACTTCCTCCAGGGCTCCCTGCCAACCAGTACCCAACATCAACTCACCCCTCCATTCCACCACCAACAACTCAGTATGCACCGCCGGCTCCACCCGCTCACCCTCCAGCAGTGCCACCTCACTATCCCATCCAGCGAACCCAACCCGCAGAGACCAGCACCCCAACAACACCTCAGACTGCACCTCCCCAAAGGATGCCTCACAACTTTCCACCTCCACCTGGGAGCCAGGTTATGCCCAATCAGGGGACCATAGACCAGTCCATGCTGAGCATTGCTCAGAATTATGCTGCTCAGCAGCTCCAGAACCTTGGGGTGCCGCGAAACATTGCCATGCCGCCGGTGGGTGGCTACGGAAACCAGCAGCAACAGCAGCATCAGCCACAGCAGCAGCAGCAATCACAACCTGGTGCTGTTGGCCCATCAGGACAGGGAGGCTTTTCCACAGGACTGGCCACTGTTCGCATTACTGGCCGGGAGATGGGAAGAAGACCCTCCCATGGCGGTAATAAACGCAGATGAAGATATCATGCTGTAATGTAAATAAGACGACATTCTCTGTTATAGTTGTGTGTATAGATTTTTTGCAGTTCATTTTTATAACAAGTTGCCATTGTCATTAATATGTTGTAAAGATCACTGTAGTACTTGCATTTCCATTCAAAGGGAAGTAAAGAACTATAGCAGATAGATATCTCTGAAGCTAGCATGGCTTCATAACGTTTATTACCTTAAAGAGAAATTTCCACCATGAAAATTAATTTGTTTGAATAGAAGCAGAAAAATTAGAGGAACAGGACAACATTAGTTCTAGAAATTCCAGTCAAAACACAGAAAGATATATATATATATATATATATATATATATATATATTTTTTTTTTTTTTTTTTTTTTAAATTTGTGATCAGCCAAACACATGGGTAAATCCATGATGTCTCACACGAGTTCAACCCACATTTGCTCTGTACTGTAAAACAAGAAATGTATTTTTTCCTGCCAAGAAAATTTTAAATAGTACATGTACTCTTGAACACAATCATTGTAGATATTATTCTATAAAATCCCTGCATGCAAGATTAAAGGAAAGAAATATATTGTGTATCAAAAAGAGAGACTTATGGAATTTTTGCACAGGCAAAGGGAAGACCTAGACCCCGTTTACAGTGCGAGGCCGGGCTCGGCCGCGGCTCGGCCGCGGCCGAAACCGGCCTCAATTGCGCGGCCGAGCCTCGCAATTTTGTCCGTTTACACTGCTGGGCTCGGCCGCGCTTTCGATTCAAACCTTTCATTATTTGGTCGTAGTGGCGCTCTGCTTGTAAACTAACGCAATTTGGTATTGTCTGGTTTTCAGACCCTTTGCCAACTGAATTCCGTGGCGACGAAGTCGCCGTTCGGGCAAAGGCCTTTGCCGAAGGAAAAAATCCTTTGCAGGACAAAACCACCTTAAACTATACTAGTTTTCGACATTGAGGGGGTTAATATCCTGAACAGCGAAAGATACAGGCAGAGGGTTTGGAAGCCAGACTAAAACTGGCCGCGCAATTGGCCGCGCATTTGGCCCAGTTTGCGTTTACACCAAGAAAAGGCCGGGCTCGGCCGCGGCCGAGACCACCTCCAGAGCGAGGCCAAATGCGAGGCCAATTTTGGCCTCGCATTTGGCCTTTTGCGCGTTTACACTGAAGCGGGGCTGGACTCGGCCGCGGCCGAGCCGCGGCCGAGCCTCGCACTGTAAACGGGGTCCTAATCACAGCAAGGAGCTACTACAGACATGGAGTCCCATCAAGCCAACCTTCTTTGATCTAGCTTCGATGCCGCTCCGACGAACGCGCGTATACGCAGCGGGGAGCCGAGCGTGATTTACGACATCTGTGTCCACGTCCGTGGCATAATCGCCCGGGTTTGGCGTTTCTATCGCACGCTTTGGTGGTTTCCGCACTGCGTTGTGATAAACCTTACGGAGCGATCGCGTTTTCATCGGGGAAAACCCACTTGTAATCCGTAATTCGGAAATGTGTGTTTGAAGGGGAAAGTGCGGAATTGGTTGATATTTGTGCGGTTTCTGCTGGGAGACACTGCATAATGCATGCGATCGATCGCGTTCGAACTGCTTGATTTTGCTTGTTCAATTCGTTGTGTACCGTCCAAACATTTGTTCGATATGGCGGGTTTTGACGATATTGCGGACAGTGAATTGTGTAACCTGTTAGAAATCGAACAGTTGGAATTGGTTCCCGATGATTCTGAGATTGATTCAAACAGAATGTCGATTTTCATTGTATTTTTGGCCTCCCCAAATCGGTCTTTATACACCAATTCTACACTACAGTACAGCACTACAGCTACAGGTACCCACCTGCATGTTTTCGTGTCCGTAGTTGTGAAAATATGAGGGAAAGCAAGGAGCTACTACAGTACTATAATTAAAAAAAAAACTAGCTCCTAGGGGAAAGGAACAGACCATGGCATGGGATGGAAAGGCAAAGGAGAAAGCTGAAACGGCTTAAATTTACTGATTTAAGTTTTAACTCTTAGACTAAGGTCTAGATCTAGTTAAGAGTTTCATTGGTGACTTGGCTTGGGAAAACATGACAAAATGAGATTCTACTGTATTACCTGAAATGTTCGCGATTTTATTTTCGCGAATTTCGTGAGTTAAGACATGACTGAGTATCACATATTTATTTTATCAAGCTTCTTACTCTAAATTTTGATCTATAGTAAACTAAATAACAATTTAGTTTTATTCATATTCTTAGACTTAAGTTAAATCTTAAGACTAAAGTTAATTAATCGTGATGAACGGATAATCGTATTCGTAATCAAGTCTGAGTCTGGGCAGAGATCAAAACTTTGTCATGAATTGACGACTAACACAAATATGAACAAATGGGACTGTACGAAGACGTGAGCAGACGACAGTGTCGCCCACCGTCAGCTCACTTCCAATGCATTTTAATATGTGTTGGCACCTGTTGGTACTCTTATGCTCGGTTGCATTCGAAAGGTTGAAGTATCCTCTTTCGAACGAAATTTCTTTAAAAGTTCCCACAAAAGTCATGTTTCATGCAGAGGAATTTAAAAAGCGAAGGTAATATGGATCGTATTCGTAATCAAGTCTGAGTTTGGGCAGAGATCAAAACTTTGTCATGAATTGACGACTAACACAAATATGAACAAATGGGACTGTACGAAGACGTGAGCAGACGACAGTGTCGCCCACCGTCAGCTCACTTCCAATGCATTTTAATATGTGTTGGCACCTGTTGGCACTCTCATGCTCGGTTGCATTCGAAAGGTTGAAGTATCCTCTTTCGAACGAAATTACTTTAAAAGTTCCCACAAAAGTCATGTTTCATGTAGAGGAATTTAAAAAGTGAAGGTAATATGGAATGTTTTTATACATATTTCATCATAACTCACCCATCTCAGGTCCAAATTTCGCGAAATAACGACTACCAGATTCGAAATTTCGTTGTGGATTCGATGATTTCGATTGCGCATACTAAAATGGCTGACTTATGGACTGCGCATGCACGAAAGAGACGTGTGTTTGTTTTGACTATTTTTACTCTCCTCCACTAACGGACGGAGCTGCGGCATCGAACTTGATCTTGAAAGCGCGCTGCAGCTGTCACCGGGGGCAATATTTTGGTGATAACGTCGCTGCGGCACTTTGAAGTTAAGCGCGTTGCGTAAAGAGTTCGGTCGTAAATTACTCTGTTGGGACTCCATGTCGGTAGTAGCTCCTTGATCACAGGCACAACCACGGAAATGCCAATATGTACTTGATTGATCACAGCTTCAAAAAAAATCATAAAGTCTTAGTTTTGATCAGAATGTGCTCACTCTTTCACTGTCCTTTTTCTCTCATTCTGTCTGCTTTTAATCACTCAAAGTATTGTAAAGCAAGATATTTTTTTGCGCCATGATTTTTTTTTTGTGAATTGGGCTGGCGGTCTTTTTAGCAGCATGAAGTCTTTGTGAATTCCACTGGCGTGCAATGCATGCAGTGTAGACAAGACCTTTTGCATGCATTTTAATTTCATGAATCTAGGCTATCGAAAAATTTGTGAAATCAAAATGCACACAAACATTTCTGGTTTTACAATAATTTTCAGGGTGGATTTCTCCATTAAGAAAGATAAAATGAGATACAGCCAGAGAAGCTGTACTTTGGAGAATAAATTGTATTGGAATGGTTTGGCGTAATAAAAGGGGTTCTTATGAAAAGTACTGCCTAAAACAAGGAAATCAATGTGCTTGCACTTGAGTGGATAATTCATGTGTGTCCTGCAATTGACATTTTCTTTATGATTTTTAAGTACAGCATTTCAAAACCTGAGTCTGTAAAGTCAAGTTTGCACATCCTACCTTATATGTCAGAGTTTCAAAGTTGTTGTCTTCTTTTTTGTATGTGGTCGCATGAATTGACAGATTACAATTATGTCCTAGCCACTGCTGATTGTCAATCCCGAGATCCCTTTTGAAATGAAAAGTAGCTAGACTTGCCTACAAAGTTACAAAGGAATATAACCTTATAATTATGTGAGTTCTTAATGCAGTACATGCACCAGGGCTGCACACTAACCCATTTTTTCTACTGGTCCAACCTGTCTGTTGGACTAGTAGGTACACAACTGTTCCATTTTCTACTGGTCCATTCCTTGAAAAGTTACTGGTCCAAAAGTGATTTTTACTGGTCAGGGATCGTCTGACCAGTGCCAGTGTGCAGCATTGCATACACGCACATAAAAAAAAAAAAATGGTGCATGTGTTGCTATGTAGTCGATGCTGTTGGCATTGATGCGTCATTATAGCTCAGTGGGATTTTAAACATGCCACAGGAACTGCTTTCTCTATGAAAGGGATATACCTTCCAAAGTGTTGTTTCCTTTTTATGGTTGTTGTATTAGCAGAGTGAGAGTCTTTAATATTTATAATACCCATTTCACATGATGCTCTGCATTCGGCATTGCTTCCAAAAAATGGACAGAAGGTCAAGTTTTCCCGGATGGTTTGTATCCAAGCTACGAATAGTTACGTTCATTCACGAATAGTTACGTTTTGTTACAGTTACTTACATAAGTCTGCATTGTTGGGGACTCCTGTGTTCAAAATGTCACAAGCTCAGTGCCATAATTTGGGGTTTCACTACGGATCAGTCACGAACAGTTATGACCCTGCAGATGCCTGCGTCCGTGCTGCATCTACTTATCCGTATCTATCCACGGCGGATGTAACTCAACGTAAGCAACTGTGTGACTGGAGCTGAAGCGGTTGCATTTTTTCACTAATCCCCAGATATCAATATAATGTATCAATAGATTTCTCTCACTGAGCTGTCCCAATGTGCCAAATACATCAGAATTAATTTCATATCCCAGTGAGATTTCTGCAGCATCGACATATAATTATTCCCACAGGGCATGCGTTTGTTTCATGCAGATGCATAGATATTCAGTGTGCCAAACAAAGGTCTGTTTTTGGAACTTGTGTATCTGAATGTTGCACACACTTCTATAATTTTGTCACAATCATACAGATTTCAATGTATAGAGTATCATTATCCATCATTGTCAATCTGTTAAAATGCGACCTTTACATTCAATAAAATGATGAAAAATGTATGCACCTTGAACATTCATCTCCATGTGTACTTGTGACCAGTCTGCTGTTTTTTGTATGCTCTATGAGTTTTTAAGTTTCTGCAATACAGTGCACTTCCGTTATTACGAACACGGTTATAATGAAACTCTCGTATCAACAAAATCAAAGTCGTGTCCCAGAATTACCATCTATATACACTATACTGTTTGGGTATAGTGAAAGAAAACCGCCAGCCCCGACGACTTCGTTATAACGCGAGTACACTGTATGCAGGCACCTCATATGAATTTATATAACGCCTGAAGAGATCCTTGTCATTTGATTGGTTGTTTGACATTGATCATTTGGCCCATTTCACTGTGACGTCGTCATCCGTGCAGTTGTGGCTCCATTTACCGTGCAATTTTGGATCCATACGATTTGCTCCATTGCACGCTCGCTGAGAGCCTGGCACACTACGCGTGTTAACGCTTGCATTTGCAGTGTGTGTATGCGACAGCGCGCTAGCTAGTGCACATAAAGTGCTCAGTGATTCTCTCTTGTTTCTGAATTATATAAAATATCAAATGACAAGGATCTATTTTAGGTGTTCTATAAAACAAATGATAAATGTTTTTCCTTCGTGCAATTGACAGAATATTTCATTCGGTGAAAGATGAAATGTTTGATCCGTTCAACTCGGCTGCGCCTCGTTGAATGGATCATTTCATCTTTCACTTCATGAAATATTCTGTCTATTGCACTCATAAACATTCATTATTTGTATAATATTAGCTCAGCTTTGTTTTCTATCAATAATATTTAATCCACAGAGTCACACATCACACTTACACATAGCACAAAATGAGTGTAGAAGTTGAATGAATTTATTTCACACAAACACACACATATACATACACATACACGGTGAACAATACACATTTACAAATTCTTTAAAGATGGCTGTTCTTTCATTTTTTATTCATTCTGTAAGTCTGAGAGCAAATGTCTGCATGACAAGACCTGCATCCATGGAAATAGAATGTGAAAGACTAAATCATATTCAACCTTGAATTCAAAAGAAGACAAAAAAAAAAAAAAGAAGAAACCACCAATACCAGCTGAGTGGGGATGATAAAAGCAAAGCAAAAATCAACAATCGTTTACATCCTTATTAAGTGCAACAGTTGGGACATCTCCTTCAAGATATTGTGACATGGTACTGTACTATCTTTGTAGCTACAGAGGTACTGTACATTTCTCTCATATTTGTCAATATGACAAAGTACAGTATGTGAATATTCAGTACTGATTACACTGTATGTCCATCCATAGGAAAGAGGTGTTGACCATTTGATGTCAAAATTCAGATACATGTTGTATACGTAGCATATTGACCCAGGCATTTTCAGCTACCAGTCTATTTCGCCATATTTTGCATGAAATATGAGCCTTCAATTGTGCTGTACAACATTGATAGACCACTATATAAAAAGTCAGTTGCATACCTGTATGTGACAGTGTATTTCACAACATGCATGAAGAAGTAATGCAAAAGTGGACATTTTTGCAGTGTTCGAGTTTTTGCACATTTTGCACAACCAAAAACTAGCGCAAAAATAAAAGCATGCCAATATTTTGCTTGCCATATGGTCCAGTAGTGGATGTCTTGATTCCGCAGAATTAAAAACACAAGCAAAACTCATCTTACCCGGCCCTGCATGAAAAGTTACTTGTACAAAAACATCCACTTTTACAGTACAATGTATGAGCCCTCAACTGTTCTAAAATACACATACATGGATAAACCCTCAGTTGCATACCTTCCTGAGTTTGTTGCATGTACAGTGTAAATGCAAATATTGTGGACCTACTTGACCTCTCACCTTTTCTGATATCAACTTCATTTAATTTGTAAAATGCCCCATTGCAGTAAATTAGCCATGTAACTTGGTTGAACTTGCTTCCAGTACAGTTGTACTGAAATTCTGAATAAAATAGCCTAATTTGATTTTCAACTATAATTGATTACAGTCGATGAAATATAGAATGCCCAGATTTTCAAAATCCAATCATGCAGTTAGCCATAATGTTACACTTAAGCTTGTACCAAAAAAAACCAAATAATAATAATAATAATACACAAATGAAACTTCTAATTCTTCAGGATTTGATCCATACTTATGAACATTCATGAACTCTTGAAAGATACTAGACATTTGCCTTTGAATTCTGGCCACCAGCACATTTTGTTCAAAATACAGATCTTGATTTGTCCTATACTTTGTCCATGTGATACGATTTGTTGAAGTTCTTGTTCATCTAAAGGTTTTAAGAAGAGTTGGCATTAAGACATTGACTTTGACATTTACCCTCTATCAACTACCAAAGTTTTTAAACAGTACTGTCATGTTACAATCTTCTGGTATGCATAATGACACATTTAGTTATTTCAGTCACTGCACAAACATTTTCGTAATTGTCTGACTTTGAATCCTGCTTCATTGTGGCTTTTCTCCTTAAACTTTATTATGTCATTGCTCTGCCATTTTTCATTCTTTCTCAAAGTCTGAAGACATTGATGATTATTGCATATTGAGTGACATCCCTCATGGACCTATGGACCAATGACATACATACAAGGACTCTGGCTCCACAGACACATAAATATTACATGCAACTGTGCAGTAATGTAAAACTAGAGTACATTATTCTCAGAGAAAGAGAAAGAGATGGGGGGGGGGGAGGGCAAACTATTATGCCAGGTGTCTTGGAATGTTTATGAATTATGAATATTTCCTCAATGGCTTCTAAACATTTCTTTCATCATAATGTTAACATTATCATATCTATCATAATCAAATACACCTGGGCACTCTTTAAAATAATAAATATGAATATATATATATATGTATATATATATATATATATATATATATATATATATATATATATATATATAATTCTCTATGGCAAGGTCATCCATGTTTTGACTTCATTATGGCACTTGAAAGGGGAGTAGTACAGGTCAAATTTTGTTTTAAAAAATACGGGCAAGAAGAAATCCTACATGCGAATTATTGCAAGTTGCACTTACATTTGACTTGATCCTATCAAGGAAAATTAATGTTAAAGGGGCCGTGAAGCCCAAATCAACCTATTTTTCAGGTTTAGGCCAACTTTATGTAATGTTTTGTGCTGATTTCGCATTTACAACAACTTTTTGATGATTCTGATGAATAAAAGAGTTATTTTGAGAGAATATACAGCTCTGGGAACGCCCCCTGAAAAAATGTCAAAAACACGCCCACGGCGCGCGTAAGTCCTCATACGTCATCTCAAGAACGATGCGAGTTCGAGCGCTAGCCGAGCAGACGCTACTCGGCTGTATTATAGCACGTAGTTCTGTTAGCGGATAGCAACACAACTAGTGAGACCTCTAACTTGTTTAGCTATTCTTCTTATGAATAACCCTTGAGGCTTTAAATCGACAGTAGTATGGAAGAGAGCGCAAGTCACTCTTCCAGTTCAGATTCCGAACATCGACAGTCTTGCTGAATTTTATGACCAAATTCCAGTTATTCTGCCTACTCAACGTGCAGAAATAAGGCCCTAACGTTACGGCTACAGTTTGAGCCAGAGCTCGAAAATGAAGTGGAAGATGAAGGTGCAGTCGGAGGTGAATTTGACGAGAATGAGCCAGAAGACATTGAGAGGAGGCTGGGCAACAGAGATTGGTAAGTCAAACTGTTGATTTTCATTTAATTGAAATTCTACTGTTTTTTCTGTAGTTCCCTAGTTACCAATTTGCCCCTTACCCGTACTTTTGCGGCTTCGATGTGCATTACCCAATCGGCCTGGGGAGCTGTGCGCGCTTGCCATAGCCGTGCACAATCACTGTCAGCCGAGCCTGGCCGCTCGGCAAGCTGGCCGCGCCATGCATGGCCGTTCTATCGATGTATGTATTCGGGGGTATTTAGCGTTGGCGTAGATTTATCGTTTTTTTTTTTTTTTTTTTTTTTTTTTTTCATGAGCTGGCCTAGGAACTCGTAACTGAATGAGCAGAATTTAGATTTGTTTCGCTCAGCAATCACATTTGCATAAGCTATGATGTTGATTTATGGTAATGGGCTGGACTCTGTATAAAAAGTAAACAACAACAACAACACATTTTTTATTGTGGACTATAGCCAATAGGGAATTATGTATTTATCGGGCTCCCACCAGCTCAGCCCCGGCGGTTTCCCGATGCTGATGCATGTACAAACAACAGCTGCGCCTAATCTTGCAACGTGCAAGACGTGACTGCAGTGACTGCACAGTGACTGCACTGGGATCGACATGCTGATGAATGATGATGTTTCATTTCATTAATTATCCCTGCTCTTTATCTGATCATAAAACCTAAATCTGAAATTTATGTGCATTCTTACAATGAACAGAATTTTAATCAGGCATTTTTAGGGCTGCCAACTCTCATGCATTGAGCGTTGAGCCGTTTGATAGACTCACTCATTTTGGTCCTTTCTCACTCTTATTTCATTTGCATGCATTTCTATTGATCTCGCTCATTTTGACTCCTGAATTATAGCATTGGCCTATGGGAGTCTCACTCTCAACTAGATAAGTTTCCAGTGTTGGCAACCCTGCATTTTATTGCTTGTCCTGAAAATCTTACAGCAGAATAGGCCCTACATGTAGCTGCATGTAGGCTACCTAGGTTCTAACATTGTTAGATCTATCTATAACGTTATTAGAGTTTAGACCTCACATAGGGCTAGGCCCCCCTATGTGGAAATTCTTTTCTTTTTCTTCAACAATTGTAATATTTTTAATCAATGTTTACGTCAACTAAAGAGACAAACTCTGATCATTCCAATTTCAGAGCAAAGTGTTCATTTTTTGTTTCATCTAGTACCATATCATCTAGTATTATGATTTTGTTTTTACTTCATTTAAATTCATTGATTTACATACATCTTTTTCTTCTACGAGTATTTGATACTAGTGTATTTGTACATGGGGGAGGGGGGAAGGATTGCAAATATTGGCCCGTGGTGCATGATAATGAATTTTGGCAAACTTGTAATATATTGCAAACCATGCCTCAATGACATAATATCTCGTGTACATTTCACACAAGAGGGATACTTAGTAGCTATACACACTTTTTTCAACCTTGCATAATAGCAGATGGGAACTTGGGAAAGAGGTCATATGTAATATGATACTGGAAGTGTTCCTAAAAATACTTATTTTGAATCAAAAAAGTTATTTTTGTCACACATTTTTTATTTCAGAAAGCAAGCAATAAATCCTCATTTCCTTGATCCCCCATTTCTGTCTTTTGTTCAGGTGCTCATGCAGTGGAGGATGTGTTGCCATGCCGATGGTCAAGGAGTCTGTGTGCTGCAAAGAAATCGCACGAGTGGTGGCAAAGATGGACTCTTTTGCTGGCGACGACTTGGATTGCATCACCATGCACCTAGGGTTCAAGACCATTTTTGCCTGGATGAATATGTATTACACTTAGAGACTGCATACTATCAGAATACAAACAACAATATGATGAAGATGCCAGAGGTGATGCCACAGACAACAAGTAAGTGTTTTTTTGTTTTTGTTATTATTTTTTGTGTGTTTTATAAGAATTTTAGTTATACTGTAGTTTAGATTTGAAATATGCTTGAATATACCCAAGTTTGTTTGTGTGTGTGTGTGTTTTTTTGTGCCAAACTTTTAGGCCAAAAAAGTGAAAACCCATTCACAAGAAATGGTGTATAGGCCCTATGTTACATATGCAGCCTTTGACTGATATTTTCATGGATACACTGTACACAGATCTAGCATTGGTGTCTTGCTTAACATGTGAACAATTAAAAAATTATTGAATTAAGGGGAAGTTGTTAGGCCATTATCTGGCGTACGTTCACTACTGAGTATACATGTGTGGATTAAATGTATGCACGAGTACACATATGAGTAATTTGCACTGGCATAGGTGGGGTCACAGGACCGTGCCCCCCTCCCCCCTTGATCGGGGAGAAAAAAAAAAAAAACTCTAATATGGACTTTCAGTGCGTGCCATTTCATGAACTGATATTCAAAACTCTCCCTACCGTAGGGGGTGTATCCCCTCTCACACCCTCTCCCACTCGGTCGCCTTAATTGGCCACCAACCCCCCCCCCCCCCACCCTCCACCCCAGTTGAAAATTCACCACAGTGGCAATATGAAAGCCTGATGTACATGTAATATGTTCATGCACTATATATCTCTACAGTCATCTAGAATCACATAAAGGCATATTTCACACTATTGCTAATCAATATCTGATGCACATTAAGGAAACATTGGGAAAGAAAAGGAAGCCATTTATCAAAGAAAATTTAACTTCTTTGATTTTTTAATTCTCTCCATTCTAAATTTCAAATTAAGTACATGTACTCTTTCTTTCCTTTCTGTACAGGAGAAACCGCCATGTTGCCTACCGACAGCTAGCGAGATGGCATTGGAGAATTCCTTGGAAGATCTGTGCGGTTACCACTGCCTTCATCTGCGGTTAACATGATCAGCAAAACATTTCCATCTAAGGAGTACAAGGGATTCCAGCTGTAAAACCCATAAAGAGACTGACATTTACAGATTTTGACCTTGACCGTTGACTGCTGACTTTTGACCACTGACCCCCAAAGTTGCTATAATCACTGCCAGTCAGTATACATTCACATATACTAACTTCAATGAAGATACCTTAATTGAAGCATTTGCAAGAAATAGAGAAAAACTAGAAATTTCTACATTTCAACTTGACCTTTGACTTTTAATCTCATGACCCATGTTGTCTGTTGAGAATCTTTATTTGGTAGTACATGCATACACTAAGTTTCAAGAAAATACCTCCAGGCATTGCATAGATATGGGGGGGGGGGGGGGATAGAGAAATTTTGAACATTTGACCTTGACCGTTTGACCTTGAGCATGTGCACCTGAATGTTGATAGGCAAAACTTTGCCCATGCACTCAGTTATACATTCCAAGTTTCATTAGGATTTGTACCTTAAACTGTTAGTTACGCTGTCCACAAAATTCATTACAGACGGACGGACACGTGAACTGACGAACGGACAACTTGAAAACACACAATGCTTCCGCACTACTTCGTGGCAGAGGCATAAACATCAATCAATCAATCAAGATAAATAAAATGTGTGATTACCCCAAGCACACAATCCTATCCCCAACTGAAGCCCTCTGTTTGATTTTTATATATGTTTCTGTGTTGAAAAAAAAAAATAATCCATAGCACCATAATAGAACATAGTTTCTAAAAATAACAAGTGAAAATGTTCACTTTTGACGGAATGAATATGAGAAAAGAGTGAATTCTGAGTGAAATTAGAGTCAAATCGGAGTTATCTCTGAGGTCACTCCACAAAAGTGGAAATACAAATTGTCACTCAAATTTCACTGTAAATTCATTTTTTTTTATTCAATCCTCCAAGAGTGCATATTTCTTGCTTGTTATTTTTTTAGAGAGTACATGTTCCATGAAACAAAATCATGCACAACCAATAGACACACACACACACACACACACACACACACATATTACACAACAACAAAAAAGTTTCATTTTGTGCATTCAACAGTGGGAAAAAAAATCACAACACAACTTCATAGTTTGGCAAGAGCTTCCCATTATTCAAAAAGCTGCATGATCAAAGAACAGTTGGTACTCATCATATAACACGTCAAAAGGAAAATTGTATGAAAAATAATCCAAAAAGAAAAAAGCTACATTATGTAATTAAAAAATCATATCAAACAAATATAGTATCTGAAAAGGACAAAAAACAAACTCATGGTCAAGAAAACTTCCATAACACAAACTGTGCTTGGTATTCTTTCATGTACACTGTACATGTTTTATCTAAAGCGCTCAACTAAATGCTATTACCTTAAATGCAACATTCTCTGACATGATCTCTTTTGCAATGAAGCTTTCATAAAATGTTGAGAAATTACTGCCCAATACTAACAAGAACTTTGTGCACAATTTACATGAAAGTAAAACTAGAAATAGATGTGAATGTACAGGAGCGGATCCATGAATTCCATAAAGGGGAGGCGCCATTCTAAATTAACCCCCTCCCCTTTTTGTTATATTTCTTTTGTTTAACAAAAAAAAGAATAAAGAGGGGTGTTGCGCCCCCTCTGGATTCGCCACTGATGAAGTTTGACAGTATGCTTCTCTGTGACTTTGATTTACAGTATCGCAGTTGACCTTGCCTAAATATAACTCCCATTTACATGTTATTGGCATTAACTGCATTATTGTCTTTGTTAAATCTCTTTATACAGCTTGTATGCGGGGTACTCCTTGTTTTATTGTACCGCTATTCTTTTTGGTGACCACAAAAAGTGCAAGGTTGTAAAAGTTGAAGGTGATTAGATATCTGCACAGTACTTCAATATACATCATCTCTTGACTGTGTGGTAATTGGCTCAACTGAAATAAAATATAAAAAAGAAAACTATATGGCTAATGCTTGGTCAGGTACAAACACAAAGGGTGTCTTGCACAAATAGCTACAGACCATCACAAACACCAACTTTGACTTTAACTACTAAAATGCTGTGGAAGTTATTGCTGTACAACGTTTTGATAAAACTTTGGTTAACATGGCATCACTTTGTCTGAAAAACACACAAAAAATAAGTCTTGCACACCTGCACCTTCATTTCATCACAAACACCAATTTTCATGTCAATTGTCAATCACCTGCCCGACTAACGTCACACTGATACCTATCACATACCCCTTCACACTATGTTTGGCGGGTGTATGATAATCTGCCAGAGGAAGGAACTGAGTACACCTAGGAGTAATTTTATGATAATAATGTAAGACTATGCAATCCAAGCCACAAGTTAACCTCTTTCATGTTTGAATGACTGTATAGTGGACTCCCATTATATCAAAGTCCTTGGGACCCACAGTTTTCTTTCGTTATATTGAAATTTTGTTATAACCGAACAAATAAACAATAAAAACACATAAAGTGGATAATGTTAGGGCCCAAATTTTTACTTGGTTATAACTGGAATTTCGTTATAACCGTGTTTGTTCTAACCCAACGGGAGTGCATTTTACATCATATGACATACACTGCATATAATCTTGACATCCATATGATATATATATATATATATATATATATATATATATATATAGATGATAATATGTGTGTCATAAGCTAAGTTATTGCTAGAACAGCCTCCCAAAGCATACAACATGATTATGAACATGATACAGTAAATGTACATGTATCACAGAAAACAGGGTCCAGAGTGAAACCATGAAAAATTGTTCATGTTTTCATGATACCTTCGTCTATAACTATGTGTCTAGCATACTTCTTGCATATGGATGAAAGGCCTAGGAAGAAAGCCTATAGGATGGATAATCAGGTATCCAGACAGAAGTGGCTAGTATGCTGGCGAATGAACTCATCCTTGGCCTGGTATGTGTACTGGCTGCTAAGGAATGGTGGGGCATCTTTCTTTTCCAGTTCACTTGCGCTGTAGTTGACACTCCAACGGGATACCTCTTCCATGAGGTCATGAACATAGGCTGCCATAAGAAAAGAAAATATCATAAAAAATGTGTATATATTTGTTTTAGAAATACATATCAACAAGCATGGTTCTATTAAAAAAGGAAAACCAATACATATACACACACACATATGATATATATATATATATACACTAGGTGTTACAAAAAAGCATTTCCTACTTTGGATCCTTAATATTTCAAAAGTATGTATCAGATAACACTGACATTGATATGTGCAATAGCTGATTAATGTACAATTTTTTTAGAGGTGCTTTAGAAATGATAGCATAAATCAGATTCAGTAAATTCAAGATTCATTTTAAAGTTAGATTTCAGATTCTGCTCTGTTTTCAACCCTCTGTACAAAATGTAAATTTTGCACAGGGGTCAGATGTGTATGGGAGTGTGTGGTTAACACCCTGACAATGGTCCTGAACAATGGTCAGGATTGGAATGGTCTATTACATATTCATGAGAAATTCCACTTTCACAGCTAGTCTTTATTCATCCTGAAATGTAGTGTATGCAAGCACATGAAAACATGTGCTGATTTTGTTCATCCGTGCATGCATGTTACTCTTTACCATGAATTCAGACTAACAGTAACAGTGCCTAGGGCAATCCATCATGAATTATTAATAAAGCATTCATGTGCCTTGGAGCAACAGTCGGGAAGCCTAGTGAGCAGAGCTCTGAAAAGGTGGTATTCGTGGTATTCATGTCTATTGTTCAGGGTCATTGAAAGCACACACTCACATACACATGGCTCTTGTGTGTAAAGTTCAATTTTGTACAAAGGGTTAGAATTGACCAAAGCCTGGATATTTACTTTAAAACCAATCTCTGATTTAACGAAACTGATTAATGCTCTCATATTCAAATCACCTCCAACTAAAATGTAGACTATTCAGCTATTACTTATATCAATAAGAGTGGGATTTTTTTTTTTCTTTTTTAACTAGTATATGGTTGGGGATAGGGCTGGTGGAGGGACATGGTGTGATTCTTTCAGCATAGCAGAAGAAACAATAACATTAAAATGAGAGATAAGGGAAGGTGATAACCAACAAGTGATCCCACTGAAGTTGACAAGCTAGATATGAAATATTACGTATTTCTTTTTTTTTTTTGGGGGGGGGAGGGAAGGGTGACTCAGAACCCCAAAGAACCATGCCTACATATTAAAACACATTAATAGACAAAAAGCAGGCCATTGAAGGACAAAGAACTTTCAGATTTTGAAGAAATGTGTTGAATTTGTATCGCAACAAATGAACAAAAGATACATCACAACATGGCAGAGTTATAATTTCAAGTAATCTAAATTTAATTTCCATACTTTCTTTATCTGTGTACCGTACATTATTATTTCTGGTCTGTGATCATTCTTTTCCTGTAGAGAGGGTAATGACAAAATTATATTCACTTACAGAATGAGACCTTTCCTTTGCATACCTTAACTGATGCTTTCTCAGGCTTATACTTGGGCGTGATGACTTTGTACCGCTTTTTCCCACTCTTGGTAGTTGCCTGCGGACAGTTGCTATTGGCATTGTAGTGGAGTGCAGCTAGTTGGAGTCTGAAGTAGAATTTGAAAACAATAAATCAATTTTAAAAGTCTCTGGTTTGAACAAATCCTTATATAGTATTGAATTCCTGAGGCTGGAGAGATTCCTGAGGGGATCATGCTCATGGCTAGCAAGAAGCTCATCCAGCATCTGTAATGTGAAACAAGAAAAGTTCATGATTGTGCCTTTGATTTGGTCAATGGCATATGCCATGAATGCTCAAAATTGACAAATACTAGTAAATAAGAAACACAAATGTAATAAGAAAGCATATTTATAGAATATATGATCAACTTCATTAAAAAAAAAAAAAATCCATAGGATACATGCCAAATCAGTTCCTTACAAAATGTTTGTATTTCTCACAACCTGCAGTTTTACAGCGTGGTTGAGCAATGATCTATAATCATAATAAGAAATTCTCATATGTCAAGCTGACTGACAAGCACCTGATAATATATTCAGATGAATAAACTTAAACAGCCAAGAAACTATGGAATAAAATGTATAGGTTTTAACTCTCTCAAGCACTAAATCTGCACCTACGTAAAAGCATTTAATCACAGGTTCACATTTTCCACACTATCGTACAGTGGTACCGTATATATCCTGACAAAATATTATGCAGCTAAAATATTTTTAGCTCGATAAAATGTCAGATTATGCATTTAACAAAATAGCTATGCTTCATCTAACACTCTCACGCAATCTTGATCGTGGGTAGAAGCATTCACAACTGTACCGTACCTATGGGGGGGGGGGGCATTGTGCACTTCTGCCCCCTACGATTTTACAAGGAATTTTTTTTTTCTGCTTCTCAGCTGATATTCGATATTGGAGGGAGAACATGTAACAGTTACTATGCAAAGCTACCCACCCAATTTCATCCTCCAAAATTTTGTGACATGCACTATGTAGCTCCCCCCTCCCCATAAGCTCCCTGGACTTGCACGACTTGAAACCCGGCAGTGGATCACTGACAAAATTGTCCTGCAGTAACATCAGTTACTGATGCATTTTTTTTTTCTTGCAGTTCTTTAGAAATGCAGATTTGGTGCAAAATTTATAATTCTATATATTAGCCACAGTAAGGCTACAATGTACCTTGTATACCGGTACCTACCTTTAAACTATAGCTATATCAATTACAATTCAAAGGTATTTGCATTTTACCGGTACTACAGACTACAGAATGTTGTAAAAGCACTGTATAGTAACATCAGTTACGGTACAGTACCATGGTACCGGGACTGTGGAATTGCCCATATGGATAAATTGCAAATGAAGTCTGCATCTATTACACGTAGACACAAACCTACTGATATTGACCCATGGATGTGTCTGCATTTATGGTCCTGGCCCTTCTGCCTTGATGCGACTGAGTTGCGACTACAGTTTATGTCACTGCCTTTCTTCACAATTAGGACGAGCAAGTTCTTTGTCCATACAACTTTGACTTTGAATTTGAACTTTGTCTTGACTTTAGAACATAGGTGACCTATAAGGCTTTCTTTGACTGAGTTACAGCCATACAGGTAGGTACCCCAAACCAGTATGCTCTTATTTTTTTTGGGGAAAAAAAAAAACTGAGCCTGTCATCATGTACTAACCACCCTGTTATTTGTATATCTATATCATTCGGATTCATTGTCATTGCTATCGAGTATACCCATGGTATTTCATTTGTCACTGCAACTACTAGTGTATTGATTTATGACTGCAGTCACATCACACTCACACTCACACAGTCACAGAGCATAGCCAGCTACCGTGACATATTCGATTCACGAATGAAAACACAAAGAAAGACCCCACATTTTTACCGAATTTCTAATTTTGTAAGTAAATGCCGAACCTACAAAAACGCAATATCGGTCCCCTCTTGTTCTGCGTGTGCGTCTTCACTAGATCTAGACGTGGTCTACTGGTATGTGCAAAGTCTATGGAGGTTGAAAGCAGTCACCGGCTAGTTCTATGACGAAATGGAGTGCACAGTGCAGTGGTGGACTACAGTATTTCACGGTAATGCCGAACGAACGTAGTCGTAACCCGTAACCGATAGTCATTGTGGTACTCACTCTCATTTTCCTCCTCTTCTCAGCGGCTGGTTGTTGTTGCCACTCCTCTTCAACTCGGACGATTCGCCTTGCTGCAGTGGCAGTTTAATTACAGGCAAAGCATCGGGCTTCAGCCTTGCCCTTAGCAATTTGAAATTGGTTATGCAGCCCATCTTCGAATGCATCCTCGGGACCGGGGAAGTGGGCGCTGCACACGTACACCAAACTTGAGCTGCTGGGCCCGTCCCAATCGGCCCTTGTCAGTTTTACTCGTGTGGTCCAGATTCTTCGTAGATTTTGATCGTTGGGAAAGGTGTGAATGCTTCGTTTACAGGGTGTAGCTAAGATCTCTTCAAACTATATTTTTGCAATCAAACGTTTAACAACCCGACGTCTTGCGAATAATCAACACACAACAGCGGGGTACACATACGCGATACGTGGGTAGGTATGGGCCGTGTGCGTATTAACGTGTAGCAGTGTCGTCTGCTACGAAAGCTTCGGTTCTTGAGATGACGTATTCGGTCACGTGACTCACATTTGTCGAAATTTCACTTTTTTAAGGGGCGGAGCTTAGGAACTTGGACATATACAAAATCAGGGCAGCAAAATTGGATTTTCTCTCTTACAGGTGCTTTTTACAAACAACTGGTGGAAGATTATCAAAGAATTAACACATCTTAGCCCTCTCAGAGCTCAAATTTTTGGATTTCACGGCCCCTTTAACAGGGTAAATGAAAGCATTAAAAAAAAAAATGATGGTACAAAATAATCATGATGTAGTGTTTGCAGTGCTTCAAAGATAACAGGAACCTGGGAATCCCAGTATGATATGTTGGAAAGTACAACGTTTTAATTCTACTTTTCTGTGTCTCGACCATTAAGTGCTATTTGATTTGTGTCCAATTTCATATTTTTTTTTCCACAATCAAATGTGAGAATAACTGTAACACAGTTCAATGAAAAAGGTCAATCACAAGCATGTGACACTCTGATTTAACCACTACATGTACTCTCTGCTACGCTCTAGTATGGCGACTACACAACATGTTATACCTTACTCTGCATTTCTTGTATTGGCTTGCTGCCTTGGTGTGCAACACCAGCACAGCCTGCTCAGACTTTTCAAAATACATGCTCTCAACTCTATAGAAGGAGAAATCAGAAAGTGATCAATCTGAAGCTTGAATATTTCAAAAGGAGGTAGAGAACATATGGAAACTCGCCACAAAAGAGTTGCACTTAACATACACAAACACACTTTGTTGTGAATCCAAACTTGCATGCTATAAGGATTAGAACCAACACTTGCTGTCGGGCGATAGCTCGGTGGTCTAGTGGAGATGACGCCTGTCCGGTGATCAGGAGGTCGTAGGTTCGAATCCTGCTCGAGTATGTACGCCCATGATTTTTTATCATGGCTACTACTAAAACACTGATCAATTCAGTGCTTATTTACGTCGATGTAGGGCAATTTGTCAATCAGTTGCAAAAAAATAATTACATTGTTCTCAAGTTGTCATGGTAACATTATACAAGTACATATAGACTGGTAGGATGGTTGCACTGTCAATTGTCGACCCATTGTGTCTGCAACATTGGTACAGGGCTGTGTATCAATCTTAACAAACATTATACAGGAACCGTACATGATTGGAAATGTATTCTTCAGAGTCGAAGTACACAGTGATCAGCAGGTGACTTACATAAATCACATCAGAACATCTGTTCGTATCCGACATGATTCTTTGAAAAATATAGCTTCCAGGGAAAATTTCAGCTCATCACTTATTATTTCATTATAACCTCACATAGATCATACACTCTAATACACAAAACATTTGAACTTGCAGTCATTCTTTCTTTTTCTTTTTCTTTTAACTACAGAGCTGCTAATATAGACTTAAATAGATGCATCTACACATATACAAATATGATTTAAGCTTATTTCAAAGGCAAATAAATTGCACAAACATGAAAGACTGAAATTTCTACAGTTTGATTGCCAGACACTCCCATCATAAAAGCAACTTTACAGTTCAGAGCAAATAAGGCATTTGATGCAGAAAATTGCAACTTTATAGAAAACTTGTCATAGGGAAGTGGATTTTTCCATTTTTATGTTTTGACAGAGAGGAAGATGGAAGAATATGCACAAGAGCATCTCATTATTATTTCGTATTTTTGAAACACATATTGTCAACCGTTCCAGTTTTGCAAAGGAAGGTACAATAACAATCGTCATGTAGCAGAGGTTGACAATGTTATATTGTTTTTGTTTTGTTTTGGGTGGTTTTTCTTTTTCTTTCTTTTTTTTTTTGTTAGATGTAATAGAATGTTGCTCAAGCTGCAGCATTTCCTTCTGTCCATGTTGATTGAGGAAGAAATGGAAGCCAAGTTTTGTCTATTCTTGTCATCTTATTTTCTGACATTTTGAACCTTTCCTGGAATACCACCACTTTCTCTGATTTTACCACTAATGGAATCTCCGTTTGTTGTATCTGTGATTTAATGGAAGAACCTCAACCTCAATCAATCATCTTCAATGCAAATACACCACTGCTTTACTTTACACTTTATCACTTTGTGACAAGACAGAAATAATTAAAGATTTTTTTTTTTCAAATTCTGGAAGGACTTACAGGATAGCTGGTCCTTACAAGGGACATACAGTGTTAGTAGGAAGCAACTGTCCATGTACACATACTTGTACCATATGCAAACACATGTCAAACTAAACTGAATACACTGCAGTACACTGTAAAATCCTGAATCTCCACTTATAGATTTTGTTTCATCTGGCTTACCAATGACTATAAACTAGATTACACTTATGTAATACACTTTGTTGTTTACAATTCTTGATCATTAAGTCCAGTCAATACTCCTATTGATACAATTTTCATAGTGATACATTTGACAGTAGTTGCACATAAGATACTAAAGAAGAGTCCCCATATGCCCCATTGACAGTTTCTGTATACATAAGATGCCAATGAAAAGTCCCCATATGCCTGTCTAAATATAAAAGTAAAACTGTGTTTCGCTATGACAGAGTTTTGGCTATCATTCTAGATCCTTTCTTCTTACAAGTCTTAACCACACAGCTTGCCTTGCTACACCATTGCTAGACTGTGCTCTAATTTTACACATATAACCCTTCCACCTATCACTTCCCACAGTCCTAGCACATTTAAGTTCAGTCCTTGCCCCAATACAGCAGTCATTGCTCTCAATTCATCTGTTTTTGGAATCAGAACGAGTAGATCTCTTTGGCTCAGATTCCTCTCCAAATAGAGTGATAAGATATAAATTCTAACTTCAATTATCAAAGTCTTGAAATTCATTTGTTTGGCATTATTATCTTCTGTCATATTTTGATGATAATTACAGTTTGTTGAGAAAGCATGCTACATTTCCAATGATTATGAGATGTTTGAAATAGATTGACATGTTGTGCGGTACGCTCGTGAGCAAAAAAAAAAAGAAGAAAAAAAATGCTATGTAAATACACTTGGACCCCGTTTACAGTGAGTGAGAGAAAGGGCTTTCATTTCATTTCACTGTAAACGTGCATAAGGCCAAATGCGGTACCAAAATCGGCCGCGCATTTGGCCAAGCTCTGGAGGTAGTCTCGGCCGTGGCTTGGCCGCGACTGAGCCCAGACTTTTCTCACTGTAAACACAAACTGGGCCAAATGCAGTACCAAACTGCGACCGGCGCGCGCCCAATAATAGTTGTTTGTTTACAAGCAGAGCACCACTACTACAAAATATTGAAAGGTTTGAATTAAAAGCCCGTGCCGAGCCTGGCACTGTAAATGGACAAAATCGTGGGGCCGAGTACCGCAAATGAGGCCGGGCTCGGCCGCGGCTTGGCCGCGGCTCGGCCCGGCCCTGCACTGTAAATGGGGTCTATGTCTCTTACCCACAAATTAGTTGATTCATGCTTTGGAATCATATTTGAGATTTTGTCATGTTGCAAAGTTCTTGGCAAAATGCAATGTTAACATCACTATACAAATAAAAACTTGTGGTACTGCACAGAAACAGACTGTCTCACCTGACAGTAACAACCTCCATGGCTAAGTTGGTGCTGAGTGCATGCGACTGAGATATGACTTTAGGAGTGCCCAGCGTGACAGCTGAATGATGGTCGGGATGCTGCAGGTGATGACTGAGACTACTATTGTTAGAACCAGGGACAGCTGTGTGCTCTGTAAGCTTGACCACATAAAGTCATGTCTCTACCCCCTGGGATATAACAATATAGTAGCAGTAGTAGTAGTAGTAGTAGTAGTAGTAGTAGTAGTAGTAGTAGTAGTAGCAGTAGAAGTAGTAGCAGTAGAAGTAGTAGTAGTAGTAGTAGTAGTAAAGCAACAGTGGTAGTATTAGCATTACTACCGCTATTACAACAACTTCTACTACAACTACAACTATTACAACTTGTAACCACTACTACTACTACTACTACTACAGCTACTTCTCTTCACGTGACGTTATAACCATCATCAATGTCATTGTCATTCAGTGATTTTGCTGTATCATAAACCAGTAAAAATCCCCTGGCAAGTATGCATTGGCTATGTATTCTATCGCCACATGTTAATATGTATGGAGTTTTGTTTCGTTTTCCTTGTTTGACTCTGTATCTACTTCTTGTCAGTGAAAACAAAAAACGAACAAGCCAACAAACTAATGAATATGAAAATATTAGAGCAAAGTATTGGATTTGAGACAGGACAAAAATACTGTATGTCTCGAAGTGGCAAGAGGGGTCATTAAAAACTGGTTTGAAGGATTGCTCATTGCCTTGCATCCCAGGCTTCGTATTGAAATTGCTACATCTTCTACTACAATAAACAACAGAAACGTAAAGTTAAAAAAACACACAGCGAGACACACGCAATGCATATCTGCAGTTTGGCAAGGCAGCAACAATTTCACGACTAATATATCCTTGCATTAAAACAAAACAAAATACAACGACTAGAGAATAAAATCCTATTAAAGTCACTGGGCAAGTCAACAAGTTTTTCAAACGCTGTTGCAGCAGTTAGCACATTTATACGAAACAGGTCCGAGATTTCCCCTAAATGAAAACAGGAGCACAGAATTGCACAAGAAAGAGAAGAAAACTTAATATTGCAAAAAAATGCCATCTCAAGTACTAATATCAATTTCCATCACCTGAAACCTACACACGTACAACAACTTGAGACACACAAATCCCACACAAAGTACTGAAAAATGTCTTTGCAAGGCTGGAACTGCCAGCAGGTAAAAAAAAAAAAAAAAAAAAAAAACGTCATGAGAAATACTGTTGTCCCTTCCACATGCTGGTCTATAAACCTCCAGACTCACAGAAGTCTGCACCTACATTTAGCGTTTCTAGTATGGTACGCAATGTTGGGAATGTTTCTGATACGAGTGCAAGGTCCCCCAGATTGAAGGAAGATCTGTGTTGGAGTAACAATCAGACAAAAACAGATCACAGACTAATTTGGAACATTCAGAGAGAAAGAAAGAACTAAATGACATACCACTGCTCTCTGCTCTGCTCCCATATAACTGAAAATCATAATTATTTACACAGTAGGCAGTGATGCATTAATATTTCAACAAAATATGATTATCAGTCGATCAATAGGAAAACTGAAAATATGTTGTACTTTCTTTTTTCTTTCTTTTTTCCTTTTTTTTTTTTTTTAGAACAGCTATACATCTGGATTGGGAATATATTATCATTTGATACAGGGCATAGTCCCGATTCCAGGAGCATGATATAAATGCTGTCCTTCTATCTGCTGTCATCTCCCATCAAAACTTCCCCCACAACACAAGAATCAAACATGACATGATTCCAAACAACTGTAAATTGTTGGCCTTGAGAAGTTATTGGCAGCTCAATATGCACTCATGCTCCCAGAAATCTGAGCATGGATGGGAATGTCCACAAATCCTTTCATATGTTTACATCCATATATTTAGTTGGTAACTCATCAAATCTTGGTCATAAATCTTTCAGGGATTTGAGTTGAAAAACACTGATGCAGATTCACTCATCACTCACCTTTTGATGTTCATCCAGCTGCGAGCCCAGGAGGCAAAGGTTTGTGGACTTCCACACAATATGGCCTCCAGGTCAACCAGTTTGTCCTTGGGTATACGACCTGTGACCTCGCGACCAAGGGCCATGATTAGACCCAGTGCCATAGTGTACGCCACAGAGCTGTGTGAGTGCATGGAAACAAATAGCGCTGATTGAGTCACTCAAATAAAGAGCAATAACATGTCATGTGTGGCTTTGGAGTGAGAAGGCTTATCATCTACAACCCGATCAACAGTCACTGTACATGAAACTCTCTTCAGTGGACACTGTAAAGGAAAGAAATTGACTGGAAACTTACTCAAGATTGGATGAATTAATATTTTTGTGTTCAGAAGTAGTCTCAACAGTGGATATGAAATCAAATTCTGACATGGAATAACAAATGTCAAACTACAAATTTCATCAAAGGGGTAAATTTCATCAAAGGAGTATGCTGAAGGCACTTTACGATATATTCAGTGATATACCTTATCTACATGCATGACACATCATACTCATTGTCTGCAGAAATTATGGATATACAGTGGAGCCTCATTGTAAAGAGGTTGGAAATAACAAAACCCTCTAATAAGGTGATTTTACAGGTCTTTTTATTTAGTTGGTTTTGTACTCTGATATTGTGAGAAACCTGACATAACATCTTAATTGTCATGGTTTTATTATAATATGGTTCCCATGTACAGTACTGGACAGAAAAGATAAAACATTGCTGACCACATTGCGAACAACATAGGCCAAAAAGTGGGATACTGTTTTTAAACAACCAAAAAAAAAAAAAGTAAAACAAAATCATAGTAGTGCAGAAAAACAGCAAATTGAAATT
The DNA here is from genome assembly GCA_033980235.1 of Diadema setosum. Classification (NCBI taxonomy): domain Eukaryota; kingdom Metazoa; phylum Echinodermata; class Echinoidea; order Diadematoida; family Diadematidae; genus Diadema; species Diadema setosum. Next base: position 35,860,794 of record CM067059.1, on the reverse strand, counting down.
ACTAGTGACCACTTTGGACCGATCTCCATCTTAATTTTCATCTCCTCACCTTGATCCTCTAGATAAAGGCATGAGGTTGTAGAAATAGTAGATCATTGACAGGATGAGGTTGACAACAGAATCATGATCCTGAAAGAATAATGACAGATAATATAAAATAGAACAAAATTTATCCTTCACAGTCATTACACAATATATATATATATATATATATATATATATATATATATATATATATATATATATCCAAACATATTTGTATTATAACATGTAAATGATAAGCAATTCAATGAGTAAATGCAGAGGCTTTATGGAATTCTGACATGCTATGTAAATGCTTGAAAATGTAGAATTCACTAAAAAAAAATTGAAAATATGATCATCAACAAAAATTAATATGAGAAAACAATCAGCACTAATTTGGCAGAATTTGAAAGCATTTTCCCTCTCTGGCATGGATGATGTTGTGAATACTTATTACTATATTACTCATGTATGATAAATGGCATAGGCATACCGACACCATTTACATGCAGTCCCACCAAATAAGTCAGTTCAATTAAAATGATTACACCACAGTTTTTAAGAAGACCTATCCACATTTTTCAAGAACCTCATATATGAGGCAAATTCAAGAAAATGTCTGTAATGACCATCATCTGCACATGCTCAGATTGTAACTGAACTGGCTTTCAATACACACGAACATACACGTGTTGACATACAAGACATCCCAACCTTAGGCCTATTTGACCTGTCAGTACTAATGTATGATAATCAAGCTTCCTTGCATTACTTCATCAATATTTTCAGGTTTAAGAATTTTTCAGTTTCTCCCAACATATGACAACAATCGACCTGTTGTCTGTCTGTTGTTACTCTAGGTGTTCACAGAGGTAATGCTCATGATGTAGGTATGCACATAATAATATCAATGTATAAACTCAAACATCTAAAGTGCTATGCCACATCAAATTCAAATTGACTTTAATTAACAGAGTCAAACAGATTGGTGAAATCTTCAGTAAAATCTGACATTTCCATTTAATCACTTAATTGCTACCAATATCACTGTTAAAACTGCATATACATTCCAAATTTTAAACTCTACATAACTTCCTTCATTATGGAGGCAATTTGAATACAGCCACCATATATGATTCTGCCAGTTTCATTTCACTATATTTCTCAAACCATCTTTTACATTACATTGACATTCATACAGCATCATGCTGGAAACAGAGGAGTTTCTCACCATATCCTTGACCGACCCTGCAGCTTTCCTGGAATGCATCTCATCCGACAGCAGACCCCATATGTGATGGATCTCGGTGTGGTATTGCTCACTCCGATACTTGGTGGTCAGGGTGTCGATGGAGAACATGATGTTTGTTGCCCTGTATGTCCAATTACACAGGACAAAAAACTATGTCACCCAGTGTGTTACCATGCAACCTAGTGCCGAACATTTGACTGACTGAACATACTCTTTATTTCCCTTATGTTAACACACGAAAGGAATCCAGGAAATTATCATAAAGAAAATAACAGATATAATAAAAAGATAAAATTTAGATACTCAAAATAAGACACAAATCACTAAAAATGTGAATATATGACACTCCACATTGTTGCAAAATATGAATCACAGTCAGTCATTTGACTGATGGCATCCTCCTGGTACTCAAGTACTGCAAACTGCTATCATAGCCAATGGGTATCTGTTAAATTGCGACATTATGTGTCCTAATGACACACGCTTACTCACAGATTAAAACAAAACGAAGTAAATGAACTATCTAAACCCACTATTCTAGCAGAGGATTTAATTACATAAAAAAATAAGGGAAAGGATAGAATATTTGCTTGGATGTATGAAGACAAGATTTTAAAATCCTCTAACTTACGATTCCCCGCTTAAGGAGAAAACTGCCCCCTCCAGCTTGGCACTCCTATCCTTGAAGCTGTCCAGCCGTGTGGACACCATGAAGCCTGGAGAGCGTTCATTGGTCACCTTCAGCTGATTGACCAGAAAAAGGAGGCCCTCGCATGATGTGACTTTGTCCAGATTGGCCAGCAGGCGCTCCTCCGAACGGTCCCTTAGAGCAGCCCTGCGAATACAAAGCATGTCTAGTTTGCACTAGCAGCTTGAAATTCTCTTCAGATGATGCAGCTTCTTAAATGCCCTCAATGTTGCTATGTTATCATATCATAGGAATGTGTCATGCATCAGTCAGTGAGTGGATGAATATTATCATGTGACAGCAGACCATTCTTCAAACCATAAAAGTTGATGAAGGGCAACTGTCAATCAGTTGTAATAAAAACAACTCAACACAAGAATTCATAAAGTTTATGACTACTAGAAGTGCATTCAAAATTATTTAGAGTGAGATTGAGAATCTGTGGTCAAAGGAAATAATATAAAAGAAGACAAATAGAAATTTATGGACATTACAGACAGATTGTCTGTGGGTGAAGGCACATTACATTAACGTCTCAGTGGCTCAATGTTTGAACTGGCCCACTTGCCAACGGCAAGTCTAATCTTGTGTTGGACAAGTGAATAAGACACACATTGAAAATGTTTGATTCTACTATTAGCAGATCTGGCAAAGAAAAATGTCTTTTGAATTCAAATTCAGAAAGGAATATGATAGGAAATCAGGCAACTATATTGCAAAGTCTTTTGATGTGTATTTAATAGCCTTATGACTATACTGAACACCAGACATTCATTTCAATGCAGGATGTGGTGTATAACCTACAGTCAAACTCGGATACCTCGAATTCGTCGGGACTGAAGAAAATGGTTCGACGTACCCGAATTTCGAGGTATGCGTACGTCGAATTTTCTTCGACTTATCCAATGTTTATCGATGTTCGACGTTTATCGATGTTCAACATGGTGTCTGTTATAGTGCCTATTGATTATTTGCATGCTTGTCAATTTGAATTGAATCAACTTTTATATGAATGAATTGAATGAAAATCGGAAATGAAATCAAAATTTCAGAAATAAAGATTTTGGTGGCCCGATCGCGCCACCAAAAAAAGAAAAAAAAAGTCGGATGTTTGCCTTTACTTTTGAAAATGAACAGCGGTAAGATGCTAAAATAAAGGTCAGAGGTTTGCGTTTAATTGTGGAAATTAATGACGGTAATATTCGACTCGATATGATACTAAAATAAATGTCGGATGTTTGCTCATACTTTTGGAAATGAATAACGATAAGATTCAGCTCCGTATGGTGCTAAAACTAATGTTAGATATTTGGTTTTGCGTTCGGAAATGAATAAGGATAACATTCGGCTCCGGAAGACGCTGAAATAAATGTCGAATTTTTGCTATGACGTTCGGAAATGAAAAACAATAACATTCAACTACGTACGATGGTTAAATAAATGTCGGATGTTTCCTTATACTTTCGAAAGTAAATAGCAATAGCATTCGGCTCCGGAAGATGCTAAACTAGATGTCAGAAGATCGTTTTTATGTTCGGAAGAAAATAGCAGTAATATTCTGCTCCATCATGTCCATATGATGCTAAAATAACTGTATGATGTTTGCTTTTAAATTTCGAAATGAATAACAGTAACATTCAGCTGCGTTTAATGGTAAAATTAATGTTTGATGTTTGCTTTGACGTTCGGAAAAGAGTAACAATAATATTCAACTCCTGACAATGATGAAATAAATGCTGGATGTTTGCTTTTACGCTCGAAACTAAATTGAAATAACATTTAGCTCCGAAAGATGCTAAAATAAATGTTGAATGTTTGCTTTGATGTTCTGAAGTGAATAACAATAATATTCAACTCCGTACGCTGATAAAATAAATGCTGCCGGATGTGTGCTTTTACGTTCGAAAGTAAATGTCAATAGCATTCAGCTCCGGGAGATGCTAAAATACATGTCGAATGATTGCTTTTACGTTTGGCATATTTGGAAGTGAACAGCAGTAATATTCTGCCCCATACGATGATAAAAAAAATATTGGATATTATTTTGCTACGGTACATTTTGAAATAAATATCACTAACATTCAGCTATACGTTTCATGGTCCAAAATGTCTGATGTCTGCCTTGACGTTCAAAAATGAAAAACAGTAACATTCGGCTCCGTGCGATGATAAAATAATTGTCAGATGATTCATTTCACTTTCGGAAGTGGACAGCAGTAACATTCGGCTCCGTTCGATAATGAAATAAATGTCGGATGTTTGAAATGAATAACGGTAATATTCTGCTCCGTACGATGCAAAAATAAATAACAGATTGTTGCTTTATCATTTGGAAATGATTAATGGTATTAATCCGCTCAGTTAGATGCTAAAACAAATAGCGGATGTTTGCTTTCACGTTTGGAATTCAGCTCCGTAAGATTCTAAAATGAATGCTTTTACATTTAAAAATGAATAACGGTAACTTTCGGCTTTTTACAATGCTAAAACAAATGTCGGATGCTAACAAATGTCAGCAAATCCTCCCATTTTCTCATTTCAAACTTAAGTTTTGACCTCCTCAATATATGGGCATCAACTTTTATAATACTCTCTACACCTATTTGTCAAATCTTTAAACACAGAGTAAGATGATTGAATTTTCTATTCATTTGTTTTAGACATGGGCATCTGCATCACTTCAATAATGCTTAATATTAATTTGTCTATATCTAGTAGGACCGATTTAGTTTTTCTAATGTTTTTCCTGATTTTTTTTTTTTTTTTTTTTTGGTCACCAGATTTTACTTTCGACCACCAGAAAATAAAAATCAATGATATTGGTGGCCCGACAAAACTTAGTGCGGAGCCCTGTGTATTCTATTCTTCATTGTGATCGGCCTGTACTTCCAGATTTTCATAATCGCATTGCTGGAAAAAAAAAAAAGTTTCTGTACTTGCGTTCTCGGGGAAGTAAACTGCGTGAAAGGCAAAAAAAAAAAATAGTTTAAGAAAAGGCACTACGAGGGAGATTGATGTTTTGACAGTGGAGCGTGATTAATGTGGCAAAGATATACATGTAACTGTCAACGTAAGCAGGTGCGCCCCGACGGTTGAGAAATCTACGCGCACGGTATGACTGTCTCGATCAAAAATCAAAACACAGTGGTTAAAGAAAAGCAAATGATGAGGCAGCGCGTAGTGCTATCGTAAAGCACTCCATTGGCACGGGTGCTATGTGCATACCATGTACGTGTGTTAGTAGGTGTTCGGGATTTTCCTTGTCAGCTGTGTATCGGGTATTTCTTCTTGGGCGCGCGATTGTTCTGGTCTCAGAATACATGTATTTACAATCGAGTGTGAAAACATTTGGACATGTCTTCGCTGTCCACGCGCGCTGAGTGATGTTTGCAATTTCGATTCGAGCAACATGCTGGGAAAAACAATAAGTTGATTAAGATCGGGACATTAGATTTCCCTTCGAGGTAACCGAACTTCGAGTTATCTTTTTCGAGCTACGCGAATTTTAATACACGGAAACTCCATAGGAACAATCGGGACTTTCATTTTGCCCCAGAGGTAAGTGATATTCGGCTTATCCGACGTCGAGGTATCCGAGTTTGACTGTATCTAAAACATGACTATTAGAGTGGAAATGGAATCTTCTCTTCAACATGATTTATGGGCATGTAGCTTCCCCCTGTTTTGCAGACAACATACAAATAGATAAAATCACTTGTCCAAGAGCTGTGATAGTGCTGTCAGAGAGAAATAGAAATGATGTTTGCTATGCACGTGCCAAAACAGTTTATTTACTCTTACCCATGCTGCTGGACCATCCGCTTGGTCAGGTTGAAAACCGTTTCAAAGTACGATGAGTAGCGTATATTGTGATGCTGACCCTGTATTACGTTCATGTGACTACTGTAGCCAGTGTGGAAACTTACTGATGGCATGTGCTCCAACCATAAAACTGGTTGATCTGGATCAATATACCTGACAAGAGCCAAAGTTATCACAGAAAATTAGCAACACGCTACTATCATTAGTGAATGCAAGGCATCATGAGAAGCATATACACTTAAAGGTAGGGGATACCTTTTACAGAACTCCCAAAATGCAGCAAAACATTAAATATGAACCTCAGGGGACTTGTTTAGGCCAGTGCTTAGAAATTTGGAAGTCAACAGTTATCTACAAGTTGAATAATGCACAAAACTCAACTACTCAGTAGTTCTGAGTGTCAGCCACACTGAAGCCTTTTTGTTGCAGTCTTCTGTATTTTTTATCTATAAACACAAATCTAAAAGTATAAGAGCTGATGTAATCACATATAGAGTGTGTGGCAAGAATGTATATAGAAATGTTTGTAAGTTTTGATGAACTTTATTCACAAAATATACATGATGGACACACATGCAGTGCATGGGTCTGCAAAGGTAGCCTAGTAATGTACTGGAATTTACGGTGAGCACCGAAAAAAATTCAATTCAAAATCTAACGGTCAATAAAAATGTACTAAATGTTACCTTCCACTTTCAATACTTTATGGGAGTTTCTAAAATGATACTCTCTTCAACATACCACTGTGTTTACACAACTCTTCATTTAAGGCATGCAAATGGGATTCCCTACCTTTAAAAATAATAACATAAACTTATGCTGGGATGTTGATGGGATGTTTTCTATCTTTCCATTTCACAGGTTTTAGTCAAGTGTGGCTTATCAAAATCAGGATGTGTTGAACATTTACTATGCAGTAAACTGATGTGTTTCAGTAGTTACTGAGTGCCAGCCATATACTCAGAGAACAATGCAATACAATGCTTTACATTCACAGGAAAACCAAATCAAAATCTCACGGGGCTGTGAAAACATTTGAACAGATAAACAGGCCACTGATCTCTCCTACACATTTAACACCATATACTGGTAGGTGTTAACATGTCTGGTTAACAAATTCCGGTTGAAATTGGTTATCTTGTTTCCTCAGCAGGTTTAATGTCAAGTGAAGACATCCCATTCTGCAACACACTTCCCCTGGTGTCATAGTAGTGCTGTAATCGCAATTCTGAGTCACACACTCACATGAACTCTGCTCCTACCACTCAGGATTCATTACATTTCACTTTCACTTGCATTGTTCCCATGTGATACTGAGATATGGGCAGTTGCTTGCATGATTATGTTTAAGTGTTGAAATCTGGTTTGGGTTTTTTTTTTCCCCCCACAACATGTAAATATCACTGTGCATTCACTCTTACAAATTTCACTCTGATGAGAAATATGAATTGCAAATAAAAACTTTGCTAACCGTCTCCATTTGACAGCAATGTCCATTACATCCCGCCATCCGAATCTCTTTCCATTCCCGTTGCGGAAGTTCCGCCCGTGCTCCCAGTACTGCTGAATTGTCTGGGCAACTTCCAGGGATCCCAGCCCAAGGGCCAGGTGGGTGCGTTCACTCGGGAGGAAGCCATCAGCGCTGTACTGGGTCAGGCGCCCCAGGGAGATTGCTCGGCAGACCAGAGAATGAACCGACTGAGGGAGGTCCATATACTCCAGCAAATCAACATCACTGCAGGAAAGGATCCCAAAGAAGTGAAATTGTCTTAAGTCTCACTGCAATAACAATTATATACTCCAAACAAGTCAAACTGGTTGGAATATTCATTATACCATGAGTGGCTCAATGAAAGAGTTGAGTGTATTCCACAATATAAAGAGTTGAGTATATTCCACATATAGCATACTATGAGTAGCCTTCATAGTTCGAGTTCAAAATGGCTAAAAAAAGAACAGAAAGAAAAAAATATGAAACCACTCTAAAAAGGTCTATCAGAAAAATATGCGACCTACAGGCTTTGAATGTGGCTGCCTTTCTGATATAACCAGTACTTTCTGCATTCATTTCACAGAGTAGTTTTTACAAAATTTATCATTCCAATTGAAATTTAAGAACATGAAAATGGGAGAACATGTATGCTCAGTGATAGCACTACAGTGTACTAGTAAGTAGCAGATATTTCAGTAGTTGGTTGAGTAAACTAAAAAGCATACAAAAAGATATAAGACTGGTATTTGAATGATAATATAAAGACTCTGACAACATTTGATCTTACCATGTGTCATACTTTAGAATTTAATGGAATCTCATTATTAATTCTGTCACTATGCTCAATCTTCTCATTGACGCCTTGTCTTTAATACAAAAATTAATCACCTAAAAAGAAACCTAATCTTTTGCTAAATTCCTCTTACAAAATCTACAGAAAGGCACTTTATTGCTAAATACAGGAGAAAAAAAAATCTTATTTTCTATTAAATTTCATTCATATCCTAGAGAAAGAGAGAGGGGGAAAAGAAATTATGCATCCCTTGAACATAATCATTTTACCTTATATCTGGACTTAGTCCTGCCATTTCTCTGTACCCCTCTGACTGAAATGGAAGATTTTTCACCCATCTGTCCTTCAAGTTGCTATCCAAGTCTTGATCCATACTATACTCATTAAAAGGGGTATCCAAATGTGCATGGAGATATCTGGATAATTCTGCATTAAAAAAGCAAACAATGGTATATATAATATATGAGAACCATTTTGAATGCATCTTTTTTTATTAAGTGAATTTAGAAATACTTCTCCATCTTTAAGACAATACATGCAAACAAACAAATAAAATTTACATGATATATCATAGCAAAATATTATTTCCCTTCTGCATGCTATAATACATATCTTTGTGAGAGTCATCGTACAGACCATAACACATCAGACCATGAACATTGCAGACTGACCGCATGAGAGAGTATGTCAAACTGAATGACCAAGCTGCAAAATGGAATGAGAACCCATCACAACCAAACTTTTGACCTCTCACCTCTGATATACTTGACCTTTTCATACTCCAGCCAGCCCATTGAGACGTGAGTCTGGACCATGAGCTGTGTGACCGTCTTGACTGCTTCGTAGTACTGGCCCATGGCCACAAGACACAAACCCTTCATGTAGCGACACACCTCATTGCCTGGGTCCAGCCCAAGGCACATCTTTTGGGAGACCAAAGCAGCATTAACAGAGTACAATATTTGGCGTTGTGTCTACAACAACCATCACAATCCTAGGGTCAGTTTTGAAATAAGGCCACATTTTCTTCTCATTAACCATTTTACGTGATAACTCTGTTTTATCTGCAACATTATTATATCACATTCTTTTACATTATTGTAACAATATTATGCATGCATGTTTTATATACTGAAAATAAATGAATGACTGAATGAATGAATGATAATGACAATGACTACAGCAAAATGACAAATCAACAATGACCATCTTGCACTGTCTCCATCTTCATCTTCATCATCGCAATGACATCACTATTATTGTCTTCAGTATCATTAATTTCATTAATCATCATCATCATCATCTTCATCATCAATAAAGTCATCATCTTAACAATTTATTAGCTATCATATCTATCATCCTTTACAGCAGCATAATCATGGCAGTTTATATCATTGTATCTACTAAAGTTATAAAAAAAAATTGGTGTTTGAGATGCTGATATTGCTGACAGCATTGTATCTGTTTTGCCCTTTTCATTCCCATTAAAAAAAAAAAAAAAAAAATTGCTACCAGTGTGATTCACATATATGGAAATATAATGCTCTTGGTAAGCGTATCAAAAGTAGAATGATATACAATACATACTAATGGGAATAACTGGTTTCTTAATTATTTCACTTCACATACAGACTGCATAGAACATGGTGGTGACTAGCACACAATATACTTCTAAGCAACCATACTTAATATCTAGTCTTTCAAAACTGCAATTCAAATCGTAATAAGTACTCATCTGTAATTCTCTGAAGAGAGATTTAGAGATACTGAAGAAACATAACAACACTTGTGCATTCTTACTGAGAATGAAAAACATCACACACTAGGGCATCTGCCTAATATTTGAACATCTGACAAGTAGAGTTGGAAAGACAGGTACCTTGTAGTCGCCCAGGGCTTCCTTGGGCTTGCCAGCGTGGTAGAGCAGTGAGCCCCTGAGTTGGAAGGAGGGAATGTGTTCAGGGTCGATGTGCAGAGCCTTGTTGAAGCAATCCACGGCATCGTGGTACTCCCCAAGCTCTCTGTTCACACACATTAGAGACAAGACAAGACCACATTAACCCTTCTAACAGCTCAACCTTTTTTTTCTTTCTTTTTTTTGCCATGTTGAAAAATTGCTGCCATACTTTTATATGCAAAAATAACCTTTTCATGTGGTTGCATAAAGTGTCTAATGCTGCCTCTAGAGCTCTAACTACATTCCCTCTCTTGTGATATTAGATTTGCCAACAAAAGGATAAAAAGGTAGTACATGTGTCAATTAGTGTTTAAAACTTCCTGATATTTAATGAAAAATTCCACTTTTCATCTAAAACTGGCACAGCATATTCCATAGACCTACATGCATTATGTCATCGCTGAAGCAGTCATACCCTATTTGCCATTATGTGCTTGATTGGTTGATGGCAGTGGATATCTACCAAACTCTCCTTACTTGCGTGCTCAATGTCCTTACCTGTATGCATGGGCCATACTTCGCAAGAGGTCAACATAATCTGACTTTAACTCCAAGGCCTTTTTATAAATCCTGATGGCTTCCTGTGATTAAAGGGGGAAAGACGGGAGGAATTGCAAACATGTCAGATAGAAAAAAAAACAAAACAAAACAAAAACAAAACAAAGCAAAACAAAAATCAATGGATAATAATGATAATAATAATAATGAATAAAGTCCAGCCAGATCATTCTCCCTCTTTCAAAAGAAAACTTAACAAATCCTACTCAGTGTGCACTGTAAATGGGAATACATTAAAAAGAACAGATCATGACAATATTGTTATTCTCAAAATACAACTTAAGTACCCACTGAAGTGATTTTGTTTTGTTTTATTACATTTCAAAGCTACTACACAATATTCATTTCACAAAATTAATATGTCTGAACTCCGATGCATGACTGAGACAAATTCAACAGACAAATTGAAAATTTCTCAACAAGAAATATATACAGAGTCTGTTTAAGAGATGGTACAGCTTTGGTTGAGAGGGGCCTCAGGTTTCCAACTTTTTTTGGTAAATAATGAAGAACATATTATGGAATATTAAAGAGCATACAATTGAAAGAGCAATTTAAAATTCATTAGATGAAAATTGTTTTTGAGTGGCTGACATTTCCAGAAACAAGGAGGTTCTAGTTACAGGTTCAACCCATTTATTAGGACAACTTTGTTTTATTTTGTTTTTGGATATCTCGGCCATTTCAAAACCAGTTCTCATCAAATAAACTTGAAATTCCTCTTGAATTGTATGCTCTTTGACATTTCATAAGTGGTTTCTAATCATCTCACAAAAAGTTGAAATGTGACTCCCCAATCTCAACCATAATTATACCATCCCTTTAAGCACACAGTTCTGATTTAAACTTTGGATCTATTTCCACTTCTCCATTCCTATTTCCTCTTCATTTGAGTCTGCATGATTTTGTTCTTATCAAAATGTTTGAAGTAAATAAAAAAAAAATGAGCATCATAAGAGCTTTGTTTTAAATTTGCTCTAAACTCATTGAAATATAAGGGAAGTCGTTGAGTGCATGAAATATGCAGGACTAGACACATCCTGTTTTATCATGTTGTTGCTTTTAAACCAAAATATATGCCAAATAAGGCCAGTAAATAATAAATAATCTGTATGATCTGCAGGCACATACAGCCTTATGTCACTGTCACAGAGTGACAATACTTCTAATGAAGTACCCGTACATGAATGTGTGCTGTTTATCACAGACTGATGCAAGATATGCCATTATGTCAAAAGCCATTAGTCACGTAATTCAAAGCACTACACTAGCAGTCCCTTTTCAGAACACAGTGAGTTTTGCTGTTTATAAAAAATGTGGATGCTGTATCCTGTGTTACACACTACAAGAAAGTTAGTAACTGTGGATAAACTGCTTGAACTTTATCCAGTCACATTTTTCCCCCTGAAGTTTTACCACTGAATCCATATTTTTTTTAGCCACCACTCTACGATATTCCAGTCTCGAAAGAGCTACAGGATTTGCGCTGATGCCCCAAATGCATAGAGCCAACTGAAAGTAGAATGTGCACATTGCATGGAAACACTGCTACAGGCACAAAGAGCAGTGTATTAAAGGACACTAAAGTAATGAATGAGCAAGAAGCGCTTTAAGACAATATTTTACTTCAAGTAGTACATTAACATTTTAATTTTTTTCCCATAGACAGCTGACAGGTGTTACATCTAGACCTGAGAGCCGACGAAATGCATCAGAAATTAATGCATGGTGTAACAATGAGGCGACCTCTCACACAGAAGGGAATTGCTTGTAAACTATTCATAACACAATCACACCCACAGCAATTTTTCATAAAATAATGGACTACTTTAAGCTGGTAATCATCAAGTAAACTTTCTGTTGTGGCAAATCTCACAATACAATTACATAAATCACAGTACCAGTTAAGCCCAGGCCAGGGCACATTAATTGCTCAGAATTGAAACCATTCTGCACTCACATGAATTTTACCCTGATGGTAGAGGGAAAGCCCCAGCAGATGCATCACATCCACTTGGTTATTGTCCCGCTTCACAGATTCCATGAGGTCCTTCATTGCAGCAACATATTTCTGCAGAAAAACAAACAAGAACACTGAGATGCACGTTGGGTATATTGACTTTATATTGCCTACAATATCCTAATGGATGAAAAATTTCTAGTGTGAGGCATGACATTTTATCTTTAAACAACATCATTGGCATTATTGAACCTACCAATAAAAATGAAATAGTGCTACTATTCTGCATATTAATTTTGCAGATGCGTCGGTGAGCAGGATGACACAGTGTTGTAACAGGATAGACACTGGTCTCCAGGAGACGCAAGACAATGAGATTAAGAAGGACAAGGACTACTCGAAAGATTGAGATTAAGGATCTCTGGAGTTTTACGACTGATTGATTGATTGATTGATTGATTGATTGATTGATTGATTGATTGATTGATTGATTGATTGATTGATTGATTGATTGATTGATTGATTGATTGATTGATTGATTGATTGATTGATTGATTGATTGATTGATTGATTGATTGATTGACTGACTGACTGACTGACTGACTGACTGACTGACTGACTGACTGACTGACTGACTGACTGCCTGATTGATTGATTGATTAACTGATCGACTGATTGAAATGGGTCAGTCCCACAGAATGAATACACTGAGTATGTCTGGGCCCTTCTGCCATTGCAAGTTTCCATTAGATCTTGTGTTCACTTCCTGTTAGATCCCGCACTTCAGCAAGGTCATTGAGGAATCAATTCTTAAAGACCTCCAACGATGCAGAGGTCACTGAGCTGATTTTCAAATTGGCTACAATATACAGCACAACAAACAGCCAATGAAATACATACCTCCTCTTTGAACATCATGTATCCGCGATATTTGAAGAGTTTTGCCGTTGGCCGCAATTCAAGGGCTTTTGAGATGTCGGTGTAGGCCTCCCTGTTTCTGCCCTGGGTGGTGAAAATCTGCCACAAAACAAATGTGAGAACAGGAATTTTGACAGGCAATCCATCAAAGGTATCAGTTTACAACATACAACATCCCCCTAAAATCCTTGAAGTCAAGGACAGTGAGGTGACTTATGGCAGTTAATGTACCACTTTATATTATAAAAACTCCTTCATTCATAACAGGCAAATATTATGGTGATGCTACATCAATCAAATTTTCCTGTTTTATTTGTTACTTCATCCTCCAATTGCATGCATACATAAGATTGAAGTGTTCAATGGTAATTTGTTTTATGGGATATAATTACATCATCATCATTATTCATTACAGTTGCTGCTGACGTCTTTTATCATTACTTTTATTATCATTATCATCATCATTATCATAATTTTGAGTTATCATCCTGAACACCATGACTGGTATGCATCGTTAGTACAGTATGGTTTCATTAAAAGTCCATGCAGAAATAAGGCACAGGTATTTCTCCTCTTTTATACAATGTCAATGTTTTGTCACTTAAGAAACTTGAGTCTGATAGCTGGAGGTCTTGTGCAGTGCACATAAGGGTTGATTTTTTTTTTCATTCATACAGTTTCCCTGCATGTTTGCCCTTTTGTGTACCTTTGGCAGTTTCTGCAGTGTCAATACACGAACAGTTTACTTACATTCAAGGGTCGCTTGTGAAGGTGAAGAAAATGTTTGCCACGCTACCACAAAACATGTGCATACACAAACTCTGTAATCATCCAGACATCTCATCACAGACATATTAACCACTCTGACCCACTCTGATAAAGAGGTTGATAACACAATCAGCCAATGTGGCTGTGTATTCAGTTACTAGTAATCACGATGCAATAATGATCTGAATAACTGGCAGAAATGAAACTAAATTCTCACTGCACATACCCTCCTACTTGTAGAATGCAGCAGGCCTATAGAAGTGGGGTGAAATTATATTATTTCCTGTGCACTTTGATGATTTTTGGAATGTGTCAAATGTATGATTATAATTGCTTTTTTTTCTCTCTTTATTCTTATCTCTTGTATATGGTTGGTATTTATAATTGTTACATGTGCTGTATCAATCACTATCAATATGCATTTTCTCATATGATTCAGGTAATTATTGATCATGAAACTTTATGACTCACTTCCACAAGAACGCAATATGACAATGCAAACGTAAAGAGAACAACACCTCACCACGCCTGTAAAAATGTCACCTTACCTACTTGTGGTATTCACAGGAAATTACCAAACTCAGCCTAAAGAGAAACAACTACAGATAGAGGCCAAGTGTCATCATGCCTACCTCTGCTCTCTTTTCCCAGCTAACAGGGTTTTTGGGGTCAAGCTCAATGGCCTTGCTGAAGTCCTGTATGGCTAAAGCAGCATTCACTGGATGCTGATGGGTGCAAGGAACAAGAACATGACAAGAAAATACAATAAACAAGCAAATTTCAAGGGAGAAGGACAGCATGAGGAGTATCTTCCTTAATCATATCACCTCAGCAATGACAAAACTTGACTTTTTCAAAGTATAAGCAGATATGGATTAGACACCAACAAACTCTATCTGAAAATAATACATTAGTATTGCTGGGTAATCTTTCTTAAAATGATGCTACCGTAAATAATAGTGTACTGTAAAAGTGGTTATTTTTGCGCTAGGCTGGGAAAGAGTATGAATTTTGTGTGTTTTTGATTCTGCAGAATCAAGATATTATTAGTGGAAAATAAGACATGCACAAGAATTTGTGTGTCTTTATTTGTCTTCATGCTGGTTTCTGGTGGCACCCATGTATAAACCACACACCACCCCCCCCCCCCCCCCCTTTTTTCAGCTGTCAAGGGAACAGAAAGTTTGCCTTGGCATACCTCTTCTTATTTTCCTTCGCGAACATCTGATTCGATTTTCCCCATGCAGTGATAAAACAATCTTTTTTGCAGGAGTGAACAAACACCTCAGATACATAAAATGACCAAATTGTTGTTTTCATTTGAGGCCAATGAAATGAAAGAAATATTATCATGCCACCAGTCTCAACTTCAGCTAGGTTCGAAACAATTTTTCCCTATTGATTTCCACAGGCCCTAAACTGTTTACGCTTTAACAAAAAAAGATAAGTACCTGGCAGTGATGCTGAAGTGATATACAGTCAATATGAGATTATATCTGGGCTCTAGATAGGGTAGAGAGTACAGTAGAAGAACGATTGTCCCACCAAAATGATGTTTCTTCCGTTAGCTTTTATGTATATTGAATGGCTTGCCATGGATGTTCAAAGCAGTGTTGCTTACATCAATTCTGCAGTGCGCCATTAAATTTCAAATGATGAAAATATTTCTGACGTGTCTTTATTCGAACATTCAACTATTCTAACCATCCACAGGCAAACTGAGATTGGTAGTTTGTACACATTAGTGAACACTGTCTGGACACTATGCAGACATGCAGCATGTATTTTCTGAAATGATGTACAGTATAAACTGCACCCTGAATTTTGACCAATTTTAGCTGAAAAAAAAAGAAGTGTAGTTAATTACATCATTATTTACAGTACTTTGGTTTTTTGATTGCATGAAAGAAATATTATCACAATTGTATGTTCCAGATTTATTGCTACCAAGTCTACCTAGGCAAAACCAAATCCTTTGAACAAAAGCAGGTATGTCCTGCAGAAGATGACTACTGGTAAAGAGTTTCACATCTTTATCATGGAGAAGAAAGGTGTGCTTGCTTTTCTTGAGGAGGTAATCGAATGCCAGAACACCACACAAACCCTATGGGATACTGACTTTGTTTTAAAGAATTGACACACCTCCTAGTTATAGCAGATTTACACCATGAAGTCGATCACTGTACTTGTCATCTCTGCTGAAGACAATTTCAGCAAAAACTGAATGACAAGGCTGCGAATTGTATGCACATAAGGTACATAAGGTTATATTACTGTAGTATAAAAGCACATGTTAGTTTTCATATGCTAAACTCTCTGTGTGTATAAATAGTACTATCAAACAAACACACATGGTGCAAATGGGCTGCTTATATCAACATGATACTCTTTTGAAAGCATGTTCAACTCCTACATTGTACTTAGAGAACAGTGGGAACAACCATTTGGTCCGGTTGCTTCTGACCTTCAACCGTGTCCAGCTCAGAAGGCGGCTGGTGGAATCTCATGGGAATCGAGAGGTTTTGTGATTCAAAACAAAAATATAATCACAAAAACCTGTACAAATTATAAGTTCATGGAACCCAGCTAGTGTTTCCACCATGCTGTGAGAATGAATGCATGCTACACAGTTGATGCACAAACCACAAATGAGCAAAAACATGAACTTCTTGAATAAACTGGAAATGATTTGTGACAATAAGTTCATACAAAAACATTCATTTTGAATAATGCTCACAGTTTATTCACAATGCTATTAATTGTTCCCACACTGAATTTATACAACTGTACCTTCTGTACGTGAAGGAGAAACCTTCCTGAATTCTGTCTGTTTTGAGGGGGAAAGGTTTATGAGCAGCATATCAATTGAAGTTTCTGTGTCTAATTATCACTAGCATATTTTCTCTTCTCTGCATGCACTTGCTGGTAGAAAATAAAGTAATTCCACATTTAATTTGCCCTTATTTCTTTCTCTATTAAACATCATTGTTTTGCTTTAAGGTAATGAATCTAAATAAAGGATATCTATGAAATACTAAATTGATTTCATCATACAAGAATATCAAGTGCACATCGCTCTCAAACACGCCAAAATACCCATACAAAGATACAACAAATGCATAGTAACCACAGACACACATTACAAGTGAAGTTACTGAAATGAAGAGTGTGCATAGAGTTGCTCAGTACTCTGAAAACAGATCTACAATTGTACAGAAAGTCTGACTGCATGCCCATGTAACAAGCAAAGGCTGTTTGTTATTCCGAAGGTTCGATATTCCGAAGGTTCGTTAATCCGAAACACGCAAATTCCCTATACCTACAGGTTCATTAATCCGAAAATGAAAAAGGGTTCATTAATCCGAACATTTGTGGCGTTATTCCGAAGGTTCGTTCTTCCGAAGATTTGTTCATCCGAAAATGAAATTCGAGAAAACGAACCTTCGGAATAAAGAATCTTCGGACTGAAGAGCCTTCGGAATATCGAACCTTCGGAATAACAAGCTGTAACCGTAACAAGCTAAGGAATGTGAATGGATCGGATATGGAGAACTAGAAAAGAAAAGATCACATTTGAATGTAAATCATTTTGCGGTATATATAATGCTATTTTCTTGCCTTTGCCATGCTGAGGTAGAATATCAATAATATGCAAGAAAAATACCAAGTAAATATAATGCTTAAGTAGAAGAACGATGAACTTGCTGAGAGCTATAATAATGTAATATGGAAGGGTTAATGTGGGATGGGGGCCCCAAATATGATTGTTTGGGCACAGTAATAACCAACAGCCAGCCCGTTTTCAGTCCAGCTAAACAGGATTTCATCTATGACACTGACAGAGCTCTACATACTATGTACATGTACTGTATCTCACCTGGAGACCCATTCTGGCATAGGCCACAGCCCTTGCATGGTACGCCCCAACAAACTTGGGATCCCTCCCAATGACAGTGGTCAGTATATCCACTGCCATATGCTCTCGTCCAGTATTCAGCATAACAATGCAGTACCCTATCAAAAAAGATTTTTTTTAAATAGCATCAAAATCATATGCTGATATGAATCCTAATCTATAATTTTGTAAGGTCCAATTTACCTTCTATCGATGCACAATTTTTGATTGAAAAGAAATGAACTTCTCACAATTCACGACAAAACCCAATACAATACATATCACTGATCAAAAACATCAAAATCATCAGATTTCAATTCAAAACATTAAAGAAAATTGTAATTGCCACAAAACTACATTTTAAATTCTTTGCAATGATATCAGGGCAAATCGACAACACAAGGCTATCGGTGAGTGAATGACAGCACCAAAGCTTAGGTCCATCACAAATAAAAGTGTGAATGTTCCTTCACGCTGATCCTCCTCACATTACACTTAGTCTAGTTACTCATACATCCTTCATGTAAGGATACCTTCAGAATGGAACCCTGTTGACATCAACAAATATTGAACAAAACAATGCAATCAAATTTGTCAATCCACTGCACCTAAAACTACATGTATAAGCCATCTTGAGGGTATGGTCATTTGTACTGGAATAGCACAATGAATTATTTTTTCAAAATAAATTGACTTCTTTGTGTTTGAAGATGAGTGGGAACATAACGTGTCTTTAGCATATATGAAGCAGAGTAATGGAAATGGTTTCTTTTCAATAGAAACTGACGAATGAATGATGCAAACACTATTAATGCAATGGTTGAGTGATAACACAAGGGAATGTGAAATACTCCCGGCTCATCATTTAATGACAAATTGACCTTATGTCATCGTAACTCTCTTCCAATTTGTCTGGTTTTACTCTAAAAAAAATCTTTCCCAATCAGTTGCATGTAACGATACTTCCTCCTGATTATTTCCTTCAAAAATGAATTCTCATTCACGAGTTAAAGGCATAATTTACCATTGCAGATTAAATAAAAACCCAGCATTAATGCTTCAAAATAGTTCCAAAATGTGAGTTAGGGATACAAACAAGCAATGTAAAAATTTGAGTTAGTATAAATCAATGTTTAGTATTGGTAAATATACCAATTGTGAACAATGGTTATAATAAAAATGCTTCCAGACTAAACCGTCTACAGATACGGTTTATTGAGAAAAATAGAGATATCTCGGTATATTTTAGGTTCTATTGCAAAATTCTTATATGTAGGAGGTTTTGTGATACAACTGACCTACACACAAGAATCAAATGTGATATCTTGAACATTTTTTAAATCACTGCTCCCAAAGGTAAACAGGACCTTTAATTCATGTCAAGGATTCACCCAAACACTGCTTTGAGAATCTACAACACATTACCTGAAGCTGAAGACACCCCTTGCTTATTTGAAGAAATATGGGGAAGACAATGTGATAAAGTCTTTGCCAAGTGATCATGAATACAAGAATGATTATTACTGATACAGTTGTACCATTTTTTTCTCAATATCAACTACCATTTCTATTGTGATCCTGAAAAGTTCTATTGTCTTACCAAGGAGGTAGTCCTGATCAGGGTCGCCACTTGGAAAAGGTACCATGTCTTCCTTATGTAGAATTTTGGCATAAATCTGCCTCATGGAGATAAAGAAGAAAAAAATTAAACTGTAGAGTAAGAAATCTTCACGGCATGAAATTTTCGCAGATCGCCACTGGCATTCAATGTATATAGTTCAGACGAGAACTTTTGTGTGCATTTTAACTTCACAAAACTTGGCTCTCACGAAATTCACAAAATTAAAATGCACGCAAAAATTTATTGTTTTACAAAATATATAAGTATGCAAAAATATGCAGATAGAGAGGGATAGTGCTCAGAATGATGACATAATTCTCGGTATCGTCAATGCACAGAAAACTTCTGACACGCTGAAGAGCCCTGTCACTGATGCACTGTGGGATTCCTTGGTACCATTGTTGCTTCCGGTTGTCTTGTGCGCATCACAGTTCTCATACGATTCAATGGAGTTATTTGTCTGCATTTACGTTGTTACTCCTTTTTTCTTGGCTATAATTCCGATTTAAAAGAGTTGAAAGTTTCTAAATTTTACTGATTTGCGGTCACTAGAGTCATGGTTCACTACTGCTAGGCTTCAATGTGCTGGTCACATGATGGAAAGTGAAGAAATCTTCAACAAAAAATACCAATTCAATAAAGACAGAACGTGACCTGAGTGCACATGCAGCCAAAACCGGGGCAAGTTTGTCCCCTGAGCTATCCCATAATGCATCTAAAATGCTGCTCTGCTCATGGCACCCACGCATAGGCGATACCGAGAATTTATCAGTAAGTAGGTAGGTAATGTACATTTGTATGCATCCCATGATGAGACAATTAGTGAATCAATAAGTTGATATGAAATCATAGCCATGGCAGTATGTGGTATTACATCAAGCCTCAACAACGGTGTTGGGTAGATGACCAAGGGCCACCATTATTCAAAAAAATACGTTTTGGTGGACTAATTGGGCCATCAAGGAAAGAGAAGTGTGTTCATTGTTTTTATGAATTAATTCTCATCAAAATAGGGGGGAATAGATTGTGGCTCAGTGCTTGATAGCTACATATATCTAAGCTGCCTGCCATGATCAGTGTTGCCATCTCACCTCTAGTCTTCATGGCCCAACTTTTTTTCTTTTTTTGTTTTCTTTTTTAAATGGGCAAATTCAGCCAAATATTTTTTTTTTTCACTGTCAAATTCCACAGCCTGATTTTATCTAGCTAAAGGTAGTTATGCCCCTCTACTAAAACTAATGCTCTCAGGCTATCCCAAAGTGTAGAATAGTGCCCAATTGAATTGAAACTAAGGGACATACAGCATTTAAAGTTTTTGGATTCGAGTCACTCAAGCAACAACAGGCTGAAAAATATAAAGCAGACGAGGACACCCTAAAAACAGAAACCATAGGCCTACATTCTTTTGGCCCTCTCATGGCCTTAGCTGAAACCGTTGTCCCATTCATAATGCAGTAAAATTCTAATTGTGCTATATTTCTTTAATAGTCACAGTAAGGCCTATATGTGGTATTTGAAGCACTAGCTTTGTCCAAACTGCCAATTTTTACAGTTTGTAATAATCATGGTTTATTGTCTTATTCTATTGCTTTATTAATTCATTTTATTTATTTTATTCTTTTTTTATTTCCGGCCACCAAAAATGACATTTGATGATTTTGGTGGACCAAATGGGCCACCAAAGATGTCAGGCCTTGGATGGGATTAATGAGTACATTGCCCTAACCTTGATAACCAACAAGAGAACTTCATATATACAAGATAAAAGCGTGTAATCTTCAAATAAAAGCAAACAACAAACAAACAAAAGGAACCAAAAATATGCACATGTGGTATCTAAAATAACTACTTATTTACAAGTTAAAATGTACTAATACTGTGCTTGAATACTGTAAAAGTGGACATTTTCGCAGTGTTGAGATTTTCGCGCATTTCACGCATTCAGAAACTAGCGCGAAAATAAAAGCACGCAAATATTTTTGCTTGATATGTGTTCCAGTAGTTGATGTCTTGATTCAGTGGAATCAAAAACACGCGAAACTCTTCTTACTCTGCCAAGCACAAAAATATCCACTTGTACAGTACACACAAAAATAGCATTAAGATAAGCGCAAGATCAAGTTTGTGTGATATCCATGAGTTGCACTTGTAATACTATGTAAACATGTCGGGATTAGACAGAGTTAACATTTTTACATGCTGCTAAATTCACAAATACAGTGTACACTGTAGCACCAAACTTGGCAAATTCACAAAAACGAAAACCCCACAAATTACATGGCACAGATCAACAGAGCACATTCTATCCATATACAGGGTATTATTACATGGCAACACAGTATAATTTATATTCATTCCTCCTCAACCTGGCATGAGACATCACTTACTCATCCTTGGGGCTATAACTCAATGGCAATGGACTGATACACAGGGCAGTGCTCAATGTCATACAATTACAACCTCAGAAAATCCAGCAGCAATGAATCTGGTCAATGCTATCATACTGATTAAGAACAACAACAACAACATGGCTTTGCCAAATGGATTGTGAACAGTGGATAATGAATCTTTGGAGTCTGTGTCAACCTTGACGTGAAAATTTCATCATAAAGCTACCCATGAAACAACAGGACTCTTCAGTGCCTGAAAGGGACCCTGAAACTGAAAGTTATGTGTACAGCAGAGCAGAGCAGGCATTATAAGCATGATTATGAACAATAGATGAAAGTACATCAGGAAGATCTGCCTCACTCATATGTTTGTGCATTCCCAGCATTTTCTCATCATTATGGTGGTTCATTTGTGCCAATTTTGACCAAACTGCTAATTGTGCAAACACAAAACTTCTCAGATAGTGAGTCTGGGGTATTCATTCCAGTATAGAGCAGACTTGTGGCAGGAAAGAATACTAGTAGAATTCCTTTTTCATGGTTGACCCAAATAGGATAATACCAATATCTTTAAAAGAAAATGCACTTACGTGTAAGTATTTTCCCCAAATATTCATGTAGAGCATGCCATAACCACTTTAGATATCTTTATGTATATATTTTTTTGAAAGTTAAAGGGGTTTCATGGTGGTGAAATAAAGGAGACATGCAAAGATGAATTTTGATGAGGTTTTATCCTTTGCTTCGCACAGTGCTTCAATGAACATTATTCAAACGCTTTTATGACTTATCACAAAGTTTCTATTGCTGAGCCTATATAGCATAATGCCTGCTGATATACCATTATTACATCATGATAAACCTTGGTTCATGGAGAGAAGGACATTGAAAGAGACAGAGACAGAGAAGCAAAGTGCTCACCCTGATTTGGGTGATGGGAATCTCGTTGTTGGCTCCGAGACCACCCAGCTCCGGGAGCTTGGCTCCGCACAACCCCAGGAGTTCTCCTTCGTCCTTGCCACCTCCTAGTGGATCCCCTCCTCCTGGTGGCAAATGAAGAGAAAATAGAGATGTACCATGAAGTTTACAAGTGGTGAGCCATCGACAATGCATTTAACATTCAATCAACATTGAAATTTATGTACTCTTTCATTTCTATTGTACTTCCTTTCTGATCATCATGTGACATGAAAGCTCGTAGATTTGACATAAAAAACTCACTTGATGCAAATCACCGTGAATACAAACTGACTGTCCACTTATTGAATAAAAAATACAAGAAATAAGTAGCACCATGTGACAGTATATGCAATTACCAGCTTCTAATTTATGCCAGAAATGCATTGTGAGATGGCTTTTGAACTGTGATGACAACTGCACAATATCACAGCATAAGTTTAGCTTTAAAGCCGTAATGGCTTCTTGTGTTTTGTGTTTGTGTGTTTGTTTGTTTGTTTGTTTGTTTTTTTTTTTACATGAATGAGACACTTTCAGGCAGACATATCATTTGTACACATACCACTTCAAAATATTGCTCAGGTTTGTAAAATAATTCTTGAAATATGCCAAATTATTGACTTATTCTGTGTAGATTCTGGTTTCAATCTGTTAAAAACTGTAAGAAACAGTCTTGTGAGGTGCTCATAGCTTATGCTTTATTAATAGTTTTAAAAACATACACATGTAGAATGAAGAAACATGACAGCATCCGCACAATGCAGTCAATGACACACTCTCAACTTCTCAAAATGAATGACTAGTAGGCCTATAATATGACATATACTTATAGTCAATTGCTAGTCTTTTATGATTTATGAAAATCATATAAACTATATATATGATTAAAATTATGAAATGCTACGTAGTACATTTATCTCTGAATCTATCCTACCACCCATGAATCTAGCTTTCTCTCTCTCTCTCTCTCTCTCTCTAGATCATTCTGTCTATCTTCATGTGGAGAGATTTATATAGAGAGCAGGGTCGGCTCTAGCTTTTTATAAAGGGGGGGGGGGGGTTGGGGGCGGTATGCGAGGGAGCGCAGAGACTCCAACCCAAAGCACCTTCTGATCTGGAGATTCTCCCACCTGAAACCCCTAGCAAACGGGAGGCTTTAACTTGCCACCCCCCTCCCCCCCCCAGTCCCGCAGCCGCCCCCCCCCCCCCCACACTGAAAAACGTTCCGCGGCCCCCGAGTAGGCCTACCTGGCATCTAGTAGAGGTAGAATTGCTGTGTTTCTATGACCTGTGTTTACTAGTCCATGCATACAAATCAATATACCACGCAATTCACTGGCTTTGGCCACATTAATTGCCGCATTTTAATCATTCGGTGAGGATTCTAATTAAGGATGTGCTTTAACAGGCTACCATGAGACTGGATTGATCGGCCGTGTGCATATTTTATTTAGAGCCTACTGTATAACCGACACTGTTTTGTCGGAATATCATCACACCATCACTAATCAGCAAGAGTACAACTACAAGAACACAAACAGGGAAGATACTCACTCCCGTCAGTACACCCTGGTAATACGGAGATCCCATCTACTGTCACGTCTTGAGTGGCAAGCAAAATGGTACGAGGTACTTCGATCTCCACATTTTCCGACACGATCATTTTCTCCAACTCCGCTATCCACTTTTGCAGCTCATGAGCGGGCACCGGTGTGGCGTCATAATCTACACCGGGGAGTCCCGTTCGCCCTTTGCCACCACCACCGGAGCACTGGAACTGCTGCTGCTGATGTGTGTTTGGTACAGCAGGCTTGTTTGCGTTTAAATGAACATGGAAGTTGATATGAACCGGAGCATGTGCACTTTCTTGGTGCTGCTGGGCAACTGATACTTTGACAGCTTGCATTTCCCTGGTCAATGCAAGTAGAATCGCCAAGAGTTTTAAATTATGCAATAGCGGCTGCTTTTTAAAGGTCGCCATCCTACAACAGCTCAGCTCAGTCAGCTTAGCCGGCCGGTCGTCGGGTGGGTGTCTGCATGTGATTACGCCGTGTGTACGTACGTGTATGAATGGTGCGGCGCGTTGTACCGCACGGAGGTAAATGAGGTAGATCCATATACCAGGGAGGTGGTGTTCCACCTCCCTGCATATACCATACTCCATAGTGCGCTTCTATACAATTTGCTATAATACTACAATACATGCATCTCTCACTGTCTACCGATCTCTTCCATATAGACGCTCACACCCGCACCGTGCGTAAACGTTTCTCTCGTCTACCCGAAGAGAAAAGAATCTTTTTTCTTCCTTCTTCCTGCTCAGATGGTATAGGGCGTATATGCTGACATCCAATATAATCAACGTAAGCTCAGTAACTGTTGCCAAAGAGTTGGCATAATCATGCTTTTCTGGCATACTTAGTAATTTTTGACCTTTCAGCATGTAGCTTTATGCTAGGCGATTTTTTTTTTTTTTTTTTGTTAAGCATAATCCTAGCATATTTACCCCCCCCCCCTTTTTTTCTTTTTTTTCCCGGTGCTTGATGTTTGTTTGTCAGCCGATTTGTCGACAGCACAATGTTAATCCAGAAATGTGTTTTTGGTTTGTCTGTTTGTTTGCCTGCCGATTTGGTAAGATAATTGCTTTTTCTCCTTTTTCTTCTTGGATAATGATATAGCATCATTTCATTGCAATTAAGCATAATTTTCGGCCGCCTGCAACACAATTTCATTTTTTTTTTGTTTTTTGTTTAACGCTGGCCACACTGGTGAGCATTTTAACCAGGCGTGTAGTCACAATCATACTGGTTGCTTGAGTTTTTTAATCTAAAAAGAAAACACTTTAATTAATCATCACCACTTTATGCAGGGCTCAACGGTAACTTTTTTTTCCACTGGTGGCCTGTTTGGAGCAGTTTGGGAATTTTTAGATTTACAATTTTGATGGCTCGATTAAAGAATTTATTATATTGGCCAGAAATAAAAGAATTAAGTATAACAATCCATCTTAGTTGGCCGCCAAAGAATATTAACTCTTTTTTTTTTAATAATTATATTACACAGCGTTACTCGACGATCAATATGGTACCATTGGGGAAACAGGCATCCAACCTATCTCGACAGACTGTCCCGTCTCCAGAAAAAAGCTCTTCGAATAATAATATTTGTCATGCACCTTGGAAAGCTCACATCGATGTTTTATTTTCTGAAAATTTTAAAGATAACCGACATTTGTTATTATTGTCTTGGCTAATTTATGTATAAACTCTCTAATAATTTGTTGCCGACTGTTTTCACCAGCATGTTTGCGAGAAACCGCTCGTTCCATAGATATCCGACCCGTCACTCTAATGAATTCAATCTGCCTTTAACTAGAACTATGTTTACACATTCTATATATTTACATTTGCTGGACCTAAATATTGGAACAACCTTTCTAACAGTTTAAGGGCATCCCCAGGTTTAAGTTCTTTTAAGAATAATCTGAAGAAAAATCTTTTGAATAGTTATAAGAATTCATCTAATTATCATTATGAAAATTAATATTTTGTTTATTAGTCTCATGAAATTGAAACTTGTGTTGATTCTTTATTGGTTGCAAAAAAAAAGTGTAAAATCCAACCTTATATTCTGTTGAAATCACAGTTGAGCGGTTCCATCCATCCACTACCTCTCGTCTTGTTATAGTCTTCTTCTATTTTTTTTGTATTTATCTTCACTCCACGTAATAAGTTTCTCTCTCTCTCTCTGTCTCTCTCTCTGTCTCTCTCTGTCTCTCTTTCTTTCCTCTCTGTTCCGGCATGACAGCGACTCAATGTATAGGGATTTGTTCAGGGTTTTTGTTTCGGATTAGTTAGGTCAGTTATAGGTCTTTTTGTCTTAGTTTCTTTGTTTTATCCATTTTCAATGTATATCAGTCAATCGATCATATAATTTCTTGTATTACGTGTGGGGGGAATGCACCCCACAAGCCCAGCTTTTTAGCATTCCTCCCCATTTCCAACATTTTCGTATACTTACAATTTTTCTGTAAACTTATCCTTTATTTTGTAACTATGTACTTGTACTGTACTATTATATCTATTATGTTTCTGTTGGAAATGAAAAATAAATGAATGAATGAATGAATGAATGAGTGAATTATTTTTAGTTTCCAGGACAACCGCTAATGTTGAATCCTGCTTTATAAGATATTTATTATCTGAATTGATTTAATTAATAGCTTTCGGAGATGACATTGGTTTTACCATAAATGCATGTAGTTATGATACGCTTCAAGCTAAATGAGCACTCTGATCCTCTCGTCCTGGTATAGGTCCTAATGACCCGGGATCATGGCAAATTATTGTAAACATCGAGGATATCAGGGCCAATCATTGCAATGAAAGTTGCAATACTGTATAGTATGAACCTCCCCAGGTTCATTTCCATGAGCCCCAAAACTGGCGATATTGTCTCCAAAATGTGTATGAAGGCCATGATCTCCTGCGAGATCCGCATCAGCCTTGGCCGTGAAACGATATCACATTGACAGATCGCCATTCTTCACTTCATGTACACGCACCAGAAACTATGTTATGATAATAGGACGGCTGAAATTATCGTATACAACAGCAGTAATAATAATGATCTAATAAACATTGCACTCAGACAGGCCAACTAACCATCACAAATATACCGATGGTCCACACTTAGCCAGATAGCAACCAATTAACTTAATTGCATGTAGGCCTACTGTGCATTTCAGGCCCTTTGAATCGATGGGACCGGGGTGCTGGGAGTGCAGAAGCACCTCTGACTGTTGTGTTTTGTGTTGTTTTGTTTAGTATATAAGCCTATGGGGGGCATTGAGCACCCTGTGAAAAATATGTACTGGTGCTTATACTACAAGTGCACCCAACTTATGCGTGCCAATGTCATATAGTTGACTGTGCGTTCATTATGCAATGTCTAGTCTCTGAACAACAAAAAAAAAAACCAATAAATATATATATATATATATATATACTATATATGTATACTATGTTGGCTCAGTAGTGAAAATTTGGCCTGCAATGTTATATGTAATAATGCTGTCACGTCGAATTTGTTTTGGACCTAGATTATCGAATAACCCAGATAACAGCTTTTAAGATTTTATTACGTTTTATTACATTTTATAAACTGGAAAAATGCTTTCTACAAGATAATCGACTTGTTTATGTGAAGAAACATTAAAAGTACTTTCACCCGTCTTGGTAATGGAATGGCGCGTTCACAGACCCGTCTTCCTTTATCTCTCCTCCTCCTCCTCCTCCTCCTCCATCACCTGGTTGTGCTGTAATGTTATTTTGTTCTTTTTCCTGTTACAATATTGCGTCTTCTCTCAATGCACGCATTTCTTTTTTCTTTTTCTTTTTTACATTCCAACCTCTATGTACTAAATGCAGTGTTGTTTTGTCACCATCATTTTTGTTGTATATACATGTACACACGGCTTAATGAGCAGTGTCCGTATACCACGATATTGTTATATTATTCTATGTTGATATTTTCTTGTACCTTATACCAGGTTTTATGGACGCTTTATATCTTTATAGCATCATTATGTTCCGTTAAAGCAATTGATATATATATATATATATATATACAACCATATATCTTGCTTGTTTATATCAAATTGGAATATTATGTTAATTGAATATTGTTTTATGTTGTTTTTTTCTCGAGTGATCTACGATATACAAGCTTTGCCTCATAGTAAATCAATCATTATTTTCCATTGTTTCAATTTTCTTCCGTTTCTATTGCAAACTGTGCATTTTTCCCAATATAATCAAAATCATACACCTGTACGCATTTTCGTTCTTTTTGTTGTTGTTGCAAATTTCCAAATATTCCGCTCAAGGTATACAGCACTTGATCGTTGAATTTCAATTCTAAATGAATAATGTAAACGTTCCCTCGTGTTCGTGTGGAAACTTCCCCTTCAGTCCGCTCAATAAGTCCCTTGAAACCTATGATTGTTAAGATTGCAGAATTTCCATCAGCCTTTATAAATTTATGAATGATTTCTACATTAGAATAAGCGATCAAACAGTTTTGTTCATAATCACGTTATCAGTAATGTTGTCACACAGATACAAATATTTACTGGTATAGTTAAATGGTATATACTGTGTGATAATTAGCATATTTTGAGCTTAGATCACGAGTAAATACACCTTGCCATGCATACTTTTACCATAGTAGTATTAGCAGAATTTGAAAATTGTTGTAGAGTAGGAGATCATAAGAGCAGAACAAGTCATTCATTTTGTGCTTACTTGGAAGGACTGAAATGGTACGGGTACATTGTCTCTGGTATGAAATTACAGATTTTTTTTTTTGTTTTTAGACTTACAAAACATATACGGTGAAATCATTGGAAGGAGATGAGAGTCATATATTTTGATTTCACGTATCTATAACATGTACATAAGTAAAATATATGGTAATAAAAGTTATACATTGTTATTTCACTTATATTATGTACATTATAATCATGCATAATAGAAAAGACGCATATCAGAGATAGGCTATAACTATCATCATCATAGCAGTGAACCAGAAGAACCATAATAGGTTATTTTCTTACCTTTCATAGGTATAGAAAGGCATACCATTATTGAGATGTACGGTACGTCAAGGGAGAACGTTAACGTCTAACGACACCATTGTCACCATGACATGCGAGATTATAATAGCGCAATCAAATCAAATTCTATTTATTTCCATCAACAAAAAAGTAATACATAAAAATAAGCGAACCCGCTGAATGCAATGCGATAAGACACAGCAAATACTTCCTGAAGAAGGGTGGTAGGTGTGAAGCAGACTGTTGATAAAATTATGCAATTGGTAATACTCGTCAACATTTTACCACTGAAAAAAAAATCCTCATGTATATCTGAATATTCCCTGCAATCACTGCATGCCACAATACATTTACCACAGCAGATAACAGCAAATGATTCATACACAAATGGATTTGCGCGCCAATAAAAAGAATGCTCTTTTGAAGTGTAGATTAGTATGTTGGAGTCGTAGTGTGTGTGCGCAGTAGAGTATTATTATTATAGTAGCTGCGCAATATAAATGCCCTTTATTATCATCATTATTATTATATACCCGGCTACCACGACAGGCATATATTGCTATATTTGTCAAATTATATGCTGTCTAGGGCTGCTCCTTGTATGTCATTACTCCTGCCAAAAATTTGAAGGAAACAACAAGAGTTCCGTATTTCACTGAAGGCAGCAAAAGCAACAACTACAGTCTGGAATATAATGCAAACGTATATGACATGGACTTTATCCTCGATATACTGAGAGTAGATATGAAGTGACGACTCCCTCATTTAAAATCTTGATCGGGAATTACTTGTCTTCAGATCTATAAAAACTTTCTTTTGTACCGCATGTTAATTCATCACATTATACATAGATTAAGAGCACCGAGTGAAAGATTGTATTACCAACAGCAGATAACAGTCATGTATGAATATCGATTTGCTTTGCACAATATATTAAGAAAGCCACAGTCAATGTTAAAAAAAAAGGCATACAGAAATCACTTCACATAATTCATTGTATCTACATCATCAAATACATTCTTATCTTACTAATCAGATATCTGTGCTCGGTAATAAACATAATTAACTTACTTGTAGCTGTAGGCACTAATGTTATTTTAAGGACACAGTCGTACGATATAATCGACAAATATACTGAATCAAAGCCTACTAAATCATTATTCTGCAGAATTGAATAATTTCTCGGAAATAAGCGTAAAAAGCAGGTAAAAATGTAAGCCCTACTTACCATGCACAAGCGATATTTTGCATACTCGCAGGGTAGGTTATCTATTCTTTGTATTTCAAGTAAATCAATCAAAACTGAATAAAATGTAGAGATTAAAACTATAAAGATAGGCACGCATATACATATTTCATTCATAACTATAATTTACTTTTTAGAGTGTAGCATATTCTTTGCATTTTGCATCCATACATGTCGCTTGAAATAAGTTGAACGGGTGAGGTTTGAAGTTTCCGTTGTGTTCACATTCACGTTGTGGTTGTCCATGTGTATCGGGAACTTGATCTCCCGTCTACGGTCTGACAAAGAACGGTTTAAATGTCCCAGTCTCTGGCTCTTCAAACTGGATGAAAATAAAGGGGAAAATAGCGTATCGTATATAAGGTCGACCATGGTTCGTGTATCAGAAAGTGTGTTTATCGTAATAACTACAACCTCAATGTTTCTTATCACATATGATTTGAAAGAAATAACAAGGAAGTAATGCCTTGCGCTTTACAGTTAGGAGTTATAAACCATTCAACATCCAGACTTCAGGGAAAACAAATAGGAGAACAGCATTAATAAAAAAAAATAGCAAATTTCACACAGTTTCTCACGAATATCACAATCATTTCGCAGGGACATATGGTATTATTGAACTAACGCTTCGACCGCACTTTAATGTACATGTATATATTATACAATGAACTACGAGCTTTATGTGCATTGCCACATTAAAAGCTTGAACAAATTTATTTGCATGAGCGTTCAAGAGACCAAGTTTGTATTCATTGCTTCGAAGGATTGTGGAATCTGGTTAACAATGATGACTTCAAGTTGAGGGAGTTGTAGTTGCTACGTAGGTCACTGAAAAGTCTTACGTATAAACCAATAGGAGAGTTGTGATTATAAAGCATCACCTCAATATAACCAGTATTGCCGATCTCATTGAAACACTAATAATTCAGTTCGTTCGTCATACTACTCTTTGTATCACAGATAATTAGAACATTGAGTATAACATTTCAATTTTCGACCCACCCTCTTGGTGAACTGGTCCCTGCACGCCAGTCTGATTCGCTCCGCCACGGCTGGAGTGTCAAGACGAAAGTCACCGAACAAACCCTCTTCAGTCCTAGCCGCCATGATTGCATCCTTGATGGCAAAATA
Source organism: Diadema setosum (assembly GCA_033980235.1). Lineage (NCBI taxonomy): Eukaryota > Metazoa > Echinodermata > Echinoidea > Diadematoida > Diadematidae > Diadema > Diadema setosum. The sequence continues at coordinate 35,828,706 of CM067059.1, read as the reverse complement.
CACCGAGGAGCCGAGGAAGAGGGGAGGTTCGCCAATAGCCTATCGTTTAAAGTTATTGAATGAATACAAAATGAACATATTAAAAACATGCTATATACACATTTATCATCAACATTTTTGACTGCATGTAAATCTTCAATGAGGAAAACGCTGGCTATATCAATACATGTTCTAGCATGTCATGAAAGCGTGCCATGATCGTGTTTTTCTAAAATATTTCTAAAATATTCAGTGGGCCTACACCAGTCACACATAATATAGTTATACAACAATACTTGCAGCACTTACATGGCACCTGAATTATTAAGAAACCACACAAGACAATCCGAAATGTAAGGTAATGCAAAAAAAAAAATCCTCTAGAATTCCACATTATGATTTGACGAGTTGATTTACTTTGGAGGAGCATATGTTTGTGGGGTTGGTCACGCCCTTGACGAGAGTCACGTTGAATTCTGCTGGCATGTTGCCAAAACTAGGGATCTTGTAATAGCCAGGTCCTGCGGTCAATAGCTTTCCTTCTGGAGTCCATCGAAGATCTTCTAGGATGTAGAGACCATAACCTTGCATGAAGGCTCCTTCGATCTTCATTAGATGTGGAGAAAATCAGAACACAGAAATCATCATATTAAAACCACAGCAACCATCTTCGACAAGTCCCTGGATTCTTCATCCTCAGCCATACCGGGGTCGTGCTTCAAATTGTCTAATTACAAAATGTGCCCTTGATTAGTAAAAGGCAAAAATTAACATTACGTCATGCAATATGAATAATAATTCAGTTATGATTTATTATAGATCTATATATGTTTTCTCCATATCTAGTTGATACTCTGTCTTGACATTAGTGTCTTTTTTTTCGTCATTTTATACGTTTACTGTTTTAATATGATTTTACGCAGAGGCAGTGTGTGTGCGTGTGTGTGTGCCTGTGGGGGGGGGGGGCTGTCTGTGGACCGATGGAGCGGTCAAGGGTCAATGGTACCCTATTTTTTCTTTTTTCTTTTTTTTTTTTACAGCTAAAGCGTTCGTAGGTCCATCTTATGTCATAATATGCTTATCTGTAGGAAACATTAATGACACTTTTATCAATACATGTGCAGCTATATATACAGCTGTTCCCACGTTCATGACGTCGTGAACAGTATTGTATACCTTCTCTCTCTCTCTCTCTCTCTCTCTGTATGTGTCTGTGTCTGTGTCGATGTGTGATTTCCTTCCAAAATCTAATATTTTTACCTGTCCGATATCGACAGCCGGGTTGATGCTCTGTCCGACGTCAAACACAATGTCAGTTCTCAACGTTCGATGATCTCCAGTCAGGCAGTCGATCTCCACCTCGGAAGCAGCGGCCCCGTAAGAAAAGTAGTGCCATAACTTTCCCGTCATGGTCTTCTCGTCGAAGTCTAGTCCCGGTGTCCTGCGGAAAACAGTAACAGGAGGAAACGCTTCTTATTTTTTTTTATAAAATGACTGAAATTATGATGTTTTTATTATTTTCTGTTCTTATCGTAAGACATATCATTCTACAACTAATACTAAGACAAGAAATATCAAGTATCATTTTTACCACTGCATGAACTGATAACCACCCAAGCGTGACCTTTGTTGCAAACAGTCTTGTTTAGCCTGGAGGTGCGGTCGGTTGAAATTAGAATTAGCAGGGTCATTCTTATTCATCAAAATAAAACTGAAATACATATAGGCTTACTCTCTACATCTTGTCCTTATATAGTTTGAAAATACAGCTTATTTTGACTGTGTGTGTTTGTGTGTGTATGTGTATATATATATATATATATTATATACATATGTGATTATGAAATCGTTGCGTGCAAATGTTCCTTGAGGCCATGAGTCTTCAGGCTTGAAGATGTAACATTAAACCGTTTGAGGAAAATTAAAGTGAGTTAGATTCCGGTTTTATTCTCCTGAAGATAATATGGATTTCCGCAAAATCTTTCCTCCGTAATTATAGACCTCGAACATTTCTGACCTTAACAAAAATTAGTTTGTCAGCTTGAAGTAGAGCAAGGAAGAGTGAATATTTTTTTTTTTTTGTTCCTTTCGGATTTTGATAATAATTATGATTTAACAAGAGATGGCAGAAAATATCTCTCTCTGTATAATGTGTCTATGATGATGATGATGATTCACATCAGTTGTATGGCGCAATTTATCTGTTCTAAGCTGATTTGTATGTTTGTTTGTTTGGTTGTATGTTTGGTTGTTTAGCATTGTAAAGCGCTTCGAAACGTGTTGTATTAAGCGCTAAATATATATTTCATATTATTATTATTATTATTAAAAGTAGGTAAGGCACAGACTGTTCTTACATAGTTAGCAATTGAATGCCTGTGAAAATTGTGAGTCTTGAGTAAGGCTTTGAAGTTCTCCAATTGGTTAATTTCACGAAGAAATGATGGGAGGGAGTTTGATAGGCGAGGAGAGATAGGAAAAGAATTAATATAGGTGTATCAATAAATATCAACTGCATGACTCAATATCGACTTTTCTTTTTGGTGGCCCGACAATGAAATTTGTCGGCCCAAAAAGAATAGAGGAAAGGCATCGAAAAGTAAAACCATGTAAAAGAACATTGGAATAATACAATAAACCATTATCTTATTTCAAAATTGGTAGGTAAGATAAAGCTCTTCAAACACCACGTTTTAATAGAACTATAGCACGCATATATTTTACAAAATTTTACCGCGTTGTGACAGCATTTTCAGCTGAGCTCAAAAGTAGGGTTAATGATAATGCCTTCTGAAGTACATGATGTTTAAGTAGGGAGGTGCTCTTCCCACCTCCCTGGTTTAAGCATTACCCTCTTCCGCTGTATACTCAGTATAATTTTATGCTACCCGATGATAGACCTCAGTGAAGTCAGATTCAAATCTTAAAAAAAAAAAAATACAAACATTATTGGTGGCCCGATATCTATATCTCTGCCACCGGGCCACCACTATTTGATATAATCCTTGCATAATGTATGTGTAGGAATTATTTTCTAATTCCTTACTTATTTATTCATTTACTTATTTTCATATATTATGCATACTAATATGCATACAATGGCTTACTTACTTGAAGTAGCCTGTAGCCGACAGACTAATTCTGTTCTCGAAAGCTTCTGCCGCCTAGAAGAGAAGCGGAAGATAATGGTCGGCGAGAATTCAAATTAAATAGTACAATATGAAACGTCCTATATAGCTAAAACTGAAAAAGAAGCAGCCTGATTTGACAAAAGGAATATGATATTTACATATTTACGTGAATCCAGGGCAACGCCCTTCACCTCACTTCACGGATAGGTGGTAAGCAAGGGCGCCGGAAGCGGGGGGGGGGGGGGGGGGGGGGGCAGGGGTGGCACTTGCCCCCCAAACAAAATGTTGGGGGGGCAAAACGAGTTTTTGCCCCCCCCCCCAAAGTGCCCCCTGTAACAAATAATTAATCACTGATTTAAAGATCAAAATGAACAATAAAGGCATATTTCTTGTCTAAATATTGTAATTTCAGAATTGAAAATGCAAACATTTTCGCCCCTAACGGGGCGAAAATTATAATACACTAACAACATACATTATTGTATCTATTAACTTAAGAGTAAATTTAATGTATAGATGGTAGCCTCGTGTCCTTGAGTGTGCCCGCTGAAACATACCTTTAGTAAACCTTACATTTTTCATTTTCTTCTTTGCTTTCTAGCAGTATAAGAATATTTTTTATTGTTCGAACGATGCGATCACGTTTAATCTTTTAATGAGGACATTTCACATAAATTGCAAAGTGAAAGTGGCTCGCTCGTTCTGCCCGTACTTATAGTAAAATGAAAAGTTTTCATATAAGTTATTATCATAGTCCTTCGCAGTGATTTCTTTTACTATGTTTAATTCCTCAGAAATTTAATTGAAAATGCTCTATAAAAGCGACTTTTATATCTTTACAAAAAGTCCGTATACCGTGGGAGGGGGTATCCCCCTCTCACACCCTCCCCCGCTCGGTAGCTTCGCTCCCTCGACGAGGATCGCACCATCACATAATATACCCCCGTATGTTAAGATCATAGTCTTTCCAACTTATTTTTTTCAATATGTTAATTCCTTAGAAATTTGCTTTTAAATGTTCTATAAACGCGACTTTTATACTCTGTTTTTACAAAAAGTCCCTACCGTGGGAGGGAGTGTCCCCCCTCCCACACCCTCCCCCCACTCGGTCGCTTCGCTCCCTCGCCGAGGATCTCACACCATCACATTTGTACTCCCGTATGTTATGATCATAGTCCTTCCAACTGATTTTTTCAATATGTTAATTCCCTAGAAATTTGCTTTAAATTCTCTATAAACGCGACTTTTATACTCTGTTTTTACAAAAAGTCCCTACCGTGGGAGGGGGTGTCCCCCCCCCCCTCCCACACCCTCCCTCCACTCGGTCGCTTCGCTCCCTCGCCGAGGATCTCACACCATCACATTATTAATGTACTCCCGTATGTTATGATCATAGTCCTTCCAACTGATTTTTTCAATATTTTAATTCCCTAGAAACGCGACTTTTATACTCTGTTTTTACAAAAAGTCCCTACCGGGGGAGGGGGTATCCCCCCTCCCACACCCTCCCCCCGCTCGATCGCTTCGCTCCCTCGCCGAGGATCTCACACCATCACACTATTATGTACTCCCGTATGTAATAATCATAGTCCTTCGCACTGATTATTTTTCACTGTTTAATTCCTTAGAAATTTGCTTTTAAATGGTCTATAAACGCGACGTTTGTACCCTGTTTTACAAAAGCTCCCTACAGTGGGGGGGGGGGGGGGGGATCCCCCTTTCCACACCCCCCCCCCCCCGCTCGCTCGCTTCGCTCCCGCGCCGAGGATCTCACATCGTCACATAATGTGCCCCCGTTGAGATTTTGCCCCCCCCCCAAAAAAAAAAAAAAAAAAAAAAAAAAAAAACAGAAGTGTTCCGGCGCGCTTGGTGGTAAGATCAATATTTAACATTAAAAAGCATAATACAAGTAGTGGAATGAAGAATGTGTTGTTTTATGAGTAAGATCATGTCTTGCTCTTAACATTATGTGGAAATCATAAATGTGGAAATTGATTTTTGCAATATGATACTCTCGTCTCAACATGGCGATCCTGATGAAAAATCAATAATCATATACAAACTGCAGCAAACAATGCAGGGACTTTATAACGTTCACATAACGAGCTAACTTTTTAGCAATGTTTTAATGACACAATTATTGTGGAGAGAGAAAAACGATCTCTGATATTTGGGACTGAAATTTGATTTGATGATACCGTATGACTGTATAGACTATTGAAGCTTTGGAAATATATCCATCTCACTTATCTAAAAGTTGGAAACAATTCATTTCAGTCTTACCCATTCCTTCCATGTTCCTTTCGGATTTGCGTACATGATGGGTTCCAAACGTTCTCGCAAGATCTGACAAGCGTTCTTGAATAATGTTCAATGTGGGAGAACACGACAAGAGTTTTCTACAGTTATTACTGATGAACCAAGGAAATTAGAGCGCGTATATATCGTAGGTTCTCATAAACTTTAATTAAAAAATAATAATCTCCGTCTCTTAGAAAACGACATGTTGCATGCATCTAGCATGTATGACCCAGACGACACGTCATCGGTATTTATTTCTTCACAAACGACATATTGGCAAATTTGTTCTGATTATTATCGTATCTCCTTCCTATAGTAAACGTCTGGGTCAATAACTTCAAACTCAACAAGAATATATTATGTACCTATGACAGAGAGGGCAAATATGATTACGTAACGTGTATTTCGCACAAAGAGATTTATACAATTAGCAATCGAAAGTGAGACCGATAAGTATACGTAAGAGGTGAAATTCTTACAAAACAACTGTGTATGCATACAACAGCATTGGATGTTTTATTCATCAATTATATTGGGACTGAAACGAAAGCTGGTTAATTAGTAGAAGATATGTCTTCTCTGATAGGATTTCAACAACTGACATGATAACGTAATTATATTTTTCGTGTAGGGTACACTGTCGCATTCTTGTAGTATTAATTCTTATGATCGCACTCAAGAGTGCCATCAGCATCAATTCAGTATAATTTAAATCAGAAACACCACTCTCAGTAATGAAGACTCTCAGAGCATTTCTGGTTGTATCAGACTTTTTTTTTAAATAAGATTATCTAATGATTATATTGGGGTTCTCTGGTACGCTGGGGACGGAGGGGGACAGGGTAGAAGGGGTGTGGCATGGTGTCTGTTCAGGTCTATCACATTAGCGATAATGCCTGCCGAGTTTGGTTGCATATGCTAGATGAACTACAACTATCTTGAAACTTTAGTCACCAATCGACTTATTCATAAAACTAGTTAATATATCACTTGTGGTTCTATCATAGAAAAGAAGATTTAAAAAGATTCCTTAATTTGGGGGGTTTACATATTGTAGACCCCCTTCAACTCCCGGAGCCCTCAACTATGGAATGATGCCCGTTTGTAGCAATATTGTGTTCATATTAACTACACAAATACCTCCGAAATTTTGTCAAAATGCGACTATCCATCCACTTTTGAAGAAGAAAGTGAAAATGTGAAAATTGGGAACTAAATCCCCCCTCCCCCACAAGACCAATGCCTGGATCTGCCGTGAACAAACGTAAAACGACACGTCACAATTTTACATTAGACTCATAGCAATAACTTCGCAATTATTTCTGATTTTAAGAACATGAGTTGCAGAGATCCCCTTATTTTAGGGCTTTGCCTCCAACGCCCCGGCATTGTGTCCCTGGGGGCTCCAAGTGGGAAATACATTTGTAGTGCCCATTATTATGTATTTTCAACTTCATTTTTCTTTCAACGTGTATACCTGCACCGCTCCGCCGTTGAGATCCGAAGCGAGGCTGGCCGCGGTGGACATGGTGTTCGGCACCTTGCTCGAGCGGGTCTCTGACAGGTGAATCTTGTCCTAGCTCCGGGATACCAAGAGTCCTAGCGGCCACCTGTATCATCTTGGTATGCAGGCCCTGTCCCATCTCCACCCCGCCGTGGGTTACCAGGACAGACCCGTCCGTGTAGATGTGCACCAGGGCTGCTCCCTGAGGGGTAATTCACCACTATTGTAGTCTGATATGAAAACCTTTCTCCCTCTCTCTCCCTCTCTCTCTCTCTCTCTCTCTCTCTCTCTCTCTCTATATATATATATATATATATATATATATACTGTATGAAGACGATGAAGCCAAACAAGTTGACATAATGCATTAGAATCCAACTTCATTTATTTGTAAACCAAATTTTCGACCCTTGCACGGATCTTCCTGACTGTAAATGAAGTTGGATTCTAATGCATTATGTCAACTTGTTTGTCTTCATTGTCTTCATGCTCTTATTCCATCACGCGGATAATAATACCATTATATATACTGTATATATATATATACATATATATATGTATAATTAATAGGTTGATATGTGTGATATAGCGAGGAGCCTTGAATTCCCAACTTTAAAGGGACTGTACAGTACTGGTTAAGGTGGGGATTCATGTTTTGAACATTCCTAAGTGAGATAATGAAAAGCCTCTTATGAAATATGAAAGAGCATGTAATTTAAAAAAGGATTGAACGTTTATTTGATGAAAATTGGTTTTTAAATGGCTGAGATATCCAATAAAGTGCTAATAATAAAAGGCGACATGCCACAACTTTATTAGGATCTCTTTGCTTCACCTTGTTTCTGGATATCTCGGCCATTTCAAAACCGATTTCCATCGAATAAACTTTTGATACCCCTTAGAACTGAATGCTCTTTGACATCTCATAGGTGGTTTCTGAATATCTCGCAAAACATTAAAAGCTTAATCGTCACCTCGACCAAAACTGTACACACCCTTTAAGATAGATATAGGGTATGTTTAAAACACAATGCATGATATACCAGTGAAACTGAATTTTGAGGAAAATCAGACAGTCAATTCAAAAAATTAGTATTTTTTTTCAATTTTCAGTGCAGTAATTGATCAATATTGAGACTACATGTACTACAGTTCATGACGTCATTGCAGACAATACAAGGAAAAGTAGAAATTACGCGGTGCGTAATATATGTCCCCGCCGGAAGTAGCATTTAGTAGCAAAATGTATAATGTAGGTAAAAAGATCAAGGTCAAAGATCAAAGAAGTCAAAGGTCAAAATTCTATGTAGAAGTTTTGAAGCGCTCACCTAGTGCCATCACATAAAGCAAATGGAATCGAAATCGGGTTAGAAATGGCGAAGAAGTAGCATTTGGTAGCAAAATGTACAATACAGGTCAAAAATCAAGGTCAGAGGTCAAAGAAGTCAAAGGTCAAAATTCTGTGTAGAAGTTTTGAAGCCCTCACCTAGTGCCATCACTTAAAGCAAACGGAATTGAAATCGGGTTAGAAATGGCGAAGGAGTAGCATTTTGTAGCAAAATGTACAATTTAGGTCAAAATCGAGGTCAAAGGTCAAAGGTCAAAGAAGTCAATGGTCAAAATTCTGTGCAGAAGTTTTGAAGCCCTCACCTAGTGCCATAACATAAAGCAAACGGAATCAAAATCGGGTTAGAAATGGCGAAGGAGTAGCATTTTGAACATTTTGATCACACACGGACGCACAGACGGACGGACGGACGGACAGACGGACAGACAGACGGACACACGGACACACGGAAACACACACACGTACGGAGCCCGTTTCATAGTCCCCTGCTCGAACTCATTCGGCGGGGACAATAAGGAACATATTTATGAAGAATTCCACAATTTTTTTTTTTCATGGAAAGTACACATTCCATCAACAAGCTACTGATATTATGTGGAGGATAATATTATTCCCTCTACTTTCTGAAAGCAGTAAGCAAAGTGCTCTTTTATAATGCTAAAAAAGTGGAAGTATGCTGAATTTTCTTGATGTTTTCTAGAAATTGTTGTCCATAATGATGCCATGATCTGTATTAATCTCCTTGTCCAGCAATTACGGCACCAAAACTTTTAAACAGAATGTCAAATTTTTCTCAAACTTTCACTGACGAGATCAACTAATAATGCTGCTTTCACTCAATTCACATTTATATTTGGGTTTCTGGTTTCCTTTAAGTTTATGCTGCCAAATTTTAAGTTCATAGACAAGAAAGGGTAACTCTGAAAGGAAGCACTCCGAACTCCCAAATTAGCTGAGTTGACCCAGAACGGTACTTTCAGGCCAACTGGATAGGCCTACTTGACCCATGTGACATTTTGTGGGTTTAGTGTCGCAGTTCAAGAGTTATCACAAGCATCAGAATCGGGAGTCCAAAGACAGTACAAAGCCAGATGGTATTGTACCTGTAAACTTGCTTGTTACTGAATCAAGAGAGTTAATTCGTCTTTGAAGTCCCATCATACAATCACACACATTTACGATTAAACATAACTTCAGAGTAATTGAGACTGCTATATCAAAGGGTAAATGTCATCATCTTGATCACATACGATGGTATTCTTCTTACCTGAATTTGATGACAATAATTGCATTACTGGTATGTTAATTTGTATACTCACATATACATGTAACTGTGTAATTTTCCTGCTGCCATCAGAACTTACAAATCAGATTGATAGTCGTGACCTCTTGCACTAATATCTTACCATCCACTGTTAAGATTTCATGAAATATCTCATATTTTCTTTCATCAAAAAACAACAACATACCTCACGTAAAGAAGTTGCCATAGTTACAACCACAACACTTCAGACATATACATTGTACATTGTAAAGAAAAAAAAAGGTGAGAAATGTAGGTACATTGTATTCATTCACTGATGAGTAAGGAGCAATAGACCAGTTTACTACAATATCAAAATTCCATGCATATACAACAAGGAGTTCTTGCAAACCAGGAGGCTTGTCCAAGGCTGACCTAGGCTTGCCCAACATAGCAAGGAAGGATACATGCAGAGTGTAATCAAAATGTTGGAATGCATTGTGTATGGATAGCTGGTTGACATCTAGCTTGTTACAAGGCCCTTCATGAAATAAAAGGCCATAAGTTTGAGCACACAAGTAAACTGGCCTATTCCCCAGTACCACCGCCATGTTTTCGAAAGTGGGGGGGGGGGGGGCCACTTCCGAGTTTCACGAGCTAACAAGCCAAAAAAAAAAAAAAGGCCTTCAGTTTTCTGGTGCCACTTCCGGGTTTCTTCAGCTGACATGCAAAAAAAAAAAAAGGTCTTCAGTGCAAAAACGAAGGGCTTACCAGGCTCAAAGATTTCATTCTATTTTTTTTTTTCTACTGCCACTTCCGAAGTAAAAAAGTGGGGGGGGGGGGGGGGTGGTCCCAAAGTGGTGACACCCTATGTATTCCTATGTACAGGTGCCAAAATGGGGGGCTGAGCCCCCTGGTTCTGCCGGCCCTGAGTACTGTATATCAACTAGTTACACATCCTTCATTCTTCAGCTTGATGTCACAAATCAAAGAGCAGTGTTTGCATATAAAAAGAAAATACCTGTGTGGAATCCAATACAGCAAATAGGGTTGCCTTATAATGTCAGATTTCTGGAGAGTATCTCTGTCAAAGAATCTCTGCAATTTCTTTATGGTCCACTATAAAAAGTGGACAACTAGTAATTGACAATGATAATAGTGGACTCTTATAAGGCACTCATTCTACCTAATGAGATACTCATGGCACTGATGATGTACAAATCTTGAGAAATTGAATGTTACATGGATACAGACAAGCTAGGCAGTAAATGGACTGTACTGAACATCAGTTGCTGCAGGGAACTCCACAATACATTGAATGGCACTTACTAAATCTATAGTCCGAAATAATACATAGAGAAGTAGATATAAAAAGGAAACACACTTTGTATTTTTATGTACTTATTCAGCCTGTATCTAATTGTACATTGTTGTTTCATGCTCCCATACAATGCACACAAAGAACATAGGCTGGACCTCATGTGGCCCACGCCAAGTAAGTCCTGGACTGGTCTCTGGCTCCACTTTTCCATTTCACAGTTACCTTGGGCGTTGTGGTCTTTGAAAAGGCAATTCTTGTCCTGGAAAGATGAATCAAATATGGATAGCCACTTACATGTTCTTAGCATTTTTTTTTCTAACTCTCTTTTCTCCCTTTCCTCCTCTCGGCATGCTTCAAATGGATAGAAGTATATCATGCCAAAAATACATTATAATAATTTCAACTTGTTGATACACCACTGACTGAAGCTTATTGTTTAAATCTGCCAGATCTATAATTATATACCAAAATAAAATATACATATTCTAAGGAGGTTCACAGAATATGTCTGCAATGGAAAATATAATGATACTTGGCAGATATCTCAACTTCTTTGTAAGAAAGGATCACAGAAAAGAAAATAATTCTCCTTCTACTGAAAGAGTACACCTCAAAAGCAAAATGTACACTTTTATATAATGTACAATGTATATACATGTATAAATTTAACAACACAGCATGATATTGCATGAAATCATTATATAACACAATATGCTCAACAATGAAACCTCATGTATGTGATGTATTCGTTACAAAATTAGTCATTTGATAATTGTAATTCTGGGATAGTCTTAAAACAGCAACAAACAAACAAAAAACCCTGAAGAACTTCTCAGTTTGTGAATATACCTTGTGTTAGAAAGAGACTTTAAAGCAGAAGGGTAAAGATGTGCTGTGAAAGATTTTTATCACTTGCATCCCTCTGTACAAATGCATTGATTAAGATCACAACTGCTAATCTACATTTTTTTTAAACAAACATGTTGGGAAATGACTATGACCTCAGAGGGTCAGAAAATTCTACACATTATAGTCATCCGAAGTGTGCATTTTCTCCAAAATCTATGTTACATCTTACTTTTTTCAGTTGTTATGTCAAGAGCAAGGTAAGGGTTAGGGAAGTAGTTTGATACAAATCAATTTCATTTCTACATTATGAAGATTCAGAAGTTGTCCATTTACAAACTTTGTACTTCTTCATGAGATGTATTGCAATATTTTCTCACTTGATGCATTCAACCTACATGCAATTATCATTTCTCCATGGAAGTATTAAATGATTACAGTATATCATACACAACATCTGAGCTGAACATTCCTGTATTCACTCAATCTTTAACAATTTTTTCCAGAGAGGGACAAAAAAGAAAGAAAAAGAGCAGTGCTTACTTGGTCTAACTTGCAGAACTCTTGAAAAGTAAGCTGGGCTGACCACACCCTGGTCACTACCTGGGCACAGGATCACGCCATTCTTGGAGACAAAGAACTTCAATCCATCTAAAGCACAAAGGGTGAACATCAAATGGTGAATGATGTGGAAATCTTGTGCCTGTGCTTGTTCGGTAATTTTACCCCAGTGCAGCAAAAGGCAAATCTTTTGTGTAAAATGATGGCTGCATTTTAAGACAGTGAAGAGAACGAGTCAATAACACTGATGTAAAATATTAGCCTTAATACTGGTGTTATCCCAAGTGACTGGTTAATTTCAAAGGTTACACCAATGTATAGGGTAAAGGTGATAAAGCTGAGAAATTTAGTTACAGGCCCATTGCTGTAGTTTGTCATGAAGCGAAATTACTTGAGAAAGAGGTAAATTCACAATTTCTTTCCTGTCTTCTGTAACTTAATTCTATTTCAATTGATCACCATGCATTTTTATCAAATCACTCTACTGATACATGCCTTCATCAAGTTACTAGTGATTGGCATGATGCTTTCTAACAAGCATGAAATGGGAGCAGCCAGTTTCTTAGACATCTCCAAGTGTTTTGACTGTATCGATCATTAACTATTGTTATTTCAGCTATCTATCATTATGGCATTTTGAATACTAAACTGAAGTGGTTTTACAATTATTTGTCATGGCATAAACAAATTGTTAGCTGAAATGGTAGTATATCATGTATGAAGGAAATGAAAATGGGTATCCCCCAAGGGAGTGTACAAGTTGGACCCACACTTTTCATTGTATTTATAAATGGTATCATCACTGGTCTTGAAACGAATCAGTGTAGTATTTTTTGCAGATAAGTTGATGTACATTTGTATGTTTCTCATAAAAATCTTAAGTATGTAACCAATAAACCATAACTAAGTTTGAATAAACTTTGTGAATGCAGATATTTCAATAAATAGTGGTTCTTATAGAATTAAAGCTGGCACAAAAAAAAAGTTTCAAAAAGATAGTAGAAGAGCAAAAACAAAAAGATGTAGATGTGTGGGCATTCATAGGATTCTGTGGTTTCAAAATTGTGTCTGTGAACATTATTGCAAGGGGCTACTATGAGAATATCTACGACAGTAAATTAACTCTGAAGCATAGATTAATTACTTACCTTCAAGAGCTGCTTGAAGGTCAAGAAAGATCATCATTTCGCAGGATTTTCTCATACCTAGAAGTGAATGGTATATGAAAAAAAAAAGTCTCAGAAATAATGGTAACAATTACAGTACTATATGGTAGGTTTGTCTAGAAAGCACTTAATTACAAAGTTCTTACAAATTATTATGCAATTATCAACTCATCCTACACAATATGATACCTCCATATGCAAATAGTTTAGGAGATTCTTGGCCCACCTCAGACACCATTGTTTTGTAGTGGTTGGTACAAGTACTGGTAAGTAATTTTTTTTATGAAAGTCAGATAATCAACCATATGTTTGTATTTTTCTGTGTGTTTCATCTTATAAATAATTCATGACACGAAAAGAACGTAACTTACTGCAAAACGAGAAATATTCATGGAGTGGAATTTTTGCGAATTGGAGCTGATGGCCTTTTTCGTGGCATGAAATTTGTACAAATTACCACTGGCGTTGAATGCAAAGAGCGTAGACATGAACTTTCATGTGCATTTTAATTGCATGAATCTTGGCTCTCGAAAATTCCTGAAATCGAAACGCACACAAAAATTTGGGGTTTTACATTAACCTCCTAAAGATTAGTCCCAAGCAGGTTGATACTGGCAAGTGTCCATGGAAAATGTGTGCTATAGTAAAATCAGCTTATCTTCAGGGGGTTAATGTGTAAAGGGTACGTGCTACAAGATGCAGTATTTCAGGCCAATTTTGCTCATGTCATCACTTGAAAATCAAGCACTGATTACCAGGTAGGCACTCTACTCTTTGATACACTTATCAAGAGCATGGATTGCATCACTACCAGCTTTTAAACGCTAAGCTAATTTTCTATGTTAATCTTACCACTGATAACACCATCTGCACCAGGTTCACCCTTGGCGAAGTGGATGTATGTTCTTTTCATCCGCTTTAGTCCCTGTGAAGAGATGATAAGTTGAGGAAAGGAAGGCCACAATAAAAGAACAAATGCACACAAGCACAGGGAGACATACATGTCATGAAGCTTGCAATGAATCCTGATAACAAGAATATATATATATTCTCATATCAATAATAATTTAGTACACATCTTTAATCTTAAATTGTTGGATATAATAAACCTATTTGGACACTGATCTACAAAACTGTCCAGTCAGACTATTTAGAGACTTCCATTTTATATCAACAAGATGTATAGGTAGAAAAGCTACCTGATTGGTGATAAATCCCTTTTTTAACAAATTGAAATAAACTGGATGGAGGCAATGTCTTTTGAGAAATGCCCAAAACTGCTGAGAAGGTTCATTTCTGGGAGATAAAATACATAATGAAAAAATGCTGCATACTGCTGAGAAGACTCTTCTTTTGCAGACAATTATATATAATAACAAGTATCCTAAATTTGCTAAGAAAACTCATTTCAGTATATTCCTTAACTATTACATCTGAGGATAGCTGGACAGAGAGATACATGTAGAATCACACTTGTGATTAATGGCCAGCTACATGTCCCTGGGACAGAGAGCTAGAGAATAACAAACATGAAGTAAACATTAGAACCTGTAGAATTTAGACACTTGTCAAAACAAGTTAAGAAGTACGAGTTCAGTCAGTGCCTGAGGTCAACTTCAGGTTGCTCACTATTTAAGTATAATTTCACTCCCTCTGTACACACATACTATGTTCAGCTGACATCACAATTTCACATTAGACTTGTACGAATAGGACTTTGATTTTCAATGACTGCTTATGTGTGCAGGTCCATGAGGCATGAAAGGTATGCCAATATCTCTGAATGTTGAAAACCTTGTGAATTACAGTAAATCAATCAAAATTTATTCCTACTGTGTGGGACCGGGTACTCACATTCAGAGGTTCAGTAGGTGGGGTGAGGATGGATAGGAAACAAGATTTATGCTTGCGTAGGGCTTACCTGCAATCATATGCAGCCTATATCATTAAAGGATATTTCAAATCATGCAAAGTTACAAATTGGCCTACCTGTCTTTGGATTGACTCCCAGTTCCTGAAGTATGTTCCATGCACAACAGTTGGATAGTCAGCAGCATTGGTGATGGCTTCTAATTCTTGGTCTTGAACCTTCAAAATGCAAGAAAGAAGCAGAATAAACTCAAGTGATGGTGTTCTTTGATCAAAAGTGATTTTGGTACTCTTTCAGAATTCCAAAAAAGACTCAAGTTCTGAAGCATTTGGCTTACCTCAAAACTATGACCTTGGTTTGCACAGATGAGTAAATCTCCAGTTGCTGGATCCTCCTTGAGTGAAAATCGCTGCTTATCATTGAGAGCGACAACTTGGCGAATATCCTCCTCTGTGCAATTTTTGAACATTTGATGGGCAAGTAATTCTCTGACGAGGAGGTATCCACCTACAATGAAAAATATTCACATGGTTAATAGGCTCTGCTGCATTTGCAACATGGGTCAACAACAAATGCCACAATAAGTCAGTTTAATAACACATTCAAATTAAAGGACAAGTTCACCTTCATCTATACATGTGGATTGAGTGAATGTAGCAATACGTATCAGTGAAATACATACATATGTATGTACTGTACGTGAAAGTTTGAGAAAAATTGTACAATCCGTTCAAGTTATGAATCTTTTAAAGTTTCTGCGCAGTAACACTGCTTGATGAGAAGACTTCTAAGGTTTATGATGTCACATACATTGAACGATATAAGGAAAATATGAGGAAATCTCCACAAAATTTCTTCTTTTTTTTTTCAAAGTATGCATTCCCTCGACTTGTTACTGATGTATGTTAAGGGTAATATTATTCCCCCTGCCTCCTGAAAGAGGCTAGTCAAGTGCTCTTTCATTATTCGAGAAAAGTGAAAATATGTTGACTTTAATAGATTTCCTTTATATCGTTGTAAACATGAGGCATCACAAGCTGTCAGTCGTCTCATGCAGTTATAGCAGTACTGAAACTTCAAAAATTCATAACTTATGAACGGATTGTCCTATTTTCCTCAAACTTTCACTGATTGTGTTCTACTAATAATCCTCCATTCTACCAATCCACACTGCACGGTGAACTTGTCCTTTAAGGAATATTGTTCTTCTATAAGTACCTATACAACTGTACAAGCAACAAGTTCATCTGTCTGTACATCTCACACTCATCTGCCCAGCAATCATTTTCTCACACCTCCCAGAAAGAAAGAAAAAAGAAAAACAACATGCGGCAGGTACAATGGATTCGTATATTGGCTACAGACGATACCTAAACGCCCTACATGCACGGGCGTGAGTTCTCCTTTCTGAATAAATAATCCATGGAGGTCTCTTAAAGATTCTGCCATTGAAATTTATGGTTTATATGATTTTTCAATTAGGGCAACTTATGCATATATATTCAATTGTATATCTATCTTCCAATAATATCTGAAATGCTTATCAAAACTAGTTCTGTTCATAATTATCCAACAAGACAGTCTAATTCATTGCATTTACCTTTGAATAAATGTTATCTGCTAACAAAATTTGTACATTCACAGTCAAAAACTCTAAACTAAAAAGGCCTAAACTCTGGAATTCATTACACGTTTAAAAGGAATATCCACTTTGATAATTCTACAACTTAGGAATAAATCATTACAAAGATATAAACCCCGCGCATCTCCTGCTTTCTCTCACTCCTGAGGACGGACAGTCAACTGTCCGAAACGTTGAGTCTCTTACTCTCCTATACTTCCTTGGTTCTATACTTCCTTGGTTCACAGTCCTTTTCAGGACTACACTCATTCCAGAAAGAATACTCTTACTCAATTCTCACCTCTCATCCAACTTTTCTTTCTATCCTTCTCCTGTCACTCCAACAGTCCTTCTCAGGACTATAATACATACATGGTGAACCGCAAACCAAGTGTATCTAATACCACGCCATGCAAACACCTTCTCTCAAAAATCATCCGAAAGATATTCTGTTTGAAATGGCTCCTGCTTGATATTATTCTCTCCTCTTCTTTCCCTGCTCTCGTATCTCGTCTCATCTATTCCTCCTGTTTCATAACCTCCCATCCCATCTTTCTGTCATCATGTGGAGCTTCAGTTTCAGTTTTTGTTGTTGTAGTTTTTTAATAATGTCAAAAACAACAATGGCATTACCATTGTTAACAACATTAAAACCAAACGGAATTATTATAACATTAATTAATGCCTATAATACGGTATTCAATTTCGTTCAAAGGATCTTACCTGGAAATATCTGAAACCCCATTTTAGGAGCCCTATGCCGCAGGACTAATGACAAAGATCTAGACAACCTCACATTGTGACGCCCAGAATGAGCCATATGGTGATGGAAGAGATTCTCGACCGGGTAAACGTTCTGAAAACAGCAGCACTGCATGAGCTGAGCTGAGCTGAGCTTCCAACTCTCGCGGTCAACTGGCAGTGCCAGCGCCAGTGCAGTGGTATATACGAGCCGATAACCCCTTCAACTGATATTGGCTAATGCAAATGGTGGGTATGGCATTTTACTTCGATTTGCAGATTACAGATACTGTACGTAGTCCAGCTAGGTTGCGACATCAGATGAGAAATCGTCCTTTGGTCTAACAACAGATTTCATTTCCTTCGCTCCTGTACTGTGTGTCGGTGATGTACGTTACAACAGCGAGTATTTACTATAAATACAGGGGATGTATTACGCAATCGGAAAGCACAACGTGTTGTTCAGCGACCCTGGCCTGTCAAACAACAACTTCCGTCCGCGCCGCGCGCCGCCGCAGCTGCTCTGCTCCTCCAGCCAGCCAGCTGCTGCATGCTCCATAATACTGTTGTAGTAACGGTATTACTTACCGGCACTACTGGTGAGTTGCAACTGTAACTTGTCTTGTAGCTCAGTCAGTATGTCTTTCAATCAGGTTCCAGGTCACAACTGAGGGATGCACGTACAGGCAATCCCTTTTATACCTCCCCTGTGTAGACAGGGGGGTTAGGATAAAACCGCTAGGGGGCGCTACTACTACATTCCCCCCCGTTTTAAAAAACAAAGGGCATAATAAGAAAAAAAACAACCCCGGCCAAAACAAAGACCTAACTATAACCCCCAAATCCCGCACAACCGGGGAGCTCACAGAGCCCCACCCATGGGAATGTGCAATCTGACCAGTCCTCGGGGGTCTGCCGAGGACAGTTCAGCGGACCACCGCCTAGGTCACTCATGCACTGAATGGAGGTGTGAAGGACCGGAGCTATTGGGAGGGAGATGAACCCAGCCCCCCGCGGACGGAAAAAAAAAATTCACTAAAAATTCCTTTAACCTGAGGAGATCACCAAAAATTACTGTAGCCTGTGGAACCCTGAACCTACACAATCACGACCATAATCACACAAAATCACAACTGGCGGCCACAATTTCTACTGGCCAATTCACCTAACATCCTACAGAGTAAAAACCTTAACACTGAATACAATTGCATAACCATGACAACAAGGTATCCATGGCTGCCATTCAAACATCAAATGGCAAGCCCTGGCAACTCTAAAAATATAACACTACTTGTCTTTGGTGACAAAACTTTGGTCAACTTAACCAAACTTTAAAAATACTGTTAACAAACTTTGGCAACAATTTTTTTTCTTTTTGGCAACACTTTGGCAGTAACAACAAAAATAAGGCAAATCCCTGGCCTTAATAACTCATACACATAAAAACTCTTTGGTCCTGAGTAAAATGAGGTAAGAACACAATGAATATACCTCACAAAATGGAATCTCCTCAGAGGTAAACATTATATACAAAATACTGTTACAAATGTGGGGGAAAAATCCTCCCACTGGCCATGTGGGGCTGTATAAGCTCCCACTGAGGATCCTATCCCCTTTACGCCCCGTAGAGTGTGAGGGCATTCACCCTCGTTGCCTCCAGCAGGGGAGCGACAGCTTCCCCTCGCGCTCGAGCAACGAGCGAGGCTACCTCTCCAATATAAATTGGAGTGGTGACCTTAAGGTCCTTAGAAGGGGGTAAATGTGGGGAATCTGTCTCCACTAGAAGACGGTGAATTGACACCGTCTTCAGGGCTTCCAGCTGGTTGGGGCTGAAAAATCGCACCCTGGCTGTGAACCCAAAATACACATTGGGAAACATCTTCCTCCAAGCAACTAACTCAGAGGTCCCCAATGCGCAACAGTGGATGTGAATCCTCTGATAGCGATTGACGGATGCATGCACTGCCTCCCGGCAAATCCGGGAGGGTTCATCCGCATTTGGGGCGTCCTTGCGACCCCGGATATGCAGTACTAATACTTTCCCTGTTGCCCCAATTTTGAGGCATGCCTTCAGCAGGGAAAGTTGCTTGTCCCAGTACTGGGGAGGGGAGGTATAATCTAACCCTATTTCTCCGAAGGCCCGGATGTTAGGGTTACAGATGAGCTGACTCAGCTCATCTACCTCCTTCTCTCCCACTGAGTTGGCATGTTTTGGGTGGATTCCCACCGATACCGGCCAACATCTCTCCCTGGGGATGTCCACTGCGGAAAACTTTGTGGGATCACAATAATTGATAACCCCCCCAGTGAGCCGCACAGGGACCCGCGGAGGTCTTTCACCTTCCGCTGTGATTGCAGCGTGCCCCTTTTTCTGCAACTTGCTCTCCAACCTGTCAAGATGAAAATGACTGTCGAAGGCAGCAGGGATAGGTGGCCGGCGGGTTACACCTGCAAAGGTGAGGTTCGGTGTTGCTCCCGAGGGCGGGGCAGTGGATACCCTGGCCTCCGCAGGGTGAGGGGACGTATTACTCGCACCCCTCTGGGAAGCAGGCAAAGATATGCCATCCCTTGCCTGGGCATTCGCATCCTCCCGTTTAATGGGAGCACCCTTACCATGGGCCGTGGTGTTTGTGGGGTCTGTACTCCCACTAGCCGGCACCGAGGAAGGGGGCGCAGCCTGAGTATGCACTGGGCCAGGGCGATTTTCTACCCTGCCCAGGAGGAGAAACCTCTCCCACTCCCGCTGTGACAACTTGTCTGTCAGCCAAGCTAGTGCCCGCCAATGCAGCAGGGCTGCGGGAGTATTGCTGGGCCTGATTGTTAAAGTGGGTGGTCGATTCCACCCCATCCCAGCAATGAGTGCATCCATCTCTTTCCGTAGGTGATCAGGAATCTCCCACATGAAATGAGAAGGAGCCTCTGCATCCAGAAGTTGGAGGAGACCCTCCAAGTCAGCGGATCCAGTAAGGGTCTGCGCTAGGAAACGTAGGCACCCTACCTGCTGGAGAATTACTCCCCGTGAGAAGGTGGCCTCCTTCTCGCGGAATTGGAAACAAGCTGGCATGTGGCCATATATATGCCACTTCAATTTAGAGGTGACCTTTACGGTACACCCTACCACTGGGCAACGTTTCCTAGCCTTTGTGGGAAGGTGTCCTCCCCCTGAGTCTGCAGGCCGTTTGGGTGGGCTAGATCGACCTCCCACCCTAGATGACTCCACAGTAGCCAGCCCGGTTGGCCGTTGAGAGCGTGCGAATGTGACCCGCACCCTCTGCTTGAATGGTTTAGAACCATTTCCGGCCTGTATATTACCTACTGGGGGTGGCACCATGCCCTCCCCCTCTACCTCACTATCATGAGATAATGCGGGAACGTCCTCCGCCAGTTGGTGCTGTAATAAGGGTGTGTCTTGACCCCCCTCTTTGGCACCCTGACCTTGGATTGAGGATGGTCCGGGACCTCCCATGGCGGATTGACCTTGTTGATAGGGTAAAACCTCCCTTTCCAGTGCTGGTTGCTGTGGTGAGGGCAGTGAAACACCTCCCTCGAGCTGTGGGATCTTTCCCTCGAGCACAGATTGTTGAGGGGGTAGCTTAGCACCCTCCTCAGGTGGTGGTTCCTGGTCAGATTCAATATCCATCAACTCCTCTGAACCAGGTGTTGCTGCCACCCTGGTGTCTGCGGCATCCCCTGGAGGAGCTGGCTCAGAGTCAACACGACCTGCGTGGGGTGTCAAAACATCCCCAGGTCCGTCAGTCTCTGCAGGAGGATTCACTCCTCCCTGCCCTTGTGGCAAAACTCTTGAAGCTCGGCTTCGAAAAGAGGGGTGGAAAGCCAACCCCACTGGAAACCGCTGAGTTTCTGCCATGGATGCACTCCACCAGGGTGTGAGGGGATCAAAATAGATCTCCCTCGGGAATGAGCTCCCTGGGGAGGGAATATCCTCCCGTCCCTCAGGCATGGGAAAACGGAGGATTATCTCTTGGTATGGCATACAGTCCAGGAGATACTCCTGGAGGCATGCCACCCACTGAAACTCCTCCATTTCCAGAGCTCGCAGGTACTCTTGGTCGAGGAGGTCTAATATCCTCCTCATTGGGGTGACAGATGGTGCAAACCGCACCAATATTCCCGGGAACAGGAGACGGTCCTTCTCCCGTGCTGCCCTCAACAAAGCCTCGGGTGGTGCCTCGTCGAGGATGGGTTCCTCTCCAGGTGGGGGTGGATCTCCCTCCATAACTCTGCAGAGGGGATACAAAAAGAAAATGGGGAAGGCGTGGTTAATGCACAATACTTTGTACCTACTTAAGAAGCCACAAAAGCCTACTTACCTTGATTTGTCTGGCAAGGGGGACATTTGTACTTCTTCATAGCCTCCCCTTCGTGTGGTGTTACTCCTACACATGCTCCATGATACCATTCATCGCACCAGTCGCACTGGATCATGAATGTGCCTTCATCGGGTCTCCGGCACACACAATAGAGCATGTCCTTTTCAAGAGGGCGTTTCCCTCGACACCAGGCTGGTATGTCCCTGTCTCGACAGGGCTTTAGCCGGTCCTGGTGTTGGGTTGAGATTGTGTTACGTAACTCCACTCTATACAAATCTGCAGAAAGCCGCTCCACAATGCGTGCAGGTCCCTTCCAGGGGGAGCTCAATTTCTTGCAAACCCCCTTGGCCTTGGCACTGTCAAGGATGTACACTAAGTCACCCTCTGTGAATTGTCTACGATGTGAATGTACATCGTAATCACGTTTCATCCTCATCTGTGTGGATTTCAACGTCTTGCGGGCGGCCTGATGGGCTTGGCTAATAGCATTTCTCAACCCTGTTGAATACTCGCCCAATTCAGGAGGATGCTTACTGGGTATTGGATAAATTACATCCGATGGGAGGTTAACCTCCCTTCCCAGCATCAGCCTATTTGCTGTGAACCCCGTACTCCGGTTCACTGTGGCTCGAAGTGCCCCAGCAATCTGAGATAGAAAATCATCCCACTTATTCTGGGTTTTGCCTATGTAGCACCTCACAGCATCCATCAAGGTGCGGTTATACCTCTCCACTTGGCCATTCCCAGAAGGGCGGTAAGGCGTGGTTTTCGCCTTGTGGATGGTAAGCACCTTACACAATTCCCTGAAGAGGTGACTCTCAAAATTCCTCCCTTGATCAGTGAAAATCTCAAGGGGGTAGCCAAACCTACTGAAGAACTCAACTGCGGCGCGAGCCGTTTGCTCCGCTGTCTGGGAGGGAAGGGGGATACACTCCACCCACTTTGTAAACTGGTCCACCATCATGAGGATGTACTCATTCCCCCTCGATGATTTAGGTAATGGACCCAAAAAATCGAGGTGTACCCTCTCCATTGGAGAGCCTGCATGATACATCCTCATGGGGCTATGTCCGTACCTGCTAGATTTCTTGTTCAAATTACAGGCTTTACAGGAAGACACATGATCTGCCACGTCCTGTCCCAGGCCGTACCAAAAATAGCGCTCCTTTATTAGGGCCTTGGTGCGGTCCCTCCCAGCGTGTCCCACTGATGGGAGGTCATGATTAGATTCTAATACACCCTGCACTAAGGAGCGTGGCACTACGAGGAGATTCCTCCCATCTTTATGGAAGTACAATACTCCCTCAATCTTGTGGAAAACCTCCCTGTTAATCCCCAAATACTTCTCCTCGGGGCTCCACAGCATAGTGGTAGCTTCATCGGGGACAGTTCCACTTTCCATCCATCGCAATAGATGGGTTAAGTGGGGGTCGGCTTCCTGCTCTTTCCGTACCCGCTCATGTGGGAGTTCCCTTGCTTCATTCTCACCCCCGCTAGGGGGGGATTCCCCTTCATCACCACCCTGGGGGGTAGTGTGACTCCCACCAGCTACATCTATTGAGGCATGTACTACACATACCTTGTCATCGAGCGCTCTCCATGCCACCTGTATACGTGGCCTCGCAGAGAGGGGGACCGCATAGTCAACCTCCTCTTCGAAGTGTGACCAATTATCATGTGCTTTGGCACAATAGCCACACCCCTTGCATGGTAGGTCTTCAAGGTTAACCCCCGGCCTATACCCCTCACAGTAAGGAGAGTCTGCAACTATCCGCGATAGTGCGTCTGCGTTACCGTGACGCCTACCTGGACGGTGCTCAATGTTCATATCGTATTGGCTCAACTCCTCAAGCCAACGGGCCAACTGGCCTTGCGGGTAGCGGAAATTGAGCAGCCATCTAAGGCTGCTGTGGTCCGTTCGGACCGTGAATTCCCTACCAAGTAGGTAATGGCGGTACTGTCGCGTGAATTTCACCACTGCTAGCAATTCTCGCCTCGTTACACAGTACCGCCGCTGTTCTGGGGAGAGTGCGCTACTTCCATACGCAATCACCTTTTCCTCCCCATCTTGTAACTGTAGGAGCTCTGCTCCTACTGCATCATTTGATGCATCCGTGTCCAAAATGAACCGGTCATGTGCATTGGGCATGGATAATACAGGTGGTTCTGTCAGTCGCTGCTTCAGGAGCTCAAAAGCTTCCTGCTGTTCAGCCTTCCACTGAAATTCCCTCTTTCCAGTGATGCGGTACAATGGCACCGCAATTGCTGCCAAGTCCTTAATGAAGGAGCGGTGATAGTTCACCAGTCCCAAGAACTGTTCCACCTGTTTAGTGTTACATGGTACTGGCCATGCCCTAACTGCCTCGATATGTTCTTCACGAAGCGCGATTTGGTTTGCACTTACATCCCTACCCAGGAATTCCACTTTCTCCTGGAAAAGGATGCATTTCTTGGGTTTCAGTTTCAACCCATAGCTTGCAAACCGGTTCAGGACCTGTTTTACATTCTGTAGGTGCTCCTCCACAGAACGTCCCAGGACTACAATATCATCCAAGAAGGCTAATACTGTCTCCCAGGTCAGACCGTGCAAGACTAAGTTCATGGCCCTGGAGAAGGTAGCAGGTGCATTACACAACCCGAATCCCATTCTCACGAATTCATATAGGCCATATTTAGTTGGGAAGGCAGTTTTCTTCCTGTCACTCTCACACAGCTTCACCTGGTAATAAGCGGAATTCGCATCCAGCTTAGCGAACCACCTATTCCCTTCGAGGGTGTCGAGACACTCCTCAATATTGGGCAAAGGATAAACATCCTTCCGGGTGACTGCATTTAAAGCACGATAGTCTACGCACCATCGTACTCCACCATCCCTTTTCCTGATCAACACCGGAGGGGATGCCCACTCCGATTGTGAAGGTTGGATGATGCCTGCTTCTATCATGCGGTCAAGATGTGCCTTCTCCTCCCCTGCAAAATTCAAGGGAGTACGCCGCATCTTTTGCTTAACTGGGTTTGCTGTACCCGTATCAATAGAATGCTCCAAGGCCTGAAAATTCCCTAGATCAAATTCATCCTTAGCAAAGACATGGGCATACTGTATTAACAGCTGTTTTAGCTGGGCTTGCTCCTCGCTTGATAGCAAGGATGAGGAGCGCTCATACAGGCTTTCCAAATGAGCAGGGAGATCTGCCTCCCCTGTTTGGAGTTGGCACACTTGTGGATCGCCACAAGATTCCTGTATGATGGTCCCAACATCATTCAACTCCTGGGCTTCCCCCAGGACCACCATGCTTGTCAATCCCACTGATCTATCAGTGGGGTTAATGACATACATCTTCACCCTTTGTCCAGCTGGGTGGATAGCATGTGGTATCATCACACACACGTCTGGGGCAGGTTCAAACAAAAAATCCCCTAACCGTTGATCTAATATTCCTGTTATCCTCTTAACCATGTTGGGAGGAACGATCGTACGTTTTGAAACATACACTCGCGATACTCTCCCATATGGTGAGGGCTCACTGTGCCCCATGGGGATGAATTCATCCCCTATCTGTAATCGGGCTTGTTGAAGGTGTAGAGTCACCTTTTGCTGACGGAGAAGATCTAGCCCTAGCAACATTTCATCTTCAATGGCAGCCACATACAGTGGTACTAGGCATTCACAAGTCCCTAACTTGATTGGAATGGGACCTACAATCATCCCTGGCATTCGCATATCGCGACCCGCCGCATGTAAAAACACCTCCCTGATCTTTTCAGGGCGAGGGTCTAATTTCTCGTACACTTTATCCGAAATGATTGATACTTCTGCAGCAGTGTCCACTACTGCCTTTACCGATTCGCTGCCTATCTGTACCGGTACCATGAACATAGAGGTAGATCTCAATTTACACACAATGACTTCGTTATTGTCTTTAGGGGTGTCCTTCCCTAATGGACTGATATCAACGGCTATGTTGTCACCCCTCGGAATATTATCTCCCTTGAGGGGCACGGTGTCTCCCTTAGAAGGGGGCACGTCTCCCTCTTGGGTCCGTTCCTCAATGTACTGGGACAACAGGGAGATTACCGGGTCAAATTCAGGATGGTTACTACCCTCCTTACTTCCATGACTATCAGAGCTTCCTACCAAAAATGGGCCCGCAGTTATGTGGGTCGGGGTAGGGCCTAATCCTCCGACCCCGAGGAGTTTGACTCCTCATCCGTTTCCAGGAAGGACACCCTCTTTTCAGTTCTTAAGAGGGGACAGTCTTTCTTGAAATGTCCTTCCTGTCTACAATGAAAGCAAATAAGTTGCCTTCCTGGGGAGCTCGGTGCTCCCCCAGGATTACGGGGAGGTCTCCTCTCCCCCTGCCCTAGAGAGGGTGACACCCCACCCGAATTGCGGGGGTTCTGTCCCTCTGCTAACTCATCTACCTTTTTCCCAAGAGATGCAAGGGTGTCTAGCTTCTTCCCCATGGATTCCAATACGTTCTCCATGGATGCTAAGCGATCAAGTTTCTTACCTAGTTTTTCCACCACCCTTTCTAGGTCAGCTACACGCTGCTCTATACTGGGCGAGGGCGTCCCTCTTGGGGTGCCCCCTCGGCCCGAATGGAAGGGGGTATTATCCACCCTACAGACTTGAGGTTCTCCCTCATTATCTGAATCAAGCGTCATAGATTTGGCTTGACGTGCCTTGCCATATACTGCCTTACGGGAGTGTTGATACCACCGTAAAGCTTCCACAGCATCGTCTACATTCAGGGGTTGTCGGTCAAGGGCATACCACCCTGCCTCCTTATCAGTACACCCCTGACATAGACGGAGTACCAGTTGTCGCTGCACCGCTCTCTCTGGGAGTTCTGGAAACGCGCGGCTTCCCAGTTCGTTCAAACGATCTGCCCATTCGCACAGAGATTCCTCCGCGCTTTGACGAGCAGTGCTGAACTCTAATTGCGCTGCCTCCGCTGGCTCCTGACGATCAAACCGTTTTGCAAAGCGGTACATGACTTCGCAATATTTCAACTCCGGTTCGCGACTCATCAGAAGCTCAAAGAAATTGCTCGCCTTCCCCAACAGGCACCAACATAATTGATCTAAACGCTGGTCCGGGCTCCAGTTCCTCGCATTCGCGAAGGCCTCAAATTTGCGGTAAAACGCCCTCCAATTTCCTGTTCCATCGTAGGAAACAGTCTTTGGGAGGGGTTGGTAGCTCCAGTGGTCAGATGAGTCCGTTCCCTGCCTACCCTCGGAGAAGTCAGAAAACTCACTCCTCCTGACAGGGCTAGGGTGGCGCGCCTCCTGCCTACCCCACTGGGCCTCGCTATGATCCCACCTCGCTGTACGCGAGTGTGCACGTTCCCTTGGTAGGGAGTGGGCATTCTCCCTGTCCCCGGAATACTCCCTATCATTCCCACTCCTCCCCTTAGGGGTACCGCGTCGCTGAAACCCTCGTCCCCCTCCATCACCCTCGCATTCTTGGGAGTCAGAGGCCGAGGTGTCGTAGCTAACACCACCTCCGCGTGACTTCCCATAACGGATATCTTGTGGGACACGACGCTGCACGGAATGGTGACTATTCGCTGCGGCGCGCGCCTGACCGACCTGGGAAGAAGTGGTCTTCCCTGGCTGTCCATCCCTGAGGGGAGGATATACATCATAAGGGTATGGGGAAGTCCCTCGAGACGGGACTCCTCCCCCAGATGTCGCAGCAGGGTCAGCTGTAGGCGCGCCTGAAGGTAACGTTAACTCCTCGGGCTCTAACCGTGGGCAAAACACAAATTTCGGGATGAGCTCCTCAGCCCCTGGAATGTCAGAGGACTCCAACAAATCCTGAGTGACATTTCCATGCTCATCCCGTAGCTTCGTAATGCCATCGACTTGGGTTGCCGACAATCCAAGACGTATGAAATCACTACGGGATATATAATTAATGGGCATCGCCATGACTAGCGCCCTAGCACGTAACCTATTCACTTCACAAATGTGCCTAAATGGCTGTCCTAAACCAACACGTAATAATTTAACAAAATCGTATGCATATACCCACTGCTACACGAATAAAATACAATACACTCTGGGGTTATTTTTAGAAGCAGCAATATACCCAGCAACTGTTGAGCACCACTGTAGCACACACACACTGTAATGATACACCACTACATCTACCCCTTAATCACCAGAATTACGAGTCAATAAATCAACTTAATAATAAATATGCTTGGTACCTGCTGTCACAAAAGGAGTAACAATTGTTCACTACCCACTCCTCCCCTTATCACAAAAAGAGAGGGAGCAGCAGGGAAACGAAGGCACAAATAAGGAAAAAAAACGGAATCAGAACTAAAGACAAAAACGTTACTGCACTTTGCAGGAAAACCTGTGAGCAGTGAGCACTAGTGAAAACACACACACAAAAAAAAAATGCAGGCGGGATGTGACAGCGAAAGCCACGAATCCCAAACGAGAAATGTAGATACCCTACTGCACAGAGATAATGAAAAAAAAAATAATAATTGAGTAACCACTCACACCTGGTTATCTACACAGGGACACCGGGAGCTGGTTCAAAAAGAATCACTACCGGTATACACCCCTACACTCACACAAACAGGCTCAGGCCAAGTGACCAATAGCCAGCACTAGTGCGAGCAACAAACAGAATACGCACACAGGGAGACCAGACTGACACTGACACTTGACAGTACAGCCAGGCAACCCAACACACAAATAGTAAAATCCAGTCACAGAGTACAAAACGATCGGGAACGGCACTCGACAAGAAGAAATGAAAATCTTCGGTGACCAAAAAATAAAAATAAAAACTAAAAACCACTAGCCGAAACACTAATTCGAATAAAAGAAAGTATAATTCTACTTACCCCAACGTCCTTCAGCAACACAACGATGCCAAAGGAGCGAAGACGTAGAGCAACGCAATCCCCGGACGATCACAGCAAAAATAAAAACAATGCAGTAGTGCTGGACAATACCGCCCAGCAGAAATAGTGCAACAGAGAAGCTAACGCCTCCCAAAAATGAGCCACTAGCACCCCTTCCTCCCGAAGAGAATGAAAAACTCCCCCTCCGAGAAGAAAGAAAAATGAGACATCCACTGCCACTAAATAATCGCGGGGTAGAAGACTCCCGCGACCAGAAGAAAACACAGACGTTCCACAGATAACACAGTGAAAAAAGAGTACAGCGCGAACAGCTCGGAAAACACGTGTAGAAATGACAGCGAGAATAGAGGACCACGCAGTCCAAGAAGTAAAAGAACGACAGCGTGACAGGGAGAGAACGCAGAAAACCGCGATGCGGAGCACTACGTGCGAAGAGAAGAGAGAGCGCGAGAGAGAGAACACGAATAAGAAACACGAAGAGTCGCGCTATACGAAAACACACAGATCAGAAAGCACGATACCAAGGTATCCAGCACAACAGGCGTGCAGCTCACCGCAGGGAAATACCCTCCCTCCTTACACACGATGGACGTGGAGAACTGTGCACGCCAGAGCCTGTATATACACTGGAAGCTGTGACCGAACGGCTAGCGAGTGCAGTGAATACACACCGCACACACGAGCTATCCGGCAAGCGATCGCGCGAGATGGCCGGCAAGTCTCAACTCGCCCAAGCCGGCCGGGATACACAAATATACACACGTGAATACAACACGCAACGAATACAGTGATATCACACAACGAATGGGGCAAGGGAGGTCTACCTACCCAAGCCACCGAACACGTGTGGAACGAAACACGTGAAACAAATTAAAACGAGAAACAGATCACGCAGACGACTACCACGCAATTACCGTACAGGGCAGACCGAAATCTGGACCTGGACCACGGTGATTAAGAAAAACGCACAACGCAAACAATGACAATCGTACTCACAAACCGAAATCACGCCAAGATATAACGTCAGCAAACACCACAGGCACCCAAACTGACAATACAAAGCAAACTTGCAACTAGAACAACCAGAAAAGATGATATTTCAATGAATTTAGGGCTCCCTGAAGTCAGGTGGGCCTGGTCTAGTGCAAGGTGCGAACAATTCACTCACTGTCACTCAAACAATCGGCTCCCACTCCTCCTCAAACAAAATTACCAATGAAAACGATCACACCAAGACAATTAGACAAAACAAGCACAAAACGAGTTACACTACAGGAACAATCGACAAACGTGGACACCGCCAAGCTCCCTCGCGCTGCCAAGAGCTCTCGCCTCGGCTCCGTCGCATGTGCTCCACCCTTCGCGTATCGGTGCGGTATAGGAGTGCAACGCCTGTTGGCGAAAATAATAGCGGCAGCGGAGTCAGCTTAAATTGCGGCTCTATGTCCACGAAAACAATGGCACAGGAAGTAGGACAATTGTCCGTGACGCCACTGTTGTAGTAACGGTATTACTTACCGGCACTACTGGTGAGTTGCAACTGTAACTTGTCTTGTAGCTCAGTCAGTATGTCTTTCAATCAGGTTCCAGGTCACAACTGAGGGATGCACGTACAGGCAATCCCTTTTATACCTCCCCTGTGTAGACAGGGGGGTTAGGATAAAACCGCTAGGGGGCGCTACTACTACAATACCAACCAGCAGGGTGCTTTTACTACACTACACCGCGTACCAACAAGGCTGTCTACCAACAAAGAAGAAGGGGGAAAAAGTTTTCAAAATGCCTCAGCATCGAGATACAGATATACGACGCTTGTGGAACATCCAAGTCAATGACAGTTTTAACACTCTTCTAGCCGGGCGAGTATTCAGGTAACATCAGTTGTTTTGTTGTCATTAGAAACGATCACCAATTCCAAAGTCGAAGAAATAGTGGGAATACATGTGGTCCCATATATTGTCATCCCTGTAGCTAGTGTAAGCTGGTAATAAAATCACAGTGTAAATTTACAGGTGTCCTTGAGCCAGTGCAGTGGATTGTGGACGGATGTAAATTTACATTATTTTGTCGCATGATGACGTACCACATGTATCTAAACGTTTTGGTTTCTACTGACAGTGTCCTAGTGACAGTGATGCTGTAAATATTTCTTCCTTCAAATTCGGTATTGCATGAAAGAAGTTAAGCGGAAAACTTTCTGGCGCTAAACTATAAAATATCTAAATGTAAATTTTTTTTAAACAGTTTTTACTTTCAGTTTCGTATCCATGTGGATATCAAATTCCACCACACCAAATTGCACCGAAATCACAAGTCAATAATGGCTTATTTCTAAATACTAACATAATGTGAATTTAAACTGAATCGGTCATCAGAAAGCATCAAGATCGATGTTGACTTTCATGTCGCTCAAAACAAACTCGCTCCTTGCACGTATGCACATGATCGCAGCATACGCTGCCTGCACCATCTCAAACTGAAGTTAGCCATCTAATATTATGCGACAAATCTTTTAATTCAAGTAACTGGGGCCAAAAAATCAATGTACAAATGATTTATGGCAAGTTGAACTAAGTTGGGTCAGTAATTCCAAGAACTCACACGACCATACACAGACAGAGACAGACAAAAGCAGACACACACATGCATTTCTAAACTGACTTCTGTCACTTGCCACAATCACTGAACATTGATTTAGAGTTTCCACTTTTAGTCCTGCTATTCATTATGTTACTGTAATGATACTTAGCATAAGTATTAGATGGCTCACTTCAGTTTCAGATCTAACTGTGACCAGCCCCAACACGGCCACAGTATAACTGTGTGCAAGGAGCGCCCCGGGGTTATTTCAGATTATGTAGGCAACATATGCCACGATCATTGGCAAATAGCGAGTTTGTTTGGAGCGACATGAAAGTCGCCATCGATATTGACACTTTCTGATGACCAATTCAGTTTAAATTTATATGAGTAATTAGAAACAAGCCATTTAGTATAACTTGTGATTTGGGGCAATTTGGTTCAGTGGAATTTGAGATATCCACACGGATACAAATGTACAATTAGTGCCACAGTTTCTCTGGCAAAGTATCAACCTAGTTGACCTTTGCTGATTTGTTGAATAAGTTGATGAGCTGTGAATCTGATGTGAATCATCATCCAAATGTTGTGATTGCTTGATTTATCACATGATTTACTGCATTCATACTCAAAATGTCGGTGTATAAAGAGCTTTGATCACATTAATTCTCCCACTTACTAGGAGTCTATTTCATACTTGCTTCGAGAGTGTGTAATGGTCTTGTTGTTCCTCCTATTGTCCTTGCTGTAGACATGACCATTCCAGCTTGCTGCTTGGATCTGAAGATGGTGTAGTGAGATTTTACCAGATTCCCACAACATCACATTCCACAGAAACTGAGAAACCAGAGGTACATTGTAACTTCAGTGAACAGAGAATGCATTAATGTCAATGAACATCCATGCCAAGACAGTGCATTAAAGACCAAGTCTGATGTTGCAGCAGTGCGCAGTAACAACTGTCCTCTGAAAAGTCGATGATCATCGTGCCGAGTAAAGAATGGTTTCCATTCTACTTGGTGAATGAGGTTACAAGCGTCATTCATTGAAGCCAGAGATATAGTATGTTCGATTTCTAGAGAAAGCCTTTTATATGTAGAATCTTACAGTACACATTTTGACGATATATAAATTGTACATATAATGTAGGCAGTTGGCACTTTGATTCAATCAGGAATAAATACCTGTTATTGTGATAATAGGAAGTAGTTAATTTCAATTCAGTACTGAAACTAAGGCAGGATAATGGATCTGTACAGACTACTAACATCCATTTTGTTCATCCATGTTTTCAAGCTCAATAAGGTGTCAATATTTTTGTGTATGTAGCCCATTCTCAGTCTAGAAACCAAGGGAGGCCCGATCCAGGCCATGGTTGTACACAATGTAGCAAACTTTGGCTCCTTGGAACTGATTACCGCTGACTCCAGGGGCACTGTGACAATCTTTGGCAAGCAGCAGATCCTTGACAGGCGAAGCGTTTCAGACCATGCACTGAACAGTCTCCAGGTTGATATGGACGGTGGTAATTCAACTTTTGATTTGCAATACCCTTGTTGTATGACACTCTCCAATCATGCTAATGTCAAAACATTGATTAAATAATACATGTCTGGTATTGCTTTACCTATCACAAAGAATGAATTGCTTGAACAAGAATGAGATAAAATGTGATACATTATATAATACACATATTTGTAGGCAGAATGGAATTAGGAAGCACACTGCAGTATCTGCAGGGCGTCGTTATTAAGGTCGTTTGAAAAAACCAATTTCTGTCTTATTAGACAGGGATTATCTAGTTTTAGAATATATGGAGCCATGTTTTGTGCCAAAAATATCTTGTCCATTTCCTTTCAGTATTATAGTGTTAAAGCAAAAATGTAAAGATCAGTTGAATTGAATTGAAAGAATAACTACCAGTAGTTATACTTTCAATCAGATATGATAAAGATGATTTGTTTTTGTTTCTCTTTCCATTGCATGGATGAAGCGGGTAACCTGGCCGTTGTTGCTGGAGATGTTGAGGGTCAGATCCATGCAGTGCTCCCGTTTTCCTCTCTGTGGAAACTTAGGATACAGCAGACAAAGAGTTCCCTGAGGAAGGATCTTAAAGTAAGACTTGAATCTGTCATTCTTAGCAATGTAGAGTTTTGGTGTTTCATGCGGAATTAAATTGATTTTGTGTGTTCACTCTTACTGTATGTGTACAAAGTGAAATGGCATATTTCATGCATGACTGGGTTAGGGTTGATTTGAAGTAATTGATTTTTCTTCTTGAGACCTGCTACCTTTTGTTCTGTAGGTAGTTTATAGGATTTTTGTTTTACCATGCTTTTATATCAAATACAGTTGACTCCCACTGTAACGAAGTCCCTTGGGACTGGCAGTTTTCTTTCGTTATATCGAAGTTTCATTATAACCGGATAAATAAACAATAAAAAATATAGAGGTAATAATGTTGAAATTATTACTTTGCTATAACTGGAATTTTGTTATAACTGTGTTCATTATAATGAGAGTGCATTATATTGGTAGTGATCTTCTGGGCAAATGCATGTATTATTTACATTTAGTATTGAATTGATATCAGTCTTCAGAAGGAATTCAAGAACTTCTCGCCACAAGACTCTACAGCAGCTCTTCAGGAATAGCAACGAATTACATTCTGGCCTCAGACAGAGCCAAAAATCTTCACTTCATTCAGCAAGGATCCTTAGTTCTGACATTGCCAACATCAAGTTGCATCAAAACAGTAAGTTCACCAGACCTCACCAACTCCACAGGCGATGCAGCTCGAAAGCAAGCAGTAATGTGCATGCATGAATGTGACTGGCTAACAACAGTAACAACAACAACAGCTATATGAGCAATAACAATATCATCCACCCACTACCATATACAATCCCCCATGCTGTGATGGCATGATACACTTGAAATACCAAGATCATCTCATACCAGGGACAAAATGCAGGAAGCTTTCATTACTGTACCATATAACTGTGTAAATATAGATAGGTGTAGTAACGATAATTGCTTCAAAATGGAGCTGATATCTCCCAACAGAGGGTCCCAAGTTGAGGTGCTGCTTCAAATGCTGCTTTGCTTCAGTGGGAGACTTGTATCAGTTTTTTGTTTTTTTTTGTTTGTCATTTTATCCCTTCTAATAAAACAAACAAAAAGCTGTTTGTCTAGAGGCTATTGGAGGGAATTGTAAGCCTTCAGAAAAAAAGTACGAACACTTTACAAATGTTTTTGTTTCTAGAAGCATGGAGGCAGCACTGAGAGGAATTTCGATTCTTACTATTCTGACTCCTGTTGTTATTTGTAGCCAAAAGTTTATTGAAATAGTTTGTTGTGTTAAAGGGATTGTACAGTTTTGGTTGAGACCTAACTTCAGATTTCTAACATTTTTTTTTTTGTGAGATAATGAGAAACTTTTTATGAAATATGAAAGAGCATGTAATTCTAAGAGGAATTCAGTATTTATTTGATGAAAATTGGTTTTGAAATGGCTGAGATATCCAAAAAAGAGCGATCCTAATAAAAGTTGGGACCCGGCTTTTATTACGATCGCTTTGTTTTACTTTGTTTTTGGATGCCTCAGCCATACCAAAACCGATTTTCATCATATAAACTTTGAATTCCTCCTAGAATGTTATCCTCTGTACTATTTCATAAGTGGTTTCCTTGTATGCTAGCTAAAGAGATAAGTATGTTGAAACATGAAACATGCCCCAGAGTTGTTTTGCTATGATTTGTTTGTTGTAGATGTGCAGTGGTTACTTCATGTCCCTTCCTGATGAGGCTGACATTCCTGAGCTGAAGAGTGGAATTGATCATCAGGTGGCCCTAGGAGGAGAGGATGGAACCATATCCATCATGTCCAATTTCAAAGTGAGGAATTTGTCTTCTTTATATTTTTGTACACGTAGTCATAATATTTGTCCAAAGAAGCCTCCTTGGTATTAGTCCTGGGCCCAGTTTATCAAAAGATATAATCGATTATAAATTCCCTTACCACTCAGGCTGCCATATACTTATGATAGAAATCAACTATATAATCAATTATAACTATTCATAAAACAGAGCCCATATTTTCCGTCAGTCTTTGCCATGATCAATTCCAAAGGACTGCCGGGTACCCATTTCTACACAGGGGTCAATGGGGACAATTGCTGGTAAACATCTCATGCATGGCTGCACATACTGGGCAGAGTCACACTTTTAGTGTCCTTTTTGACCGGAGCTGTATCCACTGTGCTTGCGAGTTCACACAAATGAGAAAATGCAATTTGTGATTGGAGATCTGAAAATCATCCAAATCCAATCAAATATTGATTATGGTTTATAACAAATTGAACACAGCTGTGGAAATATAAGTGGTTTACTAGCATGACTAAGTGTAGTACCAATTCTTCACTGAACTGTGAACATCTCTCAGAAAAATTTAGTGGTTTGAACAAAGGCCAGAAGAGCATGAGAGGGAATGAAATTCAATGTTTCAGATCATGTAGGTAACAAATGGTATTTACAGATTATTGATACTCATTCTCACTGATGAATCATACAGATTAGCATTACTGTTACTTATTGGCACATTTTTATGCCTCCGCCAACGAAGTGGCCGGAGGCATAATGTTTTCGGGTCGTCCGTCAGTCCGTACGTACGTACGTCTGTCCCGTTTTGTTCTTGTCAATATCTCAAGAACCGTGTGGTGGTTTTACATCAAACTTGGTATGAGGGTATATCCTGGGGGGATAATACTTTGTTTGGATTTTAGGGTCACGGCATCAAAGGTCAAAGGTCATAGGTTATTTTGTGAAAAAAAAAGGTTGAAATTTCATGTTTTTCTCCATATCTCACAAATGGTTCAAGGTATCTTCATGGAACTTGGTATATATGCATGTACCGATGGGCAGTGATTATCTAGGGAAGTTGGGGGTCATGGGTCAAAGGTCAGGGGGTCAAAGGTCAAGGTCAACTCCTCAAAATATCACTACTTTCCTTATATTTATGCAATGCCTGAAGGATTTTTTGTTAACTGGATGTATGCATGTATTACCCAATATATATTCTGTGGAAGGTTTCTTGCCAAAAGGTCAAAGGTTTCCTCCATATCTCGAAAGTAACTCAAGGTATCATCATGAAACTTACATATTTATGCATGTTCTACCTAACAGTGATTCTCTTTGGAACTGTGAGGTCAAAGGTCAAAGGCCAGGTTTAGATAATACTATTTTACCATTTGATACTGAAATTATACTTTTTCTCAATACCTTGAAAATTACTAAATGCATAAACTTATAAAAGGGTCAAAAGTCAAGTAAAAATCATCAGGTCCCCAAATACCTGCACTCTGACGTTTTAATCATTCATCCAATTGAACCTAGTTCTAGGAAAGTGAACATTCAGCTCATTTGTGGCAAACCTGTCATTTTAATATTTTGCCAATTGTGTGAAACTGTCATCACACATTGTCAAGACATTGTACTATAGACCTATCAGGAGAACCATGCATTATGGCGGAGGCATACCAGTCGCCGTAGCGACATTTCTAGTTTGATGTTTCATTTCAAGTACATCACTACCCTGTCCTTGCCTTTTATTCCATGTAGGTTTCTGAGCTTCAGTACGCAAATATCAACCTGCCAATAACTAAGATGCTATGCCTCTCATCTGTGCAAAATGATGGCAAGGATTCTCTCCTGTGTTCAGGACATTTCAACTTGGTTTTTCTCTATCACAATGGACAGGTGAGAAATTAGAGTTAAATGTACTAAACTTTTATCCAGACAATAGGTAGTACTGTAAAAGTGGAAATTTTCGCAGTGTTGAAATTTGCGCATTTCGTGCAAACAGATACTAGCACAAAAATAAAAGCACAAGAATATTTTTGCTTGCCATATGTTCCAGTAGTTGATGTCTTGATCCGCAGAATTAAAAATGTGAAACTCTTCTTACCCGGCTGAGCGCGAAAAATTACGCAAAAATATCAAATTTTACAGTATTGTTAGAGATTGAGTATGGCAAACCCAGGTAAAGTGAGTGTGGATGGAGAAAAGTAAATGTGTGATTAAAGCAAAAAAACAAAAAAAAAGAGAGAAAAGATCAAATAAACAAACCTTGTCTGGAGAAATGATTGTTTACAGAGTAATGTCACCATATCTAGGAACAATAAGGTGGAAACCAGTGACCTCTTTACAACAGAGTTTGCCAAAAGTATGGAATTATAATGTATCAGTTTCTAATACCAATTGTTGAATATCAATATGTCACTCCCCCCCCCCCCTCCCCTGCTGCCAATGCTCTTTATTCAATCTTTTCACCCCCTTTTGTGATTTATGCTTCTAAACTTATGTGAACTATCAATCTGTATCTTACTTCAAATTTTGCTTGCTGTTCTCATTGTCCGTCTCGCCAATGCTTTGATGTTTTGTTTTGTTTTGGGATTTTGTTTGTTTGTGTGTTTTTCTTGAACAGTGCCTTGCGAAGTACCAGACATCAGATTGGGTAGTTGCAATGTCGCTGTGTGAGGCAGAGAAAGATGGAGAACAGGGCATCATCATTGGCTGCCGAGACAACACAGTTAGTGCTATCAAGATCTCAGGATGATGCCGGTGACTGCAGTTTGTTTCGATGACCCTATTTCATGCCTTTCTCATGCTGCTGTGGTTTCATCCTCATGCCAGACAGCATGCCACAGAGAAGTTTCTGAACTATGGATGCTTTTTGCAACCAAGTGGAGGGAGAAGAGAAATGCTCTTGATTGAGGGGCATCTGAGGCTGTTTTTGTTTTTGTCTCGCCCGGATAGCGGAAGACATCACTTTTCCGTTGGCGGCAGTGATGGCGCTGGCATCAACATCGTCAACAATTTGGTGTACTCTCTCTGACTTTCCACAGCTTTGAGCTATTACCACCAAACTCACACCACAGGTACATAACCTAAAAATGCCTGTCAGGTTTGAATATGGGCACAGTCCAACAAGATTAAAGGTCAAGAGATCAATCAACTTGCTCTGATAAGCACTATACTCACAGTATTGTGGTGTGCTCTCAATAACTTTCCACAGCTTTGAGCTATGACCACCAAACTCACACCACAGGTACATGATCTGAAGATGCCGGTCAAGCTCAAATATGGTTGAAGTTCGACAAGTTCAATGGTCAAATGGGTCAATGAAATTTACCTGATAAGTACTGTCCACATAGTATTGTGGTGTACTTCTAATAACTCTCCGATGGAAAATGGAATCCCATTTTCTTTGCTCAATTTTCCACTAATAAATAATCTAATAACTTTCCACAGCTTTGAGCTTTTACCACCAAATTCATACAGCAGGTACATAGACTAAAGATGCCAGTCAAGTTTGAATATTGGTGGATTTCAACAAGGTCAGAGGTCAATGGGCAATGAACTTTACCTGATATGCACTGGTTGACTGTACACGTAGTATTGTGGTGTACTCTCAATAAATTTCTACAGCTTTGAGCTATGACCACGAAACTCACACAACAGATACATAGTTTAAAGATGCCAGTCATGTTCTAATATGATTGAAGTCTGACAAGTTCGAAGGTCAAATGGTCAATGAATCTTACCCGATATTGTGATAAGCACTGAACACAAAGTATTGTGGTGTACTCTTAATTACTTTCCACAGCTTAAAGCTATGACTGTCAAATTCATACTGCAGGTACATCACATAAAAATGGCAGTCAGATATAAATTTTGGTGAATTCTTACAGGGTCAAAGGTCAATGAATGTGTGCATGATTCATATGATGATCGTTCTCATGAAGGGCTCAGTTTTAGTGACTGATAAATCACTAATATTATTGTTTAGATGAATTCTATCTATCCACAGCAATAGAGCTTAACCTCAATGACTTCAAGAAAAATATATTTTTCATTTGTCTCCCTTTGGCAGCATGTCTCTGTCAAAGGGTATGTATGTGTGCTCTAAATTATATAATTATTCATGCCATTCATATGGTAATTAACTTTTCATCAAACATTGTCTGTACAAATGTGATGCGCTCCGTCGGAATGAGTCAAAAGTCGCAAAAAATGAAATCGTAGTTATGCCTATATGTGAATTCTACAGACTCTAAGCTTTACACTGATATGTAATACAACTCATTTCGATATCCCTATAGATCATAAAAACGAATATTAACTACGTTTATGATGTCAGTCCATTTTCTAAATAACGGAGAAAATCGCTCTCAAAGTTCAGGCTACGTTCAAGCTCACAACCTGTTTCTTTCACGGGACGAAACAATACAACAGTCCTGCTTAGCGACGGCGTTTACGCTCCATCGCACGCACTACCGTATAAGGCGATAGCTTGGGTATGTAAGATAATTAACCAATCGCAGGACAGGTCTGTCATTAACGATTCTGACCAATACGGCAGCCCGAATGTAAACTTCGGCGCGTTTGTGTCCGTGCCGCTGCCGCCGCATGAATGATTCGGTATGCGTTGTGTGTCGGGCTGCGTTGTGGTTTGCCGCAAGTTTTTAACTCACAAACAATAGGAAACAGTAGAAAGAAAAAAGGCAGGCAATGCATCTTACGAGAAGCGTCTTTTAGCGAGGGCGTTGATCGCTTCCATTCTCCTCCCATGCTGTTGTCAATGGAAACTAAAGAGGATGCGTTTAGCAAGTACCAATACCTAAATAGAACCTGAGAACCTATTGTAGGCGGGCACGCAATGCGTCTTACGAGAAGCGTCTTTTAGCGAGGGCGTTCATCGCTTCCATTCTCCTCCGATGTTGTTGTCAATGGAAACTAAAGAGGATGCATTTAGCATACAAGTACCAATACCTAAATAGAACCCGAGAACCTATTGTAGGCGGGGGTTCAAAAGACAGCATCGGTAGAAAAAGTCAATGAAGTTAATTAACGATGGTTGTCTTTTGAGATCGTGTTCTTTGCGTGTACTAAGAACCCTCAAATTACGCACATGGTCGTAATGTTGCAGAGCATCAAAGACTGCTTTCGCGTCTGTTCTGCTGCAGGTGTATACAGCCGTAACATTCTGAATTCCCGCCATATTAGGCACATTTCCTTTATAGGCATTGCGTGCACAGTAATTATCGCTTATCACGCTTGCCAATGCTGCACATATTATACGTATCAGAAGCAAAGGTTGATGTAGACTTGACAGCTTCACGTTGGGTCTACAATGATTGTATCATAAATATACTTCTTGTTCTCAGTCACTTTTGTAATACCAGAGCATATAAAAAACCATTAACTTGTAGCTTAAGCTGATTTTTTTTTTATACATCACATTTGCAGTTAAAATCTTTCTGCGAAGTCGAGTATAGATAATAATACTGACAAATATTCAGAATTAATACTTAGGCCTTCTTCATTTCGTTTTGTATTCACAAACCTTGTTGGAAAAAAAAAACTGATTGCTTTATTACTTTCGGGTAAAGGAACCTCCGGAAAGGAACCGCATTTAATTCTCTTGTTAACGAACCTAAGCTAATAGCGAACCATATTTCATTGTGTGATTAACGAACCTTCAGAATAATCAGTTGTATTAACCAACCCCCCCCCCCCCCCCCCGAGAAAAAAAAAAGCATTTCAATGTCATGCGTTGTCAATAGTGATAAAAGGCCCGTTTTTATTTCGTAGTGTGTCTCAGTACTCCTGTGCTTATTTTTAAGGATGTGCCCCTCTTAATGATTGCGATCGATGTTCAACTATTTCTTTAACGCAAGCTTGAACAGGAAGAAGCTAAAATTCAGGCAAGGAGACGAGTTTTCTTCCATGAGATACAATCATTAAGACACACATCTATTCCCGAAAGTTGTGTGATTGCTTATGTGCTTAAGAATTGTGTCCATTACATGAATCAGGCACTATACAAAACGGTTGAAATCTACTGAAAGTCGAACTTCGGTTTTTTGTTTTTTTTTCAATTTCATTTCCACCTCAAGCGGGAATAGACTAGAAATTAGTTTGTCTATACTGGCAGGAGACTTTACGGTTTTCCAGTACATGCTCTGCATCTAAACAGTCGCCATATTTTCGTGGTCAGAATCAGATAATGGACACATGATCTATTATAAAAAATGAAAATACAAAACAACGAACACGCCATATGTACAAACATTATGAACTTCAATGAGTTAAACTTACCTGTGATATTCTGCATAAAAAACAAGCACGCCGATTAAATAATTGAATAGAATTAATAGAACACACAGCGATCATGTGTGGTTGATCAAATCAAGTTCAATTGGTGAGAAAGCTAAATTAAGTTAAAAAGTTGACTTCTTTTCGTTTCTGTTTCAATTCATGAAAACAGAATTACATTGTATATCTATTAAAGAGGATTGTCTCTGTTGCGAACGATCGCCATATATATTCTGCGCAAATCCGAATCCCTGAATACTTTAATTTTTGCTTGACAATGTAATAACCCTGCTTATAACTTTATAAAGGACTCGCAAATTAAAAGTTTCAAACCGTATACTAAAACATTATATTGTACACGGTGTATTTCAAAAAAACATTTTGAATGCATTGTGTGTTAGCATGTTAATAGCATCAATCTGCCTTTTATTTTCCGTACATAAAGCGCACAGAAACGTAACCAAACGTTACCAAATACAGTGATATGCATTGTGCGGGGTACTATCATTAGAAGTATATCCCATTCCCTTTTTTTTTTTAATTTGCTTGAAGAAGTCGTCAAACCATGTGTCATTTTCGTAGCGCCATCACTTAGGAATTAGAATGTATGAAGGTAATTGTTACTCATTTATTTTGCGCTACTATTATAGCATTTACATTTTCCAACTTTTATTGACATGCAGTATTATGTTACTTTATGGTTACGATTACGAATGTAGGTTATGAATTCAAAAGACTGGTTCATTAATCGAACTATAAAGGT
Source organism: Diadema setosum (assembly GCA_033980235.1). Lineage (NCBI taxonomy): Eukaryota > Metazoa > Echinodermata > Echinoidea > Diadematoida > Diadematidae > Diadema > Diadema setosum. Next base: position 35,786,352 of record CM067059.1, on the reverse strand, counting down.
AATAGTTGTTTTGAAAGTAGTTCGATACAAGTTCAAAACGCAATCGAAGTCATCGTCATAGGGGGAACTGATAGCTCTAGAAAACTTGTTTAGGCTAGTAAAGATTGCCGTATGCAATCTTTGTAGAAAGTTTTGACTTATGCCATCTTTTGGGTATTTTGAGAAATTATATAAAGAGTTATTTGATTTTGTTTTGATTATGTCAAGAATAAGTTTGAACTATGAGAATAAAAAGGTGCGGTTACCCAAACAATGTCGTAGTTCGATTAGACATGATGGGTAAAGTGAAATCATGACTTGACTAATTCTTACTGAATTGATGATCGCTTCTGTAAACCATCAGTTATGTCTTGTAGATGATACCTCTGTAATCGTAGTCAAAATTCTTTTGAGCGATGAGACGAAAACCAACAAACAAAATGCCGTGTATCATCGGTCGAGATTCCAACATTTGGCGTCACCCGACTAACAATAAGTGACGAATCAAATGGAATTATAGTTGGGGGATAGCAGACTGTGTTACGATTTTTAAATGTTTCGAGCAATTGTTAAAAAAAAAAAGAGAAAATGAGGCAAAGTTCAAGAAATTAGAAAAAAGCACGTAAATGCAGGCGATCATGTTTGATAATCAAAATAAGAGATTACAATCGGCCGTGTGGATGTATATGATTGCCTTATTTACATGTCTGATTTCTGTAAACTACATGTATGTTATATCTAAATTTAAGTTCCTTTCCCTCCTTGATAAATGTTGTGTTGGGTTTTCGCTATAGGCATTTATTAGGAAACGCTGTAAAAACGACAACAAATGCCTACTACATGTACTATACATCAAGAGATGACCCATATACATACATGAAACACAAAATTTTTGTACGTTCTGATATAATGCAACTGCTTGTTTGTTTGTTTGTTTGTTTTGAATTACCATGGTCTTTGTCGGGGGGAAAGATGAAGAAAAGTAGTAGAGTGTATCACCCTCAAATCCGGATGATTGCAATAAGTGTGTATCCCCGCCCTTTCTATACAGGTAAATGATTTAAATTTGGTATGCTATTATAAAAGCATGCATGAGTCACGCAGAAGAACTGATTCCGCGATCACTTTTAACCTTTCATAAAATTCAAGTTTTAAGATAGTAACGATAGCTTGTAGGAGATAGAATAAGTTAGCGTCCCTGACTGTGGTTCTGAACACAAAAGGGGACTGAAAAATTCTTATACAAATTAGAAGACATAATGCCGATCCTCCAACACTGTTGCTCCATTCCTTCACTGATTCTGCTATCAATGGCGAAGAAAGAATACTGGTTGCGTGATTATCCACCCCTTGATAGCAGGAAGTTTACCTTTCATTGTTTAAGGCTTCGGATACAAGGCGTGAACAGTGTCGTCCGAGTTCTTTCATTCGAAATTCCTCAGAATACGCAATTCAATGGGCAATTTAGCGCTGCTACTTTGCAAAGCTGTTAGCCAAATTCTTTGCAGACTTGACCTCTCACATGTCAGCTACACGCAATACACGACAAACAGCTATCATTACAAACATTCTGATTAAAAAACAAAACAAAATGAAGAAGCACACTTTTGAGTAGCGACACAGCTTTCTGTCCCTTTCTCAAATAGGTCCTACTTCTAAAAAATACACAGATGACAAGAGTCAGAATATCCTCCAAAGGGAACATGAGCTATTTGGGCATTAATAATGTTTGTCTTCCGATTTCTCTCCATGCCGTCACGGCCCAAACCATCATAAGAAATAGGGCAATAAGTTTTATTAACCAGGGAAATAATTGTACGCATTACTTACATTTGGCGAATTATTACACGAATTGTCGACTTTATAAAAACGAGAATAATTGACAACTTTGACCCTACTTTATCTCCAGAGATGAACTTTAAACAGCAAGTCATATACCAGGGAACGAAAGTAATGATTATTTGAATGAATTCATTAATGAGGCCAATTAATAACCGTTGTAAAAGTACACACACGCATAAAGAGGTTTCAAGTTCGATATGTGATCATTGTATTAGCTCATAGATAAAGTATCATAAATTTTGCGTGATCGTTCGTTGGAATTAATTTTTTTTTTTTCAGCGCGATTTGTGCGTCACATCAATCACCACTTCATGAAATGGAGTGCATGTATCAAACGAAACTCGCTGGTCATGCAATCGATGGCCTTGGTCAGCTCACTATTATTGCGTAATTCTTAAAGCCCTCGCCGCTTGGCCGCCGACACCGCCGCGCGCACCATGCTTTGTATTGTCTTCAAGGGGGTCAAGAGCAATGCCTCATTAGCATACACCCTAGCAACGGAGGCGGAGTCTCGATCGGACAAGAACAATAGGTGCGAAACGCAACGCAAAGGCGAGAGTTTGAAAAGAATGTAACCGAAAAAAAATTGTCTCAGAAAAACTGTGATTTGGGACACTTGTACTCATTTTTACACGCTGACATTTTCTGTACAAACAGATAAAACATCAAGGAATCAAAATCCGTCATAAAAAAATTTCGACCCGAGCAGTGCTTCCCCTTCATTTTCGGCTCATTACGGGAAAACTCCCTGTGCGACTTATGACTCATTTTGTCGGAGCGCCACACAAATTTTGTACATGTATTACCAGCGTAATTCTGGCTTATTTCATGGAACAAATTAATACACAATTTATATGGATGTAAAACCCATTATCTTCTGATCCAATATGTCTTACTTCTACTAATATGAAATGGCTTCCTATGAATACACGAAGGGTTACACTGTAAATGAATTTTGAAGGCTTTTATGAAACTGATTCCAAAGAATTCCTGTATGTGTTTGTGACTCGTGCAACAAATCACGATGGATCATTGAATGTCATCAAATGTTAAAGCTGTATGAGTAAAGACCTGGTTTTAACAGTGTCTTTTCAACATGAAAAGAGGATAATTGTGTCGATTGATACTTTCTTGATACTGACTACCAGAAATTTCCATGGCAGATATCAAGGTGTCCACACATAAGCTTCTATATTATAGTGTTTTGATTTATTTAATGTCGGTGTGTCTCCTGCCATATGCATTAAGAACACACAATTCAAGGTGCCTGTGTGCGAAGATATGACTCTAAACAGTTTAAATTTCCCTTCCTCTAGAAACAAACTGGATATATTCGTGCATGCTTTTTGTTATGATTTATTTTTATATTATGCAGGCATCCATCACTCAATTTTCTCTCCAGTGCAATGAATAACTACTTTCAGTCCTCACATGATGAATTATGCCTCAGTTATTTCAGTTTCTGTAAATTTATGTCTATTTACAAGCTCGGTCTGATTTTCTGCCTGTTTGCCAGTCATGCTATTGTTAATATACTCGGTGAATCTGACATTTTTTGTAGAGGTATTCTCTCTTGTCCCAGTGCTATGATTTCTGGTGATAATTGGTGAACGGCAGTTGCAGGTTTCATACCAGTGTCTTGATCTTTGAGGTGTGGAGAGCAGTGTCTTAGATCATGATTGACCTATGACCAAATGACCTTTTCAGTATGTGTTATAGTGTACTGTGTTTGTACATAGTGCAAGTGTTGCAGTGTACATGTTATATGTGCTGCAACATTGATTTGGTTCAATCCCCAAATAACAAAAATGCTTTTGTCATGTGCACATTGAATTTCAGTTATTGTTGTGAAATATTTTAGAGTAAATGTATTGTATTGCATTGTCCCTAGCAATACTTATGCATTCTAACAGACAGTACTCAAAGAAATAATCATGAGATCTTAATTTGTCATCATGTCCAGAATTTAAGAATGTAGTGATTTGCCTGTTTTGTTTACACAAGTATCAATCAATCAAAATAACAATACATGTATATTTGTTCTCAACCAAGATGTAAATAAACAATCAAAATAATTCTTTAAGGCTCTCCTGATTTCCTTGTTTGTTGTTTTTGCAGTCTTGTTTAAATTGCACAAGGACTTTTAATTTTTTCTATGCATTGTACAATGTACATGTATATGAAATTAAGAATGATGGCTACACCGTAGGACTGTATTTGGAATAAGGTAATGAGAGATACAGGAAAAAAAACATCGTCACATTGCATAATTGTTTATTTTTTTTTTGTAAGTACAATTACAAGTACAATTACTATTACAATTACTTTTGAGTAATTTGTAATCTAAGTTACATTAACTATTGCAGTGAACCTGGCATAACGTCTCGATGCCAAGTCACCTACGAGGTCCTTACTAAATCGGTTGTTATGTGATAAAACGGCTTACAAATATGAAAACGTGCAATTTGATATTTTATAAATACTGGGAAATCTTGAATACCTTAAACTGGATTGTTTGCATGGAAAATGCATGATGGAGCCCAAGTAGTTGTACCATTTTTATTTCACCAACATCTTCATCTTGCTGAAGTAGAATTCTGTTGGAAGAATCTTGGTGCAGAACCCTTGAAGAGTCTTTGGTTTTAGGAGAGATATTTCATGATTTTGTCCATTTTTATTGGTCTGAAGTCAAATGTATGTGTGTGTGTGTGTGTGTGTTGCCATTTACCCAATAATATTTAATAAGAATACATATTTCAGGTAGGATTTCTTTTGCAGAGATTTTTAAGAAGCGTGGATAAATACAGTGCACTCCCGTTATAACGAACACGGTTATAACGAAATTCTGGTCACAACGAAGTAAAATTTAGGGCCGTAACATTGTCAACTCTATATACTGTAGTATTTTTATTGTTTATTCATTCGGTTATAACAAAATTTCGATGTAACGAAAGAAAATTGCCGGTCCCGAGGACTTCGTTATAACGGGAGTCCACTGTACGGTACAAGATATTTTTTTAAAAGGATATGCAAAATCTGGTACATTATAGCAAGTAGGTCCTACAAACTTTGATTTACATTTGAATAATTTTGGGCAAAAAATAAAACTGCAATATTTTAAAATCTAGGAGAATATATGAGGTTTTGGTTGAACATTTATGGTCATTAATGTATTTCATGTTAAGGATGATCACAACGTACTTGATAACACAGATAAAGAAAGAAAGTTTTTTGTTAATTATACATGTAGTATTGTTAAGCCCAGGAGCCCCACTCTTATAAGAAACATAGAGAATTTCAGTTCATATTGTTACATGGTGTAGTTTACACCAAGGAATGTCTCGTGAAGTTTGGTTTTGTAACAGACAATCTCTGGTCTCTTTTTCCGACAGGAGCCCGAAACGTATTCACATTTACTTTTACACTGTGATATGGTTAAATCCTCATGGGAATAGGTAATTCAGTACTTTGGAATACATTGTACTTTAAATTGAGACACTTGGAATGGAGAGATACATGTATATTTTGTTGAATTTTGGTTTATATATTCAAATACACTGAAGTACGTGAACAGTTTGTTTGAATGAAATATGAGATCTGGGACGGAAAAGAAGGATATGCCCAATAAAGAGAAAATATGAAATATTGTTGAATTGATAGACACAGAAAAGAATTAGCAACAAAGGCTGGGAAGTTACATTTACATTTCGCCATTTACAAAAGTGGGAAACTTCACACAATCAGTTAGAATGAACCAGTTTGAAATTTTTAGTTAAGTTTTAGTGGAATCATGATGGCCAAAGGCACTCCTGGTTAACTGAAGGACATATTCCCATTAACGATGTGTAATGATGTGTATGTGTATAAGGTTCTGGCATTTTGTTTGCTTTCAGATTAGAGAAGGACTGTCTCTCCCTCCTATCGCCTTAGTTCTTTCTCCCCCTACCCCTTCTCTCCCTCTCCCTCACTCTCTATGTAATCGTTCTCTTCTCTCACAGTGTCCTCCTCTTCCCCCCACCTACATTTTTCTATGCACTCCTGTTCAAATTATCGACAGGTGCAAGAAGGAAGAAAGGGTGAAGGTGCAAAGATCAGGGGCAGATCCAGGAATTTCGTAAAGGGGAGGTGTCTAATATTATACTTGGTGATCTGCTTGGTATAGACTATACATGGTTAGAAGGAGCAACTGCAGAGTGCTGTGGCGGGGGTGGGGGGGGGATGGGGGAAGTTATGTATTTCTTTGGTCAATCCATGCAATACGATTGCATTATATGCTTCACTGTACAGTTGTGTGTTTTGTTTTTTATTTTAATGTTCATTACCAGGTGTTAGATATGATCAAGTTTTAATTCTTAAATATCCATGTAAACACATGATATGGGAAAGATACCCATTTAAGTTCTTCTGTTATATGTGTCAAAAATATGTGACGATTCTGTTACATATATACAGAGGTATGAGCTTATGATTACTTTTTGTATTTTTTTTAATGTTGATGAACAAAGATTAAACTGAAAAAGTATGTGTTTATGTGTGTCCCCAGTCCCTACACCCCCCCCCCCCCCCCACGAAGTTGGGGAAAACCCCTCAACAAGAATTAGAAAAAGGATATCTAAATTCAATAGTTCTACAATGAAACCCTAGCTGTACTGTGGACAAAATGATGTCTATATTGATGAAGAGTGGGAATTTCCAGGTTTACAGATCGCGCACAATGCGGCATTCTCAGAGCCCTGGGAAAAAAGAACCTCAGAATAAAGGCGGTTGCTGCATGAGACCAGCACGACACGAGATTGGGGATTCCCCGAATTTTGTGAGGGATGGTGGTGGCTTGGTACATTGGTACGCTCTGAACGAACGTGATGTGGTGCATCGAAGTCAACCGCAGACACTAACAACTGGCTACAGTATATTTTGAGACTTTATGCCCTTTTTAGTATCAGTCATATCACACGATGGAGCCTCCAAGAAAAAGAAAAGCACAGGGAAAGCGTGAGAAACCACGTGGGAATAAGAAAAGACGAAAAGAAGGTAAGATGATTTGAATTCACGCGCGAGGTGTATTTTAATGACCCCACATACTGCATTTGATGTAACGTAGATCTCCTCATTACTTGGTAGGACCTACTTGGTTGATTAGCCCTCTAGGCTCTATTCCTCTGGGAAAGGCTCTCAGTCTCCTCTTGAAGGATACCACAGTGGCTGCAGACACAACGTGCTCTGGGTATGGGAGGGGGTTCCACGGCTTGACCACTCTATTAGAGTAGAAGTTGCCAGCAAGTTGGGTTTTGTATTGTTGTAAATTTAGCGCATCTAAATTATAATATGATACAGCTTGTAAGAGTGACCCCTATACTAGTGTTTTTTTTTTTTGGGTGGGGTAGTCTAGAGAAGAAAATATCAGGCTTGGTTTTATAATGGCCATTTAGAGGCTTGTAAACATAGGTAAATTTTTATCTTTAAGATCAGTCTTGATTCTTCTCCCCTGAAGAGGTTCCAGTCTGATTTTGTATCTGCATTTAAAACGTAAGCATCTTGTCTGCACCTTCTCCAATGCTTCAATGTCTTTCTTTGTAAAAGGACTCCAAACTGTGGATGCATATTCCAATGCTGGTCTCACTATAGATTGGTGAATGTGGTGACTTTAACTTCACTGAATCCTGTAAAACAGCGTCGAAACATGGCAATCTTCTGATTTGCTTTTGTGACTATCTGTTGGATATGATTTGCTGGAGTGAGGATGCTGTTTAGTACAGTGACACCTAACTATACACAGCCCTGTCGCTGTACACAAGCAAGTCGCGACAGGGCTGTACGGTGTGGACACTCCGTAATCTCTGTATTCCGGGGCGCCGACGCGATTTTGAATTTACTTCACCATATTTGTTACTAAGACTACATAAGGTGAAAACTTTATCTATTTAGCTACCGTTTTCAGCTGTTGATATTGATATACTCATTTTATAACTTACAAAAAATTGCACCTTTTTTAATCCTGTACGCCGCAGAAATCGTAGAAATTGCAGAAATGATTCGAAATGTCGGCGCAGCACTGGGCAAAGAGGGCGCTGTCGACTTCGCGGGCGTACAAACTCTAGCAGCGCAATTTGCATCGTTCAAAGCTGGGAAAGGTTTATTTTGAATGGCCCCGCGATGATCACAGCATTCCAGGTTAAGATTGGACTTTTTGCTCAGTGTATGTTGCGTGAGGGCTCACTATGGACTGAAATACCATGCTCATAGTCCAAGTATCTCAATTCACGTGAGTGATTCGTAAAATTTGTGAAAAGAATGTAGAAATTTTCAATAGTTTTGTTGTTGTGTGGCTGTGTTCGAGGGGTTTAGTAGATATGTGTATGGGGTTCCGTAGATATGTGTATCACACACCGTCAGACCCCGTGCTAGCTTAGCGCACGGGGTCTGGTCGGGCTAAGTGACACCCAAATCTTTTTGGCTAGTCACTTCTTGTTGGTAGATGCCATTAGGGATCTAATGTTTAAGGGAGTACTGAATCTAAAGCTGCACGTATGTATAAAACAACACATTTCTCAGCATTGAAGTCTAGCATCCAGCGTTTGGACCATGCTGCCTGTTCATTTAGGTCATTTTTAAGAGAGTCGCAATCTGATTTGGTGAGAATCGTCACAGCGGACTGTAAACTTTAGTGTCGTCAAGCATCTTTGCAGTGGAGGAGACAGTGTCAGGAATGTCGTTGACGTAAAACAAAAACAGCAAAGGGCCTATTATAGACCCTTGCAGAACTCCACATGTCACTTTCCTCCAAGTTGAAACATCATTTCTAAGGACAACTTGCATGCTGTCTGCGCTGACTAATAGAAAGGATTCTATCCAGGCTGAAACATTACCCCATACTCCGAGATGCTTAAGCTTGTAGAGAAGTGACTTGTGCGGGACAGTGTCAAATGCTTTCCGAAAATCTAAATAAATAATGTTGACTCCTACTTTGTCATCGTATGCTTGAGTCCAGTCCAAAAGGCACTCCAGAAGCTGGGTGACACACTTGTGAGCACTTCTTCTGAAAGCCATGTTGGTGACATGATATCAAATTGTTAGCCACTGTATGCTCCACTAACTGATTGTATGGGTGGTACATAATTCGCTTGAGTACCTTGATGACTCGGCTAGTCAAAGACACGGGATGGTAATTGTTCGGGCTTACACATGAACCTTTCTTGAAAAGAGGGGTAATGTTGGCATCTTTCCAATCCTGTGGAACTTGACTGGACTGCAATGACTAGGTAAACGGCATGCACAGAGGTTTATCAAAGTCCATAACATTACGTAAAACGTTCATTTGAATACCGTCGGGACCACAATGTCAATAGTAATGTCTATATCATACATAATATTTTCTGTCTCTGTATGTAAATCTGAGCATGGAATATTTGTTGGCTTATCCACTAATTCAGGTGTACACTATAAGAACACTTGTTAAAAAGTAATTTAATATTTCAGCTTTAGCTTGATCCTCAGTTATTTTGTTACCGTCATGCTCGAAATCTTCAACTGTAGCGGAAGATCTAGTAAAATGTCTAGCATGACTGAAAAATTTCTTGGGTTCATCTTTAATCTGGTCCATCAGCTTATCCTCATAGTCCAATTTGGCTTTTTTTACGACTTCTTCGGTGTGGATTTTGGCTTGAGAATACTGTTCATGATGAACCATCAGCCCTGGTTTTTCTTGCTTTCACCGCTGCTTTTCTCTTTTGGGCAATTCCACAGTAACTGACGTTACACAGAAGGATTTTAATGAAATTGTTTACGTTGTAGTTTTGTGAATGAAAGCACCTGGGGCTTGTAATTAACATTGATGAATGAGTTCATAAGAATGAAGAAATAGGTGGAAAGTTTTTCTCTCAAACTGCATTTCTTATCACATAGCATGTGAAAATGTGTCGGTAATTGACGTTACGGAAAAAGGACATGGGAAATTATGGTGTAGATTTAAATTGAAATATCTCATGTCCCTGACTTCTAACCTTTATGTGTTTAATATGGCAATACACCTAGGTTCTTAGGAACAGGTGTGCAAAATAGTGTGCACTTTAGATATTTCCTTTCAGCACCATGCCAATTTCTGTGAAGGCATGACGGTAACTGACGTTACGCTTACATTTGCCAAAGGTTTTACACATGAAAAGTCATGATTGATAATAGTTTTGTGATATTTTTCTAATTTTGACCTTTCAGGGTGATTTGTTTGATATGGAATCATACCTTGGTTCATCAATTACAAATACCCAAATGAAATGAAACACGAGTCGATTTTCTTTGTGCTCTATGAAAACTTAAAGGTATACTTTAAAACATGTCAGGAACTGACGTTACAAATACTTTTGCTAAGGGGTTTACAGAGAACTAATCCATTTAACAGGTTATTATTCTGCTGCAGTATACCATTAACAATCCCAGGCATTTACTTAGCAACAAATTAAAACAAAATCTAAAGACTATTGGGGTGGGGTGGGGCCCTTTAAGGGGGCAAGCTCCCCCCCCCCATGCCATAGCACACTGAGCAAAAATAATGTAAATGCACCAGAAGATATTTCTTGACATTTGTCTTAAGATTGAATGCTTATTCAACAGTTATGATTACACAGAGCCATTTAGATTCAGCAGTTCCAAGTATAAATATTGACATAACGAAGGGTTTTTTTTTGTTTGTTTTTTTGTTTTTTTTAAATGAACAGGAAAGTTTCTGTCTAGGGTGCCCCACCCATAATACCCTGCAGTACTACACAAAACACAAATATTTTTTGTGCGTGAAAAAAAAAAAATCTTTCAGCTCATGGGGAAAAAAACACATATAAATATCAACTCATAAATATGTATGAAATCTCCTGTGATATATTTCTTCTTCTTTTCTTTATTTTACTCCTTCTCCTTCAAGGCATTGTTAGGGCCACAAATAAAAAAAAAAAATTATCTCCATCATCAATTGATTTGAATGAGTAGTGTTACACTTTTTTAATATTTTTTTTCTGTGAAGAAGAAACATTATGCTTTTTTGGTCGAAAGGGCATTATTGATTTATTCCTTGCTTGAGGTAATATACAGTTGAACCTCTCGTATCCGGACAAGTCGGGACCGGGGCTCATCCGGATAAGGGATTTGGCCGGATACGGGAGACTCAATGCTTTATACATGTACATTATACATACACATGTACTGATGTAGCCCATTGTAGTACCACATGTACGTAGTAATGTGTATACTGCAACCTTTTCATTGTTACATTTGGGGATGTTTCGGGATGTTGAAATGTCTAAAGGTAAGCAATTTGGAAGGAAATTTGATGCAATGTATGTTAATCATATTGGAAGTAATATGTAATTCATGTGTGTTTGGGTAGGAGTTCTCAAGGAGTTGGGAATCCCCCTTTCTTCCCGTAATTATTTTTAAAAAAAAATCACGGCGAGATTGCGTCCGGATAATAGAGAGATCCGGATAAAGGGAGGCCGGATAATAGAGGTTCAACTGTAATTGTTTTTCTTTTCCTTTTCACTGGTATATCAAGGCTTGCAAATACATCCCAGATACCAAGAAATATGACTTTGCAATTGCTAAGATCAATATAAATGAATCTTCCTGTTCATAATTATCATGTATTTCAAAATGTCCCTGCATGAATGAAATAAAGCAATCAACAAATATGAACATTTTCTTTTTTACCCTAGAATCACCTCTCACTTTGAGCAACATCAGTGTTAAGTTTCAAACAGTAATGACAGTACATGCCTTATGTACCATAATGCGAGATGTGTCATATTAACTAAACCACACATTTAAGTGCATGTGAAGAAATATATCTGTTTGTGCATTTGCTTTGAGGTAGAAACTTCACTAAGCTTCCAGAAAAAAGAAAAATACTAGCAAAAGCAATCATTAGTAAAGATTATAAAACTGTTGGTATACAGCTGTACACAAGCTTTTTTAATAGAAAAAGGTGGTTACCATGCAACCACATCATTGATTAGGCCTACAAACTTTGGTAGCTTTATCATCCCATAGGACTGTGAATGTACTGTATAGTAATTTGAGTGCATATATTGCATGTGGTAAACCTAAACTTCCAGATGATTTTACCTTAAACTTGTGCTGAACCGAAAATCAAAAGCTCAAGCAAAAAAAAAAAGAAAAAAAGAAGATAATTGTAATAAATAAATGAATAAAGAAATATTAAAAAAATGAAATAAAATGAACCAAAAAAAAATGTATCCATGGACATACCATGGTGATGACATCATTCCCTATCAAAGGGATTGCTGTTCTTTGTTGATAACCTCTGACTTCCCAGATGTATTGAAATGGCCTAAAGTCAAAAAATTTGCCCCAGTTATAATTACTGTTATGGTAACTGACGTTACATACTGGTAAATGATGTTTCGGTAACTGACGTTACACATTTTGAAGTGTTCATTTTGACTCTCTAGTATGCCAAGTATCCTTATTTCTGGTATTGAAAGGAAGGCATATGGGCATACATTAGAAATCCTAACTTACATAATACAGTGCACTCCCGTTATAACGAAATGCTCGGGACCGGCAGTTTTCTTTCATTATAACGAAATTTCGTTATAACCGAACAAATACAATATATAACGAAAACAAGAAAACCACATATATTCTGTTTGCTGAATACTTATCATACACTGGAAAGCTATGTGAAATGTGATGGGATAATTGTATCACAATAATAAACGCAAGTTCCCCTCAGAAACTGTGCGTGACACAAAGAGCGAACACACAGTGGTGTGAAGCGTTCACCCATGCAGAGGAGCTATAAATGCTTGTTCCGCTACGAATTTTCGAAAGCAATTCGCATTTCGTTATAACGGAGCACATTTCTTTTGTTTTTCTTTGTCTGTGGCGCTCGGAAAAGACTTCGTTATAACGGAAATTTCGCTATAACCGTGTTCGTTATAAGCGAATTTTTTACCATAGACTTTAATGGTGATAATTTTGGGACCAGAAGATTTACTTCGTTATAACGAAATTTCGCTATAACCGTGTTCGTTATAACGGGAGTGCACTGTACAGCTCACTTTCTTTGATGAATAAAGTTAAAAATTCCTTGTTTTTGGTAACTGACGTTACATCCATCATTGTCAAACTAATTAAAAGTTTTTATCAAATTCTTTAAAGCAACCAGCTTTTTTTTTTCTATCATGTGGTAAAAGACTTGTATGGTAACTGCACACATGTAAACGATTGTTTAGAGTGCTAGTAAAGTGGATTTACAGAGAGTAAGTTATGTGACAATACACTCTTTCTTACCATTGAGTTATAGGCATATTTTGGCAGCCATTTTGAAAATCAAAATGGCCGTTTTTGTTGAAAAACATAATGATTCTTAAAACTTCAACTCAAGCATTGTCTAAAAATGTATGGTGTTTGAAACAAATATCATTTTGAATTTTCGGCATCTGTGTCCTATATACTGTGGAATTGCCCTTTTGCTTCTTGGCTTTCGGTACAGATTTGAAACAAGTCCATGGTGGCCTATGACGATTCCCACATTTAACAGTTTTGGATGGGATGAACTGTATACCCTCCCCTCCTGTCATGCCCAAACCCCTCCCCTCCTTTGGTATTAAAGTTGTAGGCCTAATAGAAATTCAGATCTCATTCACTTGTGAGCAAATTTAAGATGGTGTTAAAGGCTCCACTCATGTTGCAGTTCTCGGCAAGAGTTCCATGGGCATGGCATAGACTCTATAGATCTATCTATTTCACACCTGCTAAAATTGACAACATAATATTAACGTTAAGTGATATGTATAATCTAATTCTAGGTGGCTTTAGCCTAGGGTTAGTGTTAGGGTTAATTTTAGATTTAAATTTAATAGAAAACAAGAGTAGACTGTATGTATAGGGTTAGGTTTAAAATTAGTTAGGGTAAAACGATCGCGGTGGGTTAAGGCAGACATAACCCTGGAGTCCTCAGTTAGTGGGTGTAGTTTCTATATATGGAACTGTTTCCCATCTCCCAGGTCTCCTGCCTATACTATCATCAAATCCATGCTTAAAATACAAAGTAAATCTCACTAATAATCTGGGTGCAACATAACGGCACCGTTGACCCACAGTTTACAACTGTACAGTGGAGTGTGGTGCCCAGGGTTACAGCTATGGCGACCCCAATACACTGGCGACCACTCATGCCAAAATTCAACCGTGTGCAAGCAATAGCATAGCTAGGTTTTACTATTACTATTCACCCTGGCACAGGGAACTGTAACTAGCACAGTATGTGTTGGGGTCGCTGGTGAGGTTAAGGTTATCATACTAGCCTGACCAGATGCTGTGCATTTTTACAGCGACTGGGCTATAAGGTTCTACGTGTAGTTTGCTGTCAAATTTCGATGGCATTATGTTCGAATCATGGGTGGCTTTAATTTCATCTCTTTCAAAATTGTGAATCTATACTTGATGTGCCAGAAATATAATGACTTTCTTATGGATTATATTATGTTTCTGTTTTGTTACATAAGATTGGTCAGGACAAAGATGTGAATGTCCCAAGATATTAACCACAAATAATTACCTTTTTAGTGAAAATGTAAATTAATTCATTCAGTTTTGCTTCACTTGTGAGTTGCTGAGTTCACAAATCACAGTTGGATCACAACTTTAACAATCCAGGTGAAAATGTTTTCTTGTGCTTGCATAATAGCTCATTTACGTTAGCATCGGCGTCAGTTCCCCAAAACAACATCTTGCGAAAAATGTCTATTACCTCCTTTGCGAAAATACTTGTATGTAAAAATAACAGCATCCATACAGAGTATTTTTAGTGTGACACTTGAGCCAAATCAGCCCATCTGCAACTGCCAGTTTGTTTGAAATCTCTCTGGACAAAACGAGTACAGCGACACTGTACCATTTCCACCTAATGATGGTTTAATATCCTCAAATGAGTAAAGGTGTTCCATACCAATGAGCATACTCTAGGGCAGGAATCATAAATGTGTGGTGCAGCAATAATGTCACAAATGTGAAGTCAGTATAAAATAGTGTTTCATTGCAAATAGGTACTTATTGAATGTACATGTACATTCCTGGAGGTCACATGGACCTGGTAATTCAGCTTCACCTTGTCCTGGATGTTGATGCTCATGTGCTTGGATCTCTCATTGTTTTATAAACCATGAAATTTGGAAGTTTATAGCTTTTCTGTGATGCTCATTACTTGGTATTTTAGGATGGAAATTCATGAACTAGCCTCTTGCCCAAATCTGTAGGCCACAAGGTCCTTTTTTGCATACAATGTTCAGCAGCTTCCTGTATAGCTACATTTCAGTGCATGAAGCAGTTGCCAATGATGTGGTTTTGATTTGAAACTCTGAGAGGCCAGGGAATCTCTGGCTTATTCCCTGCCCGAACAGATGATGACGTGTGATGTTGATCCCTTCCTCCTCCTCCCCCTGAGTTCTTCAAGATAGGGATAACAGGTTGCAAGAGTTTTTAATGCTAACTTTGTATTAAATTAGATAGGTTTAGAAGCGCAGAATTGTGTGCTAACTGTTTTTTATTTTTCTGCATAGGATATCTCAATGCACTTTAACAGAATTTGCTGGTTGAAGATTGGTGTTATGTCACCATCAGTATTCATGAGTATTTGTTTGTTTGTTTGTTTGTTTTTTCCATTTTTGTCTATTCAAAGAATCCACTGTAAATAGGGATCCATCCTCTGATGAGGATGGTGAGCCTGCGCTTTACACTCCCCAGCTCATGTTTCAAGCTGGTGAAGATGGTTCATCCAAAGAATCCGTCGCCCTGCCAAACCCTCAACTGTTCTCCTCTGGACGGACTGTCAGCTCTGATGGGTCAGCAACACAGCCAACATCTTCAATCAGTTCTATTGCCCACAAAATGATGGTAAGACCAACATTTTAGGGGTGAATTATTGAGACATGTACTGAAGTCCCCATTTTCAGAGAACAAATTTTGTAGTCATGATATAATAAAAATCTGCAATTCATTGTAGCTGCATCTTTTCATTCTGATAATTCAGTGTCAGTGCTGTCATGAATTTCTTTTACTATACTTCCAGTGTATTCTGAGCAAGATGTCTGATGAGATTGGTGTAGGATCAATAATTCTTATCATTCAGAAGAGACTATACAAGAACAATGATTTCAATTGTAAATGTCTCCCATATAGGCCAAGATGGGTTACCAAGAAGGCAAAGGTCTTGGAAAGAAAGAGGAGGGGCGTGTCAACATCATCGAGACTTCTAAGCAGAGGGGACGTCGGGGTCTGGGCCTGAAGATGGAGGGATTTGAACCTAGTTCACTGGTGACATGGTCGGGCACTGAAGAGGTTTGTTTGAATCAATTTGATTCTTAGAAGAGTTGTGGTAGCTGAAGTACATTTTTCACTGTTTAACGAGTATGTACTTGAAAGATGAATATGAGTCACCTGCATGCCTGGTCACCTGTCAGGGCACCACACATAACATACTGATGTTGTGAAAACTGCGAAATGAGGTAATTTTGACTTGAATAGGAAAGAAAGTTCAGGAATTGAAAGTGTAATGTCCTAACAAATCCTGTTTAAATTTCAGAGACTTCGAATATCATGCTGTATGAAACTTTGGGAGTTTCATACAGCATGTGGGCAAGGTGATGTGAATTTCCTATCTCCTTTCTGCATTACTCAATTTGAACTTCATTGTTGATTTTCTTAAAAAAACAAACAAACAAACAAACAAACAAACAAACCTGCTTAATGTGGTGGTCAGTTTTCTTAGTATTTTTGTGGTAAGTTTTAACAAAATAA
Source organism: Diadema setosum (assembly GCA_033980235.1). Taxonomy (NCBI): domain Eukaryota; kingdom Metazoa; phylum Echinodermata; class Echinoidea; order Diadematoida; family Diadematidae; genus Diadema; species Diadema setosum. Next base: position 35,769,726 of record CM067059.1, on the reverse strand, counting down.
AGTTGGACAAGTTACAGTATCATTTGAAATCTGATATCACCAAAATTAGTAATGAATGTTCAATTATTTTATCAGTGTTTGGTGGTGGTGAGTCATATCAGTAACACAGATAGACTGAAACTACATATCAGTGAAAGTTCCTATTGACATGACTAAAATTCTTTTGGCCATTATTGCCATATCCATGTCAGAAAGTCATGTAAATATGTATTCTTTATCAGAAACATGAGCTGCATTTTTGTAACGGGCTATGTAGAAGGCTTTAACTTGAACCTATGTATTGGTTGGTTATTGCCCTTGACTTTGCATCATCTTTTACACAACACAGATTTCCTCAGAAGAGACGGTGGAGTGGCTTACATCACCACAAGGAATTTTGTCCAGCAGAGAGATAGCAGACTGGAAGGTTTACTGGGATGCTCAGCCGGTTAGATGTTATATTCTTTTCCTTCTTTCTTTTTTTTTCTGCTTGTCTGTTAAATTACATGATAATAAAACAAACCAGCCATTTATTTTTTCATGAAGAATAAGAAATATGTGCACATAGTTAAAAGGAAAAGCTTTGTCATGTATTGTAGAAATGAGCACTTCACATTTCTGCAGTGAAGACAGTGAAAAGAATTTATTTATATAGTTTGGAATGTAGTACTTGGTCTCCTGCATTTGAAATTGAAATGTAACCAACTCCCTGGGTGACAGATGGAAAATACAGTACTCTCCGCGTAATCGGGTATCGCTTAAACGGGTACTTCGTTTAATTGGGTAGTAAAGTCAAAATCAGTTCCAATGCACGTTAAAATTACCTGATAATCGGGTTGCCTCTCCGCATAAATGGGTAAATAATTTTCTTCTTATCTAATTTTTACCCATATTTTATCGCAGACATAACACTTTAAGAAATCATTAATGTCAAATTTTCCACGCCGGGCTAATCGCATTCTCTGTTAAATTCGCAAGAAGACCGATTATTTGGGTAGTGATCAAACATGAAAACATAATGTTCCAGTACCGACTTGCCACATGTAAACGAACATTACCCATGTAACTGGCACTCACAACTACATAGACAGACATGAGTCGAACACACTTGCGCTCCACCCTTGCTCCGCAACAACATTCACAATACGAGAATTTTGCAACGAAAGTTAGGTCATGCACCAGCTCCATAATTTTGCTTTTTCCCAGTCACTTCTCGAAAAGTAACCCGACGTTCTACGTGACTAGTGCACGCAGAGAGACGTGTTCATGTTGGAAAACGCCTGCGTGTTAGTGAGGAGTCTATGGTCAAACGACAAAGTTTTCTTAAGACATATTTGTCCATAAAAGGAGTGTAAATTATTGCTTGTGACAGAGCAATTGTAAGGTATGTATAATGTGCCGTGCAAGCACGCTTGTTAAGCATACAGTGTAGGTGTTTGGTGCAGTGTACAATGCATGTACATACACATTTTGTGTGTCAATTGTGAATGAGACGTATTCTTCTGTTAATCGGGTACTCCGTTTAATCGGGTAAGAAACGCTCTGCCCGAGCCTACCCGATTATGCGGAGAGTACTGTATTCCAAAGTTCGATCCAATTTGGATATTTGTCATTTTGTTTTACGTCACAGGCAAAATTAAGTATTTCTTTAAATTACCGTTCATGTGTGCTAACTGCACCACTGGAGCTTGGAAAGTTTATTGCAGGTCTATAGTAAACCGACTACATGTGCCAGATTTTTTTTTTTTTTTTTTTTTTTTGGAATACTGCATTGCAGTGAATCCATCTGTATTGATGTTAATCTTATTTTCATTGTGCATATCAAATATGTCTCTACTTATTTTATGTTCTAGGAAAAACTCACGATAGATGATGAGACGCAGTTTTGTGATGGAGAGATATTGAAGACACTCTTGAATCAAAAGGTTTGCAATATTCTGATTGTGTTTATTGGACTTTCAAGGTAATAAGGAATGTATCTACTTGGCAACATATTTAAAAAAGAAAAGTTTCCCTTCATTGTTATTTCAAACTAGTTTTGCATTGCCAAAAAGTTTTTTTTCATCTGCACAATACAAACCACAAGACAGCATTGATGCATGTGTAATTCATACTATGCCACATCCATAATACTCCACAGTTTAACAGTTAAACAAAGCAATGTTTAGAGAATCATGACATGTTTGTAAATGACATTTAAACAACAGATCATGTTATGTCCTTATTAAAGTGTTAGATTTCTTTTATTTGCTGCTCTTTTTAAATCCATGGTGTGATTACAGCTGTACCTTGTTTGAATTAAAAATGTCACTGCAAAGTTGGGTAACATTCACAATCACCTCTTGGCAGACAACAGGCCATTATTTGCCCTTTCATACTCACTGCTTTTTGTTGGCAAAAGAATATCGGTAGCACAGACACAAGTAAATGAAAACCAGTATGATTAAAAATTTTGTGTTACTCCTTCAAAAACAAGATTGACTTATTGGTTTTCAGTCAGCCTTTGACCTCCTTGATGGCGAAGAAATGCGACAGGCAAGGACACGCTCTAATCCCTACGAAACAATACGAGGCGGGATTTTCCTGAACAGGGCTGCCATGAAGATGGCTAACATGGACTTTTTGTGTGACTACATGTTCACCTCACCAAAATATCCTGATGGGGTGAGTGACAGGGACACTGTATTGCCCGAAATTACAAGATATAAGGAGTGCGAAAACTATGTAAATGTAATCAATTAACAATGGTTTAGATCCATACTGGGTAAGGGAAGGGTCCTGGAGATGCACTCACTGGGTGCGTTCAAGTGCTCTAAAGTGAACCAAAGTGAACTTAACCAAAGCGTAACGTAGTGAACTGTGCCACATTTGAGGTGTTCGAGCACTCTGTTGAGAAAGCGTACCTCATGAGTTATTTTTAGAGGGGTCACGCAAGAAGTCATTCACCTGGCGCGCTTAAACTACTTACAGATGTCCCAAACGAAGAGAATGAACTCACTGCGTTATGACGTACGTGCATGTTAAGCGTGTTCTCACATGGAAAGTTTTGATACATTTTTGGTACCCTTTTGGTGTACATCGTGAAGTGGTCCACTTTTGGCTCGATTCAGTACAGTACACTTTAGGAGTGTTCGAGTGCTCCTGGCATGGGTACAATATGGTACAGTTCGCTTTAGGAGAGAGATCGAAAGTGCCCACTTTCTGTACAAACTTGGTCAGCCTAGTGCAGAGTCTATGTACATTTCAGAATCCATTAACGAGTGACTTATCAGAGAGGGGACGGACACTTTAAGTACAGTACACTTTAGGAGTGTTCGAGCGCTCCTGGCATGGGTACAGTATGGTACAGTTCGCTTTAGGAGAGAGATCGAAAGCGCCCACTTTCTGTACAAACTTGGTCAGCCTAGTGCAGAGTCTATGTACATTTCAGAATCCATTAACAAGTGACTTTAATATCAGAGAGGGGACGGACATTTTAAGGAGAGTATTATTAAAATAATACACATCAGTGTGGGCATTATGGAAAATTACACACACAGCAGGGTACCTTTGGAACAGTTTAACATGCCCAAGAAGATGGCTGAGGGTGTTTGGACTGTTTAAAAAGTACCAAGTGTGGGTTATTATACTGGTGCCTGAACAAAACGATGTGTATTACGTGCTTTATATAATAAAGCAGAACCTTGTCATTAGATTACCCTCATTGTGAGTAAATAAAATGATGAAATCTTGCCTGGTCTAACCGCGACATACAAGTGCTCATGGTTGACCAGTCATTATATTGTAGTACTAACTAATCATTGAGCAAAATTGTGTGTTAAGCAATGTAAATGCCTGTTCACACAAATGCTCTTAATTTTATAGAGTAGCATAAATGCCTTCTTGGTTATAAAGCAACTGAAAGGCAATAGTTACAGTATTTAGTTAAGGTGTTATTTATTATCATGTACCAAAATTTATTTATAAATATCTTTGTACCCCAATGAAATGAAAAAAATAAAGTTGTACCACAAAATCACAATTATGACTTGAACACCATAACCTGTCAATGTCCAGTTTGTTTTGTAGAGTCTTGATTCAAATCAAGAAACTGTCTTGATTTTTGCTATGTTTACTAGCACAAATTCAAGCCATGCAAAAAACAATTAAAAAAACAAACAAACAAAATGGCAAAAAAAGAGAAAGAAATAGAAAATGAAAGTAAATGATCAGTAAAACTGGTTGCATCTATGAGTGATGTACAATTCTCCCTCTAGATTCACCTAAAATTTTTGCCTAAGATGTGACATCATATCAAATCACGCAATTAAGTCTTCTCTTTCATTCATGTAGGAAAATACATTGCAGGTGTTCAGAAAGAGAGAGACGTCAACAAACGTAATCATGTCGAGTTGTATTTAAATCTCATCATCCATTAATTGAAGAAAAGTGTTTGTGAAACATGGGTGACTCATCAACACCTGTTTTGTTTTGTTTTCTTTTTGTCTCGGGAGTTAATAAATTAAGATTAAAACTTTGGTCATGAAATTGTTTTCATAATTCATCCTCACCAGTCACTCAAAAATAAAGGCACAAAACAGACACAGACAAGCAAACAAGAAACCATCTCAAATGAGAGAATCAAATGGTTAGTGAAAAAAAGGGGGAAGTCCAGTAGAGGGTCTTTAACTCTTAAATATCGGGGAAAAGTCAAGGAGTTAGAGAGAATAAAAGTTTAGGTAAGTTTGTCTTTGCATTTTTCTTTTTGTTACTGGTATCCACCCTTTGGTCATACAGAAGTCTATTGTGAAGGGAAATGAATTGCTCTACTTTGCTGACGTCTGTGCCGGCCCTGGAGGTTTCTCAGAGTACGTCTTGTGGAGGAAAACCCAGGCTGGCCGTGACAAGAACTTTCGGGTCAAAGGATTCGGCTTCACCCTCAAAGGAAGCAATGACTTCAAGCTGGAGGATTTCTATGCAGCCCCCTCAGAGTTCTTTGAGCCACATTATGGTAAGTCTCAGTGAAGATATATTTTCGTGGCAAGATACATGAAGAAAAAAAAAGAAAAACAAACTTTATAGCAGAATGGTATGTGGCAGGGGCGGATCCAGGAATTCCGTAAAGAGGGGGCTCTTGTACAAAATTAAAGGGGGCTCATGCACCCCTCCCCCATTTTTTCCTGTTTCTTTCTTTTGTTTCAGCAAAAAAAAAATAAAGAGGGCGTGCCTCGTGTGCTCCCCCTGGATCCACTACTGTGTGGTACTAGTCTACATATATGTATGCCAACTCTTCCAGTTTTTTTACAAGCGTTCACAGTTTTTGAAAATTTTCCTTTTGAAACCAGAAAGTGGCTTGAATTAGAATACTCATACCCCCCCCCCTTGTTTTAGGTTAAGAATACTGCATTGAGGACTTTCTTTGCATTCTCTCTTTTTTTTTCTTGAACCGTGCAACCATCTTCTGCCTGTCAGATATCTTGATATATATGGGCATGGAAGTATTAATCAAAAACCATTCAGAGTCATGTTGCATGCCCACCATGAATTCACCATCTTGTATCATCTTGGATTTTACAATGTTGAATACATTCTGACTTTGATTGGTAGGTGTGCATGGGGATGGTGACATCATGAATAGTGACAACCAGACAGAGTTCAGGAGGTTTGTGATGCAGCAGACTGATGGAAAAGGAGTCCACTTCGTCATGGGTGATGGGGTAAGTGACTCGCATGAACTCTAAATGTGCCATGGTGTAAAACCCTTGTGTGCCACATTATTCAGAGACCGCAATATAGCCATACTTTGGGAAACCTTTCTGTTTTTCAAATCTATCTAACTTTCATAGATTATTTTTTACTCTGGACATGTAAAGAGCAAAGTCGCAGAGAAAATGTTGAACGTTTTGATGTAAATTTTATGACAAATCTATGATTGTCAGATCAAATGACATGTAAATGAAAGTAGCCATATTATTGTACAGACATGACTTCTGCACTCAAACAGTGACAGAAACTTAGAATCTATTCACAAATCCAGTAGGGAACCACCGCTTGATAGTCACTCATGCATAAAATACAAGCTACATGTGACAGGAATGGAATCACAAAAAAGCGCTTTCATTATGCTGTGCCATTTGGCAATTTATCAGTCTGTCTGGGTGGGGTTGTGCATTTGAGCACAATATGCAAACTTGGCATGCCGTCAACTGAGTCATGGCGTGCAAACGTGGCACATAAAGAGTTATGTAAAGACACTTGCAGCAGCATCAAGTACTGTAAAACACGATATATTCGTGGCATGAAAATTTTGCGATTTGGAGTCGACGGCCTTTCTCGCATCATGACATTTTCGCAACTTACCACTGGCATCCAATGCATATTGTGTAGGCAAGAACTTTCACCTGCATTTCAATTTCGCGAGCGGCAACATTCACGAAATTAAGATGCACACGAACATTCCTCGTTTTACAGTATGTTGCTGCTTATCAAATCTTAAATCCTGAGAAACAAGTTTTAATAGTGATAATTTCAACGCTGTAGTCACACCCTACCCAGGGTAAGCTTGTTGGTGTGACTGTTGTTCCTCTGGAGGGCCTTGTTATCAATACACCAACATCACAAGGTACTGTATATGCCATATATTTTGTGAGATTTTGCGTTTTGCAAATTTTGCCAGGTGGATGCCAGGTGGATGCTATATATCGCGAATTTAATTTAAATTGTTGCAAAGTCCCAATTTGCGAAAGCTGAGACTCGCTTCATATGGCATATATATCGAGTATCCATGCTGTGGTTGAGAGAGACATTCTTGCTAAAGTACCCTGCATGAGGACAGTTGAAATGCAGGATCTCTTGCTCGAAAGTCCAAAACTCTAGTCACTATGCCACAGTGCTCTGTACTGAGTTAGATAATCATTTTCTGTCACTCTTTGAATCCTAGCTTGACTAATGCCTCGTTGAGTGTGATATGACTGAAAAGCAAATATATGGCTGATATTATCTCGTAACCGGCTTTACTGTGTCAAAGATAGGAAGATTTATTCATGGCATTTATGTCAGAAATAAATATCTGCTGTTTCATTGTTAGGTTGTCATGGTGAATGATGTAGTATCCCATTCTTTTTATCTTCTTAGGGTTTCTCAGTGGAAGGCCAAGAGAACATCCAAGAAATTCTCACCAAGCAGCTGCTACTATGTCAGTTTCTTGTTGCCATGTCCATCGTCAGAGAAGGTAATTGACTTAAGAACTGGATTGCCACGCCACACTGACAGTTTGCAATAAGCTCTCTTTTTGATGCAAGGAAGACTACCAATATGGAGTTTAGAAGTGATTCTAAATGATAAAAAAAAAGACATGTGAAGAGTTCTGTTCATCATTCAAGTCTAGTGTTCAGCAACAAATAATTTATTTTGGCTCCTTCAATGTTCACTGTGCAGTATGTGATAAATTATGGGAACTAGTACTGTGTTTGTTATTCCCTGCATATTGCACTTTTGTGCTCTGCTGCTATTACTTCCTGAAACTTTGCCTTTTCCTCCCCATGACTGTGATGGTGTCACAGTAACAGGCATAATATCGTGTCCTTTGTAGACCCCGAGCATTCATTCCAGACTTTCACAGTGCTTGCCACTGGCTTCATGTACATTGCTCTGTATAAAAAGCAAACTATGCAGTAAAACAAATCGACATTGTCATGTTTGCTGTTGATTATCATGATCATGACCCTTTGACCCTATGATTTTTAGACTTTGACTTTGCCAGTTATGAGCTTATTCTTTTGCAGTGGTCTGGAAAGCTTAGACCCTGCAAGTGATATGCTAGATTTTTATCATGAGTTTGTTCTTGAATTCAGACCTAATAACAAATATGAGTTGAATTTCCTATGTTGCTCTAACCTTTGTGAAGTAACATTACACATCAATGTAAATGTTTCACTTAATCATGACACATTTGTCCATTAGACCATAATGTCAATCCTGCATGTCGATGTAAGATTTTTTTTTAAGTTTGTAAAAGGCACTTTTCGTTTTTGCAAATGTCAGATTAAATGAATTATCATTTCACATTATATTGCATATATGCGCAGTTCCAGTGTTATGATATTTTGTAAGTACTGCACAAAGATATTAAAGGAATGGTAGTCTTGGATTAATGCTGCAAAGGATATCTTGAAAGGGAAGGTGTGTGATGTGTATTAAAGGTAGATTTATAGAGCTTTTCATTATGTCCTTCCAATTATTGCAGGTGGTCACTTTGTGTGCAAGACCTTTGACCTCTTTACACCATTCAGTATAGGTCTGATCTACATACTCTACCGGTCATTTGACCAGGTGTCTTTATTCAAGCCAGTTACCAGCCGTCCGGCCAACTCAGAGAGGTAGGTTCAGAACTCATGTCTCTTGTTTTGGTGATCTGAGTTTGATCATCAAAGCCTACACCTGGATCACATGTAGTCAAGAGACCCATCCACTCATAGGAAAGTTCTAGATCTACAACAATTTTATGCAAATAAGAGAAATAATCAGCAAGTGGATGATGGGAATTGGCCAAGATGGCAGCATATGGGCAGAAGGAAGAGGATGAAGACAAAGATGAGAAAAAAAGAGGGGAGAGAGATGATGAAATACTGTGGAGAGCTTGCCAGGGATAGTTATAAACTTCATTGAATTGTTGGCGATAGACATTGTGTCGAAGAGAAGCAGGAGTGTATTGGTCTTTGGGAGCTTAATCTCAGGTCAACATTGCAAAATAATTTGCATTTAGCCCAGCGGATTAGACTGCAGACTGCCAATTACGATGTTCCTGTTTTGAGTGCCCTGGCTGCGGTGGTTGTGCCCCATGGCAAGGCACGTTGTCGTCATTGCCTAATCCTACGAAGGAGACTTAAAGTCGTTGGTCTGGTGGTTGCTTTGCTTGCAAGCATTCCACGCTGCCATGGTGGTTATGTAAAAAAAAAGAAAAAAAAAGTCAATGCAATTCAATTGGAAGTTTATATAAAGAAACAACAAAAGACTCCATGTGCATAATTCTTCTCTGACTAAGTTCTTTACTCCTTTACTTATGTCATTGAACTTTCCTAGGTACGTGATCTGCAAAGGTCGTCGAGCCAACACAGACCAAACACATGACTTCCTCTTTGACCTCAATATGACCTTGAATGACCTGAAGTCGTCAAAGCTTGATGTCCTGGAGAGTGTCCCACTGTCAGTCATTTTGGAGGACCAAGAGTTTGTGGACTATATCATAGAACAGAACGAGAGGTTCGTGTGAGCAAGCAATGTGTGCATCCAAGCCAAAGCTAGATATCTGTTTCAAAATAAGGAAATGATATCTCTCTCTTATGAAACAAAAATGTACAATCATATTGATCAGGCATGTTATGGCATTGTGAATATGTAGATATGAAGTGTTGTTCTAGTATTGTCTGGAATTAGGTGAGAGAGAAGGGTACCAAATATAGGATGGTAGTCTCTGTTGCTGGTAGATAATGATGTACAGACCTTTTGAAAAAATATTTCATAAATGAATAAGGTTATTGATAACAGCTTGAGGTCAGCTCATGACCCTATGTCATTGTCAATGTATAATTATATGTTCATATTTTTTTCTTGGGGGGTGTTTGTTATCATGCTAGTAGCACTTTGTTAGCATTGATGCTGCCTTGTGATTCATGTGTTTAAGGGAACTTTCTTTACAAGGCCTCACAGGCCTCTTTTCACGTTCTCTTTTTGACATTTTAAGTATTAATAGGAGGAATTTTTTGTTATTATTTATGGCTTTTTGTCTCTTTTGCCATTTTAGTTTTAATTGTGTGTTTATTTTGTTTTCATGAGAATAGAAATGATATTGCCATATATACATGCCATATATATCTTTAGTATCTTTAGTACATCTAATATATCATTAGTTGTTGGTGTTTTTAAGCATAGATCTCAATTGTAACTTTACAGGACTGTTGTGGTTCTGTCTCCCATCTTTCAGACAGGCCCAGACACAGACTCAGGCCCTGGCCAAGATCCAGGCTTATGTCCGCAACACAGACCTGATTGAGATGGAGCAGAAGCGAATGAGAGACGAGTGCCTCCAACTCTGGGGTGTAAGTGACACCAGCTCGAGGTCAGATTATATGAGGCTAATCTAATCATTGATTACATATACAATGTAGTGATTACTTCACATGATTATTCATTTACTGTAGATACACAAATTTCCACAATACATTAATTTTCATGCTTCTTCTCTCTACACAATTTTCTCTGCACATTCTGAATGGGTTGAAAATCACACAGTACGAATTCAAGAACCTGCAAATATGTTTGTGAACCTCTTAGCGCAAAAAATTGATAATGCGAAAATATCAACGTTTACTGTAATTGCTTTACCATATTTCATTGCAGCTGCTGCCAGTGATAGCAAAGTCACAACCAATTGGGTTTAAGCATTGAAATACAAACATACATGAAAGGATGTTATCATTTGTCATGAAAAATCATAATTGTATTCAAAACCCTGTGCGTAATACTGCAAACTTTTTTAAGGGATATGTCTCCTTGGTTTCTTCAGAACCTGCATTTTACAGAAAAATCTTTATGTGCCTTTCATTTGTTCATTATGTACCAATTCAAAATGTCTTTAGCCATAGTCATATTACACAAAACTATGCGTAGTTTACTTCTCAATAACTTCCAGAAGTTTGAGCATGCAGTCACACTACAGACAAAATGTTTAGTTTGATTGGTGTGAAACTGCCCATAGTTCGGTCGCTAACATGTATGGTCCACACGAGCAAAAACCATGTTTCCTCCTGGAATGAACACGCAACAGTGTGGAAAATAGTATGCATTGTGCATAAACAACGTGAAATGGACAATCATGTGACAAACTTCTTGAAGTTGCAGATGTGAGCCGTCGCACAACACAAAACTACACATAGTTTTGCGAGAAGTGAGAAACTTTTTCAAGTGCATGCAGGTACCTTCTCAAGAAGGCTGTGCTCACACTGCCCAAATTATGCGAAACAAAATACCAGGTAGTGAAACTTTATGCAGTTTTGCATAGTATGAGTGCAGCCATGGGATTACTAGAAGTGAGGTGTGAGTGAGGTCTTGGCAATGAGAGGACAGTTGATTTGCCACTCTTGCATGGTAGCTTGAAAATTGTCTTCACTCAGAATCAATGTCTGCCATTTATATGTCCTTACTTGTATCCAGATTCCTGGGAGATCAAGAGCAGCACCAAAGACGACTTATGCTGACACAAAGTTCTCTGAACTGTGCGAGGTAATAATGGCATCTGCTGTCAACATCAGAAGCTATGATGTTCACACATTTTCTCCCAGTGTCATCCAATTGTTATAGCTTAGTACTCCTCTCTCCTTTGTGAAATAGAACCGTTTTATTTTTAAATTACCTCAAACTTTCTATCAGCTCAAGTATTGATTAAGATCATCATCCGTAAACATATTGACATATGAAATACCTACCAGGGGAAATATAGTTTGTGCTGATAAACCTCAAAGTTAAGAAAATTTTACCTGTTTTTTGTAGTCAAAATTATTCAGAATATGAAATGATATGTCAGGTTAGGGATTGTAAGCTCTACAACATACTGTAGTTCCCCTTGTGTATTCATCATGGCAAACCATCAAAATGTATGTTGCTCTTCATATTCTATTCTTTTTAGCAATGATAAAAGAAAAAAATAAGAACACGAAAAGAGGTTAGAACAAATAAAGGTGACATGAAAGTTAATTCTGCTATGATCAGTCTTCTTTGGTGCACTTGCTTAGTAACTTCTTGAATTTGTCTTCCAATTTAGGATGACCACAGCGACTATGGATACTTCTGTCGCAACGCCATGCCGCTGGACAGGAAGAATTTCTCCCAGAAGGTCAAGAGTGTGTTCAACTATCGCTGCACGGTGTCTGCAGGGGAAAGATTCTTTGTACTCAGCACTGGGGTAAGCCTCCCCCGTTGGTCATCCAGTACTCCATGACGACCTGGCACTTTTAGCAGAATTATGATAGGCAGAAGTGTTTGTTTTATGCCTCTGTCCATTGTTAAGCATCTCTAGTGAGAAGGATGGAGATAGAGATTATCAACCAGTTGGCAGATGTGACAAGGGTGGAAGGTCAAGGTCAAAGGTCACAATGATTTATACTAACAAGATTTTTATCTACTTCTACTAGGCGTAGGTTTAATGGTAATGTTATTGTATAAGCTGTTATTTTTGCGAGGGTTTAATTTTCGTGAATTTCATTTACCTGGTATCACAGTTGGATCGCAAATTTGACAACACGCAAAAATGTCATGCACTAAGGTAATAGCGCATTTACGATAGCGTCTGTGTCAATTCGTGTAAACAACATCTCGTGAAAATGTCTGTGACCTTATTCATGAAAATATCTGCACATAATAACAGCTTATATAGTATTTGATGTAACGGATAGAAATAAATTTGACAATAAGTATATTTCCTTTATGTAGAGGGTTAAAGATGAATCCGTGGTTGTTGGTCAAGATCCGTTGCTTTCATCAAAATGTAAATTAACTCGCGTGGCAGATATAGTGATTGTGTACAAAGCGGAGTAGACATCCCAATCAACTAAGCAAAAGTAAAAAATGCTCTCTTTTTCAAAACATGTAATGGTTGGCTTTTCAGATAGGATATGACTATGAGACTATGGCATGAATCTTGCTGTAAACAAATAAATACTATATACGCCATATATTTAGCGAGTCTAAATTTTCGCGAATCAGGACTTCCTGACGATTTTGCGAGTGGTTAAATTCGCTATCGCAGAGTTCAGTACTGAATGGAGAAATGTTTTCGCTTGTTTTTAAATCTGCGAATAGCACCTGACTCGCAAAATTCACGAAATATTCAGTGTATACAGGAAAACAAACAAGCAAGCTTATGACATATGAGTGGAGGTCATGCGAGCCTGTGGCTGCAAAGTCTTAATTAACTTCATCATAGACTTTTTTTGAATATAGATAAAAAAGAAGATATTTGGTTCCTGAGCAAGAAAAGTCATGCAGGAATCTCTTCATATACTGCTTGTTGGTGTTTTTTTTTTCACTTTTGAGTGAAAATTTCGGTGGAAAAAGTATGATCCTTGCTTACAGTACTTACAAAATTTCACATTATCAGAAATTCTCATGAAATCAAGTCTACATATAACCCTGGTACTGTAACATAGTCACGTTTATATTGAATCTGCTGTGCATCTTCTCTTCACACAGAGATCCCACGTGTCATTCTGGGATGGCAGGTCATCTTCCCCAAAGTGGAGAAAGTTGGACAGGTGCAAGCTGCAGCTGCCCAGCGACACCCTGTTTGAGGCGGAGCTGATTGAAGAGCTGAGAGGAGAGGTGAGGGCGAGAACCCCATTGGGTCATGGAGAGATCAGAATTGATTAGGGCGCAAGTGGATGTTCCATGCCTGTGCCAGCATCTTGATCCCATTTTCTACTATCCACCAAATAGAAAATATGCTGTGTATGAAGAGGGTGCTACAGTGGACTCCCATTATAATGAAGTCATTGGGACCGACAGTTTTCTTTCATTATATCGAAATTTTGTTATAACGGAACAAATAAACAATAAACAACATAGAGATATTAAATGTTGTGGCCTGAATTTTGATTTTCTTGTATCCAGAACTTCGTTATGTTCGTTATAACAGGAGTGCACTGTATTTTTGCTGTACAAGCATACCTTCACGTTTGATTCAACACTCAGAGATATTCTTGCGCAAACAGGTCACTTCTTGATTTCAGAGAGCTTTTCCTGAGGTCAGAGAGAAAATATGACTGTGTGATGGCTGTGAATCATTATGGTTCAGAAACTTGTAAGGTCACTGGAGTTCATTTGTGAGCTCTTGCTTTCATCTTGTCATCTCACAGGGTCAGGGTCAAAGGAGGACGCAAACAGTCCACATTCTGGATGCGCTCTGGTTAGCTGGTCAGGACATCAGACATTTGGCCTACTCAGAAAGGTTAAAAATTTTCCAAGCCATCACTCAATTCTGCTTTCATTTGATTCTCTGTAATTGTGATACTGTTTCATAAAGGTTTCTCACATAGGTGTATGTTTACATTTGTAGTTTTAATTTGCAGACAAATAAGCAAATAAGTGGGTGATGCCATAGAGATGTGTATGATTGATTATATGGATATCAAATATTATATGAACACATAAAATCCTTTCCATAGCTCCTAGGAAATTCAAAGTGAGCATTGTGAATGGTGTGTGCAATGAACAGTGACCACTGTTTACAATAAATTCCTCAGGACCAGTGAAATCATGTAGTTATATCACAATCTGTTTTATATCTGGCTCTGAAAACAATGAAGTAGATATTTATTAATATTTATAATTCATAGATGTGAATTTATTATAATTATATGTATCTGTATATGTAGTACTATGTAGTAATCCAAAAAGTAGTAATGTAGTGCATATACATTTAATCATAAGGGGAAAGGACAATATCTATCACACTGACTACCCCAATGAACATGTATACAACAGCCCCCTTGTCTATAATGACATCATTTGAAGTTCCCTTTGAGTGGTCACTGCACATAGGTTTGACTATACATGGTATTCATATACCGGCGGTATGTTTTCAAGCATTGCACGCATCTATCCAATCTGTCCACAGAGTTCAGAAGATCAGTCTTTTTGTGAAGGCTGTGGACCGACCCACCCGGACGGACTTGACCCCACTTAGGGCCAAGGATATCGTCAGGTGTCATGACTTCCATGAAATCTTTGATAGGTATGGCACAGGAGTATTAAAACGGTTTGTCCATAAAATTTAACTTTCAATGAGCATGAATCATGTTGTGCCATGGTATCAAGTAAAACTAAGTCTAAAGTTTGTATAATTCTCTCTCGTTAAAATGAACACAGGTGTAACAAAATTTCGGATTCATCAATGAAGTAAAAATTCAGGTCCCAAAATTACCGTCTATATATCTTTTAAACTTTATTTGTTTGGTTAGAGCAAAATTCTGATATAATGAAAATAAACTGCCAATCTGGCAGACTTCACTATGACAGGAGCTGCCTGCATTAAACAGAGTTCTCAATCACGTTTTAACCTCATGCTGGGAAATTTTAAACTTACATATTAAATTACATCAAATGAACTTGTAATTGAATGTGCAGTATTTTACATGTTCATTTATTTCATTATTCTACTTCAATATGTACTCTAAAAATTAGTTTCTTGAAAAGAGAAATCTTAAAGTCCAATTTTTACAAAAGGAAAATGTGTTCAGGTATTCATGTAGTTTGGTCGTGATCATGTACTTTGCAAAAGGTGCCATTCCACAACACTACACAGTCACGATACAATAAAATATGAGACTACATATTAAAGACTGTTCAAAGATTGTGAGCCTTAAATATGATTGACAGTTGGAATGCTTTGTGGTAACAACATATTTCCAAGGTATCAAACTTTTTATTAAAATTTGAACGTGAGATGTGTCAGTGAATGCCAAACCATAATTATTCTGGCTGTCACTAATCACAAGTTTCATGGGGTATATTTTTAGCAGCATCACTCTTCTCACCTATCCCAAACAAAGTCATCATTATTACCTTATATTAAATGGGTTAGTCAAATACCGGTTAGTGATTGGCTAAACACAGTCACGTGATGGAGGTACATTCGTTATGTTCGCCCATGGGAAAACATTTTCACGTAACAAATACCCGTGTGCACAGTGAATTTGGCTCTGCGCGAGCTAGCGCGATCGAGTGCATTGTGCGCGTGCTGGACCTTGACGCTAAGCGTACCATGATATCAATAAGGTACGGTACGGTTTGATGCGCCACTTTCAGAGCGTGAAATCAATTGATAATGATGGTATTTGACTAACCCATATAATATATATAACAGATGATGACTTTTGATGTCGGGAACATACCAAACGTTCGACCCTTCAGGGTTTGAAATGCTATTTCGGGAGGCTACAAGTCCCTCACCTTCGTCTCGGGACTTATAACCTCCCTCAATAGCATTTCAAACCCTTCGGGTGGAACATTCGGTATGTTCCCTTCCCCGCCAGTCATCATCTTTACAATGTTTATGTGGTCCTTTTGCAGACTCACCATGTTGCAGGGAAAAGGAGGAGGTAGACACCGGAGACTTTGCTACCGGGCTGCTAACAACAGGCATTTTGTTCCCACTGGTGTCTTCTTCATCAAGATTTGCAATGGTAAGAACCATTCGGTGTGAATATTTGAGTTCTGAGTTTTGATAGTCGAAATGTTGATAAGGCAGCTGCCGTGGTGCCCTGTGAAGATGTCAAAGTAGCCATTTTTGGTCGCATGACCTTTGACATGATTTTATGCTCCATCTCTCTTGCACGCAATTTCTGAAAATTCTAACTTTTCTGAAATCTCTTAAAAATCTTGCATTCGTAAATCTGCTTTCTTAGCCACTTTATTTCTCTTCATTTTGCTTTCATTTTTGGTCATAAAATTAATGACAAAGCCATATAAATTTAATAAACTTTGCAGTTCTGTTATGTCTGTCAGGTTTGATTTTTGTTTGGCATTTTTGTGTGTGTGTGTTTAGCTCCCTGGACAGTGCAGTGGAGTAGATCCAACCAGAAGCTGTACTACTACAACCTAGATAATGGCACGTCCACTTTTGACTGTCCACCGGATTGCATCTCTTCATTCAAGTAAGATTCTTAGACTGTTTGAATTGATGTATGAGAAACTGATGCAGGAAAATGGCTGTACTCCATGCCAAGACTTAAAGGGGTCGTATAGTTTTGGTTGAGACCTAATTTCATGTTTCAATCATTTTTTGGTGAGATAATGAGAAACCTCTTATGAAATATGAAAGAGCATGTAATTCCATGAGGAATTCAATATTTATTTGATGCAAGTTGGTTTTGAAATGGCTGAGATATCCAAAAAAGAGCGATTCTAATAAAGTGTGGGACCCACACTTTATTACAATCGCTTTGTTTTACTTTGTTTTTGGATGTTTCAGTCGTTCCAAACCCGATTTTCATCAAATAAACTTTGAATTCCTCTTAAAGTGGTATGCTATGTACTAATTCATATGTGTTTTCTTGGTATCTCACAAAAAGTAAAAAGCCCAATTCTCATCTCCACCAATACTGTACTATCCCTTTAAGTTCATGATCTCCTCTTTCACAGTGAGTTAGTGACATGGTATTGGTTCTAACTTTTTCCAAGTAGAGATATGATACAGTCATTCCCTTTTTTCCATACCAACGTATATCTACTACGACTATCCCAAGAGTGTGGTTTGATTGAAGTTTTGTGTCATCATGATAGGCAAACTGAATACACAGCCTGGCAGCCATGCTGTGACTGTGTTCAACAAATCTCAGTATTTCTTCAAATTATGCAGTTCTAATATGATATTTTGAGCAGGTACAAGTTAGTATCTATTAAAAGGAGATTTCATGTTTGCATAGCTACCCAACTGCATTTAGTTAAATGTCATGTCAAAACGAGTACACATATCTACCGTCAGTGTAGCCATATTCAGTTATGTGATGTACCGTAACAGTGGCGGATCCAGAAGGGGGCGCACGGGGCACACACCCACTCTTTATCTGGTGTTGAAACAAAAGAAAAAATGGGGGGCACATGCCCCTGCCCCCCCCCCCTTTAATTTTGCAAAGACACCACCCTTTTACAGAATTTCTGGATCTGCCCCTGCATATCATGGTGTTTAGGTTTGTTTTGCACACTTATTACTCTTCATGTTCATAGATTTAATTTGGTTCCCAGTGTAAAGAATTCTCAGGAAGATGATATATGGACATGTTTCTGAAATTCTGTGGTCATATGAAATAGCTAAATCCACAGGGATTACTGTGTAGAAACAGGAGCTAACATGAATCAGTTCTCCATAAATTAAGGAACATCAAAAGTAATGAAAATATTTTTGTTGCTAATTTTCTTTTAACCCGTTGAGGACAAGTCCCGAGTATACTTGGGCAGGTGGGAAATGCGTGTTGTAGCAAAATCAAACCGTCCTCAACTGGTTAAGGTGGTGAGTAACGTTTATGAGTGTATGGGCAGAAACCTACACATAGCATGAGCAGAAGTGAGTTTTGTTTGTTTGTTTTTTCCAAGATTGACAGAATGAGTTAATAACCTTGAACAATTAGTTCATTGCAATAAATATTTTCTGATCAGTTGTGTACACATAAATATCAGAGGTCTCCCAACATCCTCACTACCGGGACCTGATCTCTATTGCAGGGCCTGTCGGAGCAATCGACTCCTGTGGGCGTGGGAGGATGGGGTCAAAGTTCACGACGAGCAGGATGTGAGGGAGGATCCGGAGAAATTGTCCAAGGAGGAGGTTCTCGCCCACATCACGAGGCAGAGAGTGGTGTGATCGTCGCGGGCTGTCCCTGCCAGACATACAGGCAGGTGCAGAGGAAGGAAGAAAAGGATCCAGAGAGGAGGGAGTCTGCAATGAGGGGGAGAAGTCAATTCCTTGCGAGGATGGAGACCGGACGGATGAGAGCAATGTCGAGATTAAATGGTGACGCAGCGGGGAAAACGTCACAACTGCTGCAGATCACAGAATCATACCAGGTGCACGAATTGAGAAGTGGATTACTTCGATCGAAAGAATATAGGGAAATGTAACCCATGGAATAGTGCAGAGGAAGAGTGCCGGATTCTTCAGCCGTGTTGGAGGATGAAAGAAGTAGAACCAGTCAGATGTCAAGGGTTAGCAGCTTAGATGCTGTAAAAGCAGACATTTTTGTGTGCATGAAATTTTTGCAAATTTCGCGAGGAGCCAAGATTTTGCGAAAGTAAAATGCATCCGAACGTTCTCGTCTACGCAATACATTGAATGCCAGTGGCAATTTGCAAAAGTTTCATGTCACGAAAAAGGCCATCGGCTCCAAATCGCGAAAGTTTCATGCTGCGAATGTTTCTTGTTTTACAGTAATATGTGAATTTGCATGGTATGATATGAAAGGGGTATTTGTTGTTGATAGCGACAGCAAGCGGATAAATAAAGGGATTTGGGGATATTTGTTTTTTTCAATGATCTTTGGTCTACTTCATGTGTATGCTTAGCAAAATAACAGTAGATAGCTTCGCTGTTCTCTCATTACTTCGACAAATAGAATAATGTCACAGTTGATGCAAATGTGGATGAACACTTATCATACTCAAGATATCTTACTGATGTTCTTCCACACAGTAATAAGTGCAGCTCAGCATCAAGAATTCTTGGAGAATATTCTGTTCCATGAAAAACACAAAATATTCATAACACAGTAAGGGAAGATGCCATTCCTGTCATTGTGTCTTTATTTTCTACACTCTGTACATTACAAACAAAAATAAATATATACAAAATATACAATAGTACACATATACTCCATCACATGCTGTGGAGCTGTCAATAATGATGTCAGAGATTTCCCGAGTTCATTTGTTGAGGTTAGTGCATCATATTTACATCCAAGTGTCAACACTGAGCTTTTATGCCACACGTGCATAATCATCTTTTCCATTCAGAAAAGCATTGTTTGCTCAGTTAATGAGCTGACTCACAAATACATGTTGCATTAATGTTAGCATTAGCACAAAACATTGCTATAAGAGTTCTTGAAAAAGATTTATGCAATTATTCCATTTCTTTAATTTACGAGACAAACAAGTTGGATGGATTGGACTAAATTAATCACTCTACTATCATTTACTTCAGAATCTGAACTTGAGGTGAAATACAGAAGTCATGATAACTATTATCTCATTTTGGGCTGTGGTATATTCAAGAAACCTGTCTGAGCCCATTTCACAGAAAAGTCATTGTGGAAAAAAGAAATAAATCCACATTTTTTCCACAATAAGATCTAAATAGTTAAATTGAGGAAATGTATGTGAGTTTTTGGTTGAAAAAAAAAAGAAAATTACATAAGAGGCAATAATCAGGAATTCATACTCCACATGAATCCAGCATATGTGTCTTGAATACATTCATTTATTAGAGCTAGGAATCCACCACAATATATGCACAGAAATGCCAGGTTCATTGGAAGGATATCTAATATCAAAGAGAACAAACCCTGTTTTGTCTATGTTTTTGTTTGTTTTTTTCCCTTCTTCTTCTACAGGGAAACCCCGTTAAAATGAGTTTGCTTACAATGAGGTACTGCTTTTAAGAAAGTGAATTCAATTCAATGGTCCCAATTTTGCATTACTGTATTTGGCTTGTCTCTTTTTGGTATGTTTACTGATAAGGTACTGTTTAGAAGGGGCTATATCGGCACTTGCGGTGACCTTGTTAGGGCAGATTTTCCCTGTATATACTATATTATGTTATTCATGTAATTGCCCTGTCTTGCTGTCACAAGAAGAACACACTGATATCACAACTCTCTGCTCACCACTTATCCTCCTGTTTCCACCTGTTCAATGTGGACAGACATGTCAAGGATTGAAGGGAAATTGCAGCAGGCAGCAAAATATATACCAGTGTATCAAAATATTAAACCCCTATTTTAACGTGCGCACTGACAATGTTACACTGTCAATGAAAGGAATTCGGCAGTCCTGATTTTCCTTCATGTGCATCTCCCATTATAACGAAGTCCTTGGGACCAGTATGTGCAACTTGCATTATAATGAAGTGCTTGGGACTGGCAGTTTTCTTTAATTATATCAAAGTTTCATTATAGCTGAACAGTAAAGTGTATAAAGATACATGATAATTTTTGGACCTGAATTTTTACTACATTGTAATGAGAATTTCATTAAAACAGGAGTGCACTGTCCTGTATTTACACGTAGCTAGTCTTTTTTAGTACCTTTACAAATAGGTACCAGTCAAAACAAGGTAAAATCGGCAGTCCTAGCAACCTCATTTTAACAGGGTTTCCCTGTATATACTTTACAACTCCAAGCATCAGTCTGCAGAATACAGTAGAAATTACATTACTCTTTTGACAAAATTCAGTGCACAGGTGCAGATAATGTATTCATTGAACCAAAGGTTTCCCTTATATGGTACATTTTTAGCCAGAGGGAAATTCATAGCATTGCGTGATTTGTGGAGTTCTTTGTTTTGTTTTTTTTTTTTTTAATTCTTTCATAACATGTCAAAAGGAGATTGGTCTTGTGCTTATTCAGAGCTGTACCTCATATGTTAACCACTCTGATACATTATTATGTGAGTATGTATCTATTGTAATCCTTGTATAAAAAAAAAAAGCTGCTGATAACTGCTTATCCAATAGCAGCGAGCCAATAGAGAAAAATGGAGTCAATTGGGGCCTGAGCTTTTCATCCTAGCAGAATCTTTGTCACAGGCAAAATGGTCATTTTGCCTCCGACAAAGATTTTGCTAGGATCAAAAGCTCAGGCTCCTTGGATTAATTTTGACTCCATCTACCGTAATCCCTGCATAAGTTGACACACATGAGACTGCAGAAAATCTGTCATCTTGAGTGAATGTGGACTACGAGGTTCACATGGAGTTTATATTACAGTGTAGCTTTAGTCATCTTTTAAATAGTTGTTGATAAACACATGAATACATAATCTTCAAACATTTTACCTCTTATTCACAACAAGACAGGTGAAGGGCTAGTTCAGCCTAAGGTAGTAAGCACAGAAGATCTAATTCATCATGTCTGCTGATTTTTACCTCGGCTTAAACACGTTGACTTAGTAAGACAAGTAACATGATTTTCTCAATTGGGACCATTAAATCATGTTGAAATTGGCAATTTGGGGACTTCTTAATGTCGACTCATACACCAAATATTAACAGATTGAGTGAACAAAACAATTGGACTATGTTTTAGTGTTTTCTTCTGCAATGTTGACTTCAGTGATGTTTACTGTAAATGAATTATGACAATCGAGAACGTAAATATCCCTGTGGACATCCCAGTCAATTGTCATGTGATGCATAGTTTAGCCATATGACCTTAATTTACATGGATTGGTTAATTTCTTTGTCTTTACACAATCATGTGTGAACATATTATTGTTTCATAAGCAATTGCCAAGTTTACTCAACTGTGTCATGAGCTTGTTCAGCTGTTTGCATAGATGGATGTATCTTTTACTATTTTAACTTGTGTTTTCCCTTCAGAAAATTCAGGGTGGGTTTTTCTTCTTTTTTTTGTCTCCATGTATCAAAACTGAAATGCCGACATAAAATTTTGCTTTTGCATAAAATTTTGTATCATGTATTCTGGGGATGCCATTTGTGATGGGTTTTGTCTTTAGAGAAAGATGTAAATAAACTACTTCAGCAGATGAAGCTGTCATGATTAAAATTGAGTCCATTCATGTCTTGTGTCACCGAATCAAATGAATAGTTTATCTCTCCTCCACAGACAAAATGACTTTGCATAGGAATGAACATCATATCATGCTTGGCTACCATGCAATTCCCCAACACCCCTTGCAAATGACCACGCATAATAGAAAACACATGCATGTATCTTACTCAGGACTGTCACCACTGTGAATTAATATTTAAAATACAAGGAATTCACTTTTTTTTTCAAAGATGAATATTACCATAATGTGGAATGATTATCCATGTTGTAAAAGGTATCACAATCTGTTAATTTCTGGGCCATCTACATTGCATGATTCATGTAAATCCCAGAACATCATTGAAGTTATTATGGGGGGGGGGGGGGGGGGGGAGGATCAGATAACACAGAGTAGAGCACCAAGACCCTTTTGGCTTGCACGGATGCCATGATCCAGACATCTTCCCCTGCATTGCTGACCTACAAATTTGGCTACTTGATGTCATCGCTGAGACCATCGGCACATTAAGAGTGGAATTATTGTTACAGTGCACTCCCGTTACAACGAACACGGTTATAACGAAATTTCGTTATAACGAAGTAAATCTTCTGGTCCCTAAATTATCACCATTAAAGTCTATGGTACAAAATTCGCTTATAACGAACACGGTTATAGCGTAATTTCCGTTATAACGAAGTCTTTTCCGAGCGCCACATACAAAGAAAATCAAAAGAAATGTGCTCCGTTATAACGAAATGCGAATTGCTTTCGAAAATACGAAGGGGAATAAGCATACGTATAATGCGTCTCTGCATGGGTGAACGCTTCTCACCACTATGTGTTCGCTCCTTGTGTCATGCACAGTTTCTGAGGGGAACTTGCGTTTATTATTGTAATACAGTTATCCCATCACATTTCACATAACTTTCCAGTGTATGATGAGTATTCAGTAAACAGAATATGAAAATGGTATCCTTGTTTTCGTTATATATTGTATTTGTTTGGTAATAACGAAATTTCGTTATAACGAAAGAAAACTGCCGGTCCCGAGCATTTCGTTATAACGGGAGTGCACTGTATGCTGCGTCCATGAATCGGCCCATTCACAACATCAACAGTGGGCCAAGGTGGAGAACAATGCAGTGCGATGCAGATCTTGGCAGAGATCGATGTGGGAGGTCATTCAAGGTCGTCGTCATATCCATCGTGGTAGTCATCATCATCTATTTATTCAGACATAACAAAAAACCGGATCGTGAACATGACATTAATGCTTCATCTTACACCAGTCATGATAGCTGACATTGAACAATTACTTGATAACTGGCAACAGCATCATAAATTGCTTCCTACAACAAAATTGCACTTGCTTCTTTTTTCTTCTTTTTTTTTTCAGTCTTTCATTTGGGCTCTCAATTGCTCGTTTTGGTTGAATTTTCAAAACACATTTATTGCTAAATTTGAAACAAATTCTTGAATTGGTAATGATTAACAGAGGATTAAAACTCCTGTTTCTCTCTCAAATTACTCTCTGATTTGGTGTGAATTTGATGAACTTAACCAGTTCTGTCTAATCCAATCCAGTCCAGTGTATGATATCGAGTGCATTTTAATGATGACAAGCTGATAATTTCTGCTGCAGATTTCCTCTCAGACTTGGTAATTTATGCATTAAAAAAAAGAAACAAGGCCTTACAAATCAACAGGTCAACTCACTCCTGTGCCCTATAAGCTGAGCAGCACTCCGAAGATTATCTTCATCCTCATCATCATAGTACTCGTCATCCCCGTCTTCCTCTTGGTTGAGTCCATCCTCTGCTGCATACTCCACTGGCCCGGACTCTACCACCACATCATCAGAGGGGAGGGTAGGTTGAGGGACGGTGAAGGGGTTGGCTGCTTCTTCAGCCTTCATGGATTCCACTTTGGCCGTTTTCTTTTCTGGCTCCTGAAGAAACACATGACAAGAAATACACACCAGACTGTCAAACTCTGATGTCATTTTAAGTCAGTGCACACCAACATTTCCTCACGTTATCAATAAAATGTTTTAATTTGGGAAGTGATTGCTATAATAGACATATGTACTGAATACACTGAACAATGCAGTTCCTTAGAAATTATGCACTTGAAACAGAGAAAAATGCACATAGAGGTTGTACGCTATATGTACACTTAATGTGTACTTCCCGTGTCTAGTGTTGCAACAAGTCATTTCACACTTCATTGTGTTGATCATTAAGGAGACTCATATGCATAGAATTTCATTAAAACAGGAGCAAAGCATGTGCACAATGTGTATTAAAGCAAATGATTATCTTGTTGATTATTTCATTCTAACTGTAGAGCAGAATGATATGGCACATTGTTATTCAATGTACTACATCATAAGAGCTAGAATTTATTATTATAATCATCATCATCATCATCATCATCATCATCATCATCATCATCATCATCATCATCATCATCATCATCATCATCATCATCATCATCATCTTCAGTCAGTTTCTTCTGATGCGGTTGCCATGACACCAATTAATGTTTTTTCCATACCTCGCTTGAAGCTGGTCTTGAAGGCACCACGGGCTGTCTGCCCCTCTTCAGGCCCCCGAGACCACCGGCCCTCGTAAGAGAGGATCCCTGTCCACCAGACCCCACCCTGAAGGGTGTTCCCATGTTGAGAGGGGGCGGGGTTTCCGGCGGTGGGGGTACAGAAGGCCTCTTGGCAGCAGAGGGTTGTGTAAGGTCCCGCAGTACTTCATAGTTGATTTTACTCGAGATTTTCTTCTCGACAATTAGCTTCTCAATGGCCTCGCTTGCAGTGTTTGCCTGAATTGGGGCCCTCTTGGGAATTCTCCTTTTCTTTGGGAGGAATAAGAGATACAAATTTCAATTTCCTCCTCAGATTTTGTGGCGTGCATGAAATCTGTGAATATTCAGAATCTTCAGATAAGTCAATTTTCCGATGGATTTTTACAAGTCCAAGGCTATCTGAAGTACTTCAGACCAACAACAATTTTGCAATGCCTGGCACTTATATATATTTAAAAAGGTGAACAACAAGGACATAAAAAGTATCTAGTCTATATTAGTATTTAAGATGGCCTTAGTTTGATATGAAGGACAGCACTTCTTAGTAATGCTTTGTCAATAAATTGTCTTGGATTTCTTTTTTTAGATCTAAAAAAGTCATTGCACTACTTTATTTAGAGTCTTTCAATGCTGATAGGGCACAGGAGTATATCAAACTGGTCATAACTAACAATACTATAACATAATAATGCAGTGCAAATATTGTTATGATATTCAATGAATACCGCAAAATAAGTTGAAATAACCCTTGTCATACCTTCTTGGGTTGGTCTGGTTTTAGGCCTTGTTCTTCTCTCTCCTTCTGCAGCCTCTGTTCTTTCTCTGCAAGCATTGGAGAAGAAAATTGTAAAAATAAAATACCCCTGAGCTGTATGATTTGTCACAATTGGTTTTTTTTTTCTCTACTGTAATAGCACATGCAATGCATATTATATGACTTCTAAGATCATATCTGATTACTTTAGACATTTCCATTATGTGGTGATTGCATGATCTCTACTTTCACATCAGTATCAATGGAACACAATGCATCATTGGTACAATAACTGGAGATGAGACTTCTGGTAATGTTTGAAACGGGAAGGACAATAATACACATATTTGCAATACTAATAGCAAACTGATATGAACAATTGAAGTAACCTGTTGAGGACGGGTTGATTTTGCTACAACACACATTTCCCATATGCCTGCCCAAGTATACTCGGGACTCGTCTTCAACGGGTTAATGAGAATTTTTATAATGTCATCAAAGAAAACAACAGTGATTATAATCACCATCACCATCACCACCTTCATCACTTTCATCATCATCACCACCACCATCATCACCGCTACCATCACCATCATCACAATCACCAACACCATCATCATCACCGCTACCATTACCATCATCATCACCATAATCACCATCATCATCATCATCATCACCATCATCATCCCCATCATCACCATCATCCCCATCATCGTCGCCATTATGACTCACCTTCCAGGTACTTCATGTATTCTCCATTCTCCTTCATCCACAAGTTGGTTTTGATCACCACTTCCTTCTCACTCAGAATAAACTGCACCATAAAAGGTGAAAAAAAAAAGAGAGCATAAAGCACTGAAAGGATAAGAGTTAACATCAACTTTGGTTGACAGAGGTGTTCTCACCGCATTTCATGAAATCACGTTTGTACCCCTTACTTGGTAAAACATGTACTGGGAATACCTCTACTCACAACATCATCTGATATCAATTCCAGTCTTCGACCATATTCCATATACTGTTTCCAAATTTCCAGTTTTTCTATACATACTGGCTAAGAAGTTCATTTTGAACATATTAATTTGTAAATGCTTGATTGTTCTTTATGAATTTGTAATGCATTTCATATTAAAAGAAAATAGCACTTTAGAAAGTGCTAAATTAAGTAATTTATTACTGGAAACTAAATAATTGAGTAATGTAGGTGACAAAGTAAATTACACAAACTTAGAATATGTAGGTTCTTTCATTTCGTTTCAGGAGACATAAGCTTGTTTTCAATTATTTGGGTTTCCAGTCATAAGTCATTAGAGAAGCATTTAAATAGAAGTTGAGGGAAACTGAGGATTATGAAATCTACATCTAAGATTGTAGATATGATCCAAGAATCAAGTCTTCCTTTTATTGTCCCTCATTGAACAATAACAAAGGAAGAGTTGATATATACACATTACCACTGAAGGAGAGAGGATACATTATTTAAAATATACGCTCCTATCAAAACATAACTTGGTAATACAATTCAAATAAAGCCATGCACTTCCCACATTCATGGTACAGGTCTCTACTTCTGTTATGCATTAGGCAAAATGTATTTACATGTGAATTAGTTTGATCATGAGACATACATTTTTGTGTGAATTACTATCAAGAAGTCTCTTACCGCATCTATTTCTCTGTCATCTATTCCTGTCAAGTCAAGCTCCCCATTCTTGTTGTCTGAACCTGAGGAATATCACATCATCAAATCAGTCTCATATTTCTTATTTTGTTTTGTTTCTAAATCGTCCAATCTTAAATACCTGATGTTATAAAATGAAATGACGTCACACAAAACTGCCCTTTCTTTTAACATATATCTTGTCTGTGATAATGATTTGAATGATGTCACTTAAATATTTACATTATTACCTCCGCCAAGGGAGGAGGTTATGTTTTTGTTACCGTTGGTTTGTGTGTTTGTCCTTGTGCAAAATAACTCAAAAAGTAGTTAACGGATTTGGATGAAACTTGCAGGAAAGGTTTAGAATGATACAAGTAACAGATGATTAAATTTTGGTGGTGATCCGATAATTTTGGGGGAATTTATGAAGGATTTTTGATATTTTGGCAGGTAGGGTCAATGAACTTTGGAGTTCAGGCTGCGCGTATTTGAGGTTTGCATGTGTGCACTAAAGTGCGTGCTCTAGTTTCTGCCAAGGTGAGGAACGCCGCACAGTTGGACGTTTATAACGTAACAAAAAGTTTCTATATTGGAGAAAATGGGCGACTTTCAGCACACAATGCTATAAGTACGTATGGGTGGAAATCACTGATTCTCTATGGAAGAACAACATCAGTGGTGGAAATGAGCTGCATGCTTGGCGGAGGTCTGCGCTCTCAGAGTGCTTCTCTAGTTGAATATGAAACATGTGAGATCATGAACAATATGATATATATCTTTATATATTTCATCTTGTACTAGTCCACTTCTAGAAGGATGTATTGTGAAATAATGCATCTTAGCAAAGTCTAATTATGCACTCACAACACCAGTTCCTACATGTAGTGCTTAATGATACCATGGGTAACCAAATGCATACTGAATACATATTGGGGTTTTAAAACTTAACAAATCCTCAGGGTCTTTGTACAAACTAAAGGAACTTATCATGGCTCCCTGTGCCTTGCTGTGCAATTTGATTCAACTCTTTTCTAAAATTGATAAGACCATTCACCTAATGCGGTGTCTTATGAAACTCTTGGCAAATTCAAAACAACACTGGTGTTCTCTTTTGATTTATCTCTTTATAAATTGAAAACGCCACATACCTTATTTGGCATTCTTTCTGAATTAAACTTTTTTTTTTTTGTAAGGGTAAAAAACACCCCTTACCTACTAAAGTACTTGCATTTCATGCACGCTTTATCAATAATGCTCTCCAACTGGTTATGGCTTTGCTTACGGCTTGCTTGACACAGAAACAGCCACAATATATCCAACAATCCAAATCGAAATGATATTGACAGTAGCTGGTAAAATCAACAAATGCAATAGTGTGTCCTCTGATGAGAAGGTATTAATTCATCTAGGTAATTTTCAAAATCAGTATATAAAACAGTAAAAAAAAAAAATGAAAATATGGATTAATCTGTAGTAAAATAGAAACAAAGAGAATTTATTGCTGGCTATGTCAGATTCTCACTCTTCTCTTCTGAAATGGCAGCCTCCTCAATAATCTTCTCCAGTCCCAGGGACAGGGCGGATGGTCGAATTCCTCCCTTCTGTGCTCCATCTTCCCATACCCGCGGTCCAATCAATGTGTCAATCACATCGGACGATGACGACAACGATGATGACGCTGACTTGGCATCCATCAACGATTTCCCTCCCTCCTCAACAACACTGTCATTTTCTCCACTTTTTGACAAGGGCTCTGCCGATTTACTAGTCTCTTCGCAAGGCTGCTCTTCTTGTTTGTCTGATTGTCTGTGAGCTGGATTGATTTCTCTATCAATGAGCGTCCTTACACTTTCGTCCTGCAGCTGATGGACAATAGAAGTTGGGTCATCTGACTTACTCCCACCACCACTAACCTTCTCCTTGACTTTTTCTGTGCTGCGTTCAAGTGAACTCCGTGAAGCTGGGACATCATCTAAAACACATGGGGCAATATGATAATTGTGTCACATACCGCTAATTCATACACGGAAACTTTCCAACTTGAAACGTTAATCAAACCTTACATGATCCTTATGACTGCTTGAAGCTCTTGCAATACTATGCAAGAGTACAGAAAAGAAAACCTACACTAAATGACTATACATATGAGGAGAAAACATATACATGTTTTAGACTTATTCAATCTGTTTTGATATACAATTTTTACAATTGATTTCATGCATGCCTAGCTGGGATGTAACAGACTGCAGATGGTTTTATAATGATTACACTTCCTTCTTCATCTTCCATACTTCCTTCCTTTTGAATAGTCCACTTACAGTGGAGGCCCGTACCTGATCTGAAGAGATAATGAAACTACAGAACACTTCATTGAAGAACAAAACCTAAATGCATCTGCCAACAGCTTCATTTAGATTTATGACTTTATTAATGATATGAAATGATAAATCAACCATAGCACCCACTCATCACTTGCAGTAGAGACTGGACAAAGTATTTGACTTTATAGTGATTATGGCATTCCATTGTGTCCTGCATTACAGTAGATTCCTGACTTGTGACTTGAAGTAGGGGTCAAGTGCCAATTGCACTGAATGAATTTACAATGAGAATGGAAGTCTACACAATTATTTGGCAGCCTGTTGTGTGATAAACCACAAGCAATGTCTCTGACTGATATATACCTCTCTTTTTTCTTTCCTTTTTCTAATGCACAAGAAATAAGATTATTCAACAGAAACTGGGGCACATGCCATTTCATGACCAAATCTAGATCATAAGACTAGAGTGCATGCAGGAAGCCTACCCTTTCTAAAACAGGAAAGTTTCACAATAACAATATCATAGAGAGGTTCTACATCATGCAATTTGTTGACTGCCACATGCACAGCACCCAATGTTTATGCCTATGATAACTTAATGTACCAGGGTAGTTACCATGACAACACAGCTGCTCACCTGCTATGCCCCGTTTCCGGTTTAGAGCCATTTCTATCTCCTGCTGGACTGTCAAAATCTCTCCTTCAAGCTCTTGCACCTCCTTCTTACTCAACTCCTCCAGCTATGTTGTAGAGAGAAGGAGAGACAAAGAAAAAGATGCACGAATATACACACAGATAAATAGGCAGATGGGTAGATAAATAGGTAGATGGGTAGATAAATAGGTAGATGGGTAGATAAATAAGTAAATGGGTAGATAGATAGATTGATAGATACATCCGTACATACATAAATTGATGACAAATTAAATGGACAGATAAACAGATACTGTATATGCCAAATATTTTGCAAGGTTTTTATTTTCACAAATTTCGCGAGTCAGGTGCTATAAAAAAAAAGAGAAAATATTAACTCTGATCATGACATGAGTGTGACGTGCACACACACATTTCTCTATTCAGTACTGCACTCCGCAATCATGAATTTATGCAAAATTGTCAGGAGGTCCCTATTCGCAAAAAATAGCCTTGCTGAATATATGCTGTATACAGTAGATAAACATATTCATAGATAGATACAGAGAGAGAGAGAGAGCGAAAGATAATGTAGATAAACAGACAGAGAGATAGAGAAGATAATGACATCTAGATACAGATAAGTACAGTTTCATATACTCTATCTTTCATATCTATCATTGGGAGCTGTAAAAAAAAAAAGTGGAGAGTATGGCATTAAACTTTCAGACTTGTTTAGATACACTGACAGATATTATGGAATAAGCCTTGTTTCATATCATCAGGAAGTATACACCATATCAGTGACTATGGTTATGTATTTGTGACACCTACTTTTGTGCCTGACTACACATTACAGCCAGTTGCCAGGGGGGCCTAGTTATGATATATGCATTGCTCCCATCCAATTTCATTGTAGTTATTTTTTTTTAAGGCTGGGATAAAAATAACTTTAGTGTACTATTCTTGTAATCACAAAATCTTACTGTTCTCTAGTTTGCCACTTTGCTTCTGGATCACAGTACATCAAATAGCATTATTCATTATTTTTCTGCCTTTGAGGAAATGGCTTGATTTTATGACAACCGCTAAACAAAGTAACGACATCACATGATTCAATGCCATGGCATTAAAATTTATGAGAGATCTGATGTGTTGTAATTTTGCAAGCAGTGATATGAATGATTAGAAAGTAGGAAATGAAACTGAGAAGCAGTTTGTTTGCTTTTCTTTTTCAGTTCAAGTTTAGTGTCTGTATCAGAATATGACCTCGCATCAACAAGTACATCACAGGATGAATTAAATGGGAACTTCTAGGATTTGCCATCGAGTGCAACTTCCTACATTCAATATGATAAGCAGACAAGGACATGCATCTTTATGAGTCTATTGTTGACATCACAGGTTAACACAAACAAATATGCCCCTTTGCCTGGGGAAATGAAAACTTGGCGAGAGGCAAAAGCCTAACCACCGCAAAGCATAATATTTTCATACCATGGCACTTGAGAAGCTACTTTGTAAACCTTGCCCTGCAGGGCAGGGAAAAGATGAAGTCGCCTCATCATGCATGAAATTAAAGAGTCATCTTGGCACCTGTCAAATTAACAGAATTCATTCTAACAACAATGATAATAATAATAATAATAATAATGATAAAAAGCACCCTTTGAACAGGACGTGCAAATCTAACCTCAAGTACACTTTCTGTATTAGGGTGGGATTTCACGGAGCACGCGAACGATTTGCGAAGGACGCGAATTACAAAATCCAACATTCGGAAAAGTTTTTCTCCGAATGTTTTCCGACAATGAAGCCGAAAACTATTCTTGCGCAATTTGTGCGAAGTTTCCACGACGTATGTCGTGTGTATCATTGCTAAAGTACAGCATGTTACGTACACTAAGAACACGCGACAGAAATGCGAACAACGAAAAATTTTCAATAATCATGGGAGAAAATGTACCCAAGGAGAGGTGGAAGCTGTCTTGAGTTGAATTTTTTTCTTTCCTCTATTTCTCCTTTCTTTTTCTCTCATTTCTCTATCGTGTGCTTGCCTACATTTTTTTTTTCCTCGGACATATCTCCACTAGTAAAGCCTTTGATCTTTTTTTTTTTTTGCAGTTCCTCCAACACATAATCTCTATAGTTCAAATGAAATTTTACATACTTTAGATTAATTTTAAGTGTATTCTACAATTTTTTTTTGTACATCAAACATTTATTTCTCCTTGCTAGTCTTTAATTTATTTTGTTACTATAGTTGTTAATAATTGTTTGATGTTTAGAAGTATGTTACGATTTTTATTTGTAGAAAACGTATAGGTCATACATCCCCCAAACGTGCGCTAAACGTTCGCAAGAATATCTCAAAAGGTATGCGAACAGTTTGCAATTACGTCGTAAAATGATCGGAAAAACTTTGCAGATTTCGCGTAACATACGCGAGACATTCTCCAAAGTTTCGGAGTCTGTTTGGGGTTTCACGAACATTTTGCGAACATCGCGCGTGTCTTGCGAAGGTCTTGCGCATATGACGAGGCTTTAAAGACACTTTTGAGAACAATTCACGAGCAAATCACGACCAAGTGTGCGGAAAAGGTTCGCAAAAAATGTCAAACTTTTTTGAAATTCTCGCCGAAGTAAAAAAGACATTCGCAAACAATTGACGACGCTTCCGAACCCTCACGTTTGTTTGGCGATCTTTTGCAGACTAAAATACGAATGCTGGATTTTGCTATTCGCGTCCTTCGCAAATCGTTCACGTGCTATGTGAAATCCCACCCTTAGCGGACTGTAGACAGAGCTCCAAATACACATGCTCTGGTCTTGAGTGTGACAAAGGGAAAACTACTTGTATTTCTACTTTAACGTTAAAGCAAAGCTTTAAATAATACAATGTAATCAGAAAAAAAAAAAATGACAAGAGCTTTTTTTTTCTTTAATAATCATATGAAAGGAGGCATCCATCAAAATGAGCCTGGGCCAGCATTCTGATGATCAATTATATCAATTCAACATTCTCTTCAATAAGTAAAAAATGCAAACACAACAAATGTTTTCTACTCTCTCATATTGCCATCCCAATACATGCAACTCAGTGGCATGCAGAATCTTTAAAAAGTTTTTGATTTTAAAAGCATGTCAAGGTGATGCAAAGTGCAGAGAAATTTGATTATCCCCCGTTTGGAACACAGCATTCGACAATGTCCCTGATTCTGTACACTAAACTGATTTACTGACGAATTGTTTCTTAAATTAAAGTGCAGTTCAGTGGTTTCTCTCATACATATTAAAGTTGGGTTCTACAAGGGAATGTCAGACTGTCTGCTAGGAATGTCTGCTAACCTTGACAAATGATCTCATAGACGTAAAATTCAAAAACATTAAAAAAAATAAAGACACTTGGATAGTGGTTTCTATGGTCAACAACTGAAAGGGACTTTGACTGTCAATCCTCCTTTAAGTTTGAATATCTCTTCTAAGAATTCATCTCACAAGTTTCTTATGGAGGTAACAAAATAAAGTAGAATTAAAGTGCTCTATCTCCATAGAAATGTCTGAAGTGAAAGCAATACCAGAAGGGTCATTGGCTCACAATGATATTTACTCAAGCAATATATTCTTACTGACTGAATAACTTATATCATATATAACATATATACACATCTGTCATATCAATATCATTCAAAAGGACTTGCAATTATTTTTTCAAGACCTCTGGGTAACTAATTTTGTCTTTAAAATTTTCACAGCACAATTTCCTTTCACTACTACCTATCCCTACCTCATACTGAAACTAACAAACACTCATCTGCTAAACTACAGTCATGTCTGCCCCTAAAAAAGTACTTCCTCTAAAAGATCCCGGCACTGGCTCGCACTGAGTGCAGTGACCTCTTCTCACACGGGTGCATCCCTCAAAGCGGGAGATCAAGGCCACAGACAAAAATACTGCCCTCACGTCATATCAACCTGCAAATCCCAGCCGCATGGAGTTGACTCCTTGCTGCAGTTTCATTGTGGGCTATTCATTTTGTTTGTATGTATTAAAAGAGACAATACTGTGTTGCCCCAGATCCCACAATACCCCAACATCTGCTGTAATCCCAGGGAGGTATATTTACAGATGAACAATTCTTGTCGTGAGGTGGTGAGAAACTTCTGATGAAAAGATCTCTTTGTTACAGTTTTCATTGTTGTCTAATAGGGCTCACAGTTGACAAGATTTCGCTCCATACGACTGACTTCAGACTTCACACTGTAGGCTCTGTACATATGCACAATTATCGCACAAGGCATCTGTTTAAAGGGCAGACTTCCCAACCTTTCTGATTGAAAAAACAGGTATTATTTGGCTCAAAGGCAGGAAAGATAGAGCAGTTCCTACAGGAGTGTGTAGCAAAATCATCACAGAAACAGGAAACTGGTCAGAATTCAGATTCTTCCTCCAAATTCTGAATGGTTGGGAGGTCTGAAAGGGATATGTTACAATATTGTGCCTACAAATTCATTGTAAAGTTTTAACTTAATCTGCTGAAATAATAACCACCTGCTCATAAAATCATACAATCATTTTTGTGTTTGCCTGGTTCCTTGCAATATACATTATTGTACTTACAATTTTGCCTGTATGATATTGAGTAATTTCAAGGAAACAAATTTTTCCTTCTGTATTGAATTTTTGGACATAGGGAACTAAATCATGTTACATATTGTTTGAATATGATCTGACATATGCCTTCGAGCAGAAATTACAAGCACATTTCTTTGCACACTCTAATGCATGTGTGATGTACCTGCAGTAATGAGAATACATACAATTATGAAAGTAGTGTCTTTACTCAAATTAATAAGAACAACAGTGGTGCAATCCAAACATGTAAGATGATATTTCCTCAAGGCATTCCTGCAAACTGATTGAACACACTGATCATAAGTCTCTGTATCTTTCACTGTATCAGAGAGGTAGCTCTTCACCAGTAATGCATCTGTGTAATCCCATGGAGGAGACAATCTGTTTAAAGGGATGGTACAGTTTCGGTTGAGACGGGGCTACAGGTTTCCCATCGGTTTTTTTATGATGATTTTCTGAGATAATGAGAAACCTCTTATGAAACAAGACAGAGCATATAATTCTAAGTGGAATTCAAAGTTTATTTGATGAAAATTGATTTTGAAATGGCTGAGATATCAAAAACACAGCAATCCTAATACAACGCGGGACCCACCTATTACTAGGATGGCTTTGTTTTACTTTGTTTCTGGATATCTCAGCCATTTCAAAACCAATTTTCATCAAATATGCTTTGAATTCCTCGAAGAATTGTATGCTCTTTGACACTTCACAAAGTCATTTCTAGGTATCTTGCAAAAAGTTACAGGCTGAAATTCTCACCTCAGCCAATACTATATACCATCCCTTTAAGTACAGGAAAAGCTCATTGTGGTCTCTGGTAGTGTGTCAGTGACCGTCAGGCTAACTAACCTGAGCCAGTTTGGCCTTTCTCCGCCCTTTGGTGAAGGAGGGCGGGTCTTGCTCTTCTTCCAGATCAATCTTGTGGAACTCATCGATGGTCAGTTTACCGGACGGCGTCTCTTCAAACTCTGTCAACCTGTTTTAAGTGCCATAGAATTACACAGAGAGATTTGTCCCACATTGTCTATGTCTGCGATTCGCCCCACAAGGGTGGGTCACAATGGAGATGGCTATCAATAGAGACAAAAATATTACAGCCTGTGTATTGTTCACATTGCTAATAAAAGACATACGTGCTGGGGTAAGGTACAATACAGATCTTCAGAGATTTTGGCTCTTTTTAAAATCATGGATAATATTCCCACGAGAACTAATTCACTGCCCATTTATTCATGTCCACTGTTCTGATCATGTCCACTGTTCTGATCAAATTCTCCCATTTTCTAATTTTTAAAATTGGTTCTATTTCTCATGAATGTCAACATTACTTATACCTAGTCAATGCAGTTGACCCCAAGGTGAAAAGACATTTCCTACACAATGATTAAATATCCCAGTATTTGACGATTGTTTTTCCTACACAATGATTAAATATCTCAGTATTTGACGATTGTCAGTGAAACAAATAAAGAACTGAATAACAATGCCCCTGGGAACTAACCAGAATAGTTTCCATGGTCTTTTGAATTTAATATGATGCTGGAATGAACAAAGAATTATGGCTTCTGACACAATGACAGAATGCCTCATACTACACTTTAGAGATGCCCAGTTCTCTTCAAAGGTCAATTATTTATCTATGGAGGGTTTCATTTGAAATATAAAAATATGATTTAATTTTCAGCAGTTACATAGGGTGCACGTCACGAGACCGACACCCACGAGTCATACAGCCCACGATTATACAGCTCACAAGTCATACAGCCCACGAGTTCGACACTAAGCTAACAAGGTCCACGAGACCGACTCATTAAGCCTTGTGTTATATCCGTCGAACTCGTGGGCTGTTTTAACCTAGGGTCAAACTCATGGGCATTATTTGCCTAGTGTCAAACTCATAAGCTGTATGATAATTGACCTGTTTTCAATGTCGAACTCGTGGGTGACCCTGTGACATACATGTATGTGTGCCCATGCTTGAGTTGCTTACCTCTTCCTGAGTGTTGCATCGCACACCTTCACAACTTTAATGACATCTTTCTGTGTCCTGCTAAAGTTGTGCAGTCTGGCCGCTACCAGCAGGGCTACAACAACAACAACAACACAAAGGAAGTCAACTAAGACTGGGGCATAGCGATCTGAAGGAGATTGATTTCATTCTGTTGTTATGGAGTGAAATGATGGTGATATCTAGCAGCAGTGTTGAATGAGATGTAAATGTATGAGATTTAAATGTCCACTCTCCTTCGTTGCCTTATTCAATGTAAGATGCATGGTCCTTCGAGAACTTTATACTAAACATGATTTTCATTCAATTCAACTGCAAAGAATGATGTAGCACTGGAGGACACCCCCTCCCACAACCTTAATAATGAAGCCAATCACAAAATTCAGAGGTGGATATTTTCTCATGGATAACAGCAATTAACATAATTAATGGAACAGCAGCATAAGTCAGGTATATTAGGAAGGCTACCTATTTAGAGAGAGCAGGTTTACACACTCAGCATGACTTTCACATTGTTTGTGATAAGTACCTGTAAAACATTTTTACAAAAACTTTTTGCTTGCATGAAACTTTTGTGGATTTAGCAAAGAGCCACGATTCGCAAAAGTAAAATGCATTTGAAAGTTTGTTTTGTTTTGTTTTTGTCTATACGATGCGTTGAATGCCTGTGGCAGTTCAAGAAAGTTTCATGCCACGCAAAAGGCTGTCGGCTCCAATTTGCGAAAGTTTCATGCTGCTAATGTTTCAGGTTTCACAGTATGTCACCAATCATTACAGTACAGCATTTTCCACCCAATTTAACAACTTAGACCTAATTCACCCCCTGCGCCCTTGGACACATTCTCACCTAGTGCAATTATGTTCATATATCATGGAAATAAAAGGCCATGGGCAGTAAGAGGTGGAATATTAAGCAATACCAGGCAATCAACAGAGACTCCAACGCTCGTGCATTCAACTGGTGATCTCCCGCTTTGAGGCCATTTTCTCAAAATCTCCTGCTATCCCGTTTTAATTTGAATTTCTCCCACTCTGGTTGTGTGTCTCCCGCTTAAAAATTCAGCCTTTTCCCACTCAACCTTAGCTTTGTCATGTATGCATTAAAAAAAGATAAGACAAAGACAACACCAAAGAGAATCTACCAGTAATAACCTTTTCAACAGGCCCTGGTACCCCCTCCCTCCCCCTCTCCCTCTCCCCCACACATACTCCTTCTCCCGCCCCCCCCCCCCCAAAAAAAAAGGGACATTGCGCTTCATCCTTAAAGGGAAGGTAAACCCAAAGAGCAATGTGGATTGAGTGAAAGCAGCAACATTAGTAGAACACATCAGTGAAAGTTTGAGAAAAATCGGACAATCGATGCAAAAGTTATGAATTTTTAAAGTTTTGGTGTTGGAACCGCTGGATGAGGAGACTACTAGAGGATATGACGTATGAGTGGACAACAATACAAAGAAAATATAAAGGATATTCAACAAAAATTCACTTTTCTAGAATTATGAAAGAGCAGTGGACCAACCGCTTTCAGAAAGCAGGGGGAATAATTGCTACCCTTAACATATGTCAATATCAAGTTGATGGAATTTGTAATTTTCATGAAAAATGGATTTTTGTAGTATTTCTTTATATTTTCTTGATATTGTAGTCCACTCATACGTCATAACCTCTAGTAGTCTCCTCATCCAGCGGTTCCAACACCAAAACTTTAAAAATTCATAACTTTTGCATCGATTGTCCGATTTTCTTCAAACTTTCACTGATGTGTTCTACTAATGTTGCTGCTTTCACTCAATCCACATTGTTCTTGGGGTTTATCTTCCCTTTAAGATTTGTGCTGCAAGTACCGGTACATAATATTGTGCGCATGTTCAGTCTCCATTGTGCTAGGGGGTCCAGGCAGGAGAATCTCCCATTTCAACCCATCCTTGGGTACTCATAGATTACTCGGGCAGGTGTCAATGGGAAACGTGTGTTCCGATCTATAACAAAATCAGCTCATCCTCCATGGGTTACAAGATGCTTGTGGTTGGAGTCTCTGAATCAAGGCATGCACAGAATGTTTGGCTATCTTTATGCCCTACTTCCTACCCAACAAAGACTATTATGAATAGAGAAAATGGCAAAAAAGAAATGCTTTAATCTCAAGGTAAAAGGCGAACATCAATCTCTACACACTGTTCTGATGGATTACACTTAGTCATTAGCATGTAAGATGTTTGAAACCACATGAACTGCTTAAACTGGGGCCAGTGAGAAGCTACACAACATACCATTTTAAGCCGATTTCATGAATCAGAGAAGACAGGATGGAAAGGGAGGGTGTATTCAAACAAGACATACACTTATAGAGGCAGAGAGACTCTTGAATTAGCAGTATAAAGGAGGACATTCTCTGTGTGGTCCAAAGGTCATTGTGAAATTAGTGTAAGCGTCATTAAGCTCTGTGAAGCACAGAAATAATAAAAATAAGGAAAATATCATGTGATTGTCACACTATACTCTCAAAGCCACATGATGTTATGAAAAGGATGTGCTGCTTTTCCAGTTTGTACTGAGTAAATATAGGGCACTTTTATTCTCCTCAAGTAATGAAAAAAAAAAAAGTGGAAAATAATAAATCATCACAAAGCAAGTAACTGAAAGAGATAGATAATAGTTTAATACAGGGTTCTCTGTTCTGTGTTGGCTTCACTCTTCTTTGGTCATAGTTTCAAGTACTGTAAAAGTGGATATTTTCGTGCAACTAATTTTTCGCGCTCGGCCGAATAAGAAGACTTTCGCGTGTTTTTAATTCCGCGGTATCAAGACATCAACTACAGGAACATATCGCAAGCAAAAATATTCGCATGCTTTTATTTTCGCGTTAGTTTCTGATTACGCAAAAAGCGCGAAAATTCCCACTTTTACAGTAATCACTGAGAAAATATAATGCAATAGCACCATTACATTAAAAACACACATACACACACAAAAAACAAAACATGATGACGGGAAATATTAAAGGAAAGGACAAAATGCATCAATGGAGGAAAGAATAAATATGTAGTGATATTAAAGCGCATGTATGGAGGTACTTGACCCCCCTAGTACAGCAATTTTTATTTCTTCCTCACACATGGAAGTGATTTCTCTCTTCCAACTTTGACTCATGGACGTAGGTAATTCTCCTTTTGGAAATGTCATTTATATTTGAATTCTTCAAACCATGCAATCTGGCAGAGATTTTGTCTAACTTTGTTTTTTATTGGGAATGAATGCAGGGTGCATTTCCTTCAAAAGACAGATATAATCCCATTACATGAGGTAAAGCATGTTAATAGAGATGATTTTGGCAATATTTGACAGAACCCTGTTTTTTTTTTTTTCCTTTTGAATATTTGAAGGAAATTTCACCTCCAGAGCAGATTTTCCCCAAAAAAAAGTTGGTTACAAGACACAACAGATCAGTGAAAAGTTTGAGCCAGACAAAGTGGGAAAAAAATCTGATGCTTTTGAATTGCACCTTGTGGGACAATTAACTTCGGTCTTCAAGTAATCTCCAAGGTTGCAATCCACTTATTTGCTTTGTACAAAACAAAACAAACAAAAAAATAATTTCTTGACTCCTGTCTAAGTTATCAATTCTTCCATTCTGGGGAATAATGGAAAAAAAAACAAAAAACTTTTAATTCCATGAATAAAATGAACTGAAAGTATGATGTAAGTGACGTTAATGTCATATG
Organism: Diadema setosum; assembly: GCA_033980235.1. Lineage (NCBI taxonomy): Eukaryota > Metazoa > Echinodermata > Echinoidea > Diadematoida > Diadematidae > Diadema > Diadema setosum. The sequence continues at coordinate 35,729,119 of CM067059.1, read as the reverse complement.
ACCAAGAAAACTATTGTGACATGACCACTACTCACCACTTTGCTGACTTACTGACTGACATTCATGGTCAACCCCCCCCCCCCCCACTCTCTCTCTCTCTCTCTCTCTCTCATTACTGCACAATATAATGCTCAATTTTCTGCTGATCTATTTAATAATTTTCCCACGGAATAGAGTTTACCCAAACAAAAACTTCAGGCAATATTGTATTGCAAGAACACACGCGCGTGCGCACACACACATACACACAGAACATTAACAAACATACATACTTCATCAAATTGATCACTTTATCAAACACACACACACACATGCACTCTCTCCCTCCCTCTCTGCAGTTTCATATCGCAATCAGCCAAAGCAACACAGAGACAGTGCATCTCAAACAGATGTGAGTAGAGAATTCACATAAAAGCACTTCACAAAAGAAAAAAAAAATCACAACAGTTCATCAGATAAACACGAACACACAATCATACCAACATTTACACAAATAAACACAGAGACTCAAAATCAATCTAATGCCATAACATGAATAGAACAGACAGGTGCATAACAAGTCATCCCGAGATAGAGACTGAGGGGAGATGCTGAGATGTCTCACCTGCTCCACAGAGACCAGAGGGCCTCCTCCCAGTATGCATCCAGTCTCTCTTCATCCTGGATACCAGACGCAGAGCGGTGGAGCACACCTCATCCGTCTTCTCCTCAAACTCCAACTTGTGGGCAAACCTCTGGATGAACAGACATGGATCTGAAAGAAAAGAAAAGACAGGAGGAAAATGTTGACATTTTCATTGCCATCACACAGGAGCACTTTCACATTTATCATTATAAAATCAGACTACCCAAAACAGCGCTGCACACTGGCACTGGTCCGACGGTCCAGGACCAGTAAAAATCACTGTCGGACCAGCAACTTTTTCACGAATGGAGAAGTTGAAAATGGAAAAACTAGGTACCTACTGGTCCAACAGACAGGTCGGACCAGATGAAAACTAGAAATGTCGCTACAGCGACTGGTTATACCCCCACCAAACAACATTTCATAAGCTTTGGTCAAAACAACATTTCATAAGCTTTGGTCAAAACTGAGGAAGTAGTTAAATCCGCAAGATCTTTCCTTGATCTTCTGCCATTAATATGCCGTTACCATGGCAACGTACTTTCGAACTGTCGAAAAATGCGTCTTGCACATCTACAACCAAAGGCACACATCTGTACCAAGTTTCATGGAAATTGGGCAAAAACTGAGGAAGTAGTTTGCAACACAAAATTTTCCATCATTTTGGCTCATAATATGTGAGCTGTTACCATGGCAACATACTTTTTGTCACTGTCAAGAAATGTGTCATGCTGACCTATATCCTAAGACAAACATTCAATATGAATTCCATGAGAATTGGAAGAAAACTGATGAAGCAGTTCTGCCATGAAGCATTTTGCCCTATATTTTACCAAGAACATGCCGTTACCATGGCAACGCACTTTTTGCCACTGCGGAAATATGTGTCTTGCACATTAACATATTCAGACAAACTTCTGTACCTAATTTCATAAAAATTGATCTAAAACTGTGGGAGGAGTTCGCGACGCAAGATTTGTACCCATTTTTGCCCATAATATGCCGTTACCATGGCAACGTACTTTTGGGTACTGTCAAAAAATACGTCTTGCACATCTACAACCCAAGGCACACATCTGTGCCAAGTTTTATGGGAATCGGTTGAAAACTGAGGAAGTAGTTCGCGACGCAAGATTTGCAACGGACCGACCGCCCGACCGACCGCCCGACCGCCCGACCGTCCGCTGATTCCTAATACCCCCTTCAAACTTCGTTTGGCGGGGGTATAAAAAAAAAAAAATGGGTTAGTGTGCAGCCCTGCCCAAAGTGAAGAAAGAACTTTTGAGTTTCGCTCCATAGGCGTGCAAAATTTTCAGTAATTTATAATCAACGATTAGATTTTTATCAACATCATCAGCAAAATATTCATCTATAATACAGTCGTTAAGTCATTACAAAACTGATCTAAAATTTCCTTTAAAAAATGAAGAAATCTGGCATATTGTTGCTTTTCATGGAAGAATTAAACCAAGACAAGAAAAAAACTGAAAAACTTAATGACATGTTGGTCAACTGTAATGAATAGAGTGAAAACCAATACAACTTTTACAATTTTATTACAAGCAGATTAACACAAATCATCAAGCATTGTTTAGAGTTGGAATGAAAATTGTCATATGTTGCAACAGAACGGTGATATCGGTAATTATCACACATACAAATCAGATGAAATTATTACATCATCACTACATTAAGTCTCTCAATGATGTGCACACAGATACATCACACCATTCTAAAGTTGTATGAATTTGCGATTATCAGATACCTAGAAAACTGATTCTTCTAACATTATCTTATTTTAAGTAAACACCAAAGTGAGAGTAGAGTGGTGTGACAACACCACTGAAGTATCTCTACATTTTGTTACGCATAAAAATGACTGACATCAATTATCATGTCGTGAAAGAAAGATGAACATGAGAAAGAAAGATTTCAAAACATTCATTAGACCTACTCTTTGTATAATTTTAAAGGGATTTCTCTGTCGTGTCAGACTTTATTCCTTTTATCTAATTTGAAAAGATGAATTCATATCTTTGTTACAAGTAACAATTAAGAGACCTCGCAGAATAATCATCTTAATTATTATATGAATTATTTTCTTTACACCGCGGTTTGATATTTTTGATGTGTTTCATTGCGTAGGCATCATTGAACACAGGCCTACCAATTACGTCATGGATGAGGAAATCTTCCATGAATACATTCTTCAACAAAATGATAAACGCGATTCATTCGCACTCTGAGCGGCACTTTTCATCCCGAGGCAAAATACACCATCGGTAATTACTATCTGATTACGAACACGTTCGGATCGTGATTTTAATCGTAGAGATATATGAACAATCTGCACCTCTCTGTTTGGATCTCTGTCCTCCTTTGCCGTGTTATGATTTGCGACATTTTGGGTTCACCTAGTTTCCCCGAGATCCATAGTTCGTGTTTTTGATGACGGCATGTTTATTTAATTTCAGACGGAAGGATGTAGGGTCTGTTGCCCTCCAATTAAAAATCGAATTCTTCTCATGACAGCACGCCGGATGTCGGTCTATATTCACGAAGTATTCATCGTGTACAGCTAAACCAGGGAGGTTAAACCTATAGATACAATGATTGGGTGGATTTCTTTTTCGTTTCCTTTCTATAGAGGGTTGTCAAGTTTACACTCAGGCCGACGGCAGACACCCGTATCTGCATGGTTACAACAGCGAAAGTAGAAAAAAAGAAGAAGAAGGATTTGCTGGATGTTCAGTTTTGTAGTATATGTTGTACCTGAAAATCTGAAACGCATGGTTTTCAAAAATATGATCTGCATAAACTCGCAATTGGTGACTAACAACATGTGAGGCCTATAGCTTTCCAAGGTATAGAAATGGTAGCGTGTCAATAGAAATCACCGCCGTTATACCACATGGCTTAAACTTGTTTTTCAGCCGACAACAAGCGGATTTTCGTATTGAGTTGATTTTGTTTCGCATCGCTGAGTACGTTAAATACAGTTTCTATGAACCTTCAATCAAAGCTGCAAGGGCTATACTCTTTCGCGCCAGGGTTAGCTCGCACGATACATTCAAGAAAGCTGCTTAAAGACGATTTTCTCCTAATTCCCTATCCCCTAAATCGTCAGGCTTTTGTACTTGTAAACCGCAATACTCATCCTTTACAGGACGAGATAATGGTCTTAGATAACGCGCGAGACAATCGTGACGATTGCCAATAAGATCAGAGATCATCTGAGATTTGTGTTGTTCGACCCCTCGCTCCTAATAAACGCAGCGGCGAGTCATGGCTGGACACGACGTCAGAGTATACCCCCAAGGTTTTCAAAGGCACTTGACACTGACCCACAACAGGTGGAAACGGAAATGATATCGAGGGGAGCGTGACATTCAGGGAATAAAATTACGATGTCATTATACAACAAGAGATCTGTGTCGAGAGGGAGATGCACAGCCCGCTATTTAGTTTTCTTTTTGTTGTTGTTTCAAGTCCAGCACAATGGGTGATAATCATCCTGATGAATACTTGGATTCACAGTCACTCAAAAAGGCGAATGCATCTTCCTGATCTAAACATCGCTAGACCCGGATCATCAGAAAACTATATAACTACACAGATTTAAAAAAAAGGGGCACAAAGAGTGAGTGACTATTATGTGTAAAAAGTCACCATTGTGACATGAGAAACGCTCCTGACATTCAGTTATACGTAAAGGATCTTGTTATGGTTCAATATTATTAGCAAGTTCTTCCTCGTTTTAGCGCACTCTTGTATAAGAATAACGTATCTTCCTGATAACGCGAAAATTGTGTATGAATTGATTTTGATTCTCGATTCGTTAATTTTCACATTTTTCTAAATCACTGTGTGAATACACAACAAATTATACATTAACACTTATATTGATATTTCGTGATATGTTATAGGCCACAAAGCCCTTTGAAGATTAAAGAAAAAGAAGAAGGTAAGATTGCGGACGCATGTAAGAATGAGACGCATGGATAAAAGAACTGAACGATACCTCGGAAAAGCGCACGAGAGTCTGATGAAAATATAGTTATCGTATGTCGAAATTCAAGGTTTACAATTTAATCACGACGAGAACGACTCAACCTTTAGTGGGTATAAGCCGCGAAAAATGTCTTGCTGAAACATGGATAGGGGTCCTAAACCAGACTCATTCAAAGAACAAACAAATATGAAACAAAATAAATCTATATGACATAATTAAATACATCCTTTTCGGTGTCATGACCATTGTCTTTTTTATTTTCAAAATATCTTTAAACAGGAGGTGGCCAAGTATATGCCATTATCCATGTTTACGATTCAAAGGATGAATAATTCGGTTACTCTTCCTTTGAATATTCCGAAGATTCGCTTTTCCGAAGGTTCTTGCCGAGGTTCGTAATTCCGAAAATTCGTTAATCCGAAAATGAAATAGGTTTGTTACTCCAAAGGTTCTTGCCGAAGGTTCGTCATGTCGAAGATTCTTCAATTCGAAAATGAAGCAAGGTTCGTTCTGCCGATGGTTGGTTAATACGAAAATGAAATATCGATTCTGAATGTCAGTAAGTCACATAGCGAGCAGAGGGCAACTTATTGTATAACTATGATAGGAATACTACGTTTATAAATATGCCCTAATTGTCTTGGTACAACTGCCTTGGTCTTGGTCAAGAGTGACTGTGATCGAATGTGCGCAGAACCGATTTGCTTTGCCCACATGACAGTATCTTATACCCCCGTCTCACTAGAGGAAGAATGAGCCGGAATGCCGTTTGAATGAAAATTCTTCCTGCATTCCTGCATATTCGAAGTGCATTCTAAAAATTCTGACGACATTCTGAGTGCGTTCCAAACATTCGGGCCCATTCTTGTGACCAGCCCGAATGTTTTACCCATGGTTAGTAGCTCCATGCTTAAAACATTCGAGGAGCATTCGAAGTGGAGAAATATCGATTTTTATTCGAAGGGTATTGTAACTGGACTCTTATTGCATTCTAGATATTCCTACGGCATTCTAACAGCATTTGAAACAATCTGATCTCATTTGAGGGAGAATCGGAACGGTGTTGCACCTCAAATTCTGCCAAAATATCTCAAATGCTCAAATGTTCATATACCGGTTAGTGAAAAGATTTAATAGAGTAAAGATAAGAGTTTGGCTTACTTTTAGAGTTAGAGTTTGGGTTAGGATTAGGTTTAGAATTAGGAGTAGGGTTAGGGTCACGGGAAGGGTCTGGAGTAATTACCAAGGGGGTAACTGGCCTATCAGACGCTCTCTTTCAAGGAGGTCTTGCTGGAGGACAACAATCTATAGAAAAGCAATACGGTCCAAAGATGATCGGGTTGAGACTGGTGAAAATCACCGTTTTATACGCTATCGGAGACCATTCCGGCGGCATTCTTGACACACACGGGATATTCGTGTTGCATTCTAAGTACATTCTAAGTGTATTCTAATTTTTCGGGCTGCATTCTGTTTGAATTCGTGAATATTCAAAATATATTTGGTAGCCATTCCATGAACGTTCTGACCGCTTTCGAAATGAGTTTGTACTGCATGCGAGACGCTTTCCGACCATCAGACTTCGGGCAGTAATCGAACCGCGCTCGCGCGGCATTCGAAGTGCTTTCTAAAGATCCTAACAGTATTCTGAACATTCCTACAGCGTTCCAGGTACACTTGAGCAGCATTCGAGAGCTAATTCATTCGGAATGTGCAAGAATGATTCGAGAAGGATTCGAAGTGCATTCCAAGTATTCGAACAGCATTCCCTACCAAACTGTTAGAAATTGATTTTTTTTCTCCCGAATGTGGCACGAATTTGGAAAATCTTTAATTCCGGCTGGTTCTGCTTGATTCGTGCTGATTCCGAATAAGTGTGACGGGGGTAATACATTGTTGCGTTTGTTGATTGCGTTCATGCATGTTCATGACAGCAGTCGACTTGATCCTCCAGAGGTTCTCCATTCGATTCTCCGGGTAAAGTGGACTCTATACACACGGGGTATTGTTTTCCAATAATCAGATCAACACGGCATAGACTGATAAGATTATATTCTTTCACCTTATTCTATTAAAGGCTACCAGGTCTCTTCTCTCGAGACATTTATATAATATGGCCAACGTCCTTACAACGTCTCGATGGTTGTGAAACTCAAACCTTCGCTCGGAGGATGTCCAGGACATTTTTACCCTCAACACGTAACAATAAATCATGCAAGCATCATACAATAAATCTCCGGTCATGGGATGGGTTGAGATATTTCAAGGCTAGTCATCTTTGCAAGGTTGAATGTTTGACTTTGATATAGGACAAGGGAACTCTGTTCGAAGCTAGACAGTTTATATTCGCATGTGTGGTTGATCTAGACCCCCCCCCCCCCCCCCCCTCTGCCCCATCATACACACTGTATCCTTTAACTCCGAAGTAGTTGCCCAAAATGTACTGTATATTACATCAAGTTTATGCCAAATAATATGAACTTCCATGGACCCACTGTACTGCAACATCTGAAAGATTTGGACGCTGCACGCATTGATGTATAAAGGGCCTATTTAAATGATATTATGATGTAATATCATACGTTCACTAGCAGAATTCCACTATAGTTCTTTTCGTGTTCGTAGATATTTCGTTTACTTTGTTTTGATTCGTGAAGTCACTATGTAATCCTTTGTCCTTTCTCAACGAAAGACTCAATGCCAGGACGTTACAAAGATTTCCAAATACTTAGTGTTACTTTGAGGTCTCAAATGTACAAGTTGCCATTTCGGAAGACAATCCAACATTCACATCGCACCGCGGGACGTTGTTAGAAACTGGCCTCTCGCTCAAATCCTTGCTCATTACGTATCTGCGCGCGGTTCTGATTTGAATTCTTTCTCAAAAACTTTCCCTCTCTGGTACAAAATTGACGGCAAATCAATTATTATACCGCAACTATACATACTCGCCATTATTTCATTTCGCTTTGGTGAAATTTTACACAGCAATACGAGCTGACTGGCGGTGGTACTGGTTATTACACGACACGTCATGGAGAGTGGGTGCGGTATTATTGGTGAGAAGGTTGATAAAATCAGTATACATTGTATATCATGGATGAATACAGCTATTATACATTATTAAGTTTGTTTTCTCCGTGCATTCTGTCGTTATCAGAAGATCTGAATCGCGGGTTTTAGGTTTTTGTCTCTGTATAAAGAAAAAAAATCACCATTGGGCTAGATAATAACGGGCCCACGATCTAGACGACTACAATGCATAAACGAATTGTGGTATATGTTTATTTACACGCCAAGGTTTTTAATTGCGTTGACGTGAAGTGAGGTATATAGGAAAATGCCGTCTTTGTGATAAGATTATTCACTGTGCATTCATAAAATCGAATCGAATCGAACAGTAGTATACGTGTGTATTGTATCTTAGATTTGAATTGAAAGAGAGTATAAGAAACATCTAAACATAATCGATGGACATCGCAAATAAAAGTTGTGAACTGCATTACAAATGTAGTTCGAAAGCGCACTCCTCCGCGATAAAGTATAGGCCTATAAAGGTTGAGGATACTTCATGGAACCTGCATGCGGCGGATGCAGTTCGCGCGCCCGATGAGGATGTTCGTGTGATGTGTCGAAAGCGAAGTCAAAAATAGCATTACGGAAATGGACTACATTTAACTGTAACAAAGATAATGTAGGCCTTATCAACGCTAACCATTTTCTATTTCCTTCTCTAAGTTATGCCAAAGATCCTACATATCGGTTATACATGCAGTACGCAAGTATGTTGCATACAGAATTTACCACTTTAGATACAATTAGCACCTCCTCTCTCATATAAAATTTGTCCAGGAATACATTAAAAAAAAAAAAAAACCTGCATGTTTCTCAGCAATTAATGGAGAGTCAAATGAAAATGACGATGCTTCAATTTCGTAAGTTATGATATTTGTCGTTACCGCTAAAAGGGTATTTATCGATATACAACATATTTTTTCTGGCTTTTTTTGTGGAACAGGGACTACGGCTTTGAGTGGAACAAATCTCACTGAGTAAACAAAAACATGGTTCTTGATTGTAACGTTTCTAGATTATGCAAAGCCATCAGAACTATGGAATAATCTTATGATATTGTTCCCCATCTTTGTCGTTACATTTTTGTGCTGCTCATACGCAGGGTTCTGACGTGTAATAATTTTGACCTATCGAGTGTTGTTCGCTTCCATTTCACGAAATAGAAACTAATGTTATGTCTTATTGTATCAAATCCATCCGTAAATCTTCATCTTTCCGTGGGAGGGGAGAAGGTGAGCGAAATACTGTCACTTTCGCTCAAACTTTCAATAATAGGTTTCAGTGGCTCAACGACAAAGACCGTTTTTCAATAACAGATTTAAGGAGTCAAATCTCCTCTTTTTTGGATCTTCTCTGAGTCATTCATTCTCGGTCACTCGCATCCCAGGGCTTCGCGCTTTGTTCACTGAGCCTAAAACGCAGCGAAGCTTGCCTCTTGTTGATCGCGCTCACAGCTGTGTTGTTATCCTAAGCTCACCTCAAGCGGTACCGCGACCGAACGGCTTCCATTACACCGTCCAGTGTGTGCAAGACCCTATGTTTGTGTACACCAGTATATTGCATAGGCCCACTCAATCATACACACAACAGCAGGGGATACGGCCCGCGCGTCGAGCGGTACTCAACACATGACACGGTACGGAACCGGTAAGATCGCCCCGTACGCATACGTACATCATATCATGCACACTGCGGTATTCTACACTGCAGTTTTACTATACTGAGAGCCAGAGGAGTGTGGTAGCGTATGAATGAGCTGTATCAGGAATGTTGCCTTGGAGGTGGGTCTTGCAGATTGTACATGTTTTCTGTATGATTGATAAAATCGAGGCGAGGGGACTACAAAACATTTCCACCTGCCCTGCCGCAGCGGCTGCTGACACCATCCTATTGCGCATTGCCAGTATAGTGGTCTAGTCACTCACTCAGACACACAAACTGGTTGTCATCACAGTCATAGCCTGCCTGGATTGATATTCTTTCGGTGCGGTGATGCCTCCCTGGATCCATTGCCTTGTGATGCAGGTGAATGAAGATACCTAAAAAACGGTGACTCTTTTGTGACATATTATCTAGAGTCTACGCTTCGCTGCACGGTATTATCAGCAGGAGAACCTCAGCAATAAATGCTGCTGTCAACAACAACAGACACTAAGAAATTCTCTCATCAGCACTCGACGCGGTGGTAAATTAAACATAAAATAACAAGGTAGTGCACAGCAGCTCCAGTATCAACGTCTATTTCTCTCTGTTTATTTACGATTTCAAAGTCGTGATGGCCAACAAGCGGAACTGAACTGGATGCCGCGGGTGGCTGTGTAACGTTACACTTATCTAGTAAACAATCTATGTCGGCTCGGCCCTGGCCCTGTATCTCCGTGATCCTGGCACCACTGGTAAGCATAGCACTCTTGCTATTTTACTGGAGTATAGAATCTAATTTTATAATTGACAGTAAATAGAGTTTACATATGAAAATACTAGAGATGTATAGAGGGATATTTTCTAGCATTTCTAACTGCAATCTGTGCATATTTTTTTTTTTTATGTGTGTGTGTGTGTAGGGTCCTAACAAACAGAATATGCATGTCTGAGCTAGTCACAATCATCACGCCCAGGAAATATTATGGGAGTTGAGACAGTGGCAAATTTTACTGGTAATATACAATGTGTAAGTTTCCCGGATTTGCCAAGTGTATAACCTGGTGGTATTGTTATCTGTAGAAGATAGAGATGGTCTATTAAATCCAAGGTAAGTTTTAATACATCTAAAGATCTACTCAAGTACATGTAAATTTAATGTACTTCACCTTGTTCAGGGCACCATTTCATGACAGTTGTCACCTCTGACAATTTCATTAAAATTCTTGGTTTTTGTTGGCTGAGAAGCTCTGGTCACTGACTGTTACTATTAAATACCCGTACATACTATAGTATGGTATTGTCAGAAACTTACAACTTGTCAGGGCTGACAAGTTTCATGAAACAGTGCAAGGTCTACATGATGTCAGTCACTGCCCATGAGTGACAAGTTCAATTCAAAAGTTTCTACCTTGACCTTTGTCAACACTGCCACTGGTCAATATCATGCAAGGTTCAACAAGAAACAGTGAAGAGAGCCCCAATTGTAATCAGCATTTCAAAAGGTTAATTTATGGAGGGTTCAGCATATACTGTAGTGCATTCCCGTTGTATCAACGAACACGGTTATAACGAAATTCAGGTTACAACGAAGTAGAAATTCAGGCTGCAACATTATCCACTTCAAGTATTTTTATTGTTTTGGTTATTTGTTTGGTTATACATGTAATGAAATTTTGATATGAAAATTACATAACAAAAGAAAACTGATGGTCCCGAGAACTTTCAGTCAGTCCGCAGCACCCGATAATTCGCTCGTATTTATTCAACTCGTATGCAAGCCCGCTCTAGGCTTGCATACGTAATAAGCTGCGTAAGGGGATTTTGTCCTTGGGCTTTCGGCAACAAAAATACACCTTATGTTCACAAATTTGGTATCAAATTCAAGGAAAATATGTAATCTATCGTCACATGTTACTCAAATTATTGTAAATGAAAAATATCATAGCGTAATTTGAGCTTGAAAAATGATGAAAAAAGTAATTCGTGCAGTACACGTTCAAGACGTCAAAAAAATCCTATCAAATTCACCTTGCGTCTCAATGAAAATGCTTTATTTGGTAGTCCATCTCCTAATCTTTGTATCCATGTAAATATCTTGACAATTTGTTGCTTAATCCGGTCAGGAACCAGTAAAATATACATCGATGTCAGTGCTGATCAGCTTGAAACCGTGTAATCTCAAGAGTAAGCTCTCTCATTGGACAGCGCTTGCATTCAGCGCTTGCATTACGTCATTACGCTGCTACATTAACGGTTTCATGCCACTTGCGGTTTCTTGGCACGCGTGTAGTTCGAGCGCTGAATGCCAGCACTGTCCAATCAGAGAGCTCTTATCGCGCCACTGTTGACTTTGTGTGGAGCGTACTTCCGGCTTAGGAGTGAATTTTACAGACATTTCAAAACGGAAAAACTAGTATAAATCATGCTTGCGTCTCCTTGACTCCAATATATGATGAGCATCTAAGTTTCCTCTCTACGAAAAAGCCAAAATCAGAAACAACAGTTTCTTAATCCGGTCAGGAACCAAAAAAGAACTTTAGACGACAAAATCTTCCGTGAAAAGCAGGTAAAATTTACGCAAATTCAACTGATTATTTAGTCATGATAAGATCCGATATTATACCCAAATTTAGTATCAAAATAAAGATCTAAGACTGGAGAACAATTTACCGTGACTTGTAGCCATGACAAATGTATGTACAAGTCGCTACACTGTGAAAACCATAGCCCTACCAAAGTCTCGCAAAATCTCGCACGACGAGACACCTTTCGAACGCAAAGATCGTCAACGAGAGTGCTGAATAAATCTTGCTGGATCGGCTCATTAGCATACGTGCTGCGGACTGACTGCTTTGTTATAACGGGAGTTCACTGTACAATTGTATATTGTTCATAATCAGTACCCTGATGTTTTTAAAGGTAGAATGTAAGATGGAAAAGTTTGTCTCTTTTTCAAGCTTTTGTCGATTGCCATTGGCTTCACGGTTTCAAAATTAAGATAGGGTGATAAGGAACTATACATATGGATACAGAGAAGTACAGCTGTAACCCAAATAATAGTGAAAACTGCACGTAGTAGCTTAGTACATCTGTATCTGACATAATTGCAATATTGAAGGTCCGTACAATGTTGAGTGATGAAATGTGGCTCATTATGTTCTTTCTTTTCTCTTTGCCTGTAGGAGACCTGATTGATCTTCCACACATTTGCTGGATAATAATGATCAAAACCAAAGTTGGCATTTCCCACACAGAGTCGGGTGTGATGAATTGGTGCCGATAAGTTACAAACTGCTGCACCATGTGCTGAAATTAGTGTGATTAAGTGCATAAATGCCAAGGTTTATCAAGAAAAAGAGTTTGAAGCTCTGCCTTAGTAGTTTGTCACGACTGAAACAAAAAGTTATCAAGAAAATGGAAATGAACAATCAAAACCCTGGCGCGGAGAAGCATGATGCAGACCAACGCACCTGCAGGAGATCAAGCTTCCTCACAAACCAAGTCTCCAACTCAGTGGAGCCATGTCAGAACATGCAGGATGGCAGCGTCAGTAGTCCAATGAACAGCGAGACTGTGGACATCATTCAGCCAGACAGCCCCACACTCACTACCTCATCTTCTCTTTGGTCATGTGACAACTGGCATCGTGGTGCCACGGTCCGTGATCGGAACGCTGTCATGTTCAACAATGAGCTGATGAGCGATGTGACCTTCCTTGTTGGACCCAAGAATGCAGCACAGAGGATACCAGCTCACAAGTACGTGCTGGCAACTGGAAGCTCTGTTTTCTTCGCCATGTTTTATGGAGAGTTGGCTGAAAATACCTCAGAGATTGTGACTCCTGATGTGGAACCAGAAGCTTTCTTGACCCTCTTGAAGTAAGTAGCACTTCTCTCTTTAGCATTGCTATTCATATTTTGTCCCTTTGAATGTACACTCTATGTCCATGTATTTGTACCTTTGCTGGAAAACATGTTAATCAAAGACTTTCAGTGCCTATTGTCAAATAGAATACAAGTACATCTGTATGTGGGAACTTAGATATCTCACCTGGAATTTCATTTGACCATGCCTTTTGAATGGTGAAGTTGTGAATGTGTTTGAATGATTTGTGTGCAGCTTAACTTTGTAATCATGATCAGATTGGTGATAGTGATGGACCGATGGTCACATTGCATGACCTGGTATCACAATGTCAATTTCACAATCCCATACTCAAAAGAATACATGTACATGTACATGTATGCTTCTTGACCTTTGGACTCTTGCACTCTTCAAGGACGCTTAACTGAAATTTGTGCTAATATGTCAACAATCACTTTGATTACATGTCATATGATTGCAAGGGGTTGAGAGCATAGTGCTATACAAGTGCACTGTCATCAGAAAAGGCATTTTAGCGAAATTTATGTGTTTTTGCTTTCACAATTTGCCAAGAATAGTATCATAAGCATTCGTTTTCCATTGGCATAAACTTTAAGATTAGCCTCTTTTGATAAGCATGAAGGATAAGCAAATATTCAGTAAAGAAAATACATGTACACTGTATCATTGAACAGTGTACCAGCATAAGCCTTTCAAATGTTCAAATGTGTTATTTGTTCATTTTGTTTTCCTTCAGGTACATGTACTGTGATGAAATAGACTTGACTCCAGACAATGTCCTTGACACACTATATGCAGCCAAGAAGTATTTGGTTCCTCACTTGGCTCGGTCCTGTGTGGAGTACTTGGAGCGTAGTCTTAGTGCTCGCAATGCTTGTGTTCTGTTGAGCCAGAGCCATCTATTTGAGGAGCCCGACTTGATGCAGCGCTGTTGGGAAGTAATTGACGCCCAAGCTGAAGTAGCTCTAAGCTCTGAAAGCTTTGTGGATGTGGACCAGAAAACCCTGGAGTGTATCCTTAAAAGGGAGACACTCAATGTGAAAGAACTTGTGCTTTTCCATGCAGCCATGCAATGGGCCGAGGCAGAATGTCGAAGGAAGGGACTTTTGGCAAATCCAGACAATTTCCGAAAGGTGTTGGGACAAGCCCTCTATCTTATACGTATACCCACCATGCCTCTTAAGGAATTTGCTAATAATGTGGCTCGCAGTGGGGTTATCACCTTAGAAGAAACTACAGACATTTTTCTGCACTATACTGCAGACTGCAAGCCACAGCTCAGCTTCCCGTGCAAACAACGTACAGGATTACGCACTTGCACTGTTCATCGCTTTCAGTCATCCGCATACCGGAGTAATCAGTGGCGATACAGGGGCAGGTGTGACAGCATCCAATTTGCAGTGGACCGTCGAATCTTTATCGCAGGTTTTGGGCTTTACGGGTCAAGTTCAGGTGGAGCAGAGTACAAGGTCAAGATTGAGTTGAAGAGAGCTGGCAAATGCCTTGCAGAGAACCACACCAAATTCTTCTCTGATGGATCCAGTAAAACATTTGCAGTCACCTTCCCACATCCTGTCCAGGTTGAACCACATGTGTACTATACAGCCAGCGCCACGCTCATTGGTGGTGAGCTGAGTTTCTTTGGACAGGAAGGGCTCACAGAGAGCACCAGTAATGATGTGACTTTTCAGTTCCAGTGTTCTCCAGAAAGCACCAATGGAACAGGAGTGCAGGGAGGCCAAATACCAGAACTCATATTCTATGCTTAACTTGTCACTTGAGTAGCTGACAGACTGTGTGGTTGATAGTTTGCTTCAGACCAGTTACTATTTGCTGTATCTAATTTACCGAATATCATTCACATCATACCATGTAGACCTGGAATCTCAGTGGAACTGGAACTTTATCTTGTTTATTGACTTACATGTATATGACAACAGGTTACTGAATTAGGTGCAGGCGATAGATGCTTCTGAGGACTGATGATAACAGATGTCTTCTAAAAACTTGCTGTTGGTTAAAACTTCCCAGAGTTTTTGTGCTATTATGAAATACCCCAAGACAACTGATTTCATAATTTTTTTTTTATTTAGGAGTAGTACATCTCACAGCATACATACATGTAGCATCAGTTTGTGTGATCGATCCTAGATCAATATCATTGTTTTCCAGATTATCTACTCTTAAAATGGATTCTGAACAGAACACTTTCCCCCTTACCTTTTAAGTCTAAATTTTGCACCATGAGTTCACTTTGTAGTATGACAAATATCTGGATATCATATGAAGTGAGTCAGTATTGTAACCTTATTTTCCCTTAAGTGGATATTGATATTCTGTTACTGTATAGACACGAGCAGTGTTAAAGCAGATGATGCCTTACCTCATACTTCCACTATTAAGATGAAAGCATGTGATAGCAAGTGCACACACAGTATCTATGTCACTTTTTAAATTGAGCTTTCAAGTGTACTACATGTATGTACGTGTATTTATATCTAAATAAAGGCAATAAAACTTTTTATCAAGATATAGATGCTGTAATTTGAGGAAATTTGCTCCAAAGAGAAATTTATTTGGAATGAAAGTAGTGCATACAATGTACAATGGTAGCAACTGCTGGAATTGAGGCAAAATAAGGCTAATTAATACTAGTATGTTAAACCATCAAATGTCAGAATGTCAAGTAATTCTGGAAATCACTCTATGTGACTTTGCTTGCATTGTACAGTGTACTCGTCAACTGTTTCAAGTGGTGTTGTCACTTATTATACCATGTTGATGGAAGAATACACTGATCTGTCACTGCAATATATCAGCATACAGGAAATCGGTTTGAAATACATACCAGTACATTTTTATGGGAATGAAATAAATATTTCCAGAATACAAAATCAGGACACATGTTTACAAATAAATTGGTTGGCTTGAATACAAGCCAAAAGAGAAGCACAGGAGAAGTAAACATCTACCTTGTAATTAGTATGGCTTGCAAGGCACTGTGATAATAGACCTGACTTTTTGATGTTCTAACCACATGTCCTTTCTTTCTATTTGTATGTCTGATGGTGATTTGACCTATGCAACTTAACTAGTAGCTCTTTCATTCCAAATAAGTTTTTGTCTTGGATGATTCTGTTGTATTTATAACACCACTAATGCATTATTCCATCCATTTTTTGAAAAGAGGAAGAATCATTCTGAATCACTCTTAAAAAATCTGATTGTAGAAGGAGTAATGACTTCTGAAATGAATTTATTCCCAGTATGGCATCAAATGTCAAAATGATTTCATTGATGAGTTATTTAGTCACTTTAATATCTTCCAAATACACAGATATTGTGGCACATTTGAAATGGAAAAAAAAAAAAACAACATTTAATTTAAAGTGTCTAAACAAATCTAATTTCAGCACAGAATGTGTGCCATTGATGTAAACTAAAGCTGAGAATGCTTCTACAGGGAGATACAATTTGTATGAATGTATCAAAGGATTATTAACAATGTTCAGTTATACACAGTTTTTTATGTATCCTCAAATCCCAGAGCCTTAAAAGCTACCAGTGTACATTTTGTACATCAAATATAGCAAGCAGGGACCTGTCCAGCACTATTAGATTGTATTCCTTGATGCAGATAAGGTTCTGGTTTGCATCAGACAGCATGGCTATTTATATTTATAGCCCCTTTTCAATATCTTGGTTCATATCATGGCTTGTCAAGGAGAGCTAGTTTGGCGGGTAAGGTAGATAACACATGATTGCAGGTTTCCCTGCAGAGCATTGGAGATGTTACACCATGGATGTTTTATTGCACCACCCCAGGAGGAGGAAGTTGCATGTTGAAGATATTCCAAGGACTTCAATATGGACAGGCTGTATATTAGCATCTTGGAATACCATCAAACTGTAGTTACCACATGCCAAACTCTTTCATGAAGCATGCTATTAAAGTATCGTGATTCACAGTCCAGATGTTGGGAGTAATGAGGCATTAGAAACAGTCTGTTCATGAAAGTATGGATCTTTTTTATGCCGTCGGAGCATACATGTACACCTTATAAGCAAGTTTATTTTGAGTATTGTGAAAGGTACTGAATACTGACAAGCACTGAATGAACACAAGATGTGCCTAGATGGCAAAACCTTCTTGTCAAACCTTGTTGAAATCGCACAGTATTGTAATGTTGCCATTTCACTTTGAAGTCTAGAAAACTCACTGATTACAAACCCAAACATCTACTGGTAAATAAACTCATACAAAGCAGAGGAGACAAAGCCCTCTGTTGTTTTGTGTACTTGAAATACAAGACTACCAGTAACTGTGGTTGCAACCTTCTCTTGAATGCAGAGAACATAATACAGCTGTATATTCAAATCTGACACATTTCAATCTGTCAAAACCAATGAAGTGATTTTTTTTTTCTTGCACTTTACCATCTTGACATGAAGAATGGATGGACTTGTAATAAACATCTATAATTCTACATGGTATAGCACACTGTCACAGACATAGCCTTTGATCTCAAGAAAGGTATACACTAGTAGTCCAACTTCAATATATTTTATGAACTTTTGACTTTGAATCAACTTGGATAAAGAGAATACAGTGCACTCCCGTTATAACGAAATGCTCGGGACCGGCAGTTTTCTTTCGTTATAACGAAATTTCGTTATAACCGAATAAATACAATATATAACGAAAACAAGGAACCACTTATATTATGTTTACTGAATACACTGCAAAGCTATGTGAAATGTGATGGGATAACTGTATTACAATAATAAACGCAAATTCCTCTCAGAAACTGTGTGTGACACAAGGAGCGAACACACATTGGTGTGAAGCGTTCACCCATGCAGAGATGCCATAAATGCTTGTTCCGCTACATATTTTCGAAAGCAATTCGCATTTCGTTATAACGGAGCACAATTCTTTTGTTTTTCTTTGTCTGTGGCGCTCGGAAAAGACTTCGTTATAACGGAAATTTCGCTATAACCGTGTTCATTATAAGCGAATTTTGTACCATAGGCTTTAATGGTGATAATTTTGGGACCAGAAGATTTACTTCGTTATAACGAAACTTCGTTATAACCGTGTTCGTTGTAACGGGAGTGCACTGTACATCACATTATTCTCCTGACTTTTACTTTCAATTTGACTTTGTTAGCTCGATTTCCTTTCATCTCTGAGCAAGCATCAACTCAGTTTGTTTTCGACATAAGCCAACTGACCAGGGAGGAAGTACGTTGTGTATCTCCAACTTCCCTGGACAGACATATAGTGTACCGTATACTGTATATGTCTGTCCAGGCAAATGATAAACCTTTCTAGGAAGTGTGTCAGACCATTTCTTGACCTTGAGCTATGTCTCAAAACAGTGAGATTTTAAGAGAAACACTCCACAGCTTTGGTTGTTTATGAACTGAGCCAAACATCTCTATAAAAGACAGGCATTTGTTCCAATACACTTTGTTACATTGGAATTAAATTCATAAATGGAAAGACTTCCACCCACTGAAATTTTAGTATAGTATTATCATATTGTCATGTGTGCATTGGTGGTGGTGTGTGTGTGTGTGTGTGTGATTACAGATTACAGAGCCACTTCTTGCGAATTTTTAACATGGTCACCCCATAATGCCCCCCCCCCCCCATCACTCCTTGAAGGGAAACTGAAAGCATAAATTTCTCATGACTTCTATACCTGATTCAGAAAGATTGATAACACATCCTAACAGGTTTACAATAGACTGTGGATATCATTTACACTGAATAAAACTAAACCCATCATAATTTCATTTCATTATTTCTTGCGCTTCATTTGGTCATTAGGTGGTTCATATTGCACACACATTAGTACCTACTCTATTCATACTAAGTGACATCACAGTTTAAGCTCACATAATATTTCTACCACTGAAGAGCTCTCTAGGAACTACAACTGATGTACATTTGTATTTCAAAACATCTTGCCCAGTATCTGCCATGTTATTGTGCTCCTGTTTTCCAATGGAGAACAGTTTTTTTTTTCATTCTGCTGAAGACATGTTGAAGTTACTTCTATATTTTTTCACAATATTGTGAGAATGAACATGAAAATTTACCAACAATACAATGCAGTTTATTTTCATTTTGCTTCACTGTGGTCTCCATTGTGCTTCAGTAATGCAATATGAGAAACCATACAAACTATTAATATTTCAGTGAGTAGCACGAGACACTGATTGTGACTGAACAAATGGTCGTTTCAGCAAGGTTGTCATCTTATCTTTGATAAATGGTTGTGTAGAGTGTAGTTTTGATATCGATCCAAGAGTTGGCATAGCCATGTATTGAGTAATCATATAGTGATTCTGGAGTGGATGCATTCTTCTTCAACGTGATATGAAACCGAATGCGATTTAATAATGATCCTTTTGTGCATCATGTCCCTTCTCCATCATGAAACCCAATCCAAATTCGCATGCCTGAAGTGAATCACAGCCAGGCTCGCTGGAATACAGAGCCCTTTCAAATTCAAGCCCATCCTTCTGCAAGGCAGCTCTCAAAAAGTGATGCCATACAAACCAAGATTCATAGATCTGTCAAAATATTGACCCCTAGCAGAGACGATATGCATGGCAGTTATACAACCTACATCCTCTCGTTTCCATGGGGAGCGCGGAGGAATGAAGGAAAGAATTGGGAGGTTTGGTGTGTGGAGTCAGAATGAGTCATACCTACAGCTTGAGGGGGCGAGACCCCATCGCTGTTTGTGCAACCAATATAGCTAGTCTACTCATCCAGACCCTTTGATCATATCCCCCATCTGTTCTGATAACCCTCAGCTGCGTGGTGCAGTGCAGTCTTTGTTCTCCTTATGTGCTGTATCACAAAATGAAAATATGCATGAACTATCCACTTAATTTCCCAACCAGCCTACACCTTACAATGTAGAACATATACGCCTATGACAAAGCTGTCTTTTGTCAACTAATATTGTCTCTTTATTCAGACAGTTGGAGAAAAACAAAAAAGTCTGTAAGAGTGTAGACTGTAGTGCCCCTGCGGCTGTCCCTTCCCCAGTGATCGGCACTGACAAAGGTCTGGTGTGCTCAGCATGGTAAATTTAATGGCCAGGATTAATGATCATGAAGCTAGCAAACTCTACTCCTCAATTGGCAGAATGACCCGAGTGTGAGAGCACTTTCACACCCAGCTCATCATATCATTTACGTGACAAGACGAGGATCAAGAGGAATTATATCACCTATGCGACAGAACCAGGATTTAAGAGAGAGTGACTGAAGCTAATGTGTAATTTCATCGAGACTTTGAGGAAAAAAAAGGAAAAAAATTTTCATCTCTTGTCATGCTTGTTGCAGGCATCACATAAAACTAAAAAATGAAGGTGGGCATGACTATCACAGGTGTGCTATAATGACTTGGACCTTTAAAGTTCATGAAATCCCTTTGTGTTGTGAGCACCAATGACTGGCGAACATGTCTTTGGCAGAGCTACAACATCCCTTTGTCATCTTCTACCGGGTGTTCACCCAGCCAATAAAAATCTCATTTTTCATTTGACAAAATTGAGTCTGAAGAAAAAAAAAAAAAAAAAAAAGATCCCCAGAGAGAGTAAAAAGTGATAACATTAGATATTGCCTGTGAAACACAGTCTGGTGATAAGGTGTGGTTTCTGAGTCATGTGCCTTTTGCAATGAAAGTAGAAGTGGCTGTGATGGGCAAGATCCTATCATCAGAGAGGTTTGCATCATGGTTCTGTACACACATGCTCCATGTTTTGGAAATCTGCATCTCTCTCTTTTTGGAAATGCTCGTATCCCTCCCTGTGGTCTCTGTGGTCAACAGATCTTGATCTATCTATATACAATGTACAAACAAAACAGTGTATGCTTCATGAAAGAACAGACCAGAGACCTGCAAATACATGAGTCATGGTTCATAAATAAAAGAAGATGCTCACTGTACTCAAATACAAGTTGAATACAAAGAAAGAAGGTGACCTCCAATTACCTTTTCTGACCAATTCTTGTTTTTTTTTTCTTTTTCTTTTTTTTTCTTTTTTTTTTTGGGGGGGGGGGGGGGGGAGGGGATGTTTATACCAGCAGCAGTAAGCAACAGCAGCAACAGAATTACAACTTTGTTGAATGACATTGGACAAATTTATGACAACTACATTCACTTGAAGGTCAACAAGCCATTTAAATTGCCATTTAGGACCATACATGTATTATGAGATAGCTACTCTAGTTTGGCTGTAATATTGTTGCACAGTACAAAAATGGCTCTCAATCAAGTTTTCTTTTCAAAGACATAGAGGGACTTGAGTCCTGTTTGCAACCTATTCATCAAAACCAAAATTCACAATAATAATGATAATAATAATAATAATAATAATAATAATAATAATAATAATAATAATAATTATAATGATAACAATAATAATAATAATCAAGAACAAATGGGCATACCATGAGTGGTCATGATAATAAGAGCAACCTGGGATGCCCCAGGATGATGATTAAAACTAATATGATGAATGGATCAACCACACTCACAAAGGCAATGTGCCTAGTTTCTTGACAACAGAGGGCGCAATGGCTACTAAACTCCTGGTACCACATAAAGGGCAATTAGAATATAACATGGGAAAGCTCACACATCAGAGGTACAATCTTTCCCCATGATTAGTGTTAAACCACAACACTGTTATATTCATCAGGTATGTGCCAGTAAATAGCCAGCAGTAGAAATGGTGTCCATAATTATCGGTATTTCTTTTCTCAGCACGGAGTATGTTTCATTCATTCATTCAAACAATTAATTTTCACAAGTTAACATTCTGTCTGCTTCACTGCTCTCAAATAGCATGCAGTAGTTTCCTACATTTGCAGACTTTGGGACCAGCAGATTTATCTCGATATGTTCAAGCTTTGTTGAATTGGTTAAGATTACATTTTAAATGAAAAGCCATTTCATGTTCACGATCACTTGAATTAGAAAAAAAAAATGCTAGCAATTTCGATATCACTGCACTTTACATAAAATTTCACCTTTTCATGAAACACTGAAATTTGACAAAATCACACCCTTGCCTCATAAGTCATGGTATTTCAGCTTATGGCTGCAGATGTATTTCTATATGTACTAAAGTGAGAGAGTTAAAGATGACATTGAAATTATGTTTCTTTAATCAATGATATCCATTTTTTTTTTTTTTTTACTTCAATACAATGAACTTTTGAAATTGATTGAAACCACTGTTACAGTAAGTCACAAACATGAAATTGATTTTATGGATATACAAGGTAAATATGAAGACTGTATAACTCATCAAAACCATCAGAGTGGTTTTAGTATTACATGTAGTCCTCTTTTACAAATCCTATGGCATTCAGTGTAGCATGTAACAAAGTAGGATCAAACGGTATCTGGTATTGCAAAAAGGAAATGGACATATTCTGCAAGTATCTTACACTTTTGTTTAAAATAATGTTAAAGTGCTTTAAAATAGCTCAGAATAAAACAACTATGTTATACAACCATTTATATTATCATATTATGCCATATGTTCAAAATAAGCCAAATTTTTGGAACATAGTGGCTGATTTGTATCAACCCCCCCCCCCCCTTCACTTACAGCATAAGTAGCACTGCTCCAGTGAAAGATAAAAAATAGAACCAAGGAAAATAACCCTATCATGCAAGTTACTGAAATTAGATAAAACAATTTTTCCTAAAGGGATTACAACCTATCATTTGCAATTCTCATCTCCATGTTGTGCAACCTGAGGAAATGAAGTAGGGATTGTCATTTTACTATTTTCCATTATTCAATTTTCTGGTAGAACAGGATTCATAATGATAAGCCAGTCTACTGATGCAGTCATATTTATCAGCATGTTTTCCCCTTTGGAATACTTGTGAATTTCATAATGATACAATTGAATATTTTCCAAAACCAGCCAGCCAGCACTGGTTGTTGCTATGACTGTAAACATTTTTGCTAAGTTCTCTGCCTTGTAGATCAATGCATAATCACCTGTAAAATAATAATAATAATAATAATAACAACAACAACAACAACAACAACAACAACAACAACAACAACAACAACAATAATCACAAGCCATTGGGACTGTGTGGAAAGGACTATGACAGACTTGAGGTCCAAGGTTCAGCTCCACTGACAGCAGTGGTGGTTTCCTTACTACCAGTACATTGCCTCTTAGCTTTGGAGGACACTGACAACTGTTGGTTACATGGTTCTTGGAGAGAAGTATTTAACTCTTTTTTTTTCTGTGTAATATAAATCTAAGCTACAGAAGATATTACTGAAGGGTCTATTAACTAATTTTGATGTAAAACTTTGGCAGGCATTTTTTTGATAAACCGAAGCAAGCATGTCTGTCAACCAAATGGTCTCGGTCGGGTTTCTAGTTCCACATGCATCATATGGTTGCAATGCAGGGTCTTCAGAAGCACTCACAAACTGACAGCAATTATGCAATCTCTCACGAAACGACACATACGGCAAAATCAATGTATCACAATACCTAAATCAATTTAGCATAATGTGCCATGATTCTCAATCAGCATTCATCAAATTATCTATTTATCAATTTTCTTAGCAAACAACAATGTAAAATTTAACACAAGGATCAAATTGACTTCTCAACCCTTTAACATGCCAAGACACTTAATAGCCCCATGTGTTAAGCTTTTCATGAGCATGCAGTAATCCCTCCAAACTTGACCTAGCTGTAAGGTTAGCATGCCAATTCAGGTGTAGCAATGTGTCTCAGTCCTACAGGAAGGCCATTGTGACACGATATGGATTAAGGGGATTAGGTAATCTCTATTCAATGACAATTCAATTTCAGACATAAGCCAATTGGTGAAGAAAGCACTCCAATGTGAGTGGCAATCAGTGACCACAGCACAGTAAGTGTTAACTCATTGAGGACGGATTGATTTTGCTACAACACGCATTTCCCATAGACACCTTCCTGAGTATACTCGGGATTAATCCTCAACAGGTCAAGTAACAATTGACAGCAGATAAGCAGAATAGTCGGAGTCTCCAACTTGGACGTGACTTAAGAAACTTATAGCATCTTAAAGTTCATATTTTTTTGTTGAATACTGATCTTGAATGAAACCACATAGGGCAGTTAGCTATAGTGTTGATGTCATCAACTTGCTAACTCTCGTACTGCTTTCTGTACACGAATGCCACAGATGTAATTTTTTGTTCAATGATATATCAACCACACTAAAAGTCACCATTGCAAAGTTATTGCATCACACAAACACACACACACACTCACTCACAATTATGTCAAGGATATGCATTGTCAAAAAGGAAATTTTTAAGAAGATTTGAGAGTAGGTTAATGTGAAACCATGGCTAACAAAATCTACTTTCTGATGTGGTTGCTACCAATAAATCAGTATTGAAAAAAAAAAAAATATGTGAAACTTAATATAACCCTTTCTCATTTCAGATCCATTTTTGACGAAATCTAGATTCTCTTTGTTTGAGTTAACCCGCTGAGGACAGACTGATTTTGCTACAACATGTATTTCCCATAGTCACCAGCCCCAGTATACTCGGGACTCAGCCTCAACGGGTTATAGCAAACTTGAACATCGTGTGGAATTGCGCTTTACAGCAATAAATCAAGGAAGTCAAACCTGGTTCCCAAAAGAGAGCTGGGGTAAAAAGAACTACCTACCATTATCTATTCTATTTCTAAGCCCCCCCCCCCCCCCCAGATGGTCAAAATGTCGGTAAGTCATGTATGGTTGGATTACAAAAGTGCACTGCCATCAATTTACTTGTGCCTTTAATTCAATTCCACCAGCATCACACATCGATTTTCAATTCATTATGTAAATAAAATGTAACACAATAAAAACTCCTGGAAAAACACTGTAGCTCAACATAATAAACACAAATGTAAGTAGAATATAGGGGTTTTTATCATTCTCCCATACTTCACTTCTCTGTTAATTCACTGTCATGAAAATCGGAACAGAAAGTTTGATAAAGTTTTTCCTTTCCAAGAAATATAGAAATAGGAACAGCTGGCAGCTGTACCATGGATATCCTCAGAAACCTTTCAGGCTTGGGAAAAGTATTTTTGATCAGAGGTTGTTCAAATTAGCAAAAGAAATCACACCTGTACTTTTAAAATATATTGTTGGCACAATTCACTTCTTTTACTGTAATATAACTGCAATCATTTGCTGCCATTTAAATCAAATTATGTAATACCTGTAGACTTGTCTTTCACACCTGAAAGATGTCACTTATCAGTGGGTCCACATTTTGATTTTGTTTTAGTAGATTATCATCTAAATGAAAAAGAAAGTGAAGTAGTCAACTGAGCATTTTTGTTGTTGTTGTTGCCAATAGATCATGGGGTAAAAAAAAAAAAATATTGAATAAGTTCACATGCATTTTGTTATGGGAAAGTTGCAAAGCAGGACTTTTACATAAAAAAAGAAAAGAAAACTTACCAATAGCGGGAACATTGATGAGAAGTTCTTGGCACAGCTTGAGGTAGGTCTTACCCAGGACATATACATTCACCTGACAATACAACAAGGGAAAATGATCAGTGAGAATAATTTTTGCAAGGTAAAAGGTAGGTGATATGAATGTCAATAAAATATCAGGATTGAAGCAAAACAAGTAATTTGTAAAATGAAAATGTCAATTGTATTGTCTAAATACACAACCCTAAAGAATTATAGAAACTACATATGGGTATAACTTAATTTCTTAACAGGAATTTATAAATCTACGTCTTTGTAACAGTTAACAAATTGCCTGTTATCACAAATATTCACCTCATTTTGTGAAGATGTGAAATCAGTCTACACTATTCATTTACTCCAACAGAATAAAAAAGTTTAAATGAAAATGAACAATGATAAAACCTGACTCATCCCTTAATGTTGATCTTATGCCTTACACAGACAGCCAGCCCTATACAACCAGCTGAATAGATCTGAAAGCATTTGATAATTCCAGATCCTGACGTCAATTCCATTTTAAACTAAATTTTTAGGCCAAAATTGATTAGGCCTTTTTAAGAATTAGGCACTTAATTGATAAAGCAAAGAAGTTGACTGCTCATCTTTAAAGCTACAAGCCAAAGTGCTAAGTCTCTTGCTACTTTATCAGCCAGTATTTGCCAATGATTAAGCTAACCATGACATTCACTTTACATTGCGTCATGACATCTAAATTGGAAACACAAACAAGCTGGGTTTCAAATAAGTCCCAAGATAAACCGAAAGGTCAAACTCATCTCATGTAATTGGCAGGGAGTACGGCAGCAGTTCTACATAATGGGATTTATATATATCCCCCAAATCAATGGAATGCATTGTTGGGCAGGTTGCAGAACAGCGCTGTGGTATTCATCACTGTTTTATACTGCTCCCTCACAGACATACACTTTGAGAAACTGAAATACTGAATACTAGACAGTCACATTCAACAATCTCTCCATGTCTACTGAATGTCCCTTTTTTAGCTGCTTAGTTTCACTGGATGTGGTTTTGCTTTTGTATCCATTGCTTTGGACTGGATTGCAAAACTGACCATTGCTTTCCACTACACAATCACATTGATTGAAGTCTTCGTGTATATCATGTGATTAAAAAAAATGATGAAAATCATAAGAAAGGTACATAACAATGTTCAGATAAGTAAGGTAAAAGTCATAAATAACTAGAAATGTCGCTATGGCGACTGGTATGCCTCCGCCATAATGCATGATTCTTCTAATAGGTCTATAGTACATGTAGACAATATGTGATTACATTTTCACAAAATTGGCAAAATATTAAACTGACAAGTTTGTCACAAATGTGTTGTATATTCACCTTACTTGACCTAGGTTTAATTGGATGAATAGGAAAGCATGTATTTGGGGATTTAAGGACTTTAACTTGACTATGACCCATTCCTAAGTTTATGGATTGAGTAATTTTCAAGGTAGGAGAAAAAAATGCAATTTCTGTATTGAATAGTAAATTGATACCATTTCATCTGGCCTTTGACCCTAAGATTCATACAATAATCACTGCCAGGCAGAACATGCATAAATATGTAGTAAGTTTCAAGATAACTTGAGCCACTTCCAAAATATGGAGGAAAAAGCTAGTTCAGCACATTCACTTGATCTTTGACCTTTTGACCTTTCAGGCAAAAAAAAGAAGAAAAAAAAAAAGGAACTTTCCAGAGAATCTTTATTAGGTTATACATGCATACACAAAGTGTTAAATCCTGCTGGCATTGCAGGAGATGAGATATCATTTATCATTTATGTAAAGAAACCACTGCAGGAAAGTGTGTTGACATCTATGCATGAAAGGGAAATGAAAAATGGGATGGGAGCTGCGTGGCAAAGAATGAACAGGAATTTTGGTCTTGGAAAGAAGAATTTGGCTGTATTACCTTTTTCTGTTTGTGCTGGATTTACACTGCATTTCAAATGTATTAAAGGACAAGTTCGACTTCTTAAACATAAGGATTGAGAAAATGCAGCAATATTAGTAGAACACATCAGTGAAAGTTTGAGGAAAATTGGACAATCGATGCAAAAGTTATGAATTTTTAAAATTTTTGTGTTGGAACCGCTGGATGAGGAGACTACTAAGGCTCGTCATGTCATATGAGTACAACAGTATAAAGAAAATGTAAAGAAAATTCAACATATTTCCATTTTTTTCGCATAGTAAAAGAGCACTTGACTTGCCTCTTTCTAAAGGCAATGGGAATAATATAACCCATGATATATCAGTAACGAGTCAAGGGAATATGTACTTTTTTCAAAAGATGAAATTTTGTGAAATTCTCTTTATATTTTCCTTATATTGTTGTAGCATGTGACATCATACACTGCAGTAGTCTTCTCATCCAGCGGTGACTGCAAAAAAACTTCAAAAATTCATAACTTTTGAACGGATTGTCCGATTTTCCTCAAACTTTCACTGATGTGTTCTACTAATATTGCTACATTCTCTCAATCCTTATGTTAATGAAGGTGAACTTGTCCTTTAATGTGAAACACTATGGAAATCCCTATTTCCTCCTAGAGATGATGCACACCTATGTTGCAGTGATTTCTTACTGTAACTAAATTGAGAAGACAATGAATTCACACAAAAAACTACAATATGCTGAATAATAGGTCTTTCAAATTCAATTTGAAAGACCTATTATTTCACCTTTTCAAGTCATAAAATCCTCACGATACATTACGATCAGGACTATAAAGCAGGTCTATACTTTTATTTATTCATGTTCATACACTCCAATGATACATTACATGCATACACAAAGTGTTAAATCCTGCTGGCATTGCATAAATATGAGGGAAAAAGTAAACTTTGTTGTGTTGCCTTTGACCTTTGACCCCTGACCTTTGACCCCATGAACCTTGAATTCTCTACATAATCACTGCCAGTCAGTACATGTATATATACTATGCTCCATTAAGATACCTTGAACAATTTCCAAGGTATGGAGAAAAAAGTGAAGTTTTAATATTTTTACTTGACCTTTTGACCTTTGACCTCATGACCCCAATCTTTCACCAGAGAATCTAAATTGGGTAATACATGTATAGACTAAGTTTCAAGAAAATATCTTCTGGCATTGCATAGATATGGTGGAAATAGCGAAATTTTACATATTTAACCTTGACCTTTTGACCTTTGACCCTGAGCATGTGCACCCAAAAGTTGCTAGGCACAACTTCACCCCCTAATACACATACATGCCAAGTTTCATTAGGATACCTCGAAAGGTTTTTAAGATACGCTGTCCACAAAACTCATTACGGACGGACGGAAGGACAACCCGAAAACATAATGCCTCCGGCACCACTTCGTGGCGGAGGCATAAAAATAGCTGTCAATTTGTATAAGTATGAGCAATGTATTCTCATCAGAGTAACTGGAACAATTAATACATAAAGTCCTCTTTAGAATGTAAATAGTATGAAAATCATAACAAAACATATCTGAGAAGCTCATGTATTAAACCATGCAATATTCAATCAAATGTGTGAACTGCATATAGATTACATGGTAATCTTGATCACTATGGCCCGAATTCACGAAGGTGGTACAAATGAAACCATGGTTTAAACCATGGACAAAAACCATGGAGCGCCAAGTGTCGTATGGAATATTTCGTTACGAAATCAGTCATTTCGTCGATGAAATTATTATTTTGTAAAGAAATGACAGCATTTTGTAACTAGATGAACATTTCGTCCACGAAATGATAATTTCGTTAACGAAACAGTCATTTTGTCGACGAAATGACCAATTTCGTAACGAAATATTCCGTTCGACACTTGGCGCTCCATGGTTTTTGTCCATGGTTTAGACCATGGTTTTGTTTGTACCACCTTCGTGAATTCGGGCCTAAATCTTTATTATACAAAGCAAGGTAATGCATAAAATAAATGAGCATAGTAGAATTGACAAAATGAATGAAACCTTTTACACCAAATCAATATTTTGAATAATGTATGATATTGTACATATGACGCAACTCTACAATGCATAGTGTGGACAGAACTATGGGATACAACATACTCCCTTGTAGTACTATGTACTTGTATCTGTGCAGTTATGAAATATTCTCAGCAGTGCAGTCAATCATTGATTTGGGGATAAAACATTTGCTTAATGAATGGAAGCTACCCACTTACATACATACATACAGTATTGACATTTTCAGGTTCTGAGTACCTTAATAGAATCACTGAAATGAAATGTGACATTTGTCCACATAAATGACCCTGGGGTTAAGCAAATTAGATGAAATATCATTAGGAACATTTTTATCAGAAAAAGGTCATAACATGGCTTACCTGCAACAAGTCACTAAGATCAAGCAACATGTCTGCATTGATTTACTGTATAAGGAAAATAATCAACTTATACATGGCAGTCACATAAATATTAATGATGGTTTATGAATTAACAGCATTTTCATTCTTTGTTTTTTTACTCAATTTCCGAAATGAGTTATCATTTATGTAAAGAAACCACTGCAGGAAAGTGTGTTGACATCTCCACATGAAAGGGAAATGAAAAATGGGATGGAAGCTGCGTGGCAAAGAATGAACAGTAATTTTGGTCTGCGAAAGAAGAATTTGGCTGTATCACCTTTTTCTGTCTGTGCTGGATTTACACTGCATTTCAAATGTATTAAAGGACAAGTTCACCTTCTTAAACATAAGGATTGAGAGAATGCAGCAATATTAGTAGAACACATCAGTGAAAGTTTGAGGAAAATTGGACAATCGATGCAAAAGTTATAAATTTTTAAAATTTTTGTGTTGGAACCGCTGGATGAGGAGACTACTAAGGCTCGTCATGTCATATGAGTACAACAGTACAAAGAAAATGTAAAGAAAATTCAACATATTTTCATTTTTTTTCGCATAGTAAAAGAGCACTTGACTTGCCTCTTTCTAAAGGCATTGGGAATAATATTACCCATAACATATCAGTAACGAGTCAAGGGAATATGTACTTTTTTTCAAAAGATGAAATTTTGTGAAATTCTCTTTATATTTTCCTCATATTGTTGTACGCATGTGACATCATACACTGCAGTAGTCTTCTCATCCAG
Organism: Diadema setosum; assembly: GCA_033980235.1. Taxonomy (NCBI): domain Eukaryota; kingdom Metazoa; phylum Echinodermata; class Echinoidea; order Diadematoida; family Diadematidae; genus Diadema; species Diadema setosum. The sequence goes on along the minus strand of CM067059.1, from coordinate 35,698,197 downwards.
CGGTGACTGCAAAAAAACTTCAAAAATTCATAACTTCTAAACGGATTGTCCGATTTTCCTTAAACTTTCACTGATGTGTTCTACTAATATTGCTACATTCTCTCAATCCTTATGTTAATGAAGGTGAACTTGTCCTTTAATGTGAAACACTATGGAAATCCCTATTTCCTCCTAGAGATGATGCACACCTATGTTGCAGTGATTTTTTACTGTAACTAAATTGAGAAGATAATGAATTCACAAAAAAAAAAAACCTACAATATGCTGAATAATAGAACTTTCAAATTCAATTTGAAAGACCTATCATTTCACCTTTTCAAGTCATAAAATCCTCACGATACATTACGAGCAGGACTATAAAGCAGGTCTATACTTTTATTTATTCATGTTCATACACTCCAATGATACATTACTATACAGGTCCATAAAGCAGGCCTGTCTTACAAATTTTGAGCTTGACATTAAAATACAGTGTACACTCCCCATCAGTTTATGCCTGTAAGCTTTGCTTACGTACAGTATATCTACTCTGTTCATGCCCTTCAACACTGCAGCTGTATTTCATGAATTTTGAAATTAGTTTATATAAGTTGTCCCACAAGTAGCACAACTGAAGTGCTCTGTAATGGTAGTTTCACATTTTACGTGGAAAATTTTGATGAATCTAAAAAAAAAAATTATTCTCAACTCTGACCTTTTCTCCACAACAGATTTTTGTCCCATATTTGATAAAGTACTTGCCCTATCATATGTCATCTAATACAATTCAATAAATCTATGTAATACTTAAGTGTACTACCTTTGCTCCCAAAATAGAACCTGACATTGACCTTTGACACAATTTTTTTTTCATATTGTTCATACACATGTATGTCCCCCCAAAGAGGCACTGAAGGAAAGATGTCTGAAAGAAAGATAATTAAGATGAAACTTAGCGACTGATATAACAAAGGCAAGGATACGAGGAGTGCCTTCCACTCGGCAGACAAGGTAGAGGCATGCTGCGACTATGTGCATGGTCTTCCTGCCACGGGTCAGCTTCTTCTGCACCGCCATCTTGAAAAAGTTGTATGCCATGTCGGTGCGCTGCTGGTTCAGTTTCAGCTGCCCCCCAAGATGGAGAATGTTCCTCTTTCCTATAAATGTATCGTGAGAAAGATAATGATATCAGAGTCCCATTTAACCATGGCAGCCTAATCACTGCCCCTACAGTTGGCCTTGCTATCATTCTCATCCCATCTATTAAAACAGGAAAACACCCTGCCTACAGATGGACCCGCTAAGGATAAGTTGAACTTGCTGAGCCTTGTTTAGGAGCCAACAGGACTTTTTGCTACGCCATCCTCTTCTCAAAATAAACATAGCAACAACAAGCACCAATTGAATATGGATATATATATTAGGTGTTTACTTTGCTCATGTCTTCTTTCCCCAATCTCAATATGAGTATTAGTAACTTCAACTGCTGATTGAGATGAATCCTCAATGTTCAGAAGTGGGTCATATTAATGTAGAGTTGATTGCAGTCCTCTCCTGAATAAGTTGAACAACCATTCAACTCATCAATTTTAGGGGTTGATAAATTTGATAAATACCAAAGCTATTAATACAATTTAAATGTAGGTGCAAGTTTGTATTACTTTCTGAATGATGTTTAAGTAAACATGAAACCTGAGGGTATGGCCTCATGAGAGACTACACTAAACTGCCATTTCTTTCTTTCTTCTATAATGACATTTGGAGAAAGAGAATGTATGTTGACAATGATTCCAGCAATATCATAAGCTTTCATGTCACACTGTTGACATACTGCATGTATTTGCCCAAATATGACATCTTACATGTATGTGGGAGATAAATGTGAACTTTATAACACAAAATCTGTCATACCTGCTTGCAATGTGACTGTTCGCGATTCCTTTCCAAAGCCATGCCGGAAGTTGTTGCCCAGAGTATTAGCCTTGTCACCTGCAAAGTCATAATAATGACAAAATCAAATGTTTAGTACATGAAAACTGTGTTTGTTGTTGTTGTTATTGTTGTTTTGTTTTGTTTTGTTTTTTGTTTTTGTTTTTTATAAATGTACTTTTAGGTGCACAGCAGGGTTCTTGATGACTGAATAAATTGAACTGCAAGGATAATAGGAATTTCTGTTTGTGTATTATGTACTCAGGAAGTCAAGGACCCAAAGTATTGATAAACCGAATACATTGAACAGAACAAGAAATTGTTCTACAACAAGAATCTTCTTTTTAGTGTAGGGTATGGGTGATACATTGCATCTTTCCATTTAAAGCATGGAACAAGTCTGAGATACACAGACTACACAAATATTTCTTCCAAATTTTTTAGTCATGATTCTTTCTGTTTCTCAATGCATTTGCATGATGACAATAGAACATGACATTAGGATTCATTGTCTCATAATTTTTGGCAAATCTGTCCAAAATACAAAATTCACCAAGTACTTTAATTGTTCTAAAATGTATGAAATGAGAAGTACAAAAGAACACAAAAAGACAGCATCCCACAGAGAGGAATGCTGCCAAAGCAAACTGTATATTATACACACATTCATACTCAAGAGTTATTTAGCACTATTTCACTGATATTTCACTACCATTTATGCAGTAATTTCCCTAAGCAATTGATTGCACAGCATTTGTGATGGATCTGTAATATTAATTGCTTCAGGGTCACATCACCCCACATAATCATTACTGCCAGTAAGAGATCAACTGTGGAGTGACAAATAAACTCATAAAAGCCTACAACAAAGTGACCATTTGATTTGCTTCTAACAACCATACTTCAAATTATTGTTAACTCGTTGAGGACGGCTTGATTTTGCTACAACACACATTTTCCATAGACGCTTGCCCGAGTATACTCGGGACTCGTCCTCAACGGGTTAAAGGTGAAATACGTATAAACGGGTACCTTCAGACGACACAAACTGGCCAATCACAGATGACCCTCCAAGAGTATTCTCTGCGAAGCTGACTTCCGAGACAATGAAGTTGTCCTCGATGACCGCTCCACATGTTACGCAGACTGCGTTGCCTCTGGCCTGATCTGTGTCTATGTCACTCCCTCCACAGTTACTACAGACACTAGCCTTGGACATCCTTCTCTTCTTCACACAGTGATATCAGCTGTCCACATTTGAGGAGTCACTCTCCCTTTAGTGACGAAATCTGGATTAAAAAATAAGAACACACACACACCAACATTTTACAAGAAATTTAAGATTGTGAACACCTTTGTGTCTGATTGGCAAGGTCATCTCCACATATATGCCTCTTGAAGATGGTATGTTTTGTGCTTGCATACTGTTTAATTTTTTTTTTAAAGAGAAATCTAAAAAAAAAATGCATAAAACTCCATGCTTCTTCCCATTTCATTGAAAAGGAAAATACAAATTATGGATATTCTTATGGTGTGAGAGCCACGAATTTTCTTGCACAATATTTCTTTTCAAAGTTCCTGAGACCTTAAAGGGATGGTACAGTATTAGTGGAGATGAGAATTGGGCTTTTAACTTTTTGCGAGATACCAAGAAAACACTTATGAAGTAGTACAGAGCATGATCATTTTAAGAGGAATTCAAAGTTTATTTGATGAAAATCGGGTTTGGAATGACCGAAAACAAAGTAAAGTAAAGCAATCGTAATAAAGTGTGGGTCCCACACTTATTAGAATCGCTCTTTTTTTTTATATCTCAGCCATTTCAAAACCAATTTTCATCAAATAAACGTTGAATTCCTCATGGAATTACATGCCCTTTCATATTTCATAAGAGGTTTCTCATTATCTCATCCAAAAATGTTAGAAACCTGAAATTAGGTCTCAACCAAAAATATACGATTCCTTTAATGGAGGAAATGTACGTGTAATATTGAATAAGTAGTAAAATTAATTCTTATTTACATTATACATAAGAGATAACTATGTCTGCCACAAGTTAAGCGTGAGACAAAGTTATTCCATGTTCAACAGAAAAAATATGAGCAATAATCACTTTAATGTTTTTGGTACACAATTTTGAAACTTGCCCTGGACTACAACATACGTATTAGAAATTCAGTTGTCTTATCTTGAAACTGTTCAATAATAACCATGTTCTCACATTCAAAGTAAAAAGAGGGGGACTAGAGCAGGAGCCTTGGAGTACATCCCACAGTATCCCAAACTCCTTGGACATAATAATGACCAACCTCAACACTCTGTCTTCTACCATCTATGACCTGAATCATAACAATGCCAGAAAAATTATTCTGTGCATATTTGAGGTGCTCATATGCAGACTGAGCATGCGCTTTATAGGTGCAGCAGAAAGCTAAGGTAGAGGCAATAGAAAGGCTTTTTTATCATCGGACAATAGGGCTATTTTCAGCATCTGTGTATAAAACGGGGGAAATGCGCTGCTTGGCAGAGGTCTGCACTCTTTGAATGCTTCTAGTTATGTCTGCATTTTGCTAGAGGCATTATCATTTCAAGGAGCAACAAGTCTCATGATCTGTGGATATACGTACACTACATATTGTCTTCAATGGAAACATGATATACTGTATGATTGTGTCAAAGCAGTAATGGCTTTCTTTGTCACCTTCAGCAACACAGGTAGTGCCTACATTATTTGCCAAAAGTTACTGCTGGTGAAGATTGATATGCAGTGAGTTATGTTTCCAAGTCACATATTTCAGTATACATCTCTTTACTAGTCATCAATTCCAAACTCTGTAAAAACAGCTCCACAAATGCGGATGTTGTGTGATAAACAGTTTAGGAGTTCACTTGGTGAAAAATATCTTAGAGGAGTGTGGTGGCACCAGGTAGCATTTGCATTTATTAGACATAATGGAAAATCTCGAAATGGTCTAATTGCCTTTAAATGTGAACTTATTGAACAGAAACTACAACTATGTACCAGTATTTATAAATCATCTGTGATTATGAGTGCAATGTCAGTAAATCAAAGTGGTATACAACCAGCCACAAAACTGTTTTATTTTCAGCCTCAACTGACTTGCTATCGAGAATATGACAGTACTGTAATTGACAACAAAAAAGAATAAATGCAGTTTCTAAGATGATAATGTGTTGCAGTTTCTATGCTTTTAATTTAAAGCTTATAAATGCAGTTATCAGGTTATACATGTTACACAATATCCACATTAATGATGATTACAATTTCAGAAAAAATCCCATTCCGTGACAATAGTATAACACATGCTTATGGTGCTTATGGATCATTCTTTGAAAATCTTTGAAAAGGAGTACTTCATTTCAACAGAGGAAAAATAATATTGATAAAATACACTGAAGTTTTACATTCACAGAATGTGAGCTGTTACTAATCACTCAGTATTATATCTTCCTTTCTCACTCTTCTGTTCCTACATGTTTTGTTTACTTGTAGCTTACATCATGAGCATCAACTAAACTGCCACATTAGAGAATCATTTTAGATGTCTGCTTGGCAAGCAAAAATGTGTATGCAGTCCCTATAGTACTCAAACTAACATTTTCACAACACATTCAAACATTTTCCATGAAGATATAATAAAATAGCAAATGATAGGTCTGTTCAGAATATAAACATAAAGGCAACATCTTAACCCTTAGAACTTAATCCCAACCGTTGAACTTGGAATTACTTTTACTATCAATAAACCCCTCAATCTAACCCAAATCTCATTTCTATCCTAACATTGAAGGGCCCTAGACTACTAACTTTTGTCCAATTTCCAGAATATTTGCATTGCACACCACAGGTGGGTTCTTTTTACATATTTGTGTGTTACAATCTGTTTCAGACAATGTCTTTTTTCTTGCCAACATTCTTGTTCCCGGCATGTACCGATACAAATTATTATCTGCAGTCTGATCATTGACTCTTCTCATTGCAACTTAAATAATCTTAAGCAGGCATGCTGAATAATTTGTCGTTTTTTTTTTCTTCTTTTTTTAAACTTACATACAAACATACATGTGGATCTAAATAGATAGGCCTACAAAATGTAGCTTGCATTTTAAGCTGAATGTGCATTGAATCTGTATGGATGTATTGAGAACTAGTATTGTATGTACAAATGTACATGTATATTCTACACCAGTTACAAGAGTTGGCGACTACAAGTTCAGTATGAGGGTAGGGGTGGGACTGAATCTACACAAATAATATTTTTAATAAAACAACTTTTGTTTTCAACTGTCCACAAATCTTTTTTTCTAATCTTCAAAGGGCTATGCAGCCTATCAAGAAGATGAAATTGACCTTCGTGCTTGTTTTAAGAAGAAATGGAAGTACTCAGAGGCTGTTAGAAAATGGCCTAGCCTTGACTACATTGTAGGTTCACTGTAGTATATACAGGTATGGTATTACTGGACAGCATGGTAATTCTGGGCACGCACATTTATGCGTTTTAATGACATTCAGTACGCGCAAGACTTCATAGATTAGCCTCACAGAACCTTGTGTGGACCAGAATCGCAAAAAACGCGACATAAAAATGTAAAAACGCAAAGAAATTCACATTTTACCTAAGATTTATTGTCAAGTAACCCGCACCTCATCATAGTCAATATCTATGCATGTTTGAATCACATTTCGTCAATGAAATTCTATGAAATCCCACTCACATACAGGAAAAATGCTTAAGATTCCAAGAGAACCACAGATTAACTGATTGATGCCGAAAATTTGCAGCTATCGTCCTAAACGCGAACGATGCGGAATAGTTGTTGGCCAAGGAAGGGGCCCGCAAGGCCCGCAACTCGTCACCCGCGCTCCCATAGACAAAGCATGTAAAATTTGATTGTCGATTTTTCAATGAGGTTTTATCGCGTTAACTGTTCGAAATGTTCAAGATAGACATTTTACTGTAAAACACGAAATTTGAGCCTCATTTGCCCATTTTTTCTTTGTTGTCCGATCGGTAAGACTGTGTACGGTGATTCGTGGGATGAATTGTGATTCTGGTGCAAGGACAAGGTGTGAAAGACGTCGATTATTCCACTGCGAAAACTGTGTAAGGAATTATAATGTGATTTTACACCGCGCAAAAAGGCAACTACAACACTGTATTTGGAGAGGGGTATATTTGAAGTCTATTTTCCACAAATCGGAGTGAAAAATTTTCATAATTTTGCAGAATTTGTAATTTCCAGGACTTTGTGAATAACTCGTGTTATTTTTGGCTGAAATTTCATCCTCTGAGTGCAAAATTCAAAGCCACAAAAAAAAAAAAGCATCTGGTGATAAGATCAACTCTCCTCCTGGGTATAAAGGCAAAAAGGAGCTCTTTGGAGTTTTTTTAATTGAATCAGAATTCACAACACAGAGATTGGAAGAAAATTACATGTAGATTCTGTAGAATTGTCATCCTGTGTAGATCCTACCGAATCCTAGCATCTCGAGCAATTTGGCCATAATTGGTAAGTAACACATAAAAACTGCAATCGGTCTAAAATTAAACATAAACTGTATGGGCGAAGCTAACTGCAACCAGCAACCCCATATGCATAGTGTAATGGGGCTACGGACTGTAGCATTCAGGGTCATGACAGGGTAGTATCGCGGATAAATATCAACTTAAAATAAAAAAATTTCTTCAATTTCAAGACTTACCAGTGAAGTGAAGTATTGACAACAGGGTTCATGCAACGTTTGGTTCTGTCAATAGTCCCTTTCTGTTCGAATTGATGACTTAAAATGTGAGTTGGTCGAGAGGAACCTGGGAGAGCTACACTGAATTGACAGCCAGCGCATGCGCACACAGACATCTTATCCAGTCAATGGATTTGAAATTTGTGCGCATGTGATGTGTGCGCATGCGTCGGCCGTCAATTCAGTGTAGCTGAAAATGACAACGTCTACAAGAGGGTAGACGTGCAGCTGCTGTCGCGCTGCGTGTAGTTAGTTTGAGAATTGACGCGCCTACGTACATGTAAACAGTTGTTTGTCAGCTGTGCGTAAATGCGTATTCAAAGTAAAATAAGCAAGTCAGTACACGAGAGTCTTAAGTGTCCGGACACCCAACCCCCCATCCTACAGCTAAACAATTTCAATTCTAGTAACGTTAGTAGGGGCCTAAATTCATATTAAATTTAAATTTATTCTAAAGCCAGCTCCCCGCAGAGGTCTAGAACTAGTACCGTACTAGTAGAAGTGGATAAATTAAAATTTACATTGACATTGTTATTTCGGTGCATTCGATCACATTATTATTAGGTTTCGTCACGCGTCTTTCATTAGATTCTTCTAAAGTACAGTGCAGCCTACTTGAGAAAGTTGAGGCAACCGTAAAGTGCATGATTGCCAAAGTTGAGAATAGTCAGGTCAGTCCATGCATTTTGATCGCTACCATCAACATCGCACAAATATGAACGAATGGGACTGAACACCAATACCACCCGGCACATCGCCTAGTAAACATCATTATGGGTGAAATACTGAAAAGAAAGATGCCCTGTACATTCCGAGGTCATTTTAAGGTTGTAGAAACTCCACAATCAAGGTAATACATACCTAATGAAGAGGGTCAATAGAATATACACCACCAAAGGCTAGTGATTTGAAACGGTCATCTTAGGAGTACACACAAACTGTAGGGTAGCGGTGCTTGACTGTACTTATTTACACACTATCAAAGAGTATTTTCTTAGCACACTATCGCATCCACCACACAGCATGCAATGCGAAAAACTGCAAGCAAATGACGTAAGAGGGCAGCAACGGAGTCTGCTGCAGCCATTGAGCTGTATTCCCTATTAGGGCTCACACGGGTAAATAATTCCCCATAGAGACGTGTGTTAAAATTCAAATTTCAAAAAATTCTGTAAAATAGCTGGGAGAAATGAGGTGTTTCATCTTCACTAACCTGAATAAGTGAGATATTACCTTTCATCCATCAGATTGCCAGGGTGGGTTGTTCTGCTCTAATTCTGTCCAGGGGTCCGCAAAGCCAGACTACGAGTTCTTGTCACTCAAAATATCACCTATTTTCCGTACACATACCCAATGAAATATAGTCCCCTCAAATTCCATCAGAAGAACTTTCATCTTCCAACCAAAGTGCAGTTTGTAGAGGAATTCATACTCAATATCTACAGCTATTCAGTTTTTTGCCAAACTACATCATTGATTTTTAATTAATTTTTTTCTTCATTTATTTTGGTATCTTTGGTACGAATTTGTGAAGGGGTCTGGGACAGTCCATTTTATTTACAGGTGTGAGCCCTATTTAAAAAAAAAAAAAAAAAAAAAAAAAAAAAAAAAAAACTATTAAAAGTCTGCCATTCAGCCGGTATATATTAGGTCCTTTGCTTATCTTCCTGAGTCATTCGTGTTCACTTTTAAGAAAGAAAAATGTTGCAAGAAGTGTTCTTAAACAGATAGTTCATAGTTCCTACACTACAGATTTTGAAAGAGTCACCTTCCGAATCCAACTTGTCTGAACAACTATCTCTAAACTGAACTCGAGATCTCGAGATCAATGCCCTGTAAATATAGACTGACTAGAAACTTTGATAGAAGAGAATGTCACTGGGAACTAAAGAAAATAAGCCTACATGTACCTGTGGTGTATATAAAACAGTTGTTTATTCATATTGTCTTCCCGATCTTGTCAACTAACGGGCGTCTTTACATCTGATGCAGTTTGGGGGGACCGTGGGGTACCTGTAAATATAAATTTATCCGCCATTGTGTTGAATTATTAGTTGTGGATTTGTTGGCTTTGTGTGTGTGTGTGTGGGGGGGGGGGGGGGGTCCCGCCTGACCCTTGGTTGAAAAAGTAAGTAAAAGTAAGTTTCTGTCCTTTATAGAAGAAAATGTTGCTGCAACAATGAGCTCAGCAGTGAAGCAGCAACATGACATGACTGGCGCTCATCACTCACTTCACGGGTGATTTCCGTGTCATACACAGCCAGCAGCACCGCGCCATACGTGACAAGACAAGGAAGACGTAAAATAAGTTTTCACTAGTATCCTGAAAAGGATGATATTGACATTCTCATTTAGAGATGAAAATCTGTCACTTACGAACCAAAACAATGTAAATCAGCAAAAATAGTAGGCCTATCCATGAATGCCCGCCACACTAAGACATCCCAATAATGTATATCCAGGGAGGTACACCTCCCTGGTATATCTCATAGCAGGGGCCGCGGAACGTTACACGTGGTCCCTATAGGGTGGTGGTGGTGGGGGGGGGGGGGGGGTCAGGGGTTTAGGAGTCAATGATCAATAGTTCTTTTTGTCATAATTAAGTTATTAGTCATACGTGCTTGACTAAAATGTAAATAAAGATACGAAGTATTGGTTTTCACCATGAGTTCAACTTCCTGAATCACTTAAAACACATTTTCACCATAAATTATGTAAGGAAATATATCGGAATGTCAGATTTGACCTCCTTTTATCAAAACCTGGACTCAAAACCCTCAATGATTTCGTTTTTGGTTTGGTTTGATTTATTTCCGCATTGATTATTTGATTGACTGACTTTACCTTTATTTCATCACTAATAAAAGCCTGTTTTCAGCTATTAGCTGGTTTTCAGCAAGGCATTAATACAAAGCGTGTGTTTACAAACAAAGTAACAATGAATATAGAATATAATCAGAAACGTGTAACATGAAAAATATATACAGTGAACAAAAGAAATCAAAATGAGAACTGAAGAAAATAATGACGTATAGAAATGAATAAAGGTTTGAAAAATGGGCAATTATTACGTCACAATGCAAATAGATTAAGAGATTTAAAAATTGAGGACGAGCGTTAAACGAGGCACGGTGGTGGACAATTGAAATGACTAACCGTTCTGTGAGCAAATGTTTTGAATAATACAAATAATGAGCAATTGCAATCATACAAGCCTTTTTTTATTAAGTGTTGTGTGCTAAATAACTTGATATCTATATATTGTTGTCCTATCATTCAATCCAGTACAAATTCAATATAAATTTCAAAGACACAGAGACAAAGGAAAAATGCAATGAAATAAAATGATAACAAAATATTACACAAATAGATAAACATATACGCAATATAAGGCCGATATTATGCAGTAAGCAGATATTATCATTAAAAAAAACCGTTTTTAGATGCATAACAGGTATTTTCCGGTAAATATGAGGGATAATATGAACGCAGGAGACAATCATCATGAGTGGTTAGCTTGAAATAGATAGGACCTCATAAAAAGAACATTCGGCGACACAGTTCTCTTGGGGGTAATTGAGTGATCAAGTGGGTGCAGTGGGAGTTGCAGTGATGAAAAATAAAGATAAGACAAATGATGATTACAGGGCTGTACAATGTATATATTTTATTATATTATCATACTATATTATACATTGAGTTTTATCATTGAGTTTCGAGAAGATTATGCATGCAGTGAAAGTAGGCTATATGAAAAGTATAACTGTGTGTGTAATCTGCTGTATCGACTCGTTAGGGCTAAAGACACAACCACAACCACTGTCATGTTGGGTGATGTGTACACGACTTGCGGGTGGAGACCAAACCCGTTATTGTCCAGATCAATTGCCCACAATGTATAAAGTACAAATAAAGGAATTAACTCCATTGAAGCCCCGAGATTTTAACTTGGTGCCAAAGTTCTTTAGATCTACCAACAGGTGTATTGAAACTTTTATCACTATTCACAACCTGTTGTATACAGTATCTCTGGAACTCTGGGATCGTGGTTTCAAGTTGTTATTGGTGTTGTTGTTGTTTTTGTTTTTTATTGACTGACAAACGCCAAAAAATCCGAGTAATCTGAAGAAAAAAGTAAAGACATCAGGCTTACTTAGATAGTATTATTTTAGCCACATTTTTATGTGATGAATATAGCGGTATCATAAATCATTACAAGTCAATGTGCATTTGCACTGCACAGTCCCTTGGACATGCCGGTACACAGGATTAAGGCTGAGACAGTCACATACAATGCCCATTCTGACCTTAAATCATATGCTGCGAAATACCACTGCTTTGGTCCTACACTGGATGATTCATACGGGCACTAAGTTTTAAGGTGTCCGTCTATATCTGTGCCTGTATGTTTCTGTTTGGCTGTAGTCATAATATCGGATCTGTGCGCGTGCGGTGGATGCATGTGAGTTATATCGGAAGGGAAAAAAGTACCGTAACTATAGCCTGTCGGTACGTTGATTTAGGTAATGAATGAAATTAACACGATACCATGCCTCGTAAACCTAATGACACACAGGTACTATGTTAAAGGGAGTCATTGGCTATTCTGATACATTAATATCACAAAACTGCATTAATGTAGTTTCGAATACTTAAAGCTTGGGGGAATTGTTGTTTTCCATAAATAGCCACTTCTGCTTGATGGTTGTGCTGGACAAATGTTATTTTCTCATGTCGTTTTAGTGAATTCATTTTATCTCTTTTCAGTTTGACATCTTACTGCACATTGCGCTGGTACATAGCGTACGCGACACTCCCGGTCTTATTTCTCGTACGCATAATGTTCGTTCCCATAATTTGAAAGCACCTCCTATCTCTGGCTGCCAAAATTTCTGAACCCCTCCCCCCTCTCGCGGGCTTTCCACAGGCTTTTCCTGCCTTGGAGACCCCCCTAAATCACTGCTCAATGCACCCCATCTCAGGTGAACTCTCATTCCCGTGGCTCCACGTTTTAAAAAGTGAGGGGGAGGGGGAGGCCCACATTTCTGGTGCCACTTCCGGGTTTCGTCAGCTGACAAGCAAAAAAAAAAAAACAACAACAACAACAACAACAACAACAAACAAAAACCTTCAGCCACAATGGCGCCACTTCCGAGGAAAAGTGTGTGTGTGTGTGTGTGTGGGGGGGGGGGGGGGGGGGGCAAAGTGTTTACACCTATTATACGTATTGTGCAAAACGGTACCCCCCCCCCCCCCCCCCCGTTCTGCCGGCGCTGATTCTAACCCAATATCAAGACAGACACTCCCTCACCTCATCTCAGGTAAAGTCCTTACAATACATGTAACATAGGAGATATTTTGTATGTGTGTTCAAAATAGAATTTCAGAAATCATATAGAAACTATAAGCAAAAATGCAAATCTGCATCACCTTTATGTTGATATTTTGTTAATGCTGAGGAATTTGACTCTTTGTTTTGATCAATTTTTCTGTGATTATGACTTTCAAGATATTCTATAACCCTCAGGAGTCAAAAGAAAAAGAGAGGAAAACACCCACTTTTAAAAAGAAATCTTCAGATAAAAAATCAAATACTCCCCCTTTTTCACAATTCTCTGACTGGATTTCGTCGAGCGACAATTACCTCTTTACCGGAGATTTAGGGAACTCGCTTGCAGTCCCTCCGACCCCGGGATTTGGAGCACATGGCAACTAATATTGACAAAACAGTCCCTTCCTGCCATAATTAAAATACAAAGTCATTATGAACTTCCGTGGTATGATCATGGCGTTACAATATAGTTGAATTCTGATTAAAACAATAATTCTTGTGTGCGACATGAAATATGGAGAGTATCAAATTGATGACAATGAAAGATATATATTTCAGTACACACTATATTGTTGGATACTATCATATAGTATTGACATTGGATCAAAATTAAGATCTATCTACCTATATCTATCTATCTATCTATCTATCTATCTATCTATCTATCTATCTATCTATCCATCTATCTATCTATCTATATCTATCTATCTATCTATCTATCTATATTATCTATAGCTAGCTATATAGCTATAGCTATCTATCTAGGTTTATATCTTTATCTAAATGCATGTTATGTGGTATGCATGTATGTATAGTATGATGCATTAATATTTTTGTATGAGGCATTATGTAAATCATAATACACGAACGACTATATACCAGAAACACATCTGTGTGTGCGTGTGTGTGTTTGTGTGTGTAACATACAGTGACACAACTTTCATACGCCGGTGATCTGTCAAACGGATTGGCCTATACGCGTTTGAGATATTGCTACATACAATGGCAGCCTCTCCCTCTCAAGCTAGCGCAGACGTGCCCCTTTTCCATACAACCAAATTGAATTTGGCGATCTTTTCCCCCGCTTATCCGTCAACTGTAATGTGTGTTGTCATTGCGTAAGTTGGTGTTTTCTGATGATGAGTGATTGAGGCTGTGTGCATACAGCTGGATCATGGATGCACGCGATGCGATTTGTGAAACATTAAAGACCGACTACGATTACGGAGTCTCTACGGTAAAGAATGTGAGATGAACCTGACCTTGTTCTGAGTATAGGATGCCCTGAATGTGGTCGTATTGCCGGAAGAGTGATGTCTCGAAACAATATTCCTATACCATGAACGTTTCCTCAAACATGGTTTGGGTTTCCGCTAATTCTACAACGGTTACGTTTGTGTTTTTCATGATGTGATAACAGTCCAGCCGCCAAGTATACAATAGCTTTTCTATACGTGTTAGATAATACAAAACATAGACCGTAATATACTCTTTTAATAAGTGATTTTTTGAGGGGGGGGGGGGTGAAGGAGTGTTACAAACAAAAAGTACCTTTCATGAAGACAATTTTTGAACAAGAAATTCTAATGGCTCTTCTGTAATGTGTATATACACATGGTTGTATAGCATAATCTATGACTGAGCAGGAACAGAAAGCCAGTAATACAGAGAAGGAAAACTCAATATAGTGTCTTAAACATCTAATGTGACCTTTCCGACAAATGAAAATCAACGCCTTGAGATGAGATGAAATTGCGTTCTGAAAAAGCATTTTCTCAGCAAAGCTGTTAAATAACCTGTTTCCTCCGGTCCTTCTTTAGATTTGAAATAACAAGCGCACTGTAAGAGAGAAGAAGGCGTCAGTCACATTACAGGGTGCTATAATTATGTATGGGGAACTCAGAGGCTGGGGGGCTGTAGATCCTCCACTGCTACTGGCTCTCTTATAGACAAAAAAAAATAAAATAAAACACAACAACGAAACACCGGGAAAAACGCAACGGGGACATCGCGGGGGGGGGGGGGGGGTCATTACCCCTTGAGCCACCCATGCAAGAGCATGACCCTTATATAACGACACCCTCCGTCGAAGCCCTCCCTGGCATACCAAAAAACTCTCCGCGCCCCATGCATTATACGATAGAGAAATTAGTCAATACAGACGCAATTTACTGCAAATCGCTTATGCAGGTAATGATACTTATGATCTGATAAGGAAATGTCATCCAAACAGACGTATCCATTAGTAACGGCAAGTTGATTTGAAGTGACAAGGGTGTAGCCTAAAAGGCTCGGATGCAAATTGTCTGAGTATAAAGTAACAAAAGAGAGAAAGAGCGCAAGAGTAATGCACAAGAGTGTGAATTTGTTTGTGTGTGTGTATTGTGTATGTGTGTGTGTGTGTGTGTGTGTGGGGGGGGGGTGATAGGAGAAGGAGCGGAGCTACAAAACAAACTATTAGGTCTACCCAGTGCACATAATGGATGTGTGTGTATATGTATCTTGAACAGTTGTAAATGATAACGTGTAAATTAAAATGATGGGTTGCAAAATAATATAAGAAAAGAGTGAACTTCTGTACTCTCCTTGCAAAGAAATTTAGGCCAAACCATTGCTTCTTGTCTGAAAACACGTCATTGTTTACGAAATGCATTATTTTGGCAAGAAAATGGATGTATGTGCTGATGGAATTTATGCCATTAGGTCTCTTTTTCAGTCCATTGTTTTGCTTGTCTATAAATCTTCACCAATTTCTGTGTACTCTGCTTCAAGCGGTCAACATGCAGAGTTCGAGCAGACTCAGAGTGGTTTATTACCGGTAATGGAGCGCCCGCGGGTTTCCGGGAAAATAATTTTCGCATGTTTCTTACCGCTCTACCGAGCTTAGATCTCATCCGCCCATTAGCAGCGTGGATACACACTTCTCCGCTCTATTCTTAAAGGAACATGCGGGTATTTTCTTTAAATCATAGCGTTACAGGTATTGTTTACCATTGGGAGCAATGATTAAAAACGTGGTCTAGTTATCACCTTTGATGCATTATTATTGTGTAGGTCAATAATTGTATCACCCAAAATCCCAGCATATAAAAATTTCGCAATAAAGCTGAAAATATAAGGAGATTTCACTATATTTCTCAATAAACCATAACTGTAGACGGTTTATTCTAGAAACAATTTTATCATAATTATTGTTCACATTTTGTATGATTAACAATACTTAACATTGATTATACTGATCAACATTTTTACATTCGTGATTTTTTTTTCAAACTCACGTTTTAGAACTGTTTTTAAGCACTAATGGTGGGATTTTGTTTCATCTGCAAATGGTAAATAGTGCCTTTAAGTCAGAAAAAGAAATATATGGATTTCTTATGATAAAGAAATGTAATTGTAACATTCATATAGTATACTTCGAGTGATAATTTGCATCAAACTTTCTATTAAGACTACAGACAAGTTGTGATATCGCTAAAATGCGGTCCATGTATCGTAAATAGGGAGCTACATCCTTCAAGACAAATAATGTATATCTTTCACTAGACAATAATTCATGTCTTTCGTTCTATTTTCATTTTGCGAGTACATCTCTTTTTTATGAATTAAAGAAGAGCTAGTCATAATCCAAATTAGAGTCTTAATTGACTCCATTCTTTCGTGAAAATACATGCTGTTCCTAAAGTGTATAGTTGGGAATTTTTGTATTCTCATTTAAAGGCATAATTTACTATTTGCAGATGAAACAAAAACTCAATATTAGTGCTTTAAAATAGTGCTAAAATGTGAGTTGGGGATAGAAACAGACACTGTAAAAATTTGAATCTGTATAATTGATGTTATGTATTGTTAAATACACAAAATGTGAACAATAGTTATAATAAAAATGTTTTCAGACTAAACCGTCTACAGTTATGGTTTATTGAGAAAAATGCTGATACCTCCTTATATTTTAGGCTTTATTGAAAAAATTGTATATGGTAGGATGTTTCGTGATGCAACAGACCTAAACATATGCATCAATGTGATATCTTAAACATCATTTTAAATCACTGCTCCCAAAGGTAAACTGGACCTTTAAGCCTACACAATCCATTATAACATTTCACCCAACGTTCTGATGGATGCGTTTTGAGAATATAGGTCATTAATTCCATAACCTTATGTTTCCAAACAATCTGATTCAAATAAGATTTCATATTCAAAGTATGAATTTCCTAACATGGTATACACTGTCATGGTCTAAAACTTCCTAATTTCTTAGAAAGTATAAACGTTGAATCATTATCTATCTAGCTTTAAATGTAATTTTTATGTAACTGCTTATATTGGATTCTTACCCTTCTCATACATGGAATTGATTTGTGCCGTTAGTTGCGTCCTTGTAACGTTTAATCAATGGTATAATTGCAGCTTTTAATTATTAGCTTTTATTAGATAGTAATCGTTAGTCCATCTTCCGTGCCAATGACCTTTGATTACCCTACCATAATCTAAATTATTTTGTTCGTATATCAGTTATATATTTTTCGTTTGAAGTTGATTTTTTTTTTAATTTCATATCATCATTATATGTGATAGTGTTGTTATCTTTTTTAATTGAGTTGTGGAAATAAATTAATGTAAATTACCCCTTGGAAAAAAAAACCAACCCCACAACCACCCCCAAATGAAAGGATTAAGAGAAATGTACATTCCACTGATGATGACGAAATCATTGATTACCTTGGGTGCTTGATCATCAGCGTGTCACTCATTAAGCTAACACAAATTCAATAAATGTACAATTAAGTATAATCATGGAATCGGACGAAACGTATCCCACATCTAAATCACATTTTAATGGCTGGAAATAGGGAAAGAAGTAAATAATTTGAGGAGAAATTGCCACTTTTTGCTTATAGACTTCCTGGCTTTACGTCGTAAACTTAAAAAAAAAAATGCGCGTGAGACATTTTCCTCTGCAGGATTCAATATGTAGAAGGCCATCCTGAAGGTTGATGGGGGAAACCCTCAAGGATGGTTCGCCTACTAGCTCCTACTGGAATGAACGGTTGCCCTTCTCTTGCAGTAATAACGATTTCTTGGAAGACTGATGAAGTTTGATGGAGAAAAAAAAAATAGCTACAGACTGCAGAAAGACCCTGCGAAATCGAAAAAGAGATAATCAAAATCTGCTGACGGGAGAATGACGGCAACATCTTATTCACTGATCTTTGACTTTAGTGGAGAACGTTTTTAGTTGACCTTGTGTATGTGTGCGTATTGAATGTGTGTCTTTTTTTTAATAAATGTGTATATCCTGCGACCGAGTGTCTTGACGTTAGTGTACATTATTTTTATTTGTATATACAATACATTTGTATTTCTCTGAGTCTTCTCGAATACTGTACCGCTTATTTCATTTCATTTTATTTCACTTACTTCCATATCCATAATAATACAAAATTATTGCAAAGTATTTGTACAATAAGGTGAAATGTCACGAAGCAAATAAATATGCAAACGATAGTATAACAAAAGTATAATACATAAACAGCTGCATCCACAAGCACGTTATGAATACACGTAATCTACTAGTACATTAGGATCTTCATAAAATCACCATGAGTTGAAGTAGCACTATTGGCTAGTAAGAAATATGGAGGTAACTTGTAGGAAAAAAACAGAGCTTGTACAATTAGCATGTTCCCTGAGTAACTGTCACTAACTAGCCTTGTCATTTGGGGAGATTATTGCATCACATTGTATCTCTATTTTGTCTCTACTCTCTTTACTCCCATTATGCATTTCTGTGAATTGGAACAACAGCAATTCTTTTCATCATACGTGTTCTTGTTTACAGCATGTAAACATAAATATTATGCGCATGGCACTTTGATAATTATGATACAATGTTAACTAAGATATACATAATATATACCGAGACACGTATCTCGGTATAGCTAGCTCTCGACAAGAGAACTTGCCAGGGGCTTTGGCAGTCATGATAGCTACTAATGCATACTAGATTTCATTTATTCAAATAATTCTGCAAAAGGAGCAGGTGATTATAGAATAAAGTTGTTATTGGAACCTCCGGGTAGAGTATTCATACAAAGACTTTTGTGGACAGCCTACAAGGACTTGTGGAAAATAACGATATACAGGCACATTCTTTCTCCACTGCGCCTCGACATAACAGCGGGGATTTGATTTGATTTGATTTCATTTCATTTCATTTCATTTCATTTGACTTGACTTGATCTGACTCGACTTGACTTGAATTGACTTGACTTGACTTGACTTGATTTGATTTGATTTCATTTGACTTGACTATTTGATTTGACTTGACTTGATTTGATTTGACTCGACTCGACTTGACTTGATTTAATTTGATTTGATTTGATTTGATTTGATTTGATTTGATTTGATTTGATTTGATTTGAGTTACTGGTTCCTGCATTCGTTGCTCACGTATATATATATATATATATATATATATATATGTGCACAAATTGTTGGTACCATACTTGTATGTTGACAGAGTAGTTTTGTCTCCACTGGCTTTACAATGTGTAACAAAGTGTATCAGCGATATATACACTGAACAATACAGAAGGGCTACGGATTAAGCGTAGCCTGATTTGCTTGCAGCCTCTAGACGGAATACATATAGAAAAAAATAGTAGGGAGGTATGACTTGCGTTGAGATAGGATATAGAAGAAAGAGAAGAAAGAAAGGAAAGGTCTTTTGCTTTCATCAAGATTTACAAAAAGCTATTCCACCTGGATCTCTGATCAGCAAGGCATGGCAAAATATTTTCTCACCCAGGTACAGAATGATGAACAGCTTTGTACGCCAGGTCATGGTTGGTTACATGGTTACGAAGAGTACGGCGTTATCTGCACGAAGAAATTTCATGCACAAGGACATACAAGGTATAATGAAAATGTCAACATGTTTGCCACAGAGGTGTAAGAGGGAGACTTATGAGGGACATCAAAAAAATGTAATAATTGTGAAGGCGTTGGTACTTATATCACCGTTTCATAAAAACATTCCATAATTTTAGTTTGGGTCACATTTTGATGAAACCCCTACCATTATGCTTATTTGATTTACGGTGCTATCTAAAGCAAGAAAAGTGAATATCATTATGATGTGAAATCGCACCTTAATTCGCTGACATGTTCCCATCAGATCGCGCGCAGCACTTCGGGGCAAAATTAGATTACATCACTTTCTATAAGACGTATAAAGGTGTCGTGGGAAGTGTAGTGAGGGAATGGAAGCAGCGAAATACCAAGGTACAGTTTCAAGCTTGGCATTCCTCCAGGCTAGATGAAATCTAACTGGTCCTGAAATTGAGAAATCTGGTTGAAAACAATAACACTGAGCAGAAACATATCTACAACAACAATGATGGCGAGTGCTCTGCTACGTGTCTCATTTCTACTGATCTGAAAACCACATGGTCCCCACTTTCATCGTAATATGACGACTGGTGTAGAATGTCGACTATTTATTATTATGACAAAGCTGGAGCTACGGTAGATGTGAACATACTGTTATTCCGCGGGGGAATATTCTGGTAAACAGCGGGTAAACGGGGAGATTATGCATGATCTTCTCTTTTTTTTTTTTCTTACAGTCCGTTATTAAACCTTCACATAATTTTTGGACTTAATAATGGAATTAATGCTTAACAAGCTTTTGCACACAGAAAAAATATTTTAATGAGTTTTGCTTTTTGATATGAACCAAATTGTGATAGGTTTCTGTTTTTAGGCATAGGTATTTATTTATGATTAGTGCATGGTAGGAAAAAAAGAGAAAATTTGTTGTAAAATGACGTTTTGGAGTGCTTGGTAACATTACAAATATGTCATCGAACGAGAAAATATATGACACAATGGAATAAGAGTCTAAAAAGGGGGAGAAAGGAGGGGGGCTGAATAGAGTGAAGGTGAGATGTGGCTATCAGAGAAGTGAGACTTAAAGGGATGGTAAAGTTTCGGTTGAGATTAAGTTTCAGGTATCCAACTTTTTTAATGATTTTTTTTTAGATAATGAGAAACCTCAAATTCACGAATTTCTTCCGTCGAGGTGTTTTTATTGCAACTGATTGACAAATTGCCCTACATCGACGTAAATAAGCACTGAATTGATCAGTGTTTTAGTAGTAGCCATGATTAAAAAAAAAAAAAATCATGGGCGTACGTACTCGAGCAGGATTCGAACCTAAGACCAGACAGGAGTCATCTCCATTATAGACTACTAGTAGTCTAGTCTATAGTATTGGGATTATGGTTTCGAAAACAAAACACTGTCACACTGGCCTATCAAACTTAGACACACAGACAGATAGGCAGAGAGAAGATCCCAATTTATAGACAAATATTTTCTGTTTCCATCGTAAATCCTTACACAACATTTGAAGGATTTTGCATATCGACCAACGGCGGGTCTAACGGAAATTGTCTACAGGTTTCTGTGAGTATATATGTCAAGAATTGTCTGTGGGTTTATGTGGGTCTAACAAGAATCTGCTGGATTTTTGTCTGTCTAACAGGAATTATCTCTCGATAATACATCTAATTTTCAGTAGCTGTTCATGTGACATACTTAGCGAGAGAAACTGCGTATTAGTTTATTCGTAAATTGTTTTTCACTTTCCTCCAACACTCTCTTGCCAGTCTCTCTCGTTCTATATTTTGTTGTCCAGCACAAACACTCAAGAAGATAAGCGAGTCTTAACACTATACGCCAAGCCACCGACGTTCCCCTCCGAGATCGCCCAGGAGCCTAATTCAATTCAGAACTCCCAGGAGCTGCCGGAAACTCCTGAAATAATGAAGACGGAATCCCTCCCCCTCCTTAAAAAGAAAGGAGGAGGGAGGGAGAAGGGAGGGGGAATCCCTCCCTATGCAGCCCAATGATTTCGGGGGATGGACGAAAGAGGGTAAGACTGAGACATTCGAGTGAGAAACGGGTAAGTTTGAGTTCCTTTGGGAAACACACATCCTCGTTTGATGCCAGGAGGCATGGCTATCAAAACCCTTGACCGGCAGTTTATTCAAATAGAATTATTTTCAACGTTTCTTTAGGAGAGAGTTGGCGTAAAAAGAGCATGCACAAAGTGAAGACGCTCTGCGATTATGTAAGTGTGAACATGATCAAAAAGTCACAAAAGTTGAAGATACGCTCTTGATTATTCATCCTTAATTCTTGTTATCATAGGTTACTAGTATATTGATAAGATCTTGGCATAAGAAATTTTGTAGTGCATGCAGAAATTTATTATCATTTCGATTCACAAAAGGATTTGTATACTTGACTGCTTCACGGCCCACCTTTCGTATGAATATTTATTTGATGTAAAGTGAAGTATGCTTGGAGAGATGAAGGAGATAAAACGAAGAAGTATAGATGAAATCTAGGACGCCGTGGGAGCCCAGACAAACTCCAAAGCGATAAGAACTATCCCCAGGGTATGATAAACCAGCTAAAAAACACCAACAACAGACAAACAAAAAAGTAACCCACGTGATTGTAAAGACCATTGATTCATTTACTATTATTACCTTATTGACATAATAAATGTGAGCGTTTATTGTCACTACTGTTTACATCATTGCGAGTCTATAATCTTTCAGAATTATGACTTTCTAATTCAACTTTTTCCATACATATACTTTCCTCCCTGTATTAACTTTCTTAGCATTCCGGCTATTGTATATCCCATTCTTCACTAAACCTACTTGTAGACTGAACTGAACGTCATATACAATGAAAGTTTTTTTTTTTCCCTTTTCCGTTAATACTATACATGCCATATCAATCTATGCTTATGTCTCCTGGGACTGGTATCGATAAGTCAATGTAAGTACTGCTTCTTATGGGGTTCCCACTCTCGTGGTGCTTTTATTTCTTTGTTTTATTTGCTAAATATATAAAATTGTGTATGTTTTTATAAACATATGTTTGATATTCATGGTGAAAAGAATAGAAATTGAAGTGGAAATTGAATTCAATTTCCCGCTATAGCACTTTAATAAAAAGAAAACGAATGTATACACTAGCAGAAACGTAACCTCCTTGCGATGGCAGATGTAAATAATCGTCTCAAGACCAGACAGGTAATAAGAAAAGAGTCATGCGCTGCAGCTGATGAGACTCCGATATTGCCAATCAGTGCATGTCCTGTAACACATTTCTTTATATATGAAGGGGCTATGACCATGGATCTTTAAGTTTGTATTAGCGTGTATCTAACAGGGAGATAGCTGCATTTTCTTTTATGCCTAATAATTCAAATGGCAGCACAAAGGATACAAAAAATCAAGGATCATGCGGTTCAGTTATATGGAACGAACATCAATAAGTCTTTTGTTTTCCAGTATCACGGAAGCTTACACCAAGGTCACATTTTTCCATAAAGGAAACTGACGTCTGATGACAATAACAGTATAGGCCACGTATCTATAATGTATAATAACGTCTTTCTCAACACGTTTCCATTTGAATATTGCTAATTTGTGTTGGATCAGATAACGTGAAGACGAAATGGAATAGACTAGTATGTTAAGACCCGAAGCATGTTTCATGAGGCGTGTGTTATCGTTTCATCACTTTATTGGGCTTCGAGAGACAAGGCTGAAATGTAATTAATTTCTCGTTTGCAGCATGGGCAGCGCGAATAATCCATTGAGATTTTGGATGAGGAATTCAATCAAAATTAAAAGCTGCAGCAAAAAAGGAATGGTTAGCATTGATTCATCAATCACATATTGGAAACCATGACTTGATTTTCTTAAAATAAGGTCGGGTCAAATAGATGATACCTAAGATACGTACACGTATAATGAAAAACGTGTACAATCTACACGTACGCACACATACACACACACACGCATACACACACACACACACCAACCCACACACACATGCACACACACACACACACAGGGAGATTACTCAATGCATACACTTAATTAAACTAGGTATATACGTGCATTACTGCACAATGATCCTATGATGAAAGATTTTGGCCATATATTAGGGTCAAAAAGCTCAAATGAAAATGTTAAAATGTCATAATGTTTCCATATTTTGAAAATAGCTGAAAGTACTGTTGTGAAAATTGGGTGTTACCAGTTAATGATAATTTGAATAAAGTTGTGAGCCATGGTGTATAACGGCAGGGTCAAAGGTCAACTGAAAATGTCAAAAGTCTCGAATACTTGCTCTCTGAAACAATTCAGCCATCCCAATGAAACCTGCTTCAAGGAAGTTAATATTAACCTTAACACATTCTGTGGTTGTGCTAAACTTTCAAACTCGTCATTTCAATTTTCTTCCAGTCGTGATAGTGAAACTGTCGTCTCCATTGTCAAAATGTACTATATATTTATCGGGAGAACCATGTGATATGACGGAGGCACCCCAGTCGCCTTGGCGATATTTCTGGTTGATCTGTATACAATTTTGAATGTAAGGTTTGTTTTGTTGTTGTTGTTGTTGTTGTTGTTGTTGTTGTTGTTGTTGTTGTTGTTGTTGTTGTTGTTGTTTTTAGCGTAGGTGCATGCAGTATTTTAAACACTTTAATTGCATTGCCACTATGTTGTTACCTCTCCATCACCCTTTTCTCCTTGTACAGATGGCTTTCTTTCGTTGTTCAAAGAGAGGTCATCTTAGCTCTACCAGTCTCATCCTTTTCCCAGAATTTTTTGTAAAGTAAATGACAGCCACCAACTCTTTTCATTAATTAGTTTTCGGTGTATTGAAAATTTGTATTTGTTGTTGTTGTCTTTTTGCAACAGGTGAGCCAATACTGATTAATAGAATAAGCTCAGGTATAGCAAGCGACAATGGCCTTGAACTATGAGGTATCAGCCTCTGGCATTCTATCGGTTTTGTCAGTTCGGATTGGCAGTAATCAATTTTAGAATATAATGACGGCACTGCACATTGCAAGTTTTGCATTTCCTATTAATAGAGATATCCTGGTCTAATTACCAAAGCGATGCATTTCACCTGTGATAATTGAGCGTGAATTGTGTCAAATGTTTAACCTTGAATGTATGGACTCAACTACCTCCGGTATTATTATCGCTTGTCGTCATTTGTGAATAAACAAGCTACACCCTTTGTGCTTGATTGATACTTGGTGTTTAAACAAATTTACTCCCTAAAGTGGTTAATGAATAAAAATGCGCGCCGTGCATGTTTGGCCATATCTGTTTACTGAAGAGGACAAAATGAAAAGAGGGAAAAGCCGAGGGCTACTTTAAATCAAACTTACAACAAACACAACATTATCTTCTTGTTTCTGTTGCGTTTGTTAAAGTGGGGCTTTGGTTGTGACTATCAAACTACACGCGTTATACTTCTCTTTATCTGTACTGCTTCATAATATCACCAAATGAATCAGACTATATTAGAATGTTGCGGTATAACTTCAGCAGCATTATTACTCACCTTTAAGAACAATAATTTTAAAGTAAAGGCACACACATTAACTATACTTTGATGATACGTGCATGTCTGCATATTTAAAAGCATTTGTACATACAAGTGCAAATTCAGAGCTTAAATAATGAAAAAAAAAATGGAAAATAACGGTTAGTACCTTCTCCTTTTTCCCAGTGTGACTTCATAAATCGTCTTAAAGAGAGACCGCATTAGCATCACTCGTAATTTACTGTGAAGATATTTGGAAATGTTGTTTGTATAAAATATGTATGTATGTTATGTACGTATGTATATATATATATATATACATACATATACATACATACATACATATGTGTTATATATATATATATATATATATATATATATATATAATCATACATACATACATATGTATTATATATATATGTATATACACACACACATATATATATATATATATATACATGTGTGTGTGTGTGTGTGCGTGTGTGTGTGTTTGTTTGTTTGTTTGTTTGTATATATATATACATATAAATACATCTTTATCAAGCGTTACTGGAACGCAACTGCTAACTTCAAAGCATGGAGTATGGACTCGATTGACTCATCGTTCACAGGCAAATTAGGCGTTGATGGGGGGGGGGACGGTCTTTTTAGATCTATCCCTAGAATTGTGCTTAAACTGACCGTTGGATGACATCCATTGATAATAAGATCGTCAAGGCTTGCCGAACAGCGTGTTGACCTGCGGGATGAACTTCCAAAGAGACTGATGGGATCACGGGAAGGTGAGAGAACTTTAAGTCAATTGCAGCCTACTTTCGCTGTCCTCATCAATTTACTGGATGTGAGTAAACTCTCGGCTGAAGGGTAATTACGCGGCAAAAAAACAAAAACAAAAACAAAAACAAAAAAAAAAAACGTTCATCGCCTGAACACTCTGAAACGAATATTGAAAAAACAACAACAAGAAGAACGAGGTGATATAGCGAATGACTTCTCACGATATCTTTGCCAGAAACAACGAAAAAAAAAAGAGTCAATCAGCGTAATAACGAAGGCCAAGGCAAGTCAGTGGCATTCGTACAAGTGTGCAAATAGTGTGCATTCACGTCTGACGAAGATTCTGTCTGATGTAGGCTTTTGCTAAGCAGCATGAAGGTGTTACATCAACATTTCGATTCCCGAAGCACCTTTATGCGAACTGAACTGCGAACTGACCTGATGGTTCTAATCGTAGCCGTTTAACACATTAAAAAAAAAAGAATTAATTTGAATTGAACTGACATGAAAGAACAGCGGCGTCTGTTGAGAATGATAAGGGCGTTAAGTTACCACAAAACCCATAGTGTTCAAGACCACTTAACGCCCTTCTCATTCTCAACAGACGTAAAGTACAGAAAGATAGAACGATAAAGAGCGCGGTATAGATGAGGAATAAGGAAAATACCAAAGAACCGAGATACCTCATACTGTACTAGATATGTGTTTGAACTTCTGAACCTCTCTCTCTTTACACACACACACACACACACACGCACACACACACACACACACACACACACACACACACACACACACACATGCGCACACACATATTCATTCTTCTCTACACTAAATCATTATCAGGGTGATAAGATCATAACAGATCTCCATCAAGACCGAAAGTTAAACGCACGTATACTCACATTCTTAATCATATTCCTTCAACTTTGTGTGCGAAGGCGAAAAGTTTTTCTAGTCTATAGTCAGTTATGGTGACCGCATGATAATCATTGACTGTGGCCCAGTGCCTCCAATCTTTAGAAAGGAGAGATTGCACATTTCATGCAGGGTTTTGTGCAAGTTTTGTAGTGTGTGTGTGTGTGTGTGTGTGTGTGTGTGAGTGTGTGTATTTGTGTGTGTGTGTGTGGGGGGGGGGGGGGTCAATAGTTCCTTCACCCCCCCCCCCCCCCATTCGACAAAAAGAATCTTGGCGGAATCCTCGAAAGTCATTGGTCTTCCCCCCCCCCCCCCTTTTTTTTTTAGCTATGTGTGTGTGTGTGTGTATGGGGGGGGGGGACTGCAGCCAAGTTCCCCCCTCCCCCACCCCCCCGTTCAGCGGTCCCTGTCATGTACAAACGCAACGCGAAGAACATAGTATATCCTTTTATACTGTGACATCCTCACACAATATAGTTTTTTCCGTTGAAAACAGAGTTGATAAATTTTCTCAAAAGTAAAGATGATAATCGATAACTCAATGACGCGCTGTGATTGTTCGCTGCACACAAAACGTGCCCATTCGGACAAACATGCTCACACCCAAACAGTCGATCTTACACACATCTCTCCTTGAACAAGAATGCGACACGCGTAGACACAAAATTTGATAATCCCTTACGAGGATTCAACACATCTCTTTAGTGAATCACTGTTCGAAACATTCGCCTTATACAACAATGACACATACACTTGTCAATAAAGTACTTCGAAACTGGTGACCGAAAAAAAAAAAATCAACACTTTTGTCTTTCTTTTCAAAATGGCAATGTAAGCTTGCTTTCGGCTTCCACTAACAGAGACATACTTGATTTTCGGTCGATTCTTATCTTGAGTAGATGGCAACATACTGGTTGTGGTTTAGACAAGTCGTTAAATCACCTCATAATACGCAACAGTAATTGAAAATGTGCGATGATATAAACACTTTTTTTTTTTTTTGCGCCCTAGGTTTGTTTTCAAGTATCCTACACTCATTAGATTCGATTCGTGTTCTTATATCCCGCTTGCTCCATGCCCCACCTCTCTTTAAAGCGATTTTGACAGGAGAATATGAAAAATGATGAGAGCACCATGTGCTTAACCACCGTTTGTTTAATCTAAGTTGCTGGAGAAAAAGACACGTGAAATAAGCATTGTTTTGTTTAGACCAAGGTTGCAGAAGATTCAATAATTTCCGCACCACACACATCTCTACTATCTGGAGTGGCGTGGACCTTAAATCTTAGATAGTCAATTCACTTGGTTTCGTACTGCAATTTTTGAGCAATTCTTCTTTCCGCGTGGTTTAAAAAGATGGCTCAGTTCAGAGTCAGCTCGTTTAATTTTCATGCCAGTCGTCAGCGGGAAATGAAACAAAATGTCCCCACAAATGAATCCATTTCCTCTATCAATTTTTTTTTTCTAGTGAGTATTGGTAATGACCGAAAATTGTTTTCATTTCTGTCGAATTATTTACATTAAGGAGTATGGTATGAATCGCGTAGCCACTAATAAAAGACTGCATGCACCGCCGGTGAGATAAAACAGCGAGCGAGGGGTGTATTTTACATCCCATTGGATTGCCGTTGGCGGCGAATGTTTTGAGAAGTCGTGGCAGGCTCAAAGTATCATGGGTTCCAGTTCTAATGAGAATAGATGTTTTGATACCTTAAAAGAATCACAGCCTAAAGATGACATCCGCATCTGCAGAGAAGCGTGCTGTGTTTGCTGAGCTACGGGCAGTCCGCATTCTTAGAATATGTCCGTCACTCTTTGATACCTTTTGAAAACTCTTTTGGCCAGTGGAAACATTATCTGTCTAATGCGCATTGAGGGTTTCAATCTCTTAAAACATCCTTTCACCAAGTAAAACATTCTGCATGCAATAACATCATTGCTACAGGTTTGTTGATCGATCCATTTTCATCTATTGGAACGTCTATTCTCCAGTCTGGGCAAGATTATCTAAGTCAAATCGCACGACCTAATTTTGAATGGACCGTGCTTGAAAGTCCCTGTGAGCGTAGTGTAATTACTGACAAGCTACGGGCATGATTAACAGGGCTGACAAAGGAAACAATTATATTCACTAATAATGTCGACATCAATTTAAACTTTGATCGTAACTGGGACAGGAAACTCAACATAAGTCCGCGATATCTTTGTTACAGACAAAATCAAAAGTGAATAATCTTGTTTCCGCCATTCAGTCAAAATAATGAAAGCCAGGGACAGATTCGGTGTAATTAGCAACATACATTTGAAAATCGGCCAAAATCCTGACAACAGAGTGCACCAGGATTCGTTAGTCATGGAGAGAGCGGTTGCCAAACGTGGAGAGATGATTGTGCGGTATTTCTCCCGCCAACTCCCTTTAGGAGACCTAGATATCGATTTGAATTGTCTCCAGGGTCTCTGGGTAAAGATGGGGTAGGGGAAGGAAGGAGGAGAGAGGGTCACTCGGAGGCTGCGATGTTTGATTTCCAATGGTTTGTTGGACTTGTTTGTATCAGTGTCCGTAATATTGCGACAATCAACACAATTTTTTTTTAATATGGTAAAATCGTGAACAAAATACAGCAAATAGGCATCAAATTAACAAATCTACCAATGAAATAAACAATATCATTTGATACAAACTAATAAGATATAACTTTTAGATGGTCGAAAGACTTAATCAATTGATATTAGAAAAAAAAAACAAGGACTTTATAGTACTGTTCTACAACCTTGTGTATGAAGAGATCCTTCTCCAGAGTACTTAAAATTTATGTAAAGTGAGCGAATGCCACAATATTACATTCAGTTAAATTGTAGCTCTACACATACACTCATACATATCCATTTTCGGAAGTGAGAGGCCGAGAATGCAAATTCACTTACAGTCTTTACCCTAATTTTACAGCAAGATGAGAATCTTATCTAATTGTCTGACGGCCACAAGAGTCTTTTCAAGAATCCATCTACCCTATTCACATATAATGTCAACCCCCATGCACTTTTTCCCAAAATCCCATAAATCAGAAAATTCCATGCCGTGGCAGTAGGAGTAGCATTTTATTTATTTATTATTTTTGGAGAGGGGATTATGAAACTGATTTCAGCCGGGGTGATATTGGGAACCTTACAGTACTATGCCTGGACTTACATCACTGCTGAGAGCTTAAGTTGGGACGCGCCATGAGTAATCACCCCAGCTCATGCTTGACATTCATGTACTATTAACGCTTCCTCCACGCACCCCCACCCCAATCCCAATTCGCTAACCACAACAACTCCCCAAGCTCGCGTTGCGAACAGATACGAGCGACCTTAACCGTGATGCGGCCGCATATTGATCCCTCTCTCTCTCCTTCTCTCTCTCTCTCTACTTTATCAAAACTCGGCGATAACTATTGTGCAGCTGAGATTGAGATCACCCGCATCTACCCCGCTCTTTCGGTGCCATCAATATTACTTTTGCCCTGCTGCACACCCCAAATCAATGGTCCACGGGAGCAACCTCGTGAATCTGGCAAGAATTGATAAAAATGATTTGATCAGTCACAACAAATGAAGAAATTTCATGCCGAGAAATATGCGGTTGCTCATAGCATTGTGTTTGCTCAAATACAAGTACACCGAAAGTTTTTGTAAAGATGAAATCACAGTCATTTGCATCAAAGTACAATAACAACTTTAACTCCTCTCATGGTGAAATGGTACGTATGCCACAAATGATGACTTACGAGCAAATTACACTTGTACAGTTATCAAGCGATGCATATCCTTTGCTGTGATATATCTCCTTCCGTGACGTTTACATCGTTCTTGCTATCAAGACAGTGTAACATTGACACTAACAATTTCACCATTATACATTCAAGATAAACTTTAGTTACGTCATGATATCAATATGAACATTGCAGCGTTTGAAAAGTATCTGATAATCATCAGATTATATCAGGAAAACGAAAGATGTATATGACACTCTTAAAATAATTGATTTTTAATCAAACATTTCGCTGAAAAAAAAAACACGTTTACATACATGCTGTATGTTCACAACTGACAACACTTCGTGACTAAATTGCCTCTATGTTTTACAAGCCTGGCTGTCGCTTGGAATAATGCGCTCGAATGCGCTATTACAGTTAACAGGAAGAAAAGAATATATATTGCGCTTTGTTATTTATACCCCTACACAAGGTAACATAGTTCACATATCTAAACATACGTGAACATCGTCTGTAGTGGGAAATGTCTTTTAGTAGAAGAGAACATTAGACATTATTGTGGTTATCATACAACTAAAAAAGTAAATACAGACAATTAAAAGGACTTTAAGAATGATCGGTTTGTCATATTTTATCCAATCAATGCTCGTAAGAAATCCGTTATGTGTACTTTTTAACAAATGAATCTTATTTACAATTTAGCACAAAATGGCATGATTTTGGTCAAGTTGCATTTATCTTCATAAGCACATGTCCTTGTACTAATATACAGACTTAGATAAGATCAGAGTACACACAATATGATGGCAGCTGCTGTTACAACATGAATGAAGATAATAGTTTGTACGAGTAAATATCTAATGCATCCGGCCAAAATATACTCAGCAGAGTACTTATTGTAAATTGTTTGTTAGGTTATACAAACTAGGCCTACAGATCACGTAATGTTCGATTTACCAGGCACGTACACCTTCTAAAACAACACTTTGTCACAATTGCCACACAAATCAACAACAGACTGATTATCTTCAGAACATACGCCATCATTAATCGCAATTGACACTGCCAATATTATGAGAGACATTCATATAGACTTCTCATGCAGGTGCATCGGACAGCAGTGAGCCTATTACCAAGTGTATCTGGTACTTTGAGAATATTGAGAAGGTTATATTATCTAAGCTATCGTAACATGGTTTGTAGGGGTATGCAGCTGACGTTACACTTAGCCTTGGTGGTAGCTGCCCGTGGTGATCTTCCTTCTTGCTAATTCGCCTAGTCCTCCTCACCGTCTTTAAGCCTCTTGAAAACCCTGGTGCACGACACGGATCCCTTACTGCACGTCATCACCATCTCTTCGCCCACGACTTCGCGCACGACGATGTGAGGCTCGTCCGACTCCTCCTCCTGGATAAGTTTCAGCTTGTCTTCGCTCTCCAGAGTTGCCACGGTCATCTGCTTCTCTCCGCTCGGGAGCAGGTCTTCGAAGGCTGTCCCCAGTGTGAACTGCTGCTCGTGGATTGTTATGACAGGAACATTCATCTTAATGGCAAACTGGTCACCATTTCGCGTGATTTCGCACGTGGGGTACATATGGATGGCTAATTTACGCATAGGTGCGTTCACACCCATCTTCTTCAAGTACTCTTCGAAGTTATCACTGCGAACTAATTTCCACTTGCCCACGAGTTGCGACATAGTTTTTTGCTTTTTGGAGTACTACTGCTGTAGTTTACGAAAAAGGTGAAAATGTAAGGCTTAAAGTGACCAGCTTCTGTTAATTTCAAGTTCAAATTGAACAAGTACTGTTAATCTTTCAATGTGGGTGATCAAAATGTGCCGGAAATGAAGTATTCTGTTTCAGATATTCTTGTTGACGAAATGGCGCCAGATTGGGACCAGACGGAATGATGTTAAGTCTGTCTAAGAAGTTTCGATTCAGGATTACGGAGGATTTGCCGCGGAATTTTTCACGAGTGGAGCTCGGGCGACTCCCGCCAAATGGCTGGCATAATTCGTGGATGATGCCTCCGCGCCGGTGCTCGTCTTGTCTCACAACCGTGCTGGCGAGGGAGAGAATTTGATATGACTTCGTCTGGGGCGGAGGATTAGCTGGCTGGCTGCTGATGGTCGCAAGATGCACACCGTGGTTTATATAGTGAGCAGACGACAAAACACATCGTGAATGCCAGCCTCGCGGGGGGTCTGCAGTGAATTTGGCGCATTCGGCCTATGATGCCAACTCTCAACTCCTGATTGGTCGGCAAGTTGGCAGTTTCGTCTACGTCATCGTGATAGAGAGCATCTCTTCTCGCGGATGCTGGTTGAAAATATGCTGTGTTTAAGTGCAGCCAAAAGATGAACATCTGGGTAAGGCACGACGGCAGTTCATATCAAAATTGGCACTGGCAATAATTTGTATAGTAATATACCCGTAGGAGGGTTAAACAGTATCCTAACTTTTCATAGTGACCTTTGTCTGCCAAAGGTATGCATTCAAATTACAAAGAAGGGTGGGTTTCTGACATTAATGATAAAGTCTGATTCATTATCCGAGAGGATTTTCCTTTATTTGAACTGCAATACTGCAATGTATAGGATGTGTCCGTGCGTGAAATTGAACGAGGATGATAGTAGGTCAATGTCACAAGCCCACAAACGATGTCCTCGAATGAAGTTAGGCCTTTCATGTGTATTACTAATGACTGAATTGCAAATGACAGCAATATTATTATTAAGCAAGGTAATGGCCTTGACAGAGCGATAACTGTAATTTGCTTAATCGAACCGAGGTTGCTGCTCGCATTCAAACTGGCTGCCATGATTACTGTTGACGTTGATGATGATGGCGCTATAAAGTCATCTTAAGAGATGTTGGCAAACTAGCAAATAACAGGACTTAATTTCTCATCTTTGTCAATAAATACATAGATATTGCACTATTCTGTCGATATTGCATCGAACAAATTATATTTATGCAGCTTGGACGAATCCCATTCTTTGTCCCCAATCGTGCGAATCGTGATATAACAGGGCTCTTGATTTATTGATTTCCGGCCTGTAATTAGGACATATGAACATGACGGCCATTCACTTCGCACCCCTACTCAACCTAAGCGCCGGAGGATGATCCATATAAATTATTCATCAAATTACACATTAAGAGTCTTCGAGTCGCAATGGAACGTACACCCGGAAACAAGGTTGCCCTTGGCCATAGAAAGATGCTGAAATGACATGCACAGAGGAGGCGTCTTATTAATGAAAGAGAGAGAGAGAGAGAGAGAAGAAGAAGAAAAAGGCGAGTTCGACCCCTATTTCACTGACCGACATTCCTTTCTTTATAGCTATAGGGGAAGAGCATGAGTTGCAATAATTCATCTTACTGAATGAACAAGTGTACTCAAGGCAGGGTTCAAAGACATCCCATGTCAGAGCAGCTAGGTTAACAGTATTACAACGATTCATCGCACTGTTCTTACCTGCTGGTTGATAACCTTCGAACAAAATTTCTGTATAAGTGAGTAAAATTTGCTGGAAGGATGCCCTCTGCCTCTTTACTTATATAGTTTCTCGATGTTGTTTCAGTCTCCAAGAACGAGTGGTATCTGTGGATTCTTTCACTCAGCCCCATTCAAGTTTAACTCCAGGCTTTCAGGCGTATTTTTGAACGAGTGACTCTATCGTTCATGCTTGGTCATACTGCTTTTTTGTAGAAAATTTAATCACTTCTTATTCACTTGGCTGAGACATTTCCTAAAGTAACCTTCGATACAAACTGTTTAGTAAGAGTTTCTCATTACACATACACATATAATTGAGAGAGAGAGAGAGAGAGAGAGAGAATGAGACGGGATGAGGGAGAAACGTGTGTATGTGTGTGTGTGTGTGTGTGTGAGAGAGAGAATGTATTTACTGTGTTTTTATGACTGTTTTGTTATGCCGAGGAGCGTCTTACACATGATGAACACGTGTTTGCATGAAAGTCGCCCGTGTTAGCGTAGAATCTGATGTGTACATTCCGAAGTATGCTACAACATGCTACTTGCTGAACTATTATTCTGTTAATAAAAATAGTATAAACGGAACGGACCTTTGATCCTGTTTGTTGCATGAACCCATGCTCTTACATATCTGTCATGCTCCGATAGTCCGAATAAAACCGATTCGTATGGTATGTCAAAAATGATCGAAATAATATCAACCTTAGTTCGCTTCTTGAATAGTTTGTAACTTGAGTGTAATAACAGGTACAAGGTACATAGTTAAGTAGTCAACGGATTGATGTGTAAGTGCAAGACTAGATCTCCATCTACGAACAATCGATATGATAGGTTCAGTCCAACATGCACGTACCGTACTTATGCTCCGAACAGCGACTCGTGAACGACTATTGAACCAGTACTCGCCAACAATCTTCTTTGCAATGTCAAATGCATGTTGACTTGTATTGATTCATAATACCTGATCATCACTGGAATGTGGCCAAAAGAATATCTGAAAAGTTTTATATGTTTAATAATCATTTATATTCAATTTTTTCAGATTACCCCCCCCCCCCTCCCTAAAAAACAAACAAACACAACAACAACAACAACAAACTAACAAACAAACATCAACTGACATCATCTGTCAATCATTGCTTAAGTGCTAATATGATTAACAAACGACATTTGAATGAACCTTCCCGAACACTGCGCTTAACTTTCATGTTTCCCTGTGTCTTTTGTTCATCATATTGTAACATGGAAACATGTAGACCCTAGGTTATGCTCAGTCTAGGGAAAGATGAATTCCAATGTCCCTTTTTTTTATCATATTAGTACTTTCACATTATATCATGAATTTGAATACAATTTTAACAGCTAAAGTGCCTTTCTTGAAGTTTGGTATCATGTATTTTCATTGTATTGTCAGGTTGCTCTTTC
Source organism: Diadema setosum (assembly GCA_033980235.1). NCBI lineage: Eukaryota > Metazoa > Echinodermata > Echinoidea > Diadematoida > Diadematidae > Diadema > Diadema setosum. The sequence goes on along the minus strand of CM067059.1, from coordinate 35,662,367 downwards.
TTTAGCCATCCACGTTATTAACTTTGTGGATAATTCTATATAGCATATGCGTGAAATAAATGTATCGCCCACTCCTGCACGATTATTTCTCTTATAACTTTGTTGAGCATGGAACTGCTCAACTATTTGCAAGATCCTCCTACTCCTTCTTGTTTTAAACATTATTTTGTCCACAAGTATGATTTTTCTCAAGAATGTTCCAAGGCTATATATACGCCATATCCGAAAAACAACAACAACCAGCTAACCAGCGATGCTTCCGTCAACATAAATGTGTCATGGAAGAAACTGGATCGTCAACATTAATGTTTGCCCTTAGCGTCCAATCGTGTTAAACCTACGGCCTCACATTAATGTTTCATGTTTGTGTGCGCTTATAGAGATTCAAGTTTCATAGCGTCTCAAACTCTAGGACAAAAGATGATCGCACTTTGAAATTATAGTGATGAATCCTTGCTTGCCAGGTTTGAGCTTTCTTACCCTTGTGCCGTCCATCTGCATCATGTATGAGACTCATCGTCTGCGCAGTCCCAAAGCAACGTCATGGTGTTTCATCTTCACGAGGGGTGGAGTAGGGGGAGATGACAAGATATTCCAAAACAGAGAAAAAACAAAGGAGAGAGAAGATAAACGTGAAAAAGCCGCGGAGATGCAAGACATTGTTCTATTTCTCGAGAAGTAGGTCACGAGCTCGAGAGAAGGCCTTTCGATCTTCTAGGCATGAGCGAGCACTATCGCTGGCTCGACTCATACGGGCGGCATGTTCCTGATATTATCTTCCCCGGAGCTTCTTCGTGCGCACTCATCTGAAAGATTAAAAGGCGTGTTTAGATTCATCCACCCGGATGCAGTGTGAAATTCCTCATTCCGTCTGTTTCCACACGGCTTCATTCTAATTTGCTTATTCATGTACGTTTTAACGCATCTTTCATTTCAAAATGGCGAAATTGAGGTGTCTTGAGGTAACACAATATAATGCCTTGATTGTCTATTGTTGCGTTTACTATAAAACGTCGGCCTTATGCCAAAAAGGCCTTAAAGAACTTCCCCTGTTATGCCAAAAGGGCACTAATAGTGCACAAAGTCTATAGCGTTAAGGGCCTTTTGGCATAACAGGGGAAGTTCTTTAAGGCCCTTTTGGCATAAGGCCGACGAAATATGCACACAAATTTGTTCAAGAACAAAAGCCATAGGTTGTCATTCCTGTTTTCATTACCCATGACATTATCAAACAAATATATCATTGACATAATGTAGAATCAGTAGATATACAATTTTTGCGGCTGTTTTACTGTTTGATGATGCATATTCATGTAAGAACATATGAATTTATGAAGTTTTGTGAAATTTTATGAAAATTCATCATTTCTTTATGGTAGTTTTCATGACAATTAGACACGTTGCGACAAGATCCCTGAAGCTATTTGTATATTATGCCAACGGAAATTCACATACATTGTGTTTGATGAGTAGTGCACAGTGTGGTTTACTCATTTATTGATACGAGGGCTACGGCTTATAACAACACAGATGATGATTATTAATACATTACAGCTGGGAATCGCATCATACGCTTTGCTAGGCTTGATTCATCCGCACACGTGGGAAAGAGGAATGTGTCATTAAACATCCTAACATGGAATACCCGCTCTTGCAGAAACCTTAGCTGAGCGAAGCCGCGAACAGTTAAGCTTTCGGCACACAGCGCAACCTCAATATCATATTGATGATGAAATAAATACCGATTTGTAATGTATATGTTCACAATTTCCAATTAAATGAAAAAGTAGATTACTCAAATGAAAATGGATTAGTTTATGATGGAATGTATCTGAGAAAGGTATAAGTATGGCGACGCTACACCGAGTAACATCACCTACCGGCTACGGGACATTCAGTACAAAGAAGACGCCGATAAGGCATGAATGTTGCAGGAGGTCGTTAACACTTTAACCTACTTTCGTTCAACAATGATAAACCAAGAGTATTGTTTCTGCTCATCTCACAGTTAGGATCTAGTGTCAGGGCAGAGCGCCGAAATGTCTCTCAAATTCATGTTTGTCGGGACAAAATGGAACAACACATGGAAAAAAGGCCGGCATTCTTAATGTCTTGTATCGAAACCCTCGTCCAGACGACATCAATACTAGTGGAACATTCTAGGTCCCTTCTCTCAAGCAGCGTTGTTAATAAACGTTTTCAACGCATCCAAGTGCGGAAGAAGGATTCTAAGAACACGTGTCGAAGCATGCTTGCCGTAATATCATGTCTCTATGGAAACATACCGTGTAAGAAGGACGGGAACCGCGACAGCTCCGACTGGGCGGGTTAAAGGTGGTTGTCGACCCCTTGTTGTAACCGAATCCCGGCCACGTCGCGACGAGAAGGTGGTCAATCGACACAGCGCTCTTCTCGCTTACAACCACGTGTTCCGCAGCCGAGGGAAATGGCGACACAATTTGGCTTGAAACCCACACCACGCGGCGCGACCAGGTCTTTGACATTTCACGGCAGTCAAGAAAACAAAAGCGATTTGAACTGTCGTATTGGGCCTACAGTCAATGTTAATCAAGCTAATCTAAAAGTATATTCTTTAAGGAAATAAGACCTCAAATAATGTGGATTGAGTGAAAGAAGCTATAGTAGAACACATCAGTAAAAGTTTGAGGAAAATCGGACAATCGCTTCAAGAGTTATGAATTTTTAAAGTTTTGTTGCCATCATCGCTGGATAATAAGGCTTTTTCATAAAATCTCTTGAGACTTCAATGCAAAGAAAATATAAGAATCTTATTTTTTCATTAAAAGTACACATTTCATTGACTTATCACTGAAATATCATGTTAGGGGTAATATTGTCTGTCCCCTGCCTTCTGAAAGAGGTAAGTCAAATGCTCTCTCATTGTTATCGCTTTAACCGTTTTTTAGATGATTATCATTCCCGATAAGCAAAGACGTTACAGTATAAAGAAATAGTTTATATCAAAGTACTTTTTGAAGCGCTTTGATTAGACTTTACTGGCTAGATAATGTTAAGGCGCGAGGAGTAAATATCTTCCTTTTTTTTTTGGAGGGGGGGGTAATTATTTGGAAGCATATAACAGTGAGAAAACATGAACAGAAATGCAATGAAATGCTTGATCATTGTTTCATGATATTAACCAAAGCAAGACTTAAGACTCAACTTTGGAATACCACTTCTCACCCTCAAAATCACATCCTCAGAAAACATGAATTACAAGAGATCAGTCACTTCAAATATCCTTTATCCATATCCATATCCATTGTCACTTTCAAATATCCATTACCCATCCCGCATATCCATATATCCATATTCACTATATCACTCTGTCACTTTCAAATATCCAAAATATATATCCACATATCTATATTCCATTATACTATGTCACTTTCAAATAGCCATCGTCCATGCCCATATATCCATATCCATTATATTACTCTGCACTTGAATTCATATATCCATTTTCTATATCCACATGTCTATATCCATTGTATTACTATGTCACTTTCGAATATCCATCAGTCATATCTATATATCCATATCCATTATACTACAGATTCAGTAATGTTCATATCTTCGGTAGACGAAAGGACTGGCAGTTGTGAGAGAAGCCTAAAGGTAGTGGCATTCCATGTTTCTTGGCATATTTGTTTGTTGTGTTACATTAAGAGCAGTTTTCGAAAACTTAATACATGCCGCCTAGGTCCTATATGTATTATGACCATTACATTCAGAGTAAACATTGATAGTTGGGCCAAATTTGAGCTGATAAAACACCATTCATGTAACCTATGGTGCAACATCTCAAATCTGGTGTTTCTGTGTGTCGTATGTTGTGTTTGCTTTGTTTAACTTTCATTTTCACTTTCTTCGTTCACAGAACATATCATCATATACGAAAATTATCTTGAGTACACAATAGTTGACTGTATGATACAAATAAGAGGTAATTAACGAATTAAAAGGATATAATTATAATACATGTTACATCATCCATGCTCTCAGGAAGAAACAAATAAGGGGTCCATGAAAATGAATACCGTACGTTTGTGTGCGTGCGTGTGTGTGCGCGTGTGTACTTGAGTGAGTGTGCGTGTGTGTGTACTTGAGTGAGTGTGTGCGTGTGTGTGTGTGTGTGTGTGTGTGTAGTTATGCGAGAATAATGAAATGATAATCCTACACTTCTGTTCACTACTCCAAAACCAACACGCGTCACTCTACTTTTCAGCCGTTCATTACATACATGTAAGCCATCCTTCGGGAAGGAGGAATTAGCGTTAGTTATTTCAGTTACACTGATAAGATTGTTTGGGCCAGCCTTGTTTTTGTGCGGAGTGCCACAATGAGGGTGTTTTGATGCTGCTGCTAACTGATCCTAGCACACGTCTCACGTCACAGAAAGCTATTTCCGATGCTGATAAAATAACCACGGGCAAGGACCTGGATTTATGAATAGCGGGCGAGCTATAGCTGCGCTGCGCAACACTCACAGTCGTTTAAGACGTATACATTTTTGCATGATAGGAAAAAATGGTAAAAACATTATTTTTTATTATTTTGTCACTGCATAGAGAATCAAACTTCTCATTAAGATGTCTCTCTTTGCAGGAAGAAATGATTTAGACTTTCTTACTGGTCTCGTCTTAACCAGTCTCGTCTGATTGCACATTGTCCTGTCTTTTAAAGATGACTCCGTGTCTTCAACTAATGACTCAAGGCTATTCAAGCTGTCTCAAGTACGCAACGAATTAAGCTATAGGGACTAGTGGCTGGATCTTTGCTTAGTCAACAAATCTTGAAATGAAAAATGCATGATATTTTGAAGTTTCACATGTCAAAAACCTTCCCCACCACCTTATATTGGATGTTACCACATACGCAGTAAACAGGCGATGATGTCATCGCATCCGAGCTTTCTTATATTTGCCTGCACACATGAATAAACCTTTATTCGAACAAACTTCTTTGGGAATAAAATTAATAAGAATACTCTGGATACTTACAACCTGTACCCCGCGTGCTGTAAAGTATGTATAGTTGCTATATTGATTGCTCTCTATAATTGCTCTTCACATCTAGCATTAAACTGCCCACGAAGGAAATTAAAATGCTGTCCTCAATGATTATACAACATAATTACATTCTAAGTATAGAGAGGACCACGTATATAGGACGTTAACCCCAGGTAAGGTTCGTTAGTCCAAAGGTTCGCTAATCAGAAAATGAAATAGAGTTCGTTAATCCGAACATTATTTGTGGCGTTATTCCGAAGGTTCGTTATTTCTAAAATGAATAAAAAAAATGAGGAAAGAAAATATGTTTGTAATAATGAACCTTCGAAATTACAAACTTCACTGCGTTTTCGGACTGACGAACCTTCGGCACAATGAACCTTTCTTCATTTTTGAAATAACAAAGGTTCCTTCGTCTGAAAATGGTAAGGTTCGTTAATCTGAAAAAGAAAAAGAATGTTCTTAGTCCGAACGTTCGTTAATTCGAAAATGAAACAAAATGGGTATTGACGAATCTTCGGAATAAAGGGCTGTAACCGCTAACCCCATGGATTTTAGGCAACACCATTTACTTTCACTCTATATCAGAATTAGAAGTCACCAGATTAGCTAACTAGGACCACCATCACTAGGTCTGTTTATCATTAAAACTGTCCGGGACATCACTCACTGAAACATATCAAATTGTTGTGTTCGAAACATGCATATTTATAAATACTTATGGCGTAGTAAAATAATGATAATTTACTCTTCAAAACACACGTAAAACAGGGGTGTTTATTAATTTTATTTATTTATTTTTTTTTTTTGCTTGCTCATGTTCCTCCTGACAACCATGCAAACGACATCACATTTGATACATGAAGAACGTGGATGATACTGTTTGAGGTCCGTGACTGTTGCACCGTAGTCATCCCACGAGCTAGACACCCACGATTCAGACAGACGGCCCACGAATTAGACATTGCAAAAGGTCCATGAGTCATACACTAGCGAGTCATATACAGCCCATGAGTTAGACACTAAGTAAACAGGCCCATGAGCTTGACACTAAGCAAATGAGGCCAGTGATCTCGACACTAGGCAAAAACGTCGAAGATCTCGGCATCACGTACTGTACCTTAAGCCTAGTAATGTAATGTCGAACTCGTGAGCCTTTTTTGCCCACTTTATAGCTCGTGGACCTATTTTAGTCGATGTCGAGCTCGTGGACTTTCTGCACTTATGAGAGTTTAGCTAATGAGTTGTATGACTCGTAAGCTGTTTGACACGTGGGCTGAATGACTCGTGGGCAGTATGACTCGTGTGTGTCGAGCTCGTGATGTGCACCCGTTGCATCTGATGGGCCTTTCGCCTCTAACTCTTGTTTCTCCAACTTTCATCCCCGAAGAAAAAAAAGGAAAAAAGAAGCTTTTGTTGCTTTATACTCCATATCTTTTTACAGGAGGTTCATGCTTTGCTGCATGTGTCAATAAATGTCTTGGGAAAAATAAAACACGCTTTTGAAAGCTTAAGAGAAAGCTTAAGAGAGGAGAGGCTCTCAGCAGAGACAATTTGACGGTCATGTTGAGCAGCTAAATGAATTCTGAGAATTCAGACATTATTTTCATGATAGCTTTAATGAATTTTACCTGCAAGAGTTACTCAAAGTTTGGGGTTCTTCTCCAACAATACATTGTGCAGCTAAATGAACTCTGGGAATTCAGACATTTCATGATAGCTTTAATGAATGTTACGTGCAAGAGTTACTCAAAGTTTGGGGTTCTGCTCCAACAATACATCGTGCATACTGGTAAATTGCGCTGATGCTTCCAATGTTGAAAGACGAGGGTTTTCGGGGCCAATCGAAGCAAATTGTCAAGACACAGTTCTCTGGATTACATGCTATTATGGAAATGCACGGCGCGGGGACGGGGGTTCCGGAAAACTATGCCGGGGCATGCCCTCAATGACCCCACCGACTCATAAATGAAACATGACGACTGGCTCTGGGTGTTTCGCCCCAAGTCCAGAAAATGATCGTTAAATCAACACAAATAGCAAGAGCGAGAAAGTGTCAACAGTGCTACAAAGGGGAAGGTTAGGACACCACAATCGCCAAAAAATTATTTGCGACAGATTACGACGTGGCATGATTTAATCAGAGCGCACTGCTTGGCTCACTGGTATTGATTTGCGGAGAGCCTGGTAAACATCGCGCAGTCAAGAAGAAGAAAAGCGCAAAGGAGAGAATTTCCCTCGTCTGGATCGCAGTGTAATAACTTCCCTGCACTACCGGAGATGGGGCTCGAAATGTTTCTCTTATCCGCATTTCGTCGATTCTCTCTTTCAAAATTTGTTTTGCCACCACAGGTTCTGCGAAACCAACAACATAAGATTATAAGAGTGCTGCCAATAATGTATTTTCTCGGTCAGGAGCTGACAAATACGCGGAAAATATTGTTCATCAATAAACGGCGAAAAAAAAAAAGAACGCGCCTCCAGCGCACACAATAACATTGCAGTAACAAAAAAGAGTCCTCTTGCTGTTTTCAGGCAAATTTTGCCGTCTGATTGCCAATTCATTTTGACTGCCAATGTAGTAATACAACGTGATATCGAGGGGCGCTGGTAATATTGGTGACCCAGATGTGGTGTCCTCTCCTTGCTTTACCTTGAACGACTTGATCTTCTCAGAACAGACCTTGCTTGCTTTAGTCGAGAGCAGCGAGATAAAGGTTAGTTTACTTTTGACCCCAACATACTGCGTCAACAGATTTCATAATCAACCAATGAATGAAATTCCATAATTAATCTGATTGGCTGGATATAGATTGTATATAAGGTGAGGCAACACATGATCATATGTCTCGTCTGCTTCCGTTCGTGTTCAATGACGTTTACTTCCTGTAAACAATATATATATAATGTATATAATATAGGCTTACCTGTGCTTTGGCGTCTTGTCCGCTACCGGCGGTTTCACGGTGGGGCGATCTTCAGGCAGACTGACTTAGCCTAATACGCTCTGCTTTACAGCAACGAGCACATTTCATCAATCCTCAACAAACTATATATTCCCGACGGATATGTACAAATAACATAAATTTTGAATATGGTGCATTTATGGGGGCACATCTCTAGAAGTAGAGAACTTGTGGCTAATGTGCCCATAACATAAATGAATATTATGCGCAGTGATATACGGAGTTACTAGAGATGAATATACAGAAACTGAGATCATTATACAATAGGGACAGAGACGAAGACAAGGACAAGGACAAGGACAGAGCCATACAGGGGTGGAGTGGAAGACAGAAACGTACGTAATGGACTTTGACGTTGACAACGACGTGACTTACCTAACAATAGCAAAAAAGACATGGGGCATGACAGATGCAATGCAGGACAAGGGGAGTGCAATGTAGGATGGAAAATGGAAACACTCATCATCAAAGAAAATAATGCATACCACAACAGTGACAATAATAAGAAAAAAAATGACTGTATCAAACCTGTTAAGTGAGCTAGCACTTTTTATGAGGAGTGGCAACTCATTTCTAATATTCGGGCCTAGTGAATATGATACTAATATGTTGGTATATGCGAGCGTCCTTTGAAGGAGAATGTAGGCCCACAGGTGAGAAGACGAACAGATGCGGTATACGCTTAATGACAAGAGTAGTATGTAAATGAAACTATAATTCCATCATAAATATAAGTTTGTTTAAATCAGAAGTCGCAGTAGCTATCATGTCCAAATTCACCTAGTTGTTACAACGAGTATATAGGTCTCAGAGTATCCTCTTGAAATGTACCTTTTATTTTACAAAGTGTGAAAAAAACAGTTGAAACTAAAAAATCAAACTTTCTTTAAGAGACATCCGAGAACTTGATAGATAGCGATCAAAAAGAAGCTGTGTTTTACGGTCAAGCTCTTGTTATGAGAATGATGCCTTTCAGCTCAATAATTTATGCGGCTATCAATACTGGAATTATGTATGACTTGCAGAACAAGAATAATGATAATTGCCGGGGGTGTATACTGGCTCGTGTATTCCAACAATGACACGGAGGGTCAAAATCTGAAATATTCAAGAGGGCCTCAGTACATTCAGTTGAGGCAAAGTGTTTGGCGCTTCTTTACCGTCATACATCGCAGACAGACTTATTGGGACGGGGTGACACAGCTTTTCACAAAACATGGTTTGTTGCATGCAACAGTTCAAAAGTTCATTCTCGATTCTCTTGGTTGTTCAACTGCCCTGTGATGAACTATATGCTTTATTTTTTGTTATGTGAACGAAATAGTTCATTGGCATGATTGAGTTCCCCCTCTACTTTGGGCGGAGAGACTCCTTCCTTCGGAATCTGGGGCGATGGCAGAAGTCGAATGCTCTCCGCGAGGAAACATCGCCCCATCACTTTTCCGCGCCTTTGCCACCGAGACTCCCGTGCATTTCCGGCCCAGACAACGCTTTTCAAAACGAAGGGGCACTGCGATATGATCACCACACCTCGGGAGAAAAGGCATTGTATGGAACCATCTCGACAATAGCGCGCCACACGAATGTCACTCCGATGTTTTCGAGGAAAAGTGATATCGACGAGGCACCGGACTTAATGTACCGGGAGGAGCCCAGACGCGTAAAACAATGTCTTATTAAAACTACTCCCACTTATTCCGCTGAAGTGTCTACGTTTTATGCACCTTATCCAGGTCATGTTTGCGACTAAAGAGAGCGCCAATCAAGCGAGAGAGAGAGTCAGTCGATATTCCACGATTCGCCCATATTGTTTGCATATGTGGTTTTTAATCAGATGAAAGTAAACCTTACGAACTTGATTGGATGCTTTTATCCGACGGGGCGAGGGAAGAAATTAAGGAGCAAAGTTAGGGTAGTTGGTCTTGATTGAGAAATCTTTTTTTCTTCATCATTCAATAACCATGTGAAAAACCTGATTACGACTCATTGGTGTTAATGATATTTGTTCAATGTGTTTTCTTCGAGAAAGATTTAATGAAGTTATGAAAGAAACGGAAGACGTGTTTGTGCTAGAAATGAAAATACTCCATCCACAGGAAAAGGGTGAAGAAAAAAAAAATGAATTGGTGGTGTGTAATTGCAGACGTGTATTCCTTAGTGACGAACCCCCTCTGGATACATGACAAGCAGTTCCTAAATCTTGCTCCCCTAAGTGGTTTCTTTCATCGCTCTCACACCGTATTTAGAAAGATGATTAAATTTGCTTCGTCTAATAAACTCATCCCGCTACCAGCTGACGATGGTGTGCAGCAGTTTTTCTATACATGATCAAACGGAGCAGAAAAATAAGGCAGTGCACGAGACCACTTTAACAGCGACAAGTCTTCGTGCTATATACCCAGTGTGTGCGTGTGTGTGTGCGTGTGTGTGTGTGTGTGTGTGTGTGTGTGTGTGTTTATTAGTGCCTGTCCCTTTTTTCATTAGACATTGCGCTATTGCATTGGAAGAAACGTCGGATTAATCCAAAGTCAACGCCAAGGTTTAAGGCGGATACATTTGTTTCGTCAATTCTATTATCATAACCGTATAGCCATCGATAGAGTGTTATTCTGTAAATGCATATTTTTTTCTTTTGCTTTATGTGCAGTTGCTTGTGTCCGTATATACTTGTTTGTGCTTATATGTGTTGTATGTGTGAGAGATAGGTAATTTATGAGCAAGCTTTTGTCTCCAAGAGAATGACTTTGTGGCTGAGGAAGTTGAAAATTGAACAAGAGAGATGGTGTCCAAAACATGATATCCATCAGTCTTACCCTCCGGCGTTCTATGTATTTACGTGGTATCCAGTTTCGTTGCTGCCGACTGAGCTAAACATGAAATATCACATTGTTGACGCCACTTTGCTCCATTTCCTGAAACGTCGGGCCGAGATGGCAATCATGCCCTTTGTTCAATATTCATCATTTCTGATACTGATCGTTTATCAGGAAAAAAGAAATACCCAACGGACATGAAGAATAATTCCTCGGCGACCTAGTTTATGAATTTGCCAAAACGGATATTGAAAATGGGTATGTTCATCTCAAAGTATCAGTATTAAGTTGTTGTTTTTTTTTGACTGATAAGGTGTGTGTGCCTGGTTTATTTATTTTGTTTGTTTGTTTGTTTGTTTGTTTGTTTGTTTGGGTTTGTTTGTTTTGGTTCGTTTGCGTGTGTGTTTTTGTAGATGCAAAAAAGGAAGGCTGGAAATTACCGTCAGTAATGATCCAAATCGATACACGTTCTCACATATCAAAAGCTTGTTTTGCCTTTTGGCATGCAGTCTCTACAAGTATGTAATACTTAGTTCTCGTGCAAATTGTAATATTATGTACGCATTGTTTGCCAACTACAACGATGAAGTATATTGCCCGCCAAAGGCATAAAGTGCTGAGTCCCCCACTTTTGGAAAATAACAAAAAACAAAGCAATATAATGTCATTTTTTCTTAAATAATCATAGACATACTGAAATCCAGGATTCTCTCAAGGCCACTCTGGAATGATGTATCTAATAAGAATTTATTAGATAACAGCCTAAGTTGACTAAAAAATAAATGTGGCCTAAAATTTATGGAATCATACATTTCATCGACATTATATTTTTTAATTATTTCTAGGTGATACCTTACATTTATCAAAGCTACGAAATACTCGTTGTACTTGATGATTCGCTGTCCTTGAAGATATAAAGAAAACCTGTGCTGACGTCAAAATGCATTCTCCAACGTTTGCTGCAGAATCGACACGGCACAGAACACACAGTGACGCACAGCCGGTTGTAGTGCTGTCTGTGGTAGATATGAAAAAACTGTCATGTACAATAAATCGATAGTTCGTACGGATGTTGTTTTGCAGTAAGGAAAATACTTTAAGAAGAAAATCTACATGGCATGAACAGTCTGGCATATCACTTTGCTAAACACTAACACTTTACTTTGATCATCTTCACAGATTCTAATCTGTCCTATTGGTCTGCGCCCAATCATTTTGCCATGCTGTATATGCCACCGCTTGGACGTACTTTATCGAAGGACTTAAAATCTAATAAAGTAACATCATTGAATGAATAGAACAGTCAAATTATCGTTCCAATCGTTCAGTGCAAGGGAGGTAACACCAGATTACACAATACACTGCATGTGTCATGCACTGAACTATGATTATGTGTGTTACCTTTCTCTTCGTAATGAATACAGAACAGACGCTATAAGGGAGAGCGAAGAAAGACGAATTGATTGACACTGAACAATAGATTGTATTACGTCGTGTAAAGTGACCGCAGAGGGACAAAATAATTATGAAGACGCAAGATAACCCCACAATGCATAACATTTCTTCTTCCCCTTTTAACATCTTTCCATCTGTCTATCTTTCACATACACGTATGCCTATTTTCCTTGTTTTTCTTTGTATGAAATGTGCAAAATAGTCGAAATCCTCGTCGTATATTTGCCCGACAATATTTTAATGTTCACAGAGAAGAGGGTACATTTCGCATCCCCCTTCACTGCGACCAAGGAAAACGTCGTCTTATCCATGCGCGTATACGATTTTGTTGGCTAAGGTGAAGATATTTTTCACATCCCTCATTAAATAAATGAACTCCTGTTTAGTAGTTACTCTGTGATTTGCGTCATGTGACCAAGCATAACATTGCTGGGATTTTGATGGTATAATAAAAACAAAATGCGTATGGAGAAAATGTGTTTTTCCATGCATAACGACATTCACTACATAGTGCACTATACCACGATTATCGTCATAAACATGCGTGATCGATCATTTTTTTTTTTAATCAATAGCATTTAAAGGGTGTGTACAGTTCTGGTTGAGGTGAGGATTTAGCTTTAAACGTTTTGCGAGATATTCATAAACCACTCTATGAGATGTCAAAGAGCATGCAATTCTAAGGGGTATCAAAAGTTTATTTGATGAAAATCGGTTTTGAAATGGCTGAGATATCCAAAAACAAGGTAAAACAAAGAGATCCTAATAAAAGGCGTGGCCTGTCGCCTTTTATTATTATCACATTTTTTGGATATCTTAGTCCAGTCTTTATCAAATTAAAGTTGGATACTTCTTAAAATTACATGCTCTTTTACATTTCAAAAGAGGTTTCTCCTTATCTCACTTAGGAATGTTATAAACTTGAATCCCCACCTCAACTAGTACTGTACAGTCGCTTTAATGTGGTATTTGTATTTTTCTCATTGATAACTGTGTAAATCGCGTCAATCGCAATACACTGATAGTCTGCGGTCCTATAGGGAGGATTATAAAACAAATATACATGCAATGTTTCTAGTAACGAGCAAAATCATGGATTTCTTGGTGACAGAAAAATTGAACTATTTCTTCGGGGCTGCACCCGTCAAAAAATAGTATTATTTCTGCCTCCTCGAAATCGACAATTTCATGTAGAGCCTTTCAGTGCATTGCATTATTATGACCTGTGTTTACTATTCCTACATACTAGTAAACTACCCATTGTTGGCAATGTGCCAAAGACTTAATGCCTTGAAAACCGGGGTTGAACATTGAGGAGAGTTTCATCGCGCACTCAACCGTGTATGTCGCCACTGGTTCGGACGATGAAAATGCGTACACGCCTTTCTGGACTCAGCGGGCGGGACCCGGACAATTAGTGCAAGCAGTCATGAGTACACACGGGATAATCAACTTAATTGCTGAATGCACCTCACTTAGATATTCCTTTAGTGGTTCAACAGACTCTCTCTCCCTTCTTTCTCTCCCTCCTCCTCTCTTTCCATTTTTGTTCTTTCCCCTCTGTACTCAATTCGTTTATGTATTTTCTTTTTATTACACACATTGCGGCTGATTTACTAGTAGCTTTTTTCCCCTTTTCTCTTCCTTTGGGAAGTTGTTTCATCCTCAGTCATTATTTCCGGTTATTCAGGCAGCATCGATTAATGCTTCCTAAAAGAAAAAACACAAGAATGGAGACCATAGCTCCTTGTTAACAAAATTTTGATAGCTGGTTCATATTGCACACACATGCACATGTGCTTCTGTGTGTGTGTCTGTGTGTTTAAGTGAATGTGCCGTATAGGGGCGTTAATCAAAATTTGCATGTGTGCATTGGTAGCCTAATCAATAAACAGTAACACTGATATATTTAGCTTGGGTTCCTTCTCGTTGAATTCAGTATTGGCCTTGATATACAACATGAATGGGTAAATTCAGATGTTCGGATTTTGTTTTCTACAAACCCTGATTATGCACTACTCAGGTCTTTTTTCTCCGTTGTTTAACATAGCATGTAGATACTCAAAATGGGAGAAAATAATTAAAAAAATCCCCCAAATTACGCCTCAAAATTGAGACCGAAGTCGTAAGCTAACACGAAAATTTCTTGCATTTTAGTTGCGTTTATAGGCCGCGTCCGTTAAGAAAGTGTTGGGTACTGTACTAGGGTTAGTGCGCTACAACGAGATGTTGTGCTCAGTGGATAAGAGGCCCCGTGGTATAATCGTCCCGTTCGCGGGGCTGGATAAGGAGTTCTCCTGAGCTAATTCTACCACCACCGTCATTTACATTATCTACACGAGCTTTTGCTATGTTCATACTTCTTCAAAGTACAATGGTTTCCATCAGTCATCGTCATAAGCTTGCGTCCCGGAAGCTTGCGTCTTTCTCAGGACGGACGGTAACAGTGATGTCCATCAGTGCCGAAGGACTTTCCTCAGTGAAAGGACAACTGATCGTAAAGCTCTGCCATGAGAATGACTGTGACATCTTGTGTCTACAAGAGACGCACAGAGGCCAACAACAGATTTGTCCCACAGAATTCCTGGAATGAAGCTTCTTGTTGAAAGGCCTCATGAGAGATATGGCAGTGCAATCTCTGCCAAACGACACACGATCGACCAGACATCATTAACTGAAAGCGACAACGTAGAGGTCCTGCCTATCAGTCTGGGAAGACTGTCGGTGACCTCCGTGTACAATCCACCTGGCACTAAATTCGCATTTAAGGAACCCGACACCTTCGACCACCGGCAGATCAATGTCATCACTGGAGATTTCAACAGTCGTAGCACTACTTGGGGATACAGGAAACAAATGAAGATGGTAATTTGGTCGAGGAGTGGGCTGAAACTCACCAACTCAGCCTAATACATGACGCAAAACTTCCTCCCTCCTTCAACATCTGCCGTTGTAAAAAAGGGATACAATCCAAACCTGGACTTCACTAGTGAGTCCATATCAGCCCTCTGTAGGAAGAAGGCCTATATACTAGAACATGTACCCCTTTCCCAACACAGGCCAATTTCTATCGATATCACTGCTGCTGTGGTGCCCGAGGAAGTTCCTTTCAGGTGACTTTTCAACTTCCAGAAAGCCATCTGGGAGAACTTTACCAACGATCTCGACAACACCTTGGCTGATCTTGACCCTACTCCAGCCAACTATGACAGATTAATCAAGTTGATACGAGAAATATCAAAAAAAAAGCATATCCCCGTGGATGCAGGGAACATTACATTCCTGGTATCTCTGCAGATAGCCCAACCCTCTATGATGAGTACCCGAGGCTTCATAATGAGGATCCCTTCTCAGATGACACCCTGAACGCAGGAGAGATTCTTATGCAGGCCATAGCAGAAGAGCGAAGGAAATCCTGGCAAGAGCTCATCGAAAGTATGGATATGTCACACAACAGCAAGAAAGCCTGGTCAACCATTAAAAAATTCAACAATGACCCCAAAGAAGGCAACAGTGCATTCCAACGTTACTGTCAACTAGGTTTCCCACCAGCTCCTGTTGAATGGGAAAACTCAACATAAACTGCAGCAAAAAGAACATCAACCATGGAATCCGTCCACAGAAGAATACACTTGGACTTTCACCTTGAAAGATCTTCAGAAAGCAATCAGCAGTCTTAAGAATGGCAAAGCAGCTGGACTTCAAACATTTTGGACAGGTTGCTCAACTATGGCTTCTCACCCTGTATGACAATTGTGTGCTGCAGTCCCAACTACCAGAGATCTGGAGAAAGCTCGAGTAATCGCTATTCTCAACCCAGACAAAGATTCAAATGTGGCCAAAAACTACAGAACAATTTTCCTACTATGTCATCTCTACAAGCTTTTTGAGCGCCTCATCTTGAACAGGCTTGGACCTACTACGGAACAACACTTATTCCCTGAGAAGGCAGGCTTCCGCCCTGGGAGATCATGCACAAGTCATGTTACAAACCTGACTCAATTCATTGAAGATGGTTTTGAGAAGAGCCAACCTACCGGAGTAGTTTTTTTGTCGATCTTAGAGCTGCATAAGATACAGTGAACCATTGGCTATATATCCCTCAATAAGCAAGATGACAAATGACATTCACTTCACCAAGCTCGTCCAAATGCCACTAGAAAACTGGCGCTTCTTCGTGGAACTGAATGGGAAGCGCAGTATAGGTGGAGGATACAGAGGAACTGACTCCCTCAGGCATCGCAGGTCAGAACAGCGACATCAGTGAGATAGAAGCCACCTTAATATTAGCCTTAGACAATCTGACGACATACTACAGAGACAACCAGCTGAAGGCGAATCTTACCAAGACCCAGGTTAGCTTATTCTATCTATATGCAACCGAGATGTTAGGAAACAGCTGTCACTCTCATGGAATGGTGAAAGGGAAAGTGAGAACTCGGAACAACCTTCTTCGGAAACTGGCAAACTCTTCTTTTGGGTTCTAGTGCTCCTACACTACGGGCGACTGCTCTTGCCCTATGCTACTCAGCTGCAGAGTATGCTTGCCCAGTCTGGGAAAGATCCCGTCACTCCAAGAAGCTTGATTCAAGTCTCAACGACAGCTTCAGAATTATCACTGGATGTCTCAAGCCGACAAATGTAAACAGTCTCTATGTCTTGTCCGGCATTGCCCCACCTGACATACGCCGGTCAGTATCGAGCAGTATGGAGCGTCTCAGACAAAGTCAGGACTGCCGTCACCCATGCTATATGACTGCTCCCAACCAGCCCAGAAATGGCTCAAATCAAGGAAAAGCTTCCTTCAAACTGTTCAATCCTTGACTGAATCCCCACAGGTGGTCAGATGTAGACTATGGGAGGAGAGACGGAGCAGCAACCATCATCATGACAAGCTACCTCTCCCTACTAAGGAGCAGCTACCCCCAGGGCACAAGCACGACAGGAAGACACGGAGATCCTTTAAACCGACTCTGCACATGGACTGATGTAAAGTCAGCTTGAAAATGTGGGGATATTCAACTGATGACATCATAAATTGTGACTGTGGTACACCTCAAACCATGCCATACCTTCTCCAGTGCCCTAGCCTTGAGAAACAGTGTAGCCAAAACTACCCGATGGCTGCAGATGAGACGGCTCTGCGATGTGCCAAGCCTTGACCAAATATCTAATGACTATGTAGATGTTGGATACGACGAAGAAGTGGATAAGACCCCGAACTCTCAATAACGAGGTCCCTGGTTCGAGCCCCGTGGCTATAGCGGCTGTGCCCCTATTAGGCAAGACGCTTTATATCCTCACTGTCAAAGTCCTCTTCCATAGCTGGCGCGTACCAAATCGATTGAAATCAATAAAAATCATTTAATGCTTAATATCAACACAGTGTAAACTTATCTTCACATCTATTGACGTGCATTCATAAGACATTTCAAACCACTGAGGTACTTGTAAGCACTTGAAATACTCAGTATCCTAAGCACAAGAAGTCCATTCACCTTTGTGAAATTACTGTGTTTTGCTTATCTTTGTTCAGATTACGCTATGATAGCTTGTCAAATAGAGCAACATACACCTTCATATTCCCAAAATATACGTGACGTCAGTCTCAACGACTTTGTTTTTGATCTGTCCTTGGCGGTGCTTTTTAAATCTGCCATTAACCACATTCAGATCTCGAGGTTGCCCTTTCCTATAATGTAGTGGTCGAGATTGTTATCATGTAAATGGAAAGTCGTTTTAGCCGTCTAGGCTTGACGATCAATGACATACATTACCCTAATCCTTATCATATCTCGGAGTTGATTTCACTATGTGTTTTTTTTTCTTCGTTATGCAGCACCTAGATTTCGGATGAAGGATAATCGTTTAGTTTAGATCTATTATGCAAAAGACCAGTGAGATATAGGTGATAGACATCCTGGGGTACATTCCGTCAGCCTGAATTTGCTGATGACTCTCTCTTCTCTCTCTCTCTCTCTGATGTATCTCCCCTTCCGGCAGACTCCCCGTCGCCACCCAATGGACGCCTGCATGGATGACGCATGTGTTGAGTATGTGTCCATGCTAAACTTTTCATGATCACCCCACTTTCGAAAAGGTCTCTTTCCCTTCTCTTTATGTATAAGCGTGCCTTGCCACACCATGCTTCTTTGCGCACTTTTCGTCGGGCCCATTTATAGCTGACAGAGTAGGGGTCTTGTAGGGCGTGAAACCTGAAAAAATGAATAGTTTGACAGAATGCTATAGTATTTACTAGTAAAACTATCAACCCCCCCCCCCCCCCCCACCAATCCCAGGCCATCCCCATTCAAAGGAAAAATGCGTGACCAGTTTACAGTTTTCGGTTCACTTGTTCACAAACGTGTTCAATATTTGATATCAACACAATGTCTTCAAAAGCTTGTCTTATCTGATATTTTTTCAACACAAAGACACCATTAGCCCGCATGTCATAATGAAATGAAGAAATAACATTAACAACACAAAATATTATGGACAGCTATAGTGGCCTGAACGAAAAAGTTGCCTCTTTATCAAATTTTCAAGTATTCGACATGATATGAGCAGAACAAGTCAACTAAGGATATTGGGCTTGCCCATAACCATAAGGAGAGGTAATAAAGAGCCAGCAGTATGGTTTTCTCTTTTTAATAAATGGATTGTAGCATTTATTCGTGAGCATTCCAACCGAATCTTTACGTGTATACGCAAAGTGCCTACTTTCACCTGTGCTCACCGGCTGAATGTCACACTTTTCTGGTCGTATAATTCGTACAGAAGAGCTGTATGCATTTTATGGCGTTACTCATTTCCGATGCAACGAGAATACCCCAGTATAGACGGCCTCTATAACACGCACATCCCCTAATTGAATAGTCATTATGCATGTGATAGTGGTGGTGTTTTTTCTTTATGAACACCACGGCAGTTTCGGGAGGGCTCATTTGCCTCGTCATACAATATTCTGCTTCTCTCTGTGTCATTATCTCTCACCTGCTTTATTACCTTTAGGCGGAGATCATAACTGCGTAGGTGATCTTCATGACTATACCTGTGTAGCTGGACTAGCACACACATACACACACACACACACACACACGCGCGCGCGCGCGCGCGCGCGCGCGCATACACCCCCTGCCCTTACCCTTGTTTATATATATATATATATATATATATATATATATATATACATACATACATATGTATATATATATATATATATGTATATGTATATGTATATGCATATGTATATGTATATGTATATGTATTTAATCGGAGTCTACGAAGGTAATGATTCATAACAATTAAAAGTATAATGGGCGCGCTCACACTGCATGACTCATCTGTCATTTGATTACTAATAATACCATCTTAAAAATAAGATCTGCCATTAGCTTCACAAAGCCCTATGGGCATAAAAGCAAAGTCTTTCACAGAGTTTCCTTAATTACTACTGTTGTGAACCTATATAGGGCAAATGTATGTTCTACGTATTTAATGCGATATGACATCTAATAGAAAATTGCATCCTGTATCACTTTTACATTCACAGGGCCTGACATACAGGCGCTTATTTTGCAGCCTGCCTAATTCATACAGGTATTGCAGAATTGAAATAGGAGATATAAGATTCGATTAGGGGCCTATATCAATTTTAATGTCTGTGATGAATTAGTCGCTGTTTTTTTTTTCTATGTTGTCTGCATACGTGACTACACTGCTCAAAACACAGAGTTTATTTCTTTCTCTGTTGTCAACAAGTGTCATTTCACAATCAAAACGATTTGCCTGTCAGTGAATAAAAGGCTTTACTGTCACTTCCATCACTGCGAACAACTTTGACGCACTTTTTTTAATTAGTATTATCCATATGTATATATATATATATATATATATATATATATATATATATATTCTGTATTTAAAACATCTATATATATACGTTACATTATAATGCCCATGCTGCGATGGACGAAGAATAAATTGCCGATATAAGGATAAAAAGTAATGCAATTTCCTGTGTTTGACCTAAAATAAGCTTCCCGTTTCACAAAATTTGAAAAACGCTCATAAAACGAATTTTATCGAGACAATTTGATGGGTCATTAAAGAAGTCACATCACAGTAAAGATGTCGGTGGGGGCAAAAAGCCACGACGATGTCACGAAATGAACTCTGTCGAGCGTGCATTGACTAAGTTTAGTTTTTCCTCTCACAAAGATATTAAACCGAATCGCGGTTAATTAAAAGAAAGAGAAAACAGCTCTTCTCTTCATATTCAACTATTACTCACTGACATAATGAAACTATGACTTGAGTTTTGTGTCACGATAAAGGCAACGCAAGGTTATGTATTGCTGTTTTTTCCTTCTCTCCTCTTTTTCTTTTATCTTGTTAAATAAATCTTAATATAATTGATATAGATTTGTGAGTGTTAAATTACATGTCATATATTCTTTCAAACCTCACACTATTCTGAAAATGTCTGTTTGAATCAAGAGATAACGAAGAGGGTTAAAAGGGAAAAGGAAATTACAAGTCCTGGGGTTGGACTTCATCTTCGCCGAACTGGTCGAATTTTACCCCTTCTCTTTGGTGCTCCGCGACGGTTACAAGATTGATAAGATGGCAGCTTCCTCGACAAGTTACCATCAAGATTATAATATAAGGATATTCACGTAAGAATGAACGCTGTATCTCCAGTTTTGTGGTTCTTGTATTCTATCTGTGAGAGTGCTGAGATAATATTGATAGTATGAAGTAATTCCAGATTGAAAACAAAACCAACAAGATGAGCGCGTGTATCTTAAGATGAACTCCTTAAAATGATCATCGTCACTATCAAACTACGGCTCTCACAATCCACTTTCCATTAAACTTGGAAAATTAGACACATTTTTATACCAATTATAGATTGACATGTACTTCATTCATTGCGAATCGATATCATCGAAACTGGATACTTTCCCAATCATGTGTTAACAGACCTGTAGCAGAGTTTCAAGAAGCTAAAAGTGTATGGACCTTGGTTTATCAAACAAAATTACCGTTCTTTATGGTTATACTGAACTTTATCTCGAAATTCCTGAAATGATTAGTTTATAGAACGTCTATACAGAGAATTAATTGATCTACACAATGCATCTGAGCCACTGTGGTCTGTCTATATGCAGAGCTTGACAGTGCCAAGTCTGTTCTGCGACGGTTCAAAGGAACGTTATTTAGTCTATTGATTTAAGGGAACGGTTCTGATTTACTTGTCGAAGTACTGACAGCATTGGTTGAGATGTCCTTATCCAATGATCCCCTCAGAGGATCCGTCTGGAATGAATTTTGATATAGATCAACAAATTAAGTGTTTATTTTGTTCCATCTTCGTTCTTTCTCACATCATCAATATTTACAAGTACTCGACAAGCAGCCCTTTACTTCTGCTAACTCCCGTGAAATAACCGTTTGAAAGGATGTTCGGAAACACCATCACAATAACTCGTAACTGAATGATGAACTGAGTGCATTTCAGTTCATCACGACAAAACCCCAGCTTAACTCTGAGTCACTCACTGTGTTAGTTGTAATTTTGATGTTTATCCAATATCAATACGAGGAAGCTTGCATGGTGTGCAATTTGATTCGGAAGGTCAACGGTTGCTTGTATCAATGTTATAAAATGTCAATCTGGGTATTCAAACAAAATTGTTGATAGGCCTTATTTACAAGGAAATTCTTCCCAGAAAACGTTAGAGTCTCCATCACTATTATATAATATGTCGTAAATGTCACTTCCTCTCAAATTGCTTCACAGTTTAGGCAGCTATGAAGACGTTCTTACTTTCCTTCCCCATGTATATTATTGATTTTCGCGAGGGATTTGTCTTCATATTATTTAACGTTATTATTATTTATATTGTTGTTTTACAGTCCCGTGCGTGCGCCTCAGAATATTTTACTGGAGCCGTAGCGCATATCACCATGCGCTGTCATGACCATGTATTTTTTTTTTTTTTTTGAGAGGAGAATGAAAGCGTCATCTTGAACAAATTGACCCCTTCCTAACCTGCCCTTCCCGTTCCGCCTCATTAGGCCCCTAATATCGCCCCTATTACCCCCACTATGGAGTGGCAAATAGAGTAGCAATTCTTTACCTTTAATAGTAACTTCATACAGATGATACGGCAATATGACTATTATTTCTATTGACGTAGCCTTGCTTAACCGATAGGTTTAATAACGAAGATCATGCGACACATCCGCTATTAGGCTCACATCCCTGTTCCGATTCAAATCTAATCTACTTGTCGATTAAATATTTTCACAGTATAACTATATATTTTGGCCTCGGACAGGAATCACGCACTGTTGCCTTTGCCTCCTTTCCCCCGTCCCCCGTGTCGTGTCGGGGTTGCCAATAGGTCGACAAGGTAAAGACTGTGTTTATTTGTTGTTTATTTGTTTGTTTGCTTTATTTCCATCCGAGAAGATGGCTGGATAGCCCATATTCAGCCGCAGTTTATAGCTGGTCTTCCATGGGGTCCAGTTGGATATTAGGCGGGACCACTTCACTGGGTGAAACACCTTACTCTTTGCATGCAATGAATAAATGAAGCGGGATCTTTTACGTGCACGAGTTGTGACTCTCTCATACTCGGGACCTCCTTAAATAAATGTCCTAACCGAGGGACACAGTGTTTTGCCTCTTACTAGAGAGGACGGTATGATTACACACAACAATAATGCTCAGTGGGACTCGGGAATCGAACCCGGGTCCTTTGGATCGTGAGGCAGACGCGCTATGGCCTGAGCTAACTCACCGCATTACTCTCCCAGCTATCTAACTTTTATGAGCAATATCAAATATATCAAATATATCACTTTTAATGTAATCACTGCAATCTTATATTCTGACTCTTGGTGAGAAATACTCACCAACTGAACAATGAATGCACTATCATCAGCAGCAAAACAACAACAAAATACTAGTAAAACGACTTGGCTTTGTTACTTTTTGGCTCTGGAGTGGATGGTTGCACTCTACACAGTTTATGATAACGAACGGCAGATATAGAGCACAAGTCGCAGTATCCCAGTTGAAAGAGCCGTGGGCTCAAACGACAAAATGTGAAAAAGACTATGGGCCGCCTTGGAGAAGTTTGCAAACTGGTTTACAAAACCTTAACCTTAAAGCGAGTTTAAGCAGAAATTTCGATTAGTTCGAGAAAGTGTTGATGCGTGTGGTTGGGTGATATCCCTGGCTAGGTTTGTATATTGTTTGGTTCCGGTATAATGGAGGAATTATATGGGTGACATACAACGTTGACGTCATAGTCGTCAACATGCTATGGGGAGGGACTTTGACTTATTCCTTCTCCCACTCCCATCATTACTGGCTTGTTTGAAATTCTTTTTAACATTCTACCTATCTTTATGTGCTTTTTCGGCTTACCCAGTCTTCACCTTATACTGCATACGACCCCATCCTGTAATATCTGTCATGAACTACTGTATACAAAATGGCATGGACAGAGGAGTGAGTTTTTCAAAATTTAACACCATTTATGTCCTGATATAACAATAAGCTTTGTGATATTTGAACTCTAATACTTCACGGAATCACAACAGGATTTACGCCGGGACTTTAATTAAAAAAAATAGTGAATAGTGGTAAACACGGACACAAATATCCAGTACGTATTTGGACACCTTCTCCAAACGGTTTGTCCTCTTTCTGGATGCAATTCGTTCTGAAATTATCATCACACAGACGTCATCTGTCAAATTGAGCAATGGTGGGGTTGTGACAACCCCACAATTTGAGGTTTTTACTCTCAGAGCTAAAGCCGTATGCATGTATATCCTCTGTATATCCTCAATCCGACGCGGGAGAAATGTCTGGCACATGAATTTTGTCAAATAGGCCTTGTAGCTCGAAATTCAAAAGATAGCATAATAGTCGCTGTCTGGGATCGTGAAAGTAAATCTTTTGAAAGTAGACTGAGGTGAGAAGATATGCCTAAGATGATACCAGAGATCATAATAAAGTTATTGTCAAAATTTTCCGCGGACTGCTTTTCGTAAAGGGTTCCTGGTTGGCGAGATAGGGAAATGAAGGTTTGGGTCTGGAACCAAGCCTAACACTTCAATAACATGGTAGTGTTCTCCCTCCTGCCTCACGCTTTCGGTTGGTAGGGCCAGGTGAGGGCGGTCCAGATAGATGTCTGCAGATATAGCTGCCTTTATAGAGAAATGTGCGCCCCGATATCAATCTAATGCGAACTGAGGTTTTGCTGTTGTATGAATGTTGTAATCTAAATGCTAACAGCCCCTCGTCCATCATCCCTCTTATACCGCGGGATTAAGTTGTCAGGAAACTGTCTGGTCCACATATCACACTTAAATGAAATTGCATGCAATGTGCATGAATAAATTAAAGGAAGCAATAAACATGGCTTGACAACATCAGCCCGGAGCGCTGGACTCTCTGCGGGGTGATTATTATTCTTTTATGAAATATAGTTTCTTTGTCGAAATACCAGATAAACTTGATACACTCAAAAGATCAGCGCCTTCCATCGAAGGCTTCTCTACATTTTCCAGTTGATATCATCATGATACATGATGCCTGTTACAATGTAAATGTTCGTCTGCATAGAAACTGTTACTGCATGAGAAAATATTAACTCGTTATCCCACTATATTTACCTCACGTGTGTTTGTGCGTGCCAGTGTGTCTGTGTGTGTATGAATGAAATTTGTGCAACTTGACTAAAGCAGAAAAAAAGGGAAATCAGTCTGGACTAAAATTGCATGCCTGGTTATGCAAACATGCAACCACACACACACACATACACACACAGACACAGACACACACACACACACACACACACACACACACACACACACACACGCACATTTTATATTCATATCATAGGATTTATGTGTGTCTGCAATGCATAATATGGGCTTATAGGGTGCCTATTATCATATTGTTAGCTGATACCGTCAGTGGTTCGCACTTCTGTATAAAAGCAAAGTAATGCAACAATTTTATAACTAAACGGCTGTCTACAACTAGTCTAGATTTATTTTTTCTCTTGTTTTCAAAAAATAACGACATAATTATAGGTTAATATTTACTCTTAAAGGGGGAAACCTAAAGTAATATTATAATGATACATCAAACAATAGTCTAAGTGTCACCATCGCTGAATGAGAAGATTACTTTAGTTCGTGACGTCACACATGGACAACGGTATGAAATACAAAAAAAAAAAAAAAATTAAAGAGAATTCCCCCACATTACATTCCTCATGAAAAGTACACGACGTGTCGTTCTCTCGACTCGTTACTAACAAATTTAGATTATTATTTCCCCCTTTTTTTTTTAAAGAGGTTAGTCAAGTGCCCTTTCATAAATGCTGGGAAAGTGAAAATGATATGTTGAACTTTCCTTATTAGTTTCTTTATGTCTACCGCACGTGACGTCAAAAGATGTTGTAGTCTTCTCATTCCGCGATGGGGGCACCGAAGCTTTAAAATTTCAAGGCTTTTTAAGTGACAGCCCGATTTGCCTCAAACCTCCTGATATGGTCTACTACACACTGCTGCATTTCCTCGATCCACACGCCTAATATAATATCTAATATTATTTTGTGTCTCATGACAAACAGCAATGACGCCATGGAAAATGTGATGGCGCCCTTCACTTTAACATTTGCCCTGCATTAGCTGAGCAGATGCAGGGTTTATCTCAATCGGGAAACTTTTACATCCGCCGGGCGCCCCCTCCTCTTTGTTCGTCATTACCGTGGTTATCTTGTAATGCCCCTGTCACAATAGACTGCAACCGTTTGCAACCATTAATGTTGGCTCCATGACAGGCTACAATAGGCTTCAATCGCCATCGATCTCAGTATAGGTCACAAAAAGGCATTCACATAATGCAACAGCTGCTGACGTATACAACAAAAGCGACTAGAAGAGACCATCGTACAAGTATTAAATCGCATTACATGTATTATACCCGCATATGCTCGTGCGAGTGGTTGTGCGTTTACAATCACACAAAATATTGGCGAGCAAAGTATTGCAATCATTTTAGATACTGTGATGACAACTATAGCCTTTTAAGAATAGCTTCGTTTTATGATTAGGCATCTTGACTAGAAAAAAAAGGAGATATCAACCCCCCCCCCCCCAAAAAAAAAAAAAACCCAAACTGAAATAGATAGATTATAATAGTTCATCTGTTTAAAAAAATAAAAAAGTATGGAAACTTTTCTCCAAGGCTGCATGAAATCAACTATTGTGTTTTAATTTCCACAAAATTGTGTGGTAAATGCGATATGATTCATTATTTTCTTTCACATGTTTATTTTCTATGTTAGCATTCTATTCTGTGACAAATTTTCTCTTAGCCAACCAGATGCAAGGATTTCAGTAGCTTATAACAACTATGAAAACTTGTCACTGATAACAAGTTTATGGAACGGGGCCCAGCCTATTATCACAAGGATATAGACGTAAGGTAATGGACCATTGTTTACACGCAGTCCTATGAATACGGCCCCTAATAAATATGCACTGTAAATGAAACGCATATAGTATCGTGCACAATGTATAATAAAATTGCACAAGGATTTTTTTTGTCCATTAAAAAACAAGCAAATAACCTAGATCACACTACAAATATGTATTTCCATGATGCAACTAATATGGTGTGACTCTTATATTCCTCCACTATTGAGGTGGTTTGTATTCACTAAATTATGATAAATCTATCACTATAAAATAGTTTTGCATGTTTCTGTATTTGAACGCTTCTCGGGTTGGTGTCGAATCTAAAGCCAATTTCTGCGCAGTAACGTTCGAGGTAAATACTTGAACCACTTGTGAACAATTAAAGATACTGTGCAGGGAAAGAAGTGTAGCTTGTATGTACAGGACTTCTCAAAGGTTTTGCTGTATAGTAGGGGTTGCAGGCTTAGCAATATCTTACCCTAAACGACACGGAGTGAGACTATCTACTATGAGTGATTGCCTGGGTTGGCTATGGGACAGGAAGTGCTAAGGGGAAATGTTCAGGCATGGGATGATAATCACCTTGCCATCCACAGCGGGGCGCTGCTCGGTAAGTAACGACTGGGTTGCCGTTATTCAGGCAATTCTTAGGCTGCACTGTTGCTGCTTCTGTGCATGTATTCAAGGAAGATGCACGTTGAGAGTCGCAGTGCAAGCCGAAGCAGCCGACATTTCTTCGTGAAGAGGCCACTGTTCATACTGTATACGCCGTTTGGCCGATGACGTAGGGCCTGCAGCAGGCAGGCGAATGGATACATAAACAATTCAACACGAAGAGTAGAGTTACATGGCTGGCTGAACAGAATGAATGGTAACTGAATCTCCCGGTTGCGCTCAGAAATATACAGTACACTACAATATGTATTTACATGTGAGCACCTTTTTCACTTTCGTGTATACTCGCGTGGCAAACTACGCTCAGGAATAACGGAAGCCAAAGCTGCTGACGACTGGTTGAAACGCGTGGTACTACACAAAAAGGTAAACACTGCCCTAGCACAACGAGCAGCAAAACACATTAACGATTAGGCCTAATTCATATGTTCGTATTCTCATCCGTGACTCATCCTTATGATAAGCAAAACTGTAATTGAGGCTTTTCATATACTTTGTGTCAGGAAGGAAAGAAGGGAGGACATGCAATGGATGTGGTGGATATGAGCGGAGAATGGGAGCTCGTTTCGAGCGAAAACATGGACGCATTTCTGAAGGCTTGTGGGGTGGGGATGATTCACAGAACCATGGCCGCAAGAGTTAGTCCGACAGTCTACATCAAACAGAGCGGCATGGACTCCTTCGAAATCACCACCAGTACTCGATTTCGTGATCAGAAACTTTGCTTCACGGTGGACCAGGCCTTCCGCAGCACGATCCCGTGGGAGGATAGCGAGCGAGAGATGCTGGCCAGATGGGAAAATGGTCGATTAGTCATCAGGGTCGTTGGCGACGTGGATGGGAGCGAACCCGTCTTTGCTAGGTATCTCCAAGGAGATCAACTCGTCCTGGCACAGAGCAAAAAGGGTATCGAGGCCAAGCGATTCTTCCGGAAAATTGTCAAGACATAGCTCAGGAAGCGTTCTGAATATCTTCCCTCAAAGTCAAACGAGACACTGAGTATTTAATAAGTGCGACAATATTGACATTGATCAGGTGCAGCTGAACAGGATGCAAAAAGAGGCTTTCTTAGCCTTGCGATACATACTTATTTATGGTTTAAATGGCAGATTGTAGATCGTACTTACGTTTGCTAAATACACGTAGGCGCCTATCCAGCAGCACGCCTTTTCCTCAGAACATGATGAAACATGACGTTAGCAGATAAAACAGGTGAACGGAACAGGCTGAGTTTATAGCAGGGAGATCCACCTATAGGATCTTAATGTCGTAGAAATGTGTTTAAAAGGAAGAGTATAATATCTTTTCTTATGGGACTGCTTGGGGAGCAACCCAGTCGACAGTATTAACCAAGCTTGATATACCTCTTAATAAGCCGTAATAAGGGTAACATAAGTACTCTAAGAATGAAATTATAGCGCTTATTCTTGCCAAATCGCTGCAGAAAAAGCGTCACAGTGTACAGATTGCTTAGATACTAAGGGTATATGAATATGAAATATACCAAGACATTGCCAACTCCTGCCCCCAAACAAGTACAAAGGAGTACTGCCGGTGTATTTTTCATGAAGTTTGATGTATATGCAACCACCTGTTTACGACCTCCCCGACGACCTATAAGGCAACCTCCCCGAAAGAAAAAAAAAATGTATTTATTACCGTCCTAAACTTTGAATGTTGTGCTTCGAGAATGGCTTATACATTCCTACAGTGTTAGAATGGTTAGTTGGAATTATATTGTGCGTTCCTGCCAACGTAAAATTCAGTATACATGATGTACACTGTACTATACTAGACCATATTCACTAGTATTGTGTATGCAGTGCTATCAGAAGCATGTACGTATATCTACTGTGGTTGATTGTCACATAATGTTCGTAATCATGTGATCATGATACAAGGCGATGGTTAAAGCAAAATTCCATGTTAGTTGCATACTTTGATACGTGATTATTAATGCTGTGGGAATACAATTCGTACAGAATGAGTTACCAATGAGGAATGTCGAGTCACAATTAAGAAATGTTGTTTTCTCTAAAACCACACGTTACTGGTACGACAATCGCCACAGGCATAATCATACACAAATGTACAGTGTACATGTAGTTGCATTTTGAAACTGAACGTGGTACAATGTAGGTAGACCTCGCGTCTTTCGGCTTAACATTCCAAAAGTACACAGTGAAACTGAAACTTAGGGAAATGCATATAAGGTGTAAAATTACGCGTACATAAACTTCCTTCTTGCTTATATTGTATAAGTGCGCTTAAGTAATAATGACAGTTATAAAAAATCAGACTGACACTATAATACTACAGCGTGTACAAACAGTATAATCTTCATCCTTACTCGGCAATACATGATATACGTAATTACTTGCGCATGTAACTTGAGGCACTGCAAACTTATTTCAAATAATACCGCGCAGATTTATTAAACGTACACTTTCTCACTGAGCGTTGTAAATTGCATTTGACAAACTTATTTGACAATCACCTGAGACAACGATTTTAGACAATTCTTGCTCTGACAAACTCTACCAGTATCAGTGTTCTAAAGACCGTTAAATTCAGATTTGACGCCATTTATTGGCATCGGTGATTTTTTTGACAAGTTCTAGATTGGCACATTTAGTGTGAACATTTTTTTTTTGTACCGTACTCTTTATGAAGCAAATTAATGAACTATGTGTGCACAACATTTTAAAAGATAAGGCATTTCTTGCCTTTTTTAATGTGGATAAACATGTACCACATACAGTACCTCAAAAACTAAATGACTCGCCCATCAAACTGCCCTCGTGGTGTTATATTTGCTTGGAAATGAAATTTGATGCGATTTGCATGTTTTACAAGTGATGGCTGAAGTCGATATCTGCACAAGTAAAATATTGCCCTTTAAGAGGAAATGTACTTATAATGTAGCATGTGTTCTGTATATGTTCGTATAACTAGGTAAGACAGGTTACGCTAACAGATATTTTGTGTACATATTGTATCTATGGGCCTTATCTTCCTCATGCGTGGTAGTAGCATCCGTATTATTGTTGCAATCGGAAAATGCGTAATGGTTTCATTTTGGCGATAAAAGACACATTGGCTGATGGAGAATGGTTTCGTCTTCCTAATAAGATTTTCATCTTGTGTTTTTCAAACAGAAGTACGGCATTCTCAAATGAAAACATTTTGATCTAAAAACGATCTTCTTGAAAGAGTTACAAAGGTATAATCTGACGAAGGGCCAATGAAAAGAAAGTCTTTGCAGCTAATGATACATGTGCGAATAAAGGAAGGGAGCAGAGACACCGTATAACAAGTGTACAGTGAATGCTTTTTTGGGGGGTCCCCTCGTGTATGTCATATACAGTAATAGTCACAAGGATGCGGTATTTTATCACATGCTACTTGCCATTATTATATAACATAATAACATAATTATATAACATAATTATATAACATAATACCGGTATAGGATAATCAAATGCATCGTTTCACACTATCCAATTTATTATGGAAGAACGTGTCATAAATATACAGAATAACTTTTATATGTTTAGACTTACATCGGTCATCCCTGACATCAGGCAGTGCAATATGTACACACATAAATAAACAGACTATTGCTGTTACGCATACCCTCTAAAATAATTCGAGTGAAAATATTCACTCTTGAAGGAGTGAATACAAAAAGAGTGAATTTAGAGTGATATTGGAGTGAATTTAGAGTGATATTGGAGTGAATTTTGAGTGAAAATTTTCACTTTTCACTCGTTTTAGAGTGACCTCAGGGATCACTCCCAAATCTTCGAGTGATCCCTGAGGTCACTCCAAAATGAGTGAAAATGAACATTTTCACTCAAAATTCACTCCAATTTCACTCTAAATTCACTCTTTTTTTTAATTCACTCCTTTAAGAGTGAATATTTTCACTCGATTTTTTTTTTTTAGAGAGTACATAAACGCCAGTTTGTATAATTTCGTTTCTGAAAGCGTGCCGAGCTATCCTGTTGTACATTATGTATTGAACTTCATTTTAGTACGCAGTAATATTATTACGAGCACGCCTCCTACTTTTGTTAAACAATTTTATTATTTTCTATATACAATGTCGGCCAGCAGTTAAGTTTTGTGTTGGCTCAGTCACTGCTCAACGCTGTGACAAAACGCAGCACTTGAAAGTCAGCTGCTTGGAGGCATGTCTCAATTGAATTTTAAGCGGTACACAAGGACATGTTTATCATTTTCAAGATAATACGATCACTGATTTGTGAAGTACATGTACATGTATCTTGATATCATTAAATATACCCGATTTGTAAGGGTCTGTAAAAAATGCATAATTTTCTACATTTACTTATTTACTTTTTTATTCATTCATTCATTCATTCATTCATTCATTCATTCATTTACTTACTTACTTGTATTATTTTTACAGGGTATCTCCCCCAATGGGTTGAACACTGTTGTTCATGGAGACCTAGCACGAACAGTATACTTGTACATCCACAAACATTGAAACAATATTACATCAACAAAAACAATTATACATAGTAATACAATATTGAGTCTGTGATTGTAAAATAATATTCAGAATTCAATTAAAATTTTGGAAAAAATACAGTATTTAAATCAATTGTTATTCATAAATTGATATACATTAGTTCACTTCTATTTTTAACAGAATATGTATCAATTGCAAAAGAGAGAAAAATAGTATGATATTGATAAAACAGTATGAGGTCCCCCCCCCCCCCCCCCCCACCTTAACCCGTTGAGGATGAGCCCTGAGTATACTCGGGCAGGTGCCTATGGGAAATGTGTGTTGTAGCAAAATCAGTCCGTCCTCAACAGAATGAGAAGACTGCCTCACCCCATATGTTTTACAACAGTATATTATATTTCTTGTCTATATCATATGCTATCTAAAAGAACATAGAAAGCATCAATATTACACTGATACACACAATTTGATTACAAATGTCATGCAGAAACATCAACTGTACATTATCAATGTATCAAAGAATCAAGGCATGTTCTCTGAAAATGTTTTCTTTCCGTAGGATGCTGCCTGACGTACAAGAATGTACAGGAACAGAACCTGTTGGACCACATTCATTGATTTTTTACTCAGCAACTACAACTACAGTGTACTCCCGTTATAACTAATGCAGTTAAAATGAAATTTCTGATACAATCAAGTAAAAATTCAGGCCCCCAAATTATTATCTATATATCTGTTTATAATTTACTGCTCGTCTATAATGAAATCTCGATATAATGAAAAAAAAAACAAAAACACTCCAGATCCTGAGGACTTTGTTATAACAGGAGTGCACTGTAGTTACTACTGTATTCAAAATATGACATGAAAATGTTCACGATGAAAATGAGTTGGATTCAACACAAGCAACATCTGTTTAATGAATTATACATTACATAATCATTCATAAAAGAGACAACATTCAATCACAAATACATTTTATTTCTGCTTTATTGCACTTAACACCACTTTCTGAATATATTCTGCAAATATACATGAAGCTCCAAAAATACATTTGATATAGAAAATTCTCTGCCTCTTCAAGGTAAATGAAAATGTTAACATACTGAAAAACCATATCTTATACTTCCTTATAGTCACAGTTTCTGTGGGGTGGGCTGGGGTAGGGAAAGAAAGTTTAACTGAGCTTAAGTGTGCAGGAGAGAGTGCCAATTACAGAGACAATTTGATGATTTACAGAAATAATTAAGAGGCATAAAAAACATTAACACATCTCGCACTACAGAGGGCAGCATTTATTGTAGGTTAGCAAGATCCCAGGAACTAGAGCTCCCAGAAGGAAGTCGAATGGTTGATGCACCACATACTTCTTAGCAGCTCATGTCAATACTCTTAATTGTTGAACGTTATTGTGATTAACAGAAAAGACATAGACACAAAAGTAGCAAACTTTCCCAGTGACACTACACGAAACATACAGTAAATCTTGCATGAGATAACACTGCAGAAGTCAACAAATTCAATAAGTTGATTCTCTAAAAGGATCCTAGATTTTCACGTTAATTTCTTCTGTTGTATATAAATCTCTCTGGTCTGCATGTGTCAGCATGCAAGGCTTACTGTATATAGCAACCTGATTTCAAAGCACATTTTTATCTCACAGTGTAACAACAATTCTTCTCACCTTCTCACCCGGATGCCTGTAGGCCAGTTGGCCTGTCAGTTGACAGCCTCCGTATGAGTTCTCGCCAAGTTTGTCTGTCTTGAGTCATGGTTTTAACTGTGTTAAAATCCATCTCCTCCCTTCGGGCAATCTCCTTGATTTGGTCTTCCCATCTCTTCCTTGGTCTCCCAATTGGCCGCTTCTTGTTTGGTTTCCATTTGTGGATCCTCTTGACATCTCTAGAGTCTGGCATCCTTTCCACATGTCCATACCATCGTAGTAAGTTCCTTTCTATGATGGTCAAAACTGACTCTACCTTGAGGGCTTGTCTGATGGTTTCATTGCGAACCCGATCTCTTCTGGTAACCCCATAGATGAGACGGAGAACCCTCATCTCGGTAGCCTGGATTCTACTCTTCAGTTTTGAAGTAAGTGTCCAAGTTTCACTGCCATACAGTAGCACTGGTCTCAGAATTGTTGTATATATACACACTTTGACATCTTTGGGTATTTCTT
Source organism: Diadema setosum (assembly GCA_033980235.1). Lineage (NCBI taxonomy): Eukaryota > Metazoa > Echinodermata > Echinoidea > Diadematoida > Diadematidae > Diadema > Diadema setosum. The sequence continues at coordinate 35,628,225 of CM067059.1, read as the reverse complement.
TCTCTTTCATGAGGGGATAGAGTGCAATTAGATTTCTGGTGAATTTGGTTATCCTGTTATTAACTTCTTCCTCCATAAGATTGTTTGATGTTATCTTGCTGCCCAAATATGTGAAGTTGTCCGTCTTTTTAAGAACGTGTCCATTGATGGCTACATTCCCCTCTTCCAAGTCCCTTCCCACATGCATGTACTCAGTTTTGGTGTAGCTCATCTTGAGACCAGCTTTAGTTAGCTCCCTATCCCATTGGTTCATGATGTCTTGTAGTTTGTCCCTGCTGTCTGCAGTTTGTGCTACATCATCTGCATAGCCCAGGCATTCCGCATGGTAATCCTCTTGCTTGATGTTCACAAGTACGTGGTTGAGATAGGTGATAAAAAGCAACGGTGAGAGCACGCTGCCTTGGCGAACCCCTGTGTTGATGTTAAAATAGTTTGTATCTCCGATGATGGCACTCTTCTGATCATTGTAGGTGCTCTTGACGGCCATGAGTAGTCTGCTGCTTATTCCAGTCTCCTCAAACACTTTCCACATCTTTTCTCTTGGCACTCTATCAAAAGCCTTCTCCAGGTCCAGGAAGCAGATGTGCTGATCAATTGCATACTCCCAGCTTTTCTCCAAGTAGAGTCGTAGGGCAGCGATCTGGTCAATGGTCCCTCTTCCTGGTCGAAAACCACACTGGCTTTCCGATAGGAACTCTTCCACCTCCTTCCTCAGTCTTTTCTCAAGTATCCTTTCATACAGCTTTCCAACATGGCTCATCAGCGATATCCCCCTGTAATTTTTGCAGTCCAAAGGATCCCCCTTATTTTTGAATAATGGACAGATTAAAGATTGGTTCCATTCCTCTGGCACGGTGCCACTGACCCATGAGCGGTTGAAGAGTTCCAATAGCATTTCCTTAAGTGGCCGACCACCTGCCTTGATTGTTTCAATCGGGATCATGTCTGGTCCTGGAGCCTTGTTGTTTTTTGTGAGCTTCAGTACAGCGTCTATTTCCTCCATGCATATTAGGTCTTCTTGGTCTGGAGCAGCAGGTGGGATGGATTCCCTACAGTTCCTTCCTTGCTGGTTCGCATCTTCATTGACATTTAGTAGTTCCTGAAAATATTCAGCCCATCTGTTCGCCACATTCTTTTGTCCAGTTATGATTGCACCTGATTTATCTTTCAACGTGGTATTCTTGGTCCTGCCATCACTCCTGGTCTTGTAAGCCTTTGACATGCTGTACAATAGCTTTATGGTTCCCTTGACATCTTAATAAATATATAAAAAAAATATATAAAATGTGAATACCCTCAAGTGTGGTGCATCTCCAATAATGTACTCTCACCTGAGCATTATTCGTTTATTTTCACACTATATGGGCCACTGATAATCCTCTTAGGCACAGAGACAGTAAAGTAACAAACCTAACCACTCCCTCATAGTAAAAGATTGATATGATTTTGTGTGTATGATGTATGCAGCTGCTACCCAGCATTTCAATATAGTGAACAATATTTTAGTATTTGTTGGACACTAATCTGGTGCATATGGTCACCTGCAGAAGGCTCTTGAACTTAAATATTTGCATATGATACAGGCACTTAAGTAATTGCATAATTTCAAAATAAATCTTAAACAACAAGCACTGACATTCACAGGCACAGCATTTGCATGTGTATTGTTAGACATATCAGACATTTAATGCATTGGTACATGTACATTCATTCATTCATTAAGTGCACGGCACAACTTGCCTTGTCGGTACTATTTGCTGACTATTGCTAGTCACCTGGGGTGAACCACGAAGGGTTGGCATCTTTTGCCTGTTTTTTGTGTTGTTAAGTTGAGTGGGTAGGTACGCGGACCACTTCATGGGGTTGCCATCCTGCTCTTTGCGATGAATGAATGAAACAGGATCTTTTACATGTGTGAGTAATGGCTAACTCACACAAGGAACATCCATTTAATAATGTCCGATAGACATTGGTGCATGTACATTACAAAAACAAAAGAAATCATTTCAGTGTTTTTATGTACTTTCCCTACATGTGCATATAGCTTTCTAAACATAAGTCTCATCACCAATTTTTTTACTCAGCAGCCCAAAGCCAAGCAATGCAAACACATCCTTAAAGACACACAAAACAGTAAGTCTGAATCTGCTTGGTTGAACAAGGCTGGAAATTTATGCTGGTCACTCAACTGCCAGTGGCTAGTCCCAGACAGTCAGGTTTTCAGTGCTTACTTCCTTCTTCATATGCACTTGGCTCTTTTAATGTTTTTTGTACACAACATATATTCATTTCATGCTGAAACCTCATTCTTTGCCCAATGGTGGAACCCTCTTCAAGAGTCATTCCTTGCTAGATACATAGTGTCGTGTGCAAATTTATGAAATTCTTCCATCGAGTTGTTTATTATTGCAACTGATTAACAAATTGCCCTACATTGAAGTAAATTATGTTGATGTAGGGTCATTTGTTAATCAGTCACAATACATGGTTGTCCATCAAATTTCCTATTTGCTGAACACTCCAGTGTGTGGAGTAATTTCATCCCACGAGCAGTACACAGCTTGGATTAGTGTTAGATATGACATTTCCCCCTTCCCCCATTCTGCCCTTTTATACGTCATTTACTTTATGGACGATGATGTCTTTATACATTTTGTAATTTCTTTTTTGTTTGGTACATGTAGTAAATGAGAAATGAAATGTGTAGCACGGAATATGTTGACAGCAAATCAGCACGAAGATAGTCATGAATGCAACATTTCAACAAATTTCACTGAAGATAGAGTTAGAATTTCTGCCTCGATGTCACATTTGGGAACCCTGCCAGCAGAATGACCCATGTGACTTCTTCATAACAAAGAGATGATTATAGCTGTACATGCTAGGAATGGTTTCATAAAGAGATGATGTGATATGCTCTAGAAGCAGCATTAAGAAGAACAATATTATTATTTACAAGGTATAAGAAATCTTTGAAAGATTAGAAATCAAAGAAGATGTGACTTCAATCCTAAACTCACATCCATGTGACTACGCTTTCATCCATCACCAGCTTTCATCTTTTTGTTTTCATTGTGCTTGGAGTCATGATTATCCCTGTATGCAATGCCTCCATCTCTTGGTGGGAAGCCCTTCCCTGGGCCCGTCACCTGTCGCACGCTAACATTGATGCGGGCATTTCTGAGATAGCCATCAATAGGCTCCCACTGCTCGGCATTGCATAGCTGGTCCACTTCACTCGACATGGCTGCTGTAATCGAGCAGTGTTTGTGAAGCACAGAATTAGCCATGAGAACACCACAGTCGCTGTTGCTCTCTGCTTCACTACCTGGCTGACACTGATTGGAAGGTGGACGGATTTGGCAAGCATGAGTCATGTCTGATGAATTCTTTTCAGCAGAGTCTCCATTTCCTATGGCCCCATTATCCTCACTGATCTCTTGGGGAGTACAAGCATCGGGAGAGTTGGTTTCCATGACAACCTCAGATGGTCTGCCATCTACTGAACCCACTGCAACTTCACCAGTGATGCTCTCATGGTTCCCTCCCATCTCTGCATCTCCTGATGCCTTCATATCCTCCTCCTTGCAGTTCTCTGCGGAGTCTCTTTCTGACAGACTGAAGCATGGTGGTAGCTGGCCATCTTCACTGGCATACATGATCCTCGGAACCGCATGGTAGGCAAGGCGGGAAGCCCCACCCAACACAACAACATCCCCACTCCTCAGGTGCAGGGCGAGGGGCTTTGTTGCCTTGGTCTGGCCTCCTACCAGAAGTATGGCTGATTGTCCAAAACTGTCAAAAACACATATTCAGTCAAACATGTGATATGTCCAATCCCATATTTCTGAATAAGCAAGTTAATAACAATGCTCCCATGCTGGTTAAAGTTCTTGGGTTTATGTCAGATTGAAAATGTATCTTTTAAAAACAATGCCTTGCAAGTGTAGATAACAGTCAGCCAGATGCATTTTTATTCAAGTATTATGACCAAATAAATGATTGAAGCAAACACATTAAATATTGAATTCAATGTCACTTGTTTTTAAGTTCTTCTCAGCATGCATTCAGTGTGTTTGCAACTTTTAGAGGAACAACATAATGCATGTGACCACACATAACATAAATAGATGACAGACACAGTTACATAAAGACATCCTGACAGCTCAGTGAGCTCTGCAGTGTTTTGAAATGCCATATCATATGACAGCCAGTAAATTTCATCTCTTTACACAGTCATATGTGTGTACTTGTACCTACACATGACAAGACATCAGCTTTTGGAACAACAGCACACTGTATGGTATAATCATTAAAAAAAAAAAAAAAAAAATGCCTGCACACACCTGTATGAGATGAGCGGAGCGGTGAGGTCAAACTCTGAGTGGTCAGTGTGTCCACCCAGCGTGGAGTCCATGTGGTAGAAGTTAACAATGGCTGCCTGTGGCTGGAAGCTGTCATAACCAAGAACTCCAGCAATGAACGATGAGATGAGATGGAGGTCCTCAGGAAAAGGGGAATGGGAGTCCTCATGGTACACCTTGTCATTCCAGTCATAGTGGTAGCCAAGGGTGACCCATCGAAGCTGGTCAATGACAGTGCGACCTCGCTCAGCACCCGTACTGTGTATAGAGTGATTGGGACAAAATTAAAAAATAAATAAATAAATAAAAGAAAACAATTCTTGCAAAATACTTGCACAATGAATTTGTAAATTCATCTTCCACCCTGAAATAAGGTCCATCCTTTTTCAAATATTCCTTTGAGTCAATGGAACTAATAGATTCTAGACAACATCACATTTCCATTTAAATTTCAGGTTGCTGTTCTATGCATTACCATCTATACATTTTTGAACCCTAAAAAGTGTCTCACATTACATTTAGTCCTGAAACCAAGTCAACTTTGTAATAACTTCTTCTTTTTGTCTTCTCTCTCTTTCTGCTTATCAAAGATCATTCTATGCACTTAAACTTACCAGAATTTTTGCTTGCTTGCTTCCCATGGATTGGTCAAACTGCTCTCATGAGCATGGGCATCCATATTGGTGACATTTGGCTTGCAAGGGTAGTCTGCTATGCAGCGCTTTACCCAGTATCTTTGCCATTTGGGTAGGAAAGGGTTTCTGATATACTGGAAGCCTGATAGAAAGTCAAATACATATAGAGACACGTGTCTTATAATCTGTGTAGGTGTAAGGGAGCTCATGAATGTTGTATTTGACTTATGTTTTACATATAAACACAACAAACAATCAGTTTTTATGCCTAGAGAAAGTACATTTTAGATTTTGTTTGGTTATACAATGCACCCAACATTCCAGTCATTATTCATACTTTGACCCGTTGAAGATGGGCCGACTTTGCTATGACACACATTTCCCGTAGACACTTGCCCTAGTATATTCGGGACTCGTCCTCAACAGGTTAAAGGTATTTTTTACAGAGTTACACATTTGACTATTGCCTAGCAATATCTATCTTTATAGGAAAGATGACAATGAACATGATGTTATCATATGAAAGCATTTCATGTCTCTTCATATGAAGTCTATACATTTCTTCACTGATCCTTCTTTTTCTCATAATTTGCCACCTACAAATGCCTTCATCATTTAAATATTATTTTGGTAATTAAACTAACACTTACAAGCAACATATTCACCAGTTACAAATTCTGTCATTATATTTTGTTCAGTCATGTTACCTGGGTATCCATGGACTGCATGGCACCTCCAAGTGAATGGGCTTGTTAAACCCAGCTTGGCAGAAATAGATGGTGCTGATGAAGCTATTGCGTCACCTCTGGGGTTGAGTTTATACAACTAGCAGAAGGGGAAAAAAGAAATGAATCTGAATATCAGGTACCATCAAATTTATAATATCAATATCTTGAATTGTGTAGCATAAGAGATTGCTCTCATACTTCAAAAAAAAAAAAAAAAATGTAGACAATAATGAACATGTAATTCTCTTCTGCTAATGTTATTGTTTCCATGTCCCTCTTATCAGAAACCCCAAACACATTAAAACATAGAAACAAACAAAATGGCTTTCTTACACTGCTTAATTAAATCTTAATCCAAGGCATAATGATGTCAAATCTGTTTACCATCTCAATGACAATGTAAGAATATGATCCTGTGACACTGTGTAACTATTTTTGGAAACCATCACAAAGTAAATAAGTATAGATATACAGTAATATATGTTTATCACTGTTTTCACATGTGTATGACTTGACAATAGTTGATAACATACATATAGACCAGCACTGTGCTTTGTGCGAGAACTTAGTCCTTCAGATTTTCACTCTCAAATATATGTAAAACACGTACAATATAAAAAAACACAAGTCCTCTAGGCTCTATTAAAAAAAAAAAAATGGAATGCCTTCACCTATAATGCCATGCTATACCCCCATAAACCAATTTAAGTCACCCCTAGAAAGATATTGGAGAACAATCCAATCAAGTTTGAACCCTACCAAAGCTGAGATAGAAAAGAACAGTACCGGTAACAAGGGACAAAATTAGTAAGTTTAGTTTCCAGTCTCTAGATACACCCAAGTACAATCAATGTAAGTAAAATCACAAGTGTGACCTTGCAGATTTGATACTGCCTAAAGAATCTGACCTGCTTGTAATTCTATTCAAAAATCAGCACCAGGATCCCATTTGCCATAACCCAGGCCAGCCCATGCCAGGGGCACTTCCACCACGAACCATGTTTATGTTTGTTGATGGTTGTTGACAACCGACACTAGTGACAGGACCCATTTACCCACACTTCCGCAGAGATGATGTCAATGATGATGATGATTGTCTGCCCATTCTATTGTAAGCCCATAAACTAAATTTATATCTTTATCCTAGTCTACACTAGACCTAGTTCATTTCAGCATCAGTTCTCCCTGTGTGGAGAACTGGACTTTGCTTTGACTTTTTGGCTTGATTTAAGAACTAGATTCTAGGCCTCAAACTCAATGCTACTAGACTCTATTTTAAATGTAATTGAATAAACGTGATGAATCCCCGCGCACATTTATCAACAAATCACATGCTGTTACTATCCAACGCACATTCATCGGTATGTCGAAATGAGTACTAATAACACATCTTACTAGCGTAGGTCTTTTCATTAGGAAAATCTACAAAAGAGTGATACACACACATTAAATAAAATATGTGGGACTAAACAAGCGCGAAAAGTGTTTAACCTACCAATCCATTGAATTTCTCTTCGTCGTCCACGTCCAACACATCGTGCATATCAGGAGGAGGTTGTTTTTTCTTGTAGCGTTTAAATTCTGGCCGAAAATGATCTTCGTATGATTCATCCATGGTGACAGACGTGGTGCCAGATGCAGATGTGGATATCTAACGTGATACATCTAACGTTAGACATCTAGACCTACACCATATTCCCACGCACGGGGACTGTTGCTATTCAAACACTCAATGCAGTATGTGCACGTCAAAGAGATCTCTTTGGTGCACGTAAAAGAATCTCTACCAGCGAAAACTTTTGTGCAATGGGGGCTGCCATTTTGAATACATTAACGTTGTCAGATGTACTATTTCCACCACAACTTATCTTTCGAGTCGGAAACAAACGAATCTCGTTCAAGCACATAAAGGAAACTAAAATAGCCCTATTATATACATTATGATGATTGGCATAGGCAGGGATCGACACTAAGTTTTTTTCTCCTCTCTGATGGACCGTTCGGGCCAGAAATAAGAGGAAACATAATGTGCCTGATCGGGTAACAGAAAAAGATAGGCTTTTTCAGTTTTTGGTAATGATGACCCGACATCATTCTTCTCAGTGGCCCCGGCCGGCCCACCAAGCCACTGCTTCAGTATCCGAGTTTTAGTATAACCATAGATGCAGGTATAGGTGTAGGTAAGTCTATAGCCATGCATGGTAGGCCTATACCAGAACGTGAAATTGCCAAGACAAATTTCAAGTTACAAACAGGCCTATCAGGGTATGAACACCAGGGCCCTGTCTTATAAAACTTATGATAGAAATCAATCAATCACAAATCTCTTGAAGTGATACTGCAATCAGTCGCAACCTGTGATTGATTGATTGTAGTTCTCCGTCTGAATTTCAATCATAACTTTTTTATAAGATGGATTTGCATTCAATCGTAAAGTTGTGATTGATTTGAATCAATCACAAGTCTTTAACAGGGCCCAGGAACACATCTTTATACTCACACTTGTTACTGAAGATACACATACTCTCTTCATTTCCATTATTATTTCACTCGCGCATTTACTATGAATTACCAATCAATCAATCAATCAATCAGTAAGTCAATCAATCAATCAATCAATCAGTAAGTCAATCAATCAATCAATCAATCAATCAATCAATCAATCAATCAATCAATCAATCAATCAATTCGTAGGGGCGCGTGGCATAGTGGAATAACAGTGCCGTATAATACGGCACTGGTGAATATGGGAGACTCCCGCGACTTCCCATTCATTCATTCATTCATTCATTCATTCATTCATTCATTCATTCATTCATTTTACCATTTCCAACAGAAGCATATAAATATTTTACAGAAATCGAATACGTAAATTTCATCACGATAATAAAGGATAAGTTTACAAAATATTGTATAGTATACGGAAATGTTGGAATTGGGGAGGAATGGTAAAAAGGAGTGCCTGTAGGGTTCATAGCTCGTAATAAGACTGTAATACACGTACAACAAATGATATGATTGATATAATATGATGTACATAAAAAGTGGAAACGCAAAAGAAACTAAGATATGTGAGAGAGAGAGAGAAAAAAAAAAACTTATTACGTGGTGTGAAGATAAAAGACAAAAAGAGATAGAAGAAGACTATAACAAGACGAGAGGTAATGGGTGGTTGGAGCCGCTCAGCAGTGATTACTTCCGGTTTTAACAGAAACTAAAACTGGGAGTGGAAAAATAACATTTAACTCTATTAGTAACACTAATTTTTCGAGATATTGTGTGACAAACACCATCAATATGTGACTTCCAAGAAAGTTTACTATATCATTTATGTATTCAGAATGAACAAAAGAGGTCCCATGGCAGTAAACTATCCTGAGGAACACCACAGTTGACAGATTGGTTGCGTGGGAGTTTTGACCAGATAAAGAAACGTATACCCTTTTGCGATCTGTAAGGTATGGTAGTAGCCCCTGAACTACTCCAAGGCCCTACCACGAATGCCGTAGTGACATAATTTACGAAGTAATGTTTTAATATTATGATCATTGGTATCAAAGGCCTTAGAGAGCTTGGAGAGGTCCAGGAACACACCAAGTGTGTGATGAGCCCTATATATCAATCACAGCTTTGGTTATCTTTTCGATAAAGGAGAGAATTGCTTGTGAAGTGCTGTGTCCTCTACGGAAACCGAATGTGAATCGGAAATTATGTCGTAACAATTAATAAATCTAAGGAGTCTTGAATTAGTTGAATAAACAACTTTTTCCAACAGTTATGAAAAAGATGACAACAATGAAATTGGTCTATAATTACAAATATCTCCTTTATTACCTTTCTTGAATATTGGAATTACTTTGGCAATTTTCATTCGTGACGGAACAACACCATTTAATGACAAATTAAAGATATAAGTTAAAGGTTCAACAGCATTCTCATTTACATTTTTTTTTTCAAAATAACATTATCAATACAATCAGGTCTCAAACTTCTTTTACTTTCCAAACTCATAATATGTAATATCTCTTACCTCGCGTAACTAGCAATCGGATAAGAAAAAAAAAAAGAAGAAGAATGAATTTAAATTGGGTGATTAAAGAAATTCACAATTTCTTTTGAGATGTAGGAATTTTTTGGCGAGATCATGTCTGATCTGAGAAAAATAAAGGTTAAATGCATCAGCAATCGACGGAGGGTCTGTTATTTCCTTATCATCAAATTCAACTCTTGATATATCATTTTCTTTATTGATGGCACTATCTATTATTTTCCAAGTCTTACGTCATGCTTAACAAAGGATATCTGATCTGCGTAATACAACTTCCTTTTTCATAACGCAGTATTCTTGTAAGAATATTTTATAGGTATAGTTAGTAGTGAGATTGTTCAGTACGTTTGATTTTATCTGCATAATATATATATATATTTTCGATTTATGGATCGTAAAAGATTTTCTTATCCCTTTTAATCTGGGATACTTTTTATAATCACGTTTAACTTCAACCAAAGGAACATATTTATCTAAATGAGAATTCAAAATTTCATAAAACATCAAATGATAAATCAGTATAGTAAGTGCTATATATTATACTTATTTACAAGTTTCTTCATTCAAACCATTCTTCAAATTCTGTTATCCGGTGTAAATTTTCTGAATGCTTCTCTAATGGAAATTGGTTTCTTGGTAACTGGGATAAAAGTGAAATTGGATAGTGGTCTAATATATCAGATAAAACAATATTTGATTTATGAGTGGGCGTAACATAACAAAATAATAAATATAAATAAGAGAAGCTGTATTATTTGTTACTTTGGTGGATTTATAGTAATGAGTGGTAAAAAGGAAGCTGAAACAAACTATCTAGTAATTCAAGAGGCATTTGATGTATGACATTTCAGAACATCTATATTAAAGTCGCCCATGTAATAAATCATTCTTTATTAACAAAAAATGGGTTATGGATTCAAGGGCGCCGGAAGAGGGGGGAGGGGGCAGGGGGGCACTTGCCCCCCCCCCCCCCCGAAATAAAGATTTTTGGGGGCAAAACGAGTTTTTGCCCCCAAAGTGCCCCCCTGTAACAAACAATTAATCACATATTTAAAGACCAAACGAACAAATAAAGGCACTTTTCTTGTCTAAATGTTGTCAATTTCATAAAATGCGAAATTTTCGCCCCTAACGGGGCGAAATCATAATACATTATTCATATACATCAGAATATCTATACACTAATATATACTTATGAGTAAATTTGGGTATCGCGCCCTCGAGTGTGCCCCGTGGAACATATCTTTAGTAAACCCTATATTTTTCCTTTCTTCTATGCTTTTTAGCAATATAAGAATTTTCTTATTGCTCGAACAATGCGATCACGTTTAAGCTTTTAATGACGTTTATACATTTCAGACGAATGGCAAAATGAAAGTGGCTCGCTCGCTCTGCCCGTACATATCGTAAAATGAACAGTTTAATTCTTAAGTTACGATCACAGTCCTTCGCAGTGATTTTTTCTACTTTTCATTCCCTAGAAATTTGAATTAAAATGCTCTGTAATACGCGACTTTTATACTCTGTTTTTACAAAAAGTCCCTACCGTGATACCCCCTCCCATACCCTCGCCGAGGATCTCACACCGTCACATAATGTACCCCGGTATAATAATAATCACATAATGTGCCCCATTCGAGATTTTGCCCCCCCCCCCAAAAAAAAACAAAAACAACAACAACAACAACAACAACAACAACAAACAAACAAACAAATAACAAACAAAAGCAAAAGTGTTCCGGAGCTCTCGATAGATTAGATCCTGGGTCCCATCGGAGGACCCAAGTTCGATTCCCGAACAGCGCTGTACGAGAAGCTTTATATAGGTACCTGGCAGTGGGCCCTCTGGTAGAACAGTGGCAACACTGAAGATTCCACAATGGATATGATGATGATGATGATGATGATGATGATGATGATGATGATCATGATCATGATGATGATCATGATCATCATGATTATAATTATCATTATTATTATTATTATTATTATCATTATTATAATAATTATCATTATTATTATTATTATTATTATTATCATTATTATTATTATTATTATCATTATTATTATTCACTAGCATTATCATTATTATCATCACCATCAATCAATCAATCCACCCATTAGTCTATTTCAAAACTTCCTATTTCTCTATCTACATGCCAACGTTAATCGTCAGTATGCCATATATCTATCTCTCTCTCTACCTATCTATCTATATCTATATCTCAGTTTTTTAGTTTGGGTATGTGTATGTGGGCGCCGGGGGTACAAAAGTGTGGGGGCTCTGGCTGAAGCCCCCTCCCCCCCCCCCCCGTATCTCTATCTATCTATCTATCTATCTATCTATCTATCTATCTATCTATTTATCTATATTTTTATCTATCTATGTTATCTATGACATCTGTCTGCATCTCGATTTGTCCGTAAATTAATTTTGTTTGTTGACATGATTTGTTTGACTTCCTCTGATTTATCTATCTTCCTAAGGACATTTTCCTTTTGTTTTTTGTCTTTCTTTCGTCGAAGTATTTTCTCTACTATATTTATGTTCTTTCAATGACTGCGAATTCGAACGAAGCTAGCACAGCGCATTCCGCATCACTGCGTGCACAATCTCAGCTCAACCGCTCATCGAGGATGGTGGGTGCCCTCGATCGTCAGAGCAGGTGGTAAACAAAACTCTACGTGATAACACACTACAGCCATAAAAGGCAGTCCCGAGTGTGGATGGTATGCAACTTAGCTCTTGATAAACTACCAACATGGCAGCAGCAGCAAGTGAGAGAGTTCGAGTAGGAGTTTTGACTGGTAAGTTCACGTAATAAACATAATATAATGAAATTGCATAACAGATGAATTTCTGTGTGTTGTAAAACTCCAGACTCTTGACAGCAGCGTCGGGTGGCAAAGCACAACGAGTCATAGTCCCACCTGTTCAAGTAGCTGTCGGAACTTCCAGTCAGACCAGTGCATGAGTGACGTGCATGCACCTGCATGCTGTAGGATCTATGCTGTCCAGCACCGTCCTTACCGGAATTAAAACCTAGCACCCTGTCGGTAGTTGTTAGATTACTAGTAATCTCTGTTGTAGCTTACTCATGAAGCTGTACTGGGAGGATGGATGAGGTTCTTCTTCACGTGTGACAGGGCTGCCAACTCTCACTCATTGAGAGTGAGACTCACTCATATTTTTGGTCCCTTCTCACTCTAAAACTTTATTTCATTTGCATGCACTTCTATTGATCTCACTCATTTTGACTCCTAAATTATAGCATTGGCCTATGGGAGTCTCACTCTCAACTAGTTTCCAATGTTGGCAGCCCTGCGTGTGGCATCAAGTTCAGGGGCCCATTTCATAAAACTTGTCATCAGTGACAAGTTGTCATAGATGTGACAAGCTACTGAAATCCTTGCATCTGATTGGCTGAGAGCAAATTTGTCATAGAAATGTGGCAGTTGTCACTGATGACAAGTTTTATGAAACGGGCCCCTGAAGTGAAATGATACCCCATGGCCATGGACCCCAACTGTTTGCTGACAAAAATTTACTTTACAAATTTCTCGTCACCTACCTTACCGGGGCTTACCAGGCTCCAGAGTGAACCACATAAAGTTGGCATCAATTGCCTAAGCCCAGAGCTACCAGGTCTCATGCATTCAGCCAAAAGGCCTTTGACAGCGTACCACACCAACGGCTTTTGGCCAAACTTGACACATACAACATCTCAGGGAACTTTCAAGACCTGCATAGCAGACTTCCTCAGAGGCAGAAAGCAAAGAGTAACTGTTAATACAGCTAGATCAGAATGGTGTAATGTGATGAGTGGAGTCCCTCAAGGAAGTTTATTTGGACCAACCTTATTTGTATTGTACATCAATGACCGTCCAGAGGTGCTACACAGTACTACACGGATCTACGCAGATGACACAAAGGTATTCTCCAGTGCCTCCCTCCCAGAACATCCACAAGAATTACAAGCTGACCTGGACTCCCTTTTGGAATGGTCCTCAATTTGGCAATTGCGATTCAATGCCAAGAAATGCAGTGTGCTTCATCTTGGAAGTAGAAACCAAGAGGAATCCTACACACTGGGAGGTACAGCCTTGAATTCAGTAGAAGAGGAAAAGGACCAGGGAGTAATCATAGATGCCAACTTAAAATTCCACCAACATGTAGCATATGCAGTAAACAAGGCCAACAAAGTCCTCATAAGTATCAGGCGTACCTGTACATATCAATGTCACGATATCTCCACCATCCCCAAATTGTAAAGGATTAGTACGTCCCCTCCTTGAGTACGGTAATGCAGTCTGGTCTCCCCGCTACACTTCAGACATCAAGACAGTGGAGAGAGTGCAGAAGAGAGCAACCAGGATGATCCCCTCTCTCAGACACCTTCCTTATACAGAAAGGCTTAAACTCCTCAACCTACCATCCCTTGCGTACAGAAGGCGAAGAGGAGATCATATGATACAGGTGTACAAGATCATACATAAGTATGACAAGATAAACCCTGATGACTTCTTTGTACTGGCAGACACAACTACACGGAGCCACAGGTACAAACTTTCTAAGCCGAGATGCAGAACAAATGTAAGGAGGGATACATTCACACATCGGGTGATAGAGGACTGGAATTCCCTGCCGGAAGAAGTTGTGGAAGCTCCATCTATAGATGCTTTTAAGACTAGGCTTGATCGGCACTGGGAAGACCAACGATTCCTGTCCCCCTATTCCCAACAGTCAACTCTGATGTGTGATGAGCAGTATACAAATATTGACTGCTCATGAGGATGATGGTGGAAATTATCATTCCCAAGGTGCTTTTCATACCGACCCTTCTATCACCCCGAGGCGTTAGCCGAGGGGTGATGGAAGGGTCGGTATGAAAAGCATCAAGGGAGTGATAATTTCCACCATCATCCGAATATAGAGCAGTTAATATTTGTTTTATATACCTCATCGTTAAAGACTTAACCAACATCTAGGGCTAGGCAAATACCGAAGTAAATTCTAACTGTAGGCCTAACGTTAGCTTGCATGGTTTTCGTGCATTTCGTAGACTACCCAGTACGCACGGTACTCACGGTAAGTCACAAGGCCTTCGGCGAGCTCCAGCATAAAATCTTGGAAGAAGATTACAATATACATCCAGTTTCCCGTCGCTCGTGTTTTAATTCATTATTTCCAACATGCTGAGATTTGTCTCTGCTTCGGGATCCTAAGAAATCCTGAAGACAAAGTGTACAATCTTTGATTCAACTCACTTCAAATCACAGAGGTGAGCGCTCAATCACCATGCCATGTTGAAACATGCCTACTGTGCGCTAGTATAGTGCGATGATTGTGCATGTGTAATGTGTTGTATACGATGCGCGTAGTGAACATCCTTGGAGGGCCTGTGGACACCGCGCGCGAAGTCTAGTGTACTTATGTGTACAAAAGTCGTGGAGGGTTTACGAATTCTATCACGAGGGTTTTGACTTACTATCACGAGGGTTTTGCCTTTCTATCACGAGGGTTTTGCCTTTCTATCACTTTACATGAAAACCCTAAGGCAAGATAGACGGAACTACACCTTGTCACATGATATACTTTTGACCAATCAGTGATACGAATCTCACTTATGAGGTATATAATAATTACTAACAGCCTGTCTACCTTGCCGCCTTTTGAACTGGACAAGAAACTACCCACCAATACGTGGGCTGATGATAGATGAGGATAGACCCGGAAGCTTGACTGCTGCTACACAGCAATCTTCCAGTATCTTCGGTAAAGGTAAAGGTAGAGACTCGCGCATTTAGGGTTCGTCTCGCGAATGGCACCCTTTTCACCCACGCTTAGCTCAAAGGATTAAAGTGATAGTTGAAATTAAAGGTGTATTTCCCTTTTGCCTTTCAAAATAGTAATAAGTAAAAAATAGTCACTTATGTATGCACCAGATTGCACCATTAAGAGCTAAAAATTGAAAAAGCTTCCTGTACCAGGGGAGAGGGGTTTCACCCTCCCCCCGCTCGGTCGCTTCGCTCCCTCATTTGTGTCGAGATGCCGAGTCATGAAAATCACACTCATAAAATGTTTTTATATTTTCTATATTATATTTTTTATATTATACATTTTATATTGTTTTATATAAACTTGGCATCTCTGTAAGCCCTATTCTTTTATGTGGCTTGTGGGCTGTGGATATTGTCGTCATTGTAAAGTACACCATTTCACCAGGTTTGCACCTTGCTCTTTGCGAAAAACTGAAACCAATTCTATGATTATACAAATAATGAATGTTTATGAGTGCAATGAACAGAATATTTCATGAGGTGAAATATAAAGTGATCCATTCAATGAGGCGCAGGGATCAATAATTTCATCTTTCACTATGAAATATTCTGTTCATTGCTGGAATAAAAAACATTTATTATTTGTTTTATATTTTAGCACCAAAAATAGATCCTTGTCTTTTGGTATTTGATGAATTTAGAAACAAGGCAGAATGTGCGAGATCTGAGATGGAGAGAGTGCTGAGCGCTATATGCTATTAGCGCACTGTCTGTCAATATGCTTGACTGAATGCACGTTGTTATGTACATAGTGTGCCGGGCACTTGGTGTCTGTGCAATGGAGCAAATCGCAATGATCCAAGATTACATGGTAAATGGAGCCACAATTGCATGAATGATGATGCAGTAGTAAAATGGGACAAATGATCAATGTCAGAACAATCAATCAAATGACAAGGGTCAATTTAGATAGCATATAACATAGTCTATGTACATCATCTCTCTTTCACACACAGGAACTCCATTTTATTTTAATGTTCTATCTGAGGGACAGATTGTTTTGATTCTTCCTTGTAGAGGGGGCAGTATTGGTACATGTATACAAACTATTGCTTACACCCAGTAGGTGGACTATTACCGTAACTCCATTCTAAGCCATTTGAATTGCAATACAGATACACTACCAACTGAACCTTCTCACCAACCTTTAAATATGTAGTAGTATGGATTAATACAGTGAGTACTAATGTAGAGGTATGCATAGCTGAGTGCATCAGTGGAAGACAAAACCAAATGATCAGTTCTCATTTTGATAGATGTTCTATGAAAAATTCAAGTTCTTGTGTGCCTGTATTAATACATTCTTCCACCATTAGGGGCTGGCCAAGAGATTTTTTAGTCATTAATGGGATGTTGCATCTAGACAAACTGTTTGTTTTCAAGCTCAAAGCTGTACCTAAATAAGTTTTGACCAGAAAAATGAATGTGAACTATGCCACCACATTTTGTATAATACATAAAAATGATTGCAAGTTATAAGTACAAGAGAATCTGCAGGTTTTTTTTTTTTTTTCTCTCTCTGTTCGTGAAGAATTTGTGACATATCCAGAAAGTTGGCCCATTGTACACTGTTGGTGGTGAAAGCATTCAATTGATAGAATTAAATTTTTCTTCCATTTATGACAGTGAGTGACAGATGTTCAAAGCAGGAAGCTGTGGATAAGAGTGGGCCAAATTTGAAGACATTGGTTGAAGACAGTGATGGGTAAGTCAAATTCCAATTATTTAACCTTTGAAGAGCAAAAATATAGTTCATTTGATATGAGATATACATGCCATTATTATTACTTCAACATATTTTGGAACACTGCATTTTAACAGATGACATTGACAGAGTTTTTTCATGCATTACATGTTTGTAAACATAAGCAAACATTAATGTTATATTTCCCTTTGCAGTTATTTTTACTGGTGTATGAACATGTAGTAGGTACGTCCAATTCCATCGCTTATGTACGCAGTGATCTTTCCAAGATCTTTATTATGGAGGTGTGTATTGTGGTATTTCATTGTAAACAAGAAAACTTTAATACTTGCCCATATATTGCATGTTACTTTCTAACTAAAACATAGTATGTATTATGAATGTCAGAATTCTTCTTTTGAGACCTCATTTGTATTTCAATGCAGGCTTGGAGGTGAAGTTGTTAGCTTGAAGATTGTTCCAGATGAGATATCATGCATCAAGGTATGTATGTGTGCCATAAATGAGCAAAATCTGACAGCATGTGCAGTATTGAGATTGTTTTATCATTGTCTCAAAGATGTTTCATATTGTCCGTGTGTTTTCATATTGTCTGTGTGTGTATCTTTATGTATGATATGAATTCGTAAATGTTTCTGTGTGTATGAGGACATTTATGGATGTGTGTTTATATTTGCATGCATTTAGATTTGATTGTGAAATATTGATATTGATTAATTGAATACATATTTGCATTGATAACATTTTGTGTGTGTGTGTGTGTGTGTGTGTGTGTGTGTGTGTGTGCATTAGTGTTTTTCATCTTACAATCAAAATGCCTCATTTTCCATCTTTGTTTATCACTCTATCTATATAGGAAACTCTCATTGCATGGACTGATGATGATAATCTGGATCTAATATTAACGACTGGTGGCACAGGATTTGCCGACCGTGATGTTACTCCAGAGGTATGTAGGTCATCATCATCCTTTGAGGAAAGAAGCTGTTTGCATCAGTGAAGAAACCTCAGATATGTGGGTGTACTGCTAGTAGATTTATATGCAGTCCTCTTTTGTACGCCTCTACATATCATGGCATTGCCACAAATGACTCCAGGTGACATTGGTTTGATTCTATTGAAATTGGAGAAGAAAATGGCAAATATTTTCTTTCAATTTGTCTTTGCTTGATGTTTGTCCATATTTTGTGAGTCAACTGGTACTTGTGACTTTAACAACAAGACAAAGTATTTCCCATGGCAACGCAAGGGCATTTTTATAGTCTTCAAAGTGGGAGATCACTAATTTTTGAAAATGGAAGAAACTTATTTCTGACTCTGGCACCGTGGATATTGATCATAAATTTTACCTTCTAAGATTGCAAATTGTAGTCTTCTTATTCAACAATGATAGCACATAGAAATAACCAAAAATTTAGAAATTCATAAGTTTTGAAAGGATTTTCCTATTTTCCTGTAACTTTAGTAATGAGTACTACTGATGATTCTGCATTCACTTTATTTACACATGTATTTGAGTTAAATATCCTGTAAGTAGAATTTCACTATAAAATGACTACACCCAAGCTAGCAATATAAATACAAAAAAAGAAAAAAAGAAGTGCCAAGTATGTGATATTTTGCTTGTTTGCTGCAACATAGGCTACAAAGGCTGTGCTGGAGAAGGAGGCCCCTGGATTAGCCATGACCATGCTTATGGGGTCACTCAAGGTCACTCCTCTTGCTGCCCTATCAAGGTAAAGCTGATTTTGATGTAATAATAATAATAATAATAATACATACAATTTCTATAGCGCCGTTCTCCACTTTGATTAAATGCTCAAGGCGCTTTACAATAGGTACATCAAAGCAAACAGATTGAAAATACAAGTACATCACAGTAATAGAAGAAGATAAAGAAGCAGAAAAAAAAAATTAAGTTTCATCTTCACTGTACTCACCGGAAGAGACTGAAACATATACCCCTTTCCCCCTACTTTTATTAATAGGGACTCTACCTTTTGGAACATTTCCATGATATCATAAAACAGAAAATACAACTGCCCTCCCCCACCCAACCCCACCCCCACCCCCCCCCCCCCCCCAAAAAAAAAAAAGAAAAAAGGAGACAGTGTTTTCAGAAGGAGGTGGTATCTTTGTACGTCATAAAACAATTTTAACTATTTTTGGACAGTTCTGCAAATACAAATTCCTTCACTTGAGCTGGAGCTACTAGACTTTTATGTTACTACATGTTTTTGTACCTTCCAAAATGTTTTTATCAGCAGTCTCAAATTTGAGGATACTCTAACCAGTGTTTTTGAATGTGATCATGCAATTATGCAATTATGATACTGACCAGCAGCAAATTCAGCAGACAAGTGAATTAAAAAGGAAGCATATGAAGTCCATTTCAAAATAATGAATAATTGCATGTTAGTTGTAGCTTTGTCATGAATAACTTTTATCTTTTTGATTTCCAGAGCCATATGTGGTATAAGAAAAAGGACGCTAATAATCAATCTTCCTGGCAGTGTGAAGGGATCCCAGGTAAGACACATGATTAGATCATCTAAAAATACCCCAAATCAATGTTCACTGCTTATCAAATGTGTGCAATACATGCTAATAGTATAATGCAAAACAGCAGTTTGTAACTAAACAAAAATCAGTTCCTGTCAGAGCAGAGGGCACAGACTGGTAAAATATGGCATTATTTTGTTCAGGAAAGAAATTGTTTTGTCTGGTTTTCCACCTTAAGCCTCATCAAATTATAACACTTTACATGAGTTGTCTCTTTAATTATGGTTCATCACATTGTGACTTTTTTTTTTTTTGTAGTGACATTTATAGAGATTTCAGGAATTAAAACAAAATGAAACATAAAAACATGACAAAAAGTATTGAGGCTGAATCAACAAGGCATAAGAATGCTCAAAGTAATGTAGTTGTATCATGATTTTTGAAAATTTCATACCATTTCTATTTAATTGTTTTAGAACTTGTATATCTTCAAATTGAAATTACTGATAAGTGCATGTTATGATGATAATACATTTGAGAATGATAGACAGGTAGGAAACAGTATAATAGCCAGTGATTTCTACAAATATGACCACAAGAATAAAAGTAATATGCAGGATTTAATAGATGTACGTAATAGCAATCCATCTTGTGACAATACCATGTTTGGAGGTAATGTACAGGTTGGAAAAGATGTAATAGCCAGTCCATGTTATAACAATAACATGTTTAAAGGTAATGCACAGGTTGGAAAAATGTAATATTCAATGCATGTAAATGTTATTGTGAATGTTATGACAATAAGATGCTTGAAAATAATATGCAGGCTAAAAAAAAAAAAAAATGTAATAGCCATTGCATGTTATAACATGCTTGAAATAACATGCTTAAAAATAATATACAAGTTGGAAAAGATGAAATAACCCGTACATGTTATAACAATATGTTTGAAATAATGTACAGGTTGGAAAGGCTGTAATATCGTTTTAATGCAATATAGAAACACATCTTCAGGTTTTCTTTGTAGGAGATGTGTGTTATAACTTTTTCATATCCTTTCATCTGCAGGAATGTTATGGCTTTGCACTGCCTACCTTGCGCCATGCCATTCAGCTCCTCAAAGGAGAGAAAGCAGGTGTAGCAGCCACACATAAAGAACTGGCCACCACCGGACCACTAATGATAACTCGTATTCAGGTATATGCGGCTTCCAATTTGTGAAATATAACAAATGTCTAACCTCGACTGGCAAGGCACGAATGCAGTTCTTTGCCCACCTCGTTTCCATCACTATGGACATGATGTTTATATCAAGGAAGGGTTGTCTTTTTTCATCAAAAAAGTGCTAGTATGTGTTTGTTTCTTTTTTTTTAATTTGTTTGATTTTAGCTTGAATTTACTGTTCTGATGAATGTGGTGTGTTGAAACATCAATAAGAATGGGTATTGCATCTTCAGAAAAGTCAGTGAGTGGAAAGCTGACATCTTGTTTATTGTTGGTAAGTATATGCATGCTTGTGATGGAACATTCATAAGACTTACATTACATTTGCAGTGTCATTGGAATAACTTGACAAAGCAGTTGTAAGATTGTGA
Source organism: Diadema setosum (assembly GCA_033980235.1). Taxonomy (NCBI): domain Eukaryota; kingdom Metazoa; phylum Echinodermata; class Echinoidea; order Diadematoida; family Diadematidae; genus Diadema; species Diadema setosum. The sequence goes on along the minus strand of CM067059.1, from coordinate 35,606,807 downwards.
TTTAATGCATTTTAACGAGACATGGCTCTACATTATGCGATATTAACACAAAATTTAGAAATCAAGATTTTTTTTTCCACTGATTTTTCACTTGCATGGGCTTTTGCATCAGTTTCCATACATTTGCTGTCGATCGGCTATGTGAGAAACCACTCAAATTTTTCTAGGATTTTGAAAGAAAGGGACCATAGGAACGGAAGAAGGAAGGAAGAGAGATGGAAGGAGAAGAAGATTTAGCCACATGTCTGCCTCCAAAACAAGAACTCTCAAGGATGCTTTCTTTATGTCTGTGTGTCCAGGCTGCTCAAAGAAGGAAGAAGAAGAAGAAGAAACACAAGCATACATGTGAACCCCAGCCGTCAGAGAACTCTGACACACAGCGGAGTGGCATTAGGACCAGACATGGGATGGAGGCTTGGGATAGAGTAAGGTCTCGAGACATCGAGAGAGAAACATCTGGCATCGATGTGAGCAAAAGTTTCAAGCACATCGTACAGAAAGCTAGCAAACAGACTCCCAAAGGGAACCAGGACCATTGGAAGGAGACAACAACTGAGAAGGAAACAAACAATGGCAAAGATGTGGAAGTAGAGATTGAAGAAAACGATGTGCAAAACACAACAGATAATGATGATGGTGGTGGTGCTGATGATGATGATGATGATGATATTGCATCTTCTGCCAGTCATAATCCTGTGGATATTGAAAACATTATGAGCCATTTGGAAAATATAGATGACAGTGACAGCAGCGTCTGTGATAATGTAGGCCAGAATGTCAGTAAGGCTGACATTTGTGAGGATAGAGCATATGTAAGTGGTAAACATGATGGAGATAAGGATTATGGGACGTCCCCAGGAAATGAAGCCTGTGATGAGGAAAATGACACAGATGTCGATGACGCTGATGTCTGTAATTCTTCAAATGAAGAGGCGGGCAGTCCCAAAGCAACTGATCTACGAGTAGCAGCGAGACGCCTCTCACCCATCACTACCATTGATATGAGTGCTCTCAGAGAGGACAATGGTAAAAGTCAGAGTGCCTCACAGAAGACTGAAAGGAAAAAAGGTGATTTGGGTGTGTTTCAATTTGACCCAGAGGACACCAATGAGTCACCGCCTGTAAAATCAAAAAGAGTCATCGTTCTCTCGAGACCTTTTGGAACTCGCAAGCAAAGAAAAGTTATCAAGAAAACATCTGCAAAGAAAGGGAAGTCCAACGCGGAGACACATCGCATACAGGCGGGAAAGCCCCTCATGAGGTTCCTCAGAACACATCCCCTGCTCAAAGACATCACTCTCTCCCGCGGGAAGCGGAGCGTGAAGCGTAACCTTGTGATGAGGCGGAGAGGGGACGAGAGCGTGGACACGGGCATCTGGAAGAGGATGGAGCGGATCCAAGAGAGAAACCGAGTTGACGATCTCTTTGATCCGACAGAGGAAGGGCAGAAGTTGCAGGAGCTGATCAGGAAGAACAAGAGGAGAAATGAGTATGTTGTGGCTTGGTATCTGTGGTGTCCAGGCCATGGCAACTGTCTTAGGAGATGTGGAAGCTATGGCAGGTGTTCTGAAGGTGAGTTGTCGATGCCTGATGCATCATTTAGTCTTAGACTTTGACTGTCTCAGCACAAACTCTCCAGATATCCACCGTATTTTCGTCTGTGGTTAGTTGTTGGCATGTTTGGAGCTTTGTAATCTATCAGTCTGACTTCTGATGTACAGATAGAAAAGGAGCTTTGTATTCTACTAGTCTGACTTCTGATGTACAGATAGAAAAGGAGCTTTGTATTCTACTAGTCTGACTTCTGATGTACAGATAGAAAAAGATGTTTTATTTGCTTCTTTGTTTACATTAAACAGTTACACATTCTGACAAAGAATCCTCATAGTGATCTGCATGGTATGACTGCTTCTTTTTAGTATTAGCTTCTGCATTTAGTTTGATTCACTTAGTAGTAGGAGCTATCCATGCAGATGGCCTAAGTTTCATAAATATGCTGTATAAATATGCTGTAGTGAAATAGATATCAACTATATATATTTTTTTTTTCTGGCATTCAGTTTTCATATTTCTATGTAAATCATTTTGATCAGTTCATTACATGTATAAGTTTCCTGAAATGTCAGAGAATGTAGAGATCTCTAGAGAAATAGTGATACCAAGTTATCATCGCAGGCTATATTATGCAAATCAGACAGGAATATTGTTTGTAGCAAGCATTTTAGTTTCAAACACCCAGCTGCAAGCTTTACATTAGGACATGATTGTGCTTTTCTTGTATTTCCTGTTTGGCTCCCTCCTCCCAATAGGCTGCCAAGGAGCAGCCCACAAGCAGGACCGCCATAACTGTTCTGTGGTCGTACACCTCAAGCTCTTCCTAGGAGACTTGGACCACTGGTCGGTGAAGATCAATGGTCACCACATCGCCCCTGACAGCCAGGTTGTCTGGACTCCGCCCCCACCGGACAAGGTGCGGCACGACGTGGACATGAGGGACCTGATCATCTCCCAGAGGGAGAAAGGGGAGAGCCTTCAGGACATCCACAAGCGGCTAATGGAGGACCCTCTCCTCGCTCGCATCACTCCCTCCAAGAGACGCATGACAAACCTTCTCTACAACAGCAAGCACCTCAAAACAAAGCGGATATGCAATGATCGACAGAAAGAACAGAAAGTGGAGCCCGGCACATGACAGACTGTTTCTGTGGTTGTTGTTAGTTTGTGTGACAGTTTCCAAAAACACAGCTTATCTCACAACTGCCAAATTGTCTTGTTCATTCAATGTGTTCATCCTACCAAATAGGTAACACACTGCGTGACTCACTACTTTGCTAGTCATCCCAATGGTGGAAACTTCTTTCTGTTCGCATTCATTTGTTTGCTGCGATTTTCAGTCATTCTTATTCTGAAGGTGTTTTGATTCTATTCAGGTCAGTTCTGCAGGAATATATTCCATGTTCTAAATGACATATGCCCAACTTTTTGCAATTACAATACACATATGATGTGACTAGACTTATACAAATGTGTAATGTTTGCTCTTTGATGACACATTTTCAAATATTTTCAATTTAATTCAGCTAATTCAATGAAATTTAGATACTAGAAGAAGGACTGCAACAATCAATTACCTTAAGTTGGTAAGCTGAACATTAAAACAAAGGTGACACATTACCTGATATACACTTGAATAGAATAGATAATATTAGTTACCCCCTGCTTGTTCACGAAATATGGGCAAATATCTACGGTCTGGTGCCATATTCTCGAAAGCGATATTATTCAGACATACTAGAATCAAATAAGGACAGTAAAACCAAACTGTGGCGAACTATCAATGACCTTATTAAGAATAAAAAGAAAGAACTCCCGACCGTTATTTCCGAAAATGACCAAGATATTAACGACCCTGAAATCATTGCAAATTGTTTTAATAAGTTCTTTACCAACATAGGCCCCAATCTCGCCTCAACAATACTTCCAAACGCTGGAAATTTTACAGATTACCTTCCAGAAAGTAATAATAATTCTTTATTCTTTACTCCCACGAATGAAAATGAAATACTGAATATTGTTCGATCTTTTAAGTCGAGTAGATCTTGTGGCCACGATGGATTAAGTATGCATTTACTAAAACAAACAATACATTTTTTAGTAACCCCCATAGTACATATTTGTAACTTATCATTATCTACTGGGATCTTCCCAAATTCTTTAAAGATTGCGAAAGTAATCCCTATTCACAAAAAAGATGATGCGTCCCAAATAAAGAATTATCGTCCAATTTCATTATTGCCCGTCATTTCCAAAATCCTTGCAAAGATTGCACATGAACGTTTGTATAACTTTCTGGTTGATAACCACATTTTAAATCCTAACCAATTTGGCTTTCGCAAAGGTTTTTCTACAGATTTTGCAATCATTCAAACTTGTGACAAAATTATCGATTCTATTGCGAACAAACAGCACGTGATAGGAGTTTTTATGGACCTGAGCAAGGCCTTTGATACAATAGACCATGAAATTTTATTAAAAAAGCTACATAATTATGGCATAAGAGGAATAGTTCTTTCCTGGTTCCGAGATTATTTATCCCAACGTCAGCAATACGTAGCATTTCATTCAAGTACCTCGTTTAAGTCATATATTACTTGCGGTGTACCACAGGGATCCATTTTAGGACCTCTACTTTTTCTTATATATATCAACGATATCATAAATTCCTCAACCCTTCTCACCTATGTATTATTCGCGGACGATACCAGTGTCTTCTACTCTCACAACTGTTTAAACACACTAGTTGATATACTTAATTCTGAGCTTGCAAAAATTTCTACATGGTTTAAATGCAATAAATTATCACTAAATATAGATAAAACGTGTTTTATAAACTTCAATACTTCACATTTGCAACCGATAATGCCTAATAACATTATTATTGATGGTATGCCCATTATTGGAAAAAAATCAACCAAGTTCTTAGGGATAACCCTTGACTCCAACTTAAATTGGAATAACCACATTGACAATATAACCACATTAATATCCAAAGCCATTGGAATACTTCGGAGATTAAAATATTTTGTAACGGAAAAAGTACTCATTATGTTATACAATGCATTAATCTTACCGTACATTAATTATTGTAATGTTGTCTGGGGAAACTGTAATAAAACCAAAGTAAATTTTATTTTTCTTTTACAGAAAAAGGCAATAAGAATATGTACCAACTCACATTATCTGGAACATACTGATCCATTATTCCTTAGACTAAAAGTTCTTAAAGTTGACGATATACACAAATTTCAAACAGCAATATTTATGTTCAAATACACGCAAAATCTACTCCCACTCTTTCACAACGCATTTTCCCTTAACAGGGATGTCCATGCTTACCCCACGCGCCATCGTAATGATTTCCATTTGAATAACCCTAAACTCCTATTAGCTCAAAAATCAATTCGGTATAACGGGCCTGATATTTGGAATTCACTCCCTCTCCACATAAAACAGTGCACATCTCTCTATTCCTTTAAGGCAAATACAAAGAAATATTTCTTGGCACAATATCATACGGTACAGTAATCATTAAATAATTATGTACCTCTTATACTCAACAACAAGGCAATATTTGGTCCACCCCCTTTTCCTTTCCTTTTACTTTGCTGCTTGACCCTTCGCCCATATCATAACATATCCAATCATTCTCTTAGAAGTGCTGACCATCAACACTTTCGCGCTTCATCACCTGCACACGCACTCACAGGCACCACTCCTGTTTACCAAGTAATTGTATAAAACTGGATTTACACGCACTTTAACATGGCCCATCTGTATTAGTGTTCAAGTACTACAATAAAAAATGGTTATTTAACTCTGGCTGTCCGTCTGTTCAAGCACGGCTTATAACGGCGGCCCTCTGCATCATATGTATATATTATATATTGTACTGTGAATTAAGTCATTATTGGCCATATAAACATTTTGTGTGTTATTTAACGTTTCATTTGTCTTTACATACAAAATATGACTTACTATGTAATATGTCAATAATTTTCAGAATTGTATTTGTGTAATTGAACCTGCCTTTGTTATTTCTGTTATTCTGAAAGAAAATATGAAATGCAGAAAATAAAATCTTTTCAAACAATATTCCATGAGGCCGGAGGCCGAATGGAATATGGCACCAGACCATAGATATTTCCCATATTTCGTAAGAACAAGCAGGGGTAACGATTTTATCTTTTAGTGTAAGTGCTAACCTTCTTCTCGCTGATTTCCCCTCGAGAATGATGTTTAAATCGCCGGCTGTCAGCCATGACCATGTTGACTTAGGCCTATGTCCGTGTCTCGCGAGCTCATTACAAATACTTTACGTACGTACACGCCATAAGATACTGCAGTAGCAGTTGATAGCATAGCCAGATATAAAGGCAAAGACAGCAGCGCGTCTAGCTAGCTAGCTCGCAAAGACGCACATCACCTGAGACGCACTGTCTTTGAAGTTGCTGTTGTCAGTATGTTGTTGTCGTTTATCAAGCGTCTAGTGGTCTCGGGTTATGTGCGTAATACGCTTGAGGACCGCGCGTGGCCATTTGTTTTGTACAGGATTAGCGCGCAATTTCCTATAAGCGTCTTTGGTTCACACGCAGCTAGCTGCGTAATATCATGACGTCATATCATGGAATCCGGAATATATTCAGTGGTGGATTTAGCGCATGCGCACAATATGACCTTATCACGGAATACGGGATATATTCAGTGGTTGATTGACCAATGAGATTACAGAATTCACGATCACTAAAAGGTAATTGCCCGTCTTACTGTATATGGAGAATGATGTGAGCGTGCTGTAATATTTGTTGAGACTGTATCACTGTATTGTAAAAGCATGTGTGACACAGGATAAAGGCACGCTCGACTCATTTAGTGGAGTTCCAATCACTTTTTATTCCGGACACACCGGGAATAAAACCAGAAAAAAAAAAAACCCTGGCTGTAATGGCTCACTACCCATTTGCCCAGGTTAGAGGTTATAAACTTGGTTGAGGCTCCAACATCTCCTCATGATGACAACTATCTTGATAACTTTTGGGGTCTTCCAGCAGACAAATTTGGTGTGAGGTTGTTCTCCAACGAACAAGTGTAGCAAAAATGACAGCTATACAGGCTATACACAAAGCTCTTTGTTTGCTCAATACCATAAAACAAAGGGGGCGGTGTGTTAGGGGTAAGGCATCAAATGTTATTTGGGTTCCTACATTCTTTTGGAAGGGGGAGTAGTGTGAATGCAGTGAGGGACTTTATGTGCTCTATTACAAAGTGGAAGGGGGGGAGTGTAATGCAATGAGGGGCTTTATGTTTTCTGTTATAAGGCAGTTGCAAACTGCCCTGTTACACATGTAAAACTTGCATAATTCCATAACTTCTTATTTCTGTGTCATCTTTATATAAACAAAATATTTGGTTTCTCTTTCCTCTTTTTATCAGTGGACTTAAACATAGAATAGAATCTCCCCATAAAATGAATATTTATGCACCCTTCATCATCATAAACATTCAACTCGGCATAAGTCAACGACGCATATGTCAAATTATTGGCTATTAAAGTTGATGAAAATAAAATCGCCACACTCCTGATTAAAAACAAACAATCAAATTGTATTCACTGTGAGTATGAGGATAGTTCAGAAATTCATTGGATGTAGGTTCCTTTTGCTAGAGCTATACACTGTATGAATTCAAAAGGATATTTCTCAGGGTATTGTCTGATGCTTCTTCAGTACATCAAAGTTTGTATGATACTTTTCACTGTATCATGATGTAACTGTATCATAGTGCATTGCACCATGGACACAATAATCACATTTGCAGACACATAGACATGTAGACATAATAAAACAAATAAAGATGTGATTTTACATATCTTCACATTCATGATGTGACATAAAGGATCTTAGGAAACATCAGGGAGGTGGAAGAACCACCTCCCTGGAAACATGAAGACAACTCACAACATCAACAGAAAATTGTAGAAAATCTGTACAATGTTATGAGGAAGGGATCCTGTGCAATGTAGGAATTCCCATCACTGTTACCATAATGAAGTTTGATGTTGCTTGAAAAATGGGAATTATGATTTTGATAAGAACAATTGAAGAGAAGGAGCAAGTCAATGAAAAAATTTAATATATGAATTACATTATTTATGATGACAATATCTATTGTCAAATCCCAACTTCTCTTTTTTTTTTTCCTGCCTTGCCATTCAAAATCATGCAAATGATGATTACATGTGGGTCTCATTTCATAGAAAATTTTGTAATATCAAATAAACTCTTGCTAGAATGGTAACTTTATGTAGCAAAAGCCAATCAGGAAATAGGATTCTTGTCATTGGCATGCTTTTTGTCCCCGCCGAACGAGTTCGAGCAGGGGACTATGAAACGGGCTCCGTACGTGTGTGTGTCCGTGTGTCCGTCCGTCCGTCCGTCCGTCCGTCCGTCCGTCCGTCCGTCCGTGTGTCCGTCCGTGCGTGTGTCCGTGTGTGCGTCCGTGTGTGATCAAAATCTTCAATTTGCTACTTCTCTGTCATTTATGAGCCAATTTTGATTCTGTTTGCTTTATATGATAGCACTACATGGGAGCTTTGAAACTTCTACACAGAATTTCAGTCGTGACCTTTGACCTTGACCTTTGACCTATATTGTACATTTTGCTACAAAATGCTACTCCTTCGCCATTTCTAACCCGATTTCGATTCCGTTTGCTTTATGTGATGGCACTAGGTGAGGGCTTCAAAACTTCTACACAGAATTTTGACCTTTGACTTCTTTGACCTTTGACCTTGATTTTTTTACCTATATTGTACATTTTGCTACAAAATGCTACTCCTTCGCCATTTCTAACCCGATTTCGATTCCGTTTGCTTTATGTGATGGCACTAGGTGAGGGCTTCAAAACTTCTACATAGAATTTTGACCTTTGACTTCTTTGACCTTTGACCTTGATTTTTGACCTATATTGTACATTTTGCTACGAAATGCTACTCCTTCGCCATTTTTAACCCGATTTCAATTCCGTTTGCTTTATATGATGGCACTAGTTGAGGGCTTCAAAACTTCTACACAGAATTTTGACCTTTGACTTCTTTGACCTTTGACCTTGATTTTTGACCTATATTGTGCATTTTGCTACAGAATGCTACTCCTTCGCCATTTCTAACCCGATTTCGATTCCGTTTGCTTTATGTGATAGCACTAGGTGAGGGCTTCAAAACTTCTACACAGAATTTTGACCTTTGTCTTCTTTGACCTTTGACCTTGATTTTTGACCTATATTGTACATTGGCTACAAAATGCTACTCCTTCGCCATTTCTAACCCAATTTCGATTCCATTTGCTTTATGTGATGGCACTAGGTGAGGGCTTCAAAACTTCTACACAGAATTTTGACCTTTGACTTCTTTGACCTTTGACCTTGATTTTTTACCTATATTGCACATTTTGTTACAAAATGCTACTTCCGGCGGGGACATATGTTACGCACCGCGTAATTTCTACTTTTCCTTGTTGTCACTGCAGCAAGATTTGCTGTCATATATAGCAACTTATTGTGGAATGGCGCCCTAAACAGGTATTTTATGTCAATGATGAGCAATGATTTTTTTTTTAATGTTTGTGTTTTTTGAGACATGGCTGAATAAAGAAATTGCTTATGTACATGACTTTTGTGTAGTTCAATGTGTCTTTTGTTTGAACCTGTTGTATGTTCTAATATATTCCATAATACAGTGCACTCCCGTTATCACAAACATGGTTATAACAAAATTCCAGTTACAATGAAGTAAGAATTTGGGCCGCAACATTATCTGCTCTGTTTTTTATTGTTTATTTGTTTGGTTATAACGAAATTTCAATATAACGAAGAAAACTGTCAGTCACAAGGGCTTTGTTATAATGGGAGTCCACTGCAATAATGCATGAGGAAAGGAGAAACCGGACTTGAACTTGCATTGATTTGTCACATGCATGAACACAACCTGAAATGTTTAACAATTAACAAATAAAAAGAAAAGGAATATTGTGAAGTTTGTTGGTGTGTTTATGTTATTCATATAGTTCTGCCTTTATTTGAGGAGCCTACAGACTTTTTGACAATTTCAGTATTCTTTGAATTCTTGTTTTATGCCTCCGCCACGAAGTGGTGCCGGAGGCATTATGTTTTTGGGTTTTCCGTCCGTCCGTCCGTCCGTCCGTCTGCTTTCGTTTGCGCGATTACTTGAGTAATATTGACTTGAATTCTACCAAACTTGGTCCAAGTATAAAGTATGATGGGGCAATTAGTTGATTAGATTTTGGGTGAAATGCTCCAAAGATCAAAGGTCAAAGGTCAAGGTCAAATCAAGAAATTGTATCCGTTTACGCGATAACTCAAGACTGGATCGAGCAAATTTCACCAAACTTTGTCGAAGGATGATGTATAATGGGACAATTACTTGATTAGTTTTTTAGTGAAATCGGACTGAGGTCAAAGGTCAAAGATCAAGGTCAAATCCTGAAATTTATCTGTTTACGTGATAACTCAAAACGGGATGAAGCAGCTTTCACCAAATTTGGTCCAAGGATGATGTATGATGGGACAATTAGTTGAGTAGATTTTAGTGACATTGACAAGAGGTCAAAGGTCAAAAGGTCAAGGTCAAATGCTAAAAATGCTGCTATTTCCCCCAATATCTATGCAATGCCCTAAGGTATTTTCTTGAAACTTGGTGTAGACATGTACTACTGCTTAAAGATTCTCCAGAGAGAGTTATGTCATAAGGTCAAAGGTCAAAAGGTCAAAGGTTAGGTGAAAATGTTATAATATCACTTTTCTCACAAATGGTTCAATGTATCTTCATGGAATGTGGTACATATGCATGTACTGACTGGCAGAGATTATCTAGGGAATTTAGGGGTCAAAGGTCAATAGTCATGGGGTCAAAGGTCAAGGTCAACTCCTCAATATTTTACTATTTCACTCATATGTTAGTATATGAAATGCTTGCATTATCCGTTTTCAAACTTAATATATACATGCATTACCTAACTGAGATTCTCCAGGAAATTTCCAGCAAGAATGTCAGAGGTCAAAGGTTATGGGTGAAAGGCCAGGTTTCAATGCCCCCCCCCCCAAAAAAAAAAAAAAAAATATATATATATATATATATATATATATTTTGTACTGTAATTACACTCTTTCTTCATACCTTGGAAATTACTCAATGCATAAACTTATAAAATGGTCCATCAGAATTCAAGTAAAAATTCTCAATTCCCCCAATATGTGTACCTGCACTCTTCGACAATTATAGCAAACCCAGTTCAAGGAAAGTGAACATTCAAGTCATTTCTGACAAACCTGTCATATCAATATTTTGCCAGTTATGTGAAACTGTCATCACACATTGTGAAGACATTGTACTATACGCCTATTGGGAGAATCATGCATTATGGCGGAGGCATCAGTCGCCGTAGCGACATTTCTAGGTTTTTTCCTTGGGGGGGGGGGGGGGGGGAGTAGGAGGGATGGGGTTACAAATGCATTCATTAACACCTGTGGGTTTTTACTGTATATGTTGTGAGCACCTGCATGTGCCAATGGCTGCTTCTTTATTTGCTAGTGCAAGGTGGTTGGTGAATTGCTGTATTTTGAGTGTGCTTTATTGAACCTCACAGTTTCATCATTCCAAAGAACAAGGCTGACATTACTTGTTCAAGTTCTTTTATGATTATGTATTTAGCTTCTGACAGATGTCGATACGGCTACAAAAGTTGAAGAATTTTCTCGAGCACCTTATTGGGATTGACTGATTGCCCATTTAAATGCAGAAATACAATTTGATTGTCTTATTATTGTTATTATTATAATAATAATTATTATTATTATCATTATTATTAAACTACTACTACTACTGCTACAAACTACTATTACTATTACCACTACTAGTGTTACCACTACCACTACCACTATGACCACTATTATTATTATCATTTTCATTACCATCGTTTTTCTCACAAAAATGAATTCATGAAATCTGACATTTTTGAACAGGTTGATTCATTTGAGAAAAATTTAATGGTTTTCTCTTTCTATGCTTTCCAGCATACAACTTCCCTGTAGCGAGTCAGCCATTTGATGGATCTGTGTGATGATTATTTGGTGTGTATTTGTGTAAATTGTATATGTTACAAATCACAGAATGCCTGTATTAAGACTCATCTGGCCTGAGAAAATGTGAAATTGTCACCCGTTTTGTGGTATTGAAGGCAATATCACTGCTTTGCTTGCCCTCCAAAACAGTATCCGCATCATCATCATGATCACCATCACTGCCAGAAAATTGGTAAGTCCCAGAGCATTTAATGCATTTATTTTCCAAGAGCTCTGTATTGTGTGCTTTCTACAGAGAAGCAATATAAAGGCATGCTCTGAATTTAGTATGGATGATGAATAGTTGTCTGTGGTCTAAGATGGGTTAGAATTTCCAAGGTATATGTAGCAATAGCAACACCAATGTTTCATGGATGTAAGTTCATGTTTTTGTTGTTGTTGTTTTTTTTTTTTGTTTCTAGAGTTATCATAAAATATCTTACATCAGAGCTGCCAAGGCTGCCTGATTCTGTGTTATATAAATCATGCTGTGGGTAACTTCCCAATTTCCCATGATCATGACTTGTTATTGTCCAAAGCATGTTGTAATTATATTGATTGACAAGATTATCTTGTACCTCATGACGAGCTAAGTCTGTATGTTAGGGAATTGGATCATTCATTTTTTGTATGATACAACATATCAAACAATATGCCCAAGGGTTTGTTTGTTTGTTGTTGTTTTTTTCTCTCCGATGGATTCTGTCAAATGATGTGATTCCAGTGTTTGGCAACCTATTTAATAGCCATTCTATACATGTATTCTATTTCTGATGGATGAATGAGACACTGTGAGTTTCCTGCTTTCAGTTCACCATGATGTAGAGAAGGTGGCCCGTCGGCCCCGGGATTCCATCTACCCTGTCATCCCCTTCAAGGATGCCCTTAAGATCGTTATGGAAAACACACCAGTCTTACCAGCGGAAGAGGTGGATCTGAAGGGTAAGTTGCTACATACATCTTTAAGCATACTTTATAGGAGTGCACAGCAGTCAATAACATTACTAATGGTTTCAGAAGAAGCAATATTGTATATTCTTTGTTGTTGTTTGACATGATATCATGGTTCATGTCTGCACTCAGACTTGTTCCTGTTAAGTGAAGACCAGTCAAATTGTATTTGTCCACTTATTTATGGATGACATAGTATTTGCGGCTTATTCTAAATACCTGTAAATAGAAATCACTTCATTTAAAATGATTGTCCATTATCAGAATGGTCATTAATTCATCTAAAGGCTTGATTATCAGCATTCTGGAGGGATGTACTACCATTGTATTTTTTTCTTTGGTATTATTATTGATCTTTTCTTGTAATGTAAGACTCGGTTGTATGAAGAAATATCAAACATTTATTGTCATTTGTCATGATGTTAAGGCCTTTAGATAACTTTTAGGCAGTCATGCAGAACTATCATCAAATTTCTGAAGCAGATCCATACTTCCAAGCCTGCTGCTGAGGAATTTACAGTCTGGACAATCATTGTGCAGCTGTTGTGGTACAGTTTAACAGTCCTTACACATAGTAAACTGTTTCAATTTCAGATGCCTTAGGGAGAATTGTGTCAGAGGAGATAAAGGCTCCCATCTCTTTGCCTCCATTTCGGAATTCCATCAAGGATGGATACGCTGTCATAGGTAAGTGTTACTTTTTCCTTTTCTGGACTGGGTAGGGCCTACTTGTCTTTTGTTGCTTCCCATTTTAGAGTATTGGATGTGTTGAAGTGGGCTTCCTGTCTGTCTAATTTTACTTTTTATATGTACATAAACGTTGTGTATAGGATTTTATGGGAGGTTTTTTTGCCAAATTTTAGATGAAATCACATGCAGTGGCGAGGCTATAATTTGAAAAGATTGTGAAAATTTGAAGGTCAAAGCCAAATTAGTAGTCAACCTGTTTGTGCAGTAACTGAAATGTCTGACAGTCTCTGGATATTACCATGAATGTAAATGTATTCTTTTTTGCCATTAATTATTTCAAAAATTTATTTATTTATTTATTTATTTTTTTTTTTTTTTGGGGGGGGGGGGAAGGTTATCACCACCTCTATTCAATCCCATTTTTCATAGTGGTGAATTGTCTTATTGATGCAACACTGACTGCAGAGATTTTGCAGTTGCCATTATGTTGAGTAATTGAATGGACTTTCCTTTGCCTTAGGGGGCACTCTGCTTTCTCTGTAATCCAGATGTACCTGGCAATCAATGTTGGTCTGATCAACTATTTTCAACTTTCACAATAACAAAAATGGTAACAGACTTTGATGAAGTCTATTTTTTGTATTTCTGTCATTTCAAGGAGATCAAACATTGATCAAAAAGCTCTGTGATGAGCAATGACTAAGATTCATTTTAAACATAGACTTTCTTGTCACATTGTTTCCCCTTGCCAGCATCCGATGGTCCTGGTGTGCGTAAAGTGATCAGTGACACGATCGCTGGTGATGTTCCCGATTGTGACCTGATCCCGGGTCATGTGATCAGAATCACCACCGGGGCTCCGATCCCTAAGGGTGCTGATGCTGTCGTCCAGGTGGAGGATACAGAACTTGTGGAGGAAGCTGATGATGTAAGCTTGTAAAATCTGTTCAGTCATGACTTGTTGCCTGTATGTATGGCAAACTAGGAGATAACGTGATCATGATACTCCCCATATGTGACACAATTGTACTATAAAGTTTGTCCCCGTTTATATTTTTGCCATATCACAGCGATGATTGACATAATGTCTAACAGATGTAATGGTATTGTAGAGTATTGGTAGGGGAGAGCAGAGATTACCACACAATTGTCAAGTGGAAATAAAAAGATGTTTGATAGAATGCAAAGCTGCATGAGGATGAGAGGTATATGTATGTATGTGTTTTGTGAAAGTCTGCATGGTGATGTAAATGAGGAAGAGAGGTTTACAGTAACACCATGTGTATGTAGTCCTTGAAGGGACTGTTGTTTTGTAATAGAAGACCCTTGAAAAGAGGAGAGTGGAGGATGGAAGCAACATAGGAAGAGTGAAAAAAAAAAAAGGTGAATAGTGACAATCGAGGGGCAGGGGTGAGCTGCGAGCAAGGTATACATGTGTTTATTTTCTTTACAAAGAAAGCTTTTATGGGGACAAATGGGAGAACAGGATGTGTAGAAGACAGGTCCACAGAGTAAAATGAAACAGAAGGAGAAACACAAAAGTTTACCTGAATTTAGGATTCTGGGAAGAATTTGTGTATAGAAATAAAGGAAAGTTGAGAAGTGTTGTGCAAAAAATTGTGTGCAGAGAGAGAGAGAGAGAGAGAGAGGGAGAGTGCTTTCACTATATCATATCCTGTTCTCACTTTGAACTAAATGTATTCATCTTTTATAAACATTATTACTACTGGAAGCAAAGGGAATGAGTTGCACTATTTTTCTGATTTTTTTCCCCTGAATTTTTCGTATATATTTTTTCCTTTCAGGGCAGGAAGGAAGTGGCAATAAGAATCCTATCCACTCCAAAATGTGGTCAAGATATCAGGTATGTTATCAGTATCATTTTACAGAAATCTGATACTTAGTTTCATTTGTAACTACATGGAATTGCAATCAGAATGCATCACATATTTGTGCCTATTTATGATACAAGATTTGTTAGTGGATATGAAAGCTGAGATCATGTTTGTGTGATTTAAGGCAGCAAGTGGGGAAACTCACATTTTGGATGTGTAAAAAAGATGTTAGATTAGAGATGAACGAAGTGAAGAACATCTGCTTGGTTTTTAAATATAATGACTAGTTGTGAGAACAATGTATGCATGCTTGAAATAATTACATTAAGTACTTTCATGAGCTATGATTAAGAGATATGATAATGATATACTTAATTAAAAGAGATGTGGATATTGCAAATGGCATGGTGATAGTACAGTATTGTAATTGAACCAGAAATATTTGTGGCATGAAATTTTCGCAAATTAAAGCCGAGGGCCTTTTTCGTGGCATGAAATTTACATATGATATTACCGTTTTAATTTCATGATTCAGGGCTCCTGGCAAAATTTTGGAAAATTTGGTGCATGCGATAATATCTGGTTTTACAGTATTATTAGTAGCATCACAACAATTCCTATTTAAATGCTTCATAGCTCTACTCTCTTATTAGCTTTATCCATATGCCCTGCCAATCTCCAGACCCGTCGGTAGTGATCTGCAGGAGGGAACCGTACTCCTCATCCCTGGTACCAAACTTGGTCCTCCGGAGCTGGGTCTCCTCGCCTCGGTAGGCATCACCAAGATGCAGTGCTACCGGAAGCCTTTGGTGGGAGTGTGCTCCACTGGGAATGAGGTTAGTAAGGGAAGCAGTGAGAACACACCCCAAAAAAAATCATAATGATAAAAACAAAAACAAAATGTGGTACCCAACGGAATGAAATTTATAGAAAAGTAATGTCAAGAAGTGCTTGAAATGGCAAAAAGTTTTCTGTAGTTGAGAGAAGGACATTGTCTTGTGTTTTACAGGCTTGATTTAGCCATATGTGTAGGTGGAGTAATATAGTGATATTTTTACAGAAGTTTGTTAAACTCTTGGCATAGTGACGACTTTAATGATAACCACAGATATATAAATGTAAACTGATTTTGATAATGAAAATTACAAAAAAAACATAATATGAAACTACTTCTTTTAATGTAAACCATAAATAAAGTTGTCTGCACAATATAAGCATGAGAATGGAGTGTTTTGACGATGTGAATTTGTAATTATTTTGCTCTTATAAACATTCCTTTCTACCTGCTGCTCTTGACATGGTGTTTGTGTTAGAACTCTTCCTGTGGTCATATTGATAATCTCTTTATCTATGTCATGGCAATATAATATGTGGCTATGAAGTAAATGTTTGCCAAAACACACTAGAGCTCTTGATACATTTGAATGATAAGATCAGAAATACAGCATTAATATAATCATTTGGTAGTAGGTGTAATGATAGAAAAACAAATGAAAATGAGGTTAAGGATGAGTGCTCCATGATTTCTCATTTACATCTCTATGGTGTAAACCAAAGAGTTGTCATTAACATTGATGAATGTCACAAGATGCATCTTTGATGTTTGTCTTTCTAAAACTGCCATGAGAGAAACCTTTTAATACATCACTCATTCCATTTCCCCAAAGTTGACTGAGCCGTGGGAGAAACTGCCACCAGGCCATATCTACGACAGCAACCGTACCTCCATGTTGGCTATCTTGAAAGAAATGGACATGCCAACAGTTGATATGGGCATTGCTCCTGACACGTAAGGATCATCTTCCTTTAAAGGGGAAGGCTAGTAACTGATCAGTGGGAATCAGTGGAAATGCTGGGAGATGATTTTTCCAATCCTTATGGGATTCATTCAAGAGTTCATTGTATATCTATTGTTGTGTGAAAATCTTTTTGCTTCAGAACGGTCTCATATTCAAGTAATTAAGCACGAATTAAGCACGAATAATTTATATGACTTATGTTGGTCTCCCGATAGTAGCAACATCGTATGTCATTCCCTCTTCCAGCAAACCAATTTTATCATTCCAAATCCCAGCCTATCTGCCCCTGTGCACTCTCAAGCACTCGCACGCACATTCACCACCATTACACATCAGAGTTTATTTTCCCCTGCTATCTTCGCAGCAGAATTTGTATTGTTTACCAATTTACCTACCTACCTTTTCCTCGGGCCGGCCATCTTTTCAAGCAATGCTTACAATGGCGGCCCTCTGCATTATCATTTCTTAAATATAATATTGTTATTGTAATCCCAGCTGCATAGACATGCATACTGTAATATCATTAATTTCCTTTTATATCGTTGTTTATGCAAGTCAAACGACTCTGTTTCAAATATACACTGTACTTTGTATGTTTCCCATGTTCACGATTATTCAATTTATGTATATATTGATTTGCAGAAAATAAAGTATCTATCAAACAAATGTGCAGCTTAATGCCCCGTCACTGACCAGGGACGCTAACCTGGAAGCATTAAACTGCACATTACTTGAATATGAGACCATTCTGAAGCAAATCATTTTCACACAACAATAGATATACAATGAACTCTTGAATGAATCCTATAAGGATTGGAACAATCATCTCCCAGCATTTCCACTGATTCCCACTGATCAGTTACCAGCCTTCCCCTTTAAGCATATCTGTACTTTTGGATAATACAACAACCACAGCAGCAACACATGAAGCAATTTAAACCTCATATCTACAAAGAATGATGCAATAAGCTAGTTCGGAATTAGCTCATGGGCGCATTGGTACAAATGACCTTTCTCTTTTCTCAGTCGGTTAGGGGCACTTAACTCGTTTTAGAGCGACATAATGCATAAGCTTTACATAACAATTTATGGGATTCACAATCCTGTTCAAACAAAGAATAGAGTTGCGTAGACCAGATGGGCAGAAAGATTCGTCAATTTACACTTGGGAAAGCATCCATTTCATTATTTTGCATTGAATGTATTGACAATCTCTTTCTATTAATATTGCCAAATACCATTTTCGCTGTCAGGTGGATGTGCTGGCAAGCAGCATTTATAAGTATCTCATGAATAATCATTACATTACAGATGCTTATCCCAGTGAATTTAAAAACCATTATGCCTGTTGGTCCAAATGACCTTGTTTTTGCTCATGCGCAAAGTGGAACTACGAACTGGCTTATTCCTGCGGCTCAACTTGTAATATTAAAATGAGATGGAGAAATGCGTATTTCCCAAAATATTCTTTCAGTGTTTGGCATTCAAGATTCAAGATAAGTTTATTTCATGTAGAAGTATGCATACATTTGGTTTTTTACATTTAACAACGGCAAATTGCATAAATGTCACTAAAAGTACAGTAAAATTGAGGATACATGATAGAAAAAACTATACACAATTGACATGCAACAATAATCACAGTTTTATATATTTACACAACATTTATTTCAAAAAGTAATATGAAATCTGAAGAGGCAGATGGGAGTGTTGATACACTGCATTGTTCAGCTATGTACCATGACAAAAGCTTACCATCATTCTACATTGATACTCTAAACAAAATATCACTTAATGACATTGTGGTCTTCAGATGTAATCTGCACAGTTTACTCAATCGTTCATTCCTTTTCTCTGACAAGGTTATTTTTGGTGGGGAGGGGCTACAAAGCACAGAGGTTTATTGCACCTAAAATGTAATGAACTGATGCAAGACATAAATACACTTGTATTTTTCGATAAGCTATATCTCAGGATAGTTGTTTTAATGTAGTATGTATGATGCATGCTACCATAGTGTAACATTTTCCTGTCCAACCTAGCATCTAAGGCTGCTTGTGCACCCTTTACCATAATCTCTGATGAATCATTATTATTTTCCTTTCCATTTGAGATGCGACATGAAGTTCATTGCTAATGTGCACAGTTTTGTCCCCATCTATTGCATCATACAATTTTCCTGAGCTGATATTGTTTAAACAGTACAGAAAGACAGACAGAAAGAAAACATTCTTCCACTATTTTCTCATTAGCTCACCTGAGCCAAAGGCTCAAGTGAGCTATTGCGATCGCCCTTCGTCCGGCGTCCGGCGTGCGTCGTGCGTCGTCCGTCGTGCGTAAACTTTTTACATTTTCATCTTCTTCTTGAAAACCCCAAGACCGATTTTCATCAAACTTGGCAGGTAGCATCCCTAGGGGGTTAGGAACTCAATTTATTAAAATGGGCACCATGCCCCACCCAGGGGGCCCCAGGGGGGCCCAAATCCCCCAAAATTAAGGAATCTGTAAAAATCTTCTTCTCTAGAACCAGAAGTGATAGAGCTAACTTAATACTATGAGTTAGTACATTGATGACTGTAGTTTCAAGTTTGTTCAGGGCAGAATCAGGGGTGCCCCCCTTGGGACCCAGGGGAGGGGGGTGGGGAGGGGTCCTAATGGGGCCTAAATTGTACATTTTCATCTTCTTCTTGAGAACCCCTTGACCCATTTTCACCAAACTTGGTAGGTAGCATCCCTAGGGGGTTAGGATCTCAATTTGTTAAAATGGGCACCATACCCCACCCAGGGGGCCCTCAGGGGGGCCCAAACCCCCTAAAATGAAGGAATCTTTTAAAAAATCTTTTCTAGAATCAGAAGTTATAGAGCTAAGATAATACTATGAGTGAGTACATTAATGACTGTAGTTTCAAGTTTGTTCATAGCAGATCCAGGGGTGCCCCTCTTGGGGGTGGGGGGGGGGGAAGGTCCAAATGGGGGCCTGAATTGTACATTTTCATCTTCTTCCTGAAAACCGCATGATGGATTTTCGTCAAACTTGGCAGGTAGCATCCCTAGGGGGTCAGGATCTCAATTTATCAAAATGGGCACCATGCCACACTCAGAGGGCCCCAGGGGCCCCCAATCCCCCCAAATTAAGGAATCTTTAAAAATTTGGGCCCTTATTGTACATTTTCATCTTCTACTTGAGAATGCCTGGTCAAATTTTAGTAGAGCTGTGAATAATTTAGATTAGTGACTGCGTGAAAGGGGAACTTGCGATACTCAGGTGAGCGCTAGACCCGCGGGTCTCTTGTTTAATGTTGCTTCTGTTACTGATGCTGATTTTGTATCGGTTACTGTGCATTAATACCACCACCTGTCCACTCACAGGGTGGAGGCCACTAAGGATCTCCTCTTAAGGGCAGCTTCCAAGTCTGATGTCATTGTGACTACAGGAGGTGTTTCCATGGGAGAAAAGGACCTCCTCAAGTATGTCTTGTCCGAGGAGCTGAAGGCTAATCTCTTCTTCGGAAGAATCTTCCTCAAGCCAGGGTGAGTGTTGCTGAGGAAGGGAGGCAGTATCAAGACTTGAAGTTCACAAACTTCAGTGATTCCTTGTAGAATTTGATAGATAGCCTATTGCTGCAGAGATTCCTGGCATTCATGGATCAGTGTCAGGGAAGTGCAAAAGTAAGGAGGCTGAGATAGATAGATAGATAGATAGGTAGATAGATATATAGATAGGTAGATAGATAGATAGATAGATAGATAGATAGATAGATAGGTACAGACAGATAGATAGATGGAGGGAGAGATAGAGAGAGGAAGAGAAAGAGAGAGGTAGAGAGGGAAAAAGAAGACAGGGGGAAAAAGTAAATGACAGAGGAATAGAAAAAGAGAAAGAGAGAGAGAAAATAATTCAAAAAAAAAAAAAAAAGAAGTGACAGATGGTGGGGCAAAGAAAGATAAACTGCAAGACTTTATGAGTAGCCAGATGCAGATGTAGTGACAAATATGAATTAAGAAAATGTAAATTGAAAAGAAGGACTAATACTTTGATTATTTAGGGTTTGTTAATGATGTAGAATATTTTCTTCTGCTTGACTCTCTACAGGAAGCCAACAACATTTTGTACTTTTGAACATGAAGGCTCAACAAAGCTGTTCTTCTCTCTACCAGGTGAGAAAACATTGAAGTGAAATGTTCAGATCCTGAGTGTTTGCTATCCTGTCTTTGTAAGGAGTCATGATTTTCTTTTGATATGATGTTACATGATACATGCCTCACAACCTCTAACAAAATGTAGAATGAAAAAAGGAGTGCAAGACATATTTGACAGTTATTTTTGTATGATCAGTTATTCTCGTTTGTGTGGGTAACATATGTACAGGAGCTCATTATATCTGTCCAAGAATAGGCAGTGGCAGACAATTAGGCTAATCCTTTTCCTGTCATGGATGAGATTCATCAATTTTTAAAGGAATTTTTAAGTAAAAAAACAACAACAACAACAACAAAATGGGAGGAGAGAACAGAGTTGGGGGTTTGTGTCATTTTCATGTCAGGCACATTTTTCAATGGATGCATATGTGACATCAAATCATTCACCAATCAATGCTGAAACCTTAATTTCAAATTGAGTTTGTGTAGTAGTCTGTACATATCAAACATTTGAGAAGACACTTTCACATCAATTTTTTTAATGATCAAGAATATTTTACAGTCTGAAAAGGTTTAGAGCCTTTGTCTTGAGGAGGGACCTCCTTCAATTCTTTACGATATACCCAATTCTAGTCAAAGTATAACTGTTACTGTTGCTATTGCAATCTCTTGTGTTGTCTTTTGACTTGTGCTTCTTTCATACTATTAAATATTTGTTCTGTGTACTTCATCCCTGTCTTCAGGCAATCCTGTGTCGGGCATTGTGACTTTCAACCACTTCGTCTTGCCTTGTCTGCGGAAGATGATGGGATATGAAAATCCTCACCTCAGGAGGATCAAAGTCAGGGTGAGTAAACTTATCTCTTCATCAATTAAATGCTGTCTGTAAAAGCAGAAAACTTCAAAATGGTCCATAGAGCCTCCTGGATTGTGGCAGTGTTTTCATTGCTGTATTGATGAAGAAAATGTTATGGCGCACATATGCTCATGAGGCCTACTCATCTGTAAGGCGAATCTCTTTTATGTATTAATGGCATTTCACTCAAGCTACAATATCTTTGAAAATGGCTAAATTCTCACTTTGTTCACATAAATTGAAGATGTCTTTAAATTGCATGAGAACATAATAAAGGAATGAGCTGAAACTTTAAAATTTGCTCATTAACTTTTTACTTTTCTATTGTGATTTGTTTGTTGGTTTGTTCTTTTGGGAGGAACTACTACATATTGTGTTTTGTCATGGTTTCCTCATACACATTTTCCCATTACATAGATTGAGAGTGACATAGAACTTGACCCACGCCCTGAGTTTCAGCGGGTCCTTCTAGACTGGAGCACGGATGATGGCGTCCCCAGGGCAACCACGACAGGCAACCAGATCAGCAGCCGCCTGATCAGTCTCCGCCAGGCCAACGCACTCTTGGCCCTCCCCAGCAGGACAGATGAGGTTCCGATGCTCCCAAAGGGCTCCCTCGTGGAGGCTGTTGTGCTCAGGATATGAGTCAAGGTCTGACAGATTGTGTGATCAGAACTGTGGGATCTGATCTGAGTTTAGACAAAGAGAAATTCATCATTAGTACAATTTTTTGAAGTGTTCTTCTATTTCATAAGTGAAACATAAATATAAAGACCCCTTTTTGCATCTAATATTGTTGCCAATTTAATTTTGCAGGTCATTCATTTTTGACAAAGAGAGGTTAACATATTGTGGTGTATATAGGAGGAAGACATTTTAATTGTCAGAAATTGATGATTAAACTTTTTTTTTTATATATATCAATATAATATGATGAAATGATGAAATCATAACAACCACAAGCACAAACACAAACATCTTACTTGCATGGATATCAAAATAAATATTAAAAGAAACAATGCACTGACCACTTCTGAGATGAGAATTTTTGTTGGAATGACAGTTGTAAGGGATTGAATAAGATCAAAATAAAAAGCTGTTTTAGCTGACCATTAACCTTTTTAAATCCAGTCTGTTGTCACTTTTAATCCTTTCTTGTTATTCCCTCTCCCCCCCCCCCCACACCCCAATATTCTTTTCTCATTTTGATTCTGCTTAATTCTTCTGACAGAATTTAATGGATGCCAAGTCCAGTGTGGGATTGCAAAACTCTGTAATTATAATACTTCATGCAAAT
The DNA here is from genome assembly GCA_033980235.1 of Diadema setosum. NCBI lineage: Eukaryota > Metazoa > Echinodermata > Echinoidea > Diadematoida > Diadematidae > Diadema > Diadema setosum. The sequence continues at coordinate 35,583,545 of CM067059.1, read as the reverse complement.
TATCACAACTTTTCCCCAAAAGTTCTTCATTAAGAATCTTGAATCAATTCACTAGACTGTGGTAATGGAAAATGCTAGTCCAAATACCAGTGGTTTGTCATTAGTATTATTTGTCCACCATTAGTTTGGAAGATGCTATTTTAAGAGAAGATTTTCATCGAAATCAATCACAATGTTCTCAGTATTAGTAAATGTAAGTGCAAGTTAAACTGTTGCATCAGAGCAAAGAGCATTTGAATGGGCATTTCTTTAGATGAGTGAGAATTCTTATATAGGCTAAAGAAATACTGAGACAAAAATTAGATACATATTGAGACAGTACTATCCTGATGTCACATGTACTGGAAAATGATTCCACAGATTCGAATTTTCATTTGCTCCAAGAGTTTCGTAAATGCAATATTTTGCAGAGATATAGGAAGCTTGGAAACACTTTGATTGTTGGTGGACTTTTGACACACCAAGAATTTTACATGTAGAGTAGATCGAGAAAAATAGCAATTCTACAATGTAGTATCATTTTGTGAGAATGTTGAAACAGTTGATATTATATCACAGTCTACAATAGCTTTGCTTATAAAGCAGATGTACAGAATGAAGCTGGTAATGTTTGGCAAGTCTAACTCAAATCATTCCTTCTGATCCATACAAAAAGAGGACATTTGACTCTAACTGAAGAAGAAGGGAAAGGACATGTGCATTTTTTAAATGGTGATTCTTCCAGTGCCCCTGTTTGAAAAGATGGAGATTTGTGGAGTGACAGCTATCCAATCACACAGCAATAAAGTTTGTATTATATCTCAGACATCTATGCTTTAGATAATAATCTTATCATGAATTTGAGGATGCTTACAGTATTTGCATGTTATCATGATGGTGTTTGTAAATGAAAATGGTTGAACTTTAAAGCATTTTGTACAAAAAAAAAGAAAGAAAGATGGGATCTTGTAATGAAGATGCACAATTTACATCACAGTTCATACGTGTGTGGCATTTTATATCCAAGACTTAGACTTATCTGTAAACAGATTTTATATAGAAAGATTATCTTAGAGTAAGGAAGATGACTATCAAGCAAATGAATTAACTAAAAAGCGTGACTTGATGCATTATATTTGATTAGTATGTTATAGTAACATCTATTTTAATTCAGGAAGAAATTACAAGTGACTCAAGAGACAAAAAAGTGCAATTCCCACCTATGCAAGTTGTTGCCAGATGGAAAGCTTTATCGGTAGACAATTACCCTGAACTTGACCTCATGAAAGGCTGTGTGCCAATATACTGTAGTCGGCTTTTATGTAATGGAGACAATAATGCAGGTAAACAAGGAAATCTGAAAGTGTTATTATAATTATTATTGATACTGCCAGCGGTACTCATCAGTTCAAATAGAACAGTATTGTTGCAGAATATATGAAATCCAGGAAAATGTACTGTAAGCTCAAGAATTAACTGATCAATGTATATACACAATCATATGTGATAATTATCATTTTGACGTACAGAACAAATAAGTAGGAAGCTCCCAAATGTTAAGTGGAAACACCATATCGTTCAGATCTGCAATATATTGTAAATGAAACATCTGATTTTAAAAAGAAAAGGGAAAGACCTTTCAGTCATGATTCATCTGGTAAATTTGCTGATGGACTACTTCCTGTTATACTGGTTTTGACAAAAAAAAAGCATTTCATCAGCAGTTTTGTGAATGTATTATTACATTTGGACATGATGAATGAAACTGGTTTTATTTTTTTCAGTAATCATTAAATGGTTTGTGTATATACCCCATGCATGCACTGTGTAGCTTGTGACAATTCAAGCGAATAAGATTGGTCCGTCATGTCATGCCACAAATGGAACTACTGTTTCAGTCATTAGTTCATGATGTCACATATGGAAAACAAAATAAAGAAAATTAAAGATATTGTCACTTTTCTAGCATAATGAAAGAGCACTTGACTTACATCTTTCAGAAAGCAGGGGTATGATGTTACCCTTAACCCTAACTAGGTTGGGGGGGGGGCGCCTCAGAGGACCCCCCTCGACATTCCGCGTGGTGTGTCACTATCGCACATCATCGCCGCGATGTTTCACATGTCCCAGTATATGTCAGCATATGTCAGTAACAAGTCAAAGGAATCTGTACTAGCATGAAAAACGAAATTTTGTGGGATTCGCTATATTTTCTCGATATTATTTTCCATATGTGGCGTCATTGGCTGATGACTGACACAGTTCCATATTAAGCATGACTCAACAAACCTATTCTACGCACTCAAACTATGAAAGCTACACACAGTGCATGTATGGGATTTATCACTTGCATTCAGCTGTGAAGCCTTACAATATCTTACTGCTCTCTAATCTATATCCCAATATTTTTATATTTATTCATCTTCCTGTATGTATATCTGCATAATGATAAAAACAAAAATACACACACACACACACACACTCACACACACACACACACACACACACACACACACACACACACACACACACACACACACACACACACACAAGAACTGAGAGAGAGATTCCCAGTAGACGGAGGGAGAGAGAAAGGGATGAGAAAAACTTAAATGGATATACTGACAGGGCCAGTGGAATGGAAGGGGGGGGGGATGGGGGCTTGCCCCCCCCCCCCCCCCCATTTAAAAAAAAAAAAAAAAATACATGGTACATATGAATGCATAGGGTCTAACCACTTGGGGCCCCCACTTTTTTTTTTTTACCCTGGAAGTAGCACCAGAAAAAAACAAACAAACAAATGTTAAGCATTGTGTGTGTGTGTGTTGTACGAGAGGGCTTAGAAGTGCGGGTAAGGCCTTTTTAATTTTTTTTTTTATTTGTTTTTTTTTTTTTTTTGCTTGTCAGCAGAAGAAACCCGTAAGTTGCAGCAGAGAGTTGTGCTGAAGGCCTTTTTCTTTTCTTTCTTTTTGCTTGTCAGCTGAGGAAACCCGGAAGTGGCATTAGAACTAGGCCCTCTCGCTTTTAGAAATGTGGTGCTGGCCATGACTGACACGTACAACATGAAATCATTATACATGTATATATATATATATATATATATATATATATATATATATGTATCTATATATAGTTTTTAATATCCTAAGATGATGAAGTGAAAGTATATACCAATATATATAGTATATATATACATATAGTGACAGCAATGGATAAATACATAGGAACATGGATAAATACAGATAAATATATTGGTAGCCAAACTTGCACAGAGACATGGCTGCAGTGTTGGGTTAAAGGGGTGCTGACCGCAGCCATGTCTCTCTGCAAGTTTTGCTGTATATATATATATATATATATATATATATATATATATATATATGATATACTTTCACTTTATCATCTTAGGATATTAAAAACTATATATTTTTTCAACATTACTTGTTGTAACTATAAGTTATCAACCCATTTTCTGTAAGTGTTCAGGTCAAATTTGAGCCTTTCCAAAAAGTACTTTACACACATCATATCAAATGACAAAAACAAATCTAATGATTTATTGACTTCATCACTTAGTCTATATTCATGAATGTAATGGGTAATAGTAACACTTAAGTCTATTTGGTTTTTTTTTTCATTCTTTTTTTTTATCTGTTAATTAAAGCCAAAGTTTAGTGAAATGTAACTCTTCCGTCACGCTCCAACCAGTTTTTCTTGATGCAAAGATGCAAAACAAAAAAGAACAATAAAGTAGAAACATATTACAACTTTTATACTCACCCACACAAGTGACAAAGTTTTGTTTATATAACGGTGACTGAGTCGGTGTACACATATGTACTATAGACCCTATCATATATATCGGCTACAGCCGAGCAATTGGTTATCATGATTTTTTTCTTTCTTGCTAGCTGTAACCGGCTGTCTACAATCATAATCACCATCGTTTCGGAAAAGTAAAAGTAGAATGTGTAAGTAGGCCTAAGTACAGAATTACTGTACAGTTTGTACCACTGATTATGTTGTGCGTAGCCAAGTGTATCATACTACGCGCCTAACGGCTTCCGGTCTGCGCTTGCGTAATCTCACTCTCAGTGCTGTCGTTACACGTGCCTGCTTGCCTGATCCGACGAGTCGAGTCAGAATGCGTCGAGCAGTGTTCACAATCAGCACCAGAACATTTTCGTGCAGCTCAGCTAGAAACATGCCGATCAAGGTGAGCTCAATGTGATTTGTAAACTACCTGTTTATCATTTATCGTTGGGTGTTGTCGACTTATGCATCTACAAAGGTCATTTGGGACTGGGAAAAGAGTGCAGCCTCACGCTACGCAGTACCAAGGTCGTCAGCACAGGGGACTGGGGCTTCCCCTTCCCCACGGCCTCCCGTTGACTGACTGGTGCTCTGCGCGCTGTAACACAGGAGATTTACAGCTGTAGCGCACGTATGACTTGTCCCCGGCCAGATTTTGATTTCATGGCCCAGAAGAAGAAAAGAAGAATACTACTGTATGTCTTGTACACAGCGTCAGCCATGATTGAGTCATGTTATAGGCACCCTACACTAGGCCTTTTAATATCCTAGCTGATGGTGCATAGTGCTCCCACTCTAGTCCCAGTGCATGCAGTGTAACCGCACCGGCGACCGCAACATGGCATATTAACGGCGCATTACTATAAATTATAACTCATTTAGTTTTAGATTTAATGGGAGTCTACCGATCGGTAATTTTCCCCACAATACGTATTCTTCTATATAACTATGTATTGTTAATTGGGATGGATGGAATTATTAGATGAAATTATTAGATGGAATGGGGGATGTAGCGATGTAAATATTGGGTTGGGTTCATATTGTATAAATTCATATTTCAGTCATAATCATATGTTGAAATGACTGGGTCGACTTATTTGTAAATAAAATTAGGCATCAAAGCTGTCGCGATACAAGCACACTGTACCAAAGCAGGCGCCCACACCCCACTGTTGCATGATGGCATCAATGTTGTTTTGGATGTTCACACTACATAAAATATTGTTTGAAAATCATTGAACTGTATTCATGTGCTAATTGCATACATATGTATAACCATGTGGTTTTTATAATATCATTTGAAAAATAATTATAACTCTTATTTTTTAACTCTCTTATAAGTTTGTATATTCAAAAATAATGAATCACATACTGGTATTTGTTTATAATTTATTTACAAATATATGCATATACCCTCACACTCATGCCAGTATATACATATATGTACTAATGTTACCTATTATTCCTGTAATTCATTAAATTTCTGAACAATCTTGGAAATATATACATATACCTTCATGCTCACACTTGTATATACATATGTACTTACAAAAATATACAATGTACCTATCTATCTATCTTCTAATTCATCAAACTTTATAAATATTAAATTTAATTTGTATAAAAGATAACATAGAGATTGTGAACAGAATTGCAAAGTATATACTGTTAAAGAGTGCTTCAAGCCTTGTACAACAATGAAAAAGTACCAAAGGGGTTAAATACTGTAGTATCCCATAGAATATAGAACCAGGATATACATGTAAACTGCTCTGAGCTGAGTGCATATCATATGTCTATTGAGTGCCTATCTAGCTGACCTTCCCAATCTGGCTGGCATGAAAATAGCAGGAAATGGTGGATGTAGAACCATGTCTGCAGACATTTGAAGCAGGATATATAAATGTTCTAGTTCACATCAGTTGGACGGATAGCTGAACACCCTAGGGATTATCATTTTCATCATTTCAAGTTTGGTGCTGGTGTTGGTGTTGCCTTGCGAGACTCGTATTCATTTCCATAGTAGATGCACGTTTTACGTGCAAAGTCTATGCTACTGCAGTGGTCGCCCCCACATAACGTTACGTGAACACACTAGACATGGCTATATAAATCTGAGCCTGGGAGCAAAATTAAGATAATTGTGTTTTAAAGAAGGGGTGAAATTTGTGACATTTTAATCGGTTTTCCTCGTTCTGTGTCTAAAACTAAGCAGTCATGGCTATACATCTTCTAAATATCTGACTATAACTATGCGCCATCACTTGTTTCGTTGTGCAATTTCCACGGACTTCGCGGTGGTGCGATGCTAGCACTTCATGTTGGGATCGATAATTTTGATCGGTAATCGCCTCACTAATCTGACCGTCAGTGTTGGAGCTCGATTTAAGGCTGTTTGGGGGCTGCATGTAGCACTAGCACCAAACTTGAAATCACCCATCGTTTTCAGACCTAAGAGTGCTTTATTTTAAAGTAAAGAAGACATTTGGATGTGGAAACTTTGATGCTGTGTGTATATAATTGTCTACAACGTTTGTAAATCCAAAAATATGAGTCATTAGCAGTCTTTGATGCATTTGACTGTGTAAGTGTATCAGAAAGAGCAAATTAATGTGTAATGTTATCGTAATCTTTCAAAATCCATGTGAAAACTTTAAATCTAGCATGTTAAAATTGAATGCAGCCATCTTGCCGTCAGAAGGTTTTGGTGGAGAAAACGTGAAAACCTTGAGCCAGATGTGTGCATTCAGTGAAACAGTTTTAAAATTCTATCTCTATGATGTAAATGAGTGTAAAAGGATGAGGCTCATGAGCATCTTTAATTTTGAAATATATTGCATACACTCTGATTGTTTTTTCTATTTCTTTCAGGCTGGCCTTTCTTGAATCTTTTCAAAGAGCTAGAAAATTGTTGATTTCATCCTCTGAAATTTTTATATTGATCAGTAATGAAGCCTTCCTTATATTCATTTACATTGTTTTATAACATCAATCATCATGGAGGTTAACCTGTAATTTTTTCTGTATTCCCTGTCATGTTTTAGGTGACAAAAAGCATATTATTTATTTATTAGCACTCTACGCAACATGCCAATACAGGGATTCTGTCCTGTTTGTGTTTCGTCATTAAATTTCTTTACGCACCAAACATAGGTTGGAGATGCGTTGCCAAGCATTGAATTGCAGGAGGATACTCCAGGCAATAAGGTGAACGTGGCTGATCTGTTTGCGGGCAAGAAAGGGGTCCTCTTCGCCGTACCAGGAGCCTTTACTCCAGGATGCTCCAAGGTCAGTTTGCAATTTATAAAACTTTGATAATTCAAATTCTTTCTCGTTCAGAACATTTGTCATTTTTAGTTTACTGCTGTGAGCAAATACGCTGTACTTTAAGTGTCACAATATGCAGATTTGTTGACATGACTGTGAAAATAAAGACTCTTTTCTGCAGTATTTTATATTGTTTCTTAGAAGAAAAAAAAAATGAGGCCAAAAGTGAGTGAGACATTATTCAACTGGATGGTAAGGGGTATATTCTAAAAGCTAAAAAAACGAATGTGAAATGCACGACATGACCTCGCAGTCTGCGTCAGTGCCCTTCTTTGTTTGCTACTTGCTTCACTATACAGGGTGGCCCAAAAAGAACGGAACACCTAAGATCTTTAATTTCAGCAATATCGTTGCAAATATGTCATTATTTTGCACAATGTTTGAAAGGCCATTCTTTTCCAATAGAATGACACCAATTTCTTTAATTTTGGTTGATGTGTTATGATTTTAGGGCCATTTTTGTCAACCCTTGCAATTTTCAAAATGTGATCATTTTGCACTCTCAGAGATACCGAGACCAGCGAGAATTCGGCTTGCCATAGAACCAGTAGCATTCACAATGATATCCACAATGACATTCACATTCTTCACAATGATCATGGACAATAACAATCAGACATTCCGGCCCACATTGCACACATTGTGAATGCTACTGGTTCTATGGCAAGCCAAATTCTCGCTGGTTTCGGTATCCCTGAGAGTGCAAAATGATCACATTTTGAAAAATGCAAGGGTTGACAAAAATGGTCCTAAAATCGTAACGCACTAAAACCAAAATTAAAGAATTTGGTGTCATTCTATTGGAAAGGCCATTCGTTTTCCAATAGAATGACACCAAATTCTTTAATTTTAAAATTAAAGAATTTGGTGTCATTCTATTGGAAAACGAATGGCCTTTCCAATAGTATGCAAAATAATGACATGTTTGCAACGATATTGCTGAAATTAAAGATCTTACGCGTTCCGTTCTTTTTCGGCCACCCTGTATACTATTAGTAGCTTCAGCGCAGCCAGCTGTGCACATGGCACACTTACACATTGTACACCCTCTTTTTATTGTTTATTTTGTAGCTTTCTACATTATGATATAGGTTTCTGTGGCAGCATTTGCAATGGCTTCATCATATTAAAGAACAGTGATATTTCCTTCTCTCAGAATGGTGCACTTTGGTACCAGTAATAATAGAATGTGCTGGTACCATCTTTTTTGTCTTCCATAAATTCTTCTCTCCTTTGCTGAAGCAAGTCCATCTGCAGGTTCCTTTGGCTACTGAAATTCATTGTGAATGTTTAACACAAAAGTCTCTTTTACCATGAATTCCTTTAAAAGAATTCTTCCTTCTGCATTTTTGCAAGGTTTTCACACAAATTGGAATTATTATGCAGACCTGCACTGTTCTGCCAGTCTGTCACATAAAGAAACAGACAAAAAACAAACAAGCAAATAAACAAAACTTAGCAATGACATGTTGAATCTCTTTTCTTATTTTTTAATCACCTCTCATTCTATAGAGTCATAATATTTATGAAATATGTTCACATGAACATCTTTCCATTTCACTTTGATGTTTATGTGGATCCGTTCTTGCACAGTGTACCTGAATGTTTTCTAATAATAACCAGTTTGTTTCTGTAATATTGTAGTTCTTTCTGTATGAGATGGTATCTACATGCATCACAGTCTTGTATAATGTAAGAATTGAACAAAACAACATTATATGAAATGATTGACTCACAAAAATGTTTAGTGAACAATTTACAATGACTGGGATTGATATGATCAGTGTCTAAAGTAGTAAGATTCGCATTATCTGTACCATGGTAGCAATTATTGCATAAGATGACTTATATCAAATCAAAGTTCAAATTGACAGAGGGTCATAATAATTTGTGTATCTTTGTTATTTAAAAAAAAACCACCAACTACAATCATTATGCCTGATAGAACTTTTTTCTTTTTTCTTTTTATTATTATTATTATTATTATTATATATATATATATATATATATATTTTTTTTTTTTTTTTTTTTTTTTTTGGGGGGGGGGGGAATGTCATACTATGGAAGAAGACAATATATTAAGCTATACCCTCTGATTTACTTTCAATCTTTCAAAGTCACAGCCAGACAGATGACTACATGAGTGGCTTTCTGTTGTCATGGTTTTTATTTTACCAAGAAAGTGTGACAGATCGATTACCACATCAACTAGAGTGTGATGGAAAGAGTTCATTTTGTGGTGTTTTTCATTACACGGCAATACAAACATTCAATTTTACTATCAAAGGGTCAAACCTGATCTTAGTTTGCTACTGCTTTTGTTTGAGTGCAGTTTTATGATAAATTTACAGGTAGCTGGATGTAAAATATACTGCTCTGACCTCATTTGCATAAACTGTACACGTTTACTCCACCTTCAAATTTCACCCTATAAATCGTACCAAAAATGAATTTGACATACTACTCATTGTTGTGTTACTTACTTACTCTCAGTAGACCATGCTCATTCAATGTGGTGGCATTGATTGTGTGCTGATTATGTAAATCTCAAGTCATTTGAACAGTCATGCATGTTTCCTCAAGATGTAGAATTCATGTTACCACTCACCTTTAATGAAGTGACCTGAGCCCAATCCCCAAGAATTAATGGCATGATCTGTATTAGTCTGGAGGAGAGTAGGCATGTGTTAAAGAATTGAGAGAGGCAGACCAGACTGTTGTCTTGTGTACCAGTGGGAATCTCCTCAATGTTACCACCAATCATCAAATGGGCTGTGCCATTGCTATATCCCAGTACTTTTGCTGGGTACCAGTTTTCACACCTTTTTGGCTATTACAGAGGGACACCATTGGTGTTTAAATAGACAAAGTTGTTTAATTTTGTTTTCACTGGGCAGGATTTGAACCCATGATCTCCTGTTCATGTGTGTACAGCCTCATCCACTACACCACAATGCTGCCATTAACCAGGGCTGTCCATACTTTTGCCCCTCTCTTCCACTTCAGACCCACTTGCCCGGCTACGTAGCAGACTTTGAGAAGCTGAAGGCCAAGGGGGCGGAGGTCGTGGCATGTGTCTCAGTCAATGATGCCTTCGTCATGGGAGCATGGGGAGAGGCACACAGTGCTGCAGGAAAGGTAGGGGAACAGTTGTCATTGGATCTACCATCACTTTTGGAGCCGTTGAATGGTAGGGTAATTGTCAGTGGTAATATCATCTCAGAGATCGTTGAGCATTGGAAGGTGGGGTAGTAGGTGTCACTGGATCTACCATCTCTTTACAATTTGTTGAGTGTTGAAAGGTAAGGTAAAAGGTGTCACCATCTAGGTAAAAGGTGTCACCATAATCAGGTGTTCTACCATCTCTTTAGAGGGTGTAGAGTATTGGGCAACAGGTGTCACTGGGTCTACCATCTCTTTAGAGGGTGTAGATTGTTGGGTAACAGGTGTCGTAAAGTGTTGAAAGGTGGGGTAAAAGGTGTCACTGGTTCTACCGTCTTTTTAGAGGATGTAGAGTATTGAAAGATTGGGTAATTTGGTCAGTGGTACTTCCATCTCTTCAGAGGTCTTTGAGCCATTTGTGTCCATGACATTTAATTGCATCATGATACATTGTGAATATGTCTTTGTTCATCTGTTTGGTTTTTTTTTTTTGGTTTTTTTTTGTTTTTTTTTTGTTATGTAGGTCAGAATGTTGGCTGATCCTCAAGGAGAATTCACAAGTGTAAGTATCACTTCACAGGTGTGTACCTGATAGTTTGGGGAGTTTGGGTCTCTCTACAAGGTCACTGAGTTACAGCTTGTTACTTGTAACAAACAAATGATTTCAACATGTACTGTTGGCAAATGCCTATCTGTTTTTTAGCTTGTGACCCATTCTATTATCTAAGTCTGAACTAACTTCGTTAAAGAAGATTGAGACAGAATGAATGTTTCATAGAGGTTAGGGATGTACCGAGACAGCATGAAGTCTGGGATTTTGTGTCATTTAATGCTTAAACAGTGGAAGCCCAAAACATGTTTGAAGCATGTTGTACCTTCTAGGGAACCATAGGCCATTATGTAAAAAATCTTCAATTGCTAAAGGGTTAAGTTCAATTGTAAAAGATGCCTAATTTGGTTAAAAGTCTATACCATTATGGATATGAGTAGGTCTTCGAAACCTGGATTAAACAACAGTTGTTTCATGGGAAATTTAAATGTAATATTTCTCTTCTCTCTGCCATCTGACCTTTTGTGGGGGGCGTTTCATGAAGGAACTTGTCGGATAAAATATCTGACAAGTCAATTATATCCGACAAGTTTTGAAAAATTCTTTAGTCTGATTGGCTGATTTCTCTGAACTTGTCGGATATAATTGACTCGTCGGACATTTTATCCGACAAGTTCCTTCATGAAATGCCCCCTAGAACATTCCCATTTGATACATCAAGACAAATTTTGCTCTTTTGTTTTCTCTTTGTTCCAGGCGGTAGACATGGTGCTGGATGCTACTGCAATCCTCGGCAACAAACGCTCAAAGAGGTAAGGACTCCCCTGAAGCCTGAAGGTGTAGTAAGATAGTACCGGTATGTAAAACTAAAACTAAAAACAGATGTCAGCAGGTCATACATAATGGCTAAACAGAATATAAAACTGACAGAACATTATAATAGGGAGAAAAGATATAATTGCCATGAACATTTTAGGGCAGCATTTGGCTGCCAGTATGTTTTTGGTTTTGGTTTAATATTTACCTTGTCTGTAGACTATGTAATATATGGATATACTTTCATAATTACATTTCAGTTATGCTTCTATCAAAATACTGTGGAGTTTAAATCTTCTGTCACTTCACTGAAGATGCTGGTTCAATACATGCAAGGATGACGATGGTCCCTGCAAGACTCAAGTCACCTTTCATTATGTCTAGTTGTACAAGCTTGTTAATCATCGTTATTGCGGACTGTACTGTAAAAGTGGAAATTTTCACAAGCAGTTTTTGGCACTTACCCAGGTTAAAATGAATTTTGCGCATTTTCAAATTCCACAAAATCAAAGAGATAAAATATGATCATTAACCAAGCAAAAGTATTTGCGCTCTTTTATTTTCACACTAGCTCCACATGCCATAAAAAATGTCTGAAAATGTCTCCTTTTACAGTATCACCTAGTTTACATGACATACTCGACATCTGTAAATTGTTTAATGCTGTCCAGGTACTCCCTTGTGATAGAAGATGGAAAGGTGAAGGCTATCAACGAGGAACCCGATGGAACTGGCTTGACCTGCAGTCTGGCCAGTAGTGTTCTTGGTCAGCTCTAAAACCGTTTGACCACAGGCTGTCACTTCATACTGCAACAACCAATTGCCAGAGTATCTGTCACTGGTCTACCCTCCTCCCAGACTTTTAAAAGTAATGTTAGAAGGTGATCATATACAGTGGTAGCAAGAGAAGTAATTTATCACTTTTGTATTAGCATGACAATCATGAAATCCAATTTTCTTTGAAGTCATTACAAGTGTTATCTCACTTGGATTATACTTCATGACTAGCAGTTCATAATGTTTAGCAACTTCTCCAGTAATGTATTCGAATGTCCAAAATACATGTAGCATTTAGGGAGGTTAGTTGTACACTGTACGCAGGGATGCTGACATACTGTATCATCAACGATTAACAATAGAAATTGGACTTGCTATTCTCCAGTGCAAATATCATCATTGCCGTTAAGGTAAATACAGTGTATGCTCATGGTTCTGGTACAGGGTGATGAAGACTGGACAGTTAGCCGTTTGCTGACGACTACGTCATTTTTTTTATTTTATTTTTTTATTTTGGGGGGGGGGGGGGTGGACAACATGCTATTTTCTTGTGTGCCAGACGTACAATAAAATGTACATTTGTATATCCACATCAGTATTGCCCCCATTCTTAACTTTAAAGAGGCTTCAATGTATCACAAGTAACAGTCCCATGGTCTGTTCACTTTTGTAATAAACCTTGCTTATTTGGTGAACTTCGCACAAACTCTAACACTGCATAAAATGTACTGGAGTATTAGTAAAGTTGGGGGATCATTTTGCTCATTCAGACATCTACATGAGCAAACTTTTCATGGAAGTTCTTGCCCTATAGTGCCATAATAAGCTGTCCAGTGCAAGCTGTGACTAAGACATGAGGAAACAGAGCTACCTTTATAGCTGTTGAGAATTTATATCATACAGACTGTACTAAGCTAGTATGGAATAATATTGTCCTTTCCTTTTGGAACTCTGGTATGTGATGAAAAAAAAAAGTATAGTTTATAAAATTATGTATTTGTTGTAGAGAGTCTGCAAACATTTCTTGGCATTAAATGTCAGTTGACTGGTTCAGTTACTAGTATCTCTGTTGAAAGTCCAAATATAGTACAATGGAATGTATATGTTATGACAGGAAGAGAGAGAGAGAGAGAGAGAGAGCAAAAGGAAGGGTCTGAAAACAAAAATGCTTTCACCACAGACAAATGATTCAGATATACAATGTTCTTTTCATTATCATGATATATTTCCTGGGAAAATAATAGTGGCAAAAGTGACACATGACATTGATACATGCATAGGCTCACCACTCATTTTCAAAACAACTATTTCCCTCATGTTTCTCTAAATTTCATATAGTTTCACTATTATATACATTAATCTCACTTTGCTTCCTACAGTCATCTCTCATGAATAGTAGAATCCTGCTGCAAACAAAATAAGGCAAATTAGTTTAAATGGTGATTTTTAGTGGTTTAAGATGTGTGAGAGTATCTCACCATGCAGGCATAATACAGGTAAGTTCAAACATCAAATGGCCTTTATCAAGATCAAGTTGAACATTGTGTAAACATCACATCTTTTAATAACTGCATTCAGAGACAATATCTTTCATTCGCATTCTTCAGAAACCCCAAATGAGGATGTACTCGTCACACAACAATGCCCCTGAAACAAAATTCAAACTTGGCTGACGAGCTCACACATTAGAAGTTATAAACGAGAACACCGAGCAGTCTGTGATGATGTAGCATGTGGCAATCTACAACAGTTCCTCTTCTAAATTTGTCGGCCATAGAAAAAAAAAAAAAAAAAAACTGACTGCAAATCTGTAAGTTTAACCCGCACTCCCTAAACTCGTTTTTCCACATCAGGTACACTGTTGGTCTCATACCAAGCACCTATTGAACAGCAATCCACACCTCTCCGCCGAGGGAGTTCTGAAGTTCCCTTGGTGATTTACAAAAATTTCTGAGTGGATTCCTGATCCTTGCTTCAAATGTGAACATTTCACTTCATGATCACTGACTGCATACATCCTACTTAGGACTAGTTGCCGCTAACTACAGAGTGATCAGTTTCTGTGATAAATACGGAGGAGCATGATGCATCTAGGATGATTCACATGAAACATTACATGTACAGCAGTAGATGCCAGCAGTTACGGCATCAAGTTGCTGAGCACAATATGTTGTTGTATTGCGTAGGTAGTAACGGCTAATTTAGGGTTATTTATGACTCTCAGTGAAACATAGGTGCCATGCTTGAGTGCCCTATACTTTAGGAATATGGGAGAAAAAAAAAAAAAGAAATGCTCATTCAAGTTTTGTAAATGTCACCGCACAAAAGCTACATGAAACACTCGTCTTTCATATTCACCAGTCCTCCCCCATGTGAGAAGATAAAATATGGATAATCAAAAGGTAATCAACCACTTTATTTACCTATATGATACATTAGCAACAATATTCCTATATACAGACAAGGTTGCAATATGGTGGCATTTCAGATTTCAATCTTCAATCATGCTTATCACTTCTTCTGTGTGTCATTACACATGGTACACATCTTGTTTCAACCGACTACACAATACTTCTGTAACTTACTATAATGCATGGATATACAGTGTACTAAGGTGTATGAAAAGATACAAGCTTGAAAATACCAATGACACCTCAGATTCATTAACAACTATGGTGCCGAAATTTTCTTCCAAGAAAGGCTTTAACACATGCGTAGTCCATGTTCAGGCCAGGGTAATACATATGCTACACCATGCAATTGGCATAGGTCAGAACACAAAATGAGATAAGAAACAAAACTATATAAAGAAAAATAAATACATGTTTTCAGTAACATTGGTGTTCATCACCATACAGAGAAACGATCTCCAAACTAATAAAGATTATTTATACCGTGGGTGAAGATCCTATGTTGAGATGAAGTTGCTAACTGCTTTCTGTACCTAGTCATCAACTGATGACATACTGGTACTGAAAGACAGTATGTCAATTTTGCGAATTCAGTCTGCACTTCACACCACACGTGAATATTCCTTTGCAAGTTTGCATAAAGGTATCAACTAAAGATAATTTCTGACTGTCACTCTTCGTGTATAAGTTGAAATGAAAAGAAAAAATAATCAAGTACTTTTTAAAATTTTAACCAAAACAAAGCAATGAACATGGTCTCGCTAAAATAATGCACTTTACACTGATTGCACTGGTAATTAAAGAAACTAAGAAATAACAAATTACAACAAAAGATTAATACTCTAACGATCAAATCTTTCCTAGCAAAGATGTCTTTTTTTTTTACCGTATCATTTTAAAGTGTCAGATAAATATTGATGCATGCAAGTGACAAATGGAGGAAAGACCATTTGACAATTAATAGGGGAAAGGTCGAGTAAAAAGCTGTCTTCATGAACATAAATGCTCAGATGAATATCACTGTATGTAACATTTGCGGCAGTGAAATCAAAATATCATTAACATGAGCCTAAAAGTGAAAAGCTGATGCACCAGCCCATTTTGTGCATGAGCACTCATAGGAGGCTTGACAAGCCCTGCACTTGTTTTGGTCTGTATACCCTAGTACTGATTCACTTAAAGTCTGACACCTTTTCATAAACCTGACATTTTTACAATCCTTACATATGGACACATCTGAGCATTATGATAGTCTAACCTTCACACTATCCTAGCATCACTATCATTCTTTTCCTAAAATCTACACATAGGGGGGAGGCTTTAATAGTTGACGCATAAGGTGTGCTCAATCTTACGAATGAGATAAACTGAGAGTATTCCTTTCAGCATATGTTCCATGAAAACCGATCACAGCCATTTTACAGGGAGGAAATTCATTCTGGAGCTCCAGTGGAAATCAAATGAGAGCACCAAAACTATTACAAGGAATAATTTAATAATCAACTTAAATGCAAAAGAAACAATGACAAAAGAAAAAAATTAATATCCAAGTGAATTCATGGTGGAGATGTATTCCTTTCAGCCGACACTTGACACTTAAGGTACAGTTGTATTTCCAATTCTGCCAAATTCAATGTCAAATATTCATCCAGATCTTATACATTTTATATTGTCAATAGTAGTGTTTTCCTGTATCTCCTTAAAAAGCACATCTGTTCAAAGCCAAGCAATAGTCAATTTCTTGGCAGATATGTACTACTGGCTCAGAATTTCAAATAAGGTTGAGATAGTAAATGATGGTTTTAATATGTGAAGCCACACTCTAAAAGTGAAACCTGCACAGTGAGAAAGTTGTTCATATCCCCATATTACACCACACTTTAAAACAAAAACACAACCTCTCTAGCAGAGAGAAATTTTGTGAGCTTATTGGATACGCCTCTCACCTTAAAGACATTTTCTGTGTGGAGAGCATTCACTGTCAAACATCGCAAATAAGTACTGTTTTATTTCACACTGTCCTTGACGTCTGAAAAAGAAATAATTCACTCCCCTCAACTTCCCTGTCAGTTCACATGTCAACCAATCATCGTTAAACTATCTCACTCCTACCGCCACGGAAATGCAATCTCAGCATTTAAACAACATGGTATGGTAGGTATATTACCAGAACGTGTCACTCCTTGGGATAAAATTATGATTTTTCCCTATTCACTTTTGCACAACTATATTCAGATTTGAACAGACTTTCACTATTGGAAACTGAAAAAAAAAAAAAAAATCTTTTGAGCTCGCCACAATGTCAATGGACATTTGACCTGCAGTACATGGATGCCAACACATTAGTTGCAGGTGAAATTCTGAGAAAGCTGGT
The DNA here is from genome assembly GCA_033980235.1 of Diadema setosum. Classification (NCBI taxonomy): domain Eukaryota; kingdom Metazoa; phylum Echinodermata; class Echinoidea; order Diadematoida; family Diadematidae; genus Diadema; species Diadema setosum. The sequence continues at coordinate 35,566,336 of CM067059.1, read as the reverse complement.
GATTATGATGCAATGTCTCCAACCTCCAGACAAATGAGCATTGTGTTGCCATTTCTAAAATCGTGTACCATCCATTGTGCAAATGAGTACATATCAATTCTTGCCTCCTGCACAGAAAAAGCTTGATCATCCACAGGGCTGTGGCATTATTCGATGAATCATCATTGTGCCACTACAATCCCTCTTTGATCTCTTTCATTCTAGTCCCTGTTCTCCTTAAAGTTTCATACCAGCTGCCCCTTCATACTTACAGTAAGATATTGGGTAGTTTCTATTTTTCCCATATTTTAGGAAATCTATAATCCCTTTGGCATTAAAAGTCATAAAGCTCCTGCAAGAGTGCTTATCTCATCACGTCACCAGTCAACACTAACATCTAGGCTCCGCACTGCTGCAAGTCTCTTGGACAACTCTGGCCTGACATTCGCAGCCTGCATTTTACTGGGCATCTCTGTACAACAATCATATGCAGGCAGTACCAGTAATTCTTGTCTCGTTCTAACAATACAATGTACTTCCAGACATTTGTCTTATTTCTTGATAAAAAATGCAGAAAATTACCTCGATCAAGACTAACTTGCAGCCTTCCATGCTGATAACGACAACACAAGAGTAAATCTTCACGCCAATACTGGCAAGATCAAGAGCACAAGCGCTGAGCTGAGTACACAGGATATTCATACAAACATACAACTGAGGGGAAACACCAACAGGAGACAGTGAGATATATTGGGTACTAGATAATATACTGATATGCTTCACAATTCATTTATAGTACAAAACTACAGTCACAAGGGAACATCAAGAAAATATATTGACTGCCAAGTCTATGACTGGAGAAAAAGTCAGATATCTGCTATGTGTTATTTGGTAATGGCATATATGGGAGGACAAAATACAAAGGTTCACTTGACAAAATGACCTTCACTTTTCACCAACAAGGGAGTGTCATACACAAATAATCTTCCTTTGATACACAATTACAAGACATATATATCTGTACAACACTATCCTCTTTTACTCCTTTAAAGATAATATCTTTAGCATGGAAGATTTGCAGTTTCACTGGGGATGTTCAGTCATATCATATTCACCACACAAGAGTACAGATTGAAGTCCACACTAATATAATACACAGTACGGTATATACTACGATCTAGTTTATTGGCTTGTACAAAAGAGTTGTCACATATTTCTTTCGATAGCGATGTGTCGCACTGAGCACCATAACTCCATCCTGTATGGAAACAGAAACAAAAAAAAAAGAAGAGGAAAAGCTAAAAAGTGACAAGAAAGTTACAAGACACGGGAAAGTTTCAGAAGTATGTAATTTGGCAACATTATATTGTAACACTGCCATCTATTTTTCATTTTAATGCGATGCATTAATTAAAGGGATTTGAGAATAAAAGCAATATCTCTCTTTATAAATTCATTAAATGCATCATCAGCTCTGAAATCTTTTTGAAAAGTTGGATTATCCTGTCATATAAATTCAATGGCTAAATGCAAAATTGGTGGTCATCTCTATGAAAGTTACTTCTAACCATATGTTCAGAGGAATGGTGACATTCTTGGCTGGCAATGAATACTGCCACAAGAAATATGCACCCGTAACAAGATTAAACTTTGCAAGTGAGAGAAAAAAGAATATGTCTAGGTGGTGGGCATCATAAAGTAAGCATGAATATGACCTTTCACTTTACAAGGAAAGGTTGCTGGGACAGCCAATATCACCTCGCTATTACCAATGCCTCATTAAAATATAAAAGAAGTCAGCTAATACAGTATTTTAATGGAAAATCGGTACCGCCAAAATCACCATGTTAAAAGTCGCAACTTATTGTAAAAGCCCATTATAAAGGGTTTCCCCGTATCATGTTGTACAGGGTGGCATACGCTAACATACAGAAAAACCTGTCTTCACATCTCCTTTGAGCAATGGAATGCCAGATTTGATTATACTTACTTTTATTGACAAGGCATACAGGTGATTCAACATGACGTGGTTTGGTTCGGGCAGAAGCGCTGGTTCATACTGTAAGAAATTAAAAAGCGAAAAATATTTATTCTTTAGTTAAAAAAAGGGAGGAATATGAGCGAAATTATGCTTGAGGTATCTTAGAGTCAAATACAGAAAAAAAAAAAGATGAAAACACATCAAAAGATAATTTCACAGACCAGGAAACACAAGTAACGACAAAATAATCTACCAGTGAACCTGTCGTTTCATGCAACAACTAGTTTTTATTTTATATTCACACAATGCTAACTTCTAAGAATTATGATACAATCATTAGGACTCAGGCCCTATGGCAGATACATTTGCAGGGTAGAAATGAGAAGGGTAGGAGGCTGTGGTTTACCTGGGGTCCAATATCTTTGTTGAGTATGACTTGCAGGAGTTGCGGGGGCAGGATAGGGGGACCACTGGTCCTCTCCTGGAGCTCCCGGCTAGGGATATCTTGGCTGTAGTCACCAGGGGGAGATCCAGACGTATCCACACCTGAGCAGTGCACATCACAAAATGATACAAACAATCATAAAATTTCATGTATCACCATGAATTGCTCGTTGCTATAGCAGGCAAATCAACAGTGTAGTCATTCTACAGACGATATTATATGAAGTTATCATTAAAAAGATTCACTTCTTTTATTATAATTTGAGCATAATGGTAAAATCTTCTGAAATTCAAACTGGTCGCATGACAAGGCAATGTTGCAGACATGGAAAGAAATTGGCATACATAAATGTGAGAGGCAGCTAGGGTGCAACGTAACCTACAGTGTATGAGAAAATCTGTTGATGACATAGCATTACACCATATACCGGTAACTTTTATATTGAATGGGACTTTATGAACACTCTAGGAGAAAAAATTGTGTCATAAATCAAAGGTGTGTATCATTTATCCATGATTTTGTAACGAATTCCAAAAATTGATCAAAGGAAACAGAGCATTTTGGTACAGAGCAAGTCTGTATGGCTGCGATGAAAAGACTTCTTTTTTTTTTTTCTTGTCAGAAGACCATTTAAACTGTAAGATCTTAAGTTCAAGTAATGTGCACAAAGTCCCATTTTATATCAATTTATACACCTCATTGTGCACACCTCTTATCTCACTACACAAACATTTACACAGACATACTAACATCCATCCATAAGATTCCACTCTGAGGACTGTTTGCACAGCTGTTGTATCAGATCTTGAGTACTACTTAAGCTTGCAGCATAAAAATATGTGGTATGTCATAAAATATTATTCCAGAATCAACACACCATCATACAATTGTTCTCATCTAAGATTCAAAGAAGATACCTAGCATTTTGTACCATGTTCCAACCTCACCAAAATGGATTTTGATTTCCAATACATGAAAACTTGTGGGGGATGGGGAGGAAAGTTATTCAAACCGGTTCAATTCATTAAGCAGTGTTTCCCATACTTCCATCTCTTGGTACATGGTACAAGGTGTACGTAGAATGTTGAAACATAGCTTGTTATATACCAATGGTAAACCTGATGAGTCCTCTATCCCCTGAAATCACATCTGTATCATGAGAAGGTGAAGATTTTCCTAATTCACATGAATAACAGTCTCATATTAAACAAAGGTAGATAAATAGTACAATTATTGTGCAAGAGCATGGCATGCCCATTTACACACTTACTTCTTGTAAGTCATGCAGGAAAAATGTGATACAGTGCCTTTTGAATTTCAATGACTGGCATTTGTTCCTAAATGAACAAGGAACTTTGAAACTACTTTCCTGTGATTAGAACCATTCTTATCTTTTTACTGGGTGATGTCTAAGGTATACTTACTTCTCTCTCTTGATGAATCAATTGCAAGAGCTTCAAAAACTTCAAAGTCAGACTTGGATACACTGATGAAGTTGTTCACAGTCCCATATGTGTTGCTCTGTGTAGGCTGCCAAAATCAAGAAGAGTGATTTCACACATAACAAATAACAAGATTCCTTTCAGATTCTATATGCAGAGGAACAAGTAGTGACCATGTTTTTCATAACCACAGTAAAAACAAAAGCTTGTTTCAGTTAAAATGAAATGTAACACACACTAATGTTCAAGACCAGGACTGGATGTACCTTGTGAAACCTGCTGCAAAAATCAAAATGGGGAATAATATCCATCTGTTTTGGTAAATGTATTTACCAGTAAGTCAATCAGTCTCTTGTCAAGTTTAAATTTACATGACTGATATGACTTCACTCTCAATTGCATCTATGTAAGTATATCTGTCCAAATATTCAATCAGCATATACAATGTATATGATCAATGAAGATATCGACACACTGTAATATTTTTCAACATCTACAAAACCGATGAAGTCACACTGATATTTCTCCCATGGGACAGCTGCCTTCGACCTTCTTAATGCTGGACACTCATTTCAAGTTGTACTGTTTTATGCTGATTTCTAGCATTTCATCATTCAAAATTGTCTTCCACGTTTGCTGTTTCTATGCAGCTGAGACTTCCTTACAATTGAACCTTGATTGCCACAAGTAATGTACATGTACACTGTATGATGCATACCATGTAATTCGTCTCTTCATTTTTCTACATAAGGAGATGAATCGTTCCTTGTATTTATTGTGTACGACGTTTAGACAATTTCACAAGAGACATACCGGGTACTGTTTAGAAAATGAAGTTAAATATAAGACTCCAGTATGGGAGTAGGGTAGACACTGTACTTCTACACATCAATTGAGAACCTTGTCTGCTAAGATTCTTTAGGGATAAAAACAGTGCCCCAACTATATAACTGGATGATACCTCACTCAAGTGTACATAAAATAAGGCTACATATTCACACAAAGAAAGACAGAATAGACAGCAAGGCAATGGTATTACAAGAAATGCAGAGATTCCAGAAATACCAACACAAAATACGTAATGCGTACTCCCTTTTGGCACAATCATCTCCCCAAGAATGATTTCCACAAATTCACAGTATGATCTGATGCACATTGCCACAATTCACACCAACAACAGGGCTTGACAATGACAGATGTTCAGAGTGACTTATAACCTAGCATTAAGTACGAGTCTTGAATAGAATATCACACAATCTGCATTTCTCATTTACTGTCCACAACATGACTACAAAATTCTAATAATTAGGTCTACATGTACATTATAGTACTGTCATACAAAACTGAAACACCACTGCGTCTCATATGACCGCAAGAGTGGAATTTCCATCACAATTGGACAAAGAATAGAAAATAATGCTTCAAAGTTACACATTTACACAAAAGAGAGATATTAGCCATAATCACAACTATGCAAATTAGATATGATGATGATGTCATTGCCTTGGGAGGGTTACACTGACTTACAAATGTACATAGAAATCTTCATTCTTTTTTTTCTTTTTTGGTTTCTGAAATAGCAAAGCAGTATGGCTTGTATGCTTTGCATTAAAATCATTCAAAGGTTCCCATAACCTGTACATGAATGTGATTATTCACCCAAAACATGAATTATTCATTACCTGTGTGTGTGTGTGTGTGTGTGTGTGTGTGTATGAAGCAATGAGAGATTTCTGGAAACACCTCATCATAGTTGAACATGTGACTGTGATCAAAGCTTGTGTTTGAGAGCAACATGTAAAACTTTTCTTTTTTTTTCTTTTTTTTTTATAGAATTTACAGAAACTTCTACCATTCTGGTTGATCTTCTTTATTCAATAGACTCATTTTGAGCATCCAAACGCATTTCACTTAAAGGTTAAGACAATTCTGTTCGGTGTGAGTCTGGGTAAATTTCATGAATGTTTTTTATTTCGGCGAAATTTCACTTTCACATCACAGGCACAGCAAACAACAACAATGATTTGCAGGATACAGCTGTATGCCAGCAACTACTTGCTTATTTATAGTTACAGAAAAAATAAAGGTTTCAAAGCAAGGGGTAGAAAACAAAAGCTCATATGAAACAGAAATTAGAACCACAAATGTCACAAGTATTTGAATAAAAATGAAACTGTCACTCTCATTAGATATAAATCAGTGTTCAAAGAGTCACAATTTTGGACAGCACTTTTAGCAGCACTTGAAGTGCACACATATGAGGATTTATAGGCACAAACAGCAAGCTCCATAGCAAACAAATCACATTGTTTGCTATGATTCCAAAGCAGTGAGGAACTCAAGAAGGCCTGCATCTTGATCAAACTTACTTCAGATTCTGGTGTCAGAGTCTCCAAAATGAAGACGAGTGCATGTGAAGAAGGAAATCAACATTTCCCTCAGAAAAGCTCAGTGGCAGTACTGATTTAAAAGCAGTGGCTAGTACTAGTCAGTATTAAACATAAAGCAAACCATTCTCACCCTAATTTTAATGAACTGGTTTGAAGATGAAATAGCAGAATTAGATGATTTGTAGAACTTGTGCCTATAGAAATACTCCCTTTTATGCATGTTTTTTTTTTTCACCTTTCTAATACAAAACTGCCTAAAATTCTATTTTCACTTTCAAGGATTAACGTGAACCCCCTTCCCCTGTAGACTGTGCAAGCTACAAGTGCATCAGAGTGTTCGGATATTTCACCTCACAAATTATCAGCATTATGGGAAGAGTGGGCAACACAGGGTAAGTGTAATTGGGCAAAATAAAACATGTGGCAAATTGTCCATATTGATTAAATGAGGGGGTAACCTACAACCATGTACAGCAAATGGACATTACAGCTGACAAAAGAAAGAAATATGCTTACGATGAACCACACTGACTACTCAGACGACTACGATTGCCCTCGGGCATATAAATCGTTGCGATATTAATATTGGAAATGGAGGCATACCTGGCGAGGAGCATGAACCCACTGACCATCCACATAAAACTTGTACTCATGCTGACCTTCTGGAAGCTCAATAATAGCTGTGAAGTCACCATGACTGCAGAATTTAAAGAGAGGGAGAAAAAAATGCATTGATATACCACAGAATATTAGCTCCAGTCTCATCAATCAATGCACATTTTGGATTATTACTTTTTATACTTACACATTATTAAGAAAAAATATGTACATGGTATGCAATGGAATTGTGATTTTTTTTCCTTCTTAAACCATTTACACATACAAATGTGTACATACAATGTATACAAGTGTACAGTATTTAGTCAGAAAGGCATTTTTCATGGTGTGTAAAGTCTATAGGGTATGGCAAAACAAGCTCTCACATATAATAATTTGTTGGGGGTATACCAGTAATCTTTACATTTCCCCAGGCATTACTGTGTCAATAATTCCAACTAAATGGCATCATTGATCACCAGTTATCTAGGAAACCCAGCAAAAGAACTGTGCTTTCCCTTCACAGGTAATAAATGGCTTTATGAACCACTCCCTAAATATATACTTGGCACAATACACTCAGGATAAATGCCCTCTCTTTTCAACTGACTATAAAAGGGGGAAAAAAAATTTTTGCATGACCTTGCATTAATTCATATATTATACAGTTGGTTATACTCTGATTAAGATCTATAAAAGGGAGAAAAAAGACCTGGCCATGCAAACAGACTTGAGGCCTGCCTTTATTAGCCCTAACTTTCAAAATAGTGTGCTATTTTGCATTTGGAAGTTAGCCCGATGTCAAAACATTCAACTATTTGTGCAAAATAGTGCGCTGTTTGATCAGGAAGATTTCCATAAAGATCTTAGTCAAGTTTGTAAAATAGTGCATTAATTTATGAATTAGCACACTATTTGGGTTGTGTCTTCATCAGCCTGAAATTGTCTTGATCCCATGCTTCTGATCGAATTGCGGAACGCACACAGCATTCTGACCGCACAGAACTTTTCATAGAGTCCTGTGGCTGAGCAAGCAAGCCGAGTAATGATGCAAAGTACGCATGCATCAACTTCAGGCTTATTTCACAAACAGGCTGTTTTTGAGCTGATGAGGACGCACATTCCTAATATTGCGCTATTTTCCTAAACCACAAATAATCTGCTAGCTTAAACTTTGGTCTGATTAAGACACACCTTTCAATGCAAGTATACTCAGTTCATCATGAACATAATTTACAATAAAAATGGAGCGACTGTACAACAGTGCCCTGTTGCATAAAACCCTAACCGCTGGACTTACCGCTCCTTTCTAGCGGTAAGTCTTCAAATTAGCGGTAAAGCTTATAATCTCTGATGCTGATTGGCTGTGACAGCTAATTTTGACGGTAGCTACCATTGAAATTCAACGGTAAGTTTTATGCAACGGGCCATAGGTGTGATTTATTTTCAGTCTAGGAGGAAATACTCATTCTTTTCCCATTACAAAATTTGTGGGTAGAATCAACTCTAGGAATAATGAATCAATGCACTCCTTCCACATCACAGCAATGCAAACTCTCTTAATTTTTTACCTGTTCATAAATGTTTTTAACATGGAATGAAGAAACAAATGCTGCATAAAGGTGGCAAATGCAACAATCAAATGCAGCACTACATGTACAATGCATTCACTCATGTATGACTGGTGTCACTGTGGCTTGAGATAAAAAGATCGCTGTGAGTTGCTGATATTGTTTAGGCACATCTGCAGACCTTAATTCGAACCGTACATGACAATAACTTTCTGATAGTTGCAAATGGAGGTTCTGCAGAGTTGAATATCAAAAGGTAAAGTACATGTTGATGGCAAGTCAATGTTATTTCTTGCAACAACAAAATCGTATCACTTATAAATTCTATTAAAAAAAAAAGCTAAAAAATCTTGAATTCTATCTTCATGTATATATGTAAAATTTTGACCAATTTTTACAAAATTCTAAAATCCAGCAAATCTTTAAAAAGGATCCAACAGTATTACATGTACAGATATATGACAACATCAGTCCATTATTAGTTCTACTTAAAGCACACTATGCCATGTTTCAGTTTTACTGTGTACCAAGAAAAAAAAAATGAGATGCAGGGTGGTCTACAACTTGAAATTTGAGCACGTTGCAAGCTCTGAATGTGAGAATATTGCGGAAATTGTGTGTGGCTCTGGGCACATCATAAGCGTGCAGCGCACAATATTTCATGACTTATTTCCCATTGTGCTGCTTATGTTCAATGTTCCGTCTCATGTTTTGCACACAAATTTTCGAAGTACCAATGGCAGTTTGATGTTTCACATGTTTTGCAAATTTTTCACATGTTTTGCACATTTTTCACATGTTTTTCACATTTTTCACATGTTTTTCACATTTTTCACATGTTTGATTACATTTTACTTTATATTTTACTTTACTGCATAGTATGTTGCCAGCTTTTGAGGACGTTGCACAAGAATCTGAGCCTGTTACAGCAACATGCTGAAACCCCTTGTGGACCACTCTGATGAGTACTTCTTAAATTGTAATCATGCAATCAATATGTTTCCATAAACAGCTTGACACACCAAAGGCCTGTTCCTTCAACAATGACTGACTCCTGAAGGTACTGTATCTGTCACCTCGGGACAAGAAGGCTTAGCAACTCCTATCTATCCTGTGTTTACATTCTAAATGTGTCATGTTTACACAAAAGTTGCACTACCAACCATACTGTCTGGCACTTCACAATGTTCTTCATCATTTTGCACAAATGTTATTTGCATACTATGCCTACATGGAAGCTCTCATCATGGTGTGTGAAGTTTTTTCAGTACAGGAAGTGACTTTGAACGAGTTAGCTTTCTCACACCTGAGAGGACATCGAGCTTGTTTCGTCCAAAACATCTATCATCAAGCAGGAGAGGTCAGCTAATAGTTAACTCATCTAAAACATATTCTATAAAATCCCTTGATGTGTAAATCAAGGACAATCCATATTTCATCATCCAGAATCTTGAAACTCGTCAAGGCATCACTAAGCCTTTAGTTTGTAAGTCATAGATTTTTATCGACTACAAACAAAAGACATGAACCTTTACTCTGTGATGAAACAAATATTACCACAGAGCTGCATGATCCCTATGCCATCAAAAATAAGGGCAAATGTGGTCCATAGCACTTGTTTACAGGTACTCTGCTCCTACTGACCAACTTTTCACCATAATATAGATCTGACACAATCGTAGTTTACATCAATTCATCATCCATAAATGTGCCTTACTGATGGTACGGTTATAAACAAACTAACATAGGTAATACACAGTGTAGCCTTGTATTATCTCTTGATTACAGTTGAATACCAGTGTAAATACATTCATGTGTCATGAATGATAAGACTACAGTGGTCTAACTAACTTGCATGGATAGTGTGTGAGGCAAAAATGCAATGAAGGAGACATGTCTGTGTATGAAAGTATTCAAAAGAATTCAATAGTTAAAAGATGAATGTAAATGTATAATGATCGTACGAACACAAGAGTGTGGAATACTGATGGATGCCAAATTACCAAATAGCCCTTCCACCCTGTGCATTGCAAAAAAGATATGGCACCTTACAAAACATAAAATGAAGTTCGACAAAAGCAGTGTCTACAAAACATGTTTACCTATTGACTTCTATGTTACTATATTATAGATGGATCATAGCAAACAGATAATCATACACTTGCTCTCCACTCTGCCAACATCACCCCCTCACCTCTTGATCATGGGTATCTTTGTGCGCCAGTTGTTAAATGACCCTGCAATTGCCACATTCTTGCCACCACCCTCCCAACGGAACACCACGGGGAGGGCATTGGGGTCAACATACGGCTGCTCCAGTAGAGTAGTGGTGCGAGGTCTGCCGTCGGGGCCATCATCTCGCATCAACTCCTGAGCATTAAAAAAAGGAAAATCATCATCCTCAATATCTAATGGAGAGAATACATGACATTTACTTTTTACTTTTCTCAAAGAACTAAACTATAAAGGCTTCTGGCTGCTCACACAGAATGGTACACTTGATCAGTTTGTGAACTATTGCATATCTTCCAACTGATTTGTCATTATGGATTTGCTGCTTTATACCCCAATGATGTTGAATTTTTATTCATTTTGCCTACTGCATTTCTAACACTTCACAAAACACATGAATGTGGAATTTTTCTTGAGCTACATATATATATATATATATTATTATTATTTTTATTTATTTATTTATTTATTTTTTTTGCTGTTCAAGCACAATGAAATGCTAACTGTAAACGCTGAAATGGAAATCTATGTGATCAGACATACATTACATCTAAGAGTTATGATAATGTAAATGCCATTCGACTATTACGTATTATAGAATGGGTAGCGAGAATCCTGCGATCTGATTGGTCGAGAGCTATGTGTTCATTTTTACTGGCCGCACGCTGAGTCACAGTGGTAAACATGTTATCGCGCACTTAGAAAGAGTACGCGTACTTGTAACAAAGGTTTGCGCACTAAAGCAAGCGTTCGCGCACTCAGCTTGGCCATGCATCCAGTAAAACTGATGCATGGCTGGCCATGCATCCAGTAAAAATGCCATGCATCCAGTAAAAACGGTAAGCACGGGTATGCATGCCCGTTTACGGCAAGCCAAAAGGAAATGCATCCAGTAATTTTGTCATCGGGCAACACGATAGAAAAATGGGTTTTTGACAAGAAAATTACCCATTCTATACATCAGATGACGCACATGTCTTTCGTGCGTCAGTCGGAATATAGTGTGCATGCGGTAACTATGGAATTTAGCCTAAACCCACTCGGCTTCGCCTCGTGGGTTAAGCATTCCATAGTTACCTTATGCACACAATCCCGACTGACGCACTCAGACCTGTGCGTCATTTGTATACCGGTAAATTATCTTGCACTACAATTCATGAAACCAAGACAGAATTATCTTGGTTTTACGACCATGATATCACTTGAACAACCCTGTTCATCCTTTTTGGTCTAAAATGTCAGAAATTCCACTTGCTTTCATATGATATGTATCCTTAAAATACTGAAATAATGAGGGTAGTTGATTTTCTAAAAAACACTTCAAGTCAAGAAAAATATTTTGTATTTGCATTTTTTGTTGTTGTTGCTGCAACAATACTTTTTTTTTTTTTTGCAAGTACCCTGACAACATGACTAAGACAGTTATTTTAGATACACAGTCACTTTACACAAAAGTCAGATTGCTAGAACTTGGGCATTTCTAATATTTTGTTACATCTGGTGCATCAGTTGCTTTGACTGAATGTGTTTCATACACAGCAACTTTCCCTTTGATGTGAATCCCAATACTGTAGCCTTTCAAAAAGACATTCTGTACTAATTTGAATGCAAAGTGTCCACCTCATATCAGTTCTGAAGAACATACTAGATAAACTAAAGATTATGCAGATGGCACTTGGTTTTCCAAGAAATTCAACAAAACCTTTAATATTATTTAGGGAAAATGTATCAAACAGTCATATATTCAAAGATGTTACATAAATCGTTTAGTTCATGCTGACAGCTCAACTGGAAACTCTATCTTTGTCAACTTAAATGTAAGCAAATAGCAGTACACTTTGTGCTTTTGCTTGAAAAATAAATCTCCATCAAATCCTGATATCTGGTACGAAATTTGAGGTTAAACAAAGTCCAATCCCTGTGCATCATACAGTTTGGACCTTGTCACCAGCAAGCCAGTATCTGGCCGAATTCAAACAAGACCCTGTTTACAGTGCGAGGCTCGGCCACAGCCGAGCCCACCTTCATTTCAGTGTAAACGCGCAAAAGGCCAAATGCGAGGCCAAAATTGGCCGTGCATTTGGCCACACTCTGGAGGTGGTCTCGGCCGTGGCCGAGCCCGGCCTTTTCTCAGTGTAAACGCAAACTGGGCCAAATGCGCAGCCAATTTTAGTCTGACTTCCAAACCCTCTGCCTGTACTATTTCGCTATTCAGGAGGTTAACCCCCTCAACGTCGAAAACTAGTATGGTGGTTTTGTCCTGCAAAGGATTTTTCCTTCGGCAAAGGCCTTTGCCCGAACGGCGACTTCACAGAATTCAGTTGGCAAAGGGTCTGAAAGCCAGACAATACCAAATTGCGTTTGTTTACAAGCAGGGTGCCACTACGACAAAATACTGAAAGGTTTGAATCAAAAGCGCAGCCGAGCCCGGCAGTGTAAACGGACAAAATTGCGGGGCTCGGCCTTGCAATTGAGGTTGGGCTCGGCCACGGCTCGGCCCAGCCCCGCACTGTAAACGGGGTCCTGGTGACCTGCATAGTACAGACCCAGAAGCAAGCCTGCAAATTTCAGTCTGAATGGCAGGCATGCCGATGAACACAAGCAGCATTGTATGGCAAGGTGTGCTGCCTCCTTGTGGGTGAGATTCCAATGCTTATTGCCAAGAATGGCTGGGTAGCTGATCAACTAACAGTGCTAGCCACTGCATACAACAACCTGCTCTTCTATAATCTTGTTGTTTTTTTCAGCAAAATGTAATACTGTAAAAGTGGATATTTTTGCGGGACTAATTTTTCGCGCTAGGCCGGTTCAGAAGAGTTTCGCGTGTTTTTAATTCCGCGGAATCAAGACATCATGCACAGGAACGTATGGCAAGCAAAAATATTCGCGTGTTTTTATTTTCGCGCTAGTTTCTGGTTGCGCGAAATGCGCGAAAATTTCAACACCGCGAAAATTTCCACTTTTACAGTATAAGCAAAATGTACAGAGTACCCCTGGGTGGGACATAATCACAGAAGAGCAGCAAAAGAAAATGAAATCTACAACAAAAACAAACAAAACCCCCAAATACACTTGCTGCTGGAACATATTAAAACTAGAAGGGCTTTCAACCAAGCAGGATAATGAACTAAATGAACTACAGTATTAAAGGACAAGTCCACCTTCATATACATAAGCATTGAGAGAATGCAGCAATATTAGTAGAAAACATCAGTGAAAGTTTGAGGAAAAACGGACGATCAAATCAAAATTTATGAATTTTTTAAGTATCTGCGCAGTCACTGCTGGATGAGAAGACTACTACAGTGTATGATGTCACATGCGTACAACGATATAAGGAAAATAAAAAGAGAATTTCATAAAACTTTACTTTTTGAATGAAGTGCACATTTCTTCGACTTGTTACTGACGTATGTTAAGGGTAATATCATTCCCCCTGCCTTCTGAAAGAGAGAAGTCGAGTGCTCTTTTGTTATGCGAGAAAAATGGAAATATGTTGAATTTTCTTTACTCTTTCTTTGTATCGTTGTACACATGTGACATCACAAGCTATAGTAGTCTTTTCATCCAGCCGTGACTGAGCAGAAACTTCCAAAATTCATAACTTTTGAACGGATTGTCCAATTTTCCTCAAACTCTCACTGATGTGTTTTACTAATATTGCTGCATTCACTCAACCCACATGTCTATGAAGGTGAACTTGTCCTTAAGTTTACAAATGCTCTAATGGACAAAAATCAAAGCAATGCAAATGGTGGGCAAGCTTGAACTCCCTGTTTTGAGGAACTTGCTGCTGATTAATTCCTGTTATAAGACATCATAGTACTGTGCACAATTAAGCATCAAAATAAAAGACCAACTGGCCAAATAGCAAATTACTGAATATACTGTTGGGCAGAGGTGTTCAATGCACACAAGAAAATTCATTTCTGACTACAGTAGAGGCTACCAGAAAGTATTTTCCAACCCTAACAACCCAACACAACACCATCTAGACAAATCCTGAGACAGCTCTACCAGGTCAACCCTCTAGTTCTGAACCAATTCCACCGAGAGGTATGAAGGAATGTGGCAAAGAACATGCAGTTCACTCCGTCCTTGTTTATGTATACTCCACTGATGGGGACCTCTCAAACTAGTGGAAGCTCTGTCTATTATTCTAATACATGACACAGCTACAACGGCTGATCCACCAAGGTGTGCACTAAATATCCCTACATTTACTTGTAGCACCACCACAAAACGGTGATAGAGGCAACAGTTAGGGAGCAATGATGGCAACAACAAATCAACAACTAGCTAATCTGACATCAACTTGATTTCAGATTGATACACATCTCAATATCACTTTCAAAGAGACCATATGTCATGCATGAACAAATTTTGACCTTTAATTAGAAGTGCTGGCTTTAATGATATCTTTAATTCAATACAACATGAAGAGGCTGTAATCTCCAAATCATAAGTCGGGTTTCTTTTATCAATGCTTCCATAATCAAGAAATAACAATACTCATATGTTTTTCGCGACAAAGCAATGTTAAGTCAAGCAGTGCAAATGCACGACCGTGTGCTTTATCACACTTTGATCACCCACCAAAGAAATGCAGATTGTCACACATTTGCTAGTGTCGAGGGAATGATTGTAAGCTTCTAGCTCTGAGTAATCAATACTTTGTCTCACCCTGAGGGTTCCGCCTTGCAGATCGAGACTGTCATCAAGCGAGGTCTGCTGAATGATGGGAATCTTGCCTGGCTTGAAATCAAAGGACGACGGCGACTCCTTGGTCGGCGACGAAGGCCCATCCTTCCCCTCCCGCTTTGCTCCAGCATTGCCCATTTTCCACTACGTCAAATTCAGCCTGGTAATTTGACAAAAATTAGATTGAGAGTGGCACACAACTCTTTGTTACAATTGCTGATATGCTTCTCTGACAATACATGGACAAGGACATGTGTCTGTAATGCATGTACATCTGTATCTCCAGTGCATGCACTGGACATGCAGAAATGCCAACATATCTGCTAATTAAATATGCACTTAATCTCAGCATACCATGTTTAAATATTTTGTTACATCTAAGTCAAAGAACTCTTTTACAGGCAACTCCAATGCTGTAAATGCGACATAGTGACACATTTTTTCATGCATCACACAACAGCAACTCATATTATGCCTTCCCACAATGGAATTTAAAATCTTACAGACTTAAAGGAAAACTTAGTAATGGGTAGCTATATTTACTTATTATAATTCCTATTCCTCCAACAATAACAAAAGAAAAATGGGGACAAATTAATTCTGCACAGGATTCAAGGAAATTTGCATTATTTCTTTTGTTTATGACTGACCTGTAGGTATGAGGCTGCACGAATGATTGGCCCTTGGTGAGGCACCACCCGTCTTCCACTCACAGGTAGGTACAGTGACCGTTGGCCACCTCGGGTAGAGCGTTGTGCTACAATGCGCCGTCGTGGTGACTGTCAGCTGAGGGGGCAAAACAAACAACACTGCAACATTGGAGGTAGGAAATATTCAAAGGCACCATTTACCTACCACTACATAATGAAGTACACAACAAATTCACAGTCAGACAAAATATTTTGTTGCACTTCTAAAAATGTGAAAGGTATGTACCAAGATGCCTTGAAGAAGTCCTGAGGTGTAAGGCTATTCTCGCTCTTATGATTGCTGGCAACAACATTGTTTCTTTTGTTCCTAAAAAATCTGTCTGAACCACCTGCTTACAAGTTGAGGGCAGGTGTTCCCAAGTCTGTTTACTAGGTTGTTTCATTTTCAGGCTGACGTGATGAACATAAAAACATCACAACAGACCCTACTGTAGAATGGAAAACACAGCTGATGCTATCTCTTGTTGAACTCTTCACCAAGTTCCCTTCTGTAAAATGGTTGGTACATACATAGTCAAAATACACTCATTGCAAGTCAACAATCATGAAACAGGTGTCTAAACACAATGTGTTCCCCATAACGTCTGGAAGTTTACATTTCTCTGTAAATGAAGCTCACTGATTTTGACCACAGACCAAGGATAGACCCTCTCTACAAATAGGAAATATTTTTCAATTACTTTCTATCCATTTCAACAAATCTTTATATCTAGTGAAATTAATAACCTGGAAATGACTTGTGAGCTACAGTGTAAATTTTGGTGACCTTTGACCTTTCATCTCAACCATCTCTTCAGGCAACTACAACATGATTATTGAGTTGTATTCTTCTTTACTCGATGATATTACAAATGGATATTCCTTGTAATGTCATGGCTAGGGGAAAAGAAATGAAAGTGCAGTGACTGTTGATTACTGTCATTGTCATGTTTGTGCAAATAATTGAACTTACAAATGTACATGTTGTGTCTACCCTTTGTACCTTATATCATTACTGGTCATTTCTACTTGAAGTGATTGCTGGCTAGAAATGATTTATCTATTGCTTTTTTCATGTTTTTTTGTTTTGTTTCGTCTTTTTTTGAAGGGGGGAGATACTGATCTTTGACCATGACTTTCCGCTAAATATTACATTGTACTTAATGGAAATATCTGGGTTATTACCACTAACCTTCCTATCACATTATATTATACTCAACATTCCTAAATTAAATTACTGCTGAAAAAATTGTTAAATTTGACCTAGAGAGATTTTGCCCAAGACAGTCACCCTCGTTTAAAGAGGAATTCCTACTATATACATGTAAGCACATGAAACTGAAATTAGCAAAATGTTAAGATATTATAACTTCCTTATTTTTCATCAGATTTTAATCAAATTGTTATTGTTGTGCTGAAGTATTTTTTTGCTCCTACTTTTCAGACTACTTTTCAACTGCAGTGGAATTCTTTCTTTCTTTTACATTTGCATGACACTATTGTGTCACCCTAGCAATAATGCCAGCAAAGTGCCAGCAAAGATCAGTGAAAAAAAAAGACCATGATGCATATTTAAGAAGATGAAAACATATAGAAACTGGGGGCTTCATTTGCCCCCCCCCAAAAAAAAAAAAAAAAAAAAAAATCTTGGCCATCAGGGCACAATCACAATGAATTTTGGCAAGCGTGACACCCTAGTTGTAATCTACAAGATTGTGTCTTAAATTCTTCTAAATTATCAATTTCTGATCTAAACTGTTTATGCAAAGTAAGCCAAAGATCTTATTTTAGCCTTGTAAACACTAATTATGGTAAAAGCGTTGAGAGTCTATTTTTGGGGTTAGTATATCTGCTTTTAACAAATTCAACAATAGTACATCATAAAAACTTGCAAAAGTTATTTTAATTCTTATGTATGCTATTGTTTTTGGAATGTAGGTATTTCTGTATTTTTCACTTTTTTTTTCTTTATTTTTTAGTTGGAAATTGTCTCTGACAACTTTTCTACCATAATTAGCATAAAATTAGTCAATCAAAATGATTAATAGTAAAAATAGGTTTTGATAAGTTTCATGCCAGAGCACTATTTTCCGTAGGAAATGTACACAAAATCCTAAAATTGTGTCCATTTTGTGGGGACATGCAGTCACGAAAATGAGCGTTGCTTTGTAACAGTACGCGCAGATGTTGCAAATTTGGTCTCAAAAGTTACTTGAGACCTGAACTAAAAAAGTCAGGAAGCCTCATGAAGAAGGCCTTCCCGCATTGCAGAGTTATTTCGCAAATGTCGAGGGGGGGGGGGGAGGGGGGATTCCACCCTGGCCCTTTTAGGGTTAAGTATAAAAAAAAAAAAAATGACACGTATGTCACAAATGTATTGAGTGTTTACTTTCCTTGAACTAGGATTCAATTTTGTCCACTCGTGGTATACAAATATAAAATTTCATTAGGATACCTCAAACAGTTTTCAAGTTACACTGTCCATAAAATTCATTTTGGATGGATGGATGGCAGGACAGATGGAAGGAAGGACAAAAGGATGGATGGACAGACAACCCGAAATCATTATGCCTCCGGCGACGCTTCATGGCGGAGGCATAAAAGGTGGTCTGTTGCACTTAAAGAAAGTCTGTGACTTCTGCAAAAGTATGACTTTGGAAAGGTAACAGTATTTTGTCTCTTCCTCCTTTCTGAAATGCCATAGTAATTTTATAGTGTGATATTGTAACAAATGAAACTAGAAATGTCGCTACAGCGACTGGTTATACCCCCGCCAAACAACATTTCATAAGCTTTGGTCAAAACAACATTTCATAAGCTTTGGTCAAAAAACTGAGGAAGTAGTTAAATCCGCAAGATCTTTCCTTGATCTTCTGCCATTAATATGCCGTTACCATGGCAACGTACTTTTGGGTACTGTCGAAAAATGCGTCTTGCACATCTACAACCAAAGGCACACATCTGTACCAAGTTTCATGGAAATTGGGCAAAAACTGAGGAAGTAGTTTGCAACACAAAATTTTCCATCATTTTGGCTCATAATATGTGAGCTGTTACCATGGCAACATACTTTTTGTCACTGTCAAGAAATGTGTCATGCTGACCTATATCCTAAGACAAACATTCAATATGAATTCCATGAGAATTGGAAGAACACTGATGAAGCAGTTTTGCCATGAAGCATTTTGCCCTATATTTTACCAATAACATGCCGTTACCATGGCAACGCACTTTTTGCCACTGCAGAAATATGTGTCTTGCACATTAACATATTCAGATGAACATCTGTACCTAATTTCATAAAAATTGATCAAAAACTGTGGGAGGAGTTTGCGACGCAAGATTTGTACCCATTTTTGCCCATAATATGCCGTTACCATGGCAACGTACTTTTGGGTACTGTCAAAAAATACGTCTTGCACATCTACAACCCAAGGCACACATCTGTGCCAAGTTTTATGGGAATCGGTTAAAAACTGAGGAAGTAGTTCGCGACGCAAGATTTGTACCCATTTTTGCCCATAATATGCCGTTACCATGGCAACGTACTTTTGGGTACTGTCAAAAAATATGTCTTGCACATCTACAACCCAAGGCACACATCTGTGCCAAGTTTTATGGGAATCGGTTGAAAACTGAGGAAGTAGTTCGCGATGCAAGATTTGTACCCATTTTTGCCCATAATATGCCGTTACCACGGCAACATACTTTTGGGTACTGTCAAAAAATACGTCTTGCACATCTACAACCCAAGGCACACATCTGTGCCAAGTTTTATGGGAATCGGTTGAAAACTGAGGAAGTAGTTCGCGACGCAAGATTTTCAACGGACCGACCGCCCGACCGACCGCCCGACCGCCCGACCTACCGTCCGCTGATTCCTATATACCCCCTTCAAACTTCGTTTGGCGGGGGTATAATGATTTAATTCACAAACAATTACGTACTGTGCTCCCGATAAAAATTTCACCAGGCTTTATAGAAGATGATGAAGACTGAAAATATACAGGTACAGAAGGAAAAATGGGTTCTACCGTAGGGCAATTACCCCCTGGACAATTAGCCTGGACCCTTTTCCTGACCCTAACCCTAATCCTAATTGTGAACGTACAATCCTGGCCCTAACCCAAACTCTAACCCTAAACCAAACCCTATAACCACAATCTTTACTCTAATCTTCTCACTAACCAGTATTTACAGTGTAGCTGGGGGGGGGGGGGGGTAATAGTCCTTGGGGGGTAATTGCCCTGATACCTGGAAAATGACAAGACAGCCTTTCAAACTGAATATTCAGTTGTAGTGGAATCAATCATTTCACAAGATATTGCACAATGTACATTGACGGAAAGTAAAGTACTGTAATTGTGGAAATTTTCACGGTGTTGAAATTTTCACGCATTTCCCACAACCAGAAGCTAGTGCTAAAATAAAAACACACAAAATTTTTGCATGCCATATGTCCCAGTAGTTGATGTCTTGATTCCGTGGAATTAAAAACATGCGAAACTCTTCTCACCCGGTCAGGCGAGAAAAATTAGTTGCGCGAAAATATCCACTTTTACAGTACTCTTACATTGAAAATTCATGTTTATTGTGAGATTGAGTGTTCAGATTTTATAATTTGTACTGTGTACATTGAAGTACAATTGTACAGTAAATCATACAGTCATTGACTATTACCGATACTTTGAATACATTATGCCCAGCATACATGCAAGAGTGGGAAAAAAAAAATCATACTGGGTTGGTGGAAAAAGATCAAGAAAGAGCATACAGATTAAACAAGATTTAATTGTAGCATACAATCAGCAGGCCATTCAACATGTCTTCACCATCCATCTAGTGCATGTTGAGTTTGATTTGCTCACAGAATCCATGAACTGCGATGATTTTTATCCCCATTTACTACTTTTCAGGCCATCAGGTCTGAATGTGAGATCAACCAAACGCTGCATATATCAGAATATGGCTACATGTTGTACATGTACACACAAATGCGCACTGATCGGTTTCATGCACATACATGTAGGAAACATCCTGTATTACAAACATGAGATGAATACATTGCCACAATTTATGAGCAGTGACCCAGATACAGCAAGGAAGCTAAATGCCACACTGCCAGGTCACAAGCCTGCGAGACACATACAGAAATAACAACTCTCCTGTCTTGGATGACACGGCAGCTATCCATCAACAAGATACAAACGACTTGGATAAAATGTAGTGCTCTTGAATACATGTACAGTACTGTTGCTCCTAAGAAGCCCCGGTTGCCGCCGCTAATGAAGACATATTGCAAGCAAGGAACAGGCAATATCTTGATATTGGGTTCTACAAACCCACTTTCCTGTTACCTAGGCGATCAAAACTCACCGTCAAGCTAGTAAAATGAATGGGTGCTTGCATAAATGCCCCATCAGGCAAGCAGAGGACCATGCCTTTGTAATGCCCTGATACACTGTACAGTGGGTGATTTCAGGTTCGGTGCTAGTGCTAGAGCTATTACTCCCAAACTAACAACTGCCTTAAATCGAGCTCCAACACCAGTGGTCAAATTAACACAAGCGATAACGATCACAATTATGGATCCCAATACTACAACATGTATAGTGTAAGTGTTGGTATCATACCACCACAAATCCGCAGGATATGCGCGAAGAAAAAGTAATGGCGTGTGGTTCAAGTCAGATACTAAACTAGAGAAGCACTCTGAGAGTGCAGACCTCTGTCAAGCAGCTTATTTTAACCACTGATCTTATTCTTCGTTACAGAGATCAGTGATTTCTACCCATACGTACTACAGTGTAAGTACTGTTATGCATGCTGAAAATCACTCAATTTCCCACCGATATAGAAACCTTAAAGATAGCCCGTTCCTTTTGTATTCCTTCCCAATAGCACAGAACGTGATATATCCCAGCTTGAACTCCCAAGTTCATTGACCCTACCTGCTAAAATATCAAAAATCCTTCATAAAATCCATCAAAAAAATTCCCAGATCACTACCAAAATCTAATCATCTGTTACTTGTGTCATTCTCATTCTTTCTGGTCAGTTTCATTCAAATCTGTTCATTACTTTACGAGTTACATGTATTTTGCACACGGACAAACAAACCAACGGCAATGAAAACATACGTTGTAACCTCCTCCCTTGGTGGAGGTAAAGATGTAGTCATGACTGCTTAGTTTTAGACACGTAATGAGAATGACCATTAAAATGCCACAAATTTCATCCCTTCTCCGAAACACAACGATCTTCATTCTAGAGCAATCACGTACACATACATTCTGTGATCAACCACTGCTATTGTATAGACTTTGAATGTACATCATGCCTCTATTATGGATGCGAATGCGAGTCTTGCATAGCATTGCTAAAATACCAGCACCGAACTTGAAATGACAAAGATGATAATCCCTTGGGGCTAGAGTTAGCCAATGGGAAAAAAGCATGTTAATTGCTAACACGAACAGTGAGCTTGGTTCAGCAGACGACATTCAGCATCGCGCCCAACACCAACTACTTGTACTGGTAATACATGTACGTCATAATTTTGAGGTTATCCTCCCAACACTGACTAATTTCAAGTTAGGTTTTATAGCCGGTGCTAGTGCTGAGCTAGCACTAGCACTAGCACCAAACTTGACATAACCCAATGTACAAGCCACTCGCACAACACTCATCAACTTTAATTAATACAGTATAGCCAATGCATAAAAAACAAGGAAAAGTAGAAATTACATGGTGCGTAAAATATGTCCCCGCCGGAAGTAGCATTTAGTAGCAAAATGTACAATATCAGTAAAAAATCAAGGTCAAAGGTCAAAGAAGTCAAAGGTCAAAATTCTGTGTAGAAGTTTTGAAGCCCTCACCTAGTGCCATCACAAAAAGCAAACGGAATCAAAATCGGGTTAGAAATGGCGAAGGAGTAGCATTTTGTAGCCAATGTACAATATAGGTCAAAAATCTAGGTCAAAGGTCAAAGAAGTCAAAGGTCAAAATCTGTGTAGAAGTTTTGAAGCCCTCACCTAGTGCCATCACATAAAGAAAACGGAATCTAAATTGGGTTAGAAATGGCAAAGGAGTAGCATTTTGTAGCCAATGTACAATATAGGTCAAAAATCAAGGTCAAAGGTCAAAGAAGTCAAGGGTCAAAATTCTGTGTAGAAATTTTGAAGCCCTCACCTAGAGCCATCACATAAAGCAAACGGAAGTGAAATTGGGTTAGAAATGGCAAAGGAGTAGCATTTTGTAGCAAAATGCACAATGCAGGTCAAAAATCAAGGTCAAAGGTCAAAGAAGTCAAAGGTCAAAATTCTGTGTAGAAGTTTTGAAGCCCTCACCTAGTGCCATCACATAAAGCAAACGGAATCAAAATCAGGTTAGAAATGGCGAAGGAGTAGCATTTTGTAGCAAAATGTACAATATAGGTAAAAAGATCAAGGTCAAAGGTCAAAGAAGTCAAAGGTCAAAATTCTGTGCAGCAGTTTTGAAGCCCTCACCTAGTGCCATCACATAAAGCAAAACGGAATCGAAATCGGGTTAGAAATGGCGAAGGAGTAGTATTTGGTAGCCAATGTACAATAGGTCAAAAATCAAGGTCAAAGGTCAAAGAAATCAAAGGTCAAAATTCTGTGCAGAAGTTTTGAAGCCCTCACCTAGTGCCATCACATAAAGCAAACGGAATCGAAATCGGGTTAGAAATGGCGAAGGAGTAGCATTTTGAAGCAAAATGTACAATATAGGTCAAAGGTCAAGGTCAAAGGTCACAACTGAAATTCTGTGTAGAAGTTTCAAAGCTCCGATGTAGTGCTATCATATAAAGCAAACAGAATCAAAATTGGCTCATAAATGACAGAGAAGTAGCAAATTGAACATTTTGATCACACACGGACGCACAGACGGACGGACGGACACACGGACACACACACGTACGGAGCCCGTTTCATAGTCCCCTGCTCGAACTCGTTCGGCGGGGACAAAAAATATATTTTTTTTTTTAGAAACATGAGTATAAAGCGCCATATACAGGTACATGTAAATGCAATTATTTATTTATTTATTATCATTATTATTATTATTATCATTATTATTAATAAAAGTTTCAGATTGCATTATAAACTGTATAGACCATGTGAGGCAGCAATATTGTACATACTGGTACATATTGTAGTGTACAATGTAGCATACAAGTACAGTTAAACTCGCATAAGTCGATCTTCTCGGGACTGAGCAAAACACATCGACTTAGGCGAGTTTCGACTTAGGCGTAAGTCGAAAAAAATCGACTTACAGTTACACCACGCGTACACATGTATAATGTACATGTATGTTGTCTACTCTGGAGCCGAGAGCTGGAGCGGTGTGCCCGATATTTGCCCTTCAGCAAGACACTTTATCCACAGGGCTCCACACTAACTTTTATTTTGGTGGCCCGATCGGGCCACCAAAATTATTGATTTTTTTTTTTGGTGGCCAGAAAAAAAAAAAAAAAGCAAAACTAAATCGGTCCTACTAAACATAGAAAAATAAATATTAAGTATTACTGAAGTGATACAGGGACGGTACCCACGTCTAAAATAAATAAATAGAAAATTTAATCGTCTTATACTGTTATTTTGAGTTCTAAGATATAGCAAATAGGCTTATTGATTATTATAAAAGTTGATGCCTATTACATGAGTATGTGGTCAAAATTTACGTTTGAAATGAGAAAGTGGGAGCATTTGCCGACTTTTGTAAACATCCGACATTTGTTTTAGCATCGTAAAGAGCCGATAGTGACCCTTTTTAATTTCTTATTGTAAACGCAATCATCCACCATTTACAAGTATTTTAACACCTTCCGGAGCCGAATTTACCGCTAATCATTTTCATATGTAAAAACAAGCAACCGACATTTTATGGAGCTGTATATCATCCTTATTCATTTCCGAACATGAAAGCAAACATCCGCTTTTTATTTTATCATCTGAGCCGATTGATACCGTTAATCATTTCAAAATGTAAAAGAAACAATCTGTTACTTCAGCATCGTACAGAGCAGAATATTACCGTTATTCGATCTCAAAATTCAAAAGCAAACACCTGACATATTTTACGATCGTAAGGAGCTGAATGTTACTGCATGCTGTCCACTTCCGAAAGTGAAATGAATCATCTAACAATAAGCCAGTTCGGGGTTAGCTCATGGGCACATGGGTACAAATGACCTTTCTTCTTTCTCAGTTGATTAGGCTCTCCACTAGTTTCAAGCGACAGAAGGCATGAGCTTGCCCAACGTAACAATTTATGGAATTCATCAGTCATGTTCAAATAAAGGATGAACTTGCATAGACCAGGTGACCAGAATGATCCTTCCATTGGCATTTCGGAAAGCATCCATTTCATTATTTTGCATTGAATGTATTAACAATCTCTTTCTATTGATATTGTCAGACACCGCTTTTGCTGTCAGGTGGATGTGCTGGCAAGCACCACTTATAGGGATCACTTGAATAATCATTACATCACAGATGCCTATCTCAGTGAATTTAAAAACCACCATGCTCTGCTGGTACAGATGACCTTTTTCTGCTCATGCTCAAAGTGGAACCCCGAACTGGCTTATTATTTCAGCATCGTAAGGAGCCGAATGTTATACTGTTTTTCATATTCGAACGTCAAGGCAGACATCCGACATTTACTTTACCATCAAACGCAGCTGAATGTTATTGTTATTCATTTCGAAATGTTAAATACTGAAGCAAATGTCTGATATTTATTTGAACGTCTCAATTATGAAGCAGAATGTTACTGCTATTCACTTCCGAACGTAAAAGTAATCCTCTGACATTTATTTTGGCATATTCCTGAGCCGAATGTTACATGTTATTTACTTTCGAACGTAAAAAAGCGAACATTCGGCATTTATTTCATCATCGTAAGGAGTTGAATGTTATTGTTATTCATTTCAGAACGTCAAAGCAAACATTCAACATTTATTTTAGCATCTTCCGGAGCTGAATGTTATTGCTATTTACTTTCGAACATAAAAGCAAACATCAGACATTTATTCTATCATCGGACGGAGTTGAATACTATTGTTATTCATTTCCGAACGTCAAAGCAAATATCAAACATTAACTTTAACATCAAACGCAGCTAAATGTTACTGTTATTCATTTCGAAATTTAAAAGCAAACATCCGACAGATATATAGCATCGTATGGAGAAGAATATTACTGCTACATGTATTCACTTCCGAACGTAAAAACAATCATCTGACATTTATTTTAGCATCTTCTGGAGCCGACATTTATTGCTCTTTACTTTCGAAAGTAAAAGCAAACATCCGACTTTTATCTCATCGTCGTACGAAGTTGATTATTATTGTTATTCATTTCCGAACGTAAAAGGGATAATTCGACATTACTTAAGCATCTTCCGGAGCTGAATGTTATTGTTATTTACTTTCGAACGGAAAAATAAACATCCGGCATTTATTTATCATCATACGAAGTTGATTATTATTGTTATTCATTTCCGAACGTCAAAGGAATAATTCGACATTTACTTTAGCATCTTCCGGAGATGAAATGTTATTGTTATTTACTTCCGAACGTAAAAGTCAACATCCGGCATTTATTTTATCATCGTATGGAGTTGAATATCATTATTATTCATATCCGAACGTCAAAGCAAACATTTGACATTTATTTCAGCATCTTCCGGAGCCGTATTTTATTCTTATTCATTTCCGAACGCAAAATCAAATATCTGACATTAATTTCAGCACCGTACGGAACTGAATCTTACCATTATTCATTTCCAAAAGTATAACCAAACATCCGACATTTATTTTAGTATTATACGGAGTCGAATATTACCGTTATTCATTTCCAAAATTAAGAGCAAACATCTGACATTTTATTCTAGCATCTTACGGAGCCGATTGTTACCGATGTTCATATCCAAAACTGAAGGCAAACATCCGGCTTTTTTTGGTGGTCCGGCGTGCGTTTTTGGTAACGCCGGTCGCACATTAACCATTAAAAATCGTGGTTCAATTCGCGAAAAGACTCCACTAAGTATAAGGCATAGATCGCTACACTCGGCAGGGGCTACGTCGTCCTTTCACCATGCAGGTCTGGGTAACGGAAACCAAAATCTCGTGTGAGTTCTTGCGTTACCTATCGTTAATGTCAACGAAACATCGTTAATTTGCGCTTGGGATCGTTACTCATCGTTACTACAAACGTTAATTTTCCCGATCGTTAATTTGCGTTACTAACGATTCAGGTGAAACCGCTTGCGTTAATGAAACGTTAATGTCTATAGTAACGCAAAGTTTCTTTTGGTATATACTGTTTGTAAATAAAAACTGGCGTCTGGTGATTTTGACAGTGATTTATTACACAATAAATCTTATTCGACTTAGGCACAGAGAAGTCAATGGCTTTTCCGTGAAAGTGTTCTTGAAATTTCATCGACTTAAGCGAGTATTCGACTTAAAAAATTCGACTTGTGAGTGAATTAATACACGTAAGTCAATGGGGAAAAATCGGGACTTTTTAAAATCTTCGACTTAAGCGATTATTCGACATATGCGACGTCGACTTAGGCGAGTTTAACTGTATGTATGGTCGTACCAAACAATGTACATGACCCAACAGAAATCATCCACTGAACTCTACAAATCTACAAATTGTACGATGAGGAGTGGAAGGACAAGGATGGTGTTATCAACCAATCTTCATGAACAACATATCTGTGGTGTGGCCTCATTGCATTGCCTTTTAATCGCAAAAGATCATTGCACTCGGGTACTGTAATAATAATGAAAACATCCCTTTTGGCTGCTTGCAAAGCACATTATCATCAAGAAATACATGTGCTAATAAGTATACATGAATTTTAATTTTTGGCAAATATTATCTATGGGCCTTTATTCATGATCAGAAGTAATCTCAAAAGGCCACAGTAAAAGATGGAAATCATAGACAGAGCTGTCAATATTCTCACAGTAAAACTTGGAAAATTCTAAAGGGCAGTCAGGGAGATAGATGTAGTGTTTCGTGCATCTCAATGAACAAAAATAATTCCAAAATCATGAAGATCTATATTGCCAGGGCATGAAGAGATATATATTGAAGTTCTCAAATAGCCTATAGCAGAACCAGTGAGAATTTCCTAACTCTGCATTACTGTACGTGAACTCTTTGCAAGTAAAGGAAATTGTGTGTTTCATTTTGAATTTTGAATTGAAATTGAATTTGAATGGCTTGCATAATGAAAATCTAAACATTAATGCAATTTTCTTTAAAAGCACAATTTCAATTTTATCTGATACAAGAATATTTAGACTTACTGTTTGAAATAAACATGACAAATTTCAATATGACAGGGACAATTTGGACTCTGCTCAAAAGATTATGGCTTGTAATTAAGTACACAATAATTATACAAGGACAATAAAGCTAAACTCACTTTTTGACACTTTTTTATCTTTATTAATTGATAGAAATTGACATGGCATCATTACTAGAAAAAACAAACAAACAACATTGTATCTTATAAAAATTTGAAGAAATTTGAGGGAACTACCCACAAAATTTCCATGAAATTTCAAAGGTCTACTGACTGCTCAATTCATTCATCTGTTTGTTTGTTTTTCAAGTGGATATACATAAACTTTTATGACACTCTGAACCATTACCCCAGCTGGCTATGCCTAGGCACAACCACCATGTTAACCTTTATGTTTGGGAAGTCACAATGCAAAACTATAGAACTATAGAATGATTTAATATTCATGGATTGCATATTAACAAAATGATTTGAATGAGATACAATGATACAATTGTTCTGGTAGATGGGTGTTGTTGTTGTTGTTTTTTTTTTGTATCAAAACTGTATGAGGAAAAAAACAACAAACACATACACACACACACCAGGGAATAATTTTCCTGTTATTGCAGAGCAATTTGCTATGCATTTTGGTATAACTGCTACACAAAATGTCATTTGCATAGCAATTTCACTACATAGACTTGTACACCATTTTGTTCAAATGTATGTCCACTGACAAAAATTGCTAATAAATTTTGAGAAGGAAAATTATGCTCTGCACACACACACACACAAATCTTTACTGATCTGAGAGTTCGCAGGACCACGTGACAGTGGCAGATGCAATATACAAGTGATATCCATTATTACTATTTAGAGTGATAAACAAGAAGCTAACAATAATCAACTCTTGTTGTTTGTAAATCACTATTTTCACATCTGTGAAAATGACCTTCACTCTGTATTACCAAACTAATACAAACCTGAATAGATTATACTGTAACACACTAAAGGCAGTGAGTGGTGTACAATACATTGTAGGTTATGGCAAGACTTCCACCTATTCGAACTCCTTCTCAAAACAGTGAAGTGGATCATGATACGATACATCTTATACAATTGTATCTCTGCTCCTCTGCGTGACCACCAACATCTCACACTACATGTACCTTACAGTACACGTTGTATGCATGCATGCACGGAAGTGATAGCAGTTCAACTTCTCCAGAGAGCTATTTGAGCAGCTGTCAGCTAAGTTAACATCTTCCTCTAATTGGACACTTGATGCACTAGGCACTCATACACTTACTAGGGCAACATGCATCATTAGCACCCTTGAAATATAATGTAATAGTAAATAATGCTATCAATAGCAAGATTTGTGATTGGCCAGACTGATACGTGACGTGCATAAATTTTGTTATAGTGCTCGATAACTATTTTGCACTACTGCGCAGTCATGGTGCACGTACAGTCGTAGTCTAGCATCTCCGTAGTACTGATAGCGTGTTTTCTACGTATACGCGGACAAAACTTGTACCCCAACACAACCATATGTAATAGGTGTATTGCTATGAGCATGCTAGTGCTTCATACACACTGTGCCTATGTATGCTGCAGCCATGCAGCGTAAGGCGTAGGCAGAGTGTGTATGAAGTGCAGAACAGGCATCCATGCATACGGTAGATTACGCTCACTTGGTATAGTCACTACGCAACATCCCAACTTTACGTAGTCCTAAAGGCAAGCAGTCTGAACTGAAAGCCCCATTTTACTAGGTCGTCACACCACAGTGGAATGTGAACCTTCTGATTCATTCTATTTAGATTTGGACAACATCTGTATGACATAATGACATCTTTATGTCATAAAAAAAAAAACAAGGCCCGTCAGTTACGCTTTCATGAAGTTGATCTTGACCATGGGCTAAGAACTGACCTTTAACCTCTTCCAATTTCTGTATCCATAATACACTAAATAACACTTTCCGGAAGACTCGCGACTGTACATCTAGTGGAATTTTTGCCTAGGTTGTGACATTTTAGCTGGTTTCAATTGACCTTGACCTTCTACCCTATCACTTCACAAAATTGTTGATTAGGTTGACCCTAGACCTTGACCTTTCACCATTATCATTTCAAGAAATTAAATGCTGATTTATGTATACTGGCTAATACAGTCAACCTTGCTTAAGTTGAATCTATTTAGACTGAAAAAATAGCTTTGACTCGGAGAAGATTTGACTTATGAGGATTAAAATCAATAGATTATGAGAAGACAAAGACCTTCGACTGTGCGAGGTTGACTTAAACAAGGTTGACTGTATTACAAATAAAACATCCTCAGCTGAAGTTATGGGTTGAGATGTTTTGGTCAACGTTTCTAACCAAAGTACAGTAACCATGACCTTGAACTTTCACCATTATCATTTCAGAAAATTAAATGCTGATTTATATATTTTTACTGGATAATATTACTAATAAACATCCCCAGCCTAAGTTATGGGTCGAGATGTTTTAACATTTCTACAGTAACCTTTGACCTTGACCTTTCTTTACCCTATCACAACCACAGACATGCAAATAACAGTAAATACACTCCTCCCCTGTCTACCAACTTTAAAGCCCAAAAAAAGTTCTGGTACGCCTGCAAAAGCTGTCAAATTTTGCTCCAAAATGTGAAAGTATGCCTAGGAAATGTGCAGAATAATGCTGTAATAACAAGATATTTGATGGGTAATGACGAAAATGGGAAATATTAACCAAAAACATTCAGTCTCAGAACTTACCCGAACAGGGTCAGGCTAGACTCGGACTCGGGGATAACTCGGCCTCGCTTTGTTTGACGGCGGGATGTGTCCCTCTGGATTGTGTACAGTGTGGCGTACTATGCATATGGGAGCGGCCTGTATAAACTACATTGTAGCGTTCTGGCAACTCGCAGTAATGGTCCGAGTTGTTACAACGCGCGCATCAAAAACCTCTTTGGCGCGCATGCAAAATTAGTGTGCGCCTCTCAAGCACCTCTAAAAACAATCAAAGACGCTTGATAAACAACAACAAAAACTTCAAAGACCGCGCGTCTCAGCAACTGAGGGACATTATTTAGCTGCTGCTGCCTCATAAGCAAGAAGAAGAAGCAATTGAGGTGATGTGCGTATACTAGTAGGCTTGAGGACCGCGTGCTGTCCATTTGTTTTGTACAGGATTAGCACGCACTTTCCTGTCTGCTCAGTAAGGCCTCGTTTGGTACCCGTAGTATTATAGAGTACTGATGAACATGGCGATCACGAACTGTGTGTAAATTGTCTGAAATAGGGTCGAGTTTTCCCTGAGACCGAGTTAGTCTGGAGCCTTCTGGAATAAAAGTCCGTCTACCGACTTTTATTTTTCTCAAAATACTCCAAAACGACTCATCATTCTGGCAAACCGCGTCAGCAAGGTAAGTTTCTTTGTAGACTCTTTCGATATATTCCAAGCAAATATGAAATGGTGCCAGACGGATTCTCAAGCCCATACCAGAACTTTGTTTTCACTTTAAGCACCACTGGACATTCCTAGCTTAAAGGACCTTCATAAACATAAGGATTGAGAGAATGTAGCAATATCAGTAGAACACATCATTGAAAGTTTGAGGAAAATCGGACAATCCGTTCAAAAGTTATGAATTTTTGAAGTTTTTTTGCAGTAACCACTGGATGAGAAGACTACTGCAGTGTATGAATAACTTTAGATGTCACATGCGTACAACAATATCAGGAAAATATAAAGAGAATTTCACAAAATTTCATCTTTTGAAAAAAGTACATATTCCCTTGACTCGTTACGAACATATGTTATGGGTAATATTATTCCCCCTGCCTTTAGAAAGAGGCAAGTCAAATGCTTTTTTATTATGCGAAAAAAGTGAAAATATGTTGAATTGTCTTTACATTTTCTTTATACTGTTGTATGCATATGACTCACAAGCTGTAGTAGTCTCCTCATCCAGCGGTTCCAACACAAAAATTTTAAAAATTCATAACTTTCGCATCGATTGTCCAATTTTCCTCAAACTTTCACTGATGTGTTCTACTAATATTGCTGCATTCTCTCATTCCTTATGTTTATGAAGGTGGACTTGTCCTTTAAGAAATGAAATGAAATGAAATGATTGATTTGCCAAAGTACAGCAACTTTTTTAACCTGACCTTTGACCTTACCTCAATCAACACCAAAAACAAAATGCCTTCAGCACCTTCATGGTAGAGGTGTAAAAATGCCAAAAATTCAGCGACTATATCTCCCCTTCAAAAGTTATCACTAATCCATTACATTCCAGAATGATTTTGTGAAAAAAAATTTAACTTCCTCTTTTCTAATTAATTTAAAAGGGAATTCTTACAAAAGGGACACTCACAAGGCCAAGATATCATCTACATGTACAAATATATCTATTCTTGTATGACTGACCTGCACTGTAATTGTTTTATGATTAGGCTCCCACTGCACTGAACATGTGAAATACACAAGGAGCAACAAGTTACCACAGCACACTTTGTCAGTCCCTGTAATACTGGCCTGTCAGTACAATATGTAAATAGACTTCGGAGGAGAAAATTTGCCCTGCACGGCCATATTTCATACACTGTAATTTCTATGATACTACAGTACTGTAGATGGCTGCTACTCCTCCCCCCCCCCCCCAAACTGACCTTGAGATGCTAACTTTCAGGAACTGTAGTCCAAATGCAAGTGGCCACAATTCAGGTAGCCTTTGCACCAAAACAGAGTTCGCCTGTGAATGAATGGTAAAAGGAAAAAAAAATCTGTAATATCAAGCATTCTTTTCAAATCAATATGCACAGTGCTTAAATTAATTTCCGGCAAGATGCAGACAAGGCCATAATGCACACATGTTATGAGTTGCAACAGCATGATTGGCCAAGTTAGAATGACTAGTCTACTTTGGCAGGATGCTTTAATCTTCTTCCTTTCTGTTTTTTTTTTCTCTTATAATATGAAATGTGGCTGATTTTGTTCATTTGTTACTAATTATGATTGTAGACACACAAAAACCGACATACAGTTCTACGCTGCCTGTGCAATCTGAAACTTACACTGTTGTAAGTTAGCCATCTGATACTGTACGAGCTGAAATTTTCGCTGTGGTTTTATTTTCGCGAATTTTGCGAATCGCCTTTGAACCGCGCAAATAACAACACGTCAAAATAACAATGCGCGAAAACAAAAACGCGAGAAAACAATGCAGGGAAATGAAAATCAAGCCATGCCATGTGCTGCAGCAGGCGTGGCTGCAGGATCGCGCCAAAATTATAGTGCTGTACAGTACACTACTAGTACTTGTAGCTAGCTACGTACGTAGGTCTAGCACACAGCTATCATGAGCTGAGCCATATGGCCATGACGTAGCTAGCATTAATAAGTACAGTACTTCGAATGCAGAACACATTCGTACACACTGTGGTGGAATCAGTTTTTTCGTGAGAGTTCAAGTAAGTTCAGTTAGACCCTCGCAACCGCGAAATAAACAACACGCGAAAATGTCCTCCAAGTAACAATTCGCGAAAATATCTGTACGCGAAAATTTCAGCTCGTACAATACTATGTAACGTATCTTTCCAGTAACCAGGAGCTAAAAATCAATGTTTTATGGCAAGTAGGGCCTACAAGTTAAATAAAGTTGGTTAAGAAATGTCTAGTTCCTGAAGCGTACAAGAACACACAGAGGTGCACTCAAAAAGACAGATGCAGACATACATGTAAGCACACAGCAGTGGCGGATCCAGAGGGGGGTGCAACCGGCGCACGTTCCCCTTATTTTCCTAAAAACAAAAGAAACAAAAAGAAAAAAATGACATAAAACCCGGAAGTGGCACCAGAAATATTAGCTGCCCCCCCCCCCCCCTTTACAGAATTCCTGAATCCACCCCTGCACAGCTACGGTCACAGTGTGGTACACTGTGACCGTACTGACTGTTAGACACATACAAATTAATGTATTATAAATTTAACCGACTTTTTTGAACTTGCCATAAATTGTCCATCAATTTTCAGCTCCCAGTTCACTGCACTTGAATTGACAGATATAAAGAGGAGACTTCTATTACTATTAAAGACATCAATTATTCCATCACGATAAACGTATTTGGAATTAGAAATAAATCTTAATACGATTTACAATGCGCAAAAAAGACAACTTTTGGTAGAGGGGTTAACTTTAGGCCCTAGTGTAGATTTTTTCCCAAAATTCTATACTACAGGTTTGTCAGGAACACAAACAAAAACAGGGCATTACGTAGAACCTATAGAGAATACCCCTGGATTGCCGCATTGCTTGCTTGCGAGTATAACATGAAGGCCAAGCCGAGGCTTGCCAACAAGGGGTAGGCCTAAACTTTAAATTTTGGGCAATCCACATTTGGTTTGTTTTTCGGTTTCAAGTTCGATTCAACCTTTAAATTAAGGGGGGGGGGGGCCTGAAATCCAAATGCATGTTGATTTATGATTGAATATAATACCCTCGGGCCCTCAACATCACTCTTGCGGTGAAACAAATATCTAGAAACATTCCATATATTTTTAACGATTTTTTCTTCTATTTTTCTTCAGATTACTTGGGACCGCCTCATCTGTCAATCATTGCTAAAGTGAAACTGAGTACTGAAATGTAATAAACAAAAGACACTGCAGCCATTGGAATGCACCTTCCTCTCAACTCAGCATAACTTGCATGTTTCTGTGATATTATTAAATTAATGTGACTAACAAAAGACATGGCGTTAAAAATATATGGATTGTTTCTAACTAGAGTTCTAGTTAAGTAAATTATAGATGGGTCTATTCGTATAATTCGTTTCACCGCAAAAGTGATGACTGATGTTGAGCATGTTCACGATGTTGAGGGTATCATCATACATCATTGTAAATCAACACAAATCAACATACATGTACATTTGGATTCCACGGCCCCTTGTTTATTAAATGTTAGTGTTTAATAGGGCCTTTCTACTCGGATTCTACCTGTGTGAGCGTAACACTTGAATGAGTTGTCTCAACGCAAAACACGGGTTCAGCACGCAAAACCAGGATCGTGGCAGCAATAACAGACTCGGCTCTGCAGAGATGGTCGAGCGATTGCTCCGAAACGGAAGGTCAATATTTTGATAAACCTGTGAGGAGAAATCTCTTCTAAGTTCGACCTCGTTGCCTTGGTTGGACGCCGTCAATGATCGTTCACTCCGATTATTTTCGACTTGGAGAGCATCACGACGAGCTGATTTATGCACCAGATGCCATGTTGATCTTACAATTCAGAAAAATGTTAAATCTTTGAAGCCAGAAAAGCCCGTGTTCCACATCATTGAGCGAGAGCAGACTGGTTCGCAAGAGATCTATTATGGCTACAGAAAAACGTATCCATTTGTGTACGTTGTACTTAGTGTACACGACCCATCTCGCGGCCGAATCGTCGATGGTCGGTCATGTACACCTACCTGTGTACCTGCTGCGTACGTGCGCAAAGGGCACATGCGTTGGCTCGCGAGATGTGTATAATCGCATGCAGAGAGGCTCACCCGTGACCTCGACCCAGCGCGATGACAACAAAGATGGCGGAGGATATGGAAACTAGGAAGAGTATACAGTAGGGATAGCCGTGATAAAATGTTGTAGTGTAAATAATACAAGTTCTAATCCACTGAATGAAATCAAAGCTCCAAGTCCAAGAAAACAAATGTAACTGAATATCTACTAACTTATGTCTGATTGCGGATGTCAGCTATGCGTTGTAAATTATTGATGAAGCAATCAAATTTACCTATTAGAAAGTAGAAGAACCCAAATGCTGGCCCAATTACAGGAAGAGGTCACGACAGCCCTGGACAGATTTCGTTCACACGGAAAAACTTCTAATAGGAAGCCAATGCCACACAGACTGAAATAACGCAAAAACATCAACAGCTACAACAAAGTGCTACGAGAAGTTATTAAAATAAATAACCCACAGAAGCATTTACAAAGGGCGGTTGTAAAAATACAATTATCCACCCATAGAATTATTTGGAACAATCTGTAACACACGAGGACATGCAGAGTGTGTTCACACTGTTCAAATGTTTAATACGCAGGCGGATGATTAATGATTGCAGGAAAACATGCAAGATATTTACATGGTCAATCGAAGAAGATTATTCTTAGTTTTACAAAAACACAAGACATTATAGTTGTTTTTCTTTTTTTCTTGGAACCTTTTGGACTTTCCAGTCCATTGTATTGTAGGCCTACATAGATGAGTATTCAATTTGCCATAAGTTGTAAAGTGATTATCCATGGTGTTCTTACAAGATTAGGAATTTACTATACTTCCCATTCTGCATGCATTTTTAAAATGATTGATAATATCTTCCTGCGAGAAAATGAGCTACTATTGGATTTCACTAAGCAGGTATTGGGTCTATAGGGCCTATACATAGGACACTACAGCTTTCTTTCAATGTGGTGGTTCGCCTAGAAATCCTTATTTCAAAATTTTGTACTCGATTTACGCACAACGTACGTAGCATCTGTATAAAGTATTAATAGGGCCTATTTAACAAATGCACGACAATTTCAGTATTCCTATCCACTTTTTTTTTTCAAATCCTGAATATCATATGGGTTTTTCGACCTCAAATGGTGAAATTTTCATTCAAATTCAATCCTTTGTTTTCGAATTCTATGATTTAGTGCTTCGTTTCAAATCACCGCGATTCAACTATCTAAATAGCTTCCAAAGTCATATAGGCCCTATATTCCTTTTGAAACTATACGTTATTAATTCGAATTCCTACAAAATATATTGTACCACTGTGCCAACACTAAATTTACGGGGCGACATAGTTTGCTGACTTCACCGCCCGGTCATTCGAGAGTTCAGAATCGTTCTTTTACATTCAATTTAGTGTCTTTCGCGGTAATCCACGTAATCGACAGATTTTTCCTTTTGTGTTATTCTGCTCTTATTTCCCTTTGGTTCGGTTCATTTCATTTGCGTTTTACTTGTATGTTCAATTTAATTATGTATGGAGGTGGATACTTCAGTGTATATGCATGATTATAACATATAATTTATTGACATTTTTTTTTTCATCGCTCTTTGCTATATACCTTCACACCGAAATGTGTGAATTGTGGAAGTTGAACGTCACGCGCTATATAACTTGAATGCCAGAGACTACGCGTCGGCATACTGTAATTAAGAATTTGAATACTAGATAAGCATGTACTTTCTATTAAAACTGAATAGAATTATTCCGAATTCGTTTTACCAAAGTGCCAAATCGAATAGTAAGGCAGTGAATTTGAATATAAGTATGGTTGCAAGGCAAAATTCCGCGAATATTTGAATGCCAAACTTAAGGTTTTTTAGTGGAAAATTTGTGAATATTTATATGGTATTATAATATCATCACTTCATTCAATCTATATATTACGGTATCATCAATAATAATAAAAGCTAGTTTGTATATAGCGCATTTCACACTTGTTAAGTATCTGAATGAACTTTAGGCTATTGATATGATATATTGACATCATAAACATATTGTTTATCATGACTTTATTCTTCAAAATAAAGAAGTCTGTATATATTTATAATGTTCGGTTTGTTGGGTTTGGTAACATGTATCAACATCAGTTTGACTGTGCATGACTGATGTATATCAATTAATAGCACATGTACTTATATGATACTTATATCATATATTTGTATATATGTATGTATGTATATATATATATATATATATATATATATATATATATATATATACATGTATATACATTGCAATGCGATGAAAGATGAAAGGCAGGTAGAGATACCATGTACAGACACAGTGCTGCTTTTTCATAATAGCCAGATATGGTGAGATGTTAGGAAAATATCGGTAGGCGTAGCTGTAGGTTTCAGCAGGTTTAAAGCATTATTTACCGTTTGCAGATGAAACAAAAACCCAGCTTTAGTGCTTCAAAATAGTTCTAAGTGTGAGTTAGGGATAGAAACAACCCGTGTAAAAATGTTGATCAGTATAATCAATATTAAGCATTGTTAAATTTACAAAATGTAAAAAATAGTTATAAGAAAATTGTTTCTAGACTAAACCGTCTACAGTTATGATTTAATGAGAAAAATATCGATATAGTCAAACCTGTCTATAGCGGCCACCCAAAGGAGACGAAAAAAGTGGCCGCTATAGACAGGTGGCCGCTATAGACAGGTTGTCCAACTTTGTGTGGATTGCCTACATGTACATGTATCATCGTTGTATACATAAGTACTTAACATGTACATGTATATATGTGTGTACATGCACACGTGTGTTTCATGCATTGAACTATGTTGGTCTTTATGAAACATTATTGTTGCACAGTAGCATGTATATACAGTCGTGATGAAGAAGGCAAAACACTAGTGCAGTATTATGACTGAATGAGTGATGAATGCAGCAGTGGCGATCACTGCACGTTGCTCAGGAATGACTGGCACGACTACAAAGCAGAAAAACACGCTGAATTACTGGCACGGCCACGGCTCCATTGGGTCTTTGGCCGCTATAGACAGGTTAAAATCTACCGCGGGAAACAAGATTTGTGGCCGATGGCCGCGTTAGACAGGTGGCCGCTATACACAGGGTCTTTAAGAGGGCTTTTCTCTCGGGGATATTTCAGTGGTTGCTATAGACAGGTGGCCGCTCAGGCACGTTTGACTGTATTTCCTTCTATTTTAGGCTTTATTGCAAAATTTTATATTAGTTTCGTGATACAACTGACCTATACATTAAATTATGCATCTAATGTGATGACACGAACATTTTTTTTTTTTCAAATCACTGCTCCCGGCCCCGGTGGCAATGGTAAACAATTATACCTTTAATGGCAGAGTTTTCGGTCCGTCAGTAGTGGACCTTCATCAGGGCTTCAGTTGACGTGGGTACTGGGCTTGGGTGTTCGGGTGTGCTGGGATGTGTATGCAGGGAGGTGCCCACCTCCCTGGTGTATATCGACAGCTGTAAGTATACCCAAATGTATGTATCTCTCTCTTTATATATATATATATATATATATATATATATATATATATATATATATATATACAGTCAAACCTGTCTTTAGCGGCCACCCAAGGGAAACAACAAAAGTGGCCGCTATAGACAGGTGGCCGTTATAGACAGGTTGGCGGCCATTTTGAATTTCATTACTTGCATTTTATGATAGCCGAAAATACCGCATGTTATTCTTTAAAAACAAAAACAAAAAAACAAATAAAAATAGCCAACATATAAGTTTGCATGTGCAGCAGCTCTGCCATTATGGGCATTTCACTGTACAATTTACTTAATTTTTTTTTTCATTGCCTCATTCTATTATTTTGATGTTAAAAATAATATTTCGGGCCTGAGAAGTGCTCTGGTTCATGCCTACCAGTTTGCATGAACGGGGTTCACGAGAGCCGAGTTCGATGGAGGATTGAAAATATGTAAAATTTACGTAAACTATAGAAACAATACCCAGACAAGTACCATGTTGTCCTTATTCAAAGGGATTTAAACACTAATTAGTCTGCATTTCGGTAACAGTATAAGTTGTTATTAGGAGTTGTCTTTGCCTTTGTAGCAGCTATTCAGGGCTGCATTACTGAAGCCTAGATCTAATCTAGTCAAGTTTGCGGTAAGACGGGTTTTCGTGGCAAAGAGCTGCATTAATTTTGTCAATCATGTCTGTGTGATTGTGACTGAGCTAGGACTCGGTAGAAATCACGCAATGAACGTAAAAGGCATCGTACTCATTGCTGATTTAATGGATCAACTCAGTTTTTGTGACCGATATACGCAGGTTGATATTCACCACGGGAGACAAAATAAGTGGCCGCTGGCCGCGTTAGGCAGGTGGCCGCTATATAAAGGGTCTGTAATACAGCAATTGCGTTCGGGGGATTTTTCAGTGGCCGTTATAAGCAGGTGGCCGCTACAGAGAGGTGGCCGCTAAGACAGGTTTGACTGTATATATATATATATATATATATATATATATATACATAGATATATACACACACCACCACCACATATATAATCATATATATAATTATATTATACTATATTATATAATATTGTATATATATATATATATATATATATATATATATATAGGCCATATCAGGGAGGTGAGACCTCCCTGATTATATACATATCATAATAATACTAGTACATAATACTCTCACACACTCACACATACAATGTATACACTTTCACAATTATGCTATTCATGTTGGGATTATGAAAATGGAAATGTTGGAGTTGGTAGATGTTATACAGGTTGGTTCCGGTACTTATCAGATTGCTCGATAAACATTACAGTTAATGACAATATCAGACTTCCTATACTTCCTGTCTTCACATTTTGATATGCGAATTCCCTAAAAAGGCAGATGGACATAACGATCATATTTACACAAAATTCAGAATCATTCTTGTCATCACTTGCACATAAATGAACAAGGAGTTGAGCAGAGATACATTAAACTACTTATAGCAAGGCTCGACGCTAACTTTTTTTTTTTTTTTTTG
Organism: Diadema setosum; assembly: GCA_033980235.1. Classification (NCBI taxonomy): domain Eukaryota; kingdom Metazoa; phylum Echinodermata; class Echinoidea; order Diadematoida; family Diadematidae; genus Diadema; species Diadema setosum. Next base: position 35,525,375 of record CM067059.1, on the reverse strand, counting down.
GGGGGGGGGTTGTGGTCCGTTCAACCTATTAACATCATCAGTCGTTTTGGTGGCCAGACAATGAAATTTGGTGACCCGAAAATTAAAGAAGAACATCATAGAAATAAATTTTTTTTATGAAAACATTGAAATGACAGTAAAAATTTGCAGGTGCTTCATAAAGGTTTCAAGCACCATGTTTAACTGTGGCCAAGAAGCATGAAAAATATTTATGAATAAAATAATGTAATAAAACATGAAAATGATTGTAAACCATACATTTGAAAACTGGCAAATGTGGTACATGAACAAGGGTTTCAAATGCTATGTAGTGTAAATAACTTTACAAAGTCTTACAAATTCAATATTGAATTGAGGCATACACGAAGTTTTCATGACAATACATATTCATCAAATTACTATATTTATCACAGGGTAATACCGAAGAAAAAAAAATGCAGTGAAATTTGGCAGGAAAAAAATAATATGGCCGAATTTGCCCGTAAAATAACCAATCTTGCAACCCTGGTTGTGAAAGCTATGAAATAAAGTGCAGTTACCGAGCAATGAGTACCAAGTTATTCTCCTTTTATGTATGAGAAAACACATGAAAACAACATACACGTTCACATAATATATATATATTAAAAAAAAATATTAAAAAAAATATATTGTTGTTGTTGTTGTTTTTGTTTGTTTGTTTGTTTTTTTTTTTGGGGGGGGGGGTGGCGACATTTATTTCTGGTTTCCCCGGGCCACCGCCAAATGTCGTACTTCAGGCACAAACATTGCCACCTCAATGGAGATTGCTTATCCAATGTGAGGTATACATGTGTACATGTAAAGTGCTATAATGACAATATCATATAAATATATATGTATATATATATATATATATTGCTCAAAGTTTTCGCTATATATACATATATATATATATATATATATATATACATATATATATATATATATATATATATATATATATATATATGTATATATATATATATATATATATATATATATATATATATATTGTATTTGCTCCGGGTATTGGCAGTACAAGTACTAGAAATAGTAATCATAGTGTCACAATAGAGGAATGCATCAAATGCCAATTGCCTTGGTCTTCAAAATCCGAATTTTCGGGGGCCTCCCCCTTCGTCAGGGATGAAAGTGCTATAATGACAATATCAGATATATATATATATATATATATACATATATACATTTTCGGGGAGGCCCCTGGAAATTTGGATTTTAAACTAAAAACGAGGCAATCGGTATTTGATGCATTCCTCTATTGTGACATTTTTATTATATAATAATGTATACATATAATAATGTATATATATATATATATATATATATATATATATAATACGTATATATATCAAAATTGTTACACATGGTTCTCTCTGTGAGAGAAATTCAATAAGTAAAAATTGCCCTTTTAAAATTAGTCTTAGCATTCCAGAACAAGAGAGAGATTTAGAATGTCTTCTTTATTTCTTTGAAGTGCAAATCTTGTTGCTTCATTAAACATTATTAATTAGCAGATTGCTTTTCCATTCCTTGGTCCCTGAAGGGCGGCATACTATTTATCGTGGCTATTTTTTCCAAAGTGATTAGGTATTTTCCTCAAACAAATAATATTATGCTGCACATACTGTATCAGTGATGTGTGAATGAAAGTGCATGTTTGCGCGTATGTGAGTGCTTATCGTATAAATAATTATAAATATACCCCAAACAGGGGTGTATAATTACAATTATATAGGTTTTCCCATCCATTTTCGCACTTTTGCCATTCAGTTTAAAAGATTTATTATTCAATTTCGTCCCGAGAAGCACGTGGAACGCAAATCCTAACTTCAAATTCGTCAATTGTCATTGTAATTCGTTTTTCGTCAAACGTTTTCGAAGACATAGCATTCAAAATCGTCAATATTGTCATTCAAATTCATCCCTCCCGCTGACGGATCGCAGAATGTGTAGATTAAATTCACACAATTGTTCACACAATTTCATGAATTTTTCATTCAAATTAGCCAGATGTTGTCGTATGCGAGATGGTACGTCTGTTTGTATCAGTGTGTACTCGGATTGCTTGTGTGTGTGACTGTATCTGTGGTTATGTGTGTGTGTGGGGGGGGGGGGACACTTGTGTGTATGTTAACTCCTGAATGTAAAATGTGAACGGTTACAGAAAAAAAAATACATGAATGACTGGGAAATCACACGGGATAGAGATATGAGACGAATGTGAATGAAAATTTAACGAAAATGATTGACCAAAGACGAAATCGATCATGCTGTTTTGAGTGCTGCGAGTGAGACTGACGAATTTGAACTGTAATTGACGAAAATGTATGCCAAATGACTAAATTGAATGAACTTTATTTGAAAATGAACGAAGAAAGACGAATTTGAAAGTAAGATTGGCCTATTCCCGACATCCCGCGAAGAAATTGAAGTAAAATTTTTTGAAATTGAATGAAAAAAGTTTGAAAATGAATGGGAAAACCTATATTTTGTATGTATACATTGAAAGTAGCATCAATGGGTAGAATATTGTATATATATATATATATATATATATATATATATATACATGTGTGTGTGTGTGTGTGTGCGTGTGTAATCTACTATTGTAATTGTTGACATTGATTGTATGTATATGGCTTCCTCACTGAAAGAAATTCAATTAATTAAAAGTGTAATCATGGTAATGGTGAAAACTATGCTACTGCATCATTACCATGAATGACTAAAAACGTATCCGTCTCAGAGTACCAAAGAGAACAAAGAAATTGGGCACTGTACAAATTCATTTCATGATTGTAACATTTCACTGACACAAGAAATATTCTTCTCCCTACAGCTCATTTGAACAAAGATAATAATTCAGAAACGTCAGGCATCCATGCAGTACCAGTCACGAAGACAAGAAGGACAACTTTGTCACAAAAGTCAATTGATTCCAAGGCTGAGTACAAGGGGGTCAAAATTTGATAAATATCAACTATACTCACGACGAATTTCATGCACCCTACTGCTTTGGTGTCACATTCCTCGTATTGGTCATCATGGTCACGAAACATGACTCTGTCAATGTTATACGATGTTCCCATTTGATATGAAGAATGATATCATCATTTCATTGTTATATGCCTTTGAGATAAAAAAAAATAAAAAATGCGCAATGTACATTGCAATCTCGAAACATTATGTTGCTTAGCCTTTTGCATAAGAGCTTGCAATGGACTCGCACACAGCGACAGAATCGTACACTCGCAGCTCGCCGCTCGCGCGTTGTGTGTGGCGAGTCCACTGCTCTATCTATGTGTGCGTGTCCTCAGTAGCGAGCTGCCTTTGCAAAAGGCTAAATGTTGCTCTGACTCGATCACTATACATAAACAAACAGCAACCTTTTCCTTTATTGTAGAAGATGAAAAAAAAAACACGAATGGCAACAGTAAAAAACCACTGTAAGAAAAAAATACTTGAACAAAAACAATAATAACTACTGACAAAAACAATGAAAATGCTGATTTCATATAACAATTTTGTCAATTTGATCAACATCTATTAATTTTGCTCAAAACGTGTGATAATTTTGACTACAATCTTTAAATCACAACACACAAATACTGCTCCAAGAACTCAACACTATACACTTAAGCCTCATAGAAAACTCGTCTTTTTAAAGACAACAAATCGACAATATCGAAAACATAAACCCAACTTCAATACAACCGCATGTCTGTGGAGACTTTGTTCCAACGAACATAAATTCGATCATCTAGCTACCAGCGTATCACTGGCCAGTTTAATTGGAAATCACGGCACGTTATTTCTTGTAATGTTGAGAAGTAAAACATCAACCGGTTAGACGGACTTCAAGAGAACAGCTCGCGTTGTTCACAGCAAAACGATGCGAAATTCAGCTATGAATCGAATCTCACCTTGTAGCATGGTCTGATGGTATGAAGAAGTGCACGTACATCAATCTAACTGAAATCACTATTAATATGAACTTTAAATAGGATTACAAGTAAGAAGTACTGGTATATTACAGTTCCCTAATTTCACATTCCAAATTCCTGCCTTTATTAATGCATTGCAATAAGTAAATTGCCAAATCGGCAACTAAATAGTATTACAGGGCTGATTCTGCTTCATTTTGAATGAAAAAAAAAAAAATCTGTAAATCCATCAGCGAGGTTGTCGGTATTTACAACTGTTATTGCTTTTTCCCCCAACAGATCCTCATTGATTGACATCGAAATAACTCGCTACTCGCTGCTTTTCATACAACGCATCCATGCATTATTGATAAAGACCTTACTGAGAGTTTTCTGTATCCTATTCTCCCATCTCTGTTGGTGCAACCTCAACTTCCAGATGACCGCTGCCCCTCGATGGTCACATGACTATTTTTGCCTTTCTTACACTCTCCCTATTATGGATGTCGCTTTCCCTTCTCCACTCTTCTCTGCCTATAGGATCATCTCTCGCCAAACAACAGTCATTTCAAGGACTAAATTCGCACATTGTGTTACCACAAGCCTTTCTTCCTCGTTTACATCACCATGCAAACTTTCAAACAACACACTATAGAGTTTCTCGTGATAAAATACGCACATAGTATTACAAATCAAGCAGTTGTCAAGAAATACCATAAATGAAGATGACTGCGTTTTTAGGAAAAGCTGATCGTCAGAAATAGACAAGCGTTGCCATTAACAACTAACAAAAAATAAATAAAAAAAACTTCGAAAATAATTTATATTCAAAGCCGTAATCAACCAATGCACGGAAACCAAGGCATGTAATCTACGACAGGATTTCAACCGCTACATTGTTGGCGTAAATGCTGTCGATTCGTCAACATACATAATTGATGAAATTTGTAATTTTGTTATGTGACATGAATAGTAACAAGGCACGGAGGATTACAATCTATGTCGTTAAAATGATAACGATGGTCTATTCAAATAAAACGTTAATAAGTTAAAAAATCAAGCCAATACCCATTATCATATCATTGGCCATAGGCTTTCAAGGCAACAAGTCTAAGTTCGAAGTTCTGCTATATAGTTATGTGCTTTTGCATGGTCAAAACATTCAAAAGAAACCAGGAAAACGAGGCAGAAAGAGTCCCTCTACATAGGCTCCAGGTTTGGTTGAGTTATACTCATACTTGCTTGGTTATTCAACGGATGACGTCAAAGTATTTTCTTATCTTAAAAACGATATGCCCATTAGGCTCACCATTCATAATAATCATCATAACCAAAATAAAAGTAGATAAATAACCGAGTCAATGACCAATGCTCAGTGTGCACAGTAATAGCTGCATGTGCCAATCTATTTAGAAGCCGACCATGTTAAATTAGATAAACTGGACTATTTCGTGGTAAATTGTACAGAGTACTGATTAGAATAACCATAATGAATAGTAACGGCTAAACGAGAGCATTGTCTTAGAAACGAGAGCGTGACAGAAAAAAGTATTCTGTTCACTAGAGAAAATAAATAAATAATGTTCTCATAAAAACCTGGAAGCTTCATCGTCATGCCTCTGTTGGGTTTAGTACTGCAGTGATAGTACAAACTTGTTAATAAGTAAGAAGTTAATCACTTGAAATTATTAAAAATCTAGTATAGGAAATGATTGCTTACAAAGTCACTTTTCCTGTATGTAGTCAGAAATCTACTCTACACAAACTGGCAATCTATCAAAATGGGTACTGGAGTTGCGAAAAGATGTGGCGAAAAGGTTTTGCACGTGTTCCGTGTTCTGTCTGCATGAAACACTCTGCTAGTTTTTCAAACTCATATCTGTCATGTTTACTTACAACAAAGAGTGAGGGTTTTCATGCAGTGCTCTTTATAGGGCAGCGTACTGGTAAATCTTGTATCTGTACAAGGATTTTAGATATACTGTGATAAGCGACACGTATTTCGCGGCAAATGCACTCGCCTCAACGCTACTTTTAACAAAATCAACTGTCAAGAAGCAAATGCATTTACAAGTTGAGACAGTGGAAGCTTAAATTCGTCGAATCAGCATCTTAAAGTCCTTCGAGTTAATGCATGCTGAACCTTTGTGAGAAGATGTTGATAACAAGAAATGCATGGTGTGTAGTCTTCGGTGCTCAAAAGTCAGCATCCTGGTCATTCAGTCGATGTCCAATAACTCCGCCTCACTATCCCGCCTTCCGCTCTCAAGCAGACCGGCGTCACTGAAGCGTCTTTCACTGTGTGAATCCTATAACAAGGAGCATGTATGATGAGCAAAAGGAAATTATGGATACATGAAATAAGACCAAGTAAAGAGAACACGGCAACAGGAAAAAGATAAAAAGCGAGCAAGAAAAGAAAGAATACAATAGATGGAATTGGTGCAGAAAAGGAGAAGACTTTTAATAGATGCTAACCTGAGTAAAGAATAAGTTTTGAGGTTAATACAGGGCCATGATCCGACGAGGCCGACACCCACTAGTTATATACAGTCCACCAGCTCGACAATGAAAGAATCTCCATGAGTCGTACAGCCAACGAGTCACACAGCGCATGAGCTCGACACCAGGCAAATAAGCCCCACGTGTCTGACAGAAGGCAAACACGGCCAACGGGTCCGACACTATATCGGCAAACGTGTCCTACGAGTCCTACATTGCACTTGGCAAAAAAGGACCAGGAGACCGACGTAGCCTAAAATTAGCCCGGTTATGTAATATTGGTCTCCTGGGCCTTTTTCGCCTAGCGTCGGGCTCCTGAGTCTTGTTGCCTATAGTGTCTGACTCATTGGCATTGCTGCGCTAGTGTCGAGCTAGTGGGGGTATGACTCGTGGGTATCGGACTCGTGACGTGCAGCCGTTAATACAAGCATAAACAGCAAAGGCTTCTGCAAGAGGAAACTGTTGGAAACAGAGTTCGTTTGAGAATGGATACGGGCGTACAAGTTGGATCGGTTTTATCTCCCTCCCCTCCGAGTCCTAACAGCATCTAAATCTCTTATTTCAAAACTGACATATTATTAGTGTACACACAAGTCATCAACTTTCTCCAATAATTCGGTGGTTATTTTCAGGCTAAAGTCGGCACTCACCTGTAAACCCTCTAAAGTTTTAAAAAAGGTTGTCTGAATCTTGGATTAAAATGGAGTTTGTCACTTTTACCAGATGAAACTGACCCGAGACTGTCAAAGGCAAAGAGCAGCTCGTTTTTATGTCACAATAAAAATGACATAGATTTTCATGTCTGATACACCTCTCTTCATCAACGAGAAATCTACTCTTCGACTGGTCTGTGTGGGCAGATTCCTTTTAAAGCTTTCGATTCTCACAAACTATGAAAAAAAACCCACAAACATCTAAACGCATCATTCTCTTCAACTCACGTCGTTATCGTGCGAGCCCTCGTACACGTGCTCGTAGTTGGAAGATCTGAAGTTTATTGTGGCGTTCCTTCCGTAGACATCATAGCGCTCCGAGTGTCGTTTTCGGATGCGCACAAAGACGAAGGCTACGACGACCACGAGAAAGATGCATAGGGCAATGACGGTCCCGACAATAACAGCCACTGGTGACGTAAGACTACTGCCGTGTTCCATTGCTACTCGAGGTTAAAAACGAGAGAGGGGGAGTGAGAAAGATTTAAAAAAAGTAGTGATCCATCGTACATATCACTGTCATACTTGCAGCGTGTCGGGTCATCACCGACTTGATGATCGTCGCAATACAAGCCGGTGATGTAAACTGTCTCTAAGCAACATGGGTTTTGCACAGACTAAGCATAGGCGACACAGAATTATTAGATAAGTTATGGTGGCTACGACGACCACGAGAAAGATGCATAGGGCAATGACGGTCCCGACAATAACAGCCACTGGTGACGTAAGACTACTGCCGTGTTCCATTGCTACTCGAGGTTAAAAACGAGAGAGGGGGAGTGAGAAAGATTTTAAAAAAAGTAGTGAACCATCGTACATATCACTGTCATACTTGCAGCGTGTCGGGTCATCACCGACTTGATCGTCGCAATACAAGTCGGTGATGTAAACTGTCTCTAAGCAACATGGTTTTTGCACAGACTAAGTATAGGCGACACAAAATTATCAGAAAAGTTATGGTGGGCGACACAGAGTTAGTGACATATTATTTTTTTCTGATCCTTCTCATCTAAGAGGTTTGTACAGTGTAGCATTGATGCCGGAAATCAGACAAGAAGATCGAGTTTATAAAGGTCTTTTCGCCTGACAGATGTGCGACAGTGTGCCACAAAATGCAAGCGTCTTTGACGAATGTAAACAGTTACAAAATGGTGAACACGATCAGTTCTTTGTATCTATTATAAATTTGGTATTTACCAATGGACATGTAAAACAGCTGAACATGAAAACCCGTACCAGGATATCTTGAGTTCCTCAGGCATTACACAGTATTAAATACATCATACGTCTAATATATACTCAACTATAGGCAAAGTGACATATACCATACAACAAAAACTAGGCATTGTATCCTTCAAAATACTTACATCCATTTTACCAGGTTGTGGTCTCCTTTCCTGTACTTTATTTTTCACGTTTTCTTTCCTTTCGCAGCTGTAGGTATACCTATCTCATTATATTATATATATAAACATATATTGATCTTTGTAATATGCGCACATTTTTTTTTTTCTCAGTACGGAGGGCGCACCATATACTTACGGTCTGACAAACTGTGAGTAGTGATAGGTACCGTCTTGGAGCGAACTTCTCTTGTAACAGTTTCATTATCCCACAGACCCAGCAGCTGAATGTGGTACGTGCGTCCAGACGTGAGGTTCTGAATCATGTACGACAACGCCGATCGCTCCACGATCTCAGATTCTAGTACCTTGCTCTCATCCTGAAAATAAAATGAGTGTAAAAACAAAGGTATAACTAGAAATGTCGCTAAGGCGACTGGTATGCCTCCGCCATAATGCACGATTCTCCTAATAGGTCTATAGTACATGTAGACAATGTGTGATCACATTTTCACAAAATTGGAAAAATATTAAAATGACAAGTTTGTCACAAATGTGTTGAATGTTCATCTTCCTTGACCTAGGTTTAATTGGATGAATAGGAGAGCATGTACTTGGGAATCTAAAGACTTTAACTTGACTTTGACCCATTCATAGTTTATGTACTGAGTAATTTTCAAAGTATGGAGAAAAAGTGCAATTTCTATAATGAAAAGTTCATTGTTACCATTTTCATCTGGCCTTTGACCCTAAAGTTCATAGGATAATCACTGTCAGGCACAACATGCATAAATACGTAGTAAGTTTCAAGATAACTTGAGCCACTTCTGAGATATGGAGGAAAAAGTTAGTTCAGCACTTTCCCTTGATCTTTGACCTTTTGACCTTTGAGGCAAAAAAAAAAAAAAAAAAAAAGAAAGCTTCCAGAGAATCTCTATTAGGTTATACATGCATACACCAAATGTAAAAAAAAAGATAATCCTGCTGGCATTGCATAAATATGAGGGAAATAGTAAAATTTTGAAGTGTTGCCCTTGACCTTTGACCCCTGACCTTTGACCCATGAACCCTAAATTCTCTAGATATTCACTGCCAGTCAGTACATGTATATATACTATGTTCCATAAAGATACCTTGAACAATTTCCAAGATACAGAGAAAAAAGTTAAGTTTTAATATTTTTACTTGACCTTTTGACCTTTGACCTCGTGACCCCAAACTTTCAACAAAGAATCTTAATTGGGTAATACGTGTATACACTAAGTTTCAAGAAAATATCTTCAGGCATTGCATAGATATGGTGGAAATAGTGAAAATTTACGTATTTGACCTTGACCTTTTGACCTTTGACCTTGAACATGTGCACCCAAAAGTTGATAGGCACAACTTCACCCCCTAAAACACATACATGCCAAGTTTCATTAGGATACCTCAAAAGGTTTTTTAGTTACGCTGTCCACAAAATTCATTACGGACGGAAGGAAGGACGGACGGACGGAAGGACGGACGGACGGACGGACGGACGGACGGACGGACAACCCGAAAACATAATGCCTCCGGCACCACTTCGTGGCGGAGGCATAAAAAAATGCATGTAATAATCATGTTGTACTGTCACATGAACAGACAGTTAGACAGACAGGCTAGGAAGACAACTATACCCATATTGAGATTATATTTGTTCTATGCACACGGCGTAAACTTCACTGATATCGATCTAGCAGTTGTGTATAGGTGAATGGTTTGAATTTCATTCAAACCAGTAACAGATCAACATGAAAATGAGACAAAATATTTATCCCTTTGTGTGCTGGAGCGCTCATTGGCACAGAAAACCCCAAGCAGTCAAAAATGACTGGTACAGACTGGGTTATCAATGGATCACATGCACCACTTTGCGTTCGTATAATATGAACACAACCTAAAGAGAGAAAGGGTATCTTTCACACTGAGTGGTTTTGTTATCGACTTAGCAATGACGAGTTTTACTGAATTTTTGACGAAAAAAAAAAAGAGGTCATAAATTTTCTATAGCATTTTACGAGCAATACAATAAGAAAATAAGAACTTGGTGACAATACTGCCTCATTTGCGATGAAAATATAATTGTGACGAATACAGTTCTTGCTACGGAACGTTGTGATATTGAAAACTCATGACTGCAGCATTTTGTGACAAGTTATTAAGCTTTCATTATGCTGGCCTCGTTCGAGTTTACTCATCTACATTAGACAATTGTTAAAGACGAGTTAAACATTTAGTGAAGTTCCATTTGAAGAACAACTGGACCAGAATGAGTTCACACCTGTGACACGACCATGAGTCGCCATCCAATGATATTCTGTACAATTTCGTTTGGCAAGGCTGGCCATCTGATCGAAGCCGTGGTCGCGGTTACGGCGTAGATGTCGATGTCGAATGGATCCCCTGGATACGGTTTGGCTATGGGTAAGAATGGAAAAACATCAGGACTGTTCATAGCTTGCCCTACATTCAAATCAGTATTACTCAGTTTCATCCTTAACTACAAAACAAAGGAAGTGTTTTGTGATCCCGTGTGCGCGCACATTCATATCTTATTCGTATAATAATCATTAGAATAACAAGTAATGACATAAGGACAAAAATCTGAATTCGTAATTTCTTTTAAATTAAAATGTGATCTGTCAAATTATTTTTCTTTCAAGAAGCTTGAAATCTCCATCAGGTGCAATAAATTCTGCCATACAGGGTCAACAGTGGAAAGTTTGTGGTGTTTTGCATTAGTATTGTAATCTGTAGGAATCTTTTTCGCATGATAAGGAATGATTTTCACCGTAGAGATAAACGACCATTATTATTTGACTGCTGTATAACCAAAAATATCACGCAGTCTGCGTCGTACGATGGGTTGTTTTCGATATGTACTTACATGGTAGCCACAGTGTATCAACCTCTATTTTGCTGGTCTGAAGATGAATTCCAACTTGTGTGCTGCCAACCATCACTACTAACTGCACTACGTAGCTCCGGGCGGGTCTGAAGTCCAAAATGGTATACTTCCGTAATTCAGGTCTACAGGATGATAACAAGAAAATGTCTCAGATCCTGGAATCATGCCATTATCATGTTTGTTTCTTTGACAATCGATAAACATGACGTGACAGCCGTTACACTCGATAAACCAATTCGATTAATCTTCTTTTTTTTCCACAGTCAAATTGCAAGATATTCCTATCCTGAACATAGCATTTTGAATGAACATCGTAGTGTTGTAGATTATGCAGTGAGTGTCATCTGGTGTTGGGAGAATTGCGTCAAATATTAACGGATATCACTTTTCAAACAGTTAGGAATCTTGTGAAATGGAACCCAACGTTCGATCTACCTGATAAGGGCCATCTTACTATCGTCATCGCAAAAGAGTTTTCACAGAGGTCTTGAAAGGCGCCCTGTAAGCAGGAGTCCACCCTGAAATCATGTTTGTTTGTTTGTTTTGTTTTGTTTTTAAGTCACATAGTAATCGATGCATGGAAAACTCCTGGTGGCTTAACCCACTGGTATCTGATGCTCGCACATATGCTTTCAAAGCAGTGCTTAAATAAGATTACCATAAGTCCCAATTTCAAAGTTGGTTGACGATGCGATTCAAACTTTGTCAGAAGTGAAAGCGATTCAACAAGAAGGCAATCACGTGAGAATGCAAATAAAACAGTAGTGAGCAGCGATCCTTATACCTGAAGGACACCGTGCTGTTCCATGACATATCACCATACGCGAGTTCCCTGTACTTGAGGCGAAACTGCCCGATGTACTGCCGCTGGAGGTCGGTCAGTGCCGGCCAGACAATCGTGGCACTTCTGGCCGAGACGTTTGTGGCCGAGATGTTGACCAGGAAGAATGACAGAGGGAGCGGAAGGGATTTGGTGGGAAACTGGGTGCTTGGTGGTGCTGCAGTTGGTAAATGGTCAATTTGCTAGCATTATCGACAAGTTGTCAAATAAAAAAAAAAAAAAAAAAAAAATATATATATATATATATATATATACAATTCTCTTTCCAGCTCTAGGAATAACCCGAACATTTCATTCGGTTGTCGCGGTAATCAGATATCATACTTTCATCTTGTCTACTGGGCTACCTGAGTGATAGTAAAAAGACAAACAAACATTTTTTAAAAGAGAGATCATAGTTATGTCACAATTTTCATAAGTTAATTGAGCATGACGTGTGTATGAGTGAAAGACAAAGCGCAATATTTTCAAGAAATTTAGCAAATTTTACTTCAGAAATTACGCTCACATCTTTTTTTATAAGACAAATGAATCAGTTTTGAAATAATGATACGATTCAAAATTAATGAGGAAGTGGTATGGCATCACTCCGAGTGTCCTTACCGTCATAACACACCCACTCAAGACAACAGGTGTCTGCCACTCGAACCTGAACGGGAAAGGAACACTCCTGCCGCGGCTGAGTAGCGGTGCTGTTGCACACATTACGACATGACACTATGCCCTCATCGCAGCGACAGCGAACATCACACCCCTCCCGCCATTCCATGCCGTTCTGGTAAATCTTGTTGCTATGGCTGCAGTCTCCTTCTACAATAACGTACATTCAAGCAAACAAACGTAAATCAAGGTTAAGTAACAGGCAATTAACTGTTAATTAAACAAGACCAGGTTTCTGAAGTTGCTATAACACTTATTGATGTGAGAATATCATCTCCACTTTTGAAGTGGACTGACATTTTTTTTTTAATATTAAAAAACAGAATACCCTTCATGAATCTTATCTCTTATTCTAAACGTTTGTTCCTAAAACTCTACCTCAGACCATCTTTCTCAGAAAATTTATGAAAATGTGAAATACCAAGAAAATACGAAGAAAATACGTCTTCATAAAAGTACAATCCGATCTTGAAGAAACTTTTTATGCACAAGTATGATAAAAGAAAATGCAATGGTATTGCTTATCATCTGCAATAAAGTATTAATGGACGAGTCATTTTCTGGGATCGGAAGAGTGCATGAAAACCTCAATTGTAAACCATCATTTACCATTGGGAAAACAGCGCCACTCTGGACAGCATTCTCCTTCTACGATGACCTGTCGTGGATTGGGACAGAGGTCAGACGCGATGACGTCAGTCTTAGGACACATTTCTCGGCAGATCGTCCTTCCCGATCGACATTCACAGGCCGATTCGCACCCGTCATTGAAGCGTTCGCCGTGCTCGTATACGTGGTCTTTAAAAGTGCAAGATTGCACTTTGGTAATGAAGGATGAATTGTTGTAAATCACAAGTCATGAGTAATACAATTTTTTAAGTATGTTGATTACGAGAAAATGGTATCCGAGTTATAATTTTGGCACTTAACGCCTCTTCAGTTATTGAAGTGAATGCCTTCACATTTGTGAAATATCTTAATATATATATATAGATATAGGATGAACATCACAAACACTTCTTTCGTATCATTAAATGCGACAAATAGTAGACATGTTTGTAATTACCTTGAAAATCAAATTAATTGTTCAATGCTGGTCCGAAATACAAAACAGCTGAATTTTAGAATGAATTGAAAAAAAAAAATGAAAGCACAAGAATCTCGCTGAGGAGAAAGGTTTCGGTACACTAGACAGTTTGCAGTCCAAGTGGAAAATCAACACTTTCTTTCGTCAGCGTAGCTCAGAAAAGTAAATGTACAGTTAGTCGTCATTTTCGTGACCAGTAGAAGTTTATGAGGTAATGGTATTCTGTCTGTATCCCTGGTTTTGTTATTGGGATTTTTTCTGTCTCATAATGAAAATGGTGATGTTTCGACAAACTCACGCTCATTTTCCGACGTTGTGACGATAAAGATGTCGGTTGATGGGAGAGTGTTAGGCCATCTGAGCTTGGTATGGATGTTGTCAGGAATGCTGACCCGGATCTGTAGATAGTAGGTGGTTTCCTGCAGCAGGCCATTGATTTCCATCATGATGTGACCCCTGACCTTTACACCTCTGGGAAAGTCCTGTTGTCAGAGCACGGTGATACGGGCAAACCATGCGAAGTTTGTTAATAATATTGGCATTACGCAAATTGTTCAGAGCTCCACGTTCAAAGATTGTCAGGTAACGGTAAACATCCAAAGACAGGTTTATTTTCAAACACTGTGTGTCAAGGAAGAGAATACCCTGAATTGGTGGATAGCAATCTGGCAGTTTCATTTTCAATACGCCGGGGTTACGCATTTCTACGCTGTGCCTACGCCGGCCTACGTAACAATACGCCGAGCGACGCCGAGCGACGCAGAGGGGTACGCGGGGTACGCGAAAAAAAAAATAAATAAACACGTTAAATTTTTTGCTGCGTACTTTTCTCTGCGTCCGGTGTGAAAGCCCCTCACTATACTGACCCATAACGCAGGCCGGGCCTGCGTAGAGTGGCGTAGTGACGTATTGCATACCGACTACGTCCGCGTACTCCTGAAAAGAAAAAAATAAAGGAAGCAAACGATCGCGATGATGAGGAGAAGGTTTTCGTAGGTACGAATGTATTGTCGTTCAGTAGCGTATTGCATATTATTGCGCATGCACGAAGAACAGTAGCGTATTATTATGTGAGCTTGTACTGACTATTTTGTCTCATGTGCTCTATGCCGAAAGTACACGGAAAAAAAAGTTGTTTAATTTTTTACGTCCATTTCCTGTACCCCTTTGCGTCGCTCGGAGTATTGTGAAGCAGGCCAGCGTACGCACAGCGTAATGTAGCGTAGGACTAAGCTCGGCGAAGTCGGTACGCAACACTTACGCAACTCTACGCAGGCCAGGTGTTGTACACCTAGCTATGCTGGTGGTAATAATGATAGCAACACTTTCTTGTAACGCAGTTTTAACATTTACTCCATGTACATAAAACAATGACAACATGATTTTAAATCACATCATCATGGTTTACTGATTATCAATACTACGTTCACAGCATGTCTCTTCTCCAAGCTATATGACAGACTGCCTCCTCCAGTCTGCTTGATCGTGAGCAAAACTGGCTTTAAAATCTAGAAATCTTTCGAAACTAAGACCTGCCCCCTTGATAGCAGCATAATCTCTGCATTTTGACATTTTCTAACCAATACTGCCCTGCCTAAGAGAGTTTAAATATAACATTTTTGCCTTTGCAAATTACACAGAAAAAGGTTCCTTTTCTGCAGCTATAGGGAGTGCCGAAAAAAAAAATACAACAAAACACAAAGATGACAGACAATTACAGTCTTCTGCATACCTTTCTGAGCATTTGCCAGCTCTCCAGGGCAAGATCGACTGCCTCCGATCGATCGGTGTAGTAGATGATGTAACCGTCGGTGATAGCAACCAGCTCGCTGTTCAGTGGTGGTGTGAATCCTACGGTGACGGCCGTAGTGTTGAAAGCCAAGACCGAGACGTCTTGGACTACGTTAGGACTGTCTGTAAAGTAGCAGGACATAAGGTATTCTCACTCTTAACGAACAATTTCACTTCATTTTCAAGTTACTAAATGAAGTTAATTTGATACACTGACCGGCACAAACGTTTGATGAAAGTGGGGCAAAGAAAAAGAATGTCGTGGAATTTTGAACTTTCACATTATGTTTTCATAAAGAAAGTTTATTGGTCGCAATCACTCTTACGTGCATAATATTGGTTGAGGTGATGATGTCATACCCTTGGGATCACAAGTCTCTCTTTGATCTGCTCATAAATCTGCACTCAATTTACTTCTTTCAGAAATTATACGGAAAATATTGTATCTTTGTGTTGCAGTGAACTAACCGAACAATGGTGACTTTTAGAGGTGAAGGGATTGATCTGATTTTTGTCGAGTTGTTTTCAAGAAAGCAAACGAGAGTTGTGAGGTGAAGACAGTATTGTGAGACTGTTTCAAAAGCCTTCTCCTTCTCTCCCGCTATTTCAGTCAACTGATAATAGTATACACACATACCTTGCTTCGGGTCGTGACAGGCGATCACCTTACAGCAGTCCGTCTCACGAAGCTTTGTGACCACGGGTTCGGGGCAGAGCGGCGTCGGCGACGGAGGGGACGGCTCTGCGCACATTGGCATGCAGGTCAGCGCGCCTCGCTCGCAGAGACAACGGCTCTCACACCCTTCGTCCATCCATTCTCCGTCTTCCATGGTGATGTTTCCCGAGGGTCCGTGGTACATACATCCTGGTGCAGCTGGACATAGTAAAGGGAGGTTTTAAGATAATAATTTATTATGAAGACGCATGTATACTCCCGGGTCTAGGGCAATTACCCCGACCCTTCCCCTGACCCTAACCCTAACCTTAATCCTAATCCTGAACCTAATCATAACCCTAAGCCGAACTCTAACCCTATTTTTCTAAACTTAATCCTAGCCACAATCTTTACTCTAACCTTACCACTAACCAGTATTTAGCCGGGGGTAATTGCCCTGATGCGATTATACAAAGAATAGCTCTTGCTGACATCAGACTCGATAACGCGAATAATTTAGATCAAAGTCGTGTTTCACTGAGACAAAACTTCCATCAAATTATGCAATGAACCTGATAATGAGGACTAGAAATGGTTTGGTTTTAAACAAGGAGTTAAATCAATATATCGCCCTACGACCAGACAGGAGATTGTTTCAGGATCAACATACATATGAACATAAGAGTAACTTTGTATGAAGCTCCACTGAATGCAGTTCTAAGTCACCTCGAAAATCCTCTACCCGCCGAATTTTAACTCGAGTACGGAATTCAGCTAAGTTGCTACCTATAATCCTTCATATTATGCCCTTAAGATCATGGTGCTTACGGGGTTGTTCACACTCCCACTGCAAACAGCACTCTCCAGGGAGTTGGACCTTCTTGGGGATGGGACAGTCAACGGTTGCTGTGGCGAAGCTGATGGGGCACCGAGGGACGCACAACACGCTGCCCTCCCGGCACTGACATCGCATGCTGCACACCACGTCAAAGTATTCCCCGTCCTCGTACGTGTTCCCGTTCAGCTCACACGAATTGGCTGGGGAGAAGGTAGCAAGACAACCAGATTACTGTGATTTCTGGATTATGAGGGACCGTTAATAGATGCAACAAATTTTTGCTAATCTCAGACTGACATCGCCAAGTGTCCCCGAGTGTAATCTCAAAATTTGCCTCAGATGCATGTGAAAAAAGTGCTTGTATAATGATAATAGTTTTATAGTTGTTTGCCATAGTTAATGGCTAAATAACTGGATGCGCTGTATTTGTTGTTGCTCTTGAATGCTAGTTGACAGGCTCTTTTTTTTTTTATGGGATCCCTATCAGCGTATTCAGTGATTCTTTCTCCAATGGCGTCACCTTTAAGGAGGGAGCAAACATTTCTGACCTGCAACAACCATAATACTTTTTGTGTTTATTGACTCTCTTACAAAAGAGTACGATGCATTCTGACTAAGGTACTCACGTGGAGGCGGACACGCCCACTGTGGACAACACTCGCCCTCTGGCGGCTCATTGAGGGTAGGGTGGGGACACGTCTGCAGGTCGGGGATCATGTCCCCTGGGTCAGGACACCTTGGTGCGCAGTCAGGCACGCCATTGTCACAGAAACACACCTCCTCGCAGCCTCGGTAAAACGTGTCCCCATGGGCGTAAGTCGCCCCGTTCTCTTTACAGTCCGCTGAGAGTAAGAAGAAACTTTACATAAATACATTCATGCTTTTAACTTCTAACGGCTACTCTACACCCTAGAATATTCCATCTATACAATACAATATCTATACGGATACAATGTTAGTAGGACCCTATCCTGTACCGTGAAAACACACAAATTTTAAATCTGTGAAAACTTTGTGTTATTTTTATCTTTTTCTACTCATGACAAGTGAATGTATAATGTATGTAGGCCTACTTCCATTTAATCAGTGCTTCGTATGTGGCATTTATATGGTCGTGTTACATCGCGTGGTAACCGGCAACATACTGTCTCTAAATCACACTGTCATGTTATGTTATGTTATGTTACGAATAGATTCATGTATGGGTTTATTTTGGCAAGCTACTTGGGGCATTTTCACATTTCATGCTGGTGTCTTAATCCTATTTGACTGAGAAGAAAATTTAAAGATTGTTCCTGCGTTAACATTTAAACCTCCCTGTCAATCCTTTGTGACTTGCGTTATTCGTCATACCCCCTCACAGCGAAAATAAAGTTGTGCCTTACTTTGATGTCAATTATATCTGTATATATTGTAAGGATGAGTGAATGAAATTATAAACCTCGTTCTACCTTGACTGAAGGGGTCACTGGGACCCTCGCTACACTTAATCATGGTGCAGCATTCCGGGTCGTCGGGGTGGGGCTCCTCGTGGCAGTTGATCGGGTTGACGATACGGACGTCGGGCACTGGCGGGCAGCCTCGGGGTCGACAGATCCAAGAACCGAGCAGGCAGTCACAAACCGAGTCGCAGGACTGGTGGATGGTCATCCCCTCGTCGTAATGTTCCTGTCCGTGCTCGCAGCCACCAAGGGGTGCTGTGTGAGGTGTCACGGGTAGGCGGGATGCAAAGACAGATGAGAATCATGATCAACAGTTCTATGTGAATAGGTCATGTCACTCTCTGAATCGTCATCTCCAAAATAACACATAATCAGGCAGTGGTATGTAATTACACGATTTCAATTTCTCTTTAGTGACACATTATACGTTATACACATAATCATATCTATATCAGTAAATATATTTTCACCTTCGTGCAATTTTTCATAATTTATGATTATTGAATATAAACTGAAGTAAGTTTGTAAAGATCTTGATTAGGCATGGGAACTGTTACGATGGTTGAAGTGCCACTTTGGTGGCATAAACAGCTTATTCTTCACAGATAGGAGCTGTACATATTACCTCAAGGATTACTGTAATTCTCGTTATCATTTCTTTTATACTAGTAAAATTCTAACACAATAAGTGAACATTGTATTCGCCTTTGAACTTGCCTTTGGCAATAATCAATATACGTGAAACTTGTTCGTCTGATCTTCAGGAGCATTAGAATCAGGTGTATAGTATTAATTTCAAATACAAAGACCGCAGAATAATCATTCACGTTCCAAGATAAGGCCCACGTCATCAAGCACAAGCATGGATCAGTTTCGGTGGAGAGCAAAATGACTGGCCACTGTAAAACTTAACTTCCTCTTTCATTTTCACCAAGTTTCACTTGTTTTTCAGCACTACTGTGACCTGCCCTATTTTGCTATTTCATGAACTACAAAGAAAGAAACCAAAATACATCATCCTATTTTCGCCAGTTGGCCCATACCCGCCAGCCCAAGAATAATGAAGAACGATTAAATAGACCCACATGCTCCACATGCCAAGCTGACAGAGTGACCACTAGCCAGACGATATGCGCAGCAGGAGAAAGTGACCCAATACGATTCAGTTTCTGGGGTTTGCAGGTCACTGCTACCTTTAGCTTTAGTCTGGGTATTAGTGTCTCAGACATGGTGTGCTTCGTATCAAAAACGTTCCCCCACGGGTTTATGAACCGACGCTTTTGTCGAAACCTAACCTCTGTGGGTCACGTGTTTTTGATACGTGTTTATTCCCTTGCTACTTCTTGACAATCATAGCCGTGATGGATCAACGTATCATCAAATTAAGAAAAGCCTCGTGTCAGGAATTACGCTTCATGAACTGTTTTGAGATTATTTTCGCGCAGTGCGTGACCTGCAGAAAGGGGATTCCGGATTCCGTGGCTGAAGTTGACGGGAGAAATAATCTGAAGTCATTACCTGGTGTTCCCGTTCGATGTAAAGCTACTTCTGAAAGGGGTCCTTCTAATCTGATGCCATCTCGACCCGGAAGACGATAGCTCACCCGGAAATAGTAATCCGTGCCGTCTGTAAGTCCTCGAATAGAAATGTATGTGTCGTTTCTGGCCTGCAGGCATGAACAAGAAGGCATGGCATTACACTTTTTATATGAAATGTAAAATGTTTTAATGTTCTTAGAGTTAGCCCTTTATCATCGATGGCTGCTTGAAAAGATCCTCGGAAAGGCAAAATATCTTGGTTCAATGGAACTGTCTTCTCAAAATCTGACATAATATATCACGCAGAAACGAGGGGTGATTAAAAGGACAGGAGATCTAATTTTGGCATTTCAAGGCGCATATCCCAAGGTATTGCACTAATGACACCGTGCATACAAAAGAGATTGAACCTTCTGAAACTCATGAAAGAAGCGAGGGCGATATAACTTATAAGCGTAGTGAAAGAACGGGGGTTTCCCATTCAGCCCTTACGGACCCACCTGCCTTTTCGAGGTTGTCCGAAGGTTGACGTGAAATTATCATCTATTGCTACGACCAAAATAGATAACCATCTGATCAGTTGGGCAAACTATGCCAAATCTTAGAAGTATGTTTGGTTGTTTTTGTGGTTGCTGGGTTCTTTTTGTTTTGTTTTGTTTTGTTTTGTTTTTGTTGGTGTTTTTTTTTTTGAGGGGGGGGGGGGGGTAAAAAGTGTAAAAACTCCGAACTTTTTTTTTTCGAAAACAAGAAATAGGACAAAAGGATTTTAGATGTAACTACACCTAGTTTACTATTGTCAATGTGTGAAAATGGTGTGAACTCGTAGAATGGTCCGTACAATCAATTTTAGAGCACTTTGAAAATATATTTCGATGTTAAAATCTACTTCCACATGAAATTAGAAAAGTGCAACAACGCTGCGGCACACTGTCGTCCATATTTGTAACTGCGCAGTTTGATATTGTACGACTAGCTCGCCGGAGTTCAAACCCATGAATAATCAAAGTTGACTGGAAGAGGTTGAGTAGGGATCTGACCTTTTTTGAAAACTTTTGAAGGAATCGTTTCAAATGGATTAAGTAGATAGTACCAGGCATCATAATATATTTACGTGCACGACACATCTTCACATTATGGTCGACTCACAAAGTCGACAAAACGGTCTTTAAGCGATGTCAGTTTTTCCTAATTTTTTATTTCAGACACAGTTTCACACGCTTGTGCTCTGTCAAAACACGGAACTGTTTTCACAAACAAGGGCTGTCCAAATGTTGGAAGGATCCTCCATCACAGACTATTGTGCCACCACACTTGACACCTTGGGGAACGAATTAGCACAGGGCACAGAATCTTTCGGGGCGTGCTACGTAGGACCAGACGACATCAATATGGTGTTTGGATGACGATTGAGAAATTTACTCTTTCATCGTCAAATCTGATTTCTGCTCGACCTCTACATGCTACCCGTGACCCTTTGCTGGGAGTGAAACCTGGTATCAGATTGTTGGAATGCTGATCTTGTATTCGTGCGATTGATGGCCCGCTGTCGTCAATGCCACGGTGGCCGAGATCTTGGCCTGGAAAAATGGCAATGGCGGCCTATAGGTTCGGGAAATTCCTGCCCATCCATACTAGAAAGATGGGACATTATGGGACAGCGGCATTTGTCAATCTGTGTATTTGGCTTCAATCATCAAGTTGACTGAGCCAGTTCCAACTCTTGGATGTTCCCTTAAATCATCTGTTTCAAACAACTGACCAATCGACAATGGAAATTCTAGAAAGCAGTAAAGCCCATATAGCAACAATATCGCAAGCCGCTGCCCGGTTTTACTCTCGCAGTTCAAGTTTGTTTGTTTGTTTGTTTGTTTGTTTGTTCTTTAGACGCCCTCTAAAAATTACTTTGACTTTGACGAAAGCTCTGTTGAAAGGTTAAAGATCGATGTATCGTAAACTCATACAGGTTCGTTTTGCTTTTGTTTTGTTTTTATGATTAATATTCTGACATATTGTTGTTGCTTTTTAACACGATTGAACGGTAAAAAACTCAATAGAAACTGAAGTGAAACATAATGTGATGAAAAGGCAGACGTCGCATTCAGACAATCTTGTGCGATAAGAAATCTTGCAGAAAATACGATACGAAACCATTTCATTCGATGAGTTTGTTGTCAACAAGGAATGTCACTTGTTAAATAATTCTAGTGATGCTCATCATGCAACCTTAAATCGCGAGAAAAGCCTGAAATCTAGTTGACTATCCCGACATTGGTGTTCTATTTCTTTCTATCTCTCTTAAAAAAATACATGAGTAAATAAAAATGAAATAAATAATGATTAAAAGCATCAAACGATGACGAGTTAATCCAAATATAAAGGTAACATTTTGTTAAATTAGTTTTAAAAGAGTTAAGATTTTCCATGTACGAGGGAAACGTAAGGCAACGTTTTCCAAAGAACGATTGCTGAGATGTTTTGGCGCTGTGTTCATATTCTTCACATAATTCATGAAGATTATTTCTTGTTCTCAAGGACAACGCATATAAACTGATGTCAGTTGTATACCACAATTTCGCCTGGCCATTGTTGCACGTTATTGGAGAAATCAGTGGTGTAGTAGACAACGTAGTGACCCCTTGTGGCACTGCGTCCGTACGATGGGAGAAAAGGATTCCATCCCAGGTTGACGGAGGTCGACGTGGAGCTCCGAACTTGGAGATTCATCTTCCCTGCCAAAAAGAGAGAAAACCATGACAACAATAAGCATATAGTGGCACAATGCACAGGCCCATTCCTTTTCTAATTACACTCCACTATCAAGGATTCTACTTACAATATCGAAACTTCGAGCGACACTTTCCGTTACCATTATCAGTATTTTAAGACATGAACTTAATTATCAGACACACCAATAGAGAGGATACAAGACATTGTTTAAACAGTTTTATATATTTCAAAACAAATTGTACAAAGATGAGAATTTTTCATGCAGGTTTCATAATGCATAAGGATGAAACGTTCATAAAATTTCGCAACACCTGAAAACCACAAAATTAATAATGGGAGAAGAATCTAGGTGCATAGATTTGTATATTGTTGACAATTTGGGCATCAACCACAGATATTATCATAATGCTGTATATACAAAATCTCTAGGGTATCAAGCTCCTTTGCGGGCAGTGCAGTTGAGGCAGGGAGGTGGGATCCCACCTCCCTGGTTGAGGAGTGTGATTCAGGACCGAACACTTATTACTAGAACGCTGTAGCTGCGGTTGCAGGGTGTCAAGGACATCTGCTAAAAGACTTGATGAGAGTTCAACAGACTATAGCGAGAAGCCTTTTCCATCCGCCTGGCCGCACATTCAAGTGTATCATTGTCTTGGCAACATTCATACTTTTCTCTCTCTCTCTCTCGCCTAAAAATATACGGAGATGAGATGTCGAGGAATAAGCGAGTGGACGTGAAAATATTGGCTCGATTCATCGTGATTGTTCGTGCGAAGAGACGGACGGAGATGAGTCGTGAAAAATCTCTGACGTCCGACTGCAAATCATGCATCAACAGCAAGACATCTTGAGAAGTCATTCGATATCATTCAAGATTATGCCGACGCATTCATTCGTGAAGCAACTGGGCAAGAAAGAGATTTCTGCAGTTGTTTTCACGCCACACGAATGGCCGAGGTATAAATCATAATATATCGTGCTTATTTTCTCCCGTTGTAAGACAATGACAGTCCAGTTACTATAGTTGTTCTCTAAAGATAAACATCGAATAGGGTGTGGTTTAGTATCCTAAATTCCTCTGAATACAGTAGGTACAAATTTCGGGCCTACTTTGTTTTTTAAGAGATACAGTAAATTTCGTAATGTTCGAAACAAAGACGAAAATTGCATCATCAATTGTTACCAATTTGCTCTGGATAGATATCGTGATAACTGGAATCCGACATAACGAAAGTAATATTCGGCATCTAATTTGAATCCTACCCAAAACGACTGGTGTTTAATGTCTCTACCATTCTACAGTCGACAGGCAAAATCTAAAATTAGATATGTAGAATGTGTATTTTTGAGAGGAGCTGTGCTCTACATCGGAGAAAAGAATGGTGATGAAGCGAACCTTACTTACTCACAAACACACAAGCTCACTTTCGAAAATATCTCGCCATTATTCTTACTTTGACATTTCCTTTAAGGTCACTTGAACCAGGGAGGTGAGAGGAATCTCACCTCCCTGCTTGAACTGTATTCCTGGCATTTACAGGAAAGGACTTTTCTGAACAAAAACAGGTAAGTCTTACGCAATCTCCAATAATAAAACGTGAATGGATCCTTGTCTGTTTGGCTGTCGTTACATGGGATTGTGACCTATCGAATGAACTTGATTAAATCCTCCTGGTTGAATTCAAGACGGATGAGCAGGACTGGCGGATCTTAGTTCATAACCTAATTTTAGGGGGTCCGTGCAGAGGTTATAAGAATTAAATGCGTGGGTGTGGTGGCATCAAACCGCCTTGTGTTGGTCCAGAAGAGAGGACTTACACTGGTTCAAGGGACAGGGAGGCAGGAACAGCACATGGATAAGGTGAGAAACAGCAGACTAATGCAGCGTGATTTCTTTTGAATCAACTTTAACAATACTGGCAGAATATAAACATAAGCAACGTTGTATCTCTTTGATCTATCATGGAGATAAATTATTGTAGCCGGACGAGAAAAAACAAAACAAAAACCCGCACACACGTACATCAAGAGAGAGGAAATATGTGCAGAGAAATCTAGTTGGATGATCATTTCGTAAAGTCAGTAGCAGTAAGCAAGTTTCCACTTGGCATTACGATAATATGACATTAGATGTGCTTCTTGTTTTGTTCTCATGCAGACAATTCTCTTTAGCTACATCAATTCCACCGAATCCCGGCATTCAAACTGCTGGTTGACGGAAGTCAAACATGATTTCCGTAACTATAGAACTTGATATACCTGCATACCATCACCGCAGGAAATCGGAAGACACTTGACATAAATCCACGCTGTTACGTCCCACAGTGACAGAGAGTTTCAAATATTTATAGATTAGTCTAAGGCCTAAAAATAGAACCGGTTGACCTTTCATAACGTGACGAAATGCGCTCGGACCATGAAGAGGAGGAATGGGCCAGATAATGGAAGCTGCGTTTCAAACTTTCTGGCATCATTCTATTCCCGTACTCCCGGAGTCTCAGGTTCATTAGAAAGCTCAATCAATTTTCCCTGTTTTCAAAGGGTACCCGTTGCGCTCTCGATACAGGACATGCACCTAATCAACTTATAACAGCTCTTTGTGATCATTGAACAATGGCAAATACCCTATTTGTACAAAGGAAATGCAAAAACGCACATTTGGAAGTAACATAATGACTTTAAAGGTACTAGCCCACATTTGCAAACCCACGAAAATCAAAACTGCATAAAACAGGTCCAATATGACTTCAAGTACAAGTTATAACAGTAACATACCTCACCTGTCGCTCTTTGTCTATACCATTCGATAAAAGAGAGAAAATCATCGTTTTAAAATCAATTTTCAAACCGGGTCAACCCGACCCAAAATCGAATTACGAGCGCGGGCTATAGCTACGTACATTGTACATGTATAACACGTACGTGGACCGGAGCTAGCGAGCGTTATACGCATGCATACGGATTACGGTGCATTTTTATTTATTTTTATGAAAGTAATGGACTAATTGGAACGAAATTTTGCACAGGTGTTACTGCAATCATACCCAAACTCCATGCTAACTATGAGACCAATTTCTGCAGGTTTACAAATGTGGGCTAATACCTTTAAGAACCATGAGATGTATCCAATCATATTTATAGGCTATGCTTTACACATCTATAATAAGAGAAAGGGGGGGGGGGGTATACTGACGTTCGCTGTGAACCACTGGTAGGCAGTACATTGTGTTTGATTTGACAGAATTCTTCAATCCATCACATTACACGTCCCATAGAGGATCGCAAACTGCCAGACAAAAAGTCCATCAGCCAAAAAACTTGGCAAGCTTTCTGCAGGCAAACAATAACTTCAGGGAGGTACAAATGCCTTGATTGTAACTCTCGATGGATTTCGGTTCAGCTTTTCAAGAAAATTGCAAGCAAAACACGTGCACAATTGATAAGGCGTCCCTTCGGACGACAGTGTTCCTTGCAAAGCTAAGGGAATGGTTGAAAGAAAAGGGGAGAGTGTTGTTTTCGTCTAACGACATCGCCGTCATATACCCGAGACATATTCGAAGGAGGTTCTGGGAATGTCAAGGTAGCATGGGCTCCCACTGAGATCTGCAAACGCTGGAAGACGTTTTGTTCTCTCCCAAGGACTGAAGACATGATGAAGGCCCCAGGAAGCTGTGGAGCAACGTTAGATGGAATGGGTGGAGCCAACTATAATGAATTGGGTGTCAGGGGAGCACCGCGCATTGAAGCTACTTCGTGTGGGTTTCCCACACTCACTTGATGTGTGCTTTATGGCGGCAGTACCCAGCTTTTTCCCCTCAGCGTGAGGAATTGAATGAAATGGAATGAAATAGGAAATATTGCACCATTAATTGAAATGAATGCTAAACAGTATGAGAAGAACTTTTAATTCAACTAAGTAAAGCTTTTAATAACGCCTTCACCCTTAAGTAAAAGTGACAATATACAATATAAAGATCATAAATGCAATGAACAATCATGACGGTTACAGTTCGTTACTTCAAAGGTTTGTAATTCCAGAATTGAAATAATTGAAATGATTTCGGAGAACCCCTACAAGTTCAGTAATTTCGTGAACTGTACATACGCTTAAAATGAGTTTGGAAAGGAATACAATACAAAACAAAACAAAAAACACGCTACCATTTGACATAACACGTGGTGATAAAGGTAACATGGAAAGCGACGTCATAATGATGACGTGACTAACATTGTATTAGTGATATTTCTTCCTTGTGCGACGGTGGCACGCTCCTGACGTCTTTTTTGGCGAAACGTGATTTTGATAGGCCTATATATCACGTTGGGTATATATGCGAATTCGCACTTTCACATCCACTAAGACACACGATGTCAATTGTTTCTTGAAAATTCGAATAACTCATAATTATTCACAAATTGCGTGAAAACAAAACGTAACAAACGTAACAAAACAAAACAACTGAACTACAAAACACCGACCTATACGTTAATTGAACCAGATCTGTGTCTTGAGGTCTCTCCAGGACATTGCATTCACCGACCCCGTTCAATGCAAATAGTATTTTTGTCCTATTTTATTCAAAGCATCTTTCTCTTTGAGGCGATTCTCCCTTTAACACAGTAACGCACATTGGATTCTGATGATTCGTCTTGCAGAAACGTGCCCTGATCTCGCACATCTCCCCCCCCCCCTCCCTCCCTCTCCCCTTTCTCTTTCTCTCTGTTCATCAGTCTTCATTCCCTTCCTTCAAGGTCAAGCACCAAGTCGAATTAAACGGATCGGAGGAAACGTTGGGTTAGCGCAGTCGAGATTTTCAGACTGGTATATTAACCATGCAAGGCAACTGCGTCAGTATTCAATTTGACAACGGGTTTTGCCGAGAAATGAAGAGAATGCATTCGATAGCGGGTCGATGATTACCGCTCTAACAGAAGAAACCTCATAACAAGTTTATCAAGGCACATAAAGGTAAGATGCGAAGAAATCGAGCCAGCCTAGAAGTGAAACTATTGGCCAGGCCTCGTCATACAGTATATCGACGCTTGGAAATTCTTCCCCACCAATCATCCGGAGAGAGCCGTTCCTGGCATTGACATCGAGTGGGCGGCAGGTAATCGGGTGGGTTTGCCCCAAGACTCGTGCCACGCGCGCCTCAGTTCAGGCAGGGAGGTGCTCCCTGGTTCAGGGTATCTCCAGGACGGGCTCTCAAACATCTTTCTCTTTTCCCATGACAACATCACGCTCCAAGAGGAACAACTGAGAGGAAGACCAATACGGAGAGACGATAGCGATATTCTTTATTCTATTTCCCACATTTTTTTTTTCATTCTATGAATTTTACAGTATACGATTTTACTATTTTCATTACACTAATATTTTCCCTTATCATGATAAACGAGCCTCTTTGATTGTGTGTATAATGTTTTCACAAATATAATGTTGTACTCATACTTTCTTGAAAATGAAATGAAATGAAATTTAGTCGCACAGCCAAGGAAGGCAATGTATTATAGACACTCGATGTACAACGAAATACTTGACAAATGTTGTCTATATGCTGTCAAATTCGAGTTTATCAAATAATCATCTTGCCAAAAATTAACATTCAAAGATCCTCCTAATACAATCATGCTACATGTCACAATCATAATTATTATAGCATAATCTAAGTGAAATGCCTGGAAGTATTTGACTGTAATCTTGACATATATTATGCCATGACATGGTAGGCTGATATCGGTTATCTGTTTTGTTTGACGAAAATATTGATCACAGCTTTACAAACTGGAATTGTGTTGGTACTGGCATGATGTGATGACTCATCCTCAAGCCCATATAACTTGATGATCATTTAGTTTGACGTGTCATCAACACCTTCGTCCCAGAATTCAATCATCTGGTGTGAAATTGTATTTTTGTATAATGCCTCCAGCTCTTGGTTTTCTCATCATTTTTCCTCCAGTCATCGCCCTGCGTGGGTGGAACCTTCTGGTCCCATTCACTGATATTTGATGCGACTAGAAGATTGACGTTACACACACACACACACACACACACACACGCACACACACACACACACACACACACACAAGCTTTATCTATAAAAGAACATATATACAAACATTACGTATCGCAGATTTTCAGAGGAGTAACCATCCCCTTGCCTATATACCACTCGACATATAAAAATTATGATAATGAATTATTTAATGTTGAGCGCCCAAACTATATATAATATATATCATATACTGCGCTGCCAGAGCTCCTTTTAAAAATAACTTAATGTTCTTTTGCTGCACATTCCTAATATAAATAAATATGTACTAAATGAATATCAAATCCATGAAACGTCTTAATCTACTATTACTCAACAGAGTAAATAAATAAAAAATAATAATAAAGCAATCTTCTGAGTGTGGGGAAACGAAGCAGGAGACCTTGTGAATAGTCTGAAACATATCAAACAGGACGCATGGTATTTCAAACGCCCAACTCTTTCTAACAATCATGAAATAAATCATGGTTATGTGATATCACACGGACTGAAATTCCTTTCAGATGAATGTGGCTTCCAGACTACGATCATGATATACCACGAGGCAAAGAGACATATGGTTGACAGAAAAGGATGCTTCTGGAAGTCCCATATGTGCTAGTCTATGTATTACGTTAATATTCAGTTGTGGTCAGTTGGCGTTCTTTACCATCCTCTTTTATCTCGGTTGTCAACGACAATGTCATTATAGTTAATAATGATTTAGGGATATATGACGCTCGCAAAGAGGGACAGCTGAATGTAATCTACGGTGAGAAATCATTTCGAAAAGCAGGCATCATACATTCAGACCATACAAAATTAAGCTGTTTTCAATTTTCTGTGAATGCAATGAAAGTTGCACGCATAATTTGTCGCTATATATGGCCTATATACGCCATGATAAAAGCCACATAATTCATGTGGAATCGTTTGCCATGGTACGTATATAGATTTATAAACATTACGAAATCTTTCTTTAACAATCATCCTGCGGCAGTGACGTGTGAGAGATCCTATTTTAGGAAGACGATGTCGACAAGCTCCATGCAGTAACGACTCTGTACCACGAACTGTGATGGGTGGAGGAATTCCCCAAACTGTGCAAGGCATCTTTGGTATCCCAGTGGCTTTATAGTCAAACTAGAATCCAGTTTGGAAGGAATTTAAGTTCCCTTGTCACTTCACTTCCAGGGCGCAATGGATTTACAACTAATCATTTATACCAAATACAAATCACTCTTAACGAATTCGACACATAGCAGATAATTTATAGGGTGAGAGAGAGAAAAGGGGGTTAAACATACACATACACAAACACGCACACACATATATGATATATATTTATAATCAATATTATCATTTATATACATAGAACAATTGAACGCATGCATACATCAATATATTATATCTATATTGCACATTATATTCACAGTGTGTGGATGTACAAGACCGATATTTATTTCATAATGATGATATCAGATATACTCATCTATATAATTTTATTATGTGCTTTCAAAACAAAGATCACAAAATATGATTTTGTGGTGTGACATTAAGTTCTCTTAATCATAAATTTATCAAGATGAAATAGCGTGCTTTATTGCGTTTCGGAACAACGACAAACAATACACACACATCAACAACAACAACAAAGAAATCTGGTTCCTTCAAAATGCTCGACTCGTTCAGAATTATATGGTCATCAAGTAATGACCACTTGCAATTTAGACATGTCTATCACTGGACAAGCTGCCCGTAGTACGTTTAAAAGACAGTTACTTTTTCAACTTCAGGAGTTATTTCAGCAGTCTCAAAACTTCTTTCTGTGTACTAGTCGTGTTCTAATGTTCGCGATTGTTGCATAATCAAAGCCAGAAATTTGCACGCATTGTCATTCATTGGTATAGGCCTGCATTGCTGCGGCGGTATCATTATAATACTCATCAATACTGCGTGAGACGAATAGTCGTGCGTTCACTTACAGCCATTCCCGATTGCGCCTCCAATTGTTTTTCGTCCATTGTCTATACAGAAGCAGAGCAATAAGGGGCGCCTAGAATCCGACTGGCGACATGCTGCGTTTTCTCTGACGCGACAGGTCAACAATTATAATGGGAGCAGTAGAAATTGGAATTGTCGGAGACATCTACAATCAAGCAAATGGCTCCAATTACAACCTATTAAGGTATTCACGATTGAAGAATGAAAGGAAAAGGCAAAAGACAGGAAATTCTAGATTCAAGCGTAACCCGTTGCTTCGCATTTGCTCTGCGGTTAAAAACAAAGGTATTCCGAAATGCAATTGAGTGGCAGCTAAGCTTCGAAGTTATGACGGATTATCAGAGTATTGAAATGCTTCACAATATTTCAAGATGATACATATATACATATAGATATAAATAAATGTGTGTGTTGTGTTTTGTGGAATCAGTAAAATTCTACTGCGACAGTGAAACTCCTGGGGTGGTATTCTGAGGTCGTAATTAAGTCTGTAATTAACTTCGTGATTAAGTCGTGAAGTTAATAGGCCCTTAATCATGGGCAAAATCGGTATTCTGAGGACGTAATTAAGGTTTGATTAAGTCCCCTGTAATTATCTTAGGTCCCTCCCATCTAATTGTTATTCCATCCAATCAGACGCGTTGTTAGAAGCCAAAATCATGATTACACGCGCAAATATGCCCTCAATGCGCGCTCCTGCACGCCCCCTGTAATTACAACCCAAGTAGAGCTCCGTGCGCACACTCCGGTACTTGATTACAACCCCTCACCTACGCACGCGAAGATCTCAACCTCTTTGCTCACATAAAATGACAAAATTCCTCGAAGATCGGCTATATTTCTTTTTTTCTCTGAATTCTACGGATACCATGATAACAAGATTCAACCGCTCCTCGGTTACCGAAGACGGTAAGCATCGTTGTGGTAGAGAAAACACGATGTAATGCGTGGCATCGGAGTAGTTAATGACACTCTTTGGTATCATTAAGTTTTCCATTAACTTTCATACTTAATTACACCCTCAGAATACCGATTCGTAATTAACTCTGTGATTAAGTCCTCTCAGAGGTGCACGCGCATTGATACGCGCAAACGCGTAGTCCTTCCCGCCAAAACGCTTGTTGCTATGGTAGTTAATATATCCCCTACTTAATCATGCTCTCAGAATACCAATTCGGTAATTAAGTGCTAATCAGACACTTAATTAGCTCTCAGAATACGGCCCCTGTCTTTTTCTGACTTGCTGACTGCATTGAACAAGTCATAGAAAGGTAAAAGCAGATAATTTGCTAATCATTCTGCGGTGTGTAGATGTCTGTGTTTGCTCCGCATTTGTCAAAAACTCGTTGACTTGATAACGTGTTACGTGTGTGTGTGTGTGTGTGTGTGTGTGTGCGTGTGTGATGAGTGGAGCGTGCGTGTGTGCGCGCGCGTGTTTGTTCAGACTCTAACTCGATTTTCTGGTTTCATATTTCGAATTGCAATCAATCACAAGCCGATATAACATAACGCAATCACTCATCGGCAGGTGCATGGTTGAGAATTTCTGGCATGAGTCCGGAAACACATACCAGGTTTGGGATTTATTGAAGTCTTGAATGTATGCCAAGACAGAAGGAAAGGAGTCTCCACACAATATCGTAAATTATATTCCGTCAACGACGCAGTCGTGACGGTAAATCTTTTTATTAAAAAAATGATAATAAAAGGACTTCGGAAGTGTGAAATAAATAGGAGAAGAACTGGAAACGTGGCCACAAAAACACCGCTTTAAAGAGTGTAATATATATATATATATATATATATATATATATATATATATATATATATGACGTCCTTATATCTTGTTCGACGTGTAGATTTCTCTGCAATGTGCTATATCCTGGGAAAAGCCTTGAGCTCGGTAGGATATCACTGATGATTTCAGCGAACGTATAGGTGGCCTACACATCATGAATATCACTTTTTATATTGTAATCATTTTCAGCTATTCATTTGTTTTTTTTATCAACATCATAGACAATAAAGACATCAAGATTATCACTCTGTATTGTTTCTTCTACCATGAAAATCGTTCATTGACAATTCCGATAAGGAGAAGGCGTGATGTTGTCAATCGCTCCTCTTATTACAATCTCCACCAGAACTCGGACGTTGACATTTTGTCCCGCTGCTCGTCGCTCAGTACACTACCAGATCATAATATACAACTGCTATACAGTGTTTGCACATCATCTAGGATCGAGAGCCACACACGCGAGGGCCACAAGAACTGATCAGAGATAAAAATATATTTCACAGCTTGAGACTTGATCTTTCTGACAGTCACTGGACAACGAAGAACCGCAAATAGAATTGGTGGTTCATCGTTGTCGTTCTGTATGTGTGTGTGTGTGTGTGTGTGTTTTTCTGCAATGGTGGGGTGCCATTTGCGCGGTCATTATCGTATAATATCCATCTTCCAGGGCAAAATCACTGGATGGAACTTGAACGCGTCCACAGAGCCAAAATAAATTGTGTCTCTTCGAATTCTACAGGAGAATACGTAAACAGCAGCTCTGACACAGGCAGTCTGATGCGCCTGACGACAGTATTCAGAATGTGAGATATGCAATCTCATTTTAACGAGCCAAGAATTTTATTCGCCAGTGAAAGGACATGACACATGACATTCCTATATCATTGATTTTACCTATCTGCTCTGTGCTTCTTATTTTGGCTCGTTAATCATTTTTAAAGTAGTAATAGGCCTACATCAAGGCGTTCACTTGAAATGCGTCTTTCTTTAATTTGAACAAATTTTTAAAATCAAATTCAATACCATAATCGATGGACCGGAAACAGTGTATCATGCCGTAATGTCATATATGTTTCTTAAATTATACCGAGTTCATTTCAGTTTGTTTTATTTGTTTCCTTTATACAAATGCGGTAAAAAAAAATCAAAATGTAACCATGGAGCTCCATGGTGCATCAGTGGCTAAAACTTGCATGGAAGAGTTTGCAGTACACACTCCTATCACGCAATTTGGCTGTTATACTACAGCATAATTAAGCCAGGTTTTAAAGATGTTTGATGATGGAAGTAGGGGTGATGTTTCGACGTTTCGGAATGACCTGACGTAACCCGAAAGCAAATTGGAGCCTCCAGGAAACGTATTGTGACGTCACAGGCATCGCGAATCCGAGAAACGCCAAAACCTGATGAGCATTGATGAGTGCTGACGAAAGATGCCCTTCGCCACGATGACCTTGATCAATACACTGCACGATGAGACAAAAACAACAACAATAACAACAAAGACAACGACATCAACTTGCGCCTGGACTTAGCGTCTTATTGCACTTTGTCGCATATTGCTTTCACAGCTGAAAGTGAGACTCGAGGGAGTCGCAAGGCTGCGGACACAAGGTCAATGACCACGCCCTCCTCATCTCTCGTCGTGACATTATTAAAGAGAAGGCTCCCTCGCTGATCAGATGAACTTATTGCGTTGATGGCTTATAATTATATTACTCTCCTCACTTCCTCTCCATCTCCTTGAGTGTTGGTTGTGTGAAAGTGGGCACTTGATCCTAAACAGATACATGTATTATGAAGTTCTTTGTGCAGAATAAATACGAAATAAATCGATTACTTTATACATAAATAACATCAATCTAACTGTTACCAGTAGGCCTTATATCCAGTCTATTATACCTCTTCTACACTCAGCAATTTGAGTATGAACAAATCTGTTCATAGAAGTAAAAGACATAAAGATGAAAAAAAAAAAGTCACAAAGAATTAAGGAAAACAAAAATGGGGGCATGCCAATGAGCCTGAGTTTCAGCGAAATGTAACACACACATCTTACCGACAAAAGGTCTCGGGCCCTCTGTCCAGCTAATGTATTTCTACAAGTGTTCATGTTTCATGTCGAAATGCAGAGTTGGGCAGCGAAAATGCGACGAAATGATTTGATACCGACACGTCCCACACCAGGCAATTTTTCACTCTTTCTCCCTCTCTACTTTCTCGACTTTCCCTCATACCTTTCCCTCCCTGGGCTCCTTGGCCCTAGCAGGCAACATGCAACAACAGCAGAGAGAAAAAAAAAAAAGGCTATGGTATACCCCAAGCGGAGCAAAATGAAATTTAGTCGTACTGTGTCAGAAGCACAAGAAATCTTAATCAATATGAAGATTTAACTAATCCATTTAAAACCACACGGAAGCAAGTGGAGCATGGTTCATGAAGGTCTCAGAAGACGTGATGGTCGGTTAAAGAAAAAGTGTAATGTCTATAAAGTTATGGTGAAGGCGATCACGAAAAAAAAAAATGAATTCCGGAGCGCACACTCAACAGTCTTTCTTCAGCGGTGTGAAGGTTTCAGCGGATCTTGTTGACGTCACGACTTATAATCGGGTCGTAATACAATAATTTTAACGACGAACTTCCATTCCAAAGTATATGAACTTTTTCCCTGAAAATTTAAAAAAAAAAATTCTGTTCTACGACTTCAACTTCTTCGTCTCTAGTTGTGTTGTTTTGCTAAATCTCATAAACATCGCGATTTCGTCATGTGTCTATGAATGGAGAAGAAGTGGCTGTTGTGCATTTTCAGTGAGCAACCTTACAATTTTGACCAATGACCTGTCCCGTACTGCTTGAGAAGCTACCCTTTGATTGATTGCTAGTTACAATAAATTTGACAGTTACAAGGTTTGATCACTATCCATCCGTTTAACCGGAATTAGTCGCTCTATTCGCTTCGGTACTGGTATAGCTTGCAGCACGGCAGAAGGGGTCAAGGGGAGAAAATTTGGGGAGAGTGAAGGGGAGGGGTAGAAAAAGGGACAAAGACAAGAGATCTGGAGGGGAAAATGGTATATGCAGATGAACGGAATCACCTTTATATCTTATAACGTGCTCCAAACATTGCGTTGCTATTCCATAGACATAAAATAGGTGACGGTTGGCCAAAACCCGACCGAATGAATATACGGCCTAACGATTTTTTGAAAGCAATTATTTGGCATATGTCTTTTGATATTCAATCGACATATGCGTCCGTCGTACATCGGACAATGGAGGGCTTTACCGAAAGTTGTGGTGTGGGGGGGGGGGGGGGGGGGGGGGGGGGGGGGGGGAGACTAAACTCCACAGTGTGACAGTTCTGCTAAAACCCTTTCGAGCTAATAAATGTCACTTTCGTGACGTCATGTGGTTTGAGAGGATTTTATTTAGGGAAACACGGCTCAATCGACGCGCCATAATAACCCAGAGAAATGGACAGGGGGCAACGCCATGCACGTGCATTAGACTATCAGGTAAACACCTCGCAGAGCTTCCTACATCCGCTTTCCGGTTTGGGACTATTTTCCCGCTTTACTCCAGGAAGGTCCTAAATCATACGTTTTGGTCGATATATGTTATCGAAGAAGGGCCAATGTCTAGTTCTTTGTTGTAACATTAATTCAAAATTATTAAAAAATTGTGATAGAATTTGCATTGCAATGAATTTCTGATAGTGATAGATAATACGCTGTATTTTGTATCATTATTGTTCTCTTGTCTCAGGTACTGTAAGTATATATAGTTATTTGCCCTCAAAACTACAGTGGCAGGTCTGTTTGTCTTTAAATGAACCACTAACTGATACTTGACTGACGGCGGAAAGTGCTTTTATTTTCCTACGGTGAAACTTTATTGTGGCCAACTCAACTTTAAATCCAACAATAAGATCTTCACCCTTCGGACACTGTCGATGTGTTACTGTGAGAGAGGATCGCGTGGGTGCCCGACTGCAACACAAATGCCTAAGTGTTTTCCTCTTTTCCTTTCCATGAATTTACACAATGCATGTGCAAGAATTTGCAACATATATATATATATATGTATATATATTTATATTTTTTTTTCTGCTGATGGCATTCTTCTTGTCAACAACCTACATACATAACAGGTTACCTTTATTCAGAAATCTACAATAAATCACGATATATAATTTATGATGTTAACAGAGAACCATTAAACTATAAATATTTATTATATCACACTACCGACGGCAACTGAAGGTTTTCGTTCTGCGATCCTGTCTCTTCCAGTTATACCAGCGGTCATTAGATGATGGTCGGCAAAGTTGTTGTTTGTCTAATGGACAAGGGTGCAATTTTTCCCCTTTCATTATCACGTCCAAAATCAGATCGATTCCTTCATTTTGCGCGCGTGAAAGACATAAATATTATGGCACGGTTGGGCGACAACACACAAAGTTCGGTTCATCACCAGCGTGCCCGGCCAGTCGCTTCTACAGCCACCGTTCGGGGTCACACAGTGTAAAGAAATGTTTGTGTTTAGAGGGTAAAATATAAATACCATCGTTACCCAGAAGAATACTGCAAATTAAGTCGGGCGTGCATATATTGTGGAATCAATGTGAACTTTTCACGTGAATTTAGGGAGAGGAGGTCAAGTTTGGTTTGGTTCCTAGCATAACAAATGTGGCGGGATGGATTCCGATTCCAGTGAAATATTTACAGTCTACTCGTCCTCGTCTTGCTGCTATTGTCATCCATATTTCCATAACACACAGCTGGCGTGCGAGCTGAGAACTGTGGAATGTCGTTCTCGTGACTGACATTGCTTCCTACGTGACCAGAACATCATCAGCAAAACATTTCCACAAAAGATTGCACTGTGTAATCAATACTCTTGGCAGAGCACCTAAAAAGTTTAAACACTTAATTGACAACTTAAATTAGTTCTAAACCATCAAGATACTATACTGCTTTAACATCACTTCTTTTTCATGCAGCGAATAAGTCTATATACCAGTGTCACTGTAATTAACATGGGCCGATATATACGGGACTTTTTTCAAGTGAGAGTGAGCATACCAAACGATTTATATTTATATCTGCGGTATATAATTTTCCCGCCACTCTAAACATTGCGGGTCTTCAACGTCATCGCTACCGCCCGTTCGTCGATCTGATTTATGAATTAGGCTCTCGTAACCCCGCGGTGACATTGACCCAAAACATACTCAAGGGATGTGTGACTGGCTATACACTGAAAGCAAACTGGGCCATTTTCATCATGGAGGGAATCGCTTTGCCAGGTTTGCTGGTAATGTGCTGAAAAGAGGACATTTTTTGTCACTTTTCATGGGGTTATCTCTATCAGAGCGACGCATCTTCCCTCCCTTGATTCAGAGTCTAACTGGCGCCACCACTGAACTCCGGCTGCTCGGGTTGCGAACAACATCTAATTATGATGATATTTACGAAAATATTTTATTGTTTATCTAGAGTTGCCTCTTCAGTGTCAGCACTGTACTTCTAGAGGGGCCTGCCATTGCTATAACCTCAGCACTGCCAGATACTAGTACACCGTGCTCAATTTCCATCTAATTATAGAAGTATAGACACAGCGGCTATACGACAGTTTATACGACACATAGGCCTATATAATCATAATTATCATCTCGGTGCGACTATTGCGCCAAGTGAATGGCAACTGTACTTATTGGCAATTATTTCAGATTACAAACTTTTAAAAAAGTTACAAGTTCCTGCGATAATTTTTTTACACTTCACTTGATATTTCTCATGATCGTATGAAACATATTTACAGAACAACACAACTCGATTTGGATTTCACTGCAATCTTAGCCAGTCAATGTATGCAACATAATTCAGATTGAATATATCGAGTGATTGATACATTTTTTGAGCACTCTCATGCTTCCAACTTGATCAGAGTTAGCTCAACCCGGCAAGAATTGATGCACAAGCTTTTTAGTGGTGGCACTGTGGTATAGGGGATAAGACTGCTGACTTTCGATCCCGAGTTTGAATCCCAATGCCTGTATACGTCCTTGGATAAGATGTTTAACCCATGGTGTTCCCCTCGACTATAAGGTGTATAAAGACTTCAGTTTCAGGCAATGCTAGGAAATAATAATGGCAGGGCTTCTGGTACTACAGTAGTAGCAGCAGTAACTATCTTATTTAGACAATTATTTAGACAGCAGAATGTCCAGCATAAATACAAAACAAAAAGAAAAGTTTCGCAAAGGTGACTTTAGGTCTAAACACAATGAAACCTCGAGACCGAAATTTCAAAAGATATGACCTGGGACAATTAACACGCTAGTATTTTCATATGGGCACAGAGAGGGAGAGAGAGAGGAAAATGCTAATTTTGGAAAGAATTGAACGCTGCGAGACAAATCTATTAAAGGGCAACTATTCTGACCACAATATTAATGAAAACCGTGGCGGGTGTCTTCGAACAGTGACCTTTTTACCCTCGCGTTTAATGACACAACCCCTGCTGATTTCTGCTGAAACTCATGGTTTCGATAATATCCACATCAGACTCTGATTAAACTTGAAGACTGTCCATCCAGTTGACAATGGCACAAAACACACCCCTGTCAGAGAAATGAAAATAAACGAGAGAAAAAAAAAAATCATGATGACGTCACGGTGCTACTGACATCGCCGCATGGCGAAGGCAAATCAACGACCGTCAAAACTTCTGCATGATGTTATTCATTTTGACAGAAACGATTTTGATTTTGTTCAGTGGTAGCAGTATAGCCAATAACGTCATATCATCGGGATGAAATAGATAATTAGGTTAAAGTCACTATCTAACATTGGAGCAGTAATTCAAAAAAAAATGTGAATCATCACATTATATGATATAGTTCATTTGTATCACAAAACACCCTAATATACCGTTTAAAAAAAACAAAAAACAAAAATAACGGAATGAAGCCGTGAATACAAGGAGATATCACTAATTTTCTCAACAAGCCGTCACGGAGACGGTTTATTCTAGAAACTATCTTTAATAAAACTGTTGTTCACAGTTTGTATATTTAACAATACTTAACATTGAATACCTCTCTTTCATATCATAAAGATATTTTCTTAGCCCGAGTAGTAAACTTGATCAGCTTGGCGCCACATGGTTTCCCTTCACCGTAAAAATGCGTTTTACCTTGATATGCATAATACCGTGTGCCACATGGACACAGAAAGAGTAATGTATGTACCCTGTCCCCGTGACATTTTATTACTGACAGAATTTTTTTTTTTCACAGATGCCTACTCATATCAACTGCATTGCCATTCAATAAACATGCCGGAATGTGACTCAGCCCCAACCAACCTCTCAACGTCGCCTCCAGGGCTAACATTGACTTCAGTCAACATTGGCGTTCCGTCTATTCGTACCATCGCTTTGCTGCTGGGGATATTTTGATCGGATTTCTCTGTCTGGATGCATGCTTGCTCTCCCTTAGCTTCATATTCGCAATCAAAAATTATTTTGATATCCATGGTAACAACGAAATAAGAATCGATGTTTTAGGTGTGATGGACACCAGACCATAGTCAAGATGTCCAAACAAAGACGGCGACAGAGCTGTCCCTACCTCTCTTCCTACAGAAGCCTTTCTAAACTACCAGACACAAACAGCTGTGTTTATACCTCAGTACTGTGCTCAGTATCTGTCTTGCTCCTTAGCAATAACAAGTGGGATGTTTCCGTCATTTCGTCAAATCAGGACCAATATAAGCTAACATCGATGCGTGTAAACGAAAAATATCCGCGTCCAGGATGTCATTAATGTTCTCATATTAGCCGCACTTAACCTAATTTGACATACGGTATTTTGACTTTCAGTATGTTGATAATTCTTTTTCCGAATGAGAGAGATACGAGGTACACTTCAACTCTTTGTGTGTCTCTTGCATCATGTGATGTGACATAACAAGTGACTCATGTACAGACGTCTAAAGTAACGACTTCGTCACCAATCATTTCTGGGACAAAGTGATCCTTCGTACTTTGAGACATCTCATGCCTGGTTCCAGTATAAAGCGTGGGCCGATTTCGTGCAATGTACCGCTGACGATTTGCTCTGATTTTATTGAGCTCATTTTACCTGTTGTCTGACATTAATTTTTGCGTTGAAATAACCAAATTTTAAAGAAAGTTGCTCATCCTATATCAAATAAAAACGTCTAAAACATCTCTGGATGAAGTGGGTTGCCAAATTGAGATTCTACTGAGCAACGCCATAGTGTATCGGCTAAACAGAAGGCTACTACATGGTATGATTTAATAAATGTTCATTTTGACTCCCATTTGGTTCCATTTACTATAATACGGGCTACATCTTTATTATTGATTCTTTCTTCTAAACTCTTCTAAAAGGACATTCGCCAGGCAGATCTAAATCAGACACCATTACCAGACGCTATGATATTCCAGAAATATTGTTTGACTGTTGCTACTACGTCCCGACAACTAAGACCATAATGGACAGGTTGAGACCAACCAAGGAGGCATCTTCCTTGGGCCAACCTTCAACATCGACAGTATAGCGTCACCCACTATGGTAAAGGCATCGTTGCTAAGTCCGGATTATCTCTTCATTGAACGTGGCCGAGTCAGAGGAGAGTGTTTCGACCGTGTTGTCGCGGTGACGTGTGCCGCCGCGGCGTTCGACAAACAAGAGGCGATAAATCACCTTACATACGGTGAAGGTCGTGGCCCGTGAATACCATCAACACTCGTAAGCGAGAAACACATCACTACCAGCAGTACCAATACACTCCGGCGTTCTTATTTCATAGGGACTTGAGAAAACTGTTATCATGGTTATGGACGTCTTTTTCGGCACACGACAAAGAAAAAAAGAAAAGAAAAAGAAACGTGGTAGTTTAGAATAGTATACAGATGAGGTGTGTATTCGCGAGTGTATAGCAAATAAAAGCAGTTAAAACATTCGAATTGTTCAAACAAAAATCATAAATATTTGTTATGAAATACATGTTGATCACCTTGTTCGATCGAGATATAACTCAATCTCTCACTTTAAGAAAAAGGGAACAAACGAACCAGAACGAAACTTGTTTCTGCAGCACATAATTATTTTATCAGCTGGTCAGTCTATTAAGGAGCTGAATTCAAATGAATTGAATCTCTAATTTTTCATCCCACGTATCCAGGCGTAGGCCTAAATATGGTTATATGACAGTTGCTGGAGGGATGTGAAGCTTACCCTCAATAGCATTGTCATGCCTCGACTATCATAAATCAGTTAAACAGTAAAAGTGAAAATGTTACTCAACGAAACAATTGCTCAATACGATATTCACGTAAGGCTAAATTCGTAGAATACTGACCCCAGGAGAATTGCAAGAATTTTCTGTTATTGCTTATTCCTTAAATGGACCCATTACCTATGTCCATCTCCCTACCCCTGAAATAGGTCGTAACTAAGGGCTGCTCATTTGTGATATGAGCCTAATTCAAATAAAAACAAGAGAAACTGCGTCAACTACAAATATTTTAGTGCATCTTCCAAATTTAATTTTCAGACGTCAGATGTTACAAATCATGGCGATTATACGTAAATCAACATTGATGAATCTGATTACGTGGCTTTAAAAGATGGCAAACGGTTACCAGCAACACAGGCATTCCAGCACATTAGTGTAAGTGAAACCACATCAATCTTCCAGGGAAAGAAAAAAAAAAATCAAAAAGTTTTCCAAAGGGACAATCGCAGTCATTACTGTTCGTGGATTGTCAGAGTACAACCGGATGTTTGCTCTAAATCTAATATTCTACATCTGCAAACAGGGACAGTCTTCACATTATGTTGATTCGTCTAGTCTCTTTAAAAAGAGGAGAGCATTTTTGGGAGCAGCACAAGGTATCATCATAAACATTGCTGGCTTAAGGAATGTTCTGTGAGGACATGTTTCTTTGTGGTTTGTACTGGAGTATGAAACAGGAAAGGCCGAACACAGGACATATTTTAGTGTTTGTCTTGCTTTTTCCTGTTACTGTCGTTGCATGGCTTCATCAGGGTTTTTCATGAGCGATTCAGTGAGTCTAACTGTGCGATCAAACTTATCTAGCCTGCAATCGAGATGAAAATGCTAGATAGTGTCGGTGCAAACCCAGTACCGGAAACAACTTTACAATGGCGCGGTTTGCATGTTTTTGCAAAGTTTTTCAGAATCCATGTGTGGTGCATGACCCAGAAACCACACTCAATGCTGCGAAAAACAAACTCTCGCATATTACATCTACTTTAGATTGTCGGGATAGAGTTATCAAAATCGATTGCCACGAACACTTGTTACCATGGTAACCACGGCTCTGACATCATGACCGAACAGCGGGAGACGGACCAAGAAGCACCAATATGGGGACCAGATTTGCGATGCGGGATTGTATTGTGTGTGTGCCTTATTCCCCCATACTTCTTTGCGGTTGGCGGACATCATGTACAACGAGAGACAAATGTTGTGGTTAGACAGTCGTTGGAAGCTGGTAATACGTTTTAAACACGGCAGAACCCTTCTCGGTTTAGTCATGTATATCATTATCAATTGTGCCTTTGCC
Organism: Diadema setosum; assembly: GCA_033980235.1. Lineage (NCBI taxonomy): Eukaryota > Metazoa > Echinodermata > Echinoidea > Diadematoida > Diadematidae > Diadema > Diadema setosum. Next base: position 35,481,899 of record CM067059.1, on the reverse strand, counting down.
TCTGGCGTGCCAGTTGAAAGAACATAACTGTCGTCAACCGAACCCTTTTGGCATTTCTTTATTTCCTACAACGTTTCGGATTCTAGAGGACATGCCAGGATATAGGCCTAATTAAATAGTGTTATGTGTACAGAAAGTCAAGGATTTAAGAAAAAAAGTATTCTGAAAAATATTCGTGTGACAAAATTCAAATTTGAATCAAACTGTTGTTGGGATATTTATAACATAATCAGTGTTAAGTGGGCACGTGTAAGTGCAGGGATAGAAGTTTACTCCGAGGAATGTGCATGTATGATGTACAATAATTGAAACCATTTTTTCACCGCGTGCAGACGGTGAAACACATGTTTTTAACCGCTTATTTCTCAGAGTCGAAGTCTGTATGTCTGTAAAAGCATGCAGTGCAGCAACATAAGCAGCGATAATCCGATGTTGAAAAAATATCACCTTTCCAAACGCAAGACTCTGGCATGTTTTTGTTCTCGTTTGCTTGCTTGCTTATGTGTTTTATTAATCGAACCTCACTTTTTAGAAAGGTTTAATTTGTAGACCCCTTTGCCCTTTTTTTTTTCTTTTGCGACAACATCATGCCAAACCGAAGAGGCGCTATATAGTGCATAGCACGTCGACATTGTTGTAGTGCGTCGTATATGATTGCTCTATACGTCCACGTAGTGTTTTCACGAATATTCTCTTAAATTCCAAAAGAGACTAAAGTATCAAAGGTGGATAAAAGAAGAAAAAAGGGGAATATATGAAATATAGGCTATAGAGTCATCGTTTTAGTGACACCATACTACATTATAATAATATGGGTCTTGAAATATGAAATGAATAGGGAATGTAACTCAAAACTAAATCGTGAGAATAAATTGGTATTGTCAGTCTCATGATGAAAATGTGCTGTATTGTAAGCACATCACAGGGCCATATACTTCTTAGAAATATTGTTTTGTTGATTTGATTTTCAGAGGCGATTATGTTCCCGTCTCAGGATCAAAAGGAGAGCAGATAATCCCACTAGACAAGACGGGTCGAGGTTTACAAACCACCCGGAGAGAGTTGGGGTGGCGAGTTTGGCAGCACTGTGTATCTTCGGTACGTGGAACATTGATCTGTCTTCTTGGGGTCTCTTCGCTGGTAATTTCACCAGACGAGTTCGACAGCAGAAGGGTGGATCATGAATGCGCCTCTCATGAAGAAGAATGAAACCCATTACTTCTCGGAATGATAAACAACCCTGTCCATTGATGATTGCATTATCCCGTATAATCGCTGGTCTAACAATGCTCGGTTGGTTTCTGGGCTTAGTGACTCAATGTCCAGCCTCCTCTGCTCAAGGCAAAACAGAGCGGCATGGACAGAAATCTAGAACTACGAAGCTGTATAGCACACTAAAGGTGTTGACAGAGCACCTCATGCAGTAGCCGACGAGGTAAACAAGCGGAATGCGCACTTCGCCGCCGCCACGTGTTTCGGGATCTGTCGGATGGTATGCATCGCAGAGTTTTCGAGGACGGCTCACAATGAAATCGAAGGAAATTGTGAAGATTTCATGTCAACATAAAAACACTAAGAACAGCAGAAGGTGCCTCCGACGAAATACCAAAAACCATTCAAACTCGATCCAAGATGCCCAAATGTACTCATGGAGCTACATACAAAAAAGCTCCATGCTCAAATCTATTAAAGATGCCTGTTACAAGACAGACAGCGAATTAAGACAGATATTCAGGGAGACTTTCATCATCATTCTTGAACTGTACTGGCATGGAACATTCATTTCCCGTACGCAATGGGAAAGATATAGCGGGAGAAGCTCACATGTCATCATCCTCATAAATAACACAATACTTGTTCGAAATACGCACCAATTCGAATTGTGTGTATACCGCATGCTATTGTTACTATTATTTTACTTGTTGCCGGATTTAGCATCTGTTCTACATCATCTTCTGATCACGACAAAATATAATTACTATATAAAATCCAACACCTCGTACTCCTGTTTCCTGCCACTGAGTAACTGCGTTCAACCAGGGAGACTCCCTGGTTCAACCTAACTCATCATCTCAGGCGATCAGCACAAAATCAGATTGATAATCCTACTATATGAAAGACTTCACGTAATTCCTTGCTACGTATATTAGGGTACATTCATGCGAACTCACTCGGAACAAAGTTCTCCCTCGGGACAAGAGACAGGGTATACGAAACAATTTTGGTGCGTGTTTCGAGTTTACCTTACACATAACATGTTACAAACTTGAAAAGGAATCTTCCCTGGCTATCAGTTCAGTCTACACCTCCCCGCCCCTCCCCACACAATATCTTTTAAATTACTGCAGAAAGAACGACTTCTCGATTAACATCTTGGTGGCGAGACATCGCTGTCATTTTCTCTAAAAGTGATCCTTTTGACTCAGCGCAGGGAGCCCGACATAAGTACAACCATGAGCAAATCTCGACAGAAGCCAAACGGAAGTGTCCATAGTGACGGTAAGTAATTATTCAGGTCATGCTATAAATTTTCTGTGAGTTTATTGCACTGAATGACAAAGCTGGTGACAGTGATACAGACGTGGAGACATCAATGTTGGTTTCCCTATGGCACTTGGGTCTAATACGACCATCATGTAATAAACAATACAGGATTACAATTCGGCTGCTTTTCAGGTTCATTGACATGCGACATATTGCACTGTAGTTATAGCTGAAATATATAAGATACTTTTATGCCATTCAGGAAACTGAAAGAGTTTTAAAAGAAAAAAAAAACTGAGCTGAAAGTCATCGCGCTTACAAAATCATTTGCACCACTTAACTATGGATTTTGAAATTTGATTAATCGCTTTTAAATCCTAGGTATCAATATCTCTATCGGCATGTATCGGGTCTTTTTAAAAGACGACCAATCTGAGCAAGAGTAATACTGATTTCTCTAAAACGACAAGAAATTCACAACCCCACTATGAAGACAGTAAAATGTTCGACATGTCCACTAAATGTTCCTCATAAATATATCTATTCGTCATCTTTCCTTCCTTCTTAAGTCTCGCTCTATTTCGCTCCTTCTGTCCTTCCGTCTACCGATATTTGACTTTGTTTTATTGCCGTTCATGCGTGTTCACCGTACTATATTTGCTCGATGTGTCATTTTCTGTTTCCCCCGCATCAAACATTAAACATTTACAAATGAGTGAATGGACATTCTCGGCATTATATATTTTTTTCTACATTTGAATGTTTAAGATGTCCCTTGAATAATGTCAACTATTGCTATTGGTAGGGGCATACATGACCCCGTATAAGACTCATTAACTACAAACTCAATGGCAATCATATCATTGACATCAGTCCCCACTCTCCTCCTCCTCATCATGTCATTACAACCTCAAATCTTTTAAGTGATATTTGATCTGCTTGGTCTCTGTTTTCTCGAGGTTTCATTATGATTATGAGGTGGTACATGATAGAGTTCATCATTAAGGTCAGACCGCCGCCTCTCCCCATCCCCCCCCCCCTTCTTGGATCAAGTTTCCGGTTGTTCAACTCCCACACCATATTTATCACTCTGACCAACAATCACAGTCATATTCGGATAAATTTCAGTCATAACACAATCGTCATTTCAAGCTTTCGTGCACGCTGTTTGAACCGGTCAGGTTATAAAATGGCTTGGAAGAACTATGTACATAGTACAAAATTAACAAATCAATGTGAAATCATGTAGGGCCTATGATAGGGCCTAATATAGCTTTTCAGTCTTGTGCAGTACCGTCACTTCATTGTATCAAAACACATTGGAGCACTGGTTTAATAAACAGACAAATGAATTTCATGGGTATAATAATACATAAATAAAATCTAAATTATTTCAGAACAATAACTAGGGGAAATTTGGTAACTTGTGTGAAATGGGGACTTCAACAAACTTTCAATGTGAACTGGCCTATTTGGCACGATGGCTCGTTCAGAAAGTATCACACATTTCATAATGACTCTTGACTGCGATAATGAATATGTTAATCTCTGGACAACTGGGCAAATCCTCAGCATGCATATATTTTACATCATTAAGATTTTCTTCTAATGTATTAATCTCTAATGCTTTCTATAATGCTTCATTTCTATTGCCAATGCTATAAGTGCTTCTGTTTTCTTTCTTTCTTTTTCACATTGAAGATTTACTGAAGTTTCGAGTCCAATCGTATAGTTGGTATATACCGTAACAAATGTCCAGTTTTGTGCAGATCAGGAAAAAATTAAACCAGGAATTATCACCAGCAGTAACTTTCATCTCTCAGTCTCAGGATGGGGTAACTGTAGGATTCCATGTATGTGATATCATCATTGGTGATATTTTGGTTTTATGAAATGGATAGGTCTACACTGTATACGAACACACGTGGTAACAATATTGTTGCATAAAATTTTGTTGGGCGTTCTTTTCAGTTTGTTTGTCTGTTTTCATTTTAGGGGTGCGAGATCCTCACGCACTTTGAACGTCATTCAGAGAACTACGAGTCCAGTGTCACTGTCATTTTTTTTTTCTTTAATACCGGTTCTCCCTCGCGGATGCATAAACATATACAAACGCATAACACATACATGTTTATATTATATACACACACAAGCACACACAAGTTTTCACAGAATTGTAGTAGAAAGGTGACGGCATATTGGAGCTACAAGCTCCATGGTGACAGAAAAGCCATCGAAGGACGGCACACTTCTCTCCGACACCTTCCGCCCGTATGTTCAACTCTCTCAATTGACGAGCACGTGACTGCATGCGACATGACATTTCAATGTGAGTCGAGTGTCATCGGGAATCCATAACGCCTTTGTCCCCGAAATAAGCCCGCTCTAGCTCACGATATACCACACAGAGTTTCTTTTCGATGGTGTGTGTCTTCTATCCCAGCCCAGCGCCTTTGCAACAATCGGTACTTGGGACGAACATGGAGTCTCGTAGTGTGAATACGGGTTATTTTGTGGCATTTGTGTGCTGTATTTTTTTCGGGGCCAGTTTATCAAGTGGCTGAATAACATTCCTTTACCATGAATGTTGTTTGGGTGGGTGACACTCCAGCTGCTGGTGCGCAGCGAATGACCCGGTTACCTCACTTTGCTTTAATATCTTCTCTTTGGAAATCTCGCACCGGGCTGCAGGGGCTAGATTTACAGCAACCATGTAAGTTTTCGTTACACAAACAATTTCGCTTATTATCCTTTGAAGTATACATATCCATCACAGGAATGATAGTCAAAATAGACATTCGTTCGCCACACAGATAGGTTTGAGAAACCCTAATGACATACAAGTAGATGTATATGCCAACGAAAGAGCCCCACTAACTTCTAGATTTGGTTATATACAAGTCATCATGTGCGTTGCCTCCATCCAGACTGGCTGTATATTTCTAAGGTGGACATGGAGAGAGGAGAATGGAATTAAAAGGTCCCAAGGGAACTTACCTCTACACCTGCCATTGATACAACTCAGCCCGAAAGCCGCGTCGCATGGCCTTTTTGGAATACTGCACATTTCTCCCGCCTGCCTCATACACACAGTACAGCAGCCACAGGGGTCTGCAAAGTTTCTGTCGCCCGTGCATCTTTCGGGCAAGCTGGGACACATCCAGTTACAACTACGATACTCCACTGGGCAAGAATCACTGGCCCCCACTTCGAGAGGGGTCAGAAAGAGATGTGCGAAGCACGCGTACACCAGCACCATCACCATCGAAACTGCTCTGCCCCCTCCATGCCGAACACTTCCCGGATTGGATGGCAAAACCCTCTTCCCTCCCCATCTTTCACGGTAGAGACAATATACAGACATTGTTGATAATTGAATTTGTCCAGTCATTTTGATGTCTTCCAAGTTCAAAGGAAACACGTTGTCCTGCGGTATCAGCTGTTGATACCATGACAGCAACACTGCAGATGGCTCTAGCTGCTTCACTTGACTTTTTCCGAGTCAGTCTTCAATCATTAAACTCGAGCAATCCGAGTTCCATCAATGTTAATTGCGACGACAGACCAACGCCATGACTGAAAGGCATTATTCCTCATAACAAGTTTCCCTTACAGCCATCACGACATCCTCCACAGACTCACTGGCCTTGCGACATGAGTGGCTGGTGGTGGGGAATGAACAGGACTCTACCATGGCACGACTCTCTCTAGCAGACGAGCTGTAAGACTGAAACGTGGTAGCCAGCAGATCACATAAATCTCGCAGACCGTAACCGCGCACAGCTTCGCATCGCCCTGTCTCCACCGCTCGCCCTCTGCTATGCCAAGTGCGCGTGCGTGTTCAATTATACCCACTGTTATAATAATTCACTTCAGATATATCAACTATATTCACGTGTGCGAATTTTGACATGGGCCAAAAGCCGTTTCCGATTTGTTCCCCTCTCCGCTCCGCTCTCGTCTTTCCTCTATCGCGGTGGAATGTGACTATAAAGCGGCGCGGGGTCTAGGACCTTTGCTGAGGGAGGAGAAACAAATCTGTGAGTAGAGTGAGCCCAGTTTGGAGATACTCGAACCAGAATATCGGCCAGAACAATGTAGTGCGAGAGAAATCATTCACGTCTTACCTCGTCTGCTTTCACAGCCAGCCGATCAGTAAGGCTTTGCAGACAAGAGGAGGAAAATCAGACTCAACTCTGTTAATGGTCGACTAGTCCGCTGCCCGCTAGAGCGTTTTGACATGCCATGCAACATACTGAGTACACAGGGGGATATCTTGCTCTCCGGGGTGGTGAATTTGCTGGATGTTATTTCTCTCTGTTAGGAGTTACAAAGCCCTGGGTAACATAACAACATCAACAACTACATAAACGAACATCCAAACGATAACAACGAAATAATTGTATAAATAGAATACGTTAAACAAAAAATGATAATAATGATAATGATAATGAGTATAGTTTAATGTTATTAGGAAAGTAAAATCTAGTTCTTAATCGAAAATAATTGAACATGACCTCTATCAGAATACCAAAATGATGCTCTGATCACAGTCTGCCGTTGATTGTTATCATAATGTCTTTGTAACCGTATTTACGGGTGCGCTTTTATTACTCTTGAGTTTATTTCGTGCTTTGTCTACACATCATACTCGTATGAATGTAACAATCATGACTGGAATAATAAACACAGAGAGTCGTACCAGTAAAGACTTCTGATTTCAATCTACAGAATCTTGTTATACGAGATATATTCGGGATCTTCATCATCGTGTTTTCAGTTCGCTTGTTGTCTCATCATATTTCAGTGCATGTTGTTGTTTGAAGACACCATAAGCTCACTGCACTAACTTTGGTATTTTGGTTACTTTTTGTATAGAACAGAGGTAAACCAGGATCGGTGAAGCAGAGAAAAGAATTTAGACGTTTCCACAGGGCGTTGGATAAGCGGTAGATATGCGTTTAATCCGATAGTTATTGGAGCAGAATAATCTCAAACCAAATGTATCTGTTTTGCCATGCAGGCACGCGTGTCTATCATGCCGCATTACATCACAAACTTTATATATGTAAGCCAAAGAAAACACAGATTCTGAAGAAAAGTGCGATAATCTTTTAAAGTTTGGGAAAGCATACGGTGGTATACCGATGGGGAAATATTTCTTGGGAAGATGTCTTTTAAAGTCTTTCCCTGTTTGAATCAAATGATAGAATTAATATATTAGTCAGGTTCTATTGTATCTCTCCATAAGTCATGCCTCTATTGTTCTTTTGAAGAAGTAGTTCGACTCTACATTTAACGGGTAAAGGTGCTTTACGTTTAGAATAGGATTGGGAATTTCGTATGACATTTCCCAAACATGGTTCTGCTATCGAAACAGGTGCATGTGAGTAGTTGATAAGTGCCTGTTCAATAAGTTCAATGACTTATAGCTATTTTATCTCAATGGTCTTAAGCATTAATCTCAAAGAGTAAGAACTAAAACGACAATTATTTTCACAAGAATTGTTTCAGCACTTTTAACACATTTTATATGATTTAACTTAAAATCATTCGCAACTGAGAGCGCATGCACTGTATACTGATGGGGTAAAACACCTAATAAGAACATTTCACTTTGTCGAGATTCATGAAAGAAAATGTACTTAAGGAAGAGCTGATGTAATATATCATGTTTTGAATGAGGTTGACGGGTTTTTTAATACCCCTTCCCCCATCCCCCTGAGAAGAAAGTGATTCCTTGTTTCGAGGAATTCATTCTTCGCTCCCAGGGAGTATAACCAATAAAGGACAAACCTTAATCGGAATACATGACTGCAGAGACATAAAAGTCTAAACTATGATTTAAGCAAGCAATCTACATTTATGAATACTCAGGCAACACAACACAAATGAATGTAAAACATGCATAGAATGTAAATCAGGACTGAGCGCCGATTGCGTCTCCTTTACCATCTAAACGTTCTTCTCTGTTTTGTTTCGTTTTCTCTCTCTGGTTTTACATAAAATTATGTGCCAGGGGTCAGAAAAGTTCACATCATAATATCACAGTAATTTGCATCCCATGTGTCTCCTCTGAAAACATTCATGACTAATATTATTACTGTCTCTTCATTTGTCAAGAAGACTCAGCAAACGACTTTGATGTCACCCCGAATCGAAAATGTTGGATTATATCAAAATAACCATTCATGGGATAATCACACGGATTTGCTTAGTACTCTTCGAATGATTACGCGTTAAGTTCCTGCGAACCTCTCCCAAGAAGAACTAAACATCGATATTTACACTTACAGGAAACAAACGACAAAACAAAAGTAAGAATGAAATAAAGAAGAAGAATGAAACAAAAGTTCCGTTTATAATCTTCCGGGAACGCCTTATACGTCGTAAGGGGGCAAAACGTACATGGAAAAGAAGCTCAGACAACCTTAGGATTTGAGTCAAACCTGCCATGTTAGCGATTTTTTTTTTTTTATTTACAAAAAGAAATGATAATAATAATGAATGAAATATTATGCAATCCGATGCATATAATCACTGCCGATCTATGATTTTATAGAGTCATGAAAGAAACGATTCAAACGGGAATGCGACAATACAAACCTTTCATTAGCAAGCTCGTTATATTTTGCTATTTTATTGTTCGATTGAGGTTTTTTTTTTCCTCCCTTTCTTAACGTTGACGCCCTGGCGCTAGCTCAATTCTTCTCTGGCAAGAAATATTTTGTGTTGTGTAAGAAAAGCGTAGACGAGTCATTATTCTGCAAGTAATCGTTATCCCTACAGCAGAATACTGTACGTGTACATCACTTTTCTCATCTCTCAAAGGTTTCAAACAAAATTTGCGGAGTGAAAAAGAAGCAATTTATACCGGAGCTAATTATCTTCGTCTCGTAACACGAAAAATTAGGCGCCAGACATGTGTCCGTCTCACATGACTAAACAACGAGCATTGTCCGAGCCGACTGACTCCATCGTCCAGTCGGTCCATTCGCTTGGCCAGTGCCGTTACTTTGTTCGGCTTGACCCTGTTGTCCTTAGAACTGGGTCAAACTCATTGGCCAAACGAAGGTCCCCAGCTGACGGGCTTATCAGTAAACATTCCACAGACCATGACCTGTCTGTTTCAAAGGGGGGGGGGGGGGGGTGTGAAGGGGGAGATTGTGACGTTGGCGCTGAAAACCAACGCAGCGGAACAAGGTGTAACCATGGAGCTCCTTGAGATAACACGATAATGACCTCCCGCGAGAAAAAGGGCCTTTCAGTCTGGGAATGTCTACCAATCACCGTTACCTGACTCTCTCTATAAGGCGTTGGTTCAGTGTATGCAAAGCGCTGGATTATCGCATCAAAATGATGAAAACGGACTTCGACGGTCAAGTTTCCATGTCCACGCAGTCCGCGCTGACTTCACAAAAGACTTGCAGTATGATCGAAGCCACAGTTTTGAACAACATGACAGGTTTTTAACAATGAAAACCAGCGGTGAATGGTTTTTGATCGCAGTTTTGAAAAAGATCGAGAAGCTCCGACGAAGGGTATATCCCCCTCCCGCCATTTCTGCATACTGTCGTCGCTAATATTATGCACACTTTGAAAAAGGAAACTTGGTAACTAGATAAAGAATCAGGATATTGTCTTCTTCCATCTTTAGCATGTTACCAATGACCAAGTGTATGCGTGTAAATCCGGTTTTGGTTTTTGTCTGGGTTTTGTCTTTGGCCCATAACAATTTTGAGAGAAGTTTCACTCAGATTGTTGTTATGACATTGTGAAGATGTAAAAACAGCCCCAGAAAATGCGTAGGACGTCGACTTCTGTCTCATATCTTTTTTCCTTGACTTATTTACATAGCCATATCACAGACGTGCGCACAATTAGACACAAATATAGCTGGCCAGGAAAGTGTAGGCGTGGGGGCGGGGGTAGTCCAGACTTCCGCCCTTCCGACATAAATCCATCGTTGAGAAGACTATCGGCGTTCCCCCCAAAACAGCTTTTATCTGCGAAATATTGTCTAGAACGGTGAGATGGCGCATGGAGGTGATCATGTTGTGGTGGTGGTAGTCGTGTTGGTATGTGTGTGTTTATGTATGTGGAGGGGGGGGGGGTGGTTAGGGCGTGGTGCGAAACGCCGTATTGAACACACAACACCCATTAAAGCAAACTTTGTTTGAGTTTGGTTTCGCAATTCACAGTTGAGGTTTCTTGCGATGTCAATCTCACTATCTCGCAATATCTCACTGTTGCAAGGTAATCATCAGGAAAAAGCAGTGCAGAGATGATGAATTGGGCAAAAAAAGAAAAAAAAAGAAAAAAAAGAAAAAAAGAAAAAAGTGTAACCTCTCACACATTGACACCACTCTTCACACCAAAGAGATTTTATAGAGTTATACACAAACGCGCGCGTGCGCACACACGCACACACGCACACACACACACACACACACACACGTACACACATACGCGATACAATAAGTAGGACGGCTGCTAATGGTTCAGGCTCTAGTTGACTTAGAGATTTAAAGAGGAAATCCACCCTCCCCCCCCCCCAAAAAAAAAAAAAAATAAAAAAAAAAAAATATATATATATATATATATATATATATATATATATATATATATATATAGGCGGGGGCGGACATCCGGGCATTTTCAACATGGAGCCCTAGTAACCGACCCGGCCGATGAAAACAAATGCGTAGCGACCGTACCTTAGTGCAGCGCTCAGCAATGCATCGCATGCATAATACACGCACGGTACATGCATAATGCACTGCACTGAATGAACGGTATACGCTAGTGTGCTATTATCGGTTATTTTTGCACAGCTTTCTGACATTTTTACTGCAGATTCGTACATCATTTCATCGTTTGTTTCACGTCCTCACAATGCCTCGAAGTTGTGTTGTGTTTGGCTGCCATAATCATAGTCTAATGTTGGACAAAAAACGATCTTTCTTTGAACTTCCAAAACGTGATCGCAGTCCAGAAAGAAGGAACCGGTGGTTAGCTGATATCAGCCGGGAGAATGAAGACGGATCCCACTGGAGTCCAGTGAAGTCAAGGACGATATGCTCTGAATTCAAATTGCTGGAAGTAAATGATAACCGACTACTAACCAGGTGTACTCGTTAGGTACATGTACACATCGGCGAACTGAATGTCTGGCCACGACGTAGGGTCATTGATCCGCGAGTCTGCGGGTACACGGTAGCCCGACCAGACGCTGTTAATACGCTACGCGAATACGTATGTACAGCGCGGCGACTGGGCTGTGTATAGTTAGGTACACGGTAGGGACAAACTGCAAGGCCGATGGAGGACAGTTTAGTCTCGTATCTCTCCTTTGCTTCCCGTGAAAGTTTATCACAGTAATCGAAAGACATCTTATAATCTATGAAAGCATATTTTAACTGAAACAATGAACTAGATTCAGCGGTAAATAAAAGTGAAATGAACAGCATTAAACGCGACAGTAGTAACACAGCGTGAACTGACAGCTCCACTGTAGATCCACGTAAACTCCCGTTTATGTGTGCTAATGAACAGTCCCATATATTGCAATTCGCGTATTGTATGACACGCTCGTTTGACGGCTATTGTTTTCATCGCACTAAGGGCAGCGAGTTCGTCGCTATGCGGAAGTGACGTCACTCCGCCCCCGCCTATAAAAGTAAACTCAAAATGGAAGAGAAAAAAAAAATCCCTATACAGAACTTTCCAAATATGACAAAAAAATCGGATAAGAAATAAGAAAGATATGACATTTTGAAATTGCAATTTTTCCGGAAAACATTTCTTGACCAGTCCTTATGTATATTCAAATGAGCGAGTTGATGATGTCATGCCCTCACAATTTTTAATATGTTACATATGAAATTCGGAAAATTGTTATTTTTAGCTAATGCAAGTAAAAGCATATTCCCATGCCAAGATATACCAGATATAACATTAATTTTGCTCTTTTTTATTTTGGGTGGTTTTAAGGCAAGGTTTACATTCATGCAGCTGAAATATGAAATCTTATAATTTCTGTATATGAAACAATGAGATTTTCTCCTCCACCCTTCCGATGCCAACCTCATCGTATGTGCCTCGTACGGGGGGAAAATCTCTTTGATATGAAATGAATAAGAAGTTGTGAGAGCGTGACATCCTCAAAGGGACTGTACAGTACTAGTTGAGGTGGGGATTCATGTTTTGAACATTCCTAAATGAGATAATGAGAAACCTCTTATGAAATATGAAAGAGCATGTAACCTTAAGAAGGATTCAACGTTTATTTGATGAAAATTGGTTTTCAAACGGCTGAGATATCAAAAAAGTGATAATAATAAAAGGTACAGGCCACGCCTTTTATTAGGATCTCTTGTTTCACCTTGTTTTTGGATATCTCAGCCATTTCAAAACCGATTCTCATCAAATAAACTTTCGATACCCCTTAGAATTGCATGCTCTTTGACATCTCATAGAGTGGTTTCTGTATCTCGCAAAACGTTAAAAGCTAAATCCTCACCTCAACCAGAACTGTATACACACCCTTCAACTTGCTGATTTGAATATTCGTAACAGCTGGTCAAGAAGTGTTTTCCGAAAAAATTTGAAATTTCAGAATGTCATAACTTATTTCTCATCCAATTTTGATCATTATTTGCACTGTTCTGCAGGGATTTTTTCTCTTCCTTTGAAATTTATTAAGCTTTAGAATGGATTTCTTCTTTAAGAAAAATTTAATGATTAGGCTCTATCTCAACGAGGAGTTGTGTTCTTAAAGATGGAGATTGTCGTCTGCCTTTGGCGGGAAAAAAATAGATGGGGTGGACGGATGCCTGAACAATGCCACTAATACCTACGAATATGTCTTCAATCTTCCTGATACAACCCGGAGGCACATTACCAACTAAATAGCCGTGAATTTAACGGCAAAAGACCTCGAATCTTATATTATGTTCAAGCCATCCACTTTAATTTGTTGTGGCACATTAAAATTAAACTATTTTCTTTGTGGAACGAAAAATGGTCTTATGGAGCTAATTATATAATTTAAAACAACAGTGAATTGAAATCACTGACGTCTCGCTTTGTCATTATAGTTCTTTTTTTCCATTATTATTATTAGCATGTATCTTTGGACTATAACCTGTATACACATTCCTTTTGAAAACCTTTGCTGTTGGAGCCAGTTTGCGCCACAAGAAGTTCCTTTTTAAAATTGGGTTGCCAGTTATGTAAATTTAAACAAGGTGCAATCCAATTGCTGACAGTGCATTGATCGAGAAACTGTAAAACTTGAAACACTATCACTCGCAGCAAAAAAAAAAAAAAAAAAATCTATTTTTTCAAATGTATGGTATTTGAGTATTTTATCGCTTTATATAGGAAGGAAATTATAAGAATATACAAGGATGAGTCATTATACAAAATCATGCACGTAGACCATATATTAATGTGACCAAATTTGAAAGTCATTAAAAAGAAAAAAGGACTGGTACCAATAATGGATGTTCCTCGTCAATGTGATCTAGAGTCGTTTTTACTTTTAAATAATGAATTTAAAACCCACTTTGTGCTTCTGTCATCAGCCAATAGAGAGTACGTGCATGGAGATTCTCAAAAGTACAATGTTAAATTCAATTGCGTTCACTGTTTTAATGTACGCACTTCTTCAATTTGGCAAAGTATGCCCCTACAGATGAGAATAACAGTGCCGTAACTGCACTACCAAAAATGGCTTGTAGTATACGGTGTCGTATATAGAGATATATAAGTTATATAGCAATTTATTATCTAAAATACAGTACGGCACTGGCAGAAAAAGGCTCTGGCAAAGTAGGCCCACATGTGAACTGCAAAATGCTAATAAGAAGAGCGCCATCTGTGTTGTCAAGCTGCTTATAAAGTCTTATCAAAATGGCTGCGCCCTGTGGAGGGAAAGATGAAATCATCGAGGGAGATGTTTTCCTGAAAATGGATGCTATATCTTGGCAAAAGCTGGTTTACAAGAAAGTTCAGATACAAGCAGCTCACAAGTATAGTTACTGTGGCTGGATATACACAATTGATCCTGTATCTAAAAGGTATGAAAAATTGAAGCATACTAATATCATCCGAAGTCAGAAGACGCTATAACGTTACCATCAGTCCAATCTACTAACTTTCATGTCATTAAACATGCATTACATTTTAATACGGTAACCACATGCACATTTTAGAGTGGTCACCCGGTGCTGTAGATCAGGTCCGATGTCTAAGGGATGTTGCACATTGACTTCTGCATGATCCACAAATAGAAATTGAGTTTTCGTAGTTATGAATTTAGTGCAATAATTCCCATGGCATTAACTACACACAGCCCAGTCGCTGTACATGGTACGTTGCGACAGGGCTGTACGCGCGCGACCACCAACCACTAGGAGAGCGACGTAATCGTATTACGATAGCTTTGAATTTTGATACTTAACATCATTTTTGTCACCTCAAACTCAACGAGTATACTTTTCAATATTTCCTCTACATCTGATGCTATCAGTATTCAAATGTACGCAATGAAACTTACCGAAATTGATCATCATATCCAGCATGTCCACACGGTACACAATCTTTCACGCCAGGCTAACCGCAGCAGCGACCCCATACGGACAAATACATACCGTAAAGGGTACGTATTTACACTGTTACTGTGTTACAGCGCTCCGCGACGGGGTTAACGCCAGGCCTAACTATACACAGCCCAGTCGCTGTATGGTACGTCGCGACGTACATTACCATGTACAGCGACTGGGGTGTGTATAGTTAGGCCTGGCGTGAAAGATTGTGTACCGTGTGGACATGCTGGATATGATGATCAATTTCGGCAAGTTTCATTGCGTACATTTGAATACTGATAGCATCAGATGTAGAGTACCATTGAAAAGTATACTCGTTGAGTTTGAGGTGACAAGTATCAAAATTCAAAGCTATCGTAATACGATTACGTCGCTCTCCTAGTGGTTGGTGGTCGCGCGCGTACAGCCCTGTCGCGACGTACCATGTACAGCGACTGGGCTGTGTATAGTTACCATGGCATTAGCCTACTAACTGTTACATGTCTATAACAAATGTGTACCAGTAGCCTCGATCCAAAACGCCCAGCCCCAGCTCCATATCCATGCTATAAAATTAGCTATTTCTTGTACAATCGTCAGAGACCCTGACTGACATTCGGTCAAATTCAGTGTAATTTGTATGCATCGTCTCTAACTTAGTTCTATGCTAGACATTAGTGTAATGAAAGTGCATGTATTGTTGAATACAGTGTAGACTCTATATGGCTGGATACGTACTGTATATACCGGGTAATTGCATAACGATTTAAGTGCAATCTCTTTTTTAATTGGATAAATAAGAAGTGATGGTATAGTCTAGTATTACTATGTCTACAGAATGATGGATCCATAAGTGAAAATCTGACCCACTGCACTGTTTGGTTGTGATGTTCTGATACTGAATAGCCCATAAGCTACTGTACTGAAGTTCATCAAAAAAGTGACCATTTAGCGCCAAAATGTGATTTTAACCAATTATCAGATTATTGTCATGTCATGTACAATGTAGGCTGACAACATCTAAGTACATGTACATTTGATAGAATATTAGATGCCCTGGGGTATCAAATGAAAATTCGCCATTTTATTGATTTTTTTTTTTTCAGCGCTGTACCCTGGGTTACCAAAAATGTGTAAAAATAATTCTTAGTATTGGATGCACAAAAATGTTTTCTTGTTTGTGATTATGCAACAATTAATGCATGCAAATAATAACTTTTTTTTTTCTCATTTACATACTCTGTTGTACTCTTTCCTGTTTAAAAGTTGACACAGAAGGAAAATCGGCATTGTGATCATAATATCGCCACACCGATTTATGCCAGCGCTAATGATGAGAAAATAGTTGCCATGACAACATTGTACAACTGTATGATAATGGACATGAGATGGCACTACACAACGCCGTACCCCGGGCTACAACGATACCCCGGAGTACGGCGTGATGAATCTAATCTATTTGTACCAATGCATCTCAGAATTTCAATACTGTATCTACTGGTGCATGTGGGTGTATTAGTCAAATATTTAAATATTTTCTTTTCTGTGAAAAACACTGGAATGCTTCCAGCAAATACCGGTAGCACTTATTGTTCCTTTGCAAGAACTACAAACTGTATAGTTAGTAGCACAGTCTAAAGTCTGAAAGCTACATGTAGGCCCTTTCTTATCTTTGATGGAAGTTTTGCTGACAATTCTTGCTCCATATATGTGTACCAATTTGCCGACAAGTCTCACCCCATGTACCAATTTATATACAGTGGAACAACAGCCAACTCCCCCATCCCCTTTAGATTGGCTGTTTAATAAGAAAGGAAAAAAATTACAGCAGCCATAGTCATCTATACAGTGAATGCATTCACTTTGGACAAGCGTGCAATGAAGCTTTAAATCTGCATAATACCAGTGAATGCATATCTGACATTGAGTGGTTTTCTTGGTTATTGGTAGTGACATGTTTTAAACTTCCTGTATTCTCCATCTGCAGCGTCCTCTTGGCTGACTTTGACACCAGGTCCTCAGATGGGCAGATACCACTCACTGTCATCCTTGGACAGGAAATATCCCACATTAACATCCTTGATGAGGACGTACACAAGCATAAAGTCTCATTGGACCAACTCTTCCATTGTCAATCACATGAACCTTCACTGTCCAAAGAGGAAATATCTGCAAAGAAGCAGAAGTTGAAGGAGTGGCTGGAGCTACATAGGGTCCCTGTTACGGAATCTGGCAAAGATGGCGAACTGCTTAATGTCTCACAGGTGCTGACCATTGAGCCACCATACTCGGCAGAGAACTGTGTGTGTACAAATGAGATTATACTAGCTAGAGTGCAGGCACTAGTGAGGAACATGCTTGATACAACATGACAAAGAGGATGCTTCGGAGAGGAAAATAATGTGATTGGAGAACATGCAAAATGTATGTAAATTTGTATCAAATTATGAGCAAGTCCTAATGAGGTGTTCTTCAGCAGAAATGGACCGTAGAATGAAAGGAAGCTGTGTGGACAGTCCTATTCATTTGCAATGAACATATACATGTACTGGCATAAATGTCTCACAAAATCTATCGGGGAATTACATGTACAGTACAATGTACTCTCTGTCTCAGTGTTGAGTGTTTGTCAATGTTGCATCAACCAAGCATTTAATATGGAGACTTTGTGGTGACAGGGAGACAATTACATACACATGTCTGGGGCACTCTATGAGTAGGAACGAGTATGCGTGTGTAAAGTGAAACTGTAGACCAGTTGTGTTCTGTGTAGTTACAAAATACTGCTTTAGCCATTGAAGCATACTTTTCATTTTGGACAGCCACTCAAAATTTGGATTTCAGTTTTGTGTAGAGTAGAAAGACATGCATTCAGCACAAAAGAGAAAGTGTTATCCATTGCACAGAAAAAGAAAGAAAAAGAAAAACAAGGTATAGCCCCACTAGATGGGATAAGGATGTCACACTTGATTCTGTGGGTAAATACATTGCTAGAATGTTTAAGAATGTGTAGGAGTGCTTTAACATGTTGAGGACGAGTCCCCAAGTATACCCGGGCAGGTGTCTACGGGAATTGCGTGCTGTAGCAAAATTAGCCGTCCTCAATGGTTAATGGTAGAATACAATTAACCTCGCGATAGTCAACATGCATGGGACTGGAGAAAATCTGTTGACATATGTGAATGTTGATTTATGCAGAAGTCAATAAAAGAAAAGGAAAGAATTCAGGACTTTTTCTTTGAAGTGACTTTTGCGACTCGCCAACTCATGTGACATTGACTTAGGGTTACATGAGATGACTCTTGAGTGATACAGTCATAACATTGTGTTGAAGCAGTATATTGTAAAATGTGTACAACAATGTCTAATTGTAAAAACAACTTCCGCCATTCCAACAAACGAATGGGATTGTTGCCATTCAGATATTCTGATGACATTTTAATATCTTCTCCTTTTGCTTGACATTGAAGCACAACCGCACAGTTATATCTAATAATTTAGATTTTTTTTTTTTAATAGCTACAACTACATTTATGCAGATAAATATTTGGCATGGACTTCCACACAAACAATATGTAAAAAAAAAAAAACCCACCAACAGGCTATCATAACTATTTCAAAGCCTCAAAGCTTTGATAAGGTTAGATTATGCTTGGCACTGTATTATTAACACAATAAACAACTAGAAGAGTCTATTTTATGGGGTAATTTCACTTTCTTTCACTAAGACAGTACAAGATGTAATTCAGTACACGTATAGATTTTAAGCATGCTTGACTTCAGCACAATGCAATAGCGCAAGTAACACACTGTATTTCCTGATTTGCAGCAAGATTTCTTTGACCATGATTTAGGCACCATTCATGTAGATTAACATATCTTGGAAGACTTTTTCCTTACACTTGAGTAAATTTGGGTTTAAGTACAAGCAGACCAAATCGTTTGTCCTTATGCCTTAAAGGGGATGGCTAGTAACTCACAACTGATCAGTGGGAATCAGTGGGAATGCTGGAGGATGGTTGTTCCAATCCTTGTGGGATTCATCTAAGAGTACACTACTGGTATTCTTGTGTGAAAATTATTTGCTTCAGAATGGTCTCATTCAAGTAATGTGCAGTTTAATGTTTCCAGGTAAGCGTCCCTGGTTAGTGACGGGGCATTAATCTGCACATTACTTGAATATGAGACCGATCTGAAGCAAATAATTTTCACACAACAGTAGATAAACAAGGAAAAGTAAAAATTACGCGGTGCGTAATATATGTCCCCGCCAGAAGTAGCATTTTGTAGCAAAATGTACAATATAGATCAAAAATCAAGGTCAAAGGTCAAAGAAGTCAAAGGTCAAAATTCTGTGTAGAAGTTTTGAAGCACTCACCTAGTGCCATCACATAAAGCAAACGGAATCGAAATCGGGTTAGAAATGGCGAAGGAAGAGCATTTTGTAGCAAAATGTACAACAAAATGTAGGTCAGAAATTAAGGTCAAAGGTCAAAGGTCAAAATTCTGTGTAGAAGTTTTGAAGCCCTCACCTAGTGCCGTCACATAAAGCAAACGGAATCGAAATCGGGTTAGAAATGGCGAAGGAGTAGCATTTTGTAGCAAAATGTACAATACAGGTCAAAAAATCAAGGTCAAAGGTCAAAGAAGTCAAAGGTCAAAATTCTGTGTAGAAGTGTTGAAGCCCTCACCTAGTGCCATCACATAAAGCAAACGGAATCGAAATCGGGTTAGAAATGGTGAAGGAGTAGCATTTTGTAGCAAAATGTACAATATAGGTCCAAAAATCAAGGTCAAATGTCAAAGAAGTCAAAGGTCAAAATTCTGTGTAGAAGTTTTGAAGCCCTCACCTAGTGCCATCACATAAAGCAAACGGAATCGAAATCGGGTTAGAAATGGCGAAGGAGTAGCATTTTGAAGCAAAATGTACAATACAGGTCAAAAATCAAGGTCAAAGGTCAAAATTCTGTGTAGAAGTTTTGAAGCCCTCACCTAGTGCCATCATATAAAGCAAACAGAATCGAAATCAGGTTAGAAATGGCAAAGGAGTAGCATTTTGCAGCAAAATGTACAATATAGGTCAAAGGTCAAGGTCAAAGGTCACGACTGAAATTCTGTGTAGAAGTTTCAAAGCTCCCATGTAGTGCTATCATATAAAGCAAACAGAATCAAAATTGGCTCATAAATGACAGAGAAGTAGCATATTGAAGATTTTGATCACACACGGACGCACACACGGACGGACACACGGACGGACGGACGGACGGACGGACACACGGACGGACACACACACGTACGGAGCCCGTTTCATAGTCCCCTGCTCGAACTCGTTCGGCGGGGACAATAATGTACTCTTAAATAAATCCCACAAGGATTGGAACATTCATCCCTCAGCATTCCCACTGATCGGTTACTAGCCATCCCCTTTAAAGAGATACGGCAGCAGCATCTTCAACAGAGTACATGTATTTATGTTCTATAACGTAAGTTTTGTAACAGTGATCCTGTTTCAAGAAGAAATAGACTGTATATTTCTTCGAATGTTTGATTACACATTCAAATACATATTAAGTACATTAAATTTGCATACATAGGCCGATAGGGCATACCAGCTTCATGGGCCTACCAAAATAAAACCCCAAATAAAAAAAAAAAAAAATGCAGGACAAAAAGTACTTCCCAAAATTGTGCCAGTCATGTGGAATACATTGAGAAATAGATTAAAGTATTTTCTCAGTTCTAGTGCACATTATTTACTATACTTTGTGTTCTCACATTCCATTCTGATGAAGCAGTAATGATTAATGTGTGTGCACTTAAAATGCTATGACAAATTATTTCTCACGAAGTCCAAATTCCATGTTTACTTGCTCCAGTGTGGAAAAATAAGATAAAATGGAAACTCCTCATTCTACTTGGTCTTCCACTCTTTCCATTATTTGTCATTATTAAATTTATTACAAAGTATACTTGTATAAGTTTTATTTCAATGGTAAGGCCTACAGGAGTGATTTAACAGTGTACATGTATATTAAATGGGTTAGTCAAATACCGATTAGTGATTGGCTAAACACAGTCACCGTCACATGATGGAGGCACATTGGTTATGTTCACCCATGGGCAGAACATTTTTGTAATGTTCTCCCATGGGAAAACATTTTCACATAATAACAAATGACAAATGATACCAAACGATTGAACGATCATTGTATTTTCACGCCATCGATGGATAAATTTGCCTATTCCATGTGAAACGCTAGTGATTTGACTAACCCATATGATATAACAGATGATGACTTTTGTTGTCGGGAACATGTACCAAACGTTCCACCCTCGGGGTTTGAAATGCTATTTCGGGAGGCTATAAGTCCCTCGACTTCATCTCGGGACTTATAATCTCCCTCAATAGCATTTCAAACCCTTCAGATGGAACATTCGGTATATTCCCTCCCCCGCCAGTCATCATCTCTACGTATAATGTCATTTCTTGGGTATTACCTTGAAGGTCATACACAGAGGTCAAGATGTGATAAAATACAATGTACATATATCAGTCATCAGAATCTCTTCGAAAAAATATATCTAGATTCCATGAGCAAAATCAAAGACAGCGAAATGAGCAAAAGTGAGCACTGTCACAATTGGTAGTTTCAAGCACATTGTATTTGTAATGCCATTCGGTCATCTTATATGGCATTCATAAGGGAAAGCTGACACTGAAAATATGTTTGTGTGAATAGAAACAGAAGAATGAGAGGAACAGAACGGTGAAAGTTTGAGCAAATTCTGATCAAAACTAAGAAAGTGATGATTTTTTAAGTTCTGGTCCATTAAGCACAAAGTGGCAACCCCATGATGTAGTATGTGAGCTCACCTTCCATTTGTCATGATCATAAAATTCCATAAAAATCTCTCTCTTTGTTAGTTTCATAAAAATTTGCTCAAACTTACACTGTCCTGTTCCTCCATTTTTCCTACACACTAATTTTCAGGGTGGATTTCCCCTTTAACGGGGACTCATTGTAAAATTCACTGGGTCCGGTGACTTACTCAATTTGAAAGTGCACTTGCGCAGACCTTTGCAGGCAAATAAAAAAAAAACAACACAACAAACTCAATTGAAGAAAGGCATGTTAAGCTTGCACATACAATATGTAGATTGCTGATTTTGGTTCACTGTCACAAAATTCAGCATTATGCGACAAATGCATACAGCAGAAACCATCGTCTCCAAAATTTGACGACTTCCTAAAATTAAGAAGCTTGCATGCAAGTCTACCAACCAATCTACATTTTCCCCTTGGATTAGAGCTCATTCATTGAGGTCAAACTTTTAAATACAAGATGAACAGAGACTCCAACCCCAAGCACCTGATGATCTGGAGATTCTCCCGCCTGAAACCCCTTGAAAACGGGAGACTCCAACTTGATGTGCGAGAAGCGCATATCACAAGCGCGAAGTTCCTTGAGGCCGGGGTCCAGGGCCCGCTTGGGCCCTGGAAGCTCTAATAATTAGGGTTCTTGATGTTCTCTCATGCTATCTAAGGCTTATTTTTCAACATACGTAGACAAAAAGTAAGAAATCATTTCAAGTGGGAGACACAAAGCCAGGGCGGGAGAAATTAAATCTCAAGCAGGAGAACGGGAGATTTTGCAAAAATGGGCTTTCGGCGGGAGATCTCCCGTCGAAAGCAGGAGAGTTGGACTCTCTGCATGAAGGCAATAGCAAGGAGCATCTAGATCCCTATGTATTGCAGAATCATGGCTAGACCCTGGCTGGATCCAGGCCAGTATAATAACAAGATTTAGATTTTCATGCACACACTAAAATTTCAGGTTGTGGACCACCCTGAACCATACATGTTCTTTCATTTTCAGCTAGATTGAGAAAACTGAATTCAAACAGATCAATATGTCCTCTCATCATGCACCTGTCAAAAGACAGTTAACATAATGGAGAAGCTGATATTCCACTCAGCACAAGTACAACAGGTCAATCATTTGGGGAGCATATGGCACCGACTCTTTGGTAAGAACTTGTGATGCTTCAATATTTGAACATGCACTACAGTATTCCTCTCAACTTGTATACAATGTATCTCACTGCTCCTGATTTCTGCATACACACATTGATAACCACATTCAATGCAAATTGTATGATTGTACAATGTATTTGGTTTTCTCTCAATCTCCATTTTCTTTTAGCAATGGCAAAGAGAAATACTTTTTTTTTTAGCAATGGCAAAGAGAAATATGTTTTTTTTAGCAATGGCAAAGAGAAATACTTTTTTTAGCAATGGCAAAGAGAAATACTTAATGCATACTGACTTCAATATTGGCATACTAGTGGAACTACATTGAGTGTAAAGATATTGTAGGATTGACAGGCTTATAGCCTTGTAATACATCTAGTTTCATATTTTCACTTTTGCACACTACAGCTGCAAATTACTTAATTCATTGCTAGATGAAAACCCAGTTGTGACAAATAATTGCACTATACCCAACTCGAAGAGTTGTACTGTTTGTATGTATCATGCCTTCATCTACATTTAAAAAATAAAAGATCTAGGCAATACATTGCAACTTCCTCTTAGGCAAAGCTCACAAAGAGTTCTATTCCCTTCAGTACACAAATGCACAATTAAAAACAACTTCAGTTGTTCATAACATCTCCTTTCCTAGCTCAGTTGCACATCATGGCACTCTTGATGTTATCGCTTGCATAGATTAAGTATTTTCTGAATGGGGCAGGATTGAAATGAAGTCATTTTCAAATAATTTATTACCTTTGCACACTTGCAGAGCATTCACATAATTCTATTTCATCTGCCTTGTAAATTTTAGTACAGTAATGATAGCAATGAAAGATAAATAATAGTGATGATGACAATTATAATAATTTTCATTATCATTACTATTGTTATGATTTCTTGCCATACTTGTGAAGTAAACAGTCATTGGAAATGCCTAATTCCAATTGCACATCTCACATGAGGGACATTAGGTTTAAGTGGTACGCCGACTAGTCAAATAAACATATTTATCATACAGTCACTGGAACTCGTAATGATAGGTTTCACCTATTCGTACACTGATTGGTCATGCAAGCAAGATTAATCTATTGGGAAATCCCTATGTGGCTCCCCCATTTGAGCGCTTCAGTCTTCAGTTGTGCGTAAGGAGATGGACATCATCGTGTCAAGAGCCCAGCATCACTGGGTGCTGATGAGCTGCACGATGGCTGCAATGATACGGCTCCCTCGGGGGCAGGTGTTGAGATCCATGTCCGGCTGCTGGATCTTGTCTGCCAGGAGCTGATCGAGTTCCCTGCGTAGTTCCCTCATGAGCTCTCCCACCTGCCAGGGGGGAGTTGGGGAAGGTCAGGGAGGTCATTTCATGGGATAGGGACTTCTTGGGGGACATTTCATCAACCGTTTTGTCAGATATTTTTTCTGACAAACTGATTGAAGCTACTATAATCCTAACATCTAATCCACCGAGAGCAAATTTGTCACAAAATAATATCAGGCAAAACGCTTGATAAAATGCTCCCCTGAACTTCATTTCTTACAACAGAATGAATGATGATACAGTCTATTACTGTGAAATCAGAAATGTTTGCATGCATGAAATTAACAAATTTTGCAAGGAACCATGATTCATGAAACTAAAATGCCCATGAAGTTTGAAGAATGAATGATGATATAGTCTATTACTGTGAAATCAGAAATGTTTGCATGCATGTAATTAACAAATTTCGCAAGGAACCATGATTCATGAAACTACAATGCCCACGAAGTTTTTTGTCTACGCAGTCCAGTAGTTCCTCAACATATCATCTTCATACAATTTCCTCCACAAGAAAACAGCAGCTAAAAGTTATATTTGTTTGTGTACATTTTCCTTACAATGTGAATTTTTCTATACAGTATTTAATAACATTTCAGTCATTTAGCAATAAGATTCTTGTATCAACTGTGTAAGAGTATAACTTTTAGACAATTATCCCTTCCATTCCTGCACAAACTTATGAAAGAAATCAAACTGAAGATCAAAAGAGATATTTCTGTCAAAATCAGAATTACTGTATGCTAGACATCTAGAACCATTGTAAACTATTAAGCAAAGTCATTCTCCCTGAAAAATAGGCTATCTACTTCTTGATTATCATCTTAAACTTTCATATACTATCGATAACGCACACATAAAATTTGAAAATGGTACTTTGAGAGAAACAAGGAATTAGCCTTTGAAGACTGGCACAGTTACCTCAATTGATTTGACCTTAAACTGAATCCAGCCAGAGTCCAGCGAGATGATGAACTCTCCGGCTTTAAGGTCAATGTTCAGCTCACAACCACCAAACAGCAGCAATGGATAGACGGACACCATGCTGCAGTCACGAATGTAGACCTGTTTTATAACCAAACACACAAGGACAGTGTGGATGGATGAATTAAAGCAACGGCATACGACTGTCACTGAAGTACACCTACTCAACACCAAAGACACAAAGATGACATAGACACAGATGATACAGAATGCTGGAGTAACAGCTGTAAACCTGCATCACACCAACTGCAAGTGTGATACCAATTAATTAATACTGCATCATGATGCATAGATGGGTGTACATCTGCTTATTAATTCCATACCAAACTTCCTCTAATGAGTGTTGTTGTTGTTGTTGGTTTTTTTTTTTTTGTGGGGGGGGGGGGTAGGGGAGTTTAGAAGGTTCACTTCATTGTAAAACATAGTGTGTGAGTGATCTAGACCCTTGTTTCTTTTCTACTCAAGGAGATATCTAGTAATGTAGGAGAGAGAGGAGGGGGCAGAAAAAATACTTTTCATCCTCAGACAAAGCTTGACGCAATGTAACACTTAATTGTACTTGTACAGTTTTACAAATACATATGTGGCTAGCACAATGCAATGCTGAATCCCTTGCTTAGGATGAGCAATAATGGAACTTTTATCTCGTTTAAACTGTGTTGATAAAACAAACGATACAAAACTTTACTAAAAACAGCCTTTAAAGAAGCAAAACCTTTGTCTTTAAAAGTACTCTTACCTTCGACGTTTTCACCTTCTCCAAGAAGACAAGGTAGGGGCTTTCATAGTAACGCACTTGGAAGTTGACGGACTTGGGATGGACATTCACCTACATCGAATCAAAAGAACCCAATGTCAAATCATAAGCTAGTGCTGTGATATACAGTGACACTTGTGGCATGATTTTACAGTCAAGGTCATTTATGAGGTCAGTTGGGTTTTTTGAAGAAAAAAAATATTGATGGGAGAAATTCATTCATTCATGACACTTGTTGCCATTGCAGTATGCAATTTTAGGTTTTAAATAGAGCATACTGTTATCATAAGAATTCAGTTTCTCCCAACACACTGATATGACAGCCTCTTTTTGACAGTCAATATTACGACATAACATATAGTTTAAGGAATTTCTTTTCCCAGACAACTTAAAAAGAATCAGGATTTATTCCTACAACTCACATAGCCATCATCCTTGGTTTTGAACTTGAGCTCCTGGGCCTTGGGGTTCATGGGGATAGCTCCTGAGCTGGTCAGACTGTACTTGGCCTCCGGAGTGAGGACCTGTACCACGTTGGGATAGAGGGCAGCACACAGTACTGCCACAATCAGCCGGTCATTGTTGGCATTGGTATTCACCTAGCCCAGAGGGAGGGAAGTAATGACACAGAGATGTCAAGATGAGGGTTATTCATGGAAAACATTAAAAAAAAAAACTTTGTCAATTATTGCTGTATTTCAGTGATTGTCAGGAACAGAAGAAAGCAAATGGCATGCATGGAAGTGATAATCTACACAAGAACAAAGCACAGACAATGCATGATGACATTTAGCAAACCGTTTTGAGCTAGTACTGCTTGAAAATAATACTTATGGACTGGTACATCTGAAAAACAATGATGTATGTTAACATTTCTCTGCATACATGGTTTGTGGAAGGCTTTGGAACTTTTTTCATCCACACAAGTTGTCAACTTTTAAGCAAATATTCAGCAATAGCATTTCATTAATTTTTGATACGGTATAGTTTTGATATTGATTCATAATAGGGTTGAAAAGGTAAGAATGTGGTAACTAATTGTGTTTGTGATAGCATTGATTACAGTTAGATGAATTTCTATTCACATTTTACGATAATTACAATCTCCTAAATTGATTCATACACAAACAGCTGTGTACACATACTTACAATTTTACAAATCTTTCAAAAAATTCATCATACACCTGACAACTTGTGTTGGGAGGATGGGGAATTTTGCCTATATCCATTTTGGACAGAATATACAATCTAGTAAACAATGATGTTAGCATGACAAAAACTTTGAAAATCTAGCCACAAAGCATATTCTTCCTAACTATCTTGATTTTCTTTGTTGAGTTTCTCGAATATAACATGACATGATTAAATACACAAGGAAAATGATAATGTTATACCTGTGGATGACAAGCCTTCAGGATCATGTCCCCAAATCCGTTTGACTTCCTGTCCATCTGGCGGGCCGACATCCCCACATCCACAAAGCCAATACTGCTGAGCAACTCAGCAAACTGATGCTTCATGCTGGCTATCATCTATACCACAAAAAAGCAGGCAAGTGGGACTGAAAACAGATATAATCTCGCCATGGGCTTCTATCCTAGAAAAGGACAATTAGAAACTTCCTCTACTCTATTTCATATTGTCATTTACCTCAGGGAAACTGCATACTACCTTTTTTTTTTTATAAATTTGTTTCATTACATTCTGCAAACCAACACATGAAAAATAGTCCACGACAACGTGAAACATCTATTGCAACGATTGTGAACCACATAGAAATCAAAAACAAAGTTCCTCCTATACTGAACTTCATGAAAATCATTATCTCTTCTTTTCATTTCTTTTCTTTTCTTTGTTGTTTCTACCTATATTTGACTCATTGGACATTTCTTCTTGAGAATATATTTGATGGTAAAGAAAATAGAGAAACAAAGTTTTAATGCTCTATATTTTCTGATTACTTTCTGAACCGACAAATGTCTGGTATACTGTACATGAATGAAACTCTCTTTACTGTAGATGATCTTTCATAGATACTTCTCTCTCCACACATTAATATCATACCAACCTGAAGAGTCTTCACTGAAAGAAAGTTCTCATGGCAATATCTGTAACCAAAGTAGTTACTTCTGTCCAGTGCAGTTGTCCAGCCCTATAAAGTCAACAAAGTGAACAAGGCAAATATATGAATAGATGGGTAGATGAATAGATAGATAGATAGATAGATAGATAGATAGATAGATAGATAGATAGATAGATAGATAGATAGATAGATAGTAGATAGTAAATAGATAGATAGATAGATAGATAGATAGATAGATAGATAGATAGATAGATAGATAGATAGATAGATAGATAGATAGATAGATAGATGGATGGATGGATGGATGGATGGATGGATAGATAGATAGATAGATAGATAGATAGATAGATAGATAGATAGATAGATAGATAGATGGATGGATGGATGGATAGATAGATAGATAGATAGATAGATAGATAGATAGATAGATGGATGGATGGATGGATGGATAGATAGATAGATAGATAGATAGATAGATAGATAGATAGATAGATGGATAATAAATAATTATCATCATCATGGTACCCTTGTTCAATATCCATGTCAAATTCAAATATGCACCTACGAAAGGTTCATTTTACCTCAGCCTGTGAAAAAGCAAAGGTTCCATATAAATATGAAGACTCAAACTAAGAAAGTTATAGTGAATTTAGTGCAAATGAGTTACTTATATATTCAGTTGGGATCTTGAAATAACCATTTATGTTATTTGGAACAATCAACTTCTTTGCCAACTCGACTATACCAAGTAATACATGTTTCCTTATCCTGTTCCACACTTGAAATTGCTACCATGTAGCTTTGAGGAAAAACATTTTCATATTCACACAAGTTCATGCGCTGACCTTGTATGCCCTTAAAAGTGTCAGGTGATCACTGTTTCCAACAGCAAAGTCCAGTCGCTTCTTGTCTGCCTGGTCTCGCTTGTCAAATGGTGCCATCTATGGGTTGGAGATAAAACATAGAATATCATCTGACCAGAAATGAACACACACAACATATCTCAAGCTAAATGAATATGCAAGAATCCACTATTTAATGTAAACACCCTTTCCATGATGAGGGAAACAACTATGAACCTAGCAGATTACAATCAAGCAAGCAAACACTAATCAATGCAAAGCAAACACACACTGTAGCTATAACTCTTTTACAGGTTGGCAAAACTCTTTTACAGATTGGCAAAACAACAAAGGTACTTAGTTGATCAGAAGACATGTAAAGAAATACATGATATCTAAAATTTCATGAAGAAGACAGAGCATGAGTAATTAAGATTATACAATTCATGGTATACTACTCTAATGTGGGGATTAAAGTCAATGTTTGTTGGTGATTGCAAATCTGTGTACAAGATATATAAACTGAAGTTAGAAAACAGAAAAAAAAAAAACAACTAAACTTACAAAAGGTGATCTGTTGTAGCTTGCAAAGCTATGTACTGTGATATAACAGAAGTTAGAAAAGAGACAGGAAATAAAAAACAAAACAAAAACAAAACAAAAACAAACTATACTAACAAAAGGTGATCTGTTGTAGTTTGCAAAGCTATGTACCAAGATGTAATTCTCGGTATCGCCAATGCGCAGAAAACTTCTGCGCACGCTGAAGAGCTCTGTCACAGATGCACTGTAGGATTCCTCGGTGCCCTAGTTCGCTTCCGGTTGTCTCACGCAAGTCGCAGTTCCCATACGATTCAATGGAGTTATTTGTCTGCTTGTCCGTTGTTACCCCTTTTTGTCTTGGCTATAATTCAGCTTAAAAGAGTTGAAAGTTTCTAAGTTTTACTGATTTGCAGTCACTAGAGTCATGGTTCACCACTGCAATGCTTCAATGTGCTGGTCACATGATGGAAAGCGAAGAAATCTTCAACAAAAAATACCTCTGGATAAAGGCAGAGCATGACCTGAGTGCATGTACAGCCAAAACCGGGGCAAGTTTGTCCTATGAGCTATCCCATAATGCATCTTAAATGCTGCTCTGCGCACGGCACCTAGGTATTGGCGATACCGAGAATTGAAGTAAGAAAATAGACAGAGGGAAAAAAACCCTGAACTTACAAAAGGTGATCTGAAACTGAGACTAGCAGCAATGGTGAGTACAGGGTCCAGGCACTGGAAGATGGCACCAAACAGCATCAGCTTGCCAATACGGACATCGACCGGGAGAGAGGCCAGATGGTAGCCCAGAGAGGTCAAATCCTGGTGAAAAGTAAAATTCAAAATGGAGGTAAAGTTAAGGCTTATCCTCACATGATTCCAAATAAATAACACAACAATATCACAAAAAGTAGTCGTCATCAATACATTGTACATAGAATCTGTATGAAACTTAAAATATCACTGCTTGTCTTATCAGAATTAGATTGCATGGTACAGTATTAGACATTCATTTATAATCACACGTTAGAAACAGTCAGCAAATCAGAGTTCAGTTCATGAATACTTATTATATTCATTGATTTACACTTGAGAGATCATGAACTGAAGTATACATTGTGGAGGTTTCTGCACAATGTGTGAAGAAGAGGAAGAAATTAAATGATTTCTTTATTGGTATTCAATTTACAAAATATCTACAAACACTGTACACACATCACAGGTGTATCACATAGATATTTCTAAGAAATGATGCAGTCACTACTGTATACGCCATACCACTAGCGAGTCTAAATTTTTGCGAATCCGGACTTTCCGAAGATTTTGCGAGTGGTTAAATTCGCGATTGTGGAGTCTTGTACTACATGGAGAAGTGTATACGTGTACGTCACATTCATATCAAGATCAGAGTCACTATTTTCATGTGCCTTTAATTTCGCAAATAGCACCTGACTCGTGAAATTCGCGAAATATTCGGCATACACGGTTGTAGTAAGCTGAAAAAAAGGGGGCTCCGAATAGGAAGGGCATTATGTAAGGGAATAATAAGAAATTAGAGGGTCAGGAAGTAGATAGGGCAAAGCACAGGGTAAATGAATAAAGGGAATAAAAGGAAAAGGAATAAGGTTTAGACAGCAGCCTTAGGGCATGGTAGGACATTGTAGGGAACCAGACAAAGGGAATAACGAAGAAGGACATTTGATAGACAGCAGGTGATTTTTAAGGGGCTAAAGAAATAGATAGAACCAGCAGGATGTTAGGAGTATATGTTTGACAAGGAGTTGAGGTGTTTAACAAGAATATTGTGGTAGCACGAGTTAAATTGGGAATCCTGCTGGAGGAGAAAGTTAAAGGGCTCATAGCGAAGCCAGGTTTTGTTTTGTACATACCCGGTAATAGGAGGAAAGGAGAGTGTCAGGTTGGGTTCGAGACGCAGGTAGGTTACGCAGGTGAGCGGAGAGGGTCAAGTTGGGGACAGGTAAGCGGATTGGTCGAAAGAGGGTTGTCAATAATTCAGATGGGAGAAATTAATTGTAATGATTGGATTATAGAATCGTAGGAGGGATTTAAGAATTAGTTTAAAAGGGAATTCATTGTAGGGAGAGACAATTTTGGCAGAGATTTTTGACACAATTTCGGCACCCATTTTTGGCAGCCTTTTGCAGGCATTTCTGCACACAATTTTGCGAGCACTGTTGCAAGAATTGTTTGTTGCAGAGACTTTCGCCGAGTTCGGGATAGAACTCCGTCAGATATTTGAATTTTAGCAAAGATGAAGTTCTCAGAGTAGCAGAAGATTTGAAGATGTAGCACCGTTAGCACAATTCTTTCCAAATATTTTGAGAGGGAAGGATCGGGGTTGGCAACAATCATGTGGATTGACTTGAATTGGACACTGAGATATTCGATGGGCAATAATGCCTAGCTAGCTCTCGTGAATTATAGTGGTGTGTCGTCCTGAACAATTCATGATTCCTGTTATATCATGTATATAGTGCCGTGGGCCGAACTTTGATTTCCGATATGGTAGGGACCGGCTTGGAAACTTCGAAATGACAATTTAATTGACGGAAATTGGAACCGAGTCAAATGAGATCGCCTCGCCCTCTTGCCACTGTCCGCACGATTTTGGCGTGTTAAAAGTGATTGTGAACTGTTGCACACCCCACCCCTGACGCCCATTAATACCCCGATGAGTCCATTGAGAAGGTGAAACTGAGCCCAGACCGCCGGACGAAGCCGTGTACCACCCGCCGAGAGCAGAGGGATGCTGCGGGGAGCCACCGGCACGGCGGAAGCAGTACGGGTTGAAGGCGACGAAGGCAGCCACCAGCGAAGTAGCGCCAGCGACAAAGACTAAGCGAAGCAAGGACTTCAGTGAATGGTTCCAGTCAATCGCGGACAATTTCCCCTTTCTCTATTAACCCCCCCACCCCCCCCCCCCCCCATTGCACTTGCAATGAACTTGCCGCAGCTGTATGTAAGTACATTTACCGAAATGAAATTGTAATAATGCGCATGCCCAGTTAAATTGTGTATAATAACGTTTGAATTGCCCGTGCCAAATAATCATTGATGGAAATCGATTAACAAGAGAAGATTTTTTTTCTCTTCAATAAAAGTCAATTAATTCTATGAATTTGGCGTAACATTTTCTTAATTTTCGTCCTTAAATTAATTTAACAAATTGATGATGATGTGGCAGGTGAGTCTGCAAGTACGAGTGCACTAACCAAATCCCCTCGCGTCTTCCCAGACCAGGCGCGAGCCCAGCCCATCCCCTGCCACTGGTAGTCCTAGCCCAGGGCAGTGAGCTGGGTCGGGAGCCGAAGGGTTAGACAGTATTTAGGTCTGTGTTTGCACTGCAAATTCTGCAAACACAAACAAAATTTGTACTGCCATGCAGAGTCTACATTTTTGATACCTATGACAATAAAGTCTGTTAGAGTTGTAAGAATTTACCTGATCCACTGAAAGAGCACCTAAGTCTTGAAGTCTCTGCACAGCATCATCAATACTTTCAGTCTTTGGCGGCTCCAGCAGTCTGTTGAGAACGTCCTTATAGGAATAAGAATTGATATAAACTTTTCAATACATCAGTGAATACCACAAGCAGTTTGATATGACAACACATACTACCAAAAATATAGGCATGATGTGCTTCAGATGTGCAAGAAGTAAATCACGAGTGTTGAAAGTCACATGGTTAGATATGTAGCTATTTTTAAGCCATGATACCATCAATGCTGTTGAAATTGAAAAATTTCCCCTTCAAATGTTAATTTGCTAGGTCATTCTATTTCCGGATTCTTAAAAGCATTGTTTATCATTTGCAGGTGAAACAAAAACCCAGCTTTAGTGCTTCAAAATAGTTCTAAAATGTGAGTTAGGAATAGAAACAACAACTGTAAAAGTTTGAATCAGTATAACTGATTTTAAGTATTGTTAAATACACAAAATGTGAACAATAGTTACAATAAAAATGTTCCTAGACTAACCATCTACAGTTTCGGTTTAGTGAGAAAAATAGTAATATCTCCTTACATTTTAGGATTCATTGCCAAATTTTTATATGGTAGGATGTTTTGTGATACAACTGTCCTACACTATGCAATAAATGTGATATCTTGAACATCTTTTAAATCTCTGCTCCCAATGGTAAACAGTGCCTTTAATGTGATAAGAATATCCATTAATCACCACAAACTACATGTTACAACACAATCTGCTCATCTTCACATGTCTAACCTCTCTACATTCAAAATGGTGTTCACTGACTTTTGTTCTGTTGACATGAATTGAGTCAGCCTGAATGGACTGATTATAAGAAAATATATGGATGAGTGCAAACCTTCACATGGTATCCCTGGAATACATCTAATATCTTAATCCTCAGAACAAGTTGCTCAAGAGGAATTCGCTGGATCTCTGTAAGAGAACAAAAATTACAGAATTGTGGAAATTGTATTATTCTCTAACACACACACACACATACATCAATCAATCCATTCATCTGTGTGTATCTAATATCTATAGGTCTTATAATCAAACATGTGCATATGCATATATTCTGCACATTACGATACTCATTTCTGCACTTCCCTCAAATGGGATATATTTTAAGATGTAGAAAATAGCCTCAACCCTTTGTTAACATGAAACAGATATACTTTGTATTCAGTATACATGTATGATAATTCATCATATCATATCATGTCATGTCATGTCATGCCATGTCATGTCATGTCATATCATATATCATATCATATATCATATCATATCATATCATATCATATCATATCATATCATATCATATCACATCACAATCATGAATATGATATATTACATAACCTTCTCTACTAACTTCATTGTTGTTAGTCCTGATCACCAGGTATATTGCAAGCCTACTTGGTAGTGGATGCCATCATTCACCTACCGAGAGAGCATTCCTTGCCACTTAACTCAATTCAAGATTAGTCTACAAAAATCTTTTACATCCTGGCAGGTACCTATTCCACTTCTAAGCAAGGTGAATATAAACATATCGTTGCATTATCTATGTGCCAAGCAATTTCATTGGCATGAAGATAACTACCCCCAAACACTAGTGTTATGGAAGTTACCAGCAGAGCAAAACCAAGTCAAGCAGTAACACTGCCACTCTTACACAAAAGAGATTACAAGGATTACTGGTATGTCATTCCAACTCATGGATGGTAAGCTTCTAGAAATCCGTTCTGATTGGCAAAGAAAGTGCAGAAAGAGGTTATGACCACCAGTGCCAATGCCCATGCTGTAAAACATGATATTTTCGTGGAATGAATTTTTCACCGTACACAATGTCTGCGAAGTGCCTCTGGCATTTTATGCACATAGTGAAGACAAAAACTTTTGCCTGCATTTCAATTTCGTGAATCTAGGCTCTCGCAAAATTTGTCAAATCAAAATGCATGCAAACATTCCTTGTTTTACAGTATACAAGGTAGGGCAACGAAACACGGAAAATAGATATAGACACCTTGCCCATGTTTCAATTGAAATCATGTCCACAGATTATCCAACACAAAACAAAACAGATGATTTGCACATATTCTGCTTTGCTTTTTCCATCATTAGAGATCACGCCATACCTGGTTGCTGCTGGTCCCGAAGCACATGTCCAAACGTATGGTTCGTGAAGAGATGGAAGCACACACCTGCTGCCACACGACCTGCACGACCTCGTCGCTGCATGGCATTAGCCTTGGACACCCAGACTGTTTCAAGTGACTCCATACGCTTGCCCGAGTCATATCTGCAAAGAAGGGAACAGAGAGATTGAGACAGGGGGACAAAGGGAGAGGAAGGAAAGAAGATAATACAGAGGAAAGGATAAGGAGAGACAGATAGAGAGAGAAAAAGAGTAGGGAGAGGAGGGGAGGGTGGAGGAAAAGGAGAAGAGCAAGAGAGACAGAAAACAGAGAGGTGAGGATATTATGCAGCTCTTTCTTCAATCATTCATAACATCCCACCAGCTGGCATATAACAAATAAAAAGAT
The DNA here is from genome assembly GCA_033980235.1 of Diadema setosum. Classification (NCBI taxonomy): domain Eukaryota; kingdom Metazoa; phylum Echinodermata; class Echinoidea; order Diadematoida; family Diadematidae; genus Diadema; species Diadema setosum. The sequence continues at coordinate 35,446,233 of CM067059.1, read as the reverse complement.
ACATTCATTTTTACTCTGTACTGTTAGAATCAAGACTATTAGTAAAAGCGTGCATGGAGTACCAGTCATTTAAGTTGAAGCTCCTGTTCACAGGTATTTCCTTATTTCAGACAAAATTGACCTGAAGAAAATTTTTGGTGTGAGAACAGGTGTCATATCAGAATGCAAACTGCTAACAAGCATGGCAGAAAGCATAAAGTAATGCCCGAGTTTAACTCATATATTTTGTGAGAACTCAAGGTCTCTCCTAGCCATCTTGGTATAAAAGAGCAAATCAGTTTGGTAACTCATCACATAATCACCAGGAACAGAATATTACGGTATGCTTGCCCTTTAAATGCCAGTTCTAAGCTCATTTACATCTTGTTTGACAATCCCTCTGATGTTTGAAAGAATGAGGGCTCCTTTATTTCCAGCTTGAATTAACATCTCCTCTTTTGTATTCACTGAACAATCAATTAAGCATTAAAGAAGAAAGAGCAGTAGCATGTCATGTGAGCTTTTTCAAATGGCAAGGAATAAGTGAATTATTTCATGAAATAACACAACGATCAATAGCATACCGAAAGGACGGCAAACAAATTATAAAAAAAAAGTGTTACATAAAACCCAAACAGACACAATCCATCTGATTGTGGGGGAATTCAGGAACTTCAAGTGAAAAAAAAAAAAGTTCATTGATACATTAAACAGAAAAAGCAACTAACTTAAGTGTCATCCTGTGGGACTACAAACCTCTTCTCTTTCATTCTGCCAGCATCAATGACATAGACAATATCATCAATGGTGATGGAGGTTTCAGCAATGTTGGTTGCTATGACGATTTTAGTGACACCTTCCTGTGGCTTGTCAAAGGCTGCATTCTGTTCATCACTTGATAGGGAAGAGTGCAGCGGTACCAGCTTGTATCTAGTGAAAGAGATTAAACAAATTCATGGGCATAAAGGAAAGCAGAAATACATGAAATATTTGAATTTTGACTACAAAAGGGAACTTCTCAAATCTTACCCGTGATTGGTATCGAATTCCTTCACAGCAATGCATATTCTTATTACAGAAGAATCAAACGACTGGCTTTAAGTAGTCATTACCTGATCAATTCTCACAATCTCATCCATGAATCTATGTAATGATGTACACTAAAATAAGGCCCCAACAAAAGTTTGTACTGTATATTACACAACAAAAGTTGGTATATTACAGTGTGGTAGAGGTATGCAAATCTTTGAATCTTTGAATGACATAAAAGCTACCCTGCTTTTAAAAGGACAAACTAGCAAGCAAACACAAATACAATAGGAAAGATAACCAAACAATGACTTCTATTGTAAGAGAGCATCACTCACTTTTTCTTTTTTCTTGGTCCACATAGAGAGCTCTGGAGCTGTTCATACAAGTCTGATATTTCCCCCATGCCAGGCAAGAAGATCAGAATAGCACCATCCTTTGGATACTAAAATAGGATACATCCAAATGATACAATAGTAAACTTTGAGGTACAGGAATCCTAGGTAAGATTAGTAAGACGGTACAAAGTAAAGATTTTTTCAGCTACAGCTAAAAAAGCAACAAATAATATCCCTATGCATCCCTCCCTGTACTCAAGGTTTTATATGCCTCCTGTTAAATATTGTTCATCATCAGTGCTGCTTTGCAATTTTCCCCTTGTGGTTTCCCAAAACTAACAGATTTTCCAACATTCTAACAAATACTAAGGCTGTCAAATGTTCAAGGAAATGTATAGAGCACAGTGTGAGGTAATCCTTGCTACAATGAGCAAAATAACTTAAAGACTTAACTGCAGTTTGAGTACACAAATGGGAATTCTTTGAAGAGAAGGACAGACTTACTTCATGATCTCCATCAACAATCCATTTGACAAGCTCCTCTATAAGGTCATTGTTGAGTTTCTCTGGATCAATGGTGGCAAGAGTCTTGATGGTTGACATTTCATATTCTTGACACAGGAGGAAGAAATAAAAAAGATATATTACTACTAGCAGTTCACATTTATAAATTATTATTTTTGATTTGCACATATGAAACACTACTATACTCTGCTGCGTTTTCAAATGTGAAAAACGAAACAAAAAGAGATAAAAATGACTTCAGGTATAAATGGTTGCTGCATTCCTTCATTAACTACAAATGAATACATATCAGAAATATTTACAGAGTAAAACTGGGACAAAAAATTTGGGACACTGCTTCAAACTTCATGGCCCATATCCACTAACTTTAACAAACCATAACTTGAAATTCTCTACTAGTGCAGTGTTTGTTCATTCAGGCCCAAGGATCAAAGATCTTTTCTTGTCCAAAATTACACAAGCAATCTGTATTTTCCCTTGCTGTTAATATTATAGAACTTGTCTTGGTTGTTAACTTTGGTAGTAATCTCCAAAAATATAACTACATTTACATATATCCCAATGCATCTTCAGTCCTCTACAAATAATCAATCATACATGAGTTCCATCCATATCAGGGGACACTGAAGCCAGTTGTATCCTCTGCTATGGTATTCATTTTGGGAAGTCATATACCAAACCCTTTGCATGCTAACATCATGCTAGCTTCAAGTCAGCTTTCTCTGTTCAATTACCAGTATTTAACTACCAGAAAGGAGTCTATTCAATGAATACAGCCAAACAAAATATATTCTTTTGTATGTGTGAAATCGAATACAAGACTGGGCAATGTCGTTCTTTGCTTGATTAAATTCATTCCTGTCAGATCTTGTACGATACCTGCATGCTCAGTCATTGGAGATTGACATCCAGTCAATTTTTTGACCACCAGGGCCCCATTTCATAAAAAGTTGATATGATAGCAACTCTTGCTGGAATGACAATTGTCATGGAAATGACAAAAATCCAGCTTCCTGATTGGCTATTGCTACTGGAAGTTGCCATTCCAGCAAGAGTTACTATCTTAACATCTTTCATAATTATTTACCAGAGTATCTGAGAGCCATCTGAGGGACAGTCAGGTTGGAATCTCTGACGTTATCAGCTGCTGGAGTGAACGTAGTTTGAGCGAATGCTGCTGCAATGTCTTCTTCGAGGTCAGCATACCTGACCTTGCCTAGCGCCCTCGCAGATGCCTCTGAGGGCGCCGCGTTGCTTCGTTTGAGAGGTCTGGCTAGCGGGGAATTCTCATCAAGGACATACCTACAAATAACAAAGAGAACAAAATGATACAGCTCCATCTTGTTTGAACTAAATTTTCACAGTGATGCCAACAAATTTTGTCTTCAAACATGAATTTCTCTCTCTAGGATTTAGCTATCTCTATTGTGATCAAATATGTGATTGCATCTATGGGTAGCGTGTACATTTCTGGGTCTATTTTGTAAAGAAAGAGAAAGATGGAAAAAATAAGCATGACTGTGGCAATGATGCGTGTGAATTTCTCAGAAAAAAAAAGCGAAGTCGATAGAAGTGTGAGACTGTTGCTTCGTACAACACAGTTGCTTTTGTTTTGTGCACTCACTTTCAATGTGGCACTTTTAACTGCTTAAATGATGCACTAGTTCTAAAAATAAATGCTCATGATATTGCAGGCAAATTTGACACAGTGCTATCATGCAGACACAGCATGCACCTCTGCTAACTTCTTTCTATACATAAACTTCAGCTACTGCTAGCTTACTTTGACTGTTGGTTTTTGTTTTTGTTTGTTTTGTTTTGTTTTTTTGCAAGTACCTGTGATAGCTAGAATGAAAGATATATATCAGTGTTGAAAGTGAACAACTATGGACAATTCTACCTTTTATAGCCTACAAATTAATGAGTTAACGACAACTAATTTTGACACTGCTCTTTTAGGCTCTTCTGATAATGCTTGCGTATGGTAGTCACTCCCCTTATTAGCAATGCCGAGTCCAGAAACAACATGGGCAGAAACAGAGAAAAGATAACTTCAAAATGATCTCCCCAAACTTACCCAGTAAACTCTATGGCATCCTCCAGAAAATACTGGTCAACAGGAAACGTTTTACCTGTATATGATTTGAAAGAGACTCCAGTGTGACCAAGACATATTCTTAAGTGCATGAAAGATGAATTTCAGGAACTTCAAAATGGAACTAGATATCTTGTATTAAGTTCCTATGTAGAAATCAAAGCATAACTTTGCTGGTGTATAACTGCTGAGAAGGTGCTGCACAAAATAAGATCACAAACACTTGCTTATCTCATTTGTACTATGTAAACTAGATTCCCTTCAGCAGTGGTTACTACAACATTGTAACATTTAAATGTAAGTCTTTACATCAACTGCAGGAGCTTACTAAAAATTACTAGTTTCGTTGTGATTGTGATGAATTGTATCTTGAAATCCATACATATTATATATCATGCAGAGCTATATGAAACAAACACAAACTTTGTTGTTGGCTACATACCAGGTATATTTATGACAGGGCAGTTAAAGAAGTATTGAGAGAAGAGATCTGCATTCAGCGTGGCGCTCATGAGGATAACACGTAGGTCTGGTCGCTGGGGAAGCATGTCTCGTAGCACCATCATCAGAAAGTCACTTAACGGGAGAAAAATGCAATCAGAGGCAAAATGTACATTACTGGTATTTAAATTGACATGAAATCAAAGCATAATATACATGTAATCCATGAACTAGCACCTCATCAAACCTCCATACATGAAACATCAAACTTAAAATATATGAAAAATTCAGATGTAAAGGAGAATAGGAGTGTGTTCTGAAGTACATACCATAAGCCTTTGTCACTTACATTGATAATAGTGCTGCATGCAAGCAAGTAGCAACCCAAGTTCTGAGTGGTCTTTTCCTCATTTGTAAGTCTTATCTACAACCACAAACTTGTAGAGATCTTAGAGCTCACCTCTCTTCACTTCTCTCATGGACCTCATCAACGATGACATGACTGACCCCACTCAACTCAGGGTCACTCTCCAGCCTCCGTAGGAGGATCCCTGTGGTGCAGAAGGTCAGCCTGGTGGACGATGACTGCAAATACAACACGTTTCAAAACATCAAATTCATGAACACCAAAATTTTGAAACCTGGATATTCATTCAAGTTTATACATGCTTTCACAATTTCTAAAAACAAGATGAATTCTCATTCATTAAGATATAAAAAAAAAAAAATGGAGTGACACAACTCAGGCAAATAAATAGGCTAAAAATGACATTGACCAATTTTGCTATGTGTGTCAGTGAATCTTAAAACAAACTTGTCATCACTGTGCTATTTACAATAGTTCATTTAAATTACAGTGTACAGTTTCAGTTATCTGAACAATCCACATTCATCAAAATCGAAGGCAGGATGTCACTCATTTGGAAGGCAGTTTTTTTACAAAAAGCATGTAGTGATCTGGCTAGTAGCCCTGGAAGACTTTCATCTTGATTTTTGTCTCTCGTTTTCTGTGCAGACGGTTAAAGTGACAAAACAATTGTGCTCACTGACCTGTTTATTTTCTAGTCTGATCTGGTAGCCTACAATGTCTCCTATCCTAGTGGTTCTCTCCTTGGCAACTCTCTCTGCCACAGCCGTAGCAGAGATCCTCCTCGGCTGGGTGCAGATGATGTTGCAGAGCTCCGGCCCTTTCTTCTTCAGGGATGTATCCAGGATGAACTGTGGTACCTGTGTAGTCTTGCCACAGCTGAGTTTCACAAGAAATCATATGTGGCTCACATGTAAGCACTGGTCCAGTAGTGTATAGTGTGCAAAATGTCTTGTTACAGGTCTGAGCTCAAGCTCTTTCATGGAAGTCCCTAAAGCATGGTAAAATCTTTACTGCTTCTGTTTGCACATGTGATGTGCAAGGTGTACTGGCAAGAGCACAGAGTAAATCTAAAACAGTCCATGATAGTGAATAAGTATACTCCTACCATGGTGGAAACTGTGTGAAAAACTATTTGCATTTCAGATGAATTAAAGACTATGGAGTATCAAAATTATTTGATTAACAGTTTTGTAAAACTGTTAGTACACTAAGAAGTACGATTACTGGAGGACTGGGTTTCCAGAAACAACTCAATGGGAAATATCACACTAAGTTCATATGACTCATGATTTGATTTACAATATCAATATATTGCTTTATGATTTGTATGGTAATGCAAAGCTCCATACAAAGCTCCGCCTCTAAAATTAATATTCAGATAAATAGGAAAGGAGTTTGAGAATAGGGGATCCTATCCTAAAGGCAACATAGAATTGACAAAAAAAAAGTTTACTCACCCTGTAGCTCCACTGACAACAAGGACCTGATATTCATCCAGGGTCTCCAGGATGTTGTCCTGTTCTTTCCATGCTGGTAAAGTCTCTCTTCTTCCCATCATTGCTTTGTAGGCACTGCTGGTCTAAATCATAAGTAAACAGACATGTACATCCATGAAAAATCATCAAATGGAAATGTATACTACATTCACAGAAACACAGAAACACAGACGAAGGGAACTATCCTTAAAGTGCACAAGAGAAATACAGACTGAAAGAAATTTCTTTATTGTCTTCTAAATTCTATCCTCCAGTGATTAAACATGACAGCATAAAATGTCATGGAAACCTCAGTTGTGCTAGTCTATCTTCAATACTGGATGTTTATGGAAATAATCTTGTTTTTAAATCTGAACTGAAGCAATGCAGCAAAAAAACAAACAAAACGAAACAAACTAGAAATGTTGCTATGGCAACTGGTATGCCTCCGCCATAATGTATGATTCTCCTAATAGGTCTTTAGTACATCTTGACAATGTGTGATGACAGTTTCATCTAATTGGCAAAATATCAAAATGACATGTTATACTGTGTTGAGTGTTCCCTTTCCCTGAACTAGACCTGTTTAATTGGATGAATGGCTAATTTTCTAAGAGAGCATGTTTTGGGGATTTGAGGACTTTTACTTGACTTTTGACCCTTTTATAAGTCTACGCATTTAGTAATTTTCAAGGTATAGAGAAAAAGTGTAATTTCTGTATTAAATGGTAAATTGTTAGCATTTTGATCTGGCCTTTGACCCTATGACCTTAAAATTCCTAAGAGACTCACTGTCAGGCAGAACATGCATAGATATTAGTTTCATGATGATACCCTGAGCCACTTCCCAGATATGGAGGAAGAAAGGAAATTAAGCACTTTTGCTTGACCTTTGACCTTTGACCTTGTTTGGCCAAAAACTTCCCAGAGAATCTCTATTTGGTAATACATGTATACAACAAGTTTCAAGAAAAATCCTGCAGGCATTGCATAAATATGATGGAAAAAGTAAAATTCAATGAGTTGACCTTGACCTTTGACCCCCTGATCTTTGACCTCATGACCCCCAAATACCCTAGATTATCACTGCCAGTTAGTATATGCATATGTATGATGTTCCATGAAGATACCTTTGAACCATTTCTGAGATATGGAGAAAAAAGTGAAATTTGAACATTTTCACTTGACCTTTGACCTCATGACCTGAAACTCTCACTAGAGAATTGTTATTGGGTAATACATCTATACACTAAGTTTCAAGAAAATACCTTCAGGCATTGCATAGATATGGGGGAAATAGTGAAATTTTGAGCATTTGACCTTAACCTTTGACCTTGAGCATCTGCACCCAAAAGTTGATAGGCACAACTTCACCCCCTCATACATATACATGCCAAGTTTCATTACGATACCTCAAATGTTTTTTTTTAGTTATGCTGTCCACAAAATTGATTACGGACGGAAGGACGGACAACCCGAAAACATAATGCCTCCGGCAACACTTCGTGGCGGAGGCATAAAAACAACATAATACAGACTTATCTAACAAGAGGACTAAATACCCAATTTTACTCTATCATTGAATTGCTTGGAAAAAAAAGAAAAGAAATAAAAAATGAACCTGCGATCTCCTGAATTGGTCTTTCAACCTTCTGTTATCCTTCTCCTCATCTTTTCTGCTCCTCTTTGGTGGTACATACAGGCTCTTTCCCAGACTTTTGGCTCCATCTCGTCCTGTTAGCACTGCAGACTGCTTTTCAATTTCCTTTGAAATTTCGGCAGATTGGCTACTTGAGGGCTCCTCCTGGATTTCTTCACCAGCATCCTCCGATGGCTCATCATTACCATCATTCACTTCCTCATCTTGCACTCTACTCTTGGAGGCAGATGACTTTGATGACTGGAACCTGACCAGTTTTTCCACCAGCATGGCTGCCATGTCCTCCTCATCCTCCAAGATGCCCACAAGACTAAACACGGCGGGACTCCCACTCGGGGCCTGCTCAGCCACAGCACTCGCCAGCCGCTTCGTCACATTCAGGCACCGGACAGTCTGGAAATCGGGGTGGGTGGAGGAGAAACCTATAACGGGTGGTTCCCATGGATACAGGTTATCTTTGGGAAATCTGATCTCCAACAAAAACCACTTGTTATCCTCCACGGCCTCAGATGATGCTTGCTCTGCTGCACCCTCCTTGGTGTCCCAGAGGGGGTCATGGAAAAATTTGCACTTGCTGCCAAATTTACAGTGTCCCTGTTGGTAGAAGTGGCACACATTTTGTCTCTGCCCACTCGGTGGGCCTCTCCTTTCGGTCCGTTTTTTATTGTTTACATGGGTTTCTTTGAGGCACTTCTTGATGTGTGAGAGCTCTAACTTCATGGTCCACACATGGTTAGGTATCCTCTCTGTGAAGTCAGACCCATAAATGGCACTTAAGGCAAGGGCTTCTTCTTGTCTCTGTTCCAACGCGTCCTCCATGGAGACACTGTCATCAAGTGCATCTAGAAAAGAGAAACAATACCACAAACAGGTAAAGCCTTAACGTTAAACATCAAAGAGCAGTCTGTGGTGAGATAAAATTTCCCTCATTTCACTGCCATGACCATAACACATCTAGATATGTATTTGTATGTCTCTTGTGCACATAATCCAAAAATATTCATTTTTTGAAATACATTCTATGTGCTAATGCCTTGTAAGGAAGGCAAAGTTCAACTGCACAACACCTCACAGAGGAAATTTTAGAGGAATTAGATTTCTTTGATTATAAGAAATCTATCAAGCTCAGAATAAAGGCTGTTCTGTAAATGGTGAAATTCATCTTATCTTTCATTGTCCATGGGTCCTTCTTGGTTTTAAAGAAAATGTCAGAGACATTTCATCACTTTACATGCCTAATTTCTACTGGCACAGGAATCTTTTAAACCATTGTCAGCAATACATAATGCATGTGACTTATCTTCTGAATTCAGATACAGTGAAGAAAATTTGAATTGTTGAAACACTGAATGTATAGCTCCTTTCATGGCTACCTTTATCTAATGTAAGTTGCAGACTCTTTGTGAAATCCCGATAGAGTTGCTCAAGGGCCAGCCCAGCATCTCCATCATTCCCCTCCAGAGCCTGCATACACTCCTGCCTTGGGTAACCACACCTGTTGAAAGGAAGACACAGTGTGATCAGTGGCCTACAAATACCGATAAAGGCCCTCTGGCTTAGGTCTATATTGCACATGTTAGATCTTCTTCCAAGACCAACAGTTAAGCAAAGAGTGAATCGTGCAAGTGATTTACACTCCCAACAGAGCCTGTATGGACATGGGTTGGAATTCTTTATATGTTAGAAATTGGTTCCTATTTTTAATTCTCTATCGAAATGGTATTGGCCAATCAGCAAGCTTATAGTTAAAATGACAATTGTAGCCTATATTTGGTACATAGATCCTACACAATTGAAGATGAAACACTCCGTTTTCATTTGACACGGCACACACAAGTCTTCCCCCTGGATACAGGTAGAGTGCGACTACATAGATTAGTGCCTTGCAAGAATGCTATTTATATATTTCATATGGGGATATTATTATACCATGATAGGTGACCGTGTAATCAATAAGATGCCATATTTCAGTGCATTAAGATATCACTTCATCAGAATGAATAATGATAATATATCACTAATCATAATCAAAGTTTGCAATCCAAGATACCCTTTCATGAAAAAAAAAATAGACACCTCTGTGAGTTTTGCAGCAAAATAAGCACACTCTTACATTGAAAAAGGTAATATGCAAAACTACACACAATTCTGACACAGAAAAAGAACAGATATTGATAGCAGAATCTCTAAACTTTCTAGTACAGTAGTTTTTCAGTTCAGTAATATTTGAAAACAAGAATTTAGGTCACAAATGCAGACACGGTAGTGTTCATTTTGGGCACCTGATATACCAGGTTTCCGTCTATAAAGTTGGCGCTACCATCTGGTTTTGTTATGGCATGCAACAACTGATTTCCTGTTTACAATGCTACCAAACTATATTCACTGTATAGTGTATGTCTCTTTTCCTCAGTCAAATAATGTGGAAAATTACATTTTTATTTCAATTCCCACTAAAGTACTTCCTATTTGTTTCATTTTAGTTAATGCAGACACTTGCACTTGTAGTTTTACTCGTACATATCTTCAATAATCTGTCAATTTAGACCTCTGTCAAATGAACACATAGTCTACATATTGTACTGTAAAACATGATATATTCGTGGCATGAATTTTTCCCGAATTGGAGCTGATGGCCTTTTTTGCGGCATGATATTTTTGCAAACTGCCATTGGCATTCAATGTATATAGCGTAGACAAGGACTTTCGCATGCATTTTACTTTCGTGAATCTTGGCGCTCGCGAAATTTGCGAAATTAAAATGCACGCGAACATTCCTCGTTTTACAGTATATTATCCTTTACTCTCGACATGAGCTAAAAAGCTGTTAATTTAGTGTGTCTTGCTTTGTTCTGTTCTTGGTTTAGGCTAGGCATGATGAGACAGTGGAGCACACATACCTGATCAACTTCTCAACTGCATACTTGCTGAACTGCTGTTTTTCTTTCTCTGCATTGCCATCACTTCCCTCTGCCTGCCAAGCAACCAGAGGACTGAACACAGATCCTGCTGCTTCTACTACTAGAGAGTTATCATCAGTCCAAAAATGTCTAGCAGTGTCATAGTCCAGCTCCTCATAATCCTCCTCACTGAAACATTCAAAGGAAAAAAGAACCACATTGTCGATCATAAAACCATTGTATTACACATCTCAGTGTTAGATTGCCCCCTCGGAGTATCCTAACTGTTAAATAGTCAGATCCTTTTATTGTCAATTGTTCAATTCAACAAAATTTGTTAAAATTTACCGACACTGTTCATCTAGCAGACTAAGTACAAACAAAAGGACTTTTGTTGATACACCTTCCTGCTTTGTCAGAGTTGAATTTACATCAATTAAAATACAAAATTTCCATGATTTTGCTTACAGGTTTGCTGCAACGAGACAAGGCTATCAAAAATTCTGTGTTGCAATCTAAATGTAATAAGAATCTTATTTTGATCTGCTTGCTGCGAGTGAATTCTGCAAAGAAAAGGCAGATGAGGAAAGAGCAGTAATCTTGGCAGTGTCATAACTCACTCAATGTCAAAGTCCATTTCAGTTCCATGCAGTTCTCTGAGGACATCCTTGACCAGTTCCTGATTCTCATCACTCATGTGGAGGGACTGCATCTTGACCTTGCTGGAAGGATGGGCTCGTCTTCTGCCTTGATGAGACTGGTTGTAGCTCCTTCCACTATAGACAAAATGAAATCACACATAATAGATGGTCTTATCATCTGTCTGTGTACACTGCTGCACTGATATCCTTGCAGCCACCTTTTCATGTGATAGTTACAAATTCAGTGATCTTATCATAGTGAAGCTGATCCACAGTATTCTCTGGTGAAGGGCAAAGGAAAAAAGTGTACCAAATTTGCATCAATCTTTATACCTTCATCCTCTTTGGGACACTTCACAAGGCTAAAAAAACACAATACACAAATCAACTGTCTGTAGTATTGAAACTTGCAGCACATTTTAAAAAAATCAAATAAGCATAGTGTAAAACAATTTCTTTCTGCTATATTGTACATTGATTGACATTCCTGATAAAATGAACAGATACTGAATTACCTTGACGAGCTACCTGATGAGCTTGTTTTCTCTTGCCGAGGCATCAACACAAAGTCATCATCGTCATACATCATGTCAACGCCTTTGCCTTTCCTCGCACCAGTCTCTGCTCGTGGTCCCTGGGGCCTTGCCCCTCCCTGCTGCTTCTGCTGCTGACCCCCTTGACTGCCAGGGCCACCTCCCCTTCCTCTGCCTCCTCCTCTGCCTCCTTGGGACCCTCTACCAGCCCCTCTTCCTCCTCCACCTCGACCCCTTGGCTGATTGAAGCGCCCACCACCTCGATTGGGTCTACCCCCTCTCTTCTTCGCAACTGTTGGCTGACTCATGACTCTGTCCTCCCTTTCACTAATAGATACCAAAGAGGTTCAATTGAAACAGGATAAATGTGACATGAAATGTAGGTATTTTCAACCATGTCAGAATGTTGGCATGTAATTGACACTCTATGAAGTACTATTTGCAAAATGACATTACTTCCACGATGACATTTTGCAAATAGTATAATATTTGGATAATGATGTCACATGAAAGCAATTCTAAAATTGTGTGCAGCTTTGTAACATCACTCTGTCAGCTGTGAAATGTAGCAATTTCTAGCAAAGCAACTGTGATGTCACAAAGCAATTTTGATTTTGCGCAACATGCTTCATACATGTAATCCGAGAAATGTAACAATTTCTAACAAAACAATTGTGACCTTGAATCTTGAAGAAGTAATCCCTGTTGCAACTTTTCGTGGGAAGCTATACTGGGATGACGTCAAAAAGCAAGTGAGCACTGCTCGTATCTCGTATATATCTCGTATATATTGTAATATCACAACTAGCAGTTCTGACATAGTGTGCTGCTTCTGCGGCTGGTCGGGCTGTCTTAGGGTAAGTGTAGGGGTCCTTCACGACATCGCATAATCGACATGACTTCTTGCCTCACATATTTTTCCATTTTCACCTTCTTTTGTTTACATTTTTAATTCAAAATATAAAACAATGTCTAGATCTATGCCTACTTTGCTTAATTTTGAGTTTCTGGTTAGAACTGTTGTCTATGTGGTTACAGCTCGTTATTCTGAAGGTTCGTCATTCCGAAGGCTTTTTAGTCCGAAGATTCGTTATTCCGAAGGTTCATTGTTCCGAATTTCATTTTCAGATTAACGGATCTTCGGAATAACGAACCTTCGGTATAACGCCCCAAATGTTCGGATTAACGAACCCTTTTTTCATTTTCGGATTAACGAACCTCTAGGTATAACAATAGGGAATTTGTGTGTTTCGGAATAACGAACAGCACCCGTCTATGTATAGGCCTCTGTGCCAATAGTTTAACCAGAAACTCTCAAGGCAAAGTATTTGTAGTTCTATGTAGCCTTAGGCTCCCTAGAGGCCCCTTCTCTACTTTAAACCCCTAACGTGTTACTAGACTTATTTTTGTGCCTAGCGTTAGAAAGAGAGGGAGCGAGAGGAGAATTAATTGGAAGTGAGGGGAAGAATATAATTTTTCAATGATAATTATGCTTGAATAATGCTTACAAAAACTACATTAGATGAGGAGGAGGTAAGTAATAGTCTATGACGATTAGGATTCTCATGAACTCTCGCAACGTTGCAGTGCTAGTGCTACTGCTAGCCGGTAGGCATGGTAGGGGAGCGAGTATGAGCTTCGCCTGCTTGCCGGCTGCCACGACAGCCCCGCCACCCGTATGCACCACGCAACTAAAGCCGGTACATCCCTAACTATACACAGCCCAGTCGCCGCTGTACATACGTAGCGGTAGCTTATTAACAGCGTCTGGTCGGGCTAGTACATCCCATAAATCATTACCGTCATTTACATAAACATGCATGTGCACTTATCGTCCACAGCACAACATCCATGCAAGTCATAAGTTACAAACCTTTACTAGAACTGAAGTCAGTCCGTGTCACTATGCGAACGGTTTTGAAGATAGGTGCTAACTAGTGATAGTACATTTCGGGCTTCTTTAGACTCTAACCGTTACTTCGAAAACTGATGAAAACAGCATGCCAGGCCGGGTAGACTAAATGACTTTTGTCTTCCTGATTGAAGCTCTGTGCTCCCCCTGTGTGGTGTGTATGCACCTGCTGCTGGAACATCTGATTCCAGCTCAGTCAAAAGCAGAGTGTACGCTCGCTCTTTGGTCAAAAGCTAGTTTTCCAGAGCTCTATGGTTTTCTGAGATGTCGAGACGTTGCGCAACATCATGTCGCAGTTTGTAGACTAGACGGCAGCAGCGGCGGGGGCTTGATGAACAGATAGGCCGGCTTGTGTATAAAATCTCTTTGATCCATACGCATTACCTCTGTACTGTATTGATCACGCACACGCACACGCACCCGCGCACGACCGAGGATCACTTGAAAGTTGGAGTTGAACATTTAGGCCCTATATTATACTCAACAACCCATATTCTGGGTATTGGGACCAATGTAAAAGCATAGAAATTTCACACTATTGATCAATTAATTATTAATTGATTAATTAATTAATTGATTGATTGATTGATTGATTGATTGATTGATTCATTCATTCATTCGTTTTATATCATGCTTCGGATAAAAATTGGAAAATAACAATCATTCATATATTTATGTACAGGTAGGCTCCTATAAAAATGTTTAAAAGTATAAGTTAAGAGAACAAATACAATAGAACAAACAGAGAGAAGTATGATAAAGAAAAATGAAACAGGACGTATCAGTAAAAGTCTATGAGGCTTAATAGGTAGATACACCCATTATGTATGACATAAAAATATCTACAGCACCACTCAATGTGTGTTTGTGTGTGAGCGTGTGTGTGAATGTGAGTATATATTATAGGAGGTTGCGTTAAACATAAAAAGACAAAAGATGAAACTTGGTACACTTAGTTTTAAATAAATTCAGAAATTGAATATTGCATAATGATGGAGGCAGAGAATTCCACAAATTTGGTCCAATATACCGAATCGATTTATACAGGGAATGGGAAGTTACTGTAGAATTGTGAAAGAGTTGTCTATTTCTGGTATCTTGTGTACATCCAGATTCAAAGAAAACATTTCCATCAGATACTAGGGTAATGTATTGGAAAAATAACGATGCATAATCATACAAATACTTAATTTATCAATATCGTAAACATTTAAAGTATTCAAAGTATAAACAGGCGTAGATGGAGCATAAAATTCGGCATTTGAAAAGATAGGCCCTACGCAGAGCCCCCTTTTTTTTTAAGACGATGCAGTTTGCAGAGTTTGGACGGGTGTGCAGTGGCCCACACAGTGTTGCAATACATAATATATGGAAGAATGAATGCATTGTACATCATTCGATAATACAGAGTTGCAAATTACTTTAACAATATACAAAATAACTAGTGTATAATAAAGTAAATAAGAGCGAAATAAAATGATACGTAACTGGTACAGAAATAAAATATACCCTACATAGTGAACAAAAAAACAAAAACAAAGGAAGAAACATAATTATGACGAGACTAGGGAGAGAGGGAGAGCCTGGGAGAGGAGAAATGGAGGGGCGAAGAAGGAAGAGTGAGAAGGATGCACCGCAAAATGACTTTCCTTACAAGAGAGCCGCCTTGTGTTTGTCAATGTGCGTTGGTATGTGTGCATGTATGTGTGTATATACTCTGTCTTTTTTTTTTACTACCTCTTAGGGAAATTGTTGTTGTTTTTGCTACTATATGTTTTTTTTCTGTATGAGGGGACTGCATTCTACAAGCTCTGCTTGTTAAGCAGTCCCCTCCATTTCCAGCAATATTGTTTATGCATTTACCACAGTGACATAACAGTTATTTTTTTTTGTATCTCTGTTGATAATTTACCTGTATCTTTTTTACAATGTTATTTCTGTTTATCGCATTGTGGTACTGATTTTCTGACATCTGTGTGTATGAATGTTTCATTGTACTTCCAATTATTTTGTTTGTTGGAAATGAAATAAATCAACTTGAACTTGAACTTGACTATAAAGTACTTATGAAAATTAACAATAGTGACATAATTGAGAAAAAGAAAACAAAAACAAAAATGCAAAGATGTATAGAAATAACGATAAGTGATCAAAGAATGTAGGAAATATGAGAAGAGAGCGAGAGGAGGAGAAATGGAAAGGAAGCGAGGAGAATTGGAAATGCAAACGAGTTACAAATTGATTATAAAGATGAAGATCGCAGGCACAGCCTGTAAATATAGCTTATGGTAGTATAAACTAAGAAGAGGATGAAGTAGATAATGTAAACATGCCTATTACAATTCCGCAACATTTTAAGTATTTTTTTTTTTTTTTGCTGCTAGTTACAGAAGCTGCACTGAAAGAGGTAATGAAATTCATCATCAATTTCATCTGCATTGCAATGGGTACAAAATCTTTCATTTCTACTAGGAATTTGATTGTATCTCGCAGAAATTTGTGATTACCACAGCGGAATATGAATGCATAAAAATGTCACATGCAAATCAAGTGTTGGAAGCATTTCTCAAAATGAAGCTCCCGCTTGTTGTCTTTCATCACTATGCCTCTCTGACAGTATTTGATAAATGTCACGCAATATTTATGGTGCCAACCACTGAACTTTTGAAGCCAGCTGTTGTTTTGGATGAAAGCTATATGATTGGAGGGTCTTGCACTGGGGTCTAGAGACGAGTCTAGCTAGTCGTATGGCCAGTTCTATGTACTGATCTTATAGGATTTATCATTATTAGTAATAATATTAAAAGAAATATAAGTATTAACAAAAATATTTTCAAATACATCATATTTTTACATATTCTAATTATTTTTTTAAATATTTCAAAATAGCATATAGATACTTAAAATTACAGGGTTTTTTTAAGAGGATGGTCGGTAAACGCGCGACATGTGAAACTGTCGCGCGCTGCATGCTGTGAACAACAAGCGGAAAACCATACCCAAGCAGCTGATTTGACACCGGTACCGCGCCTCGCCTCCGCTCGTACGCCGGGCCGCCTGCCCGGTAACTAGCCGCCGACGGTACGATCGACCGTGCAGGATGAACTGACTGTTATGTTGCCTGCCGAGAGCTTCGCCTCTAGAACACGTTCTACAATATTGTAGTTCCCTTGAGAGCAATATTAGTAGACTATAGTAGTCCTACCCTACGGCAATATTTTCAATACTAGGCCAGTGCTCAGACTCAGCGCAGAGACGAGAATTTACATGAAGCAAAATCCAGGCTGAAGAGCTGATGCCGAGCTGATCGACACATTCAGTTCGTATATAACTTTACCTTGCAATACTGCAACTAGAAGTATTACAATATAGTAAGTATCGAGTTATACAGTGTAGGCCCAGGTGACATGGAGTACTACGTCATATTCTCTCCATCTTCCAAGCCCACTGGTATTACTCTCGGGTAAGTTTATTCCTTTCCGGACAAAATGAAGAATTCATTGTGTTGGTTATGTAAATGATAATTAAATGTATGCCATGCCCATGGGTCATCTCGTCGTTATGTTATTGGTAGGCCTACTTATTGATTACATGTACAGATGTAGGCTAGATCTAATGATCAATTGTTATTGGCAATTTATTCTAAAGCTTTTTGATGATAATGAGTAAATAAGATTCCAAATTTCACTTAAACTTACTGGAATTACATTAATCACCTGATCAACGTGCATTGCCCGCATTGCATCATGCCATCAGCCCATGCCATGCCTTGGCCCTTTTGGCCCTTGACTTGAGAGTTTGTTGAGTTGCAGTTGAGAGTTGAGCAGGGGTCGCACTTAACTTTTTTTTTTTTAACTAGCCAGGCGGACTACTTAGAATCAATTTTGACACTGAAGCAATATTTTGGCTAGCCAGACGGACTAGTAACGTCAGAATTTTACAATTTTTAGCTAGTCCAACGTGATTTTGGGTGGCCAATGGCCAGCGGGCCATCGCCAATTTCGAACCCTGTTGAGTTGTTGGAAAGACTCAGAGAGTTTTCGGCAAGAGTTCCTTTTGGGACAGCCACCCAAAACTAAAGTGAGTGCATGCATCCGTGTGTATCGCAAGCAAGATTAGGCTAGGTAGAGTTGTATAGATCTGCACATCCCACTGCAGTACTAGTGTAAATGGGGTGGCTGTCCGAAAAGGAACTCTTTCCGAATTTTCTTTTGACCCCCCCCCCCCCCCCTAATTACTCCAAGTCAGTTAGGCCCAACCTATGGACATATGGTGCACAGCACTGTCGCTTTGTGACAGTGCTGTGTGCTTTGCACGGTGTTTGGTCAGGTTAGGCCCAACCATGTGTATATTTTTATCACCAATTGCAATACTCACAATATTCAACCCTAGTCTAGGACTCTGTCTCTGCTGTAACAGTGAAAATATGGACATAGTAAAATCATGCACAAAATACTCTCATCTATGAAATTATAAAAAACACACAAGCTTTGCTGAAATTGGACAGGGAGGTGGGACAAAAATTTTCACTTCTTCAGCAATATCATATATTATTGAATATGTCTCATAGACTAGAGTCTTTATCATTGGATTGTGATGTGATTGTACAATGTACATGTATGTACAGTTCCTTTAATCTCACATTATGGTATAGGTCTAGATCTAAATCTATGCATTTCATGTAAATCTCAACCTCCATAGGCAGAGCTGTGTTCTTCCTCGCTCATTTCCTGACATGGTAGTGGTGTTTGCCCTGACATCAAAGCCATGGAAGAGAGACCTCAGGCTGCAGGTTGTCCTTGTGAATCTGAAGAAGAGGTCAGATCATCTGAACATAGGAACCATGCATCAAAGTGAAAGGTCAGTTATAATATGGGGAAAAAAACTCAAATATTTCAACAAAAATGGCAATAGCATTTTTATTGTTTACTACAACTACTTAATCATAGTCCAAACAGATAAATCACAGTGACTTGTTAAAAACATCTTCAACTGTCAAAAGGCCAAAATTTTTATTAGCATGGTAAACAAGCACTAAAAGAAAAAAATAAAGATTGGTAACTACACTAGTAATATATGGCAATAGACAAAATTAAAAGTGTGATCTACATGTATCTAGTGCAATGACAAATCACTATTTTTTTTTTTTTTTTGCCAGACTTAGTTTTTTATAAACCTGTATTTAATGCCTATCTAGGAGGAAATATAGCTGAAAGGATATTAATTTAAGTCAAGTTCAAAGCAAAAAAGTCAGCAACAATTTTGAACAATATTAGAGAATTTGGGAGATGAATTACCTACACTCTACTAATAATGGTTGTGAGTTACAAGAGATCAGGGCTACCTTTCAAGTTGTAAGCATTTTTTACCTACCACAAACTCCTTTATGTTTTGTTTTTGTTTTGTGTGGCTTGCTTTGTTTTTGTTTCAGAGCAATTTCTTGGCAACCTTGTTATAGCAAAGGTTTTAAAGTCCCAAAAGGAACACACAACTACCACCTTTATATTGGGACTGATGCAGAACTGAAAAAGTTTCTTGAGACTCCAGAGAAAGCTGGGTACCAGTTATCATCTGTGATAAAGAATCAAGAAGAAACAATCGAAAATTCACAGACGGAATCTCAGGAACTCATGATGGGTGATTCCCTTCCTGAGGCTGACAGGCTTCTCATGACATCCACAGCAAGCCCCAGCCCCAAGACACAGGGCAAGGCAGGCATTGAAGAGATAACACCACAGGTATATACTATCCTGCATATATATACTTTACATGACATAGTTGCTTGAAACCCTCTTTGCTTATGGAGCAAATAACCATTATAATCATTTGACAGTAGGATTTTGACAGTCAAGGATTATTTATTTTAATCACTTTACAAAATGTACTTCAAGAATGCTTGTCCTTCTCTGATTTGTCATGTAACCTAATAATGCATAATGTCTTGACCAGATGCAGTATGAAAACCTCCATGATTATGTTAATTTTATTTGCTTCTAAAATATTAGCGATATAGAAGAATTGTTATTACTTTATCAGCATATAGTGCTGATAGGACATAGTGTATGAATCATTCTAAGACTGTTACTTTGTTGCTAATCTCAGGGTGGTATAAACATGTGAAGTTAGGAATACAATTTTGTTCATGTATTGGGAGTTCACCTTGCATCTCTTGCAAGAACTTAGCCGAAGACATCACGTTAACAAAGTATTTGACTGAGGTAGGCCTCAAAGCCTCGCATCAAATATCCTCTGCTATCAAACTCCAATCTCAAGTATTGCTTGGTCCAGGTCCTCTTGTAGAAAGCATGTTTGTTCATTTGTCCCTGCAACTGCTTACTTCCAACCCAATAGGAGTTTTGGTATTTATACTGCATCTTTTATGTTTGCAGTACCAGTATGTGTTTTACAATGATGTAAAATTGTTTGCAATTACATGTTTAATTAGTGTTACGGTGTGCTCATAGTTGAGAGACAAACACTTGCCACCTTGTTGACATTGTTTTATGTGCTCCTTTAGCTGCAGATACAGACAACGCCCAGCACGCCACCACACCTTTCACACTCGGCCAGCAAGAAAAGGAAAGCCAGCCTGGGAGAAGGCAACACCTCGACACCTCCCTCCAGAAAGCGGCAGTCGA
The DNA here is from genome assembly GCA_033980235.1 of Diadema setosum. NCBI lineage: Eukaryota > Metazoa > Echinodermata > Echinoidea > Diadematoida > Diadematidae > Diadema > Diadema setosum. The sequence goes on along the minus strand of CM067059.1, from coordinate 35,425,697 downwards.
TCAGGCAGAAGTCCTCTGTTGCATCACCCCTGTCTTCAAAGAGTGAAAACAGCAGAGGGCAGCAGACCCGGGCCACTGCTGGCCAGCAGGCATCCTCCGCAAAGAGGGATAGCAAAGACTCGGGTAAACTCAAACAAGTCCATAATTGGGTACCTGTTAGGCAAAGGCATCCTTTAGTATGGTTAGAACGATCTTGACTGAGCAGTCAAGATGTACCACTTTCAGGAGAGGAGGTGTTGCACATTACCCAGAGGACCCACTATTCACCTAGTAACTAGATATTCAAGTTTGATGTCAGCATAATAGAATGCCAGGGTCTTACTTTAACAAAACAACAACAACAACAACAAAAAAGCATATTCATCATCTATTGTAGAACAGAAAATGGCTACTTCATAAGAAATCTTTACTGAAAAATTTGATATTGGCGTATCATGCATCAAATTTGATGCAGTAACAGTCGCTCAATATACACAATTTGTTATCAAGTGACTATTTTACTAGTTTGCTGATAAAGTCTTTGCTCTAAAAGACCATATCACAATGGCAAACTACTTTGTAATAAGCTGGGTATTTGACAATTATTTCCTCAGCAGTGTTTTGTTTTCCTTTCCATTTTCTGTTCTGTTTTGTTCCAGCTACCTGCGCCAATCAATTATCCTTAGTTGTGATGAATATGTGAAAGAAAGAACTACAAGCTAATAATTATGATAGTAAATAAATTTTATATAGTGTTTTAACACAAAAGTTTCTAATCACTTATGAGCCAAGGACATATAGTTTGCAAGCTTCTAATTTATCAGTGCCTGTTTTGACAGGACCTAGTGCCCGTTGGGGTCACACCCTTTGTTCCATTGGAAGCAAGAAGAGTCTATTGATTGGTGGACAAGGACATGGACAGGTCATTAGCAGGGATACCATCTGGATGCTGGACACAGGTATGTATATCTGTGTTGGCATATTGGTGTATTAGAAGTAAACTGACTTTAGATTGATTGGCAGTGAGATTCTCAAAAGGAATTTGTTGTTTTTGGGGTCAATGAAGCAATGCTAACAATGTTTTCATCGTCCACTATCAAAGCTTGATTGCCCTCATGGCTACTGTATCAGCTGCTAGATTCAAATGACATCTTGTATATGGCCGGTGCATATGTGTGTGAATTGACAAATTATGTAGCTGCTGTATCCATAGACATATCCATCATCTTTTGATTGTCAAATGTTGCAATGCCTTTAGCATTTTCTTTGTTAGATCTATGTGTGTTTGGGCTTTTTTGTTTGTTTGTATAATTGATGAACAGGAGCTGGTCTTAGCTATGTCTCCACTGCTTGTTTGGCAACAAAGATCACTGCATATACATTGTTTTGTTTTATGTATCTATAGCAGCATTCCAAACCAAACATTAAACAACACTGGGTGTATGCTCATCAAACCTTTACTGCCTTCATTCCACTAGACTACACTTACTTTTTCGTTTGCAGAGAATGGTGACTGGAGCAGTCCACCTACAATGGAGGGGTCTGCCAAATTACCACCACGGATGGGTCACACGGCAACCTTTGACGCACAGGCTAAGTGTGTTTATGTCTATGGAGGTTCCAAGAATCTCCGCTGGTTTAGTGACATGCATGTCCTGGACCTTGAAACTTGGAACTTGTCACATGTTGAGGTAAGCATGTGTAAGGCTTAGAGTCAGTGCTCATCCCAGTCCAATCTTCATTCCTACTATTTATTTTATTGCACAGTTTAAAGTCAAACCTGCCTGTTGTGGCTTCCAAGGGAGGAAAAAAGTGGTCATTATAGACAGGTAGTTGCTATGACAGGGTTTCTGTAATATGGCTTTTCTTCTTGGGGAGATTTTTTTTTTCTTTTTATTCTTTTTTTTTTTTGGGGGGGGGGGGCATTTATGGCAGAGTCTTTAATATGGCTTTTCTTGGCTTGGGGGGGGGGGGGGGGGATTTTCTTTCCTCGCAGTATATAGCATATGGCAGCTATAGACATGCAGATGGCTGCTAAGGCCGGTTTGATGAGATATATTTGTATGTTTTGTTGCTTAGAAGTTATCATTGTTACTGTAATGAAAATGAAGGTCATTTTATTGTATGCTGCACGCCTCTGCATTTGTTTTGTCTTTGAAACATTAATATTTACATTCAAAAGCATACAGAGAATGTCATTTGTAGCCAGAAGAGTCAACTTACCCTTTGTCTTATCTTGTTTAAAGGCCTCTGGAATTGCACCAACCCGGGCGTATCACTCGAGTAACATCTTCCGCAATGAGCTGTACATATTTGGTGGTGTCTATCCTAATCCAGACCCCCAGCCAGATGGATGCAGCAATGATGTCATCATTTACAGTCCAGGTAGACTGTCCAGGCTGTAGGACAACAAACTTACTGTAGTCCAGTTTGACCCAACAAACTTTTAGATACCATACTTTGGCACTTTTGTGCTGTATGTGTGTGTTTTTAGGTATGATTTTTACCGTTGTTCCTAAGTATTTCTTGGGGATAAGTAAAAAAGAAAAAAAAAAGAAGAATTATTTATTTTAGCCTCTTTTCATCATACATTATGATCGCTTATTTCTACTGCAGAATTTTCAAGAGCTCATAGTCATCAATATGATTTGATAACTTACATAATTATTATTATTACTATTATTATCATTATCATTATTATTATCATTATTATTATTATCATTATTATTATTATTATTATCATTATTATCATTATCATTATCATTATTATTATTGTTATTATTATTATTATTATCATTATCATTATTATTATCATTATTATTATTATCATTATTATTATTATTATTATTAATAATATTATTATTATCATTATTATCATTATCATTATCATTATCATTATTATTATTATTCATAACTCATTCTCAAATTGGCAACACGATTTGGCAGATTAAAGTTCCTGTTTTTCTCTTGAAATTGCGACATTTGTGTTCATGTCTTTCTCAGTTTGTGCCAATTTAATGATGACAAGATAATAAATCTTTCAGTGAAATCCCCAAGTACTTCATGGATTCATGGAGTTGTGATTTATCACTGAATGTATCTATTGTATATAATTGTTCTCTGAAACTTTTGTTGTTGTTGTATTTATTCATATTATGTTCTATCTTCCAGTGAAACATTCTTATACAAAACCACTTTGGTCCATTTCACAGATTCTGAAAGTTGGTATCAACCTGTGACCATGGGCATGAAGCCAAAGCCTAGATCCGGGTATGATTAACAAGTAACTTTTCCCCCTTTTTAGCTCACCTGAGCCAAAGGCTCAAGTGAGCTATTGCGATCGCCCTTCGTCCGGCGTCCGTCGTGCGTCGCCCGTCGTGCGTAAACTTTTTACATTTTCATCTTCTTGATAACCCCAAGACCGATTTTCATCAAACTTGGCAGGTAGCATCCCTAGGGGGTTAGGAACTTAATTTGTTAAAATGGGCACCATGCCCCACCCAGGGGGCCCCCAGGGGGGCCCAAACCCCCCCAAATTAAGGAATCTGCAAAAATCTTCTTCTCTAGAACCAGAAGTGATAGAGCTAAGTTAATACTATGAGTTAGTACATTGATGACTGTAGTTTCAAGTTTGTTCAAGGCAGAATCAGGGGTGCCCCCCTTGGATCCCAGGGGAGGGGGTGGGGAGGGGTCCTCCTGGGGCCTAAATTGTACATTTTCATCTTCTTCTTTAGAACACCATGACCCATTTTCACCAAACTTGGCAGGTAGCATCCCTAGGGGGTTAGGATCTCAATTTGTTAAAATGGGCACCATGCCCCACCCAGGGGGCCCCCAGGGGGGCCCAAACCCCCCAAAATGAAGGAATCTTTAAAAATCTTCTCTAGAATCAGACGTTAAAGAGCTAAGATGATACTATTAGTGAGTACATTAATGACTGTAGTTTCTAGTTTGTTCATAGCAGATCCAGGGGTGCCCCTCTTGGGGGTGGGGGGGGGGGGAAGGTCCAAATGGGGGCCTGAATTGTACATTTTCATCCTCTTCCTGAAAATCTCATGATGGGTTTTCGTCAAACTTGGCAGGTAGCATCCCTAGGGGGTCAGGATCTCAATTTATCAAAATGGGCACCATGCCCCACCCAGCGGGCCCCAGGGGGCCCTAATCCCCCCAAATTAAGGAATCTTAAAAAATTGGGGCCCTTATTGTACATTTTCATCTTCTACTTGAGAATGCCTGGTTAAATTTTAGTAGAGCTGTGAATAGTTTAGATCAGTGACTGCGTGAAAGGTGAACATGCGATACTCAGGTGAGCGCTAGACCCGCGGGTCTCTTGTTTAATAATGAAACAGTTGATGTCATGAAACTCTAGAAAGAAAAAAAAATATCTGGAATCATGTGCTATTATCAAAATACATCAGCACATATAAGCGTAGGATAATTCATCAGAGTGAATTGCTGTATAAGAACCTAAAAAGTGAAATGTTTATCATTGACTATCTTTCTGAATTTCCCATTTTTGATATCAAGTTCTGAGTTCAAAGTGTGGGCAGTTGACATCTGAAACAAGGAGAAGGCAATTCCTGATGCTCCTGGTGTAACTTAGATTGCATGTGATGGAAAAAAATATGTATGTCAACAGACTATACTTGAAACCACTGAATTATGTATATTTCCTGGTTGAGTAAAAGGGTAGCTACCCTAGGAGGCATAATTATGTTTTCTGAGCACTCATCTTCCTTTGGTTGAATTCTTTATGGTTGCTATTTCAGGCACTCAGCAACACTGCTCGGAGATAAACTGGTCATTTTCGGTGGCTGGGATGCACCATTCTGCTTCAATGATCTACATATCCTGGATCTGTGTAAGTATGGATATTTCTTGTGAGGCTATTCGTTGTGATTAACAATAAGCTACCATAAACAGTGAATACTGCAAAGCAGTCAGAGCCATATTCTCAAGTGACCGCAACTGATAAAAGCTGAAGCTTTTGGATTGACCTGTGACCTTTGTGATGTGTTTATTCTCGTATAAAAGAGTGTAATGAAGGACAAGATTACAAACTTGTACCCCGTTTATACTAAGCAAAAAGGGGGTTCTGAAGCCTCCTATAGCAGCCTCAAGCAGCCTTTCAGCTCAGTATAAACAGACAAAAGGAGATCAGATCAGATCAGATCAGGTCAGGTTCTGAAACCACCTACAGGGAGTGGTTTCAGAGCCTGCTGTAGCAGCCTTTGCTACAGTATAAACGCTAGGGGGTCCGAGAAGCTGCATTTTAGCTGACCCAGAAGTTATCGCTTACATAAGCAACCCAGCCATCTTGGCCAATCCCCGCTGAAGAAAACCTTTCAACTTGCACACTTTCGTTCAAAAGCCCGTGCTATGTATCGAAGGGGAGGAGCTGGTTGGACCTGCTCCAGCCTGCTAGGGCATGCTTTTGACAAGCAGTATAAACAGACGAGAGGCTGCGTTTTCAGAGTGGGCTTTCAAACCTCCTCGAGGAGGTTCTGAAACCCGCTCGCAGTATAAACGGGGTAATATATAGAAGGCAAGTATATTTCCATGTGCAGTGAACATGTAGGTGTAGTAGGCATTGAAATATGTATTCAAGTATGATCATCATAATATTCAATTCAAGGTGTTTGTTGAATGTGAAATGCCAAGCCAAATTTTTAACAGTGTAGTTGAAAGGAATTGATTGTTATATAGAAATAATTTTATTGACATGAATGTTTTATCATTTTCTTTCTTGTATTAGGCCTGATGGAGTTTACTGCTCCCAAAGTAACAGGTACCCCACCATCACCCAGAAGGTAATACAGCAATTTTATGACCCCATGATTTGTTGCAATATTCAACAATGTTTAAATTGTGCAGTAGTTTTCATCAATCAAAACAAAACATCCTATGTTACTGTATGCGATAACTGACATCAAAGTATAACTACATGTCATCCTCACATTGGTACTTTAGATTGATACTGAACCAATGAACCAACTTTCAATATTTTTGATTACTACAGGTACATGTACTATTATTGTCATTATCATACTATAGATAGCAGTATTAATAATAATATCGACCAATGGTATATATATCATCCATAGATAATGATAGAATATGATTCATGTGAAAAGATGATGTGAAATTAACTCTGTAAAAATATGTTGAAAAGTAAACTTTGAGCACCCCAATATAATTTTAAAATGCTGTGTGTGCATATATATATATATATATATATATATATATATATATATATATATACATACATACATATGATTACATGTATCATTAATGCAAGTTTTTCATTTGGAATTATGTAGTGGCATTCTTTATTCATTGCTGTGTAGTTGGCATGCATCCATGGCTCTCCCTGGGAACCGAGTTTTGATCCATGGTGGTTACAATGGTAATGATGCTCTTGCGGATGCTTTCATCTTCCATCTTGGTGAGTAAACTTTTGTTGGCATGACCCTTCAGCTTAATTTGCTGAGGATATGAAATGAGCAGGAATCTCAAAGGACATTGTATTTAAAATGTGTACCCCATACTTTACCATCAGATACCAGTATTCAATTCAATGCTATTCAATTCTATTCAATTCGTTTATTCATCTCAATCATCATAAAAACAAATACATTTTGAGATCAACATAGCAAAAAGAAAAAGAAATATTGATGAGGAGAACGGGGACTACAAAAAGTGATAGCTTGAAAAGGCGTAAAGCCCCCAGATTACAATGGTAAATAGAATGCATGTACATGTACATGACGAAGTGAACAGAATTTTTAAATGAAGTAAAATAAACTGCTTGAAATTGTACATAAAACACAGGAAATATTATACATTGAAATGGAAAAAAAAATAAATAAGGAGGTCTTAGCCCAGTGAAGTACGATGCCTCCTCCCCCCCCCCCCATAAATACAGTCACATACATGATGCATATATATTAATCTTGGTAAAAAACAATTCATGAGTAATATTATAACTTTTGTAAGTTCTTTTAGAGTTCAAATCAAATAAAATATGACTCAGACTCTATCCTGAGATAAGTATGTGATTATGAAAAGTATATACGAGTATTCCTTCAACTTATTACTGACAAAATGTTAAGGGTAATGTTATTTTCCCTGTCTTCTGAAAGAGATAAGTCAAGCACACTTTCATTATGCTAGAAAAATTAAAATATGCTGAATTCTCTTCATCATAACATCATAAACTGTTGTAGTCTTCTTTTCCAGCTATGGCTGCACATGAATTCAACAAACCTTACAAATTTTGTACAGATTGTCTATTTTTTTTTCCTTGAAAGTCATTGGTGTAGACTATGTTACTAATATTTCTGTGTTCATTGAATCCATGGTCTTCTCGTTTGCATGAAGAGGGAACATTGATCAAAATACTTTTTTACATTTACAGTAGTGACCTCTAGTATTGCTGTTCAAGGATTTGAGAAAATCAAGCTAAGGTCAGATATGAAAAGTGAAACTTTGAAAGTATACTTTTATCAATAACTTGAGTAATGCATATTCATCTGTTTTCTACAATATGTTTACTTTCTCTTCTTTTATTTTGTTAACTCAAGACACATACTCCTGGACTCCAGCTGAACTGTACTCAGACATTCCCATAGGCATCAGAGCTGGTCACACTATCGTCAGTATCCATGGCAACCAGCAAGTAAAGGACGGAAAGGAAAATAGCAGCCATAGCACCACAATGGCAATTTTTGGAGGAGGTGATAACGAGGGCAATTTTTTCGCCGACCTCATTCCTTTCAGGATGGTATTGCAGGATGCATGAAACTCTTGTAACAGTCATGAACTTCAAAAGCAAGAAACTCTACAGCCACAACATTCCAACAACTTTTTACTGATCGGCATTGCTTACTATATTAAAGCCATCCTCTGGAACTTGCATCTGCTGCAGGAAAACTGAAATAACCCCAATTCAGGAAATAGGACATGGTTTGTCTCACTGCGGGAATTCTGCTTTTCCATTATCTAGGGATAAAGAGTTCATCCATTTTAAACTTTAATGAGATGAGTGTCTGATGGGTTAAGGTGTACAGCAGACTCAACTGGATGTGTTCACTTGACATAACCTTTGCATATACAATGTACCTGTCTTTCTTGAAAATGAATGTGCAGTGATATCATGCATTCCATTAACCACTAAAATTACCACAATTACTACACTTACAACATACGTGACCACAAAATCCCTTCAATGTGTATGTGGTTTTCAAAACGATAATGTATATGATTTGATTCTTGCGTTAAGTTTTTTCTATGAATAAGGAATCAGTTAGAAATGGCTCACTTAGTTTATAATGACCTTGTATTTGATTGTACTTGTTCTGTATCAAATCTACAGCACATTGATCTTCTATCTTGTCTACCTCATTAAACATTCCATCAAGCCATTTTTCTTTTCTTTTTCTTTTCTTTTTTTTTTTTTTTACATTCCTAATTCCTGTGTAGGGCTAATAGTGACAGTCTAATCTCTAATTCTTTGTTGCTTTGTACATGTAGCAAGGTTCACTAAAATCTTTAATTTGCAGCATATGTAAATTTTGTTCAAATATTTTGTTGAAAATATGTGGTACAGTGTAAAATGTATTTATGTTTACATTTGACAGTATTGGTTGATTTGTATATGAGTAGCAGTAAGTAGTGAATGACACAGTAGAACCACCAGAGAGGTAAAATATAACAACACCCTCTTTTATATGACAATGTGATTATGCTCTTTACTGTTTTTTTTTTTTATGTTTTTGTACCCCATACCAAACCTAATATTAAAAGGTAAATGTCATGGTTTTCAGGTCCTTGTCATAACAACATTCTTTTGTAATTGATAGACTATATCTCATTTTATGTCTATGTTCCTTTTTGCTGGAGTAGTGATTATAACTTGTTTTAACAGGTGAGGATCAATGGCTAGCCACATTCAAAACACGTATAGTGCACTCCCGTTATAATGAAAGTCTTGCTCCAACAAGGTAAAAATTATATTATGATATATGCATGTAATTGATTTAGTTACAATTCACGTACAGTACCACAGGTGTGACTCAAACCAATTGTAGTTAGCTGCTTTAGCACATGAAGTGAATATCAGCCCTAACCTAAAAGTGATTTTTGCATGTAGGCAGGGCTCCACACTAACTTTTATTTTTGGTGGCCCAAAGGCAAACATTTTGGTGGCCCGACGTGCGTTTTTGGTGGCCCAGGGCCACCGGGCCACCGTTAGTGTCGAGCCCTGATGTAGAAAGTAAAGTTTGTCATGAATTCTTACATTGGGTGCAGTTTCTTAGAAAGTGATTGATCGATCATATGCTTCATTTTAATGTTTGAAAACCTTTGATCTCAGTCCCTTTTTTTTAAGAAAGAAAAATAGTTGTAAATATAACATAGCAAAGTTGCATACAATTTACAGCATGTTACAATACACAGATATACTTTTTTGGGTTTTTTTTTTTCAATCTCAATGCCATACAATGCCATATAATGTATGATTCACTGACTCTACCTAACTTGTCTCAAGCTAGTCGATATCAATCGAGCGCAAAACACATAAGGAATATTATGTGATGTTTTGTATTGATAATTTGTTTGTGATTTGCCTTTTGTATTGTCTTGAATGCAAAAACATGTAAAGATTTAAAGACGTGAAATTGAAAATCAAAAACAGTCAGGGAAAATAATAGTTTATGAAGTACATTATGCACAATTTTTTTTTAATGAATATTATAAAAATTGCAGTAAATTTGTAAATACTGTATACACTAGCTGTCTTGTAAAATACAAGGTGTTCATGTTGCTGGCTTCCTTTTATACATTTGTACATGTATTCATGGTGTGAAGGTAGAGCTCAGTTTACAATTTCTTGATTAAGAACTTGTCGTCAGAAGCTACCCCTATTTTTGTTTTTCTTACCTGACATTCCAAAGGGAGAGATTTTTTTTTTTCATAAAGCATGCCCAAAGTTATACAAATTAATATGAAGTGTATACATGTTTGATGTGTGTTGAATTCACTGTAGGAAATGTCATGCAAAGTAAATATGATTATCGGTACATTATAATGGAACAAATAAAACTGGATGCATTCATGCAGGACTTTTATTTCTTGACTGAATTCTCACATTTTGATTTCTTTGCTTTATGTACTTTACATGTACTCGCTCTTGTTTATTGTGGTACATACGTAATGTTTGTCTGTCTCCAACTAACTAGTGAACAACTATTACATGCATGCTTGATGATGTATGTGTGTGTGTGTGTGTGTGTGTGTGTGTGCAGTGAAACCCTATTGTGATGAGTGTGATATTACCTCTTACCAATTCCTTATAATCGTACACATGAAAAACAAAGAAGGCATAACCACAAAGTCATATACAGTGTACAATGTCCTAATTAATCAAACCAATGAACAGTTATTACACAAGTGTATGGATCAGTTTTACTGAGAAAGAATAAAGAGAATCATTTATGAATTGATCGACAAAGAGAAAAAGGAAGACCTTGGAAATCTCTTTGCACGTTGTATGAATGTAAAAAAACCTTATATGTTTACAAGACGTACATACACATAATTGTATAAATATGTACATGTATATACAATGTACATGTATGAGGAAACAGGCAGATAAGTTCATGCACGTTAGGCCTAGGTTTTCTTATTCCATCCAAGGGTGAAATGTGCTAAACTGTGGATGCCATAACTTTACAAAGAAACTTCACATCATTCTCAAGTTGGCTTGGATTAGAAATAGTGATGATTTGAAATTGGTCAGAAAATACTGACTATTGTTGGTATACGTATATATGTGTGTATATGTGTATTATCATAAATTATATGCACTCAGCAAAAAAAGAAAGTAAACACTTATTCAAATTCATATTTCTCAGAGAAAATTTGGCTAAACATTAATGTCTTATATACAGTGGACTCCTGTTAAACGAAGTCCTCAGGACCGGCACTATTCTTTCGTTATATCAAAATTTCGTTGTAACCGAACAAATAAACAATAAAAAACAGAGCTGATAATGTTTGCAGTCATAATTTTTACTTCATTATAACCGGAATTTCGTTATAATCATGTTCGTTATACCAGGAGTGCACAGCTGTACCATGTTAAAAGTAATCTAATTGGCTATCAACCTGGTAGGTCAATAAAAACTTTACGCATGAGTGAACACATCCATCTTTCTCTTCCAAAGCAAAAAGTACAAATTGTAAAAATGGACAAGTTGTCATTCATGTGTATGTGTTCTTCCATGTAACAATGACAACAAAAGACAATTCAAAACAATAAAAAATACAAATTAAATTTCAAAAATCATCCTATGATCTCTGTGATGACTTTGTAGCCCGCAAAGATAAAGGAAGGGGAAGAAATAATAGAGAAAATTAAGAATCTCCTGTCAAATCCAAATTCAAATGTTATTGAAAGAGGCAATATTAACAAAAATGGTAGAAATTTCAAATGCTATTTCAAATTAAGAAATTTGAAAATGCCATTTGGTTTTTGACTTTGTCTTATGTATACTTAAATTCTTAACTCAAAAGAAGGAAATAAAGAAAGTCTGTCCATTTTGTTACATTTGCGACTTACTCCCTGTGACATTTGAAGTTAGATTCGACAGAAAACTCTTATTTACCCTTTAGTTTCCCACTTTTTCCACTTACATTTTTAGAATTTAAATTCAACGATCTGGAACACACTTTTGATGGAATATATGGAAATTCGTTAGTCAGAAAATTCTGTGGAGAGAGACCAGGAGAAAGACTACAAAGACGTGGGAGAACCCCCTTACTTCTGTGAAGGAGGGGGAGGGAATTGATTGGAAAGGGAGATTTTGCATTTTCAGAATTGAAATTCAGCGATATGGTGCACAGTTTTGTTGAAATATTTGGACAATTTTCTATAAAAAAAAGGAGTAAAATAACCCACATTTCAGAAATGGGGGGGGGGGGGGAGATAATATGTTTGCCCAAACATTTTCAGTAGTTTCATGGGGGAGGGGGGGGGGGGGGTGGCGGGGGCTTTTGCACTATCAGGATTGGAAAGAGATGATGTCGTATCCTTTTTTCAAAATATTCTTTTCGGGGAATTTGGGGATGAAGATCGAGGAACGGGTGAGGGAGTTACGAAGTGGAAGGGGACATTCAGTTCATCCACATAAGGGAAAACTAAACATTTTTCTTTTATTAATAACATCATTACTGAAATGACAGATTTGGGGCACACTTTTGATGAAATAGTCGAGAATTTGTTTATCTCTCACTATTGCACTAAATCCATAATGGAAAGAACCGAGAATGGGGGGGGGGGGGGGGGGGAGGGTGGCGCGCGTTGCGTGCACGTGGGTTCGTGGATCGGAGTATCGTCTTCGAGGACTGAACGAGAAGTGAAAATGGCATCCACCGATGGTGAAAATTTATCTGCTGTTGAAATACGTTCTTTGGGATCTTCACAAAGCTGTTTGTCTAGACCAGATGGCTCTGCTGTATTTACCCAGGGTAAAGTAATTTACAAGTTCCGTGTAGTTGTGGTAACGGAGCGGACAATTGAATATACTGAACGATTTGTCGCGCCCGTTTTCCTGTCAAAGGCCTGTCGCTCGTAGATTCAGCCCAGTAGATGCGGGGCTGATCTGTGCGAGCACCCGCTGGCATGGCTTGTCTGGCTTCATCGGTGAAACACATGCTATTAAATGCCCGGTTATGATGGCGCGGCGTGGTCGGCACGCAGTTTCAATTTTAATTGTTTGCATTCACAGCTGTCGTGACACTTCGATTGAATAGCATAACTCAGATACCGTTTGCATACAAGCAAGATTAAGCAAGATCCCACAGTATACATAATGAAATATTCATAAGACTGACCACGCACGTCTGTCGGGATGTCGTCGAGCATAATTATGTTCTTGCTTTTGGCAACTTGCTAACGTAGATACGAGTATGTGGGAAAGCATGTTATAAGTGAAATACAGTGTAATTTCGACCTGCGCTCCCCCCCCCCCCCCCCCGAATGGGTGGTTGTCGGCATGTAGGCCCTATGTCATATTGTGTTGTTGTCAATGTTGAGACTATTCGTAACTGCTTATCATGCTTTGAAGCAGTTACTTTGCAGTTTTATGTGACGAGTACCCTGAAAAAAAAAGTTCTAGACCTAGGAGTCTTGGGCTGTGGTCACCTGATGTTTGTTTGTTTGTTTGTTTTCTTTCATGAATTTTAGGCAATTTTACATTTGTGAGAGAAACCTTTCCTTCGACATCTTTGTGAATTTGCTAAAGTATAGTATCTTCTCAAAGAGTATTATTAATAACAAGTTATAAAATTGAATACACATGTGTACCAAGAGTATTATTAATAACAAGTTATAAAATTGAATACACATGTGTAGGCCTACCACAAATACTTAATACACACAATACAAACTAGACCCTATAGTCTATACTGTAAAACAAGGAATGTTCGCGTGCATTTTAATTTCCCGAATTTCGCGAGCTCCAAGATTCGCGAAATTAAAATGCACGCAAACTTTTTTGTCTACACTATAGTATATGCATTGAACACCAGTGGCAATTCGCGAAAATTTCATGCCACGAAAAAGGCTGTCGGCTCCAATTCGCGAAAATTTTGTCTACACTATAGTATATGCATTGAACACCAGTGGCAATTCGCGAAAATTTCATGCCACGAAAAAGGCTGTCGGCTCCAATTCGCGAAAATTTTGTGCCCCGAATATATCATGTTTTACAGTATTAACTCAATGCAGCTGAGTGAGACCAGTATGATAAAGCCCTAAAGGTATTGCAGATTTTAAAGGGAACTACTAGTGAGCAATGATTAGAGCTCCCATAGATTGTGTTATGTAATATGTGTATCTAAACTATAGTTGGTGATCAACCATTGATATAATTGGATTCAGGATGGAGCACATTTACATGACAGTCTGGCTGAAGTAAGAGCCGGGAAGATGCTGGTTTAATACTACACAGTGATCAGGGGAACATGATTTGTTTTATTAACCAAGGTGATGTTGTAGAAAGGTTTGTCATTAGCATACAAAAAAAAAAAATAAAGTATTCTTTTGTCACTAGCATACAAAAAAAAAAAAAAAAGATATTGAAAGCTTGATTTAAGCAATGCTTACAACTGTGCTCCACGATCCACCTGAAATTGTATATTATCTTAGTATTTTGAACTCTTTCTTATGCTTCAAAGGCGATACTTCAGTAATGGCAGCTGTGTATGGTCCGGGGGATGTGAGACCAAGCAAGGCCCAAATGGACAAGGCAACAGTCTCTGTCGTCTACAAGCCTAAAGTTGGACTTGCAGGTAATGTTTTATGGAGCAGTTCATCATCTATACATGCTCATATGGAAAACTAACTATTACATTAGAGAAAAGGAGACATTCATGTCATTCATTTCTGTCATTGAAAGTTTCACTATCAAATCACTTTTTACTTTTCTATGTTTTTCATATATCACTTAATATCAGAATTTGCACTTGGTACATTAGTAGGCCTAAATGCTTTTACAGTACTGAAAGAGAGTAAATAAACATCAAAATGAGGACTACAGGTAATCAATACGATGTGACTGCATGGTCAGCCAATCATGCTGGATGAATGACTAATTCTTTTAAATGAATTCGTAGATTGTAACATGTTTTTTATGCAGTAGTTTTTGTTTTATTGTATATTACAAATGAAGACCTGAAGTATGACGTGCTATGAATATTCAGTATGTCAAAATAAGTGATGATACAGAGTTGTACACACATCAACAATTATCAGCTATTCAAAAGTTTTGCATTTGTATGATTGTTCTTTCTTCAGGTGTGAGAGAAAAGGCCCTTGAGAGAATGATAAGAAACTCGTGTGAAACCGTGATTTTGACCACCCTCTTCCCTCGGTCATCCGTGGACATTATTGTACAGGAGGTGCAAGATGCTGGAGCTGTATCCTTTGAACTGATGCCTTCTGCAGATTATTGAACTGAAGAAATATTAAGAAGGAACAGATACATTTCATGTAACAATGTCAGTCTAACAAAATTTTGTTTGTTTTTTGTTTTGTAAGGGAATAGAATATTGATGTAATTCTGAGTAATGTCAGAAAGTATAATGTTCAGTATCATGCTGTCTGTAAAGATTAATTATAAATTTATTATTAAGCTATTGTCATGAGCTGCCTTTGTTGTGCTATTTTCATCATTGGGAGATGATGTAATTATTATGGAACTTGGAAGGGAATGAAATTTGGCGGCACAACAACATGTCACACATTCTGACATCAAACAAATCACTACCACCATGATATCAGACTTAAAGTAGCAAGAAAACTTTATTCTTCCCTCATCTCAAGCGCCATTGTCCCAGTCTCGACCCATCCTCTTTCCCGGCGTGGGCAAAACAGGCCACATCCACTTTGCACAAATACATATTCATGAAATGATACAGAAGAAAAAATACAAAATGAAAGATAATGTTATTATAGTAATGACCAAGCAATGAGAAATATGAGCTCTGAAATGTATTTTCTATGATAAGACTTTCCCTGTCCTTTTTTCAATGTATTCTTTATAGCAAAAGACACATTAATGTACCTTTTTGTTTGTTCATTTCCATCTGAGAAGATGGCTGGATAGCCCGTATTCAGCTACGTTAAGCTGGTCTTCCATGGGGTCCAGTTGGATGCGAAGTGGGACCACTTCACTGGGTTAAACACCCTGCTCTTTGCGATGAATGAATGAAGCGGGATCTTTTACGTGCATGAGTTGTTACTCTCTCATACACGGGACCTCCATTTTATGTCCTGTCCGAGGGACAGAGTGTTTTACCTCTTGCTAGAGGGGATGGTATGCGTACACACAACAATAATGTAACATTGCTCAGTCGAGACTCGGGTTCAAACCCGGGCCGTGTGATCATGAGGCAGACGCGCTACCGACTGAGCCAGCTCACCGCCCTGGATAGTTGTGTCAGTTTTAATTCTATTTTAATCCAGACTTTTTTCTTTGGAGAAAAATAAGACAATATGTAGAAATTAATTGGTATCATATTATACCCAGCGATACAAAGTTAAATATTCAGTGTTGTTTACCAGCATCTTATGGTTCAATGTATGTATTGTTGTTGTTATTATTCTCTTAGAAAGAAAGCTACCAAATACGGTAAACTTCACATAAGTCATCATCCCATAAATCAGCAAATTGCATAAATTGACCAATGAACAAGCCCAAACTTTTCTGTCGTTTTCTTATGTTATTTTTTATTACGTCAACAAAAGGCAATCCACTTACATTGTACATGGGGTTCACTGCATCTTTTTTGTTATAGACAATAGTGAATACTGATACAGTTTTATTGAAAGATCCTTCTCCCTGACTGCAAGATAACTGTTAAATTATGTTGTTTTGTTTGCGTGCACTCACTTTCAAAGTAACAGTATCATAGTGGCCTTTCCTTCACTCTCTGCTAATCCCCAGTTACTTGCATGTAGCATCAATGCAGCATGTCTAGCCATGATCAATGCAGGCATCCCGATGCAGTGTACTGTGGCTGCATCCTGTTGCATGATGGGTAAAGATGGAGACTTCTTGGCTGACCCCACAAAGCAGCAACTCAAGGTAGCCCACAAGTATCATAGTGTTGCCTGGTAGGGGAAAAAGGATATGTCACTGATGCTGTTTGTTCTCTTACTCACTCTTTAAATCTCTCTGGTTTTGTTTTGTTTTGTTTTGGTTCATTTGCTTTATTTGTTTGGTTTTTGGTCCAACTTGTTGCAATTCATGTGGTTTCAATCACTTGGTAGCTCAGAATGATATTGATTACAGTTTGATAAATTAAAGTGAAATAAAGATATCATTTGCCTATCTTGTTATACTTCAGTAGTGCTCTGGGTGGTGTTATTTTGCATTTTAAGGTGAAGCTCATCTTTGTGGTGTCAGTTTATTTTTACTATCTGAATGATTCTCTTGAAGGAGTAGCATGGATATTTCAATTTTGAGCAAAAGAGACAGATATACCTGCAAAGAGAAAGTCTACTTCATTTTGGGCATACAGATTCCATCATACGGAGCACCATGCATCTTTGTTATACCAACCCTTTCATTTTCTTTGTGATATTATAATCATTTAATGAGTGAGATTTACGTCAGAATAGCAAGCATCAGATTTCAGGGCAGTTTATATCACAATAAGTCTGTGTTTGTTAGCACTCTTCATTGAGGTTTGGCAAATTGTCAATGATGGCTTCTTTCTTCAGATATCCGTATGGAATGAAATGGTCAAGAATCGTCTTAAATTGAGAGGGAAACAATACAGATATTCATTAACCATATGTGGGAATTCTGTATTCAGATTTTTCAATTTTCTTGCTGTCATTTTTTTTTTCTGATCATGCCAAGTACCAGAGCTGCAATGCAGTTATGACAAAGTTATGAAAATGCAACACCAAGACAAGAAATTGCTTGGTATGCTTTGAAGAAAAAAAAATGATCGAATTTTTTAATTAGATGTATTTTTGTGAGATAACTGTCATCACTGCTGTGTTCTTCCAGGATGCCGAATGTGTGCTGACGGCTGCAGTAGATAGTGGGGCTCACAACCTTGTTGCATCCACAATGCAGGGCAGCTGCAGTGTAGAACAGGTAAGTCTTGTTCATCTTATCCTGTCAAGCTTTGAAATGTTTGTTGAGAAAATTTCCATGTTCATGAAATCCATACCATCTTAAAGGACAAGTTCACCTTCATTAACATAAGGATTGAGAAAGTGTAGTGCATTAGTAGAACACATCATTAAAAGTTTTAGGAAAATTGGACAATCAGAAGTTATGAATTTTTGAAGTTTTTGTGCAGTCACCACTGGATGAGAAGACTACTGCAGTGTATGATGTCACATGCATACAACAATATAAGGAAAATATAAAGAGAATTTCACAAAATTTCATCTTTTGAAAAAAGTGCACATTCCCTTGACTCGTTACTGACATATGTTATGAGTAATATTATTCCCATTGCCTTTAGAAAGAGACAAGTCAAGTGCTCTTTTATTATGCGAAAAAAGTGAAAATATGTTGAATTTTCTTGACATTTTCTTTATACTGTTGTACTCATATGACATCACGAGCCTTAGTAGTCTCCTCATCCAGCGGTTCCAACACAAAAGTTTTAAAAATTCATAACTTTTGCATCGATTGTCCAATTTTCCTCAAACTTTTACTGATGTGTTCTACTAATATTGCTGCATTCTCTCAATCCTTATGTTAATGAAGGTGAACTTATCCTTTAATGGAAGGCAGAATGTATTAGCAGAGACTCTCTTTTTCAAGTTCTCACTTCACACATGAATTATGTTTATTTTAGATGTGCATTTTGATGTGTAGTACACTTGATGGACCTTAATGTACTTAAATGCTTCAAAAATTAGCTGTGCAGGGAGCAATATATTTGAGGCATCCATCCACTTGTGTTTGCATGACTAATTGTTTCTACAGTAACATTGAACCTTTATGAGATAATCCCTGAAGCAGCTCTTTCCAAAGCTAAACTGGGATGAGATGTGCTGTGACAGTGGGTGATGGTACAGTCAACGTTGTAATATTTTAATTTACAATAAGACAGTGATGTGTAAATCAAAAAAATTAAAAATGAATAAATGAATAAGAAGAAAAAAAATAGACTTCAAAGTTTACAGCAACTAGAAACTTTAAAGTTCCAAAGCTTTGAAGCTTCCAGCAACTAGAAGAATGATGCAAAATTTACCAAATCTCATTACTTGTAGTAATGAGTGAAATTTTGTGTTGATCATGCAGTTTTTGTCTGTACTCTTGTTTGCTCAGTATCACAAGCTGGTGGGAATGGTGCAGAAGGCCTGTGAGAAGGTGTTTGATTTCTACCGCGAAGCTATGGAGAGGACTTTGTCTAAATCAGGAACAAATAGGTAATGTCATCTCCATTTTGGACTCTGCTGGAAGAACTTTCGAATGTGAACATTAAGACATCCTTGGAGAGGAAAATGGAAAGAGGAGAGGAAAATATTCAAGAGAGCAAGATGCTATCCCCCTTTTCCCTCAGGCACTCATAGTAATTCCATCGATAGAGAAGGTGAAGACCATGAGAAATATGTTTGAAGGCAAGGATTATTAATTCTTTTCCTATGTGCTGTTTCCATCAACACAACTTCAGACAGTAATGTGTTGCAAGTAGACCAAACCTTCAAGGGATTGTCAGAGAGATATGTCAATATAAGGTGGCAAAGGTAAAAGGTCAGACTTCAAGTTGAGTGGTCAACAACCATTGGCTAAATATGCTGTCTTTACATTAAGTTTAAGTTGTAAGTGAATGTTGATACTGTGGTTTTGAAGAAGTGCACAATGTCTGTTTAAAAGAAAAAAATCTGTAAAATTAGGAGGGTCATTGTCAATTACAATTGTCTGGAAGTATCATTTCTTTGTTATTGTGCATGAAGAGATGACCTGGGGGGTGTTTCATCAACGCTTGTCAGTGCCGACAACTGTCGGCGTTGACCAATTTCAGCAAAATCCTTGGTTTTGATTGGCTGAGATGCTCTGGTCACTGACTGTTACTATGGTGATTCAAGTTGTCAGCGCAGACAAACGTTGATGAAACACCCCCCTGAAGTAACAATAAAGAGGCTAGAAAAATTACTATCATTTATGGGCCAAAGGTATGAAGTTGTGTGGCTCCAATTTCTGCTCTTTTGAACACTTTAATGATAATGTTGCTACAGGCAGTATTAATATTTTACAGTAAACCTTGCTGAAGTCACAGTGCACAGTCTGTATTAAGGGTTTAACAAGAAGTCAGAAACATCCAATCCCTGTCAGTGGACTTTCATGGCATGTTTTTTGTTGTTGTTGTTTCTTACATTGATATTAAATAGACACATTTTATATACAGTGTACAGTATTAGTGAAAGGGACGTAGTTTCAGTAGACCTTGCTATGGGGATTTTTTTTTTTAAAAAGCTTCTCCCCCATTCTTGCAAGCTTTTGAACTTATTCAAAACTCAAACAATAGATCAGTTTCACTGATGATATGATAAACTAACTTATCAATGTAGAATTGTGCTCTTTATTTTTAAATAAAATGAGAGAGAAAAAAGGAACACAAATACATGTATTTGAATGCCTGTCCTGAAGAAAATATGGACCAGCAATCATCCTTGTACACCATGTGGCTACCAGAAGTATAGGATATAATTATGAAAATGAAGCACATTGAAACTTGGATGTTATTTTTTTCAGTGCTCATTGTTTCTGTAATATTTTTGTGATTATTGAACTACAGTATATGAGAGTTCAGCATAATGTATTGACATTGATTAGGACACAAGAAATCATTGCATGGGCAAGGACTACATAATTACATTATTGACGTCATTTATGCAGATATATAGATTCAAAGGTACAAGTACTGTACATTGCCTCCAAAGTGTACTTTATACTCAAGTCATGACACTATTTCAAAAGAAGGGAAAGACAAAAAATAGAATGGATGCCCTAAAATTACTCAATAATCCACGGTAATACACTTCAAAATACATATTTCAGGTTAGATTGACACTGACCAAGAATTGTGCCATTTCTCCTTCATTGAATGCAACATTATTAAAAGCTGTTGCTTGCTGGTAAATGAAAAAATATGAATTTAACATTTAGTCAGTTCTACATTTAGAATGCAGGCAAACCAGAATGAAGAATGGAGAGAGAAAAAGAAAACCCAAACAAATAAACAAAAAGATGCTCGGTGAGACTTGTGTACTATGCATAGCAATGTGACACTTTTAGACATTTTTCAGACAATAAACTATGTGCTTGAAGTACATGCACACCAATTGATGACTACCAACCCTCATTCATATCTTCTTGTATGCACAGTGTACATGAGATTTGATGTGTGCTCTGGCCAGTGCACTCCCAATATAACAAAGTCCTCGGGACCAGCAGTTTTCTGTTGTTATATCGAAGTTTTGTTACAGCCGAACACTCAAGTATTGTATATAGAGATATAAAGATCATAATTTTGAGACCTGAGTTTTCACTTGGTTGTAACAAGAATTTTGTTTGCCATGTTTATTATAGAACATTATGTAGTAATATGAGAAATTTGAGCAGCTGTTTCTAGTAAGTAGTAGGCCCTACATGTCTGTGGGAAGAATAATAGAAAAATGAACACACAAATTCATCCATAATCAAAGCATCCTTGATAGACAAATCAATCGATTTTGCTGTAGGGGGACAGAGCTGTACTCGGTTGTTAGAGAAGAGTAACCAAATTAGTGAAAAGACTCGGTTCCATAAGCAATTAGGCTTGAAAAACAAAGATGCTCTCTAAACCTACTTCGTGTATACCATGAAATGTTATATTCAGCAATGGGAATGCACATCTTAGTTTCAAATGCTCTTATTGCAAATACAATTGTTTTCATACAATGTGGTTGCTTGTCATAGATGGTTACAGAAGGATGATTTACATGTACAGTCCGACCTCTGTTATTTGGCCATGTCCAGAAAAGCGATTTGACCAGATATGGGAGAAACAATGTTATGTATATCCACGAGTGCAAGTAGGCTGCCGACCCTGTGGTATAGCTTCGTAAGTAGTATACACCAGAACAGTAGTGTAATTTGTGCGAACCTACTAAAATCACTGTCATGAAATTGATACCTTTTACTATGAAATTCATAACATGTTTCTGTAGGAAATATAAGTAAATTGTGTGAGTTTTCTAGGAGTTGTAATTGTGTTTGAAATCACATTTGTGTGTTTGTGTGTATGTATGTATGTGTGTGTGTGGGTGTCTTCTTCACTGCTAGGAGGCATCCGCAGAATAAAGGAGTCCGGGTAAGAGGGGGCCGGATAATCGAGGTCAGACTGTACTGTGTAAAACATACTTACCAACAATTAAGGTTAGAAGTAAGGAGGAACAGTGGTTTGCAATAACACAATGTGTATGTTGTCCGTGGAAGGACTTAACATATAAATCGATTCAATTACACTGATTGAAGAAAATCCAGAAGTTTTCATAGTAAGTAACCATTGAAACTTAGAAAACAGATTTGCATTGCTAATGCAGACTTTTCATAAGATGATGTCATATTGCCTACTTACGGTATTCTTATGTGTCGAAAATTCTGCCACAGGTGGGTTTCTGCCACTAACTTCTACATCATTGCAAACTAACAGCAAGTCATAAGCCGGCACAAAACATTAAAAATGCACTTTACATACAATGGTGTCATATTGTTAACTTATGTAGGGGAGAGTGGGGAGAAGTGGGACATTATTTCAAGTTCGCTGATTTTCTTCTTATATCTTTTTATAGAAGAGATGATTACATTTCCTTTCGGGCTTGCATGAAGGTTCATATGGTAGGTTACATAAAGAGCCATAAGCTGGGGGTGGCACTGTTCTCAATTTTCTGCAGTTAATGAAAAGAAAAAACCTTATTTTGGGGGAGAAGTTGACCCACCCGTGGGTAAGGTGGGACAACGGCAAGGGAGAAATGGGACGGTGGGGGTAAAGTGGGACATCCTATAGAAATGTCAAAGTTGGAAGGCGTATTGAAACATTGGTAATGAAAACAGCCAAACATGCTTTAAAATGATCTTTATTTCAACAAAACAACTTTGAACAACATGTTTGAAAATCTGAACTGCTTTTGTTTCCTGAACAAATTATGCCCAGTAGTTAATAGATATAAACTTAGGCCTGCTGTATCTCCATTATCTTTATTGGTCTTTGCATTTTCTTTTCGGAGTACATCAACTGTGACTTTGGGTAATAAATACTGTTTGATTCAATTTTCATCTTAATATGTCTGTTTGTTTTGTATGAATTCCAAATACATGTAATGGTATTATGAGGGACAAATGGGACACGTTGTCCCAACTGTCCCTCACATGACATATATACATGAATATGTAGGACTACTCAGTAACCATGCAGGCATTTGTCAAAAACAAGTTATATTAGTTGCATATTACTCAGGCTCACCACCAGCTTAAATTGTGCCCTTGAAATCATGAATACAACGACAACAGGTTAATTAACCTGATTTTAAAAATATATTATATTTTGGGGAAAATTTTCAATAGCAATTTATACACACTTAGAATTTGCCGAACTGCATGGCTTTCTTAGTGTGATGTATGATTGCTAGGGGCTTATTGTAGGTGTAAGCCAATCACTGATTGGTTGAACAGTTTTTGATTCAGAGAACGTGTCCCACCTGACCCGTGTCCCAACTCACCCCGCTCTCCCCCACATATTCCTTTACTGTGCCAAAAATTCTACCGTAAATGTGTTTCTGCCACTAACTTCTACATCATTGCAAACTAACAGCAAGTCATAAGCCGGCACAAAACATAAAAAATACACTTTACATACAATGGTCAATGATGTCATTAACTAGGGTACATATTCCTTTACTGTGCCAAAAATTCTACCGCAATTGGGTTTCTGTCATCAACTTCTATGTACATCATTGCAAACTAACAGACAGTGAGGCATAAGCCGACAAAAACCATAAAGACGCTGCAATGATATTAACCATTCAAATGACGTCGACTGCGGATGTACCAATAAAGTTTGTCTATAAGAATGTATTGGAACATAGAGGCAGATTAGAATCACAGCCGAAGAATACTCGTGCTACAATAACGTATCCAGAATATTGTCTACAGGCGACTCCCGTTATAACAAAGTCCTCTTTTCTTTCGCTATATTGAAATTTCGTTATATTGAAATTTCGTTATAAGCAAACAGTAAAGTTTATAAAGTTACTTTTTACTTCGATGTTCGTAGAATTTCGTTATAACCGTGTTTGTTATAATTGGAGCGGATTGTATGATAATTGCATCAGTTGGTTTATGCAACCAGCTTATAAATCAACGCTAACAGACACACGGCAAGCCATGAGCCATGGGTTCGAGTAGCGTGGGAAAAACCGTTGTCGGCCACGAGGCGAGTCAGCCAGTCTGCCGATTCTTTGCGAGTCCGTGGTCGGTCAGGATCCTCGAAGTCGACGTAGTGTAGTCCGAAGCGCATGGTGTAGCCGGATGCCCACTCGAAGTTATCCAGTAATGTCCAGGCGAAATACCCAACAACGTTCACACCATCATGTTTATAAGCTTTGTATTTAAGATCAGAGAAGTCCATGAAACGGAATTGAAACGAATGTGCAAAAAACAAACAAACTAAGAATTATAATTAAAACCTACAAAAATGAGCCATATACAAGTTAAATGGGGATTCCGTACCAGACAAAGTTAGTCAGAAAAGAAAAAGTGAATTTTTGCGAGCACATCGAAACTTTGATTGATTCGGGTGAAACTCCGGGAAGTAATGAATTTGTGAAATATCGCTAATTCTGACTAAACCGATCTTGAACAGCCAATATGAAAATAATGTCATCACCTTACAGCTTGCTATATAGTTTGTACATTAAATCTTGAAATATTGCTTTTTTTTTATATAGTTTGGTTTGGTGTAGATGAAATTACACGTATTCCCAAGTCTCAATTCCCGCATCTAGCTGATCATTATTTTGGAGTTTACCCTTTTATAGCAAGAGAATTAAATCTTGGTCATCTTTTTTTCTTGTGCACGATCAATAGAGAATTGTGGAAATGATGACGTCAGCTCACTAATTTGTATATTCATATCAGCTATTTGAGAACTGTTTGAAAAACGTAGCAAATCTTTAACATTTTATAAGTTCTTCAATTTTAATCCGATTTTGACCAAATTTTCATTGCTGCAATGGTGAAGTTTTACTCTTCCTTTTCAGACTAACTTTTAATTTGTTCGGAATTCTCCTTTAAAGATCCTTTCCTTTTGTTTTCTTCGTTACTCTCGAAAGATTATTTTTTTAGAGCGCCATTGAATCGAGTGATAAAACTATTAAGAGTGGAATCGATACTGCTTTGAATAGGATCAGTAGAAGACTTTCACGTCTTTGATAAACGATAATTTTAAAACACATATTTAAAATTATACTTTTCCCGGTTTAGAACAGCGTTTTATTTTGAATGTTAGTGCATTCGTTGTACCACCTTACAGCATACTTCTTTCATTGGTTTTGATATTATCATCCTCTCATTACTTCCTTGGCGGGTCCCAAAAACTATTACTTCACTTGATATTTGTATTGGTCGTCTGTGTGTGTTATTAAAAGACAATACCTGGTAATTGTCAAGTGCATGCAATTAATGATAATATAATGCCCGGGCATTCTGTGATAATAATTGAACCACGAAAGAAAAATTTGCCGTAACTCATTTTGAAATGGAGAGGGATGCTGAAAACGGCCCCTGCGGATTACATTCCTTCAAAGTTGAAGTATAGTACGCTATACAAAGCGACAAATCGTCAAACAAACATTATACATGTACAGTGTGACTGAATAAACGATAACGCAGACATAAACCCACACGCCGAAGAATATAATAAACAGATGGACAACAAAGTAAATGTCAACGAAACAAAACGAGGGTAGACAAATAGTACACACATAATTATAAACAGATCTGTGACCATATTTAATTGTGTAGAGTATTGTATCATGGAATGATATGTGATCATGGCAATCCATTGTTCGTCGTTCAGAATGTTGAAAAAAAGAAAGCATATCCTAATTCATTCACCTTTCAAAACCTCATTGATGTAGGCGTTGTAGTAGGTGGTTCTGCTCTCATCATTGAGATTGTATTCATCTGGAGTAGAGACGCCGTTCTCGGTGATGTAGATGGGTATGTCGTCATACTCTTCTTTGATCCAGTTGAGAACATTCCTCAAACCCCAGGGTGCTGGGCGGAGCCATTCTGACCCCGACGTTGGCCAGTTGTCCGGTTGGTATCGGTAAACGTCCTGTAACGGACATGTAACATGTAACTTTAAACACTGATTTAATTTGGGCGCCCCCACGCCGAATAACGCTGATTTTTAGCGCCATGATATTGCCAGTCGTTGGGTAAATTGTAGTTTGCTTCCAAAGCTTTCAAATAAAACATCCTTAGAAGCGGAAGCGGAAGTAAACCTCGCTCATTGTCATGAAGAACTATAACAGAACTGGGCAACCGCAGAAGAAGAAACCGTATCGAGAACTGAAACAGAGAAAGACGAAGACCGTTAAACGTGCTGAAGGATCTGCCGTGGATAGGGGCAGATCAGAGAAGCGCAAGAATGTAAAAGGGGGGGGGGGGGAAAGAACGTTAGTATAAGGATGAAGAAGAACGTGTTGTGTATTCAGCAACAATCAAATAAGCACAAGAAAATAAAGTACAAAAGCAAATGCTAAACGGCAGACGATGTCATTATTATTTAGCGTCAAAAGACGAAAACCCGTGATAAGAGGTAAGCCTGTCTGGTAAGGACAGTGTTGTTAGTATCATCTCTGTATGCCCACATAGGCCAAAGGAATAAAATGATCCACTCATAAATCCCAACAACTGTCCCCCTTGCTTCCCCCTGCCCATCTTGACTGGTAAGAATGCATGTTGCTGTACTCACTTGATCTTCCTCGAAATTCGGTTCTCCAGTATTGATCTGCTCCTTGCACAGACCAGCAGAATACGAGTTGAGACCAAAGAAGTCGCCAGTTCCCCTGTTGAACTCCTTTTCCTCCTCGGTGAACTCCGGCAGACGAGACTCGTTCAGGCCCTGAGCCAGACTCTTGTTACCGACCTGCCACTTCATCACATCCGGGTAGTCACCGTTCTTGTAAATCACGTGAGCGAACCTGCGGCAATTATGGCAGTGTCCACAAAAATCGAAAAACAAGAAATTACTAATAGATTTGATCTTTGCTTGAGATAGTTTGTATCTATGATCATTGAGTACCTCAACAGGATCCGTCGACACTAACTTATAAGCTTAAACCATGTCTACCCATTGCTGGATTTTTTTCTTTTTTGTTTTCTTTGCTTTATCCTATCGATTCAAACTTACCACCCTGTGGAAAACTGCATGTATCTGTTTGCGGCGGCTACGTCGGACGCGTCGTTCCGGTCCTCCGGCTCTCCCCAGTCTGAGCTTAGAGTGATGGACACCTTGCCCCCGTACCTAGGGTAGTAGTTGTCCCGATACGTGTGGTAAGCTTTCGCGTGAGCTTTGAGGATTACGTGAGCCGCTCTGTAGGGGGCGAATCCAGGATCGTTGATACCTGGGGCCAGAATCGTAGTGCCATATCCAAGCCATGCCATCATGTAGGGTTCGTTGATTGTGATCCAAAGCTTGACCTTTATGTGTAACAATTATTTTTCATGAAATGAAAACCAGGCATTAACAATTCGAAGTTCCATGACGGAGAACAGCGATTTCCCGATTTCCGTGATTTTGCATTGTAGTTCATTTTCTCTATGTTAAGATAAATGTACGCATTTTATTTCAACGGGACGTTGTGTTCGCATCTCGCTCTCAACAGTCGCTTCATTACAAATATCATTTTAAGAATTTTTAAAGTTTTGGTGTTGGAACCGCTGTATGAGGAGATTACTATATAACGTATATGTGGACAACAATATAAAGAAAATATGAAGGGAATTCCACAAAAATTCATTTTCATGAAAATTACACATTCCATCAACTTGATAGGCCTATTGACATAGGATATGTTAAGGGTAGCAATTATTCCCCCAGCTTTCTGAAAGCGGTTAGTCAAGGGCTCTTTCATTATGCTAGAAAAGTGAATTTTTGTGGAATTTCCTTTATATTTTCTTTATATTGTTGTCCACACATACGTCATAACCTCTGGTAGTCCCCTCATCCAGCGGTTCCAAAACCAAAACTTTAGAAATTCATAACTTTTGCATCGATTGTCCGATTTTCCTCAAACTTTCACTGATGTGACAAATGTTGCTGCATTCACTCAATCCACATTCTCTTTGGGTTTGGGTTTCCTTTAACTCCTTTGTTGAAAATTCATGAAATTTCAAATTTCGTCTCTCTTCCGATCTGGTCGTTGTAACTGTTGAAGTGATGTGCAAAGATGACAGACACTATTTTAGTCACCAAGAACAATAATTTGGTTTGGTGTAAATGTTTTGAGAAATCTATATACCAGTATGAAATAAGCTTTGAAGTTTCCCATACATCTCACAGTCTTGGGTATGCTATCTACGGTATGATCGCGGCTGGTCAGTTCTTCATTGCTCTGTTTATTTTTCTTTTATCAATAAGTTATGTAGGGATGCATAGACAGACCTGTTTCATTGTGCTCGGTTTGGAGGTTGTTGTTTTTTTTTTTTGTTTTTTTTTTGTTTTTTAATAACTTATCAGAGAACAAAGTAGATAAATATCACAGTAATTTGTGAAATATGGTTCTTGTCGACGACAATACCCCCTCCCCCGTTTTGTTTTGGTTAGGTATGATGCTGTCATCTTAACGGGAGACCTCATAGCGATAACTATACAGATAGGCCTATGTATATTATAAAACTATACACTATGAAAGTGGAAAATGTGCCCCGCTTTAAACACTTCGTCGTTTCTTTTACCCGTGATCCATACGTCTGAAAACAGAGATCAGCATAGTCGTTGAAGAGATCAACCATTGTTTCATTCTCCCAGCCACCGTAGACGTCTTGCAAAACTTGAGGCAAGTCCCAGTGATACAGCGTTACTACCGGTTCGATGCCGTTCGCTAGCAGCTCGTCTATCAGGTTTGAGTAGTAATCAAGACCGGCCTGGTTGATGTTGGAGATCGTCCCGTCGGGAAGAACACGCGGCCAGGAGATGGAGAAGCGGTAGTGCGATAGACCGATGGCTTTGACGAGCTGGACATCCTCGGCATAATTGTGGTAGCTGTCGCAGGCTACGTCTCCAGTATCGTCGTTGATGATATTACCAGGAGTGTGGACAAACGTGTCCCAAATACTCTCTCCTTTACCGTCCTCGTTCCATCCACCTTCTATCTGGTAGGCAGAGGTCGAAGAACCCCAGGCAAAATCCGAAGGAAATGTACCGGTGATTAGGGTGTCACGATCAGGGTCGTTGAAGACTGAGGGGTAGGAATATTGACCACTTGCTAAGTGCAAGTATAGAGTAAGGAGGACGGGAAAATGTTGGATCGAGAGCTTGCCGAGGGCAGCCATAATTCAGGATGAAGGGGAGAGTGTTAGACTTCTCTTGCAATCGCTGTGAGATACCCTTTCAAAACTGGTCGACAGTGATTTAGGAGGGAGCTTTATCGTGAAATGTCAAGGTGCTTGTGTTGGTTAAACTGCTGATGTTTGTGGTGTCAAGAAAGTTGCCTGCGTAAAGATTCTGTGCAAAATGAACTTTACAGTGGGTGTGTCTAAGTCAAACAATACCAACCTGTACATGGTAGACAAGGATAACCCCTAATAATTGACTTGCCGTTATTATGGCGGCTTTTTTTTTTTTTTTCACTGTTATTCTCTTTCAAGAACCTCGCCTGGTACCACCAAGACTCCTGAGAGCAAAGTTCAATGTTCATAATTATTGTCAAGAGGCCGAGCAAGCAAAGAACATGATTGCTATGTTGTAACATGATCATGTTTTTGGCTCATGAATGAGAATTTATGCACTGATCCAGGCGAGTGGATGTGATGGGAATCCTCTCATCGCTTGATGGGCACTATGCACTTCAAAGTTAGCAGCCTATAAAAAGTTTTTGAGACCATTAGTTAAATACGAAGAAAGAGAAAGTATTGAAAAATTATGAGTGACCAAATTTTAAAAAAGGAGAAATAAAAACCTTTGCAAATTAATTCACCTGCTAAACTTTCGAAACGTGAAGAAACCTTATCACAAGGCTTATAGGGAGGAAAATCACAATTACCTGGTATTCAGTTTTGGGTAAGAGAAATGTGCTATGTGCACTTACGAAACTTATAAGACATTAGTGTGCTTATAATAATAAGTTATTGCACCCTGCACACGCCCTGCCACGTTGTTTTTGCAAACTCTGCCCCTACAACCCGTCTAACCTGTCCACGTTGAGCTCACATGGCTGTGAGCTACTTTCACTATTTTTTTTAAATACAAAGATCACCATAACACAGACAGCCCAATTTGACTGACAACAAAAATAAATACATGAATATTGTCATAATCATTTCCCCCTTCTATATACTAAGGTACAAATCATTATTGAATTTGTGCGGCATGCATTTTGAAGTGGAGTAAATCCATTTCTTCACTATACCGGGCGCACGAGTGTTAATGATAATATACCCTTAGTTGCTTGTGCCAGGTTCTTAGTTTCTTAGGTCCGATTTAATACCACGACCACCAGTCTGCTCGTTTCATTTTATACTCTGTTCAAGTTAACGATTATATAGTGCATGTGCAGCAGTGCACATGTGACAATGATTAAGAGGCGGTTTCGTTCTCGTCAGTAATTCAGAAAGCTTTCGTTCAGAGAACAGAAGTTGTTTTATTACTGTCTTGTCTTACTTAATGTCCCTCGCAGATCGCATAACATATAGGCCCATACTTTATTTACGCAGCAGCGGAAGAAGTACTAACATTTAACGTTGTTTTTCTTCTCATTACTTTTTACTCGAAAAATAAACGTGCCAGTAGGGTGACATGATATAGAAAGAAAAAAAAGTACGTTACTTTTGTTCTTTGCTCAAAGTACCGTTTCTAGCTTGGTCGCCCCGGTCCCTCGGGGTGGATGCAGGGCCGGCGCTGCGTATTTTAAAGTGGAGGGAGTGGGGCAGTTAAGATTTTTGGTGCCACTTCCGGGTTTTATCAGCTGACAACCAAAAGTTTTCTGTGCCGCTTCCGGGTTTCATCAGCTCACAAGCAAAACACACACACACACACACACACACACACACACAAAAAAAAAAAACACAAACAAAAAACACAAACAAAAACAAAAACAAAGGAAGGGGGCCTTCAGCGCAATTTTCTTGTGCTTTCGGGGTTAATCGGCTGACAAGCAAGCAAAAAAAAAAAAAAAAAAAAAAAAAGCTTAACCACATGTTTTCTGGTTCCACTTCCGGGGTAAAAGAAAAAGGGGGGTCACAGGTGGTGGGGTTGGCAAGTGGTTGGATCCTGGGTGTTTTCACAATATCTTATCTCCAGCTCCGATACACTTGGTGCTTTGTTTGAGGTTCAGTGGTCCATCTGATAGTGCAAAATAATTGTTCCAAATCAAATCACAACACTTTGCAGACCGCCTCGATTAGTTAAAACAGGCTCCCCATGTTTTCATTCAGTGTTTCATTTACATGTTCCCCGTGCAATGACTATAGAAACTTGTATCAACCTGTATTTTACCCATACCCTCAAATCACTTACCACAGATGAACTTTGAAATAGTCGAAACAGCGTGTAAGGCATGCAACAAAATACCTTTTAAAGCAACGTAGTAATTCCACGTTTGTATGTTTGTCCTCATAATACAAGGCATGAACGTTCACGATCCATGTATCTTTTGAATGTTGTGGTCATTCATCTTGTAATGATATCAAACTATCAAACAGCAATCACAAATCAATCCCACTTCTGAAATGGTGAAGTCAGCTGTAAGTTGGTTGTCAGATTAAGATTGTTTGTTTTGTTCCGTCCATATAGTTTGTCATTATTTTCCTGAGAGACTCTTTCGTAGATGAATTAAAAACCATTATTGTAATTACTTGAAATTAAAATGAAAAATAAGCAGATTGATCTATACGGTTCATTTGTTTTGATCTACAGTTAATTTCTTTTCTCAGTGGCATTTTCATGAATAGATGTGATTAGCTGAATATGACTTTTAATGGAATAAATTCTTGAATATTCGAGTGATTCAAATGTTGACAATATACTTTACATGAACCACCATATAGATTTGAGGATGGTTTGTACAGTCTGGATTCTGATACACATAATATACTACCACACAGATTTTGTAATTATACTCATGCCTCCACTTTATATGTTCAATAACACGGACACATTAAGAAGTAAAGCTAAATAAAACACAATCAAAACTGTACCAACTTTGCTTTGTTGAATGTGGTATGTATAAAAAGTACTGTTCACCTGTAAATGCTGGATGAAATTTCAAGACTTTAAGTGATTTGTATATGCTTGTATGAATGCAACCAAAGCAAAATCTATGACAAATGTCAAACAAAACAGAGGGAGAGAGAGAGATAAAGAAAGAGAGAAAGAAACAGAGAGAGTAATAAAATGGATTTAAAATGGACTGTAAGTTGTCAGATGAAAATTGTTTGTTTTATTCCGTCCTTGTCATTTTTTTCCTGGGATTCTATCATCGATGAGTTATACATCATTATGATTACTTTGAATTAAAGAGAAAAATAAGCAGGTTGATCTACGGTTGATTTCTTTTTTTCAGTGTTCCCTGTGATTGTGATGTATTTATGAAAAGAATGTTCTTTAAATTAGCTGAATATGACTCTTAATGGAACATATTCTTGAAAATGAAATGTGATTCAAGTATTGACAATATGCTTCATGAACCACTGCATATGATTGCAAATGATTTGTTCATTTTGTATTTTGATACACATGCCATAATACACTGCCACACAGATTGTGTCATTGTACTCATGCCTCTATACTTTATTACACAGCTGTAAATGTTCAATAACACGGACACATCAATAAGTACAATAAACAAATAAAACGCAATCATAACTGTACCAATTATGCGTTGTTGAATGTGGTGTATAAAAACTATTGTTTACTAGTAAATGCTGGATGAAATTTCAAGACTTTAAGAGATTTGAATATGCTTGTATGAATGCAACCAAAGCAAAATCTATGACAAATGTCAAACAAAACAGAGAGAGAGAAAGAGAGAAAGAAACAGAGAGAGTAATAAAATGTATTTAAGTAGCTAAATTTTAGAGAGAACCACGCGTAAAAAAGAGAGTAAGAGTATAATAAAATTGATTTAAGGATTTATAGATTCTAGAGAGAATTACGCATGTCAATGCGACATATTATTGAGGTACATGTATTCTTGTCGATACAATAAACTATCATGTGTCATTTACTACACTAACAGTCTAACAACACTATATCGTAACATGGACAGTGGTATTTACAATGATCTTAGAAAATAGAGGGACCGTTTCATGCTAACGAATGCTAGCAATATTATATATAATTGCGCAAAATCTGTATTAGGTCACAAAAGATCTCATATCATCTGGACGATTCAACTGATTTTGATTTTGATCTGCAGTAAAGAGAGAGAGGAAAAAAATCTCATCCCCAGCAGGATAATGAAATTCAGCCCAGACTAAAGCACTTTTCAGGGATCTGAGGTAATTTCCCTGAAATTGTTTCATGAGTAGAATAATATTTCAACCATCCTGTATAACAGGTATGCACTCCAATAAGAATCAATGCTCTCAGTGCAAAATACAATAGTGTCGCTTGAAATCGCAGTTGTTTGAGATTAAAGTAGAAATGGAATACATTGTGTTATAGATTTTTGCAAAATTGCGTAATTGGTGGAGACCAAGACCTTTTATCCCTGCAGCAGGAATAAGATGATGACAGAAACAGACAAGCAATGCAATACATCAAAACGTTTATCAAAAGAAAAAAAAAAAAACTTTACTTAGGTTCAAGAGCTCGATATGACTGGCTTGAGAGGAAAAATGAAATCGTTATAGAATATACATTTGCAAAAGAATATGTATATATCTACTGCAAGTATATCATATTGTTATCATAAAACATCATGGAGTGTTGTTACTCTATACCGACTTTATCTGCCCAAGTAGGGATATGTCTTCAGCTTGACTGTATAATTTATCATTTCAAAACGACAGACGGCAAGCCAAAAGATTATACACAAAACGAAAGCAGTGCCATTATAGTAATCATTATGTACATGTCATTGAATGAGGGAATACCAGAAAAGATCGCATAAATGTCGAACACGGAGACAGACTGACATGTAGCAGAAGAATGCATTCGTATGATAATAATACTCATATAACATGTATAAAGAGTATTGATACCACGTATTACCCACTTTAATTCTTTATGCTACCAATTTGTATATCAGCGCAAACAGACACACAGCAAGCCATGAGCCGTGGGTTCGAGTAGCGTGTGATGAAAAACCGTTGTCGGCCACGAGGCGAGTCAGCCAGTCTGCCGATTCTTTGCGAGTCCGTGGTCGGTCAGGATCCTCGAAGTCGACGTAATGTAGTCCGAAGCGTTGGGTGTAGCCTGATGCCCACTCAAAGTTATCCATCAGTGACCAAGCGAAATAACCGACCACATCCACGTCATCATATTTATATGCTTTGACAAGAAAAATTGAGAAGTTGATCATGAGGAAAGATTCAGCTGATAGAAGATAACATGGTTATACACTTTTAGCGAAGTACCAAAACCACAATGTTACGCAAGACTCTCCATAACCTGCAACTTTAAAGAAAAACATAAGACCGTACTTGATGCTGCGCATTCTTTCATCTATACAAAGTTTCAATATTGTCAATACCATTTTGAATGAACACGTTAAGGGGCCTTCGAGCTGTTCTTGAGAAACATAATCATATCCATGAAATCCGAAGATCAGATTAGAGTAAAAAAAATGATGTGTTGCATATTCATTATAATTTCTTCTTTTTTTTTCTTCATTTTTGCACATTCAATTCGTGACTATCTTGTCATATCTATTCTATATGTCAATTTGTTAATTAGTCTCTCATTTCTTTGGCATGTTACCAAAATAAATGCATGATTTATGTGCATTATGTTTTGAATTATGACAGAAAATTATATTGGGGCCTACAACCAATCATGAGTAATGTATTGCAATGAGGATGTACAGTACAGGGGTATTTTGTACCCCTTTCGAAACTGATCAATGAGGACTAGAGCTATATTCACTTGAAAGAATATGGCAAGGAATTCTAAAAACAATGTTCATACTGTGTTCCTCTGTTAAATGGCACAGAGTAAATGAACAATATATCAAAGATGATTATTCATACAGAAATATATAATATATATATATATATATATATATATATATATATATATATATATATATATATATGAAGAGCTTGCTTCCAAAAAGGCCCTAAATCCATTGAAAAATGATGGATTTAGCGCCTTTTGGAAGCAAGCTCTTCATATTATGTAACAGCCTGATAACTCCAACAGTTTGTTGAAGAAAGATGAAAGCAGTCGGTATCCCCGGATAAAAAAGAGAGCTGAAAAGAAGAAATCATGCATGGGCTGAAATGAGCAGTTCTTCCGGCACCGTTTGTTTTCGAATGGCAGCCGTATCCACTGACTGTTTGTCAGTAGCCCAATATCACGCAGTAAGTTTTTCAAATTGGCAAAAAACAGAAAGAAGAAGAAGCAAGAATTGGCCTATTGCTTTAACCCTAAAAAGACTGGGGGGGGGGGGGGGGCTTAAAAGGCCCCCCCCCTCGACATTTCGCGCGATTACTCTGCAACACGCAATGCTCTCGCCGCGATGTTCTATGACTTTTATCTTTCGAGTTTCCCGCACTTTTTGACACCAAATTTGTGACGCCCGGGGGTACGGTTCTGAAGTTACATAACTTTTTGTACATGCACGTGAGGCCGAAAATGGCTCAAAATGTGATTTTGTGTACAAAGTCAATGCAAATTGAGTTTTTTCACATGGTTCATATAAATATGCTTATTTTTACTCTCAATGGCTAAAATTAATTTGTTTTAGGAGTATTATGCTTCAAAAAGTGTCTGCCACAAATTTTGTTAAAAAACAACAAAAACAAAAGGTCGAAAAAACAAAGAAATACATAAGAAATTCAAAAAACAATAAAATAAATAAGAAATTAATTTTGATACCGAATTTTTTTTCAAGTACATTTGCTAAGAATGCCACAAAGAATAATTAGACCAAAAATGAGCACTTTTGGAGTTTTATTTACTG
Organism: Diadema setosum; assembly: GCA_033980235.1. Lineage (NCBI taxonomy): Eukaryota > Metazoa > Echinodermata > Echinoidea > Diadematoida > Diadematidae > Diadema > Diadema setosum. Next base: position 35,389,786 of record CM067059.1, on the reverse strand, counting down.
ATTTAGATCAAAGAGTCTGATTTCTTGCATAAATTAGCATAATTAATCAAAATAAAATAAAAGAAGACTATTTCTTAAAATTTAAATATACGATCTTGTAGATTACATCGCACACTACCATTGTGCAAATTTCCGCGGCGATCGCGCGATCCACGGCCGAGATCTTAAAGGGGAAGGCTAGTAACTGATCAGTGGGAATCAGCGGAAATGCTGGGAGATGATTGTTCCAATTCTTATGGGATTCATTCAAGAGTTCATTGTACATCTATTGTTGTGTGAACATGATTTGCTTCAGAACGGTCTCATATTCAAGTAATGTGCAGATTAATGCTCCGTCACTGACCAGGGACGCTAACCTGGAAGCATTAAACTGCACATTACTTGAATATGAGACCATTCTGAAGCAAATCATTTTCACACAACAATAGATATACAATGAACTCTTGAATGAATCCCATAAGGATTGGAACAATCATCTCCCAGCATTTCCACTGATTCCCAATGATCAGTTACTAGCCTTCCCCTTTAAGAGGGGGGGGGGGGGCCTTTAGCCCCCCCCCCCCCCCCCACCCCCAGTCTTTCGAGCTACCAAAATAGCCCAGTCTTTTTAGGGTTAATCATGGACCTATTCGTTGTATAGGTCCATGCTTTTACTCACCTTTCAAAACCTCATTGATGTATGCGTTATAGAAGGTGACTCTCCCCTGGTCATCGAGATTGTATTCATCAGATGTTGAGAAGCCATTCTCAGTGATGTAGATGGGAAGGTCGCCATACTCATCTTTGACCCAGTTGAGAAGATTCCTTAGACCCCAGGGTACCGGACGGAGCCATTCTGATCCCGACGTCGGCCAGTTATCTGGTTGGTATCTGGACACGTCCTGAAATGAAGGGAGTTTTTGTTGTTGTTGTTGTTGTTGTTATGACAGATTAATTTTCATGTTAGCTAAGGCAAAATGTTCCGGAGGGGTGGGGGCGGTTGTCCTTGGTACAATACCCATGCAATTCATACAGATATTGTTCAAATGGCTGAAGTCAGTTGTCAGACTAACGATGGTTGTTATATATATAGGCTTTCCATCGTTTGTTTCTTTTTTTTTTTATAGCGTTTGTCAGCTGGTCGAGGTGACAAAACTCTATACTAGTATCATAATGGAGCAAGTGGAACTGATGGTCCCTTCATAAGTCTTTAGTACGAATTCCCTGCATGTCTTTCTCTTTCTGGCGGATAGGGCTGTTGTTGTATTTACCTGATCTCCCTCGTAATGTGGATCTCCGTTGTTAATCTCGTGCCTGCACACTGTGGTGGTGTAAGCGTTGAGACCAAAGAAGTCACCAGTTCCCCTGTTGAGCTCCTTCTCCTCCTCGGTGAACTCCGGCAGACGAGACTCGTTCAGGCCCTGAGCCAGACTCTTGTTACCGACCTGCCACTTCATCACATCCGGGTAGTCACCGTTCTTAAAGATGGGGTGAGCGTACCTGTGGGGTGTAGGTACAGAAGTCATCGTTACTCACATGGCGTAGCCAGGGGGGGGGGGGGGGGGGTGGGGCGATGGGGGCGGTCACCCCCCCCCCCCCCCCCTCTAAGATTTGGACCGGGGATTTGCGAGGGGGAAAAAATGCGTGTATCGGACAGTATGCATGCACATGAAGCGGGTCTTCTTTTCAACCTTTCATCAAATAAGATCATAATTTTTTGAATATTTCACTCAAAGTGTGCACCAGATCGTTGAATTTCAGTTCAAAATATGCAAAATCTCTCGTGCTTGGGAGGGGGATACCCCCTTCCAGACCCTCCCCCTCTGTGCCTCTTTCCCTAGCCTTAGTACACTTTTTAGATTTACAAAAAATTATGAATAATTTTGAGTGCACATAGCTTATCACTTATATTCCGAAAACTCAATGTTCCTTCATGTACAAGGGGAATTTCCCCTTTTTATCGAGCCTTTCCTCCCTAAGCCCCCCCCCCCATCATTTTTTTTTTTTTATGATTTCCCATATATTCCATCAAATATGCGTATACGAGATATCTCAATTTCAACCTTAAAAAGGCAAAAGCTCCATCGTACGGGAAGGGTGGAGATAACACTCGCCCACGCCTTCTTCCTGCTCGCCCGCCCTCCCCCCCCCCCCCCCCTCCATGCATGTAGACTGTGGCTACACTTTGAACATATACAGTTTTCCAAATATAACACAAAATGTGTGCACCAAAACGTTTAACTGCAATCAGAAAATTATATAGAATCTCCTTCCACAGACTTGCTACACTTCTCTTCTGATTGAAAAATTTCCAGATATTCCAACAAAAGTGTACGCCAGATTGTTGAATTTCAGTTCTAAAAGCTTAAAACTTAAAAAAGGCTCCCTTGAATGTGGGAGAGGTATCTTGCCACCATTCCATTGCTTGTTACCCACTTTAGACCTAGTAGTAGTACATTTTTGAGAATGACAATTTCCGAATTTTCCACAAAATGTGTGCTCTAGATCGCTTTATTTCAATTCTTAAAACGCAAAAGCTCCGCCGAGCGGGAGGGGGAATCCCCCTTCCCCTAAGCTCTTCCTCACTAGACTTTGTACATACACGCAAAATGATGATGCACATTCGGAATAAGAGCTGAATTCCGTGATTTTAACACTTCGATGAAAAAGTATTGCACCAAAAATTTACACCAGATCGCTGACTTTAAGGTCTGAAAATGCAAAATCACCTTCGTGTGGGAGGGGAAATGCCCCTATCTACACCCTCGTGTGCATGCTTTTTCTGTTTGATTGCTGAACAGACAGCGTTCATGATATTCAGTGTAAGAATTAATAAAAGACGTTTATTTAAATAATACCATTTTATAGCCATAATGTTCAATGATCATAATCGACATGAAAATATATTGCTACCTTAAACAAGTGGGACTGTTTCAAGTGGATAAAACACGCAAAAACACGCAAAAACATGCATCAAATTGCACCATTTGCAACATCAAAATGCAAAAAGTTCTCACCGTGGGAGGGGGCACACACCCTCCCCTTCCCCCTCGCTCTCTCCGCTCGCTCGGGCTCAGTCGCGTTCATGATGTTAAGAGTAAGAATTAATACAAAAGTTTATTTTTATGATACCATTTTATATATATTATTGACAAATTGAGCAATAATAATCTACACTAGAATATACTGCAACCTTAAACAAGTGGGACTGTTTCAACTCGTCAAAACACGCAAAAACATGCATCAATTTGCACCATTTGCAACATCAAAATGCAAAAAGATCTCACCATGGGAGGGGGACACCCCCTCTCTCACCCTCCCCTCCCCCTCGCTCGCTCCGCTCGCTCGGGTTCAGTCGCGTTCCTGATATTCATTGAAAAGAATTAATACAAGAAGTGTATTTAAATCATACCATTTTATAGGAAAATTGTTCAATGATGATCTATATCAAAATATACTGCTACCTTAAACAAGTGGGACTGTTTCACGTCGATAGAGCGCGCAAAAGCCTGCATCAAATTGCACCATTTACAACATCGAAATGCAAAGAGTTCTCACCGTGGGAGGGTGGACACCCCCCTCCCACACCCTCCCCCCCCCCTCCCTCGCTCGCTCCGCTCGCTCGGGTTCAGTCGCGTTCATGATATTCAGTGTACAAGACATTTATTCAAATGATACCATATTATAGCCAAATTGTTCAATGATAATCGACATGAAAATATATTGGTACCTTAAACAAGTGGGACTGTTTCAATTCGATAAAACGCGCAAAAACATGCATAAAATCGCACCATTTACAACATCAAAGTGCAAAAAGTTCTTACCGTGGGAGGGGGGACACCTCCCTCCCACCCCCCCCCCCTCGCTCGCTCCGCTCGCTCGGGCTCGGTCGCTTCGCTCCCTCGCAGACTAACCGCCTCCCCCCAAGATCAAATCCTGGCTACGCCGTTGTCGTTACTTCATGGAGGCAGAAGGGGGACTCCACCTTCTTGCATGGCTACTGTAAAAAGGCGTGCATTGTGCTCATCTCGCGCTTATGAGGTTGTTTCATTGTATACCACTTTTCACATTGACTTTTCACTCTTATTGCGGTACGATTCAATTCTTCTCTAGTAAAATATTGTCAGGGTTGTCACTGCATGGCATGGGGATGCTTGTGATACTTTCGATGCATATGGTTTAACTTGGTCATCTAACGGGTCGCTTGCCTTGACATTCCGATCCCTTCACTTACGAATTTGATTATACACAACGTGTGCGATCTTAAACAAGTGATTCTCTTTTATGTTTTTATGTGATAAGCTTGTTTATTATATTAAGTGATAAACAGTAGATTGAGTCTCAGAGTCTCAAGACAAGAGTCTCAGAAAGTCATAGCTTATCTTGGCTATCTCGTAATGATCTTGAACTTCGGATACGGCTCATTCAATGCAACACACATACACACACGCACACACGCACTTGCTCGAAAACATGATGATAATCTAGTACTACAAACGGAAGACACCAGTATGTTTGAAACGAACACGGTCAAGCGCCGCTGATTGAATGAGTAGTGTATAGGCTTATATAGAGAGGTCGTACTTTCAGACAAGCTTAGTATGCATATAAGCATGCACAAGGTTTTCAGGACAAACAATAATATTACAAGGAACAGTGAAATTTCACTTAGCAGTTGTAGATCAATATCAGAAGATCCTACACTACAGTAAGGCAGCATGGATTTGCTGCTATAAATCTTCAAGCCAAACATAAAATCAGTTTTGTCTGTATACCATAGATCACAATAAGTCAAAGCCCCGATAATTGATTATGGTTTTGCCATTGCTGTGATCGTCATTTCTCTAAATGACTTTCATCATAATTTGTAATCACTGCAATGTCCTTCCACGACATAGCCGAAGTGAAGAAAGTCACATTGGAATACAACAGGCCTTTGTACTCTGTAGAAACTCGATTCCCTCTGCTATAAACAGAAAGTATAAGAATTCTGGTTAATTTGCTTAATTGTCCTTTACCTTTTCCTCCACCCCTATTTGAGACAAATTTGCTATTCTTTACCCAACAGAATAAAGAATTGCCCATCTATGTGGATATTGAGCAGTGTATGCCTCTCGTTTTAATGTCATCTTATACTGACCATCCTGCAGTAAACTGCATGTATCTGTTGGCAGCGGCCTGGTCTTGGGGGTCGTTAGGGTCATCCGGCTCTCCCCAATCTGTGCTAAGAGTGATGGACACCTTGCCCCCTTGCAAAGGGTAGTAGTTGTCCCGATATGTGTGGTAAGCTTTGGCATGAGCTTTGATGATAGTGTGAGCTGCTCTGTAAGGGGCGTATCCAGGATCGTAGATACCGGGGGCGAAAACTGCGATGCCGTATCCAAGCCACGTCACAACATACGGTTCGTTGAACGTTATCCAAAGCTTGACCTTTATACATGACAAATATTATGATACAAAAATCATGTAGCAACAAGTCAAAGTCATCGGGTTTTTTTTAAGTGTTATAATATACCTGTTGATGCAGCGTGTAATATTGTATATGCAGTACTCATGACAGAATGTTTCACGTAATCCTTGAAGCATTCTTACAAAAAGAGGTCATACTAGTGTCTTAATAATTTACAAACATGGCAGCAAATCATGAATGAAACGTGTTTGCTACAAAGTAATTGCTGTTATTGTCGATAACATTTTGATCATAAGCCAACAGTTCATAATTTTGATTCTCGTTCCTCTTCTGTAGCCCGAGAAGAGAGCTTATAGAATCAATTATTTTAGAGAACTCGTACCTTTTTCTAACGCCTCGTGGTGGTTACTATAAACAGCCAACAAACGTGATAAGGAATTGTACTGAACGATTTTTATGTCATATTTCCAGAAATCTCAAAATCCCCCATCTTTACTCAACGAAGTAAACAGTTAATATCAAAATTGAAACGATTCAATTCAATTCAATTCAATTCAATCATAGTTTATTTCCAATCAACGAAAATCAAAAACATAGTACAATGTATACATGTCATTAAATGATATTGTTAAAACGCTTGCAAAAGATTCATGTAATATACGAGACAAATTATTCGATTCATCATTCCATGGGAATACTTGCTCTTTGTTCATGTTTCTGTTCATTTTCTCACGTGTTTTCTGACAATATTGTGTCATAGGAACTTAAACAATGATTGAGATTGGAGCAGAATCACTTGTTACGGCTGATACAGGTACAATGTGTGAAAACGATATCAAAGACGAAGAAATTGTATCATTTCATTTCGACTGGTATTTATTCCTCACATTAAACTATTTTATTCGATATACCCGCTAGCAATCTGTCATTCCTGATGCAGAGATCATCATATTCTTTCATTTCGACCCAGTTATATGCCATAACATATTGTGCCATTCACTTTATTGTAAGTGCCAATCTTTGAGTTAATGCTGAAACGTTACTATAGATAATGTTTACCCGAGAACCATAGGTCTGAAAGCAGAGATCGGCATAGTCGTTGAAGAGATCAGCCAGCGTATCATTCTCCCAGCCACCGTAGTCTTGTAGAGCTTGAGGCAAATCCCAGTGATACAACGTCACTACCGGTTCGATGTCGTTCGCTATCAGCTCGTCGATCAGGTTTGAGTAGTAATCAAGACCGGCCTGGTTGATGTTGGAGATCGTCCCGTCGGGAAGAATACGCGGCCAGGAGATGGAGAAGCGGTAGTGCGATAGACCGATGGCTTTGACGAGCTGGACATCCTCGGCATATTTGTGGTAGCTGTCGCAGGCAACATCTCCAGTTTGGTCATTGGTGATTTTACCAGGAGTATGGGCAAACCTGTCCCAAATACTCTCTCCTTTACCGTCCTCGTTCCATCCGCCTTCTATCTGGTAGGCAGAAGTAGCGGAACCCCAGGCAAAATCCGAAGGAAATGTACCGGTGATTAGGGTGTCACGATCAGGGTCGTTGAAGACTGAAGGATAGGAATACTGACCAGTCGCCAAGTTCAAGCTTACAGCAGCTAGAAGAATGAAGAGATATTGAAATGATAGTCTACCCATGTCCATGGATAAATTATAAGAGTTTTAGAATTTTCTGTGTAATTTCTCTGTGAGATTCCTCTCCCAAACTAATGGTCGACAGTTGTGTAGGTGGAAGCTTTTTCGTAAATAATGTCGAGGGGCGCGAATGGTTCGGGTTATACCGTGATGATTGTGGTGACAAGACAAGATCGAGCGCCGCTTCCTAGCAAACTGAACTTAGGCCCGAATTCACGAAGGTGGTACAATCTTTGTCCATGGTTTAAACCATGGACTAGCAATTTTGTATGGGGCGCCAAGTGTCGCATGACCTATTTCGTTACGAAATCAGTCATTTCATCGACGAAATGTTAATTTCGTTAGGAAATGTTAACATTTCGTCGACGAAATGATCATTTCGTTAACGAAATGGTCATTTCGTCGAAGAAATGATCATTTGTAAGTTTCGTTAACGAAATGGTCATTTCGTCGCCGAAATGACTCGATTTCGTAACGAAATAGGCCATGCGACACTTGGTGCCCCATACAAAACTACGGTCTTTGTCCATGGTTTAAACCATGGACAAAGATTGTACCATCTTCGTGAATTCGGGCCTAAGTGGGTGTATCAAAGTCAAACAATACCAATCGAACTGATAGGAGGGGATGATTTGTACAAGCCCCATATACTGCAACTCAAATGCATGCAATTGATGGAGGCTACTTCGAGGGCGCAGTCCAGGTACCACCTGTAGAACCCCCGATAAGTAAAGTTCAAGGTATAGTGCCGAAGGCGTGTAAACAGAAGCGACAATAGATTGTGATATTTATGATCAAATTTGTCTTCGCTAATTCACGAGTGTTTGTAAAAAGAAATGAGTTTGCAAGATGACAATCATCCTTCCATTTGTCTCCAGCTACTGAAAAGGAAGAAGCCCGTCAATATTTGTCTGACTGTTCTGTTAGGCATGGAACATATTTATGAAATGCGATTTATATCTTCTGTAAAAAACATCATAACTGAAATAAATTCTCCCTAACTGATTTACTCGCGGTGAACTTTAACATCCAACAAGTAACCGCAGATAACATCATGTAAATACGTTTATAGAAGATGTAAACTTACCGATTGTTTTATAGAGTGGGCAAGATGATAATGACAATAAAGCGGTCTTATTTAGCCAGGTAAATGTCGGTCGTATCAGCTCTCTCCCGTACAGAGGTTGTTGCCATTACTGTGACACCTGCACTAAACATCTAGTGTTGGTCAAGAGAGCGTTGGAAGAGTGGACATAGGTAAAACATCTTGTCCAAGGTGCTCTACATGGGCAGGGTTCTAAATCCTTGAGTACAGACAGATCGAAACCCTTTGTAGGCTACTTCTTTGACTCTTGATATCCAAAATGTTGTTTCTGACAGCCTTGTCTTACTTTATACAAAAAACTCCTTCACACTTTCTATAGTGTCTTTATAGCTGTTCTGTCTTTTTTACGCATTCTTTTGGTCTCTGTCTCTCCCCCCCCCCCCACACACACACTCTCTCTCTGTACTCTCCGTTGTGCAAGCTCTTTACTATATCGAAGTGAAAATATGTTTCTGTCTATTCATTTCTGTCTCTCGACATGTCTCATTTCAATTTCGTTCCTATTGCTCTCGGGTTGCTTCTCAGCCATTTATTTTGTCAAAGCCTCTTGGTTTACATATTATTATGACATCTGATTCTCCGGTGCGACTTTAATAGTCATGTTTAAATACTGCTGGGCAAGGGCCCACAATGTTAGCTAAGATTATGATTCACTCGATAAGTAGCTTCCTTGCCTCGCAGGTGCATGGTGTCATTTCTTACTATTTGGCCACTGCTCGTTCCAAAGGCGGATGTGACAACGCTCAGTTTAAAGGAGGATACCTCCTTTTCACTTATCCAACCTTCTTCCAGAACAAGTGTCGTTGTTTAAGACCTGCGTTTGATTTTTTTTTCTTTGAGATAAGTATAAAGTGCGATGATCATAATGGAAAGAAATGAAACAATTTCGTATTATGTATATCTTTTCCCCTCTCTAGTTTAGTACTTTCGCGCCTCAAAGGCGACACAGTTTAAAATTGACGTAATCTGTGTGGGTTTTTTTTTAAGAACTGTATACAGCGACTAATAACAGCGTGCTATTTTCAGTACCTCCCCAATGCACAAAGTCTACTCGCTCGTTGTAAGAGAAGGGTCTAGGGCAATTACCCCTGGGCAATTACCCCGCACCCTTCCCCTGGCCCTAATCCTAATCCTAAACCTGAACCTAACCCTAACCCTAACCCAAACTCCTAACCCTAAACCTAACCCTAACCCTAATCTTTACTCTTACCCTACCACTAACCAGTATTTGGCCGGGGGGGGGGGGGGGGTAATTGCCCTCCGGGGGTAATTGCCCGGATACGGTAAGGGAATGTTGATCTAATCTGTATCTTATACTTGCTCAACATGAACTTTGACAAGAGTATTTATGTCATACATGAACACAACTTCCCGTTTTTAGTTTTCTCCATGAAACCACTTGTTATAGGTTATGATTTCCCATAGGTCTACATAAACAAAGTGTTATCATTCCCTCTTTTAGAAGACCATCAAAAATATTTGATTTGCTGGCGAAGTTTGTCAAAATTCTAATGGTAGCTTAACAATAGAGTAAAGGGTGTGTACAGTTCTGGTTGAGGTGAGGATTTAGATTTTAACGTTTTGCGAGATATTCAGAAGCCACTCTATGAGATGTTAAAGAGCATGCAATTTTAAGGGGTATCAAAAGTTTATTTGATGAAAATCGGCCTTGAAATGGCTGAGATATCCCAAAAAAAAAAGGTGAAACAAAGAGATCCTAATAAAAGGCGTGGCCTGTCGCCTTTTATTATTATCACTTTTTTTTTTTAGATATCTCGGCCATTTGAAAACTAATTTTCATCAAATAAACGTTGAATCCTTCTTAAAATTACATGCTCTTTCATATTTCATAACAGGTTTCTCATTATCTCGCTTAGGAATGTTCAACACATAAATCCCCACCTCAACCAGTACTGTACATTCCTTTTAATTTCAATGCATGAATGTTCCATGTTAATACTGATACTTCACTATGTTTAAAATTCTCGCAATGACATGCAGACACACCCACTATCACAAGCCTAAACGCTGATACACACTTCCATACACGCACACACACACACACACACGTACAAACAAACAAAGGGGACTCTTATTTCACCGGAGACAAAATGCATCACGTGACTAATTACACTTCTCTGTCACGCATCACTAGAAATTCAAGTAGAAACCAAGTAACAAAGTGATTGGAAGTCATATGTCACAATTTATAACAAAATTCTACAATAAAGAACTCGACATTGTTCTTACGAATATGTTACACTGCACTCCAAAGAAATGTATCAAAGAAACGTACAATATTTAGGGATTCTACGAGAAATGATATGCTCGAGATAAACATAAATTGTCCTCTCTTAGCGCAGACTTGCGTTCTGGTCTGGGATATACTAGTAATTCTGTCCCTCTCACTTTCAAAAATTTGAGATGCTTGTACCTGAACCAACAAGATGATAAACAAAAATCAACTCATCGAAATTCTTTTTGCAATCCTTTATTGCATTAAATCCCATGCTCTCTGTTTCGATCGAACAATACATATAGAATCTTTATTTGAACACCAAACAGACTTCTCTTCATCTCGATTATTGCAAATAATGCATACAAGTATTTGAATTAGTATTATATGGAAGTAAGTCGTCGAATAAGTGTTCTTGGAGCATCATTGATATCGACATTGTTCTTTCAGGAAAAAAAATGATATAAACACACAGCTGCAACAATTAATATTTGTCAAAGCTATTTCCCAGGGAGCTTATTTAAATCAAACATTTGAAGTTGGTTTTTAGATTTTGGTATGCGTCTTCAATCAATCCCATTCAGTCAGCGATACGAACAACATGCAGGAGATCTACTGTATACGCAAACATGATTGATAACATTAAGACATAAATAAAAGGGCATGGTCCTTCATAACTTTTTAATAGAAATATGACAAGGTGAATAAATTTATTATAAAAGGCGTCTTTCTTTAAACTCTATTTTAATTTGAAATTAGAAATTGGACGGTTCATGAAAACGAAATGAAAAAGAATTGGGTGTCGTGTAAAAACGTCATGAAAGTTATACGAAAGTTTTTGCTGTCAAGAAAACACAAGATAAATCAATTAACAGACATACATGACATGCATATAAATGCATGCACGTTTGAGGAGTTCCGAATTACAGACTTTGATCCACATCATTATGTCCTCTTTGAGCATATTGTATCAACTCCACCATTTGGAAGACACATGCGCATGGCCGCAGCGTTTCACTCAGTTCATAATCAGTCATCCGTAGTTCCATGGAAGTGACCTATGCCATGAAGGCGTATATTGCAGCAAGAAGCCAAACGACGATCAAGGAGCCTTGCATCCGGGAAGCGAACGAGCCCGTGTTGAAACCATTCTCGGCGACGACACCAGTCAACCATTTTGCCGAGTCCTTCTGTGTTCGCGGACGCTCTGGATCGTTAAAGTCGACGTAGTGAAGCCCGAAGCGCTGGGTATAGCCAGAAGTCCACTCGAAGTTGTCCATTAGTGACCAAGCAAAGTAACCAGCTACATTCACGCCGTCCTCTTTGTGAGCTAGGGTAGAAAACAATGAAGACAACAAAGTGATATTTAATGCATTGTCATCAAGCAAATCGAAGTGTGATTGGCAATCGTCATCCTCCTTTTTTTTTTTCACCATGTCAACGTTAGCTTCCTTATACCCTGCGTGACCCTCCATTCCCTGGTCTTTACAAAAAATGAATGCAGGTGAGCACCATCCATTTACTGCACCGTGTCAACACGATTGTACATTGTACATTCTGTTGAAGAAAAAGTAAAAGCTCGAATTTAAGTCTTTTTCCCTCATGGACTATCAATATGCACGCTATATAACTCTTTTCCATCGTACCTTTCAAAACTTCATTGATGTAGGCGTTGTAATAGGTGATTCTGCCTTCGTCATTGAGATTGTATTCATCAGGCGTGGAGAAGCCGTTCTCAGTGATGTAGATAGGGATATTGTCATATTCGTCCTTGATCCAGTTAAGAAGATTCCTTAAACCCCACGGTACCGGGCGGAGCCAGTCTGACCCCGACCTTGGCCAGTTGTCCGGTTGGTATCTGGAAACGTCCTGGAATTCAAAGTTGAATAAAAAAAAAATAATATATATATATATATACATATATATAGAAAGATTTCAGTTGCATATACAGCTTGGTTCCATGACAGTTGCTCCTGCTACAATAACATTGCTCCAACGAAATATCTGCAAGCTAAGCCAAGCATAATTCAACCCACTGAAACATAATCCTACCTTAGATCCTTAGATATATCAGCAAATCACAACCCTAACCCTATAACCCTTACTCCTTGGAGAAAATAAGACCGGAGTAATTGTCGCAGGAGCAAATGTCGTGTCACCATACAGCTGATTGTACAATAAAGACATTATAGATGCAAATCAATAACCAATTAGTGATTTGTAGCTTTTCCAAGTCACATCCAGTTAATAGTAAAAGGTTATGAAGCACATAATTTATGATGAGTAGGGCCTAACTGTTTAATCAACATATTATATATATCGGTAGAAAGGTGAGTAGATTCCTTCCATCAGCAAAATGTTGATCGATGAAAATGATTTATCCATTTTGCCATACCAGCTGCTAGACAATGGCCATGACATCTTATTCTTCTGATTAAAATGTGCATTTTAACTGCCTTTTTCAGTGAACAAATTTTCCTTGTAAAACTACCTATTGTTATCAACGATTCAAATTCCCTGGGTCTACATAATCATGCAGACACACCCAGCTCAATATACTAACAAATATACAAAAGATGTCTACCTGATCTCCCTCGTAATTTGGGCCATCAGTATTAATCTGCTCCCTGCACACAGTGCTAGTGTACGCATTGAGACCGAAGAAGTCACCAGTTCCCCTGTTGAACGCTTTCTCTTCCTCGGTGAACTCGGGCAGACGAGACTGGCTTAGGCCCTGAGCCAGACTCTTGTTACCGACCTGCCACTTCATCACATCCGGGTAGTCACCGTTCTTCAGGATTGCGTGGGAGAACCTGTAACGCAAAGTGTTACATCGTCACTGGTTAGAATGTTACTTCATAACATGTGATTAAGTGCAAATAGGCCATCAACCATAATCTGGACAATGTTTTCAATTTGGTCAAAAGAACCAAAAACTTGTCACACACTTGCGCGAGCTGCCAGAAATAAGACTGTTTACCAGCGATGGTTGTCATGATTTTATTATGGTTGCAAGGAGAGTAACCATCATTAATTTTTCTTCAGCTGATGTTGTCGTAATCATGAGGTCTCAGACTTGACTAACTCCGTAAGTTGCTACAGTTAGATTTGAGATGGCTGTCATTTTTTTTTTTTTTTTGATTGCATGATTTTTCGAGCTGGAGTGGATTGATGTTTCCTATAATATCTGTCATCAGTGGTCCTTTCATAACATTTAGTTACACATAATATTATACTGTGATCATACCTGTATAGAACTTTTTTTTACTTAAGATGTTAGATATAACAACATGTTTTTAGAACATTAGTAATACTCATAAGTAGTCAGGATATACAAACTCACACCTATGAAAATAATGGTGCCAAATGGCTGCGTAGCAAGTAACGCCACAGTAGAGTGAATGGGTGTTCAACTTTGTCTAATGTTAAGGTAGACCCACCATCCTGCAGTAAACTGCATGTATCTATTGGCGGCGGCTACGTCGGACGGGTTGTTCCGGTCCTCCGGCTCTCCCCAGTCTGTGCTAAGAGTGATGGATACCTTACCGCCATACGAAGGGTAATAGTTGTCCCGATATGTGTGGTAAGCTTTAGCATGAGCTTTGATGATAGTGTGAGCCGCTCTGTAAGGGGCGTATCCAGGATCGTAGACACCGGGGGCGAAAACACCAATGCCATATCCAAGCCATGTTACAACATATGGTTCGTTGAATGTAATCCAAAGCTTGACCTAAAAAGCACACAATACAACGCAATTTAGGGAAATGAAACTGGGTGGGAAAAAAAGGCATCGCAAAAATTCATCGTGAAAATACTCCCATTCTTACGCTATTTCTTATCCCCTTTTTTATTTGTTGGTTTATTTATATTTGGTGTGGAAGTCTCTGATATGTTGTGAATCACACTTTGACACCTACTTTGAACAATTATATCATAATTATGTTATTACTTATGAAACTGCGGTATTTTTGTTGAGGTTTGTTGACAGAAATATGAAATATGACGAGATAATGATATTGTTTACCCGTGATCCATAGGTTTTAAAGCAGAGATCGGCGTAGTCGTTGAAGAGATCAGCCAGCGTATCATTCTCCCAGCCACCGTAGATGTCTTGCAAAACTTGAGGCAAGTCCCAGTGATACAGCGTGACTACCGGTTCGATGCCGTTCGCTAGCAGTTCGTCTATCAGGTTTGAGTAGTAATCAAGACCGGCCTGGTTGATGTTGGAGATTGTCCCGTCGGGAAGAACACGCGGCCAGGAGATGGAGAAACGGTAGTGCGACAGACCGATGGCTTTGACGAGCTGGACATCCTCGGCATACTTGTGGTAGCTGTCGCAGGCTACATCGCCAGTCTGCCCGTAAGCAATTCTGTTGTCGTGAGAGAAGGTATCCCAGATACTCTCTCCCTTACCGTCTTCATTCCAACCACCTTCGACCTGGTAAGCCGAGGTTGCGGAACCCCAGGCAAATCCCGCGGGAAAAGAACCGTTGATTAAAGTATCCCGATCAGGATCGTTGAAGATTGATGGGTAGGAGTATTGACTGTTTGCAAGATGTGAACATAATACAGTCAGAATGATGAAGAAAGGGTTAAGGGCGAGTCTCCCGAAAGCAGCCATTTTCAAAAAGTAAGAAACGTACAATTATTTACAATATAAGATAGGAATTCTCCAGTGATGACTGAAGTGGTGTATGACACTCCTGTCTTCACTGTGACGAAAGACTGGAAGATGTGAGATTCCACGAGTCTTATACACTCTATGTAATTCTCTTACGTAATCCATGACGATATCAACTTTATAGAAAAAACACAGGACCGTGTAACCAACGACACACCCCTTTTGTTGCTATCATGAAGGCGATACAAAAGATAAAGTCAAAGCTGTTTTACGCATTGATCTCTTTGGATGCCATGTATAGTGTGCATTTGTTTGCATCTGTAACTTACGTAAAGGACACTTCGTGATGACCTTTTATCCCTCTTCTGTCACGTCCGTTGGTCTTTCCGTAAACTGTATAGAAACGCATCTTTTTAGTAGCGACTAGTTCGTAGCTGTAACATTTATCCAATTACTGTCGTACATGCTTTGAATTGATTGTAAGCGCTTTGGGCCTTGTGGGAAAAGCGCACTATAGATAATAGTAATAATAATAATAATAATACAGAAAATGAATATCTAATACATGACGTATCTAGAATTATGGAAAAGCCTTGCTAGTTTCTTGTTTTGTATTTTATATGAATGAAAGATACATGTTACTGAGAAGCCTCCCTCCTTTAAAGGGTGTGTACAGTTCTGGTCGAGGTGAGGATTTAGCTTTTAACGTTTTGCGAGACATTCAGAAACCACTCTATGAGATGCCAAAGAGCATGCAATTCTAAGGGGTATCAAAAGTTTATTTGATGAAAATCGGTTTTGAAATGGCTGAGATATCCAAAAACAAGGTAAAACAAAGAGATCCTAGTAAAGTTGTGGCATGTCGCCTTTTATTATTATCATCACTTTTTTGGATATCTCAGCCATTTGAAAACCAATTTTCATCAAATAAATGTTGAATCCTTCTTAAAATGACACGCTCTTTCATATTTCATAAGAGGTTTCTCATTATCTCACTTAAGAATGTTCAAAATATGAATCCCCACCTCAACCAGTACTGTACAGTCCCTTTAAGGCCGTGTCACACCTTTCCGGGCAAGCCGTGAATTGCGAAGAACAATTTTTACTACCCGGAGGTCCCCTCAGATGACCCGCACATGACAGTACCTAGTGCGTATCTCACCCGTAGTTACCCGGAGTTGCGCACGCAAGTCCTATTCACCCGCAGCCAAGTTAAGGCCCTGTCACACCTTTTTGGGCAATCTATAGTAGGAGGGCCTGTTCCACGTGAGGATTTTCCAGCACATGAACACAGGACATTTTTTTGTTTTGTTTTGTTTTGTTTTTTTTGCAGGCGGAAAAGTAATAGGGTGAGTTTCGCTGCGTCTTACTTGCTGGGCCCGTGGTACTTACGTTCTACTTACGTGCATTCCGTGTGACCTGCTTGTCAGGCGCATGGGTGGCGAGTGAGGGCTGACAACTCGGTGAAGGAATCCCTCTGAAGGAATTTGATATGCAGAAGTTCCACAGAATGTCATTATCTTGGCCGCAGCCGACTCTCAACTAACCAGCAGAAAGATAGTAACTAACCTTCAGTATACATGCAATTTGCTCGTATAGCTCGCTCCACGCTCGCAGAACCGACCAGCTACACGGATATTGGCAGTTTTGACACCGTTCCTTGCCAGTAAAACATCCGTATTATGCTCGTAGAATGTGCGCAGATGACACACGCTTCCGGCACATACATCGATCCACGGGCAATTATACGTACCCAATCCCGACGTTTGGACAAGCATGTTCTCTCCAGAACATTCCCTTGAGAACGGCGAGAACATGCTTGCCGAAACGTCGGGATTGGGTAGGCCCTTTTCAGGGCCACACAAATGTATACCCTAGACTGAATACGTGGTGCACCGTTAAACCATCCAACGTTCTACCGCCACGGAAACCTTCAAAGATTTCATGAAAACGGATTGGTTTCGAAGATCTCACGCAGGTCACACGGGATACACGCAAGTAGCAGGTAAGTAGCACGCGTCTAGCAGTAAGACGCAAGTGCGGAACTCGCCAAAGGCCCAGTCACACCTTTCCGGGTAAGCTATGCGGGCTTGTTGCGAGTAGGGATTTTCCAGTACGCAGGAGAATTCGGGCGGACACAAGGATGCTGGCGAGTTCCGTGCTTGCGTCTTACTGCTAGACGCGTGCTACGTACCTGATACATGCGTGTATTCCGTGTGACCTGCATGAGAGCTTTGCATGAGGTGCATGAGGGCTGACAACTATGTGAAAGAATCCCTCTGAAGGAATGGCAGAAGTCCCAGAGAATGTCATTATCTTGGCTGCTTACGGGGACTGCGGAGTACCCGCGTGGGAGTTGCGTGGGAGGCCATTAGTTGCCGCAAAAGGCCGTGTCACACCAGCCTTGCGTGCGACTTCCGAAGAGCATTTTTGCTATCCGGAGGTCCCCGCAGATGACCCGCACATGACAGTACCTAGCATGTATCTCAAAAGTAGTTACCCGGAGGTGCGCACGCTGGCTCTATTTACCCGCTGCCAAAAAAGGCCCTGTCACACCAGCTAAGCGGGCTTATTGCGTATGGGGATTTTTCAGCACGCAGAATAATTTCTGCGGCCGGACAAGGTTTAGGGCGAGTTTGGCGTGGGTATTACATGATAAACGCGTGATACCTAAGTCCTTCTTGCGTGTATTCCGTTGAACTGCATGTTAGGCGTGTGTGTGTCACGTGATAGCTTCGTGATAGCTGCTTTTATGTCAGTTACGGGCGACATACGGGCTCTGCGAAGTACCTGCGCCACAACTGCGTGTTATCTGCGTACTAGTCGCCTGCGAGGTGAGTGCTAGCCTGAACAATAGGCTGGTTCGAGTGGATGGGCAAACAATCATTTGTCAACTAGCTTTCAAGAAGTGAAGATGCCCCGTAGACGGAAAGTGCACAAGGGCAGAAAACGTCCAGTGGATGGACAGCCACAAAGCCCGGAAGATTCACAGCAAATGAATCAAATTGCACTTGAAGTTGCGATTGAAGTCCATTCGGCGGATGAAGTCCTGTCCGAAAGGGACCAGGTAGTCCTCGACGCCACAGAGGACAGAGGACAAAGAAGAGAATGAGCCCACAAATGGCACGCACTCCCTTCACATAGGCATAGATCAGCGGGCAACTTACCTACTTCAAGTGGGTCAAATGCCTGTGAATTGCGGCGGCTACGGCCCTCCTACGGGTGTTCTGCGTGGAACTCTTCGGGCAATCCTCGCGACTCATCCGGAAATAGTTTTGGTCATGCTCAAAACTTTGCTGCGGGAAAATTGGACTAGCGTGCGCACCTTCGGGGAACTAAGGACGAGATAAGTGCTAGGTACTGTCAAGTTCGGGCCAACTGCGGAGAGCTCCGGGTAGCAAATTTGTTTCCCCGCAAGTCAAGCCGCAAAACTTCCCCAGATACGGTATGACAAGGCCTTGAGCATGCTCAAAACTTGTTCCGGAAGAGTCACGGGAGTTGCCCGTAGAGGTACGCGCAGAACACAAGTAGGAAACCCTTACCGGTAGCACCTCACAGGCAACTCCAAAGCAGGTACTTCGCAATCCCCGTAAGTCGCTCGTGACAGAAAATGGATCGGTTTCAAAGCTCTCACGCGAGTCACACGGAACGCATGCAAGTAGAAGCTAAGTAGCACGCGTCTAGTAAGTAAGAAACAAGTGCGAAAATTGCAAACATTCTTGTCCGCCCGCGGAAAATCTTCTACGTGCTTTAAACTACCTCCTCGCCACAAGCCTGCGTAGCTTGCCCGGACAGGTGTGACACCGCCTTAAGGACCTCCTACTGGCGTATTGTGTGGCAAATCGGGCAATCCCCGCCTGCGACTCACCCGGAAAAAGAGTTTTGGTCATGCTCAAAACTTGGCTGCAGGTAAATCGGACATGCACCCATGCAACTGACACGCAGGTCACACGGAAGTAGAACGTAAGTAGCTCGGGTCCAGCAGGTAAGACGCATGCGAAACTTGCCCAAATCCTTGTCCTGCAAAAATTGTCCTGGGTGCTGGAAATCCACACACGAAGCAAGCCCGTCTAGCTTGCCCGGAAAGGTGTGACAGTGCCTAAACTTGGCTGCGGGTGAATAGGACTTGCGTGAGCAACTCCAAGTAACTTCGAGTGAGATACGTGCTGGGTACTGTCATATGCGGGTCATCTGCGGGGACCTTCGGGTAACAAAATTGTTCTTCGCAAGCCGCACGCGTAGCTCACCCGGAAAGGTGTGACAGGGCCTTAAAAAAAAAAGAGAGAGAAAAAAAAAAAGAGACGAAAGTATGAATGCTTTGAAAGCAACACACACTTCTGTGATGGGATCAGTTGATTCTCCTAGTAACATTTTGAAATCATGTTCCTTAGAGGATTAATGGTACTTGGTTTTATCCTTTATGATAATCTTCTAGACACTTCTTTTCCTTTCATCTATGGCCCAATACGACATGTAAAAATAGTGAGTCATGCTATAGAATAGCAACTTCCCATATCAACAGAGAATCGGGAAGTTGCATTCTTGTCGTTACCATGACATTTTTTAAAATGAAAATGGTGCCATGACAAAATATGCACGATTACGCGTGATCCAGGTGCTGAAAATCTGACAATGCTTCATAGTTATCTTTCTTTTGGATTAGAATATTGGTTAACCACAATTCGCAGTGAATACTGTGCATCACAACGACGCAGTGCAATAAATGCTTCGCTGAGTATAGTGTTCGAGTTCTCATATGAAATTAATACCCAAATTAATGGAATACAAGACCAAAACGGAGCACACTGAACTCAGTAATGTAATGGATGTCACGATAGAAATCACTGTAACACAAAATGATAGAGGTAATGATGGTGACAACATGTGGGTCAGGGCACACAAAAGTAAAGACATTTACTATCGCCCGTAGGCATGTTACCCATGTTGCCCCGAAAGAACACTGACAAAATGCATGCAATTCACAGACTTGATATTCAAAAATTTAACTTGAAAATTATACCGTAGACATAGATAACCTATACAAATGAAATCACACATCATGGATTAAAGAGTAAACGAATAGATCCACAGGCATAAATAAATGCAATATATTCCATTACAAGAACGTTTTGATTATGGACAGAAGAATGAAACTGACGATCAAATAATCATTATTATCACATTATTACTTTGTACTTCACTTCTTCTTCTAAAAAAAAAAAACCTTTTATTAGTTGTGTATCATTTGCCCTACATGGCGGATAAAAAGAGCCCTTGGGAAAGCATAGCTAAAAGAAGTCAATGAGTGCACACTGAAGAACAGGGCAAGAGAATACATCGACGAAGGGACATCTGTAAAAGATACGCACTAACTCATACAAGAAAATCTCGATTTAATTTTCATCGTATTTTTTTTTCCGAGTTGCATAAGAATCTTCCCTCAGCCTTTTCCACGCCATCCTGCACGTGACACTGGCCTCTTCGTTATCTAATGTACAGTTTAAGAACTTTGTGGGAAAGAAATATTGACTTAAGCTACACAAACAAGCTGCAAAATGGCGTCCAGTGGTTATGCTTTGTGAGTAGGAGATCTGATTTACCAAGATCTAGGATATCAGCGTCCCTTTTATCTTTTTTTTTTTTTTATTCTAACGACAGATTCGAACACGAACTTTGATCTGCGAATCTTCAAATACTCAGCCGTTGTGTTGAGTGGTATTCATGAACCATTTCTATTAACTAATGTTGAATTTTAGCAGGAAATTTTCATCCTCTATAATTATTTGTTACAATGATGTAGAACAGTATAACTCACAAATATACGCATATTTGGCATTCAATGTTCTCAACAACTAAGACATAAATCATCGGAATAATAGACCTGTACAATATGAAAATAATATTGCATTTGTTTGTAAATTTGTATCCGAATTCATTATTTCGTTCCATTTACATTTTTTTCAAGAGAACGAATAGGGAGAGAGAGAAAGAGAAAGAAAAGACAACGAAAAAGGAGAAGGAGAAGAAGAAGAAGAGTCGGGAGCCAGTAAAGTCTACAAATTTTTTTCATGCATCGCTCAATCAATGAAATTAAACAGGAGATTGCTCTCCCAAAGTTGAAGTGTGTTCAGTGTTCTGCTAGCACTGCATCGTTGTTTTTAAGTTTGACATCATGTTTCTAAACTTCAAATCAAATTTGATATGGGTGAAAAGCAGGTCGACTGCTGTAATATACATACTATGATGCCCCATTTATTTTCGATAAGCAATCAAGATATTGACTGTAAGGCGGGGGACTGGCATGACTTTGCTAACTCGAGGTCACAACCTTCGAGCGTGCGTGCAATTATGGTTCACAGAATGTTGTTGACCTGGTTCGAAAATTTGTGGACAAGACTCCTTAAATATTTATATTGCACTTACGGTCAATGAAACTGATCTCACAGACTTCACTAATCAAATTGGGCAAATATGGATGTCCACTGTCATTAGCTTGTATACCATCCGAACTTCTTCATTCACATAACGGCCCCGGGACATTTCACAATGTACCGGTTTATACCATGCAGAGACAATGTGCCTTTCACAATCTGGCCTCCTGGGAGTCCACCTTTTTATCTCCGTGTTTCAGTTGTGTAATCAACACATTGACCCTCGTGGCATCGCACGATGCTTTTTGGAGCTTGGTTTTCAGACGGGACATCTACAAGCATTTAATGGTTTTCCTTGTTGCTGAACTTCGAAGTATTATTGCTGACTTTTAAAGTAGAGAGGCATGCATTCATCTATTTACAGGGCTATTTAGACACGTGAACGGGCATACATTCTTGTTTGCTGGAATAAGGAGTACCTATTGATCTTTATAGAGGTCAAAGAAGAATAGAATAATATGCGTCCCTGGACTGATTCAACACTATCATTGTGTGTCCCAATTTCTTTACAGATCCCATCATGCCATTTTCATACGCCAATCAGGAACAATAAGCTTGTGACCAACTACTCAAGCAAAACTAAAACGAAGAATTTAAAGACTGCATCTTCCATCTTTCAACATTACACATAGACGCATTTACCAGTTGAAACCTTGCATAATAGGCGGCTTTACAGCATGTTTATAATGAGAACCCAAGAAGGTATGACTTGTTAACTCAAAGTATAGCTTCCTTTGTCTTAATCCGTCTGTGATTGAATACAAGTCACTTTCTCACAGCATCTTTCTTATGAGAAGATACATGTAATTCCAATAGTATGTTGAGTGGAGTATCTAACAAACGGAATATATATATACCATAATATGGTTCCGCCTTAATTCCATATGCGATGTATAACCCAGTTCGAAGTTAGGTCAGCAGGCCTGTACACATTGGTACAAAATTACATTTTTTTTTTCTCAGCTCTTCACTCATTTTCAAGCCGACTTAATACATAAGCTTGCCCAATGCCGATATATAGACCCTGTATGGTGTAGGCCCCTAGATGCAATTAATCAATCATGTTCAAACAAAGAATGAACTTGCGTCGACCAGGTGACCAGAATGGACCGTCAATGAACACATTGGGAAGCATCCATTTGATTATTTTGCAATGAATGTATTAAGAAATTTTTGCTATTTCTGGTAATATTGCCAAAATACCAGGCCTTTTCTCAGGTGGACGTTGTGACAAGCACCTTTTATTTAAGGATTACATGTGAATGGTTATTACCTCATAGATGCAGCTTATCTCAATGAATTAAAGGACAAGTTCACCTTCATAGACATGTGGGTTAAGTGAATGCAGCAATATTAGTAGAACACATCAATGAGAGTTTGAGGAAAATTTGACAGTCCGTTCAAAAGTTATGAATTTTTGAAGTTTCTGCTCAGTCACGGTTGGATGAGAAGACTACTATAGCTTGTGATGTCGTATGAGTACAACTATAGAGAAACTATAAAGAAAATTCAAGATATTCTCACTTTTCTCACATAATAAAAGGACACTCGACTTCTCTTTTTCAGAAGTCAGGGGAAATAATGTTACCCCGAACTTAAGTCAGTAACATGCCGAAGGAATGTGCACTTTATTCAAAAAGTCAAGTTTTGTGAAATTCTCTTTTTATTTTTCTTATATTGTTGTACGCATGTGACATCATACACTGCAGTAGTCTTCTCCTCCAGCAGTGATTGCACAGATACTTTAAAAATTCATAACTTTTGAACGGATTGTCGGATTTTCCCCAAACTTTCACTGATGTGTTCTACTAATATTGTTGCCTTCACTCAACCCACATGTATATGAAGGTGAACTTGTCCTTTAAAAACCCAACATGCCTGTCGGTACACTATAACCTTTTTCTGTCCTCGCGCAAAGTTGAACTCAGAAGTGGCTTGTCGTCATGATTGGTTTGCGCCCTCTACAGACAAATATATATACAATGTATATATATATATATATATATATATATATATATATATATATATATATGTTTCATTAAAGTCACCTTCCTGGTGGTTTGAAGAAAACATTTCGTGCATGTGTATAACAAGGTACAGATGAGAACTGTAGATTCATCTTTAATCTAGATATTAAACTGATATAAAACTGCAGTTGATTAGATTTAGCAAACATGTAACGTATACACAAAAATATCATCATTATCATTTCATATTGTGAGAATAACAGTGAACATTGTGAAGACACCAATTGTTTCGACTACAACTCAATCTCAAAACAGACTGCATGTTTCATTGCTATTGACACAACAATAAATTGTATAGGAAAATGTGGCGTGAATGATAGGGATCCACGAAGCAAGAAAGCCTAAGTGAATTCATTTTTGCATCTAAATCAATAATTCCTAACCCACCTTGTAAAACACCATTCATTACAACCGCTCTTTCAACTTTATCTCTTTTAGAATTCCACAGAAATGAAAATAGTATCTTATTCAACTGTTTTACATATTTCTGAGGAATTCTATAACAAGATGAAAAATAAATCAACTGAGATACAAGTAAAGATTTAATAATAACTACTTTCCCATAATACGTTAAATTTCTCATTCTCCACATTGTTATTATTCGCTGAATTTTTTCAATTTTTACTAACCAATTCAAACAATTAAATTCATTTTCTGTCTGACACAAAACAACACCAAGAACCGGCTCTTCTGTCCATTCTAAATTTTCTAAACAATTTACTTCATTAATATCAATATTCAATGGTAATATTTTTGTTTTTTGAAAGTTTAACTTTAACCCCGCATATTCACCAAAAATTAATACCTCTTTCATTGCAATATTACCTGACTCTACCGAGTCAACAATTAATGTAGCATCGTCAGCTAACTGTGAAATACGTATATCATAAACATCATGAGACGGGTCATCATAAACTGGTATACTAATACCATGTATATTAATATTAGAACGTATACGTGTTGCCATTACCTCAACTACTAAAACAAATAATAACGCTGATAGGGGGCAACCCTGTCTAATACCTCTTTTGATTTTGAATACATTTGTAACCCATCCATTATTAATAACCTTTGCCATTACATCCGTATATAAAACATCTATCCATTTAATGATTCCTTAAAGTTAAACCTTCTTAAAACTTGCAAAAGAAACTTATGACTCACACAATCGAAAGCTTTTTGAAAATCCAAAAAAAAAAAAAATAATAAGTATACCTTCTTTTTTGAATACATGACAATAATCAATAATATCTTGAATCAATCTCAAATTATCTACAGCTGAACGCCCTTTTATATAACCGGTCTGATCACATGAAACTATTTTATGAATCACTCTTTGTAATCGCTGAGACATAAATCGAGCAATTATCTTATAATCTGTATTTAATAATAATATCGGTCTCCAATTATCTAAAATTCGTTTATCTCCTTTTTTGTATATAAGTGTAAGGACTCCTTGTTTTTTACTCTCAGATAACTCCCCTTTAACAAAAGCTTCATTTAAACTCTCAACCAATAAATCTTTTATATCCATCCAGAAACATTTATAAAATTAAATACCTTACCCATCACACCCAGGTGCCTTGTTATTTGAGATAGACATAACGGCTTGATAACATTCCTTTTCTGTAATCATTTCTTCACAACTATTTGCATCCAATTCATCTAACTCACTTAGCCTTGTTCCTTTCAAATAAATATCTAATTCATTATCATCAACAATATTTATATCAGAATATAATTTTTCATAATACTTCACCATACTTTTCAAAATTATATTATTTCATAGCTTATCATTTCATCTTATTTGTTCAATATTTCCATCCCATCATGCAGTCACCTCCATTTACATATAATACTAGTACTCGTATGTTTTTTACTAAAAATCCCCCCCCCCCCCCCGGGACCGAAGATTGGACGAGCCCTCCGGCCCCCCCCCCCCCCCCCCCCCCCCCCCCCCATGGCTGCACGCTCTGCAACAAGAGCTGGCGCACTACCGTTTCCTTTTACCGTTCGTATTTATATTTAGGATATTGACCATCACGAGCATGCAGCATACATAGCGCATAAACAGCACCAATTAATAGCACGCAGTCAGTGCACCAGCTCCAGTAGTCTGTTTTGTACAAAAAGTACACACTGTGCGGTGTAAAATTAGTCTTTGTGGTGGCAAGAGAAGTCACACACGCTACACAGCGCTTACAACTTTGTCTCGATAAGCTACTTCTGTCCGCCGCCATACCACCGACATAGCTAGCTCTTACCAGATCTTTGGAACCCCTATATGGCTTCATTTTACATTGACATTTTAGATTCTCTGTCCGTTTGCTGTTCTTCTGCATGATCGTTCCGGGCGGGCCGTACGCACGTTTGTAATGTGGATCAATGGCTGTACATGCACTGCATGCCGACAACTTTCTCACAATCATACTGAACTGTAGCGGTGTGCATCTCTCTCGTACCCTTGGCTTGTGGGAGCGGCTAGAACGACGGCAGCAATAGTAGCTGGCTTCGCTGGCTATGATAATGAATGGATGACCGGTGCGGAAGAGACTATCTGACATCGTCAGGCGATTTCTGTCGTAGTTTTGCCAAGTCCAGAAGCGGGACATACCCGTTTTTGGGACTTGACCTCGAGTAATTGTTGTATGTCAGCGATGTTTTCCTAAAATTGGGAACGGAAATCTTCGTACAACTGTGTGAAACTGGATTTGCAATAATGGCTGAAAAAGTGATTGTTAAAGCGAACACAACGGGCAAGCCCGTACCCATGAAGCTGTTCGCTACTTGGGAAGTGGAGAGGACCTCGCCCAATTGTATCCCACGGTAAGTAAGGATGCCTATGTTGATAGTCATGATGCGTGATGGTCGTCAAGGCCTTCATCTTGAAGATCTTCATTATGAATTTCTTCATCTTGAATTACTAGTACTAGGCGTGGACCATTCTTAAGTTGTGATTAGTAAAAGTTTCATTTCAGATAATACTCAGTGACTCTATATAGTGTTTCTGTAAACAATTAAACTTTAAGGATGCCATGCCATCCATGGCATGCTGAAAAAGTGAGCCCTTTGTTTATCTGTAAATTTAGTCAGAACTAAAGACAAGGGACAGTGCTGAGCAGTCATTTGAAACGGAGGCAATATCTGAAACTGAATACAGTCAGTGACCTACATAGTATGGTTGGACCTACTACTAATCGACCGCCTAATGTTTATTTGCTCGATAAGAATATTTAACACTGAAATTCACATAAAAAACTTGACCTCCGTGATTTAAAAAATCCAGCTCTATCAAATGCCGTTGTTCCCTTTTCGATTCGAAGTTTCAGTGCAAAAATATCTTCGACGAACTTGCGTGGCCTTGTTTCAGCTCCCCGCGGTAAATCGCGTTTTTAGGATTGACCGCTGTTTTTGCATTGACAATGCACGCAAACCGAGTTGTATTGAACACCGTGTTGTACGAAGCTTTTTAGAAGCCTTTTAGAAACTTCCATAGACATTACATTGTGCTGTCATTACGATTCGGTGAAAATATTCATTCAAAATTTTGTCCTTGATTAAAACCATTAATGAACAGTGAATTATCGTGTTTTCCCACACCATCCTCATCTACATTCAAAGCCAATCCATTTTTATGTGCTTTGCGCGCAGAGAAGTGCGTACTAAGTGTTCAGTGCGCGAATTATACTTGGTCGGTTTCAATAAGGGTGGTCGATATGTAGTAGGGCTACCATACTTGTACACCAACTAATATAAATTAGCAACAACATCAACATGTCTACCCACACCGCACTAGAATCTAAGTATTCAGTAGGCAACATGAACAGTACATAATGTCACTAGACCCTCTGTGTTAGTAAGTTTATATAAGCAATTGCCATAGTTACGTGTGGGATATGTATGGGTAGGGCTAAACTTCACCTAGCGGGTAAACTCGGCGACTTGTTGAGGGCGCTAGTGGCCGAGTTCATCCACTACATGTAGGCCAACTTTACCCATTTAAACTAGACTCTATATATGGTATATAAATTTACAGGTATGGTACCGTATTACTGCTGGACAGCATGGTAATTCCGGATACGCACTTTTCTGCAATACTCACTTGAATGACATTCAATACACGCAAGACTTCGTAGACTAGTCTCACAGAGCGTTGTACGGACCGGAATCAAAAAAAAAAATGTGACACAAAAATGTAAAAATGCTAGGAAATTCACATTTCACCTCAGATTCAAAAGAATATGTCAATTTACAGTAGATTTATCGCAAGATTTTATTGATGCATTAATTGTTTGAAATGTTCATGTTAGACATTTTACTGTAAATAAAACACAAAAACTGAGCCTCAATTGCCGATTTTCTCTTTGTCATCCGGTCGGTAAGAATGTGTACTGTGAAATATGGCATACAAATTGATATTCTGGTGCAATGACAAGATGCTAAAAACGTTGATTATTCCATTACGAAAATCAAGTCCGGAATTATAGTGCGATTTTACACTGCAGTAAAAGACAGCGGAAAGACTTCCTTTTGAGACAGCCACCCCAATCACACTAGTACTAAATAAGTGCAGATCTATACAACTCTAAACTAGCCTAACCTTGCTTGCGATACGCATGGATGCACACACTCACTTTTGGGTGGCTGTCTCAACAGGAACTCTTGCCAAGACAGCTTTTTGGAGAGGGGTATACCTGAAGTCCATTTTCCAAAAATTTGAGAGAATAATTTTCATATTTTTGCTGCAGTGCTACATTTTCTTTTTTGTTTTTGTTTTTTGTTTTGGAGGAAGTTCACACTACAGTCATTCAGGTTGTTTAGACAGTAAATATTCATGTCTAGATCTAAATACACATTGTAGTTCACAGTATTTACACACTTTGTCAAAATGGATCTGGGGTTCTACATATCAATCAATTATCATACTAATCATAGAGTTCTACTTTCTAGCATCTGACTGCGCATTTGTGATATAGAGTAAAATATACCGTTTGCGGCAGTTTAAGCATTGTTAAGAGTTTTTCCAACTTGTAAACAAATCAGGCAAATTATTTTCCACCATTTCATATATCATAGACAAGATTATTCATTAATGCAATTGTTTTCATGAAAGAAATTTATCATTGACCAATGCAGTTTTCATGATTTACCAGGGCAAAACCCGGCACAATTTTCGCCAATAAGGGCGATATGCGACGTAGTATTTCTGCTTGCGGCACGATGTACAATCCGTATGCAATACGCGCGTGCTCCGCCATCTTTAGCTGAACGCCTTCACATGTCTCGCGAACATTGCGTAAGCGCCAATTCCCATTGCGAAAGCATGTGAAAATAGCGTGCGCACATGCATTGGCCGCAAAACAAGATCGCAATTCTGGCGTGTTGTTGATGTCTTTCTCGTGTTTTTCTTATTTTTTTCGATGGTAACATCCACTTTTTCGAAAAAAATGGTGGCCCACATCGGCTCGCAAAAATTCTATTTTACGTGAGGATATGTTTTCAAAATCCATGAACATCGAGAAAACGACAAAAAATCCAGTTTCTTGGACAATTGTTTCTTAACTATTATGTTAAGAAGTACCGAAAATTTCATTTTGGATGCGATATGTTGTCATTTAGGTGAGAAAATTTCACTTTCGTCAGAGATCGTGCCCATTTTATCGGTTGGTTTTGTTGATTGCTAGTGTGTTAGTATATGTGTAGTGTGCATGTAACAGTGCAATGCTGTGTTTAGCTGTATATTACCGCGTATGTTGTACCTGCCGCGAACGGCTGCACGGCCGCTTACTGATGCAGTTACTCTAGTAAAAGAAGTAATGGTCTTACGACATGTATGCATGTACATATATGTTATCAAAGGCTTTATACTTTATCAAGTACAAAGATCTACACGTACACGTATGTAGACTTTTATGCTTTGAATGTGGTGGTTAGAACTTATACAATGTACAGTATACATTGTCGCTGGTGATTTTGATTATCTTGCTCACTAGTAGAATTTACTAGAAAGCTTTACATTGGACTATGTATTGTACTCGCTTGGTATGATGAGCTCATGCTAGCCAGCTAGGGTGCTGGTCTCTGTGACACTTATTCACTGACATTATGTCATTCGTCAGATTGAAATACTACACGTAGCTTAGCTGCAATTACTAGATTATTTTACAAATAGACATGGCTGCTGCCTGTCAATATAATTACTTTAAAAACAGAATGTTCAATGAAAGCAACAACTGCCACTGGTAGTACAATACTCCTGTCAATTTATACTGCATTGTGGTACATGCTTGTATGTACTGTACGTCATCTTATTAGCACCACCAAACATGTACAGTAATCTTATGGTTGAGATATGTACGCATTATTATCTCCACCAAGGAGGGTATGTTTTTTTGCCAGCATTTGTTTGTTGATTTGTTGGTTTGTTTTGTGTGTCTGTTTGCAAAATACATGGTGTAACTCAAAAATTTTGAATGGATTTGCATAAAACTAACAGGAAAAGTTGATAATGAAACAAGGAACAGGTGATTCAATTTTGGTAACATGTGATCTGGATAAACATCTGGATCCAGGATACTTTTTTGATTTTTGAAGGATTATGATTGGCAAATAAGGCCAACAAACAGAGGAGTTGAAGTTGCACAAATTTGAAGTGTGCATCTGCACACTCACTGCGTGCTTAAATGACAAGTTCACCTTCATTAGCATTTAGGATTAAGAGAATGCAGCAATATTAGTAGAACACATCAGTGAAAGTTTGAGGAAAATTGGACAATCGATGCAAAAGTTATGAATTTTTAAAACTTTTGTGTTGGAACCGCTGGATGAGGAGACTACTAAGGCTCGTGATGTCATATGAGTACAACAGTATAAAGAAAATGTAAAGAAAATTCAACATATTTTCACTTTTTTCGTATAATAAAAGAACACTTGACTTGCCTCTTTCTAAAAGCAATGGGAATAATAGTACCCATAACATACGTCAGTAACGAGTCAAGGGAATGTGTACTTTTTTCAAAAGATGAAATTTTGTGAAATTCTCTCTATATTTTCCTTATATTGTTGTATGCATGTGACATCATACACTGCAGTAGTCTTCTCATCCAGCGGTGACTGCACAAAAACTTCAAAAATTCAAAGCTTTTGAACGGATTGTCCAATTTTCCTCAAACTTTCAATGATGTGTTCTACTAATATTGCTACATTCTCTCAATCCTTATGTAATGAAGGTGAACTTGTCCTTTAAAGCACAGTGTGCGAGTATGCTGTGCTGCTGCACTGATCTGAGACACAACAGAAAGTGTTGTTGTTTTATAGGAAGAAAGAAGAGAGAGAAAAATGGGGCCCTATACAAATAATTTGCCCCCAAAAAAATTTGCTCCAGAAAGGCGTCTTCATTTTTTTGGGAAGTAAAGGCGATTTTCGGCATGTGTGTATGGGTGGAAACATTGAGGTGATTTCATCTCCCCACCCCCCCCCCCCCCCACCCTCCGATGGAAATAAGCTGCTTTGCTGAGGTCTGCATTCTCTTAGTGCCTTTCTGATTACATTTATTCCTATAGCTGGATTATTATGCACTTGTCAATGTAATGACTCACCCCACTACCCCCGGACATGGGTGCGTCATTTCCTCGTTTGGTCCGTCAAATTTGTGACCCAGGTGTGCGTCATTTTGCCAGCTATGTCCGTTAAATTTTTGACCGAGGGATCCGTCAAAATCCCATCATTGTTGGTCAAATTTTTGACCGAGGGGTGCGTCATGGTACGTCACTTGGCTATGGAAAATAACACGCATTATTCTGAACCGAGGGGTGTGTCATGGTACGTCACTTGGCTATGGAAAACTGCATCAAAAAAGTCAAAAAAGTGACTGTGGTGTTCGTCACTTTCAGGGTTTTGTCCGTCAAAAAAGTGACTGTGGTGTGCGTCAAAAACCCTGTGTGGTCAGTCAAAAAATGACCATGACGCACCCATGTCCGGGGGTAGTGGGGTGCGTCATTACATTGACAAGTGCATTATTGGCATAGAGTATTCAACTTATTTGCAAGGGAATCTGGTCAAGCATGATTTTTGGTGCATTGCAAACAGCTCTGATGTTATTATGGAGTAACCATGTTCAAGTTATTAAATCCTTCTGTGCCTCTATGGAGCTGCACCACAGTAATAGTACAACAGAATGCACATTCCTGTGACATTACTGTGCATTATTTCATACAGCTGTACCTCCATATCAAAGCGTGGAGGTGTCGTGGCCGAGTGGATAAGGGCGCACGTTTCCGAATCGCGTGAGCGTGATTTAGGTTCGTGGGTTCGAGCCCCACAAAGCCCGACACGTTTGCCCTTCAGCAAGGCACTTTGTCCACATTGCTGCTCTCCACCCAGGAGTAAAAATGGGAGTATAAAACGGTAGGATGAGAAAGCTTATGTTGGTTGATCAGCATGTCCGCGCCTGTAAAATGGCGACTGGCTGGAATGCTCCCCAGGGAGAGGAGAGTGAGCACTGTCAGTGCTGGTGGGAAATAATGTATCCAGAGACTGGGGTAATAATAGTAATATTATGTACAATATGCGCTTTGAGCACTCTATGGAGTGGATTTAGCGCATTAAAATTCATATTATTATTATCATTATTATAAAGCAAATGGCAAATAATTATACTGAATTACACAATTGTACTCTAACAACTGTATTATCAGACAAAATTTCATGGCTGACCAAATGGGAGAGTTTGATTTTGAATTTGTCATTGAATTTAACAATTATGTTGTAAAGGTTACTAGGATTGTTGACTTGCTTCAGAACAAACATTCAAGGATGAGTGATGAAATTCACTAAGTTGTTCTTACTACTCCAAGAAGGAATTTGGTGCATTGTGGAGTGAAAATCACCAAGACTACAAACACAGTACTGGTATGCCTCTCGCCATGGAAACCTGAGAATACTAGACTAGACTGGCCATATTTTAAAGCATGATCCTAGCTGATTTAAACAAGTGATCTCCTTCTGCTCCTGTATACTTTTATTTACAGCTGTAGGTGTGAATTAAAGAGTCCATTGATTATGACAGTTATAACTAAATTTGTCAATACAATATAAATGTTGTATATCCTGTCTTTTGAATTGGTGGCTTTGCATTGTGAACTGTGTAGGATATCATTTGTAATACTGTAAAAGTGGAAATTTTCGCGCATTTCACGCAACCAGAAACAAGCATGAAAATAAAAGCAAGCGAATATTTTTGCTTGCCATATGTTCCTGTGCGTGATGTCTTGATTCCATGGAATTAAAAAAATGCAAAACTCTTCATACCCGGCCAAGCGTGAAAAATTAATCACACGAAAATACCCACTTTTACAGTATATAAATCGAAGAGAAAGTTTGCTACTCGTAATCAAATATTTCAGGCCAGTCGCTGAGATATTCCTTGTTTATCATTTTAATTTGTTTGTCCTACAGATTATGCAGTTTGCGGCTTACCAGATTAGTCGTTCACAAAGCAGTGGAGAGTGATCTCAACTCCATCATCATAGCAGTGAGGATGCAAGTGAGTATTGAATGCCCACCATGTTGAAGCCTAAGAGTCAAATGTTTTCCCTTTCTTTCTTTGTGAGTAGTTTCTGTCTGTGCCATAACTACAGTACCAGAGAGGTCTTTTAAATGCAGACATACATGTACAGTAAGACCAAAAAAAAAAAATTGTTGCATTGGCGTAACATGAGATTTTCAAATAGGGTCGGTCGGGCGGATTTTTTTGTTTTTTTTTGTTTTTGTTTTTGTTTTTTTGCTACCTGCATTTTACGTGTAAAACTCGTGCTCAGTAAACAGTTACAACTGCTGCACCGAATGTGCTGTGTTCATCTATTCTACAAATCATTTATGAGGCCGATATTACTGGAATTATACCCCTTCACAGAATTTAAAGATGTTGAAATCCCTATCCTGAATGTTTTCACTTCATATTTTACTATTTTGACTTACTGTAGATAAGATAGATGCAAATTGACCCATGTGTACGATCTTTTCATCGCACACGGCGATCTCTATTACAGTCCCACATATACAGAGTCGTGTAAGTTTTCCACACAAGAAACCTATGGCAAAATTGTGCACAATACATCGCAGTCTGAATGCTACGTATACACTGAATAAATCTTGTTAGAGTACGTGTCCGTGTTGGAAACAGATGACGTACTGATCAAGGAAGGCTTATGCGAGGTGCTAGATCTCTCCCTCGTACATCCGATATCCCCAGAGCCGTTTCCACTTCCGGGTTTGTGCGATCGCGATCGCAATCAACAAGATATTTGATATCGATAGCAAAAAAAATAATAAAAAAACATGGGGTCGGCGGAATTTTTAGGGTCGGGCGGGTTACGCCAATGCAACAATTTTTTTTTTTTGCCTAAGAGTACATGTATTTTCTATCATATGTTTCTTGTGTTCACATACATGTGGTATGTATGTAACAATACAGTTTCATTTGCCTTGGAATTTTCATTGCACCAACTCCATGGTCATCCAGATAAGACTTGTTACCTCTGCCAAGGGGGGAGGTTATGAAGAACAAGATCAGTACGGGTGGAAATGGGCTGCATGCTTGGCGGAGGTCTGTGCTCTCAGAGTGCTTCTCTAGTTTATGGGGTTTTTGTTGGTTTTGTTGACTGTCGTTCATCTACACATGTATGAAGGTACATTTCATTCCCTAGACTACCGGTACTTGCAAAATACATTCTACACTAGATACATAGGATGTGTGAAAATATTGAATATGAATTACAATGTAAACTCCTATCAATTTCAATGTACAGTCAGTGTTTACAAATACTTGTACCAAACATTGACCTGCATGAGTTCTTTCAAAATGCTACAGCTGTACAGCTCTTACATTGTAAGTACTCGCCAAAGAACTTTTTGGAGTGTAATAGATTTCTTCTACAATTAATGTTGCACCTAGGCTAAAAGAACCTAGGTCTTACTCACTGTGTTTTGAAAGCAACAGCCTGTAAATTGTATTTTCAGTGTGTACACATCCAGAAGAAGGGTGTAAATTGACATGAAGGTGTTAAATAGAAGAAGACCTCATTATTCATTGTAGTGTAAGAACCCAAAACAGCATTGCAAGGATTATGTAGATTGTTCTCTCGGGTCACAGAAAGGTCAATGGTATACATGTACATACTGGTTTGCAGTAGCAGTGCTTTCTTACTTTTCATGATGAACAAAACACATCGTGAAGGTAATGAGACAGGGGATTCCTCCCCATGGGTACTGAGTCCGTCAGTGCTACTTGACACATTGTGACTGTATTGGGTTTGAGCACTGCAACATGAACTGTAGTGTCATCAATTGCTCATCATCAGAGCTATCATACACAATTCCCTCACTCAAATAAGACTGGTCGAGTCAGGTGTAGCAGTCATAGCCGGTCGAAAAACAAATGGTTGCTAATTTTTAAACCTCTTAACAAGGACATTGTCCTATCATTTTGAAGAAATGTGTGTGCATATTTTATCCAGAATGGATGTCATTTTTCAATCTTTATCAAACCCCCTCAATGCCTGAGTCACATGTATTCATTAATCTTACTTCCTAATAAATGTAAATTACTCAGTTATACAAATTGTGTATTGATATTTGCAAGTGTATGTAGGTCTGGGAAATGTTTTGAGAATGTATCAGTCCTTGTGTTCTTTATTTGGATAAATTATCTGGCCTAATTATTAGGCCTACATCTGTACATTGTACATGAATTCCTCTTGTCTTATTTACTACAAAACCTGTGCTTGGAAGTTACTCTTTGACTGTATGAAATACCAGATTGTGCTGTTACAAATACACTGTATGGAACTATGGGGACTACATGTATTTATATGGTTTTAATTTCCACCCCAAATCGTGCTAGAAGTGACAATGGTACATCATGAACTATCAGGTTTTGACAGTAAGTAAGTCATATTAGATTATCACAGTCACAGTACATAATCACAGTCATTAATAATCATCTAAGTGTTAGTGACCAGCACTGGCTTTACTGATAGTCACAAGTTCATTATATGCAGTTACTGTAGTTGGGCTTACCTGTATTCCCTGTTTCTGTGCCAAAGGCATTTTTCCACATGTATGCTGATGCTAAGCCTGTTCATGTACAATGTACAAGCAGTTTTATAGTTTATAGTATTGTCATTGTCATTCCCTCCAGCCTAGTGATAGAGGTCCTACCGTGTACTTCTGAAGCTATGTATTGTTGTCCTCAAGATCTGATGATAATGATGATGCTGGTACTTGTTGACTTTTTAGTCTGGAATATTGCAAAATGGCTACACCTGAAAGGCTTGAAATGCTATTTGAGGTACGTACTATACTTTGTAGAATACAATTCCTGGGACGGCATCATTGCTGTACAAACCTTCAACAGCATTTCATATTACCATGTACACTGTATTAATTTCCTGTGTTGCGCCCTACATGTACTACAATGTACATGGATACACATATTGTATGTTAATGTACTTGAGTGTAATACATTCTGAGCACATATTTATGCGATCATAACGGAGAAAGCAAAAACAATAATAGATGGTGATAGCAAAGTTTACATTTCCTTATTCTCCATTTCATGTCTGTATCTTTTTCCTATAGAGCTCAAAGAGGACACTACGCTCAAATGAAATTTTTCTTCAGCAAGGAAAAGTTCTGGACACGGAGCTGGACCTATCTTTTTCTCTGCAGGTAAACAGCTTTCCAGATAATGAATTGGTAGTACAAGCCGTGTAGCTCTCAGTTCTTTCTAATCAAGTTCCTGAAACATGTACACATATGTCATGTTATTCCATGAGCTCATTGGGCTGTAATGATACTGTTTATGAAAAAAAAAATAAAAAATGAAATGTTTGGGAGCTAGAAATAACCTGCTTGTAGTGGTACAATGTGAGTATTTGTAAAATGAATAGTCTGATAAGATTGTGCTTGTCATCCTCCATTTTTTACAATTTTTTTTATTTATTTCTTTAAAATCTGGGTTTGTCCCAGATAATCAGAGTGGCTGGATATACCTCACTCTCACAGCAACCACTCACACCTTTTCACCACCTTGCCCTATTTGGGGAGTCCTCCTTCCTCATTCCAACCTTCCTGAGCTCTTCCTCCACCTGTCTCTTCCACATCTTATTTGGTCGTCCTCGCTTTCATGGATCAATCACTTAAAATTCTAGCACTTTCCTCAACACATGCCCATACCACCACTTTGCTTACAAGTAGGAAAAACTTCATGTCTCTCAAGTTGCGATCTTTCTAGTAGTAGGATATGTGCAAGATGTATTGAGGTATGTTGGTACAGGTAGTATCTGTTTGCTGAGCATTGTGATGTGGTGTGTGTGTGTGTGTGTGTATTTGCAATTTTGAAATCATATTTAAATAAAAGGAAATCACAACAGTTGAGATGACAGTATGAAGGCATGTGGTCGACACAAACAAATGACAAATAAGGGGGCAAGGCTGGCAGGAAAGATCTGTTGCAAATACTGGTACTGCAGATTTTATTTAACTTGTATTTTGAAAACACTTTATCAGTGGAATGATGCTGTCTGGAAATGTCACCCAGAACAAAGCATGTCTGTGTCTATGTCCCCTGTATTTCCAACTCTTCTCCTCCTTCCTCCTCTGTTTTCATAGTATCCACATTTTTTGAAACGAGATGGAAACAAATTGAGGATAATGCTCCAGCGGCGGAAGCGCTACAAAAACAGGACCATTCTAGGATACAAGACCTTGGCTGTTGGGCTCATCAACATGTCAGAGGTAAGAAGCAGATGCTGCACAACTGTTCTGTGGCCAGCACGTGTGATTGTCAGTACAGGGGACTATAGTAAACAACTTCTTCGAGATACTTTGTATTATATCCCTCATGTAAAGCTTCTTGCCATAGGATTGTACAGAGCACGAACATGGTGTAGTTTTACTAGCTAGCACGAGCAGCTGGATGCGGTGCAATTGGTTACTAGCCAGCGTGATATAGTACTTTTGGGAATCCACGATTTGCACCCAATCGTGATCGTGTGATCGATATCTACATTTCTCACTTAAGAATGTACGCAGTGCGCGTAGTAGCGATACTTTTGAGTGCCAGTCCTGTGGCTTGTAGCTAGCTAGCTAGCGCTAAGAGAGCGCGGAGCACGCGGTGTGCGATGCGACAGCTCCA
Source organism: Diadema setosum (assembly GCA_033980235.1). Classification (NCBI taxonomy): domain Eukaryota; kingdom Metazoa; phylum Echinodermata; class Echinoidea; order Diadematoida; family Diadematidae; genus Diadema; species Diadema setosum. The sequence continues at coordinate 35,352,136 of CM067059.1, read as the reverse complement.
GCATTACAGAAATCATCTGTGGTCCGATATGGCGTGGGTGTGTGCGACGTTAGTGGACGTGTGATCAATGCATTCAGCTCAATTGACAAAGTGACTGCTTATCAAGTTACGGAAGAATGATCGCAGGGGGACACCATATCAGGTACGAATTAGGAATAAACTAAAACCGATTTTGAAGATGATCTGGGTAACGAAGCCGCTTTAGGTCTACTAACGTAGTCCTGGACCTCCTCGATCTTTCGGAGTTTTGCACGCTGTAGTGTAGCTCGTGTGTAGGAATCAACAACAGCGCAGCGGTGTCGTTCGCTACGCGCTGCACGCACTGCTGCTGCACTGCTACGGCCTAACGTTAGATTTATCGTTCACGAAACCTGCACACTTTTCCAAAAGGGAACCGTCATTACTCTAGTAAAATGCTCGAGAGGGATATAAAACAAATATCGACTGCTTTCTTTCGGGCCATGGTAAAACTATTTGACCTCGGTGATGTCTCAACAGTGCCATGTCCCTCGACTTCGTCTCGGGACATAGCACTGTTGAGACATCACCTCGGTGCAAATAGTTTTACCATCTCCCTCTGCAGCAGTCGATATTTGTATACTTGCTGGCATGTACAGTGCACTTGAATTGTGTAATGTGTTAATCTTCAAATGCTCAAATGTACAGCAACATTTCCAAAATATCAAGTATATGCGTGGTGCAGATATGATTGGAATGGTGGTACAGTCCGACCTCTTGTTATCCGGCCATGTCAGACCGGTGCCTGTCTGGATAAGCGATTCGGCGGGATATGGGAGAAACAATGCTTATGTATAGTAGGCTGCCAATGCAGAGGTACTGTACGTACATAGGTGCTCATATTGTACACTGGAACAGTAGTGTAATTTATGCCAGCCTACTTAAAGTCATAGTCATGAAATTGAAACATTTTACTGTAAAACTCATAACATGTTTCTGTAGGGAATTATGTAAATTGCATGAGTTTTGTTAGAGTTTCAGTCCTTGTGTTTACACTGTAGAATCACTTTTGTCTTCACTGCTTTGAGACACATGGATGATAGAGAAGTTCGGATTAGAGAGGGCCAGATAATCAGGACAGACTGTATTTGTTATGTGTCTATGCACTTTTCTATTAAGAATCTACAGTTGTCTCTTGATTTTGATGACCATTACTTGTGTGTCAGAAGTGTCCTGAAAGTATTGTGTTCACACTGGACAAGAAGTACTTTGTTTAATACTGTTATCAGATACTGCATAGGGAACTAAGCCCTAATCAGTTATCATGCTCAAGAGACAGCATGACTAATCCTTCGAGGAAATTGTTTGGGGACTAGAACAATGAGCCCACAGCTTTAGAGGTCAAATATTGACATTGATCTGTTGATTCAATCTGTGCACAGCAAGGGTACAGTCTGCCTTTTTAACTACTGTAACAGTATGTGCAGTGGTAGCCTTGTAGAATAGCAAGGAGCTTCAAACACAAGAATAGGTTGCGCCTGTTTATGTACACAGTCACAGTCTCATATGCAGAGCTCTGCATACAGTTTGTGCCGGGAATTTCACAGCAACAAAAAACAAAACCAAACAAGTGTGTTTAGTCAGTTTCATGTTGTGGGCAGGATTTTCCGATTCTAAGGCAAGTATTTAACATAACGGCATGGTGGCAACATTGTTACATTGTCTACACGGTGTACACCTGTATATGGGATTGTATAAAATTGTTCATTACACAGTTTTTATGAACATTATTCATCCACACATTACTGGTACTTCGAATAGGTGCCCTGGACATGATATATCCCCAATCTTTAAATTCTGTGCTTGTCTCATAAAGACAAATAGCTAAAATGGAGATATAGTTGCCATTAGAAAATCCTTCCTGCTGAAGTTCTTCAAGGTGTTGCTATAGTAAAACTGATGTCAGTTTTTAGGGTGAGAAAAGAACATGGATGAAATCCCTACATTAGCATTGGTCATGCTCTCAAAGGCACTTTTTATCTTTGGGAGCAGTGATTTTAAAAATTGTCGAGTCATCACCTGATGCGTAGGTCAGTTGTATCACAAAACATCCTATAAGTCATATAAAAATTTTGCAATAAAACCTAAAATAAAAGGAGACATTACTGTGTTTCTCATTAAACCATAACTGTAGATGGTTTAGTCTAGGAACAATTTTATGATAACTATTGTTCACATTTTGTGTATTTAACAATATTTAACATTAATTATACTGATTCAAATATTTTTCATTGGTTGTTTCTGTCCCTACCACACATTTTAGAACTATTTTGAAGCACTAAAGCTGAGATTTTGATACATCTGCAAATGGTAAATTACGCCTTTAACTCGGTTATTTGAGTTACAGTTCGACCTTGATTATCCGGCCTCCTTTTATTCGGAAATCTCTATCATCTGGACGCGTTCGAGCAGTGAAGGACTTTTTTTTTTCATCCAAAAATTGAGAAAAAACAGTGACTTTCATGGATCTATTTCACTTATTTCATAAGATATGCATGATAGGTTTCTCAGTATCTAATGAGGTAAAACATGTATGAATTTCACATAAAGATATACTTTATTTTTGTGAAGAAGGGACTCCAATTTTGCGCAGGCTAGCATAGATTACACCACCGTTGCGGGATACGCTACCTGCATAGCTGCCAGTGCACTGGGACAGCAGCTGTATATCAACATTGTGTCTCCCATATCCGGCCAATTCGCTTATCTGGATGAGCGCCAGTCCCGACATGGCCGGATAATCAAGGTCGAACTGTATTTACATTTTTATCATTTGTTGTTGTTGTTTTTTCAGTTATAAAAATGAGGCAAAACTGAGAATATTTCTTGCTGAAATACTGTGCAGGCTTGAAAATAATAATTAAAAGCCAGCAACACACAATAAGTCCTGATAGCAACTACAATATAATGACTTTTTATGCCTCCGCAACGAAGTGGCCGGAGGCATTATGTTTTCGGGTCGTCCGTCCGTCCGTCCGTCCGTCCGTCCGTCCGTACGTCCGTCCGTCCGTCCGTCCGTCCGTCCGTCCGTCCGTACGTCCGTCCGTACGTCCGTCCGTCCCGTTTTGTTTTTGTCGATATCTCAAGAACCGTGTGGTGGTTTTACATCAAACTTGGTATGAGGGTATATCCTTGGGGGATAATACTTTGTGTGGATTTTAGGGTCACAGGGTCAAAGGTCAAAGGTCACAGGTTATTTTGTGAAAAAAAATTTGAAATTTCATGTTTTTCTCCATATCTCGCAAATGGTTCAAGGTATCTTCATGGAACTTAGTATATATGCTTGTACCGATGGGCAGTGATTATCTAGGGAAGTTGGGGGTCATGGGTCAAAGGTCAGGGGGTCAAAGGTCAAGGTCAACTCCTCAAAATATCACTACTTTCCTTAAAATACAATATGCCTGAAGGTTTTTTTTTTTTTTAACTTGATGTATGGCATGTATTACCCAATATGTATTTTTGGGGAAGTTTCTTGCCAAAAGGTCAAAGGTCAAAAGGTAAAAGGTCAAGTGAAAGTGCTAAATTGCACTTTTTCCTCCATATCTCGAAAGTAACTCAAGGTATCATCATGAAACTTACATATTTATGCATGTTCTACCTAACAGTGATTTTCTGTGGAACTGTGAGGTCAAAGGTCAAAGACCAGGTTTAGATAATGCTATTTTCCCATTTGATACTGAAATTATACTTTTTCTCAATACCTTGAAAATTACTCAATGCATAAACTTATAAAAGGGTCAAAAGTCAAGTAAAAATCATCAGTTCCCCAAATACCTGCACTCTGACATTTGAATAATTCATCCAATTGAACCTACATGTAGTTCTAGGAAAGTGAACATTCAGCACATTTGTGGCAAACCTGTCATTTTAATATTTTGCCAATTGTGTGAAACTGTCATCACACATTGTCAAGACATTGTACTATAGACTTATTAGGAGAACCATGCATTATGGCGGAGGCATATCAGTCGCCGTAGCGATATATCTAGTTTTTTAAAAATTGAGTTGTTCTGGGCATGTGTTAGTCCCAGTGCAAGTTTATTGCGTGACAGCCTTAATAGTACTGGTATTGTAAACAGCCCACTAATTACATTGTGTCAGTGACAAATGTATGTATTTAATTGTTCAACATAGGACTCCTACATGTATTTTCAATTTCACTTTCATTCCATTTGTTTGTCATTTGATACACTCTGATGGTTAATACAGTACTACCTTCTACCAGTTAAATCTACTAGGCTCAACAGTCTAACTGGGTTGCATGAATTATTGAAATAATTGATTGAGGTCGTGATAGATGAATTTTGATAGTCCACAGGAGATGCAATTGCATTACATACAGTGTATGTCAGGAAAGTGGAGTCCCAGAAAATCTAGAATTTTTCATTAGATTATGATTACTTTTGCTAAAATGTGACACACATGTCCTGAGACAGTGCTAGCACTGAAATCCTTAGATTATATACACAGGGCAGGGATAGAAAGAGTTCTCAACCAAAACAAGACAATTAAAAAGCAATAGATTTTTGTGAAACTCTTGGCAAAATCAACAATTGACAAGGAAGTACTGGCTGTTGAATGTTGGTTTATCAGTGTGTTCCATATGAGCATATCAAAATGATTTGTCATAAGTCATGTAGTTTTGTATCATAGTAGTACTGTTTATTTTTTTTAATGTGAAAGAATATTTTGCCTCCTATGCCAAACGAAATATGAGTACTTTTTTATCAAAGTAAACTGTCAGACCTAACTTCCTCAGTAATTTGAGGAAGTAGAATAATGTTGGATGGTCATTACTTATCTCCAAAGAAATGTGTTTACTATGTTCAAGTACGGAGGAAATCATCTGTTGTACCGCCATCTGTATAATGTATTCAAGATGGCTATTTTGAGGTGCCCAGATGAACTCTTTACATTATTTTTAATACCCTTTGTATCTCTAATATTGGTATTTTCAGGCAGAACTTTGTAAAAGGATGCATTTTAAGTGAGTTTTGTTATGAAACCGTTGCAAATTGCCTGTGATGATACTTTACTAGACTGCCTCATGATGTTTGTAGGATGTACAACGTAGCATTATCATGCATCATTATGGAAATGGCTTTAGCATGTGTACCAGGGAAGTGTACAGCCGCAAGCAAAGTTCTGATTGTCAATTCCAATTGTTCTGCACCATGTCCATACATGGCGTGACGTTATACGTACGTACACATGCAGATCTTACAAGGGGGAAGAGCATACATTTGTATGTTTGTACATGTGTATGCCAACACAAAGTCTAAGGAACACATATTTCATGCTTTTGACATTTATTTGTTGTACATGTATGTGTGTCTGCCCTGCTACATGTATGTAGGCGAGTAGCAGAAGGAACAGCCTAGCCTTGTAGTCAGAAGCTTTGTCACTATGCCTCATCCAAACATATTTATAACAACAGCTGGCCTAGGCATTGAACATATTGTCCCAGCCACTCTGGGGATTCAATTTCACCAAGATTTGCCAACTTGTTTGCAGCGCACGGTGAACTCTTCAACCCATATAGTCAACAGAAAAGAGAGAGAGAGAGAAAAAAAATGCATACTTCTTCCCAGTATTGGATTGATTCCTGAACTAACAGAAAAGGAGGGTAAAGCAAAATTGTTCACAGGTGTTTCATACTGCAGGTTTTAGTGCATGGATGTGTGTACTTTCAACAGAAGACCAATCCGTTATAGATCTACCTGGTAATCATATTTCACTTGTTTGCATTCCAGTATAGGAACTTCCTAATCTGAGGAGTGATACTGCAACTTCCTGAAAAGTGCATTTTTTTTTCTTTCAGGGGTCCATAATTTGTAGCCATGGTTACGTCAGCTGATGTACAATTTGTAATCAGAACCAGAAGAGTAATTGCTCAGAGCAAGATATGTTGCCAAGACCTGTTGGAGTTACGATATTTCAAAAGCTACATAACTCTGGACTCTGTTCACATTCCAGAGGCCATGTTGTTTCTGTGTACATCAACATTTTATTGCTTGTTTGTTCCTCATCAGTGTGCATGGGATGCAGATCTTTATCAGTAAGCGTTTTCACATCAGCCTAATGTTTCAAAATAGTGCAGTCTTTTCAGAAATCTTGAGCTTGGATTTCATAACCCGATGACGAAATAGGATGCTATTCACTATTTTTTAAAGCTAAGCTCGAGAAAATTTCTCGACCCAAACTTAGGAAATTTCCGAAATAGTTGGGTGATTTGCAAACTAGCGTGCTATATGATAATGTGAATTCGCCTCAAGAAATTAGCGTGATGCATCCCATTGGGGCATTTCATGAAGCTTTTTGTCTGACAAACCTGTTAAAGGACAAGTTCACCTTCATTAACATAAGGATTGAGAGAATGCAGCAACATTAGGAGAACACATCAGTGAAAGTTTGAGGAAAATTGGACAATCGATGCAAAAGTTATGAATTTTTAAAACTTTTGTGTTGGAACCACTGGATGAGGAGACTACTAAGGCTCGTGATGTCATATGAGTACAACAGTACAGTATAAAGAAAATGTAAAGAAAATTCAACATATTTTCACTTTGTTCGCATTATAAAAGAGCACTTGACTTGCCTCTTTCTAAAGGCAATGGGAATAATATTACCCATAACATATGTCAGTAACGAGTCAAGGGAATGTGTACTTTTTTCAAAAGATGAAATTTTATGAAATTCTCTTTATATTTTCCTTATATTGTTGTACGCATGTGACATCATACACTGCAGTAGTCTTCTCATCCAGCGGTGACTGCACAAAAACTTCAAAAATTCATAACTTTTGAACGGATTGTCCGATTTTCCTCAAACTTTCAATGATGTGTTCTACTAATATTGTTACATTCTCTCAATCCTTATGTTAATGAAGGTGAACTTGTCCTTCAAAGACAAATTTGCTCTCAGCCAATCAGATGCAAGGATTTCAGTAGCTTATAACAGTTTGTCAGAAAAATATCCGACCAAAACGCTTCATGAAATGCCCTCCTGATTGAATGAGGCAACCTGCACACAAATTGCCGGTATTTTTTTTGAAGGCACGTGCTGTACTGATGCTGTTTTCACATGCTCAGCTGTCAAATTAGCTGTGTCAGTCAATTTATATCTCAGATTACTGATACAAAGTAACCAATTCTCTTCTTTCTCCAGGACATTTCTATAGTTAGGTTATAACCAAGTAGTAGTGTTTACAAAATATTGTATTGTAAATGATTGACAAAAGTTCTCATTACATCTTATTGATGCTGGCAATAAATGTACTCTTGTAAAAGAAGTGTAATATTTTGTAAATGTTTGAAAATTATTCTTTGTTAGCTCCTTAAAGTTTGCAAGCTTGTTTTACTTGTTTGTTTGTTGGTAGGTTTCCAATAGATGCTTGGATGGAATTATTAAGAATTTGTATGAATGCATTCTTCAAAATTCTCAGGATCAGCTAAATCTCTCCCCCATCCCATTGTCTTATGTTTGATACAGTATACAGTTGAACCTCTCGTATCCGGACAAGTCGGGACCGGGGCTCATCCGGATAAGGGATTTGGCCGGATACGGGAGACTCAATGCTTTATACATGTGCACATATACATACACATGTACTGATGTAGCCCATTGTAGTACCACATGTAGTAATGTGTATACTGCAACCTTTTCATTGTTACACTCAGTAACAGACCCCAAAATAGAGGTTCGTGTTTGCAAGAATGAAATCATTTTCTTTTATAAATTCTTGGGATGATTTACCTAAATAATTATTAAGAAATGTATCAAGTATATGTAATTCATGTGTGTTTGTGTAGGAGTTCTCAAAGAGTTGGGAATCCCCCTTTCCTCCCTTAATTATTAAAAAAAGATAAAAAAATCACGGCGAGATTGCGTCCGGATAATAGAGATATCCGGATAAAGGGAGGCCGGATAATAGAGGTTCAACTGTACTGTAAAAGTGGAACTTTTCGTGGTGTTGAAATTTTCTAGAAACTCTAGTTTAGAAATTCTAGTTTTTGAGTGTATGACATAACATCTGAGAAATTAAATGTGCATGTTTATCTGACCATGTAGGTGCTGCAGCAATCAAAGGACAATGAGCTGAGCTTGTATGGCAAGGAACATGGCATGGCCAGAGATAAAGTAGCCCAAGTGACCGTCCTAGGACTTTCCAGTCAACCTGTTGACCAGGTCAAACGAGGTAAGAAATTGCAGCCAGAGTACCTCCTTTCTTATCCAAATGTTAGCAATTCAAGCACAAAATGTATGTGAAAGAGCCTTTAGTTCAAAAGTGACAGTAGCATCTCATCAATGTTTATTTGATGGGGGGGGGGGGGGGCTATTCGATCATGACTTGGAAGGTTCCAGCCTTTTGAAAATGCCTCGGGATAGTGTCCCATCAATTTCCTTGATGGTTTTTTCTAGATTGGTTCAAGCATTTCGTGTCCTATTGCGTGGCTGTCTTAAAAATATATATTTCTTGTCTATGTTTTGACCTGTTATGGAAATGATTTGTATGGTGGTCCTAAGGAATGAATACATGCCAGCAGTGTGTAGAATTCTCTGGACATTTCCTTTGTGCAGGCCCCCAGTAATTTACTGTTTACCTCCCACTAAAGTTATGATTATTTGAATATCAGTAGATTCTTCAATTTCCTGTCCTGTGTTCATAGAAAAAAAAAATTAATCCTATTACCATCTAGGCCTATAGGTAACTTGTGAAATACTCTTTGGTGCATTTTGTACAAAATCAGCCCAAGTCCATTTTCTTTTTTTTTAGATCTGAAGCTGTGTATACTTCCTCCATATTGCTTTGAATATCATATTTTACTTTTTGAAGAGGAACAATCTATTTATATTTGCTAGATGTTGAATTTTTAGTGGTGATAATCTTTGGCATGTAGGATTTTTTTTTTTTTCTCAGCCTTTATTTCATACTTCAAGCAGGAATACTGATTGTACTCTATGCAAACCCCAGTCCTTTGGGGGAAAAAGACCCCAAACATTGTGTGTATACATGTGCATGTGAATGTGATCATGGCCATGTTCGTATTTGCAGGTTATGGTGTGTATGTGTGTGTGTGTGTGTGTGAATGTGAATGCTTGTTGCTTGTGATAGGCTTGCGTGCAGTCTGCAGACAGTGGCAGTCCATATGGACTTGAGTGTGCTTTCCATTTCTCACTCCCTTGACATGTCACATCCTACAGTAAGTGGTATGCCATTCGCTGTCAGTTGAATTACTTGTATGCATTCATACTATTTAAAGGATGCAGCCTTGTAATCCACTCTTCCCAGAGCAGACAAGTGGATAGCACATACAGTGTATTTGTTGTTTCCGTCCGGGGTCTCAGAGGGAGCAGATGATGTGTGTCTGTGTGTATACTGATGTACTGGCATGTGTGTTTATATTGTCTGAATCATGTCTGTTTTTTATCAGGGCTCTGGACTTTTGCCACTTGCTCTGTTTGAATGAGAAATAGTGCAAGTACGGTACATATTTCCCATTTCATGTTGAGGTATTTCATTTTGCTTCATTGTATAATATGCTATGATGCCTGTGCTTTCTGTAATTCCTTCTACGTACATTATGTACGTATGTACTCCCATGTTTTCCACAGTCACCAATGTAATTTTGCAACTTTTGTTGATGCCTGTACACTGTATATCATCACATTTGCGCATTTCAGTGGCAAATTCCGAACAGAGGTATAATTTCCTACTACTTGGCATTTTGGGAGTACAGGAGACAGTCAAAAGCTCATGTTGTAGAAAAATGCAACCTTGTTCCTTTAACTAACAGGAAGTACACTTGTAGTAGTGAGCTACTGAACTAAACAGGTACAGGTGTATTTCCAAAGGAGGATTTCCTGATAAATGTTGCTTTTTATGCCATGATTTATGTTTTTCTTTCAAATGTTTTTTCTCAGCATCAAAGATCTGAAGTCATCCGGAAATGTGATTTTTTTTTTTTTAATCATAGCTTTAAGAAACCATAATCACAATTTATGTGGTTTGAATGTACATATGTAATAAACCATATGACACTGCTTTACATCAGGAAATAGCTGTCTTAGTCACGTTAGACAACCTATTATTTTTGCAGAGTCATTTTTTTTTTTTTTGGATAAAGTCGACTAAGAGTTCAAGTTTTTTATGTATAGGAGCCACAACAGCATGATATTTGTACGTCTTGAGGGTGTCACCTGCAGACAACTTGTCTTAACCCATTCGCGTAATACCCCACATCTAGCGTGGGGTGCATTAATATTTATGACCAAAAGAGGGCATCCTATGACCTCAGACTTGGCCAGGAGCTGTAGAATAATTTTAGCCAATCACAGAGATCCTTACTGGGACTCTGAAAAATAATTTATGCAAAGAAATCTATTTTAGAATGTCTCTTATTGGCTAAAACACCTACCAGGGGTTCGAACCTGCTGAGAAACTAATCAATATTCATGTTTACAGCGCGCATGTATCTTTGTTGCCCCAGCAACTGCAGTGATTTCTTGTGTGTGGTATCGTGATATCGATCTCCTCAGGGAGTGCGTGACGATATCTGTTTACCTGTGTGTCGAATTCCAATTACGTTAGTGACTGTTGCGTAACTTCTCTAGGTTTCCCGTCCATTTCTCTCTTTTTTTCTCTCTTTTGCTTTCGTATTATTCTATCTCTTTTATTTTCAGAGTACAATCGTACTTCTGAGAGTGTTTTGCTCATTTTTTTTAATGTGATTATCTCGTTTGCAACAATTTAGAGGTGAGTTTTTGTTCGAGTGTTGAGTTTTTTGATTGAACATGATGTAGATTATCTATGTGTGTGTGAAAACATCATACTTTGTATGGTACCCACTTGTTTGTTTTGTGTAAGCATTTTTACCGTAAAGTGTCTTCATCGTTCGTCTTCCAAGCATCTGGTTTTCACCCTAGTTTTCCTCATCGTAGTTTTTTACCTCAATTTTTTTTTCCGGTGCAAGTTGTTCTGTGTATTTTTTTCTACGGTAAAATGCCACCGTCGATAGTCTTCGTGTATTCATTACTAGTTTTCCACCTCCGTTTCATTTTTGTGTACAAATTATGTCTAGCTAGGTCTGCGATGTCTGTATCGTTTGCTGTGTTTTGTGAGAGTGACTATGATGGGAGTGATATCAAGGGTTTTACTGTGGTTGAGATGATAGTGATGATGATGATAATGATTCTGGTGATGTTGATGTACGAACCCTTATGATGATGTAATTTATTTCGTTTGACCATGACGTTCACGATGGCGAGTACAACAAAAGTTTTACATCCCTTGGCCTCACCCAACCAGGTTGAGCCAGTGTTCGTTCGTGTAGGGTAACATAGCATGTAACTGCGACCAGCAGCCCCATATGCATAGTGTATAATGGGGCTGTGGACTGTACCATTCAGGATCATGACAGGGTAGTATCGCGGACAAATATCAACTTAAAATCGAAAAATTTCTTCAATTTGAAGACTTATCAGTAAAGGTGAAGTATTGACAACAGGGTTTGTGCAATGTTTGGTTCTGCCAATAGTCCCTTTCTGTTCGAATTGATGACTTAAAGGACAAGTTCACCTTCATAAACATAAGGATTGAGAGAATGTAGCAATATTAGTAGAACACATCATTGAAAGTTTGAGGAAAATCGGACAATCCGTTCAAAATTTATGAATTTTTGAAGTTTTTGTGCAGTAACCGCTGGATGAGAAGACTACTGCAGTGTGTGAATAACTTAGATGTCACATGCGTACAACAATATAAGGAAAATATAAAGAGAATTTCACAAAACTTCATCTTTTGAGAAAAGTACACATTCCCCCGACTCGTTACCGACAAAATGTTATGGGTAATATTATTCCCCCTGCCTTTAGAAAGAGGCAAGTCAAGAGCTCTTTTATTATGCGAAAAAAGTGAAAATATGTTGAATTTTCTTAACATTTTCTTTATACTGTTGTACGCATATGACTCACAAGCTGTAGTAGTCTCCTCATCCAGCGGTTCCAACACAAAAATTTTAAAAATTCATAACTTTTGCATCAATTGTCCGATTTTCCTCAAACTTTCACTGATGTGTTCTACTAATGTTGTTGCATTCTCTCAGTCCTTATGTTTATGAAGGTGAACTTGTCCTTTAATGTGACTCGCTCCAGAGGAACCTGGGAGAGCTACACTGAATTGACGGCCAGCGCATGCTCACACAGACGTCTTATCCAGTCAGTGGATTTGAAATTTGTGCACATGTGATGAGTGCACATGCGCTGGCCGTCAATTCGGTGTGGCTCGCTCAAGCTCTCCCAGGTTCCTCTCGACCGAGTCACATTAAGTCATCAATTCGAACAGAAAGGGACTATTGGCAGAACCAAACGTTGCACGAACCCTGTTGTTAATACTTCAACTTCACTGGTAAGTCTTCAAATTAAAGAAATTTTTCAATTCCAAGTTGATATTTGTCCGCGATACTACCCTGTCATGATCCTAAATGCTACAGTCCGCAGCCCCATTATGCTATGTGTATGGGGCTGCTGCGCTGGTCACAGTTACGTAGCACTGAGATTGCACATGTTTAGCATCGTACTGCACTTCCACAATCGGTCGCACCGTAGCGTACGTAACGAGTAGGATAGTATGTGTTCATACTGGCCGGTGTAACAGCCGCGTTGGTCCAGCCAGCGTTGGATGCATTTTGTCATCAATTTGTACATAAGGTATGACGGGGTAATATTTTCGTGTGTCTTTAATTTCACGATCGGCCCGAAACTCGCAAAATTCGCGAAAATAACAGCGTATACAGTATTTCACACACAAAACAAATGAGGAATACTTTGTTAAAACCATTGTTTACCATTTGCAGATGAAACAAAAACCCAGTTAATGTAGTGTTTCAAAATAGTTTTAAAATGTGAGTTAGGGATAGAAACAATTAATGTAAAGATGTCAATCAGTATAACCAATGTTAAGTAAATTGTTGAATATAAGAAATGTGAACAATAGTTTCATTGAAGTCGTTTCTGGAATAAACTATGTACAGTTATGGTTTATTGAGAAAATCAGTGAAATCTCCTTATATATTTGGCTTTATTTCAAAAATTTTATATGGTACAAAACTGTAGGATGTAGGTGATACAACTGAACTATAGAGCCTACATATGCATCAAATGTGATAACTTCAACATTCTTATAATCACTGCTCTCAGTGGTAAACAGTGGCATTAACAAACACTGCAACCAATAAGGCCATGTTAATGTGCCTATTGATGGCCATTTTAGATGTATTCTGTTTCTCATTGTTGTTGGAACATACCTAATGTCTTGATCTAAGAGAAAAGTATGAATGATCATTTTCCAGACTTTTGACCTGTATTGAAAACATATTCTATTTTCATTGATACGTGTATGCACACTCAAACAAAAACAAAACAGAATGTGCAATACTGTTGTGTATGTGCAAGCCTGGTAGTTCCCCAGCAGGCATCATGGAGTACAAAATAAAAATAACTAGAACATGATCTTCCCTAGGGCCCAGATGGCTTTTACCTGTGCATTAACAAAGTTTTACCCATACTTTGAAGAGCTGTAATGAACGTAATTCTGTTAGGTGCGTTATCGCCACGTGTGTGATCTGCTTTGTAAGTGCATTAATTACCTGTTATGTGGCTGCGAGAGTGTAGTTTCATAACTCAATTTATAAAAGTGGGCATGCAGTTTGCAGTATATAAATTAATGCAATAAATCTATTTGCCCAGGAGCATGGAATGTACACTAAGTACTAAAACATTCTCTGGCCAAAAGTTCTTTGAACCTCAAAGTCTGTCACAACAAGCATTACTTTGGTGCTGCATTGATACTCTACACAAGTATGAATAATACAAGGCAGTTTGGGGGCTGAAGGGTTAAGCAGGATTTTTTCCCCTCTGAACCTGTTCAGATAAGACAGGGTCCTCTTTGTGATGTGTTAGGTGTGTATTCGTATAGGATGTATCTTTTTATTTCTCTTAGTTTTCAAGTTACCAGTCATTTTATTTTTCCAGCCACTTTGCATGAAAGTGACGTGAGAATCTAGGTCTTTTACATGTGATGGCATAAATGGTATCCCGGGGTACCAAATAAAAATCGGCCATTTTGTTGAATTATTATTATTTTTTTAAAAGGTTGTACCCTGGGTGCCAAAAAGAGGAAATTATTGTGCTGCTGGAGCTAGTGCGCGCTATCCACTGCACTGCACTGTACTGAAGCACATGCTAGTGGTATCACAGCGTACCATGCACGCATAGTATAACATGCAGTGGCATGGGAATGGCTATGTATGTACACGCACACACAGTGCATGCATTTTTCTCTGGCTGTCCTCGAATGGATGTGAGGTGGCGCTACACAACGCGGTAACCCGGGGTACTACTCGTGATGCATCATGAACAAATGTATATCATAGCAAAATTGTGTGCGATGTACAGTGTGCACGGACTAGAACTTCATGTGTAAATGCTAAGTGAACATGGGTGTGTGATCAATGTGCAATATACTATTTATTATGCAGACATAGTTTGTCTTTAGCCTTTAAAAGATGTAGTTCTTGCAATTTGTTCATTTTTGTTGACCCCCACATGTTCTCCCCCCCCCCCCCCCACCCAACACGCACACAAAGAAATGAGATATCTTTCTACAAGTAGAAAGGGAGGCCATGATCAGATTCTTTACATGGAAATGTGCTGGTAGTCGCAACAGAGGGGAAAAAAAATTTATGGTTTTGCTGAGAGATGTTTCTTTTTTTAATAAGAAGTGCCATTCAAATAATATGCAAATTCATCATTATGCAATTGCTGCAAAGTTTGTCTGCTGTTGTTCAGCTTGTTTTCTCCCTTGGAAAGAAGAGCGCAGAGGATAGATGAATATTGCAGCCAGCCAGCAAGCCGCCAGATTGCTTGTTGGCATGCAATATTCACAAGGGCCAAGATATTAGCAGCTCAACTGAGAAACCTGATGCTAGGTATTCCCCCTCCCCCCCCCCCCCCATGTTGATTATTTCATGTGCCATGGGCAAGGCCTCAGTAGCAATTGGTACAAGAGAGAGAGAGAGTGAAAGAGTATATTATCAGTTCACAGCTTGTTGAGATGGAAGGAGATGGCTGGAATCAATTCTGTGCTGATATTTATTCTATATTATCCTAACCTTATATCTGCATCTATCTATCCATCTACCTATCTATCTGTCAATCTCTCTATATCCATCTGTCCATTTCTATCCATATGTCTATCTCCGGATCTATCTGCTCTTATGCATTTTCTGGTCAGAGTAAATCACATTAGGATGAGGTAAACATGGAAACAGTGTCAGACAAGTGAAATCTTTTACCCATAGTCCTATTCTATCTTGATTTGCTTTTCTACCACAAGGCTGATGCGATTGGGAAGTTATTGAATTCTTCCAAGCTAGTGGGCATTTGTGTTGTATTTCATATGGAAGTTCAAACCTTGTTCATTGAGTGTAGTCAGGCAGTGTGGTGCGGTTGCAGGAATGACAGCTATGTACAATACAAACATTGGCTACATGCCGCCAAAGTTAACACACTACATTTGGTGCTTGGCTGTTACTGAAAAGCAAAGCAAAACAAAAAAACAAAAACAAAACAAAACAAAAAAGGCTCATGTAAAACTTCTGATCAAGACTGAATAAATTGAACTGAAATGGATAAAGTTTTCAGCTGCCACTTACAGACACAGAAAACTGATGATCATGACAGTGTTTCTGTTTTCACTAATTGTGGATGAAATTCCAAGAAAATATGAAATCCTTCATATCATTCTTCCAGTGCTGACTTTTCTATGGGGAGGGAGATTGTCAGTTAACAGATTATTTACAGACAAAAAAATGAATGGCAATAAATGTAAAAAAAAAAAAAAAATACTTGAGCTGAAAGGTTGTAAAATGTGACATTATTGTCTTGTCTGACATGCATGATTGAGTGTAATCTATCTGTTCCACAAAGGCACATGATGCTCAGGGAATTTCACAAGTTTCTCAGTGCTTTCCCTGATAAAAATTGAAGCCTTTTCGTTTGCTTATGGATTTCATAGCTTTTTTTTTTTTAATTTCCCTGATAAAGATTGAACTTCTGTCTCTTCTTCCCCTCTAAATGGCAACCTGAATACAGCTTGCAGTTCAGTTAATCAAAAGTCCAAGAATTCAAGACACATCACACCCATCTTTTCTCTGGTTATGGTTTGTATGATATAAAGCAAGGCAGTTTTGTTGTGATAATGTCTATTATACAAGGAATAAAACATTATTCATTGCACACTCTGGTGTTTTAACTATCCTGCAGCCTGATGCCACACAAGTTTCAATTGTGAATGAAAGCATCCCCATAGTGAATTTATGATCACGCAGTGTAAACATTTTGAACGAAGATTATGGCAGTTGTAAATCTTTTTAAAGTTCAACTGATCGATGGACTGCTGCTGAAGCACAGATGTGAACTGCAAATTTATGGCCTAAAAATGTCCTGGTGCTTAGAAAGTCTTGGAATAATGAAAAGGATAATGTTAGTGCCTTGTTTCATGTATCAGAAAGTATCGGGTTCTTTCACTTGATTGTCACAGAAAAGCTTTTACAAATTATTTAATGGTTCCCCAAACTGTTGGATGATAAACCATCAGTGATCACTTGAGGTAAAGTTAATACAAGATCAGTGTGCACTGCACTATCGCATTTCTTTACAGTCACCAAATTTGATGTTGAGCTAGTGTAAAAAAAAAAATAATAATAATAATAATGTATATAAATATTTTAAATTTCATTTGGATCTCTTTTCTATACATTTGCTGTCTAAGGTCTGTGAGAGATGGTGCCAACACAAAGCATCTTATAGATAATTTAGAGTTGTAAAGAAGTCACCCCGACATTTCTGTCATCTTCAGCTCCACAGTATACATTGTAGGATGCGCTCATTGAAATTTGCAACTCATTCCTCTACATTGTAACAGTTCTATTCAAGCAGAGTAGTCTTACATGTATGTATATCAGTTTCCCATCTGGCTTCCCTGAAAGTGATTTATACCAGAGCTGCCTCTTTGGCAGGTGCATCATGTTTGTGTTAGTGTAATCACTGATGAGCCACAAAGTGCATGAAATGCTGCACAGTTTTTATCTTCATATAAGCTGTGTATATTATCTGTATTGTAGAGAAACCTTGGCAAACAAGTTTTTTTTTTCCCTTCCAAAACAACACACACACACACACACACACACACACACACAAATGTTAAGGAAACTAGATGCTCTTTGTATCATGAAGAACCCATTACTAATTACACGTTTACAATCAGTTACGATATCATTTCAGTCAATTGAAGTCAATTTTTGACCTATGAATCATTTGGAATTCCAAATGGGAGTCTGTGACTATGTACAGGGATCTATATTTGACAGTACAACAGTGAAATATCAACTTTACTGAAAGTCTCTAGTACTTCATTAACATTCTTCTATTGATGTGATAGGTATGTATGTGTTGCCAGAAAAGACAGAAAAAACAACAACTACAGGCTGCACATTTCTTTTGTCTAGATGAGGTTGTACCCTGACTACCCTTGAAGCGTAGATACATCATATCGTCTCGTATGGAAACATAAAGACTTTTTATAATTTGCAATATTTGACAATCCAGAAGATGATTTTATTGTTTTATGACTTGTCCCTGGTACAGTGATCACCTATTGTACCCTGACCTCATCTTACTTTAGAATGACCCCATCTTTTCCTTGCCTGTCCACACACAAGCAATTCTTGTGAGAGTTTCTGTTCACAGACATCTGATAACATTCATGGAGTGGTTGTCCATGCCAAAAAAAAAAAAAAAAGGCCTGATTTCTTTGCTCGCAGCATCTGTTCAATTTCAAAATGAAAATGGATAGCCCCTAGAAGCATCCTTGATATACAGCTTGATGCGTACTCTATACAGTTCAAGGCCTCTCAAGAGCACAATGCAATTGAGTTTTCATCTGACATTGATAGTGCAATCCTAATGCTAATTTGGCCTGCATTTTATTCTTTTTATTCTTAAATTTGGCCAGATCAGAGCTTTTACATTACCTGTGTCTTTAAAATTCATGACATGATGCTTGTGACAAATGTACCTTTGAGAAGCTGTTCATCTGATGTTTTGTTACTGTTGACTTTAATGTAAAACTTTGTTTTAACAGGAACGTGACATTGCTGAATATGAGGTGGTTTGTCCCGTTTTCTTTGCTATGTGTGTGTTATATGATACACTGTGAGCAGGAGGAAGCAGTAAATTTTGCCCACTTCAGTTACGTTTCTCATCACGCGAAGGTCAATTTTGACCGTAGACTGCATTCATAGGTGTCCATTTACAGACCTGTCAATTAACTGGACCCATTTCCTGCAATTATTGAAAGCCTATCCCAACAAATGCCTGCCATGGAACAATGGGGCTGCCAGAATTAATTGGTTTGAACAGTAAGATCAATTGCCTCTGTCTTAGCCCATTCAATTAACATGGCATACCTGAGAGAGCATTCAGGCACGCAGTCCTCCCTCCCTCCCTCTCTCTCTCGCTCTTTCATTTTCTCTGTTATTTTCTCCCTTGTCTACTTTAATATGTCACTTCTTGTTCAGTCCTATTTTTGATACCGATTTCTGGGATTGGAATTCACACCAGCCAGCTACCCATACTGCGAGTCAACAATAAAAGTGAAAATTAATTCCAGAGCTAAAAAAAATGATTCTCCGAAAGGTTGAGAGAGACCCCGTTTTGGGGTTCCTGGTCGTTGGGCACAAAGTCAACATATGTTTCTATGGAAATCAGTTGTTGCGAGAAACCACACATCTTTCTGGAGGAGAAATGCGTAGCCACTGGTATCCATAGAAACATATGCTGACTTCATGCTAGAAGACAAGGAACTCTAAATGGGGGTCTCTGTCCCCCCACTGGGTTGCCTCAGTTCTACCACTCATTCATACCTGGCATGTCCTTCAGAGGTTCTACCTAAACAGAGTGTCATACTCCTTCAGAGTCCCCCAAAACACGACGCAACGTCCACAGGTTGAGTCGTGCTCACGCCAGACGATATAGGGACTCTGAACGGTCATAGCACAAAGAATCCTGCATAAGTCTTTTCCGTGAGTTTATCGGGATTGTGGCGTAAATGTCATGCTAGACAGCCTAGCACGAGTCTAGCACAACCTCTTGAGGTTTTGGCGTGTTCACACCAGACGAGGGGACTCTAAAAGGTCTCGGCGTGAACACAGCGTGAACATGCACACACGTCCGGTGACCTGTGCTGTTTGTGGTGAAGTGCGCATATTTGCACAAGAGAAATTGCAACCTTTTTTCGAGGAGAAATGCCCACCCACTGGTTTCCATAGAAGCATATGATCATATGCCTACCTTGCGCTAGAGGACCAGGGAACTTTATACGGTTGTCTCTCTCACCCACAAGTGAGTTAGTGTTAAAAAAAAAAAAAAAAATGTTATTTTTCATCTGGCATGTCCTCCACAGGTCCTCCTGAGGTCTTACTAGACAGGAGGACTATAAACAGGGTATCAGACTCACTCCAGACTTGTGCTTTGTGCCTTGTGTTTTGTCCTTTTAGGCTGCGTTTATCAACTTTCCTCTGTTTAAACAGCTTTCAAAAACCGTTTCCAAAGCCCTTTTCAAAGCCGTTTTCAAAGCCCTTTGGAAACGGCTTCCAAAATAGTTGGCGTTTATCAACTCTTCGCGAACACGATAACTGGCTTGTCACTGTACAGCTGCATTGCACAATTCGACCCGAGGAGAAGAGGTCATAATAGCGTGCATGGTTCGTAACTGTAGTACAAAGCCGTTTCAAAACAGCTTTGTGTTTATCTCGCTTCAAAAGGCTTCTAGAAACAGGTTTCTGAAAACCTGTTTAGAAAACCTGTTTCGGAAAGCACAAATTTGCGGCTTTCGAAAAGGCTTTCCGAAAGGGCTTTCAAAACAGCTTTGCATTTATCAACTCGTAAAAATTCCTTGAAAGCTGTTTGGAAAACCTGTTTCTGCCGAGAAAAAGAGTTGATAAACGCACCCTTCGAGTCCCAAATGTCTGTACACTGTAAACACAGCATGAGCTCCAGAGGTCGCGCTATGTTTTAGGGGACTCTACACAGGGTGTAAGAGAAAAATTATCAGACTGTGTATGCAGAATTCTTAAAGGTATAATTTACCATTTGAAGATGAAACAAAAACCCAGTATTAGTGTTTTAAAATAGTTCTAAAATGTTAGTTAGGGATAGAAACAGCCACTGTAAAAATTTGAATCTATAAAATTGATGTTAAGTATTGTAAATATACAAAATGTGAACAATAGTTATAATAAAAATGCTCCTAGACTAAACCGTCTACAGTTACGGTTTATTGAGAAAAATACAGATATCTCCCTATATTTTAGGCTTTATTGTGAAAATTTTATATGGTAGCATGTTTTGTGGTACAACAGATGTACACATGTGCATTAAATGTCATATCTTGAAAATTTTTTAAATTGCTGTTCCCCCAAGGTAAACAGGACCTTTAATGATCAATTCCCCAATCCACCTGCAGCTTCGACACTCAAGCAAGATTTTATTTTCCTTACAGGCTGAAAGTACACCTCTAGTGACCTCACAAACAAAGATGAGATATTTTGGTTACTTCTGTGTATCAACACAGAAATCAAGTATGGAATACTGTAGATCCTGGATATTTTGCATGGGATTTATTTTCATGAATCTTAAAACCTGCCTAAATACAATACCCATGGTACAGTACACAATTTGTATATCACCCTCAGGTTACATGAGCACCAAGTACAAAATGTATGAGGGTGATGTACATGCAACATGAGCAGGTGAAAGCTGCACACAGATCCCTAGCATTATAATTGCACATGCAGGCACACAACTATACATGCTGAGCGCATGCAAACTGTATCATATTCATGCTCCAAACCTTAAATTCAACCACCCGCAAAATGTTCGTTCAACTCCTGATTTGCAAAATATCATGCCCACAAAATGTTTGGCATCTACGGGAGACAATCATGTACTCTTTCATATAAAAGGAAGAAGTCAAATATTCTTTGATCAGGGAAAGTACAAGTAAAATGCTGTAATGTTTGAACGGGATATTGTGATAATACTGGTTTTAAACTGAATAAAATATGTGATGCTAATGACCATCGAGATACACGTGTACAGGGCAGATGCAAACAAAAACATAAAATGTCAGTGTTCATGCCACAAATAACAAGGCAGTTTGACATTTGCAGTTATACACTGCAAGCCAAGTTTTGAGATCATTACAAAAGCCTTGGTACAGAAATTGGTAGCTGAGGAGAGACCTTTTCAATTTTTTAGGTCAATCAGAAAGTCTCTCTGTGCCTTCCAGGCTTTGTCCACAAGGAGAACAAGATTATATTGGATATTGTATCTCTCTTATGTTATATGATGCTTTACTACTACCGGTACTGAAAATTAAAGAATGCTCTGCTTTTTAAGGGATTAGCATCTTGTCATCGATTGTACTGGGACAATGTGACTTCCTTTCAGTTGCGTGGGCATGAATTCTTTGAACTTTCTTGAGATTTACTCTGTTGAACTTGTATTTCATGTACCCTCAACATGGATTTCGTGACCTTTTGCATAGGAGGCATGCATGCAAAATATCGGTTCTGATTTCCATGAACAATAAGTATGCCTTATAATTCAAAGACTTAAGGGCTTATGTGGAATGGGGTTTTTAGGAAGTGTGGCAGAGTATTATGCTGAAGCAGGTGAACTCTTAGGAGCAACTCTGTTGCCCTACTTTGTGAAGTTTCTTAGGTTCACTTGATTCGTGACTCTTGTGATAAAACCCAAGCGCAGAAGAGAAAGATGGGGAATGTGAAGAAATACTAATTGGATATAATACTGACCAAATTTCATGCATGTTACACATTGCGATAGGTTTCATCAGATAAATATATTGTATTCTTGTCATGCTTTCACGGGTTTAGCCAATACAAAATGTTTGATATTATATGCAGCCAACATATGTCAAACACTGCAATTCACATCCAACTGCATATATGAGATTATATGGTTCACCGGACTAACTTGTGTAGAGATATGTGGTAATAAACCCTCTCTCGCTGAGATTAAATTCAGGGGTTATTTGTGGGAGAGCAGTGCCATAATTTAAAGTATGCGCTTGGTGGACTGGTGAATCGCGGGAAGAGAAAGGTCAGCAGTTTATTTCATAAGCTGGAAATAGAGAGGGAACAAAGTGACAACAGTGGCCATTGCACATATTGTAAACTACTGCCCTCAAGAAACTCGTAAGAGTCAGTAATTACTTGGACTAAGTGATTGGATTTAGTCATCAGCGCAGCCTCGTTGGCAAAGGTGGCCATAAATTTTGTCACATTGCAAAAGTCTCCTACGAGGTTTATGGATTTTCAGACCGCCACTTACTTTTCATGTGTGTACAGCAATGCCGACATTCATTCGGAGAGAGGCAAATGAAGTTTCACTGCGATTGCAACTGACCGACAAAGAAAATAAACAATAGATTTTTTTTTCAAACCCACAAAGATAAATATATACCTGATGAAGGAGAGGTATAAGAACTATAAGTGAGTAAACTGTAAGTTTACTGAATAATATTGCATCTGAACAATTCCCACTGCATTTTAAATAGAATAAAGAGTCAGCCAGAAATTTGAAGCAAACCATGACAGTACAATGACACTTCCCCTATCATTCTGAACCTACTGAATGAAGCAGTTGCACAGGACATGCTACAGTAAGGGTACATTGTGCCAATCAGATATTGTATGCAGTGCTTGGCATGTGTAGATAAAGGTATTACACAAGTGTAATTGTTTGTGCTGTTGATATGTCTTTCTTCATTGGAAAGTACTAAGACAAATTATTAATCTAACAGATCTCTGCACATGTCCTCTTTGTTCAAGCTGAAGCTAGCTAACTAAAGATAGTGAAGATGGCAAAACAATTTCGACAAGTTCATATCTTCAGCTGATCAGTTAATATGAGCCTTGTGGCTTTGATTCTTAAACCAAAATAAATTTTTCGAATTCATGCCTATCAGTTTATCTTACAACCAGTCTTTCACATAAGTTATCACACATTGCCATCTAACATTGCCCAGAATCCCGTTTGCCCCTATTGCTTTCTGAAAAACACTCTTGACATGCATGCGCTGCAAAGGAGCGTGTACATTAAACATCTAAAAATAGAAATAAGCATTCACGGAATCCGGAATGCTGACAGTAGTTTGCTTGATGGAAACAGCCGTAGCAGTGTTATGACCTTTCCTGCCACATGTTTGTTGACTGTGTTTTTCCAATTTTTCTTCCCCATTACTGCTGTATTCTCGTCCTGTCTGATGTGAGCACACCGTGTCCCATCTAATATCAATCTACCGTACCTTCTTTTTGTCAAAGACAAAGACGTAGCCAGCTTCACATGATGCCATAGCTTTCATCATTAGCCTGCTTAAGCACTTGTAGCGGACCACTGTAAATCATACATCAAGGGAAAAAAAATGAAGAATGCATTTATTAACAGCTCTGTTTTGATGACAAATACCAATATCACATGGAGACCAAATAGTGCCACAACCCATGTGCTCCCAAAGGCTGAAGTACAATTAAGCAATTAATATTTTGCATCATACAGGTGAAGTTCATATCTGTTTAGAATGCTGTCTATCTTGCTGTCAAATGGATATATTTTATGTATGATCCAAATTGAGTGTCACTGGCTGCATTTAATGTTTTAATACCCACTATCAAAACATGTTTGCAAACACCTTTCAGATCACATTTCTGGAGTTGTTGCATTTATCAACTCTGTCATGAGTAGATTAGGAAGCCCTGTCACTGCACAGCTCCATCATGCAGTTTGACTAGAGGAGCAGAGATATGTGATTGGTTGGCAGTGGTTAGGGTGGGCAGGTCTGAGCTAT
The DNA here is from genome assembly GCA_033980235.1 of Diadema setosum. Taxonomy (NCBI): domain Eukaryota; kingdom Metazoa; phylum Echinodermata; class Echinoidea; order Diadematoida; family Diadematidae; genus Diadema; species Diadema setosum. The sequence continues at coordinate 35,328,129 of CM067059.1, read as the reverse complement.
AAATGTGTTCAAAATGACTTTGCGTTTATCAACTACCGGTATGTGTTCTGGTATTTTTAACCCCATATTAAAAACAGCTTTGCATTTATTAACTGCCCCAAACTTCTGAAAGTTGTTTGGGAACCTCAACCCATTGTGGACAGACTGATTTTGCTACAACACGCTTTTCCCATAGACACCTGTGCTAGTATACTCGGGACTCGTCCTCAATTGGTTAATTCTGCATCAGAAGTGTGTTGATAAAGGCACCCATGGATTAGTGCCTTCAGTCAGACCCTGAAAATCCAAAGGCCACAACCTTTTCACAGATTCAATGAAGAGTGAGATTTACATGCATTCTCACATAACGTTTGTCTTTTTTGTGTCCTGGTAAGTAGGTGTACCATTCTGAGCTCATGTCATCCATCCTTTTGTTTGTTTGAGTTAGTTGTGATGTGAGTAAAGAGTTTTGTTGGTATTGATAAGAACACTTTGTGTGTGAAATTTGTCCATTGGGCATTTGTTTTTAAAACTTCCATCTATTTCTTTGTTTTACTTGATTCAGATTAAGGGGGAAAAAAATGTTTCGGTGTAAGTCTAGAAAAGAAAAGAAATATTCAGTGCATTATCATATCATGATTAAGGTAACGTTTGCCAGAGTATCTGTGACCTGGGTTTCCATCATGGACCCGTGAATACAGCTTGAGCACTACTTCGTTTTCACTGATCTATAGCTGAAGCATCTCACTGATATTGCAATTTGTGCCCTGTGTGTCAGATGTTAAACCCATAAACTGTGTTTAATTTTGCCGAACAATATCTGTTCCAATTTATATCGCATGCTAGAGCATGTTAGCCCGTGCAGGTGATTGATTGCAGGGTCAATATGCCACTCACATTGCATATCTCTTCCCCCTCCATACTATTCATAAATATGAAGATTCACATTGATTTTTTTCCCCCTTCTCTGTATTTCCCTGGAGAGCCTGCAGTCCACTGGCTGTAATATCCCGCCCCGTAGAGCGAGGGCCTCCCACTGTGTGTATAGTAATGCACTCGTCCTTTGCCATTAAAGCCAATTGTGTAGCTTGTGATTCTGTGTGTTGTGTGTGTGTGTGTGTGTTAGCATGTGTGTATGGAAAGAGAGGGAGAGAAGAGGAAAAAATAGGAAAGAGGATGAGTCGTAATGCAGATAGGCCTCCCATAATCCCAGAAAGTGCAATTTACCAGTCATATTATTCCAAATAAATTTGCTCATCTATTTTGGGCTTGCGCATTTCGTGAGTGTGTGTCAGTATTGCATGAAGCATCTATGTCCATACCGTGAACGTTCCACCTTCGAATATTCGCAATGATAGAGGTTATGTTGACATTGCGATAAGTTTAGTGACCACCGAGGATGATAAACAAAGTATCGCTGTCACCCTCTCCAGTCTTCCTGAATGGCTCTATAGCCAGCTCACTTTACACCATCTTAGATGCAGCTACTTACTGACAGACACACGCATCCCACAACACATTCAACATCTACATGTTTGAAGCTCGGCATGGCAGAGAGCTAGCCCCGCCTATGATGCATCTTATGCAGTCTGATGCAACATGGCAACCAAATTTCAGTACAATAATGGAAATGTGACTGTAGTCGCATATTCAAGGTGCAGGGAGAGTTAAATTTCATGAGATCATTCCTGTGTCTACCAAGATCAACAAATAAAAGATATTGAGCTTGCTATGATGAATGTACGATTGTATGGCAGCATTTTTCATGTTGAAGGGGTTGTAAAAGCTGCAAACCAAGCCAGTGCTAATAGTAGCTGTGGATGTGTAAATATGCTCCCAGTGTAAACAGAGTAATTGATGCATGGGATTAAGCTGACTTTGTTGATTCTACTAATGTATGAGTGGGCATGCAACCATCTGACTGAAGTAAGAATGCTCATTTTACGTTTGCTAGGGATATTTCATCGAAGGTAACATTCACACAGCCAATCAGATGATTCATTATTTGCTCAGTATTTCATATTTGTTGAGGAGGCACTTTGTGCCCATGCCACAAATAATTATCTGCTCTGTGATGCACCACCATGTGAATAAATACAGGTATAGGTGTTTTCATGTAGCACAATGAGTAATGCTGCTGCTGGCAGTAATTGATTTTTTTTTTTTTTTGGGGGGGGGGGATGGAGGTGATGTGATTAATGAGATTGGTTAGGTAGACTGACACACAATCAATATCAAAACCTAAATGTAAGTGCTACAATGTACCTCACCACCAAGTTTTATGACTTTCCACGAATGAGATACTTATCTTTTGTATCTTTTTTAAAATTAATTTTTGTAAGTATTATTCTTTTGCTGTTGCTTAATTTATCAATCTGTGACACGCTTGTCATGTCAAGGGAATTATCCCAAGCAGCCGGAAAGGAGCGAGTTCCAATAAGCAGAGAAGTGCGAACTGTTAAACAAACACTCCTCGTCGCGATCGTCTTTCTTTAGCTGACCCAGATTTCCTCGTAGCAGGGCGCTTGGGCTCTTCAAAGGTTGAGGACGGATCTTGTCATTCCGCCTGTCACGTTTGGAGCAGCATGAGATACAAGCTTGCCATACAACTTGGGGGGGGGGGGAGGGATCATTATTTAATTTCTTACCTATAATATCCATTCTAATATGTGTTTGTTGTAAATAGCAAAATTAGACAAATTGAACATACTAGAAGTATTGCTGAAACAAAGCAAGCTACAAGTTAAAAGGATTGAACATTTGTGGGGGGGGGGGGTTTCATAAAAATATCATCTTAAAAAGAGATACAGCAGCCTTAGCAATTAAAGATACAAAGTGAGAAGGTGTTTATATACATAGCATGTTATAGATGATTATTTTATACAGGCAAATCCTGTTGTTGCAAATTGTATCAGTCAGACCATGTAGAATGCACTGTTTAAGCTGACTTGGTTCAAAGTGGAGTTGAAATTCATAAAATTTACACTTAGTTCCCAATACATTTTACATGTACTGCAATGTGTGAACACGACAATAAGCCATCGTCATTTTCACATGGTGATTACAAATTCATGCCTGCATAATGTACCTGTAGACTTATTGATGCAAGAAGCTAACAATCTGATAATTTATTCATTTGTCTATGTAGTGATTTATTTCTCTTTTTTCGTTTGTCTTTTTCATTATTTCTGTGTTCATTTCAGTGTATAGCAGTTTGTACATGACAGGAAATATAATAGATAGCAATGATACAATGATCATTAAAAACTTGTGCTCTTTTAAAAGGAAGAATATGATTCATGTTTGTGTGTCTGCTCTTTCCATCTACTTGAGTTGACTTTATGCCAAAAAATTCTCAAAATGGCAATTGCCAATCAGTTTACAAAGAGAGAGAGAGAGAGATTTTGCTGAAATGACTTACCCCCTTTCTAGAATCTGTGGTCTGAAATTATGCATATAGAAAGTTTGGATCTCAGCAGCATTTTTATTTATTGACAGTGAATTTGCAATTTAAAATTGTACTTGGGCAATTAACATGTAGGACCTAGTAATTACTACATGTCAACAGAGCTTTCATGTTGCTTAATCTGAATATAGCAGCTAAGGCTACCAGTATATATATTTTTTTTCTTTTTTGAAATGCTTGCATGAAGCAGTCTTAAATCACCGCTCAGGAAATGGTGTCCAGATACCTGACACTTTGATGAAAGTTTTCTGTGATACATTTCTACCAAACCACTGGGATTGTGGGAGTACAAAATCAAATCAAAGGAGTGAAAACATTGCAGGACAGGTTTTCTGGATTTTATTTCCTTCTTTTTCTTCTCTCTCTCTCTCTCTCTCTCCCTCTTTCTTTATCACCATTATGGTTTATATTCTCAAGTACACTGATATTCAGTTGCTCGCCATCAATTCACTACTGTGAAATGTCATGGAGTTGTTGTCATGGCTACTCATCCCATGGGGCCCATACAGTCTTCCTATGAATAAGATTTCATCCCTTTGACCAGCGAGGTCAGGAGAGACTGGTTTTAATATCCATGTGAGATGTTAGTCTTTGAATTTGTAGGTTAGTATTGAATGTACAAACAATTAAAGCATTCGTGAATTTACAATGTAAATAGCAGGATCGATGACTGTGAAGTGTAATATTTTTTCCCCTTTTGTGTGAGTTTCCAGTAAATAGAAACTGTATTGTACATGTACATAGAATATACAGTGTATGTACAAACTTTTCAGTTTTCAAATTCTGTATCTTGATTTAACTTCTCAGTTCTGTATTCCTGCACATAGAAACACCCACATTAAGAGTTATAAAAATGTTGTCTATTGTTAATATCAATATCATAATCCTGATTTGAACAGGAAGTACTTTGTCATGAAGTGACACAGTGCATTCCTTAAGCCTTTCAGGACCAATTCCGAGAATGCCATTGACATTCTATACACACATGTCGTTGATGTTTAGTGACAGAGTTAATTCATGCAGAATTCAAATATCATTCAGCTGTAAAGGGACTATCCATCTGTAGTTTCTTTGAGCATCAACTGAACTGCTGAAAGCTGACTTGTTACACCGCAAGGTACTGTAATTGATGTAGAAAAACATGAGTTATCTGTGGATTATTTAATTGACTTGTAACAGATTCTTCATACACATGAGTGCAGAGAAGGTGATGACAATGATCTTATGTATATTACAAAGAGAGAGACATACAGTGTATGATATAATTACAAAGCACAATGTCTGCATGTGTGTATCTATGTTTATTTTTCTGTACTTATTTCTCACTAAATTTGTAGAGATTATAAAGCTCTCATCACTTATCTGAAGTATGGTTCCGACCTCACTCCCGCAAGGACTTTAACCACATTGTCTGCATTGCCAACATACCTTTAGCTGCATCCAGCGAATGTGACTGCCATTGCAAGGATCTGCTCACCAAGTTTATTTGATATAATTTGCACACCATGCCCCACCAAGCTGTCTGCTAACTCAATTTCTCAAACGGACTCTCAAATTCAGCTAAGGAATTTGCTGGCTAGCAGTTGACTTCCACATGGAGATGGTGTGTCTGTATTGGTATCCTTTCTCCTTTTGCAAATTGCTTTAAAAAGCACTTGAAACTCTATATTATCATTCCCACATACATTTTTCCCCCTAATTTGCCAAACCCATGTAGCTTTACAAGAATTTTGCATTGAGCCAGGATGTGTCATGATTTCATCTGATCATGCTTGAGAGCAGCATATATGTGACTAGCTTTTACAATGTACATTCATCATGTTTCTTCATGGTAGCAAGAAAATAAAAATAAATCATAAGAGGAAGAAAGGAAAGACAATTAAGAAAGGGGAAGAGAAACTTTATGACTTGATTTATTTACATATTATATAGGATCTAAGGGAGAGCCAGTGAGTTATTTGAGAGAAAACTTTTTTGGCTAGAAGGAAGCCTGTGAGTGATTTTACATCTTGAGTAGATGAGAGGCAAATTCACCCTCAGGCCGAGCAGCATTCATTATCTCTCTGTGAGGATATGAGCACAATCATCTATAATGCACGCCAGGGGTTTATCAAATCAGGCATGGAGACTGGGCATGTGCCACTCTCCAGCCATTGGGCACATACAGCTTTATTAGAAGCTTCTTAGAGAAATGGAGGCCATTCTCTAGAGTCTCCTTGAAATATACAGCATTTCTTATGTGGCATATCTTTCATCTCTCTCTTTTCAATTCTTATCTGGCATTATTTGTAGGGAGACGTTGTGATGTGTAGACTCCTTTCACGTCATGTTATACAGTCTGTGAAGAAGTGAAACTGGTTAGCTGTGATTCAGGCAGACAGTTTTATTTAGGTTCGCCTGAATGGCTGAATGGAATCAAGATGCGTCAAACATGTTGCTAAACAAATCGTTGGCTGTGAAAGGTTCAAATACAGTCGAGCTTCATGCCAGTTTGAATTTTGGTACTCTTGCTGTCTATGAAGTTTGTGAACATCAGCACCAACTGAACTGCAATTGAACAGTTAGGGCTGTCTATTCTGCAGTTTTATCTCCAAAAATAGATCAGTGGTTGTGCTTTTGTATTGGTTGTCAACATGGCTATCATTAATTCATCGAGTAGAGCTGATAGGGTTAATTCAATGCTTGTGTTATGTTTTCATGGTTTTTTAGACCTGTGTTGACAGCGAGACCATAGCAATAGTAAGTGTTAAACCGTATTTGAATGATTATTAATTGTATTTAAATTGATATAATTTGCATTTTCAGAAGTGAATTCAATGTGAATGCCACTATCATGAAAGCATAATTCCATTGAATTTTATCTTCAGGAGGAATGTTTGAGAGAGGCCCAAAGCACGCTTTGAGTCCAGAATAAATGGATGATGAAGGACACTGCTACCACATCACAGCATGTGGGGGTACACTGTACTTCAAATGAATTTATGAGTGTGATCAGGATACAGTAATAAATGCATAATAGTGGCACCTGCAACTAAACATAAGCACACAGCTGTAAGTATATACTGTACATCTTGTCAGCTCATTCTAACTGATTCATCATTCTAAGTGATTCCAAGGGATTAGAAATCTATGTGACTCTCATAATCAAGCACACACATTGACAGGCATGTATCTTGACACATTTGGCAGTTGCTCAGTTTAAACCATTCAAATGAAGAGTCTTATTTTGTAGTGTAGGTAATCCAGGTAAACATTCAATGGGTTAAGCCTACCTGTTGTGGATGTGGGTTCTGTGACTTGATAAGAATTAATCAGTTGTATATAATCAGAGCAGTCAGCCTTTAGTTACAACATAAAAATAAATGACTCAATTTATGATGCTAACAGGAATAGGAGGTAATAATCTATGGATGGATGGTCAATATGAAGGTATCAGTTTGCACTGTATATCAGTTTATATTTAGGGCCCCTACATCTATTTTTAATAGGAATATATTGGGCAAGAGACAGCCTTTGAAGGATTGTAGTATGTTCTGCAAAGGAGCATTACGCCCTATGTTTTAGTAATTTGAGAAAAAAAGAATAAGAAACAGATCTGTACTATATGAGTAACATTGATATAAAAACAAAACACAGAATACAGCAAGTTATCTACCTTCTGATCTTTGGCAAACTAATTTTTCCTAATGAATGAAAATCTGAGGAAAGAGCAGCATACACATAGTTCCTTCCACTATTTTCATGCAGCCCATATCATCACAGTGACTGACACAAAACCCAATCAAAGCTTTAAATCTGTGGTACCATGACCAGACGCAGACAAACAAATGCTTATTATCTTCTGCTCACCTTTATTTGACCCCCTAGTTGTCTCAGCACCACATTATGTTCAGTAGAGAAGGACTACAGAAGACATAGCAGTGAGTTTTAGCTGCTGTTTGGTAACATTAATCCCAGTTCAGGATGCTACATGGGCTCTGCCTTGTATTTCTCACATGCAGACTTTGTAAAGAGTCACCTAGTGAATTTAGCCTGCATCACTGAAACGATGAGCATATTCTTGAATGGGATTATTTCTCAGTGGGCATACATTAGCATGCATAATGGAAATTAGCATTTCCTTCTCGTGGTAAAATACACCGTGTGTTATTTGATTGTTGAATATTGAAGAAAATATATTTCCTGTAATGTAGCATGCACTTTCATGTTAAATTCTAATAAATGGCTCTTTTATAGAATGTTAGCTTCTGATGAAAATACTGTCTGAAGGACCTTTTGAGGGTACCCTGGTAAGCATAGGAAGACCGCTGCCTGTAGGGGCAGTTTACTCCTCTGCCCAGGCTGATGCTGTCAAATAAATCTGCATGCTTCATCTGTACATACCTCACCTGTTCGGATGTACGCTGCTGTTCCAAGTTGGTCGGTTGAGTTCAGAGGTGATGATGGCCAAACAGCAATTCCAGGCATCCATGAGCAATGAGATCTATTTCATTCAGTTAAGGCACTGTTGAGGCAAGACAACCTCCAACCACCTCTTACCTTCTCTCTCTTTCCCTTGCTGTCTTTTATTCTTATGTCATTTCTGATCTGTTCCTCTGAATCATTTACAGATAAACCTGTCCAGAAGCTGATCTTCAGTACATCACCATCATGTTTAAATACTATTGATCAATCTCTCTGTCATTTGCAATAAAATAATCTCAGCTTTGATATGGAAATGAATATTTGGAAGTCATTTTGTACTCAGAATTCATTAAATTCTTCTTTACTTCCCTGTGACCATTATGAAATACCATCGGAAATCAAATGCTGATGTGAAATATGCATACATAGTAGTACTTCAGGACACATTCTGATGTGTTTCCTAATTGGTAGTTCCACAAAATATTTTTTGCCTGTAGATTATGAATGTGATTTACACCACAGGTGACAAAGGAGCTGCATCTACATTGTGATTTAAAGCTTTCTTTTTCACATTCCCTTTTCTTTATTCTTTGTTGTATCAATAGTTCTTAACCTGAATAAATTAATTTGTGATTGTGATGTGCTTCACTGGTGTGTGAGTAACCTTTTGTCACTATTTATTCTTTATATCAAACTTGAATGGATGGCTACTCTTCAGGTGTTTCAGCCTCTTGTGAAAAAAAAAGAAGAGATAAATGTTTGGTAGGGAATTTACTTAAGGACTTATATATGACAAGATTGCTTTTGTGATTGAAGAATCTTTTGAAAGGCAAGTGTGCAGTCAGGGGTGAGTCATACAATAGCAATGCATGGCCCAATATCTCTGGCAAAAGTCCCTCAATTATTCATTGATACTGTTGCACACTCAGCTTGAAAACTTGCATCATGAATTCTGCTTTGTTTTGACCTATCCTACCAAGTTACATTTGTATTCTTCAAATTTTTGTCTGATAATGACATCCCTTTTGGGAGCCACCGAAATAAATTGCCTGAGCTAGGAATATATTGCACTCATCTGAGTCTCATGCAGTTCTTGTGCTTCTAGAAAATGATCAACCCATATTGTTATTTTTCATATTTTGGATGAGTTGCTTATACAGGTGGCTCTCAGAAATGCATCCTCTTCTTTGTTTCTTATAACATTTAAATAACATGACTTAAAAAAAAAATCCAAAGTACATGCAATACTGTCTGTATCTTGGTGTTACCAGTACTCACAAATAGAGTAGTGAATCTGCACATTTTACCTGCGACTGTGGGATTTCTCTTGTAATTGCAAGTGAGTCTTTGAGCATAAAGGACCAGACTTTCAGAGTCATAGATCAAAGCTTTGATCATTTGTTTCACACGTACTTAGAAAATATGTTTGGTTCCCATAACCTATTAAGCGCAGTTTTGTTGCTAAAACTTTCTTACAAAGTATTTCAAACGAAGCCTTCTGCATTGAAGTGAATCAGAACTATAATTGAAGTAGATAAAAAAACAATACCTTCATGACATGTCATTTGACCTTTTAATTGGGCATGAAGGGGTGGTAGAGCCATTAGAAACATAACATCCTGTTGTAAATTGCTCTAAGAATTTATATGGTTTTTACAGGACTCTGAATAGTATTGTTTGTGAACAGATGTAAAAATGCACTTCGTATAGTGGATGTTGAATTCATTTAGCAGCACAGGTCTATACAATGTTTTACATTACAATGTAGACACACACATTTCTGTGGACCATTTTCTGATTTGTTGAACTAAACCAACTGCACATTATGCCTCTATTTTGTAACCACACGGTCTAAAACGTGATACTCTGTCATGTCTTGCATGACAGTACCATCACATGGCCAATCAATCAAAAATTTGAGTCCAAAGTTGGCAGTTACCAGCGGGATCCCATCCGGTGTTTAGCTATGTATCATGTCTAGCCTCAAATCTTTAAATCAGAGGACGAGTAAAATTCCTGAGATAATTGGTATCACCATGCTACAATAATCACAATGACGTACAGCAGAGTCTCCATGAGCACATTTCCCCCTCCTGCCAAGATTCCCTTTGCTTTTTCATTTGCAGAAAAAAAAAATGCTTTCTGCAGTGAGTTGATTGTCCAGTCATTTCTCCCAAATTAAATTTAGGATTAATGTGCAGGATTGATGACAAATATGAATGAGTATCGCCTACTGCAGAATCCAGGTGCAGTTGTACAACATATTAACCTGTTGAAGACGAATCCTGAGTATACTCCTAAGGCAGGCATCTATGGTACATGCATGTTGTAACAAAATCAGCCCATCCTCAAAGGGTTAATAGACCATGTATACCTGAACAGATACCAGAGCACCTTGTACAGCTGTATGAAACCTAATAGTCTGTGTATGATCTGTGGGATTGTACACCCACGTATGTGTCTCAGGGCTCTCTTAACCCGTTGAGGATGGACTGATTTTTGCTACAACATGCATTTCCCACAAACACCTGCACAAGTATTCTCCGGACTCATCTTCAATGGGTTAATTGTATTTTCCATTACTTTTGCAGTAATTTTTTGCCTCTGTGTTTATTCTGAAATAGCTTTGTTTGCAACGAGGAAGACCAGTGGACAGCTAAGCCATGCATTGTTTAGTTCATCACATTTCTGTTTACGTCACAAGAAGATGTATAATTTATGGCTGAGAATTATGGCCGGTAGAATACAGTATGTACATAAACTCCAGCCGGATCATACAAGAAACTTCGGTTGTCTCCAAGTAAGGATGTGTGTGGTTTTTGCAGGATGTTATCAACACAATGACATGTGGATGTGGTTTGCATTTCATGAACCGATAAGGACCATATTTGACCTGCTCACATGAAGGTCTGGTGCGTACACTTGGCATTATTAGTTAAAATGCAATTTAATACATTCCTTGACATTGGAATTAAGAATTTCATTCACTAGCACTTTTTTGTCTGCCACCTCACGTACACATCATATTATGAAGTAAATCTGCCCATTGAATCAGCACCCTTAATTTGGTATTGACTAAATAAAAGTCTGAAATTTGTAATGAGCCAGTTACATGTACCAAACCTTAAAGGGGCTGTACAGTACTGGTTGAGGCGGGGATTCACGTTTTTTACATTCCTAAGTGAGATAATGAGAAACCTCTATATGAAACATGAAAAAGCATGTAATCTTAAGAAGGATTCAATGTTTATTTGATGAAAATTGGTTTTCAAATGGCTGAGATATATCCAAAAAAGTGATAATAATAAAAACCACAGGCCATGCCTTTTATTAGGATCTCTTTGTTTCACCTTGTTTTTGGATTTTATCTCAGCCACTTCAAAACTGATTTTCATCAAATAAACTTTTGATACCCCTTAGAATTGCATGCTCTTTGACATCTCATAGAGTGGTTTCTGAATATCTCGCAAAATGTTAAAAGCTCAATCCTCACCTCAACCAGAACTTTAGACACCCTTTAATTAGGAGATTTAATCTATAAAATGGTCAATCATTCAACAAAACATCAAGCATGTAGACAAGATAATATATTTTTCTGTCTCTGAATGGATGGAAAATTTTCTTTCCTTTTCAAGCATGTGTATGTACCAGCATATCCATTTTCTTTCATGAGACATTTTTTTTTTTTTTTTTTTTGGGGGGGGGGGAGAGTTTAGATTGCTCCAAGTATTTTTTTCATACATTATGTGAAATGAAATATTTGTATCATCTAAACGATAATTACTATGTTTCAAAAGTTTGCTGTTTAGCAATGAAACAAACACCATGTCTCTGTTAGAAAGACCATACTATGAGACATTGCAATAACTTAAGAATCAGTCTAGAGGATGAATATACTGCCGTGTATATTGATGTGGTCATGTATAAATAACAGTCATTCTGTAGTATTTACCACTCTAGCAACTCCAACCCCAGGCAAGAGATAATGATTATGGCACTTACTCATTTGTTATAAGAGAGACAGTTTTGTTTTGTTTTTTAATATACCGGTATTTTCCCAATACTGCATAATGTGTTAGTCTGTCAATAACAATATATTAGCTGGCCTTCACCATCAGGATTCTTGCCACAGGCAAAGAAGAGAGGATGCGATATTCTCAGTGGGATGCTTGAATGTGTAAAAGGCTCACCATACATGCAAAGCACCTGCTCTGTCAGAAAATAATGATGTTCTCAATGATCCGTTGCTATCAGAGAGGGCTGAATGATTCCATCGCGAGGGCAATGAGTTTACATGCATTTTTAATGCTTGCATTATTGTCCCATTCTGTGAAGGTTTTCTGTTGCTTGAATTGTCACGTGTATCTGATGTGAAAGTTGAATGAGTCATATGAAATGCTTTTCATCCTTATCTGTCCTCCATACGCACATGACGCTAGGTGAGTAATAACTGTGGCATTTGTACCAATGTCAGTATTATATGTTTCAGGGCAATTTTTTTTTTAATCTACTTGTATTTTCATGCTTCTAAAGACAGAAAAGAAGTATACATCACACTGTATAGAATAGCTTGGGGTGATGTTTACGCCCTGTCCTCATCTCTTGATGTTACTCCTCTGACCACCCTCTCTCAGATCGCTCAGTGGACATGGACAACGAGACTGACGATGACGACGATTCGTATTCATCGGACCAGGAGAACAGTGACAGCGGTGAGAACATGGGGGGAGGCGGCCAGGTGAGATCTCAGCTGCATGCCCACCAGCTTCCCTGGAACGTGAGTCTTGTCAAAACACCCTGCCCTCATTGCAGTGTGATGCTTTATATATTTTTGTGTTATTTTAAGTTTGTAACCTTTCCTTTTCTTAAAAAAAGAAATACCATCTTGTCGTAGTATATTTCTTTATTTACCTTTAACCATGTTGTGTGTATTAGCTTTATGGGTTATTGTGATTACAGGGACAACTTGAACAAGGAATATTTTAAAAAGTGGAACTTTATCCAAGCAATTATATTCATTTATTCTTGTGAGATGACCATGATTTCAGGTGAAAACAATGAAATTGATAGAGGTTTGATTACCTCAGAAACATTGATCTGAAATATGCTTTATTTGTGTAGTCATTGTCACTGTTGTCATCTAAAAAACAACCCAATTTGTTTTATAGCCATACAAAATTCAAAGTAGAGCACTTGCTGATTATAAAACCATTCAGTATTCTTGACAGATCAAAGCTCATAGAATTCATGTCATGGCTGGTAATAAAGAAGTAAAGGGATAATGACTCTGTATTAGGTTTTAAAGCATAAATAATCTTCTAGTTAAAAAAGCTAACAAAAATGTTTTTAGTCCCATTTACACCTTGAGCTAACTTCCCCAAACCCCCTTTTGCAGTGTGCACTGTGTTGTAAAGAGTATCTGTCTGGTCTGTAGAGCGTATTGTCTGTTGTTGTTGTTTCTTCTCTTTATGGTATTACTGAGGTTTGAAAGCACATTGGTCTTGTGTGCAGTGTGTTTTGTGTCAATGGCTCCTATCACCCCCCCCCCCCTTCTCCAAATGTGTATTTAGATGTAAAATCATGGTACCGCTGTGTGTTTGCTGTGGCCTCAGATTGTTTTTGCCAGACCTCAAAGCCCCGATATGAGCTTTAGATGAATAGGCAAGCGTCTTGCTGTGTAGCCAGCCCCTTCACCTATTTCCTGAAACAGTCCTGTTTCATGTGGCATTATTGATGGGATTTCATCTCACGTGACATGTTGTTCTGCCTGCACTGTCCCTGTGCAGTGTACATTGTGAGGCTTTAGCCTGTTGTGTCTGTGTGGAGTAAAGATAGAGAAAGGGCGATGTCGTATTCCTTTATCAGCCTGATTGAGGTGGTGCTACAAACCAACATTTAGGAAATGCAGCTTCCTCTTTATATCTGGAGTCAGTATGGATTCAGTTTCAGTCATTTATACACCCAGTGCAGACCAAAGAACAAGAAAACCAAACAAACAAATAAACAAATGTAATATATTTTAGAAAACAATTTCTCATACATTGAGACATTGGATTAAACTAAAAGAGAAAAAATATATGGTCTATTACAAAATAAACAAAGCACCAATTTGTTGTTACAGCTTGTTTTAGCACACCCTTTATCATTCCTTTTGACATTTGACAGAACAGTATTTTGATTTGGGACTAGTGGATAATTAGCATGTCAAAAAAAAAAAAAAATCCAATCAATTTTATGATTGAAACTTTAGCATTCAGCTCCACAGTTTCTGTGAATCTGATGCTTGCTATTTGCTTCGTGATCAGAAAAAGGAAGATTGTGTGAGTGTTTGTTTGTTTGTTTGGTTTCTCTCTCTCTCTCTCTCTCTCTCTCTCTCTTTTTTTTTTTGGGGGGGGGGTCATGTATACTTGTATCTCTATTTATATCTTAGTTCTTAAGGTACTTAATTATTCAAAACTCTTAAGATTTAGCACTGATATAACATGAGTATTTGATTATCAAGTGATCCATGACAGACTCATTTACTCAGATGGAGAGGCAGTCTTTAGAATTGTGTAACTCCTATTCAAACACACCCAAAAAATAAACAGTTTGTGAAAATCAATTGTGCAACATAATGCGAAAACCATGAACCTTTGTGTGTAAATGCAGCTATTGTCTCAAAATTTTATTTGTGATCCACTGCATTGACTTCTTCATCACAGATTTCTTGTTTCTGTTTTTGTTTTTGTTTTTGTTTTTTGGAAGTTGTTTTTTTCAAGAACTTGACTGAAAACTGGACTACCCATATCCTGGTAGAAACAAAACTCCTTTATCCTATGTGTAACCAGCCCTGTTTTGGCAATTTTCTCAGAGTGATGACCTTTAGCACAGCTCTCAAAAGCATGTCCCAATATGATTTTTCAAGATGGTAGAGAAATATGAAAAAGTGTTCAATATCACTTGAACTTTCACTGCACTGTTTCATCTGTAAACGTTTGTGAAGGGCAATTAATATCAAAATGTGATCAAGCTTCCTGTTGTGAGTAGCAGCTGTATGTATGTAAAGGGACAGTTAAAAGTTGTCATTCTGACAGCTGAATGCCCAGGGTACTGTGCCATGAAAATTGTCAGCCGTGGCAAGTTGTGAGTCTCTGACAATTTCAGTAAAATCTGTGGTTTTGATTGGCTGAGAAGCTGTGGTCACTGTTACCATGGTGATTGTCAGAGACTGACAACTTGTCAGGGCTGACAACTTTCATGAAATGGTGCCCTGGACTCACAACAACAGGGCAGCTGCTAAAAACTCCCAGGAAGTCGGCTTCTGCGAGCTTCTGTTATCTTGTAAATCTTGATCTGGTTTTCGTAGGCAGGGATCATGAGCTCAAGTATCAGCTATAAGAGTTTCAGGATGAGGAGGTTTTTAGAATGGAAGTTATATCATCTGAGAGGGATTTTTCTGAGTACTTTACTGAGTAGTGTACACGCATGTCCATAAATAGTACAAAAGCTGGCATTATAAACAATTGTACAGCAGTAATCGTGAGCTGCCTTGTCTTACATAAAATACTTTCATGTTGCGGTGTAAGGAATGCAATCATTCATTCCTCTTTGTCCCTTTCCATTCATTGAGAAGCTATATTACTGAAACTTTGGCTAGTTTTTATGTGCACTGAGATGATGATGGATAAATAATGCACTCCCATAGACATGCGATTGTGTCTGTGCCATTTACAGTGTACAATGTATGCATCTAGCATCTTCCTCCATAAGCTACTGTTCACACTTAACACACAAATTTGAGAAGATCTGGTACAGATTCATTTATACTTGAAAGTTTCTGTGAATATTTGGTTGAAGATGTAGATAGTTATTGGTGCATGAAAGGCTTTGCAATGTTTTGTACCTCAACATCAAATATACTACTATAACAGTCACTGCTGGTGTGGATTATTTCAAATCCTATTTTGATTATTGCACATCCTTTTATTCTTGATGTTTTAATCATACACATGCACTTGCACCTGCCCCTTTTGCACAAAGAAAGTTACTTGATTTCTTTTAGGGTCGTCATGTTTTCAAGCTTTCTTTTCTTTGTATAAACCCCTGCAACCCCATCAAATATACTGTGAAAGCAAATGCAATTATATTGATCATTAAATATGATAAGCTTGTATAATGTGACAATAATTTGTATCACGAAATCAAAATGTACCCTTAGTTTCATCATATTTTGTATTTTCTTTGTAAAATTTTGTCCATGAAAAAGTTGCAGAAACCAAAGAATGAAACGAAATGAAATGAATTATCCTGTGTGAGTCTGCTTTAGAAGACTAACTTGTTCATACATGTAAGCCTGTGAAGTCAGCCGGTTATACAGGAGATAATGACATTATTGGGCTGTGCTTCTCAAATAGCTTGTAGTCTGTAAATATGCTATGTTTCTGGAGAGTTTGTGAATGCATTAGTCTCCCCAGTCTGCCTGAAGCGTACACACTTTCCCCAGACCTTTTAAGAGGTGGAATCAGCTGCCGTCTTTGGGTGGCAAGGGACCCTGCTAGGGCAGGCTTGCAATCTTGTACCTTTTATTCAGGTCATTCTATTCCTATATGAGTATGAGAAGGTGTCATCTCATTAAGATTTGATATCTTTGACCCCCTGATTTGCGAGCTACTGTTCGTGCAAAGTTCTGCTGAATAGCAAGAAGAGGCACAAATTAGCAGTGCAAATCTGAGCTTATTCCTTTTAACTCATTCAAGAATTATACTACTTTGTTCCAGCAGCACAAAACTAGAACTCATGGAAAGTGAGAGTATAAACTGAAGGGAATTTGAATAAGGTACAATTGTACAATATTGTTACCCATCCACCCTTGTTTTCCTGTCTGTTCCCTTGCTTAAATTCTGTGCAGTATACAGTAATCATTGTTATTCATTGTTTGCATTTTAATGTTGCAGATGTTATTTTGATACAATTATAGCTTTTACTTTTTCCAGAATCGAAGAGATACAGATGTACTACAGAAAATTACACTTAAAATCAACAAGAAAAATCAACTACTATCTTACATGCCATACTCATGGCTACAGTGTACAGTATGTTGTTGTCAAAGCCCTTATTGCATGTAATCCTTATATGAAATATGATCATGTTGTCCGGACTGTTGAGTCCTCTGATGGCAGTAACTGTTCATAAGGACCAAAAAAACAGATCATCATAAAAGGCAAGGACATGAAAAACCTCAAACAAGGATGATTCACCAAAATCAGGCAAGTCATAGGTGAATCATGATCACTCACACAGCAAATCATTGATGTCTGGTGAAAATATGGTGAAAATCTTATGAAAGCTGATGTGATCATGTGACTGAGGGGGTCATTAGGCTTGCAATTATGTAACTGGTGCGCGATTTTTTTACCAGAAGTAACTTCTTCTCTGGAGGGAATCTCTCTTTTGTAGTAAATTATACAAAATATATGCAGTGGATGTAGTACTTTGAAATGTATAGTTCGTCAAACAGAGAGAGTGGTCTCTCTTCTATTTGTGAAATATTCTTATCCTGGTTTTAACATCAAGTTTTCAAGGCCACCATGTTTTTCCTCATAGGAAGTACAATCAAATGATTTAGCAGCATTTAGTTTTGTTGTAAAATTCCTGTCATGGGTCCACCTACACACCAAATTTTACCAATATTCTTGTGTTTCATCTCTGCCCTTCTTGAATTACTGTGTCATTGGGGTAAAGTCTCCTTCAAAATCAAAAAGGTTGGCAAATTTTGGTGTGGCAAATATCAAAAGCTCCCCTCACTGTTACTTACGACATAGCTGTATTGTATTTTTGGTGGAATAAAACAATGTGAAACATTAACATAAAACATATTTGTGAGAGGCTCTGGGTGTATGAACTTTTGATAATTGGAGAATAAGGAAATGATAAAACCATTGATGTTTCATTTCATGTGCACACATTTCAGTGAATGTTTTTTAACTCTGTAGTCAGTGCAGGGAAAAGAATGGTGTAAAAAGTGTCACAAAGGTAGAGTGGCTTGTTAACATTATTTTAGATAAACCACAAACAACAGATGTCCACCTTCAGAATTAATTTCAATAATCAATCTCAATATGAAATAAACTTGCTAACGGGACTATTGACTAAAATTCACAACCTACCTTCGCGTGTTGACCAATTTGTTTTGGGTACATGCCAATTGTTGCTGCTAAGTGCTACAAGGTCCAGCAGAATTTGGTCAAGTGAGAGTCAAAAGAAAAAAAAAAAGAGAGAACCCTTAAAGGCCACAACCTGCACTGCAGCTTCATATTTTGGCTTGTGATTTACAAGACAGAATTTCTACTTAGCATGCATTTAACAGATCATTCCAAACACTTATCACATGTCTGTTAAATTAAGCAACAACATTGAAGATCGGAATGATTACAGCAGTGGTGATTATAAATGCTATTATGATCGTTACTATCACTGCTACTACTACTACTACCACTAAGTAATATAGGAGACTTTAGACTTGATGTCATCAAGTCCACTTTGTACTCTCAGCAGAGTAACATTCCTACAAACAGCAACTGAAAGAAATGACCCCAAACAAGAAATTCTCCCATACGTTAAGTTTTGGAAATTCCTCTGCTGAGAAAATAGCCATCAAATGTACAAAAATATACATACATTTGCAAGTATATGGGCTATACCAGCGTAGTGGCTGTAGACATTGATGCAACACTTGGTACAGACCTCTTTGATATGTCCCAGGATAATCATCAGTCATTTGATTTTCATGCATTCTTGATCATGAATATGCAGATATTCAAAACACAGGCTTCATACAGGTCATGGAAAACCTGGAGAGTCATGGAATTTGACCTAGTCTTTTTCCAGGCCTTGAAAGTCATGAAAAACTTGATATTTTCATCATAAGGTCATGGAAAGTCATGGAATTGCAACAAATTATAGAAGTTTATCTGTTGTTTGTGTGAGATGTGTATGCATTCCCTTTGCTTCGCTTTGATTTTATATCAAATTATCAGTCTAATGTGCGAAAAAATCAAATTGTATAAAAGTCATGGAAAGGTCATGGAATTTTGGCTAAAAAGGTCATGGAAAGTCATGGAATTCAATTCAGGAGAAAGAGTATGAACCCTGAAACAGTGGCAAATACCTTCTTTTTGATAGAAACAATTATTCAAGATTTGTCAATTCAATACAAGCAGTAGAGATTGATGTCAGTTAAGCTAGTGGAATTGTTTTTATTCTTTCATTCTGATTGACTGTCAGATATATTCTATTCAAATTTCAGTCCTATTAACATGCATTTTATAAAAGTGATTGTGAATACCAAAACAGGTGTTGTGAAATGGTTTCTTGAAATCATTCTTTAATTATACTTCAACATGACGTAATCTTCGTGAAGTAGAGGGAAAATTGATTGTTTGCAGTTTTGGCTTGTCCATAACACAAAGTGTGTGTCAGCAATATATGACTGACATGCTGTGTCAACAGGTGTGATATACATGTAAACAGTACTGTTTTGTTGTTTTTTATTGCAAGTTAACCTGTTGAAGACTAGTGCCGAGTGTACTTGGGCAGGTGTCTGTGGGAAATGTGTGTTACAGCAAAATCACCTTGTACTCAGTGGGTTAATGTGGATGTTTTGGAAGGCACAGCCATTCCAAGAGAGATTGCCCAAATATATCCCATGTCTGCACTTATGTCTTGGAGTGTGGATAGTGGGATACATGTATATGCTTCGATCATGTTGTCATTTGCTGTCTGGAAGCTTTGTCATCCAGACATGCTGTACATGTCATTGTCATATCCAGATAACAATAGCTCATAGAGTTCATGAAATGTATAGTGTATAATAAGTGTATAATGTGAATACCAGTATGCTCTACTAGAGAAAGCTTGAGATTTACAAGGATTACTCATTTTTGTTTACTAATACAACTAAGATATTCATTGAAAGTTTACAGAGAAAATAGCAATGTTTTCACAGAATGCCAGCTTGAAAAGAGACTACATCATAACTTGAAATACTGCACTCACTTTCAGGGACATTTCACTTACCACTACTGAGAGTATGGAGTTGCATTTGTGAGGATAGGGAAATAAATGTAAGAATTTTGTAGGAGGATTTGGCCAAAGTGGTTAACATAAGCCACATAATAAGTTGTGATTTTGAACAAACTTTAAAAAAAAAAAAAGTAAAAAAAAAAGAAGCTGTGTTCATGCTGCCGAATTTCCTTGCAGGATTTAGCAAGGCAAAGCCAAACATACTGTACATTTCTGGATGAACAAATGTGAATTGATTGCCTTTTTCTGTCTCATTTTGTGGTTGGGGGGGGGGGGGGGGCAATATTAACGCAAAGAGAAGCAACCACAAAATGAAATGGACTGTGTATTCAGTGAAAAAGAGTGATGATTCACCTGAGGGGATGACATGAATTGAGGAATGTTCATTCAACAATTGCAGGGCATCATGAGTCAGTGTGGAGACCACAGTTGTCAGTGCATCACATAATGGGTGGCGGGGCCAGTCACCACAGACAGCTAATAAATATAGACTTGTTTGTCTAAGGAAAAGTTGGATTCATGCCACTCTCCCATGCATGAAAAAACTAATGGAATTAAGAACACACCTGCTGTGAAAAAGCGCCGCCCCAAACTGAACTCGCCATGCAGTCTCTATATTTGAGAGGCATCAAATCTGTATGTCATTAATGGGCAATATTCAAAGAGAGGAGGACTGGAAATCAGAATGTGTGTCACAGCTAGTTATGTACCCTGCATCTTTGCTGTGTTGAACTGCATAAATAGCGCTTTGAAATTCTTTTCAAGCCTGAAATGCGCTATATTTGAATTTGTTATTATTATTATTATTAAATAATGGGTAGTATTAAAGCTTGCTGCATTTTGTGAGCAAGCAAAGCTGAAACTAGTCTCAGGAAAATGTTTTTTTTAAAAGCATTCGGGGCACTCTCAAGAGGAAGACCTTCAGGAAATACTGTATCTTCAAAACCCATTTCACAAAGATAGTGTAGGTCAAGTCAATGGTTTGAATGAAATCCATGTTGTGAAATATACACCTTGCACATGCTCGTGTCTGAATACATTCAGTATGGGATGTTGCTGCACGCGTTGTGTCAGGCGTACAAATGTAATTGGCGTTTGTATGAGCCTTGGACTTACTTATAACCACCTTTGTGAATTCCAGTTTAAAAGCACACATGTGGCTTCTTTTTTATTTGTTGAGAGTAATACATATTCCCCAAACAAGAAGCCATAATTGGTTCTTTAGTATCAGGCTACTGGAAACTTGCAGCCGTGTATTGACATGCAAACGGTAACCATATTTGTGAAGATGTTGACCTCAACCATTGCAGTGAGTTCTTAAACAATAAGGGTACAATTAATCATTGGTCTCGCGAAGAAAATGGTAGTAAAATTGTAGTTACTACAATTTTCTTCGTGAGACAAATGATTAATTGTACCCCTATCATCTTGGTTATCATGTTTATAGGAAAAGTCAATGATCAGTGGTCATGGCTAAGAGAGAGAAAAACAACAACAACTACATTGTAAATTGGACATTGCATTACGTTTATTGTTAGGTAGTTGAAATGCAGTACAACCTTGTTATCTAATTAGGCTCAAAACATCTGCAGTGAGCATCTCATTGCCAGTCATAGTGCTGACTATTGACATGTACAAATGTAACACCGTCTCTCTGCAACTTAGTTATGAACATGAAAATATTGTATGACATTCATCATACATGATGAGTCTGTATAGCACCATTATTACACAGTCAGCTGTGAAGAAATTCAGCAGACTCTCTGAGGAAATTCACCCTGTATAGAGCAGACCAGAGTGAGTACGTACATAGTGTGTAGTATGATATCTTGTGAAGAGTCTTGTATCACTTTCTTACTTTCAACCCCAAACCTCCATCATGTTTATTGAAGTTGATGTTAGGGATAATAGAATTCTGTGAAAAACCCCTCTAAATCTGCTTTTCTTTTAGATATTTTAGTGAGACCATTCAATTTTTAAATGAACAAACAAAATATAGATAGCATGACATTTTTAGAATGCGAAGCATTTATAGCAAGTGTTTGAAGATGAGCTGACAATGAATATTGGAGAGCTGCGACAAAATTTTTCTAGCATTACTTGTATGTAGATTATAAGGTTTGTGCAGTGGTCAGTGAAGGTTAGTGAAGTGATCTATGTTCAGATCTATGTTTAGGCTGGACAATATTAGATATTTAAATGGAAATATTTTATGTGTAGGAAAGTATAAGAAAAGGGAATTTCTTGCTATCTTTGACATAGTATTTGTAGACCTGTATTTGTATGCTGTATAAAAGCTAAATAGATACTAGCATATTAAGCTGATAAGGTATGTGTTCAGATTTTTTTTGAAGAAATGTTACCAGTTCATTCTTGTGCTATGTGAAATGTTGCAGCTTCTGATCGTGCATAATGGAGAGCATGGATGTTGCTGACAACAGAGTTCTATTTTGAAGAATACACAATCCTTGGAGGATTGGTGCTAGAAGCCAGAATAATCATAATCCTCCTTTTGAGCTTGTGACAATTATAATCCTTCCAGGCACAAGGATGATGCCTCACCGAGTTAATATGCAGAGCTAACCCAGTCAAGCTTCTGTGAATTCAGAATTATCTTTTAGCCTCCTCATTCCTTACTTCCCTTATGCCATTTCTCTCTCTCTCTATCCTTCTATCTATAGGCCTACACATCTTTTTATCCATTCTCCTATCCATCCATCTATTCATACTCTCTCTCTTTGAAATCTCTTGCTCCTTTATCTGTATTGCAAGCACGGATGAAATCATCAATTCACCATCAGATGCTTGTTTCTATTTGTTTAATTTTATTGATTTCTCTTCAGTAGGTGTTTCATTTTGTTTTTGTTTATCATTATTGGGGAGAAAATAAAGCTTAGCATTGTGAGAAAATAGCATCCCTAGGACCTTGATGACATTATATAGATGATGACTGGCGGGGAAGGGAACATACCGAATGTTCCACCTGAAGGGTTTGAAATGCTATTGAGGGAGGTTATAAGTCCCGAGACGAAGTTGAGGGGCTTACAGCCTCCCAAAATAGCATTTCAAACCCTGAGGGTCGAACGTTTGGTATGTTCCCGACAACAAAAGTCATCATCTGTTATATTATATGGGTTAGTCAAATACCATCATTATCAATTGATTTCACGCTCTGAAAGTGGCGCATCAAACTGTACACCGTATGGTACGCTTAGCGTAAAGGTCCAGCACGCGCACAACGCACTCGATCGCGCTAGCTCGCGCAGAGCCAAATTCACTGTGCGCGCGGGTATTTGTTACGTGAAAATGTTTTCCCATGGGAGAACATAACAAGAATGTTTGCCCATGGGCAAACATAACGAATGTACCTCCATCACGTGACTGTGTTTAGCCAATCACTAACTGGTATTTGACTAACCCATTTAATATTACACAATGGTTAGATTTGGCTTCATCAACTTCCTTACATTGGATACAGGCATTGAATTTCATTGTGTCATATACCGGTATTAAGCCCTGTTTTAATAGACCTTACCGTGACAACATCGCGACACCATCCAGAGAATGGCTCATTGGCTCGGCAATAATACAGCAAGAGAGAGTGAAGAGTACCTTTATATCAGACACACACTGTAAACCTTCTTTGAGTAGGTTTCCACGGAGGGGGTGTGTCCATTGACCGACTACCCTTCCCACCGACCAGCGCCGCCTGTTCTAGATTGTGCACATCTAGGTACCATGTGCAATCGTTTTAGTAGGCAAATCATGGTTACAATCTCTGATCTTAATTACATAGAGATCTGTGGTTACAGTCCGTGCACATGATTGGTGCACAGCCTGTCAATTATTCTCTGTCTGCAATGTTGCACATGCGGGTTGAGTGTATCAAAGGAATGTTACCGCAGTTGCATTTGAATAGATGGGATGTCACGATGATGTCGTAGTAATGTAATATCACAGTAATGACACTAGCTTGCAAGGGTTGAATTTGGCATTGTTACTGTGAAAATGTCCAAGTAACATTTTGCGGAGACTGTTTTGACAGACAGGGTGAAAAAAGATTACCTGGAGACTACATGTACCTGGACTGTTGTCACAGTAACTCTTGTTTGAAAGGTTCTATTAAAACGAGGCATTAGACTGATATGAGCAAAGCACATGTCAAAAATAGCATGACAAGAGTACACTTTTATTTGTAGCATTGTTGTAGATACTCCTCCAATCCAGCCTCATTGATATAAAGTCAGTGAGAAGATTGCTTTAAGAATTCAGAAAATTAAGAAAATTATGTAAATGGTTTTGTTTTTCTTTTTGTTTTTTCTTTTTCATTTCTGTGATACCCAGTCTTTCCTGTAGCCTGCTTTGTACTGTATTCTGATATAAAACATCCTGATCAGCGAGAATAAGGTAGAGATATAGAAGGCTCACAAAATGGTACTTACATTGCATGTAAGTTACTTCTTTTGATAGGTAAGTAGCCTGCCCCCCGCCCCCTTTCACACCCTCAAAACATTCACAACTTCCTGTTGTCTTCAGTGGCTGCATTCAAAATGTATGGAGTGTGTGAGTGGGACAGGCTTTCCCTGGGCAGCCCCTGCTTCGTGCCCATGAAATGTGACACTCCAGTGCCGAGATCCCTGTAACCAGCTTGTCAGCTATCTTCCAAGTGGCTTCAGGAATAATTACTTCCTGGCTACTGAGCACTGGGTCTTGTGTACGTTGTAGCTCCATGGTCTCATGATGACGACACTGCACAAGAGACTGGACATCTCTGTCAGATATGACTCACAGAATACAGCAGACTGGTTTACATAAAACAGCTATGATTCACATATTTTTGAATATAATAGTTTTACAGTTAGGCCCTTGTAAGTGCTGGTATGTCGCAACTGCCATTCAAGTGATATGTGGAACTTCTGGAAGAGGGAAAAAGTAGACTATGCAGTAGACCTCATATTTAAATGAGCTATATCGCTTCAGTGAGCTTTGATTAGTTAAATCAATTACTGCAATGTTTTTATCATATGTGTTGTAAAATAAAGTTCATACAAGGTATTATTTGTTCATTTTCACTCAAATGACTTTGCCATTCATTTTCAATCATGTATTAGAATCATCTTTACAGGAAAATACAAAACTAAGCACAAAAAAGAGAAACTGTATCATAGCAAATGTTTTTCCAGAAAATTTTTGTAGTGACAGAATCAAGTGAATAATGCCCAGCTATTCAGACTCACATACATTAATTAGCTAATATATAGGCATTGGGCCATTCAAACTGAGTAAAGGACAGCTTGGTCAAGGTGCAGTAAGTACATGACAAAATGTAAATATGAATGCCTTATCTGAAATTACCTACCCATGACATTAGCAGTTTTCTTCACTTCCTGGTAATCTGTAGTTCTTCAGTTGTTTTATTGAAAAGCAACTTATCATGGATTATCTACAAATTCAACTTCCATACCCTAAAATAAAGTGAAGTGCGAGTACAAAGTCTGAAGGGTTTCTTTGAGCGTGTGTGAAGTGTGAAACAACTGAGTGTTAACTCTAATGCAATAACAATGTAGACATCTAGTACCAGTTGAACATTAGTTCATTGAAATCATACATGTATACATTATGTTCGAAAGGGGGAAAAAAAAGTATATAATTTAAATAAAAGTTGGCCTGAAGGTAGCACCACTTCCTTGGACATGCACGACATATTGTCAGGGATTATGAACCTACTTTATTCAAGACTATTGTGTTACGATGTGTTTAGAGGGGAAGTGTGCACTGCCAAGTGCCCATATTGTTTACCAAACAGGGAAAAATCTGTAATTCAAAAAAATATATCCAGGAGCTTATGAAGAAAGTGTGCCAAGGTCAGCTTTCTGATATGACGTTTGGCAGCAGATAGGGTGAATAGTGATCCAAAACAAACAAAAAGGGGGTAATTGATATCTCGTGAGTAAGTGCTGTGCTACTGCTGTAAGTGTGTCATATTCTCCCTTCATGATGCTACTCTATTGTATGTGTTTCCTTTGCAGTTTTATATTTCTTTCAGGTTATTATACCCCTGCCACACGTAGTGTGAAGGGGTATACAATTTGTACACCTTGATGTTGGTTGGGCGGTCGGGTGGTCAGGTGGGCGGGCGGTCTGTTGCAAAATCTTGCGTCGCGAACTCCTCCTACAGTTTTGAAGCAATTTAAATGAAACTTAGGGTAAATGATGATATTGAGGTGTAGATGTGCAAGACATGTTTTTTGTGTTTGTCGGACAGTGCGTTGCCATGGTAACCATAATTTTACCAAAACCTTGTGGATTGAATAACTTCCATAGTATTTAAGCAATCAAATTCAAAATTGGTATCTACGATGATCTATAGGTGTAGTTATGCAAGACACTCTTTGTGTTTGTACTTGACAAAGCGTTGCCATGGTAACCGCATATTTCCTTCGAAATCTTGTGAAGTGAACAACTTCCACAGTTTTTAAAGGCCCCGTCACACTACAGCGTATAAATCAGCGAATGCCTAGCGGATGGGCAAAATTTGGCTAAGTCCAGATACGCTCAAATCCGCTCGAATTCGCAAGCAAAATGTTATTTTTGAACGGTCGCCTAATGAATGATGAGCATACGCTCACCGTGTTACGAGCGGATAAAGTAACGAATGAAAGCGAATGCGTACAGTCCATCCAACGAATGCTGAAAGGACAAAGCGAATAAGCAGCGAATGCCCAACATATGCAGAGTGACACTGCAGCGATCATGTGACGGATCTCGGCTGACACACACATCACCAAATCATTTTGATCAGTGACAGTGTCAAGTAATGTTGTTACTCTGAAAATGGCCCCCAAAAGAAGGAAGCAGGAGTCACCACCAAGTACTAGTACTCCTGGGGGGTGTTTCATCAACGCTTGTCAGGGCCGACAAGACAAAGTGTCGGTGCTGACCAATTTCAGCAAAATCCTTGGTTTTATTGGCTGAGATGCTCTGGTCACTGACTGTTACTATGGTGATTCAAGTTGTCAGCGCCGACAAACGTTGATTAAACACCCCCTGATGTCACTACCCTCGACAGTCCTCAAGATTTCCCGATAAAACTGCACTTCCTTCTGATGATCACGTTGACGCATGATGTTGGTAGTCCAACATCCTTCATTGCGTCTGGTGCCTCCAACTGGAGTCGAACTTTCACAATTCCAAGTTTCCAGGCAGAGATTCCAATTTACCACAGGTTGACTTTTCTAGCAGCTACTTAGAATAATGTAGTCGATATAAGCACTGCAAGTGCAATTATTATCTACCATTTTATATACGTATAATAATGTCATGTAGGGGGTGTAGGGGGTGTGCCATAGTGGATAAGACTCCCGAGTCCCGACTTCGGAACCGAGGACCCGGGTTCGATTACCGCCCACTGCTTACATCCTTGGGCAAGATTTTTTTACCTACGATATCGACCCAGGTGTGAATGGATACCTGGCAACGCTAGGGTAATAATTTCTTCAGTCCCTTGTCTATATTTGAAATTCAGTGTCAAATGCCCGTATTTTTTTTTATGTTGTAATCTAAGGCCTTGTAGATGATTTTTTTCTTTCCTTTTTCTTCTTTTCTGTCTGACACAAGCTATCATGGTGCTTATACCTTGTTTCGTGCTCTTTGAATTATGTGATGTATATCCTTGTCAAACGGTATGTATAATATTTGTATTTTTAACCTGTATAATTATGTTGACACCTCTGAAAACCAGCCTTTGGCTGACGAGGGTGTTCCACCCCATAAGTGAAAAATAAAACAAAAATTGAATTTAATTTAATAATAATAGCAGGGCCCTCTGGTAGAGCAGTGGCAACACTGAAGAGGCTACCCTGGGTAAATTTACAGACCTTTTTTATTTTTGTTATTATTATCATTATTATTATCATGTGTGCTATGAATATCTATTTTTTTCCTGCTACGTTTATTTAACGTGCGTTGCAGTGCAAATTTGCTGAGCGAATTTGGACGAACGGCGGACGAACAAGAAACGAATGCAGAGCGACCAAAACTTTCGATCAGCGGATGCTAAGCGAACACAGAGCGGATTGTCATTCTGTTCGTCATCCGCTCAAGATTTTAGACATGTCCAAAATCGAAATTTGGCTCCGGCGGATCTCTGCGAATCTCTGCGAACAGCTAGCGGATACAGCGAACGTCAAGCGGGTCACAAACGACGAGCAACGGATGTGAGCGTATCTCCAAATTTTCGGATCCGCTGGGCATTCGTTGGCTCGATACGCTCTAGTGTGACGGGGGCTTAAGCAATTGAAATAAAATTTGGTAGGCATTATGGCCTTGAGGCATAGATGTGGAACACATAGTTTTTGTGTTTGTCGGACAAAGCGTTGCCATGGTAACCATAATTTTACCAAACCTTGTGGATTGAATAACTTCCACATCATTCAAGCAATTAAGGTCAAATTTAGTACAGCATGATGATCGGGAGGTGTAGTTATGCAAGACACCAATGTGTTAATATAAGAAAAATGTGTTGCCATGGTAACCACTCATTTTTGTATCAAATTGAACCATTTGATCTATGAAGGTGAAATTTGGTGTGTATGATGCTCTTTAAGTGTAGTTTTGCAAAATGTCCTTTGTATTTGTATCGGACAATGTGTTGCCATGGTAGCCGCATTTTTTTTTTTAATCCTGTGGAGTGAACTTCTTCCACAGTTTTCAAGCAATTGAAACCAAATTTGGTAGGCATTATGGCCCTGAGGTATAGATGTGGAACACAAAATTTTTGTGTTTGTCACACAAACCGTTGCCATGGTAACCACAATTTTACCAAAACCCTGCAGATCGAATAACTTTTACATCATTCAAGCAATTAAAGTCAAATTTATGTGTAGTATGTATCATGATCTAGAAGTGTAGTTTTGCAAGACACCAGTGTGTTAGTTTAAGGAAAATGTGTTGCCATGGTAACCACTCATTTTTGTATAAAATAAACCATTCAAGCTAAATCATGTAGGTCAAATTTGGTGTGTATGATGGTCTTTAAGTGCAGTTATGCAAAATGTCCCTTGTGTTTGTATCAGACAATGCATTGCCATGGTAACCATACTTTTTACCCAAACCTTGTGGAACTCGGTGTCAACTCTGTAATTGTACAGTAAACTAAAATTATTCTGTTTGCAATTCGACAAGTGCACAAACTTGGTATTAACGTCATTGCCCTCATGACATCACATACTATAAAGCGACACTAGGGGCGGGGGTATTAATCACCTTCAGTGATAATTCTAGTTACATATGTAGGTCACCTGTGGATACAGAAGAGAGCTAAATTCCCCCTAATATCCTGAAGTAGGCCTAGAAGCCAACACTGATTTGGTGAAGAAATTAATTGCCTAAATCAATGGGTAATGAAATCCACTAGCAATGATATTATCCTCTGACAATTCACAATATAAATTCCACTTATCAGTATCAGCATTCATAGAAGATGCTCATTTGTGCATTACCAACCAGACCTTTCATCACTCCATCAAGATGGATTTTTCCAGACAATTTTTATTTTCATTCTACAATGTGTATGTGCAGATGCATTACAAATATGCAGGGAACATTCCAAGTAAAAATCCCAAAAAAAATCCAAAAACAGCAACACAGAAAACAACAAATTGAGTGATGGACAATCATGAAGGATGCAATTTGTTTTAGTAGTTTTATTCAACCCTTTTGTTTTATCATGAAAGTTTTGCAAGTTGTAATTGCAAATTTCCCCAGAATGTAGACTGGTTATGAATGATTGCAAGTCTTCAGTTTGACAATATTATTGCTGTTCAAAGTTTAACAGTTGACAAGCATGTTTTCTATAGCAAAGCATTTGTAGAGATTTGAACTTATATAAATATCATCAAACCTTGAAGTATACTACATCTGATGACAATATTGATGTACCAGGAAGGTACAGGCATGACTAATGGCATTGTTATGTTTTTTCTTTCGTTAAAAATATTTGCTTAATAACCAGAGAAGGATGCTATGTTCATTTTGAAATTCAATAAGCAAGGCCATACTTCAAAGAAGTGTTGAACAAGAATGTGTTCTAGTTTCAGTTATCATCCTAATTTTTTTACGAATATAGAATCACTACAGAAAGAGGATTTCAAATGAGTATGCAATTGATGACTTTATAATTCTATTGAAGAATACATGAGTCCATGAATTTTTACTTCCTGATACTTATGTCTTTGAACTCAATACATTTTTTAGGTGTCCATGGCATTCTTCATCCAGAATAGCTGTTATTTTTATTTCTATAATTCTTATAAAATGACCAGTAATGGAGTACAAGTAAGTGAGGTCATATTTACATAATGTCATAACAGATTACTGCTGCATATCCCAGTCAATGAATGATATTTCATTTCATTTTAGGGTCAATAGTTTTCTATGTATGTAACTGTCACCAGACTGCTAATGTACAATACCATTAACATCTCACACTACATATTAGCTGGTATAGGGATGAGCTAGGTTATTCCCATCCTACAAAAAGTTTGCTGCATTACGTGCAGCAAAGTAATTTCACTGGAGGAGGCTTGTCCAAGAACTTGACTACTCGACAAGCATTGTGAAGATCTATTGCCATTCAGAGCACAATCTAGTGTTAATGACTTGTCATTTAACGTGCAACCGTAAGCCACTTACGACAGAATTGCTGTAAATTGTACTTAAGCCATTGCTGGAGGATTGGTCCCTCTTATTCACAAGAAGTGTCATCTGAAATTCAGATCATCCAGAGTTTTGACTGTATTGGTCTCTTGGTAAAAGATGAATGTTTCATGAATTAATGATTGAGAAAGTATATTGAGAGAGATTGATCCTGTGATTTTTTTCCCTGTATAGTGGAAATGGAAAAGGGATGTATAAGTTTGATCACCTTATTCAGGGCTGCACACTAATCCATTTTTTCTACTGGTCCAACCTGTCTGTCAGACCAGTAGGTTCCAAGTTTTTCCATTTTTTGCTGGTCCGCATTCCTGAAAAAGTTATTGATCAGACAGCAGTTTTTACTGGTCAGGGACCATCCGACCAGTGCCAGTGTGCAGAGTTGCCTTATTTGCTTATCAACCTGGATAATATTAACAATCTTTTGCCAGAGTAATATCAGTTTGTAGTTGCTACACCGTGACGGAGACTGTATCTGAAAGCAAAGACAAATCCGAACATTACTTTCTTCTCTTTTTTTAACTAGTTTCATAATAAGTTTGGTAACTGAGATGACGTCCAGTCCCTGATGCACAACCATCTTTCTACTTTTTTTTTTTTTTAAATGTCTTTCAGGATCTCCTTGGAGATGTTGAGGAGGAACATGAGCCAAGGAAAGGAAACAAGCTTCACAATGTCACAAGGGTAAGGATAAGAATTGACTTTAATCCACAGAATTTCTCTTTGTTCTCCGATGCTCCATCCTCATTCATTTGCAAGGCTCATTCTTTATTTGTAAACTCAACAAAATTATGATGATTTCACATCAAAAGGTGGGTCGTTCGTTTTCTGTTTTTTGTGTGTGGCTTGATATCCAGTCATCAGTTTCCTTTTGCCTCCACACTTTGCACAAAGCTTGGCTCCCATGCAATAATGCTTTATCAGCATAAGATGAACTTGCATCCACCCTTGTATAAATTCATGACAGAAAATCTTCAAGTTGCCAAGTATTTTTTTTTTCTTCAGGATCTTAGTTTGGTTAAGTTCTGCATCACTAATTATAGAGTTTGTTGTAGCTCACTAATATTGTGGCAGACATTTGTGTCATGTAAGTGCTTCAATATCATCATTGTACCACTTGCTTCACTGGATGTATGATGCACTTTAATACCCTGATGAGAAAGCTAAATAATGCCAATACAACAGCTCATTATCAACAAAATGTGATCATCTATGTGTTGTCATTCATAACAATGTATGTATGAGATTAGCGTACACAATTGCCTTGAGAATATTTCCAGTAATTAATTTGTTAGTGGCATAAGGCTGAAACACATTCCCTGCTCTGTTTTACTCCTAACTAGTATCTACTACCCTCTTGTATGTACATGTAGCAGCACTTCACAAGGAGGATGAAAGAGGGGGGAAAAATATATATATATGTATATATAATACGTTTTGCCATCTATATTCATCAGGTAATCAAAGTGTGTAATTCTACTAGACACCTAATATTACTGTATAAGCTGTTATTTTCGCAAGGGTTTAATTTTCGCGAATCTCAGTTGGACCGCGAATGTAACAACACGTGAAAATGTCACCATACGCTAAGGTAGTAGTGCGCTTATGTAGGCCTCTGTGTCAATTCGCGAAAATAACATCTCGCGAAAATGTCTGTGACCTCCTCATTCGCGAAAATATCTGTACATGAAAATAACAGCATTCGCAAAAATATCTATACGTGAAAATAACAGCGTATACAGTACCTCACATCACTGTGGATTTTTATGTCTCCGCAACGAAGTGGCCGGAGGCATTATGTTTTCGGGTCGTCCGTCCGTCCGTACGTCCGTCCGTACGTCCGTCCGTACATCCGTCCGTCCCGTTTTGTTTTTGTCGATATCTCAAGAATAGTGTGGTGGTTTTACATCAAACTTGGTATGAGGGTATATCCTTGGGGGATAATACTTTGTGTAAATTTTAGGGTCACAGGGTCAAAGGGTCAAAGGTCACAGGTTATTTTGTGAAAAAAAAAGAAATTTCATGTTTTTCTCCATATCTCGCAAATGGTTCAAGGTATCTTCATGGTACTTAGTATATATGCTTGTACCGATGGGCAGTGATTATCTAGGGAAGTTGGGGGTCATGGGTCAAAGGTCAGGGGGGGGTCAAAGGCAAGGTCAACTCCTCAAAATATCACTACTTTCCTTAAAATGCAATATGCCTGAAGGTTTTTTTTTTTTTTTTTAACTTGATGTATGGCATGTATTACCCAATATATATTTTTGGGGAAGTTTCTTGCCAAAAGGTCAAAGGTCAAAAGGTAAAAGGTCAAGTGAAAGTGCTAAATTGCACTTTTTCCTCCATATCTCAAAAGTAACTCAAGGTATCATCATGAAACTTACATATTTATGCATGTTCAACCTAACAGTGATTCTCTTTGGAACTGTGAGGTCAAAGGTCAAAGGCCAGGTTTAGATAATGCTATTTTCCCATTTGATACTGAAATTATACTTTTTCTCAATACCTTGAAAATTACTCAATGCATAAACTTATAAAAGGGTCAAAAGTCAAGTAAAAGTCATCAGTTCCCCAAATACCTGCACTCTGACATTTTAATCATTCATCCAATTGAACCTAGTTCTAGGAAAGTGAACATTCAGCACATTTGTGTCAAACCTGTCATTTTAATATTTTGCCAATTGTGTGAAACTGTCATCACACATTGTCAAGACATTGTACTATAGACCTATTAGGAGAACCATGCATTATGGCGGAGGCATATCAGTAGCCGTAGCGATATATCTAGTTATCATCTGCATCACCTTGTGTATTCCTACTTCCCAAACTATTTATGCAGTGCAATAAAATGAAATATGTGGTGATGTGGGGTAATTTGAGGGAACTTGCAAAATGTGATGAACCAGGAAGTTTCATATTATAATGTCGCAAGTCAGGTCGCACGTGCACTGCCTTTATATGGTAGATAGCGCTCAGAATCTCCATATAAGAATTTGAGACTTTCAGCACACTGAATTTCATTACCGGCTCTGTTTCTACTGAAATTCATCCCTCACATCACCTTGCATCGACCACCTAAACAGGTGAGCGACGGATTATCTCACATTACCTCGCATCACCCACTACCTGATGGGATTCTAGTATAAGCAAAAATTTGAGGTGTTAACCGCATCACCTCGAATTAAAGTTGATCAGTAAAAAACACTCAATGATTATCTTCTCTGAGAAAATTTAAACATTTCTGGGTATTTAACCATTTCACAGCCTTTGTTGCAAAAAGTAATTGATGCTTGACATGATGGTTTTGTTTGGCTATGATAGGGTTAAACTTTATATATATATATATATATATATATATATATATATATATATATATATATATATATATATATATATATATAGGATGGTTGGGAATTGCATTATAACATATTGTCAGAGGAGTGTGGAGGTGCAGCAGCATTGTCCTGCATCACTATATGTTAGTAGTCCTAATGGTTTGCTAACTCACAAAGGGTACACACTGTAAATAGTTTATGCCCTTACAACAGTTGTATGCTTGGCTGTCATTTCATATCCCATGTTCTTACAACATCATCAGTTTCACCTCTGGCTCTCTCTCGTCATTTTAGCATAATTTGCAGCAGTTATTAATAGTAATGCACTACGCACACTTGCCAATCAGTCACATTTAGTTGATATATTTTCTATGAGTGCATTGTACATATGTCTTGATGTCGTATCAGCTCATACTTTGCAGTTTAATTTCAGATGCAGAATACCTTAACTATAGCCACGGAATTAACTAGCTCAGTTGCGTCTGAAATGTCAGAAATGTAAGCCTATATACTGCTAGCATATACATTATTTTTAAGCCATTATTTCACCTGCGATGTCCAGTGGTGATATGAGGTGGTGGATACCGGAGTAACTATTTACATGAACATTTGAGCTGTGATAGGTCAAAGTTCATGGTCAAAGGTCACTGTGATTTGGTTAAAATGGTATCTAGTTTTAACTTGGCGAGAAATGTCTAATGGTAATATTAGTTTAAAAGGATATGATTAGAAATTGATAAACAAATGATAGCTCGAATGGACAAGGGAATGAAATGTCAAGGTCAAAGGTCACAAAAAGTTAGCTTAAATTCTGTGAAAGGGAACATTTTCACACACTAGTTTTTCACGCTTAGTTGGGTGAGAAGAATTTTCCAGACAGTCACAATAAAGCAGTAGGCACTTCAAACAGCTCACTACTCCCATGGCGGTTTACTAAAGGACTTAGGCAGCACGTACTGCAGTAGAAAGTACAGTTGTAATTGGTCTGCAGCACACGCTACAGAACAAGTAAATGTGACAAAAAGTGCAACTAAGAGAAAAAGCAAAGCAATGAGCAATGAAATCACATACTTTCATTTCCATGCTAGTTAATTTATGTTGTGCAAAATGCACAAAAATTTGCACACTGAAAATGTCCGCTCTTGCAGTATCATTTTCTAGACATAATTGGCACTAGGTATTAAAGTCTTGCATTCATAAATGCAAATTACTGTAAAGGATATGAATATATTGAGAAATATTTCCGTTCTGCAGAGATGGGTAAAGGTCTTTCATTGGTCTTTCATTGATTTTTCATTGGTCAGCGCTCAAGAACAGTGAATTTCATAATCTCAGGAATGTAAATCAATTAGCCATGCACTTCTTGCTGATGTAGTGATTAAGTGAGAAAATTGAGGCATCCCAGTTGATTGTACTCTACTGTCAAATTGCTCTCTTCGTCAGACTTCATGATTCACACTGTAGATGTTTTCATGTCTTTGTGTGTCGGAATTAGTAGAGTCAATAGAATTTTGTACATACCACCTATTGCATTTTAGACTGTTGTTTGTAGCTAATGGAATATTTACTCCATAGCAACCTCTTTGCCATCTAGTTACAATTCCCCAGAGGTTTTTATCCATTGGTGTTGCTTTGTTTTGATAGAAAGCTTGTGTATATGCAGTGAAAGGAATTCACCAGCCATGGATCATTGGTATCCAGCATCGAAGCCTGTTGCGGTTTTGTCAATTATTAACTGCGTCTCTGGCCGTAAATTATATGTGACGTCAAAAAAAGCGCCCTCGACAATCTAGAGTGAGGGGTACACCATGGCGATACTAATAATTTCAGTGATCATGGCCATGGTGTTTCTCTCATTTCCTCGATCTGACCTGGAAAAAATGCTTCGCCAACATCTCACTTTCCCCTCAGGTATCTCATATCAAGGGCACCTTGTGAATTTTTTTTTTTCTGATGCATTCGCCAGCGGACTTTTCTCCCCAGATTATCAGTCTTTCCTCTAAGGGTGTTTTTAGTGGCATCTACCCACCTCAACATTAAATTGAAATTCTTTGCTTGTGTTGTTTAATATGTTTACTTTTGCCTCCTTAAGGAATGCTGATTGCATGTCCAAAATATCCGATGAATTTGCAAGGTGATGCATTATTTACATTATATATATATATATATATATATATATATATATATATATATATATATATGTATATATATATATATATATATATATATATACGTATATATAAACAAATAGTTAGATAGATATGTATGTATATATACCGATATGGCTTCAGAGGAAACCCAAACCAAGGATGAGGAATGAGCAAATAGCCTGCTGAATGTTTGTTTAAACAATCCCAACAATGACTGGGGAATTATGTTATCTTGTGGTCATCAACTGTGCATTCATGAATTTCACCCTGCAGCTCTTATACAATATATTTGCCAATTATATAGTTTTATGATCAATTTTTATAATTTCTGTTCAGATGTTTTATTTGAAGTGACGAGACAATCATGAAATATTCTTGCTGGAAAAATAGGTTCATGGAAGCCAATGTGACTCATCTTACTATATCATCCTATCGAGTGAAAAGTGCAGAAGTCATTTGCTCACAGTCAGTTGAAGATGGAATCGAGATGATTGCAGAGACTACCTTGGTGCAGAAGGATGTTTCCGAGAATTTGATAAAGGAAGATTCATGTGTCTTTTAAAGAATGTAAAATGATAATCAATAGCGGTGCATGGTCTCACTGCCTATGAGAGTGTGTTATATATAGAAGGCTTATTTGAATTTGCTTTTCATGTTCAGAGAAGTGTACTTTCTTTTAGATCATGCAAATATTCTGAAATGTTGTGTTCTCATGAATACATGGTTCTCAGATAAAGCATAATGCCAGTTTTTGTGGTTTTTATTTACCTTTCTGAAAAGGCCTTGATGATTCCAAGCTTTTGATAGCTCTTAAAGTATTGAAAGGAGCATAATCAGTGTTTATTTGAAGAAATTGCACTGTTATGAAAAAAAAAAGTTTAGACATTATCAAAGATTTGTTAGTTTGTTTGGGTTTTATCAACCTTCCAGAAAAGACCTTCATGATTCTAAGCTTTTGATAGCTCTTACAGGATTGAAAGGAGCATAATCAGTATTTACTTGAAGAAATCACAGTGCTATTAAAAAAAAAATGCAAATGATAAAAAATGTTCATTCCAGTGTCCCCTCTCTAAAGTGTAAAAGCTTTATTTCTCACACACACACACACACACACACACACACACACACAAAGAACAAAGCTAATTTACATTGAATTCAGACAAACTTGTGGAAACAAGACATTCACAATTCATCGGCAGCTTTCCAGAGACTCTCTGTTTCCCTGTCTCTGTGGTTTCGTAATTTACGGAGCTCCAGATCCTGCAGGTGATTTATTCCTGCAGGTCAAATTCAGAGATTCTGTGTCTGTGTATTCTAAACAGGAGAGACCATCCCAGAAAATGGAAGTGAGAATGAGATTGAAGCTCACACTTTACTCAGACAATGCAATCTTATATAAAGCTTGTGGCAGAAATAAAAGAAGGATGAAAAGCCATGAAGAAAAAATGTAAAAAGAATTTTAATGCCTAAAGCTGTTCGTAACATATCTTTTAAAATAAAATCCATTTTACTAACAATATTTGTTAGGTTTATTATTAGATGCTTTGCAGAAGAATGATTTATGTATTTTTTCACTTGATAAGCAAGTCCAGGTTGGATCACTGTAGAGCAAAGAAGATGCTTTTGTCATTCTATTAATCTATTTACCATTTTTAGCAAAATTGCATGGCATCAGATTTTGGTTATATTTTGAATGACCATCAGTCATTTTTGTCAAGCCCACCGGAGGTGCGGGGAGACTAAGGGATCGCATGTGGCGTCTGTCCGTCCAATCGTCCGTTCGTCGTCCGTCCGTCCGTCGTCTGTCCGTAACGCTACAAAAACTTCAATAACTCTTTACTCTGGGCTTCAATTGCAATCAAACTGTTTTGGGTCAATGGTCACAAGCATGGGTCAACGAACTTTTAGAGCCCAATGTTAAGTTTTTATGGCGTGTTTCTATTATGGGTCATTACTTTTGATCCATAGGTCCGTTTGTGACCAAACTTGGATGGTAGATGTCCCTTGGGGAGTGGATGGTCACCACAAGGTCAAAGGTCACAGGCAGGGGTCAACAAACTTTAAGGGCCCAATGTTAAGTTTTATGGCACGTTTCTTTCTTGCCATAACTTTTTACCCTTTTATATTTCTTTTTATCTGTTATATCTCTTTTTTTTAATCTGTTATATCCCATTCGCATACAATTTCTTGTACGCGAATGGGCGAGACACATTATGGCACTTGCCTTGTTATGTTCTGCAGATGAATATAGTGTAATTCCAAGTGACCACTCATTTTGTTGTATTCAGTCAAAAACAGGTTATATGCAATTTGTGTCTCTTGTGTGAAAACAATTGTCTCTAGTTTTAATATGTAGCTAATTCTCCTCCCTGTAAAAAATTCAGAAAAATTATGATGTTGTATGTGCAAGTATATGTGGTTGCGGTTACATTATGGTATGAAAAGCAGCTCGACTTCATACTGTGGTGTTATACTATACTGCATTATGCAAAATACCCCATGGCCAGGCCAGATTTGTGAAGCTCTTACTAGAATGCAGATTGCTTTAATCTAGATAAAGTGGTTTAGCCTCATAATCTATTCTAAGGCTGATATTGTTTTGTTCACAGAAGGTCATTTGAAAGGGCACGCTGATCAAAATAATTTGCTCCTAGACTGCTATTTTTTTTTTTTTTTTAGTCCTTAAGAATCTTGCGGACATGATTTTAGACAATTTTGCTTATTACTTTATCTCATGAAAAGGTAAGCACAACAAAACAATAACTAGACAACATGAAGTAAATGTTTTGATTATCATTCAACCATTAGCAGACATGATTTGGTTTGAAAAAAATTCAAAAGAATATTAATGAGTGACATTGGCTATATGCTGAGACATTGAGTACTTGGTGAAAATGCTTGATTGTACTGAATAAATTTTTGTGGTTAGTGTGAAACTTGAATGTCAGTTGTTACATCATTAATGCCAACATTCACTATGTTTAAGCATATCAAAGTCTTAAACTCTCAGTTACTATTCTGGGCTATGGAAATAACTTCTATTAACAGGAAACTAGGCAAGCCTGAGGATCAATCAAAATACTGTGGTATTTGAAGAAATGTGATAGCACATTTAAAAACAGCGTTTCTATTCCCAATTTGTGTGCAACACTTGTGGTGCAGAGTAACCATCTAAAGTTACACATCCTCTTTTATTCATACAAGATTCTCTGTTTGCTGAATTGTCCCTTCCTATTTGAGTTTCAGAATAGCCTATTAATAATGGGGATTGGGAATTTCTGACAATGTTTCAGAAACCACTTCATCTACAGTGTTATGTCTGTCTTGCTCTTTTTTTTTTTCTTTGCTCTTTTTTCTGTTCTTCGACCTTTATATCCCGTGACGTCTCTGAAAGGAAAATGTATATTTTACACTTTTTTGTTTTTCCTTGATATTTATTGATTTCATTCAAATCATTGGTGAATCAACCCATTCTGGGTGTAACATAAACAAAAACAATACAAATGTAGTTCAAAACACACACACTCACACACACACACAAACAAAAGATGTCTATTAATGTACATAGCATTGCTCAGTTTTTCAACCAAGGATGATTTTTCTTTATACGTGTGTGCAGCTATTTCACTCAATTATGCACAGTAAGTCTGAATGAAATTGCACTGCATGGATCCACTAATCGTCTTTGAGTAAAGGAGTGAGATTTCCAACTCTTATCACCTACCACCAACAGCAACGCAACTTCAAACAGAAGTTCATTGCACTCTTGCGGAAGTTCAAGGTAGCGAGCGACGAGAGCGATACTGAGCCCTACCCATTTGAAGACCAGGACCAGACGCCGATAGATGAGGACTTCCTCTATGATGACCTGGATCTCATCAACTACAGTGACAGCGGCCCGGACATGGATCCCGATGAAATGAGCATCGGATCCACACCAAAACCAGTCCTAAGGTGAGACACCTTGTAATTGGCAAAAAAAAGGAAAAGGTGATTCGATTGGAGAATGCTCACACCTTGTGGTGATAGTTTGCTGTCAGGTTGTTTTTTATCACTCTAATTACCAGTAACATTACATGGTTTTGAGGGCAGTGTCTGAATGTATGTATGAATGTATCTCTTTACCTGGGGCCATCTTCCTCGTCAAGCTTTAATAGCTTATGATGATGGTCCCCTGCATTTCATTTTTATAATTTCCTATTGCTTCCTTTTATATATAATATTCGTTCTTGAAGAAAAAAAAATGTATGTATGATCCAAACGTTACGAATATTAGCTCTGTAAATGACTATGTAAGTATTTTGTTGATTTGTTGATTTGTATTGATTTTGAAATGCAGAAATAAAAACTGAACTGAACTGAACTGAACTGAACTGAACTGAAGTGTATTATATGCGAAGGTCAATATGCTTCATGTTCAAAATCATACATGAATTTGTCATTGATGCAAAAGTATGTGTTACCTAAAAAGATTTTGTACAATTTGTTTCTGGTTTGTTTGTTAGTTTGTTGTTTTGTTGTTGTTTTTTTAAAGTGGCATTTGCTTGACACTTTGTAGTGTTTACAATAATCAGCAGTGCATAAATAAGAGAAGATATGAAGTCGTGACTGCAATATTGCATATTAAACCACGAGATCAGTCATATATCTCTGTTGGCCAAATGGTTGGTAACCCCATCACATTCCATACATCACATGACATCACTAGTGATATCAGCTCATGAATGCAGTGTTTGGTCTGACATGTTTTTATTACTCTGTGCGTCACAGGCCGTTCTTTTCGCAAGGCATCCCGACATCCAGCTCCATGGCCGAGGACATGGAGCATGTGGGTCAGTCTGAGCTCTCTCTTGACAACAGCCAGGACACGGTCAAGCACTCGCAGGTAGGACCAGCACATTAGTAGCAATGAGTGGCACCGGTCATTGAATCAAACAGTTTCACTGCTTTTAGTCACCATCTGAATCATTAAGACTGGTATATTTATGAGGTATTTACTATGTACATATATCTATTAGCAAACCCCATGCTGTCCCTCTTCCAACTCATCTAGATCATGAATCCTGAATGATATGTCTTGTGTTACTTTTTTGGGAGGATGTTCAATAATTTGTGCGCATGACTGCTAGTTGAAGGAGCTCCTTGTCTTGGCTAAATGAATAGAGGGTCTTTAACGAGAAAGAAAAGTTTCAGTTGCCATGTGATCACAGATGTTTATTATGTATCTTCTTATTGTCCCCTTTCGTTTCAAGAATCATGCTCTCAAGTAGGGCAAGATGTTAAGAATAAATAAAGTCAAAAACACGACATACTATGATGACCTTTCATGATTAAAAGTTTTGATGAACAGCACAGTAATATAATACATGTTGAGGTCTGTGTTTTCCCTCCTTGAAGGTGTTGAAGTTGTTGAATTGGTAACTGTGGAACTCATGTCACTAGAACATAATGAAATCGTGGATCAGCTACTGATGAAAGAAGGCGCATTCACTACATTAGTCAAGGTAGAGCATCAAGTGTATGATTTTGCTTCTTTTTGACATCTCCCAGGAGATCTTTTCTTCTGATGTCAACGCTGAGGAGCCCACCATCATGGATGAGGAGGAGGACAACAGCTCCAGCAAGGTGGGCGACCACCGGCGCCAGGGGAGCACCGCCAGCTCCCAAAGCACTGATGCCAACCGGAACCCCGTGCCCACGGCCAACGGAGACAGAGGGGCCCTGACTGGGACGGGTGGGGTCTTCCTCACGGGGGCCGCCAGGGAGAGCTACAAGAGGAGCAGCAGCACAGGGCGGGACCGCAAGGGGTCCAGCAAGGAGGGCCAGCACAGCGAGCATCGGCGGAATCGGTCGGCTGAGAGGTCTAACAGCATTGGCATCGGTGACAAGAAAGTGAGCACAAAAAAGAAAAAGAAAGAGAAGAAAATATGTTGCACTGATTTCCCTGTAAAACACTCAATATAAATGCATGATCAGCAGCTCCACCTATCAAATTGCAGTGGCTAAAATTAACCTAGCATTTGCCCATTTAAGTTTAAGTAAGTTAGTGGTATTGAACTGCTTGAAAAAAAAAAAAAGATGCTCCGCAGATGCTTAAAAAAAAAAATTCATTTGCAGATCATTGTCATTCAAAAGCTAGCATGCTCACCTTGTTCATCCTTAACTTTGCTTCTCTCCAAACATTTCACAGCTTTAATTGTAATAGCATAAAAACTGTTCTGCTTACGTCTCATTGAAGTTTGCACGTTTTCACCTTCTAATTCATCTTTTTCGTGGTTATAGGCTTTCATGATATGAACGTTTTGATACTGACCAGTCCTCTGTGAGGATTGTCCAGTGCTTTTGTTTTGTGTACATTTCACTTTGTTTTCAAGATGGTCATTAGCAAATGTTTTCTTCATGGCTTAACTGTTTTGCCAATGAAAATGTGTGAGTATGTTGAAAAGAAAAATACACCAGAGCTGGACATTTTACATCAATAGTTTATCATCCATGGACTTTAGATTGAGATTCTGTCTGTTTTCATAAGAGTCCATAGAAAATTTCAGGTAGATTTACATGATATCTCCATGTGTTGTTTTCCAGAAACCCAAACTGTCCGTTGCCGAGCAGCTGTCAGAACTGTGGCTGACAGACGAAACGGCTCCGGAAAAAATCCTCCTCGTCAACATCTCTGAAAAGCAGGGTCAGGTAAGGATTTTACTTTCTTGACGTATGATTGGAAATACATAGCATTCGGGGAATCAAGATGGAACACACAATAGATTTTCTGCAGACCTTATGCTGCTTTGACATCAATTTCTGTCGGCGGAAAGCTGAGGACTTGATGATGAGATCATCTGTTGACTCTAACGGATAGTGTGAACGTCATCTTTAATGCAATGGGAGCAATGGATGCGAAGCAGAAACAGGCATCAAGGCCTCGGAGGCATCCTGTTCCAGTTTTATTCATCCAGCACTCACTTCATCCATATTTGCTTGCATACAATGGAACACCTATTTTGTGTATGCTCAAATACACTGGAAATTACTTATCCATATATGCCACTGTTGCTGTTGTTTCAATGCCTCTATTGAATGGTGTGAATTATATTGTGCGCTTTGATGAGTAGGCCTATTGTTTTGTGTCTTCCCCCTTTTTGTATCAGTTTTATTCATTAACCATGGCAGGAAGCCTAATGTTGAAATGTTGAGAATGATGATGTAAAGAGTTTACCTTCCGTACACCTCATAATGGGCTGTCACTAGAGGCACCTTGGGATTGGCCGTGAAATGCTTTGGGCACAGACAGGGTTTATCGGATGAGCGTGATAGCTTCGACTGCATTTCCACAAGTTATGGCTCGATTGATACACAAGCTAGCAGCGAAAGAAGTTTGCTGCCATTTTAATAGCGACATACTTTTTCTTTTTTCAGTGCTCATCAGATTTGGTGTAAAGTCCCACCAGCTTTTGACCCTCTTAAAGAGAATGA
The DNA here is from genome assembly GCA_033980235.1 of Diadema setosum. Classification (NCBI taxonomy): domain Eukaryota; kingdom Metazoa; phylum Echinodermata; class Echinoidea; order Diadematoida; family Diadematidae; genus Diadema; species Diadema setosum. Next base: position 35,284,546 of record CM067059.1, on the reverse strand, counting down.
AACCCAAATATATACGGGAATTGAGGGAATGCAGCAATGTTAGTAGAACACTTAAAAAAGTTTGAGGAAAATCTTAGAATCTGTTGAAACATTATTAATTTTCTAAGTTTCACTGCTGCTATTGCTTGATGAGAAGACTAGAACAATTTGTGATGTCACATCTCAGTATGGCAGTGGTATATCTGGTAAAGAAAATAAAATGAAAATTCAACATATTTTTCACTTTTCTAAAAAGTTGAGGGAATGTGTACTTTCATAAAAGATGAAATCATTGTCCATGCATGGCATCATGAATTGTAGTAGTCTACTCATCCAGTGATGGTGGCACTGAAACTTTAAAAATTCATAACTTTTGACTAATTTTTCTTCTTTTCCTCAAACTTGACCGATGCGCTGTACTGATATTACTACCTTCCACTCATTCTATGTGCATATGTACGTTTCATTCGCCTTTAAATATTTCAATCCCTTTGTGGCATGTTTATATGTACTGTCAATATGATCTTTGGATGTCAGTTGTGAGAGGGTTAGTACTGGACATAAGAGGTATTTGCCCACCGTTCCCCCCCCCCCCGACACTCTATTGCTCTCTTACCTCACCAGTGTCTGTTTAGCTAGTTCCTTGTGCATAATATGTACTCCACTCATCCCTGTAAATCTGTATTCATTGTAATTTAATGTTGAATATGAGAAGGAGCAATTGTGAAGCATGCAGAATGTGGACTTTTATGTTCAAAGTGTGAAAATCACAGTGAGCAAATCACAATTCCAATTCTAATTAAAGTTGGTGTAACAACTAAAAAAGTAGATTAAGACTGAGATGTGCTTTACCCAAAGTAATATATGTTTCCATCACAGATTAATCATTGATTGCCTTTTAATTTACCGAGGAAGAGGCAAGATGTTGTTTTGCCATTGCACATGGCATGTGCAAGCATATGAAACAAAGTGCATATGAAAAGTGAAACTACAGCAGAATCATCATGATTCATAAGTAATTAGCTTGCCTGAACAAAGATGAATATGACCTTGTGAAAGGTATCATATTGCAAGCCATATCGTCGGTTGAGAATGATAAAGGCGTTAAGTTGCCACTAAACCCATAGTGTTCAAGACAACGTAACGCCCTTCTCATTCTCAACAGACGATATGTGTGTCATATTTCATGCATGTCATGCTTTGCATGGTGACATGTACGTGACTTGTGAGTGTTTCTATTCATGAAAATCAAACTTGTTCTGCATTGTTGAAAAGCATAGCAAGATGGCACAGATGTACCATTATACATACTGGTTTAGGCTTTCGTTTGGATTTGGTCTTGACATGCTGCTCATACCACAAACTATATGATATTGATGTCATGGTGCAATATGAATTGCAATTAGATACGATAAATCTCATAGAAAGTAAAGGTTACTCTTGAACAAAACAAAGGATATTAAGATCTAAAAATATCAGTGTTGCTGCAGGTGAGGGATACAAATAAAGCCTGGAGAATGGCAAGGCAGCAAGGGATTTTAATATACCTCCATCTCATATTAGTTCTCAGGGGCAATTATACCAGTAGTATTTTGATGAGAATAATTCAATCAGTCGAGCTCAAGGTAACCCTTTCTGTCCATGCCATGCTGAAGGGAGTCAGTGATGTGATTGGATTAAATATTAGTTGGGCTTCTATTTGAAAACAGAAGATACAAGCAAACCTGTCTCTTTGTTGGATGGGGGGGGGGGGGGGGGGGGGGGGGAGTATCTCGAATATTGGCAGCGTGGTTATTTCCAGTATTGACATCTGAATCATATCACTGATCATCTGCCATTTATTAAAAGCTACCCAGGCAATATTACTTGGTGTGAAGTAAACAAAGGGGAGGATTCAAATCAATTGTTGATATTAGCTTCCTATTTGTGTGTATGTGTGTTATAAAATAACGTCACCATAATTCACCACATAGAATCTTGATTGCAATGTGTACATCCAGCAAAGTGATACATTAAAGGACATAGAGCTGGTACACCAAAGGGGCTGACTAACCTTGACGGGCTATTACCATAAATATACTGTAAATTATTTTCACCTTATTCTTATCAAAAATATTGAACCACACTGATTTGCTGCTCTCCAAATTTGAACCTAGCACTATATTTCATATCCTAGTTCTTGTGCACAACAAATTTGTAATCCTTGATGTTTTAAACAGATGTACAATGTGCTAACAATGAAAGGGAAACTCGTGAATGTCATTCTGAAGAGGAATTTCATCCTTCCTATTTGTTTGAGAGTCGGTTACATACTAATTGCATTTCATTGTTCAGGAAAATGTTGCTCTTCTGTTTAGAGATAAAAACAAAAGATTATTGTGTGAGACTCCCACCAAGAACCTGGAGTGTGATTCAGATTTTCAATTCATATTTATTATTTTCAGTATCACAATTTTTTTTTTCACATACAACAATTACAACAAATAAATGTTATTCAAAATTTGTGAACATACATTTGAAAGTGGAAAAAAAGAGCAAGTGCATAATCCATATAAAACTATTTGTTCAAAATCATTTATGTATACTGGAAAAGAGAGGCCCATGTAAAAGACAAGCTAGTAGAGATGTTGGTAACTTAATAAAGTGGACTTACCATAAAAAAAAAAAAGAAGTGATTAGTGTAATGAAAGCATACCAGCATACAGGCACTAGAGATACAGATACCCTCCTTTGTGTCTATTCTTGATTTTTTTTTTTCTACCAGAATTATAGCTTTCTTACAGAAATTTGAATGTCAGAATGTATTGCTGTCATAAACTATATTATTATTGTTTCAAGTAAGTTGTCTATACGTGCGATTGATAAATATAGGTGGAAAATGAATTTTACAATTCTGAGTTACAAAAAGCTTCTGTTTTTTTTTATGTGATCAATCCATTATGATGGCAATTTGTGAAAGTGATATTTCTGAAGATTGGATGTGAATAAGACTTTTTCATGAATGCATAATCCACATTTCAGAATCTTTTTTGATTATCACTTATGGAAATGAAATTTTCCCACAAGAAATCATATCTTTGGTCCCCCTTAAAATGCATCAGTATAATGATATTACAGTCCTTGCCACTCATTACCACGGTGTCTATGAAATCAATGTGCATGAGACTAGACGTCCTCTGGTCTGTCTCAAAAGGGTAGCTTCCATCTACCCATGCTCCCCTGTGGCCACTTACCTTTGCCAAGTAATCTCACGCGTGAGGACATTATCTGTTGATCTGATTATATGTGGCATTTGCCACTAACATATTCTCGACCTCACGTTGCGAATGTGGATGTAATCGAGTGAGAACCAAAGGCACGGGAGAGCGGCGGAGTGTGGGCATGGTGATTATTCATGCGCTGTTCTCCAAAGTTCACAATCAATGCAATGCATTATTCAGGGGGAATCTTCCTGTTTGTGCCCAAAAGCAAGACTTGTTGGACACACATTCTTAAAGGGGATCGTCTATCACTATGTTGCATTCATATTTCAACATGTAGCATGACATCATAAGAGAGTTTCTTTTCACCCATTGTGGAGAACATTGTTGAGATCATTTGAGAGGCATTTGTCACTGAGTAAAAACATTTTTCAAAGATGGCCACAAAAAGAATCCCCTGATTATTTGTACACGTAGGTTGTGTCTTTTTTTTTCTTTTGTTTATGGTGGGGGGGGGGCAGTCATTGATGCATTTAACTGAGTGCTCATGGCAACCTCGTGGGTGTTTTACAGAGACTGCAGTTACTTTAGAATCTAGTAGGAATGGGTCAATGAATGCAAATTGTATGTTATCCCTGGTATGGTCTCTTTCCTGTATAAATGAAGAAGTTCTTTTAAGTCCCTGATACAAGTCAGTTACATGTTTATTCTTAGCTTAACTTGTTATCCAGAGAGTGAGATAAAAAAAGATATTAAATTCTTTCTATATAATTCTTAAATTATTATACCACATTCAATATATCTGTTCCAATTGTAATTTCTTGAATCAAGTAGTTTACAGGCTTATGATGAAGCATGAATACTGTAAAACATGATATATTCACGGCATGAATTTTTCGCGAATTGGAGCCGACGGCCTGTTTTGCGGCATGATATTTTCGCAAACTGCCACTGGCATTCAATGCGTATAGTGTAGACAAGAACTTTCGCGTGCATTTTACTTTCGCGAATCTTGGCGCTTGCGAAATTAAAATGCACGCGAACATTCCTCATTTTACAGTATTCTAGAAATATATTGCATGTGAGTTTATAAACAAACAATATTAAGATGAATTATTTAAAAATTGTGAATATATTTTAGGTATGTGTACATCATGACACTACACAGTGTCACTTTGTAATTTCTGCTAGATATAGAAAACAACATTTGAACATGCACAAGAGAATTGATAGATGGGTTTCAGTAACTGTATATGAGCATGATTGAATTGCTTTAAAAACTTGTTTGTACATTGTAGTTACTGCAATTGTGGTTAGAGTAACAGTAACAATAAGTAATACGATGATGCTGATAACAGAAATGATAACAATCAAAGATTATGATAACGATAGTGAGAATGTGTGATGTGCCAACTCTAAGTTTGAAGATTAATTCTAAGGTGCAGCAAGGAATTATCTGCACACAGCCCAAGAAAAATCAAAAAAGATCAAAGGGGAGAGAGAGCACACAATGGTACAAAAAAAAAACAAATTTGCTACATTTCTGGACTCACATGATGCATTGCTTTGCTTGTTTTACAGTTCATTGCACAGTGCTTACATGGGACGCGGCTGAGCATGGTCACCACGCAATCAGCGACCGATGTGGAAGCAACTATACATTTCATCGTCCAAAAAATACAGAAGTTGTAAGTGTACCAGTAGGCCCAAGCAAAACTAGTTAGCGTGCATGCCTGCATCATCATCAATACGTGACTGTCTTTCCTCGTTAAGGAGAAAATGAGATTGTGAGAAGGGAAAGAAATCGTTTGACAGGTATTTCGTGTTGTAGTAGCGTGTGTTAGACACCAAACATGCTGATCTTCTTCCACGACGACAGGATATCGCTAATCAACTGCCTGAAAAGTTTCTGGAGTGCTGCATCTCCCCTTTTGACAGTAGCATGTTGAGTGACAGGCAGTACTGCCCTTCTCTTCAACTCGCACTATTCACAAAAATTCTGTCACGATATTCTACAAATTAGTGTCTACCTAGACAGGGGAGTTAAACATAGAAAGCATTTGTTTTATCGTAGCAAATTCTCTAGTCAGTATTCCACTCAAAAGAGTTCAGCATTTTAGGTGAACAAGATATTGTATTTCAGAAAGGGGAGGTATAGGAACATCTGACATGTCTATTTTGGCAAAAGTTCATTGCAGAAATGTATTGTAATCAGAATGGTGGGTTTGAGGTTTTGATGTGATAATTGCAGAGTTTGTATTAACAAAGCATTTTTTTTTTCTTCATGAAATATACAATTATGTTATATTTTTCTGAATTGTTTACGGTAGGCATTATATAATGCTGAATATTGCAGTTGTGTCCGATTACCAGACTTCTAAAAGCAATACCTTGAATACCACATGAAGCGGATGTTTTCATACAACGATGATCCATCACATCTGGTGCTCGGTAGCACCGTAATCCTTTGATCCCGGCCAGTTCATGACACGATACCGAGGTAGCCAAGAATGAGTGTTTGTAGAGTCAACACTGATTGTTTGAATACTACAAATTGAGATCAGAAGTCAATGCCAAAGCGATGAGCCATGGGGAAAGATTGGCATTAACCTTAGGCCTTCTTTAACCCCTTCTCTGCCAATGAATCAAATGTTTACAAATTACACACACATGCCCATGGACAGAAAATTAATATGACGCGCAAAGGATTAAAGGCATGGTATCACAATGTTCCGCAGGTTGTCATGGCAGTAGCCCATCAGCTGCACCAAAAGCAAAAACAAAAGACCATGCATAGTCCCATAGAGATGTGTATTTGAGGTAATTGACTTCATACAGCTTCTTGCGCCTTAATCCAGTCTAGCCAGAGGGGAAGGTCGTGCCAGCGATGAATGTAATTGAGTCTAATTAGATCTAGCAGAATACAATGACTGTTTGGGCAGTGGAGGTAATGACTGAGGTCTTACCATCAGAGGTCATTCTTTGTGACAACCATCTCTGCACGCTTGTACACTAGCAGGCAAGTGGCACAAATTGCACACTTGCCTGCATACAGGGGACTGATAGATGACAATGCCCCCTTTTCTTTCTTCCCCCCCCCCCCTCCTTTTTTTCTTGTGATGGTGCTGAAAGTCGTCTTAGACTGATTAACTGTGTCGCTGGCAAGGACAGCCGATTGCGCCCTGAACAGTTTATGATGAGCCTGTCTGTGTTGATTAGCAAACAGGAATGGCTGATCCCCAGCTGTGGCACTCCATGGTCACTTTGTGGCTGCATGGATGATCATCGATGGGCAATTTACTCTGTCAAAATGACTTTCCCTTTTTTGAATATCTCTTTTAGCCAAGCCAGAGAGACATTATGTTGATCTCTACCTGATTAAAAAGACAGCATTCTTCTAAAGCCATGAGTGAAACTATGAATGAATGTTGAATGCATCCATACCCTTTGGCCTGTGTTAATTCTTGGTTTTGGATAAACAAAAGCTTTTTGTAGATGTAGAACGTGCATACAGATTTCAAAGTAGTGTGTATAGATGTTGTTGAGTTGTTTGTAGTTGCTATAAAGGGAAATGGATTGACAGCCAAGTCAAGGAAACAAAACAAAGCTTCACTCTCTGTATTTGAAAGACATAAGAGTTCATTTAAAGGTACATCTTGTCACGCTGCCATTAAGCGTAACTTATGTATGTAATGGACAGTTGCAACAAAATCCATGTAGAACATGCACTGGTAAGTGAGATTAAGTCATGAGTGTTGTGTGTTGGTGTTGGCGGGGTGTGGGTGTGTGAGCATATGTGATTTTTTTAAAGAAACATGACTTCGCTACACTGTAGACCTATCACTATCACCAGTGTTTATGTTACGTATGATATGTCATGGCTGAAAATCCATGAGGCGACCACCAAAGTTAAGCTTTCACTTCAATTGGCAGTCTCTTGCACTTCTTTGTAATAATTAGATCTTATGGCATATGTTTATTATTACATCTTATACATATTGGATGATTTGTAGATGTGACTACTCAGCTCAAGCCCCACAAAAAGTCGCAAATTAGGATTCTTTGTAATGGACTTAATTTGTCACCTGGGTTGACTGACTTTCCTAAAGTTTTTCTTACCTGGGAGAGTATTTTTTTCTGACCTAGTGTAAAAATTTGGCAACTTAAAACAAAAACAAAATTGAGATATTGGCAGTTTTGCTGGGCCACATTTTTTCAAACAGGCGTTACTTTCACTGGGAAATAGAATACATTTTCATTGATACTTCTGCACAGCACACGTGAGTGACCCTAATCCTTAAATCCTCTTTTCTCCCTTTTCTATTAAACTGCACCTCCCAACTCTCTCTTATTTCAGTCACCTTTTAAGTGGGTTAGGATGGTCCAATTTTAACAAGTTGTATATCATTTAAAAGCTCAGAGCTTAACTGTTTTGAACTATGTTGAAAAGAAATTCATTACAGCCTACTTTTTGTGGGTTTCCAGCTGGGCAGTCACATATGTAATACCGGTATCTCTCAGTGTATAGTTGTCCTTGGAAGATTTCTTTGGGATGTTATATTTATTTTGTGAAAAGCGCAGAAATCAAATCAGAAATCTCATGAGATAAATTGAAAATACATCAATATCCTCTCGAATCCATTGTCTGTATCTTGTCTTATAGTTGCAATCAGAATGCCAAAGTCTTGTCTCCCATTAAGATTGGGGTGTGCGGGAGTGACGGTTACATGGGCACCGTTCTCAAGTCCTACGTTGAGCAGTTCTCTGCAAAGTCATCAGAGTGGCTCAACTACGTCAAGTTCTACATTGTCCCCACTGGTAAGCTGTTAGGTCAGCGTTCAGGGGCTCTTGCAATTACCTGTGGCAGTAACAAGCATTTCCAAATTCCTACTAGGCTTGTAAATATCAATTTGCACATAATGATGCTCAGATACAAGTATGTATTGCAATCACATAAGTACCATGTATCTAGAAATGGAACCAGGAGTGTGTCTTTTTTTTTTTTTTTCATTTTTGTTCAGCACAAATAGAATATTACTTTTTTCACATTGCCTTGTATTTGATGTTTTTGTCTGCCAAGAAATGTACTGTTGTCTTTTCACCAGAATTGATAAATTAATCAATAAAATTTGTACGGCCCAAGATTTTTTCCTCATTTTGTGTCACTCAAATACTGGGCCATGAAAACTCTAGTTTGTATGAAATCTATTCAGCTACTTAGGATGGGAAGCTCCGAAATGAATGGTCTTATTGTGGCACAAACCAACTCATGTAATCAATTCGATACAGTGCTAGTTCACATTCATCATGTGATGGCATAATAATGTGACAAAGCCATTTGTCTCACTGTTGCTGGAACAAGGTAATGCAGTCATGAGATGGGGAACTCTTGTTTTTCAGTGCTTTACACAATGTAGTTTTTAAGCCCAAACATGACATCCACTATTCAGACAAAAGGTAATTGTGATGAAAGGAAGGGTGGCTTGCAAGAGAGGGGGCAGCGCTTGTAAAAGAGGGCTGCGATGTTTAATTTAGGAAACCTGGGCCCTGTTTTATCAAAATATATAATCGATTTTATATTTCCTTAACACACAGGCTGCCATAGACTTATGATAGAAATTAACTTTATAATCAATTTTAACTCTTCATAAAACAAGGCCCTGAACATATTCTACAAATATTACTATCATATGTGGGCTTCTGCTGCTCAACAGAAGTGTTCATTGGGTATCAAGATGTCTGAGGATATCAAATGGGGAAGATTCTCACACAGCTTTCTCCCTGTCAATGCTAGGAAACAACTCTGTAGCCAAATACCTGGGCTCTCTGGATACAAGGTACAACTCACTCTTTCAGGACTCACTGTGGAAGGAGGTGTGGGACAAGACAGACAAAGAGGCTGCAGGTGAGATGAGAGAAAATTAAGCCTCTGAAGACCGAGTGATTTACCTATAACGTGTATTCCCCATTTTACCCCAGCCCAAGAATACTGTAAAACGAGGAATGTTCACGTGCATTTTAATTTCGCGAATTTTGCGAGCGGCAATATTCGCGAAATTAAAATGCACGCGAAAGTTCTTGCCTACACAATATGTATTGGATGCCCGTGGCAAGTCGCAAAAATTTCATGCTGCGAGAAAGGCCATCAGCTCCAATTCGCGAAATTTTCATGCCGCGAATATATTGTGTTTTACAGTACTCGGGACCAGTCTTCAAGAGATTGAAGTTGCTGGACAGAAGGAGATTACCAGCTCTTCAATAGCTGTTTATGTCTCTTCTTTTCTTTTTTTACCAAGGTAGTTTCTTGCCACCTTCACTTTATGTCAGATGTTGCTCATTCACTGTGAAATTTTTCTTCTTCAACATTGTAGTAGGGCAGTTTTAAAAATGACCAAGCTTTACTGACTATTAAGCTATATAATGTTTGTAAAGATTGAGAGATACTCAAGCGACAAAAGTTTTGAAAATTTCTGCCATCTCTATCTAGATGTAGCTGAACAAATATCGCCATGCCAGTAAACTATTTAAAAATGGTTTATTTTAACACTACTGGCTGCAGGAACAGTTTGATCGTGGTAAATTTGGACACAAAGTCTTGCTTTGTTTAGACACTTAGTGATTATTTTTCAGGTGCAGTCTTTTCATGGATTTGTGCTGTAGCAATGTCAGAGATGCTGGTATCATTGTATGACCAGGCAGTTCAGATTTTACAAACTGGAAACAATTTTAAGAGGGCCCCTAACTCTTTCCAGCAAACACGTAGCCCCTCTGTCTTTCACCTCTCTCTCTCTCTGTCATCTGTAAAGATCATATTATGCATAGTACTTTGTGAGTTTGGGAAGTTTTCACAAGGACTAAGACCAGTGTTTTGAGAGGTGTGTGTTTTCCAAGAGTGTTTTCTATGTAAACAGTTCAGCTGTTTGTCCCAGGGTTGTTATGCAACATCTGCATATGCAATCCATTGTGCCACGCTGCAAGTCTGAAGTTGCTCTCTGTGTTTCACATCCTGAGAGGAAAGAACGCTTATTTTAAGTTATTTTAAGAGACTTTCACTTTTACTAGAGGTCAATTTAATGAGTTGCTATTAACTTAAAATAGTTGCTTTCAATTACCTTGTTTTGTTGCATGTACAGGATGTATCAGTAGAAATAATTTATGAAGTTTCAATAGTGGCAAGCTCTTTTAATGCACCCAACTTCTCACATGCTGCAATTTGAATTTCATCCCAATGCCCCAGCTGATAAGAGAGAGGTGGCGAACCGGGTGGAGAAGTATCTGTCTGGCGCCACCACGAGTCTGGGCCTGCCAATCGGGGAGGTCATGCTGACGTGCAAGCTGAGGGGATCGCACGACGAATCTTGCCAGAAATTTGTACCATTTATGAACGTAAGTGTGTCTGGTACTGCACTGACACATAATATAGAGTAAATAAGTCCTGCAAAAACCACATCTCGTTCTTTTGATGAAATAATTGTGTTGAAACAATGATGAATGTGTGGTAATGCCTCATCAGGGTTGCTAAAAAGAAGTATGTCTTGAGGAAGTGAGAGTATAATTGCTTCAAATATTGTGCCCTTAAAGGGGAAATCCAATCCAAAAGTAAGTTAGTCTGATAAAAAAAGAGTAAAATTCTACGAATTCAACGGTGAAAATTTGACTGAAATCGGATGAAAAATAAGGAAGTTATGACATTTTGAAGTTTTGCTAATTTCTGCAAAGTAGTTCTTGTACAATGGATATGAATATGCAAATGAGTAAGCTGACCATGTCATACCCTCACAATTTTCCAATGATAGTGTACCAAAAAAAAAAAAAAAAAAAAAAGACAAAAATTCAATGTTTCTGTCATTGAAGTCTAAAACATGATGTTATTCCTGGTTGATTACTCTAGAACAGTGATCAGTTAGATATCTCAGGATTTGAGCCTCGGGCATAGTTGCGTTTGAATGAAAAACAGGAAATTCCAAAATTTTATGTACAAACTATATGGCAAGTTGAGAGGGTATGACATGCTTACTTCTCCATATGCATATTCGTATTGACCGCTCAAGAACTGTTTCCTGAAAAATTAGAGAAATTTCAAAATGTCATAACTTCCTTATTTTTCACCTGATTTCAATCAAAAGTGTACTGTTGAACTTGTAATTACTTTTTCTTATCAGACTAACTTATATTTGGACTGGATTTCCCCTTTCAGGGGATGGTAAAGTTTTGGTTGAGATTGGGTTTCAGGTTTCCAACTTTTTTTGTGAGATAACCAGAAACCTCTTATGAAATATCAAAGAGCATACAATTCTAAGAGGGATTTTAGAGTTTATTTGAATGAAAATTGGTTTTAAAATGACTGAGATATCCACAAAAAAGAGGTCCTAATAAAAGGTGAGACCCACTTTTAGTATGACCTCATTGTTTTACTTTCCTCTCTGACATCTCAGCCATTTCAAAACTGATTTTCATCAAATATATTTAGAATCCCACTTGGAATTGTATGCTCTTTCACATCTCATTAATGGTTTCTAATTATCTTGCTAAAAGTTAACCCTAAAAAGACTGGGGGGGGGGGGCCTAAAAGGCCCCCCCTCGACAATTCGCGCGATTACTCAGCAACACGCAATGCTCTCGCCGCGATGCTCTATGACTTTTTTCTTTCGAGTTTCCCGCACATTTTGACACCAAATTTGTGACGCCCGGGGGTACGGTTCTGAAGTTACATAACTTTTTGTACATGCACGTGAGACCGAAAATGGCTCAAAAATGTGATTTTGTGTACAAAGTCAATACAAATTGAGTTTTATCACATGGTTCATATAAATATGCTTATTTTTACTCTCAATGGCTAAAATCAATTTGTTTTAGTAGTATTATGCTTCAAAAAGGGTCTGCCACAAATTTTGCTGAAAAAAACAACAAAAACAAAATGTAGTAAAAACAAAGAAATACATAAGAAATTAATGAAACAATAAAATAAATAAGAAATTAATTTTGATACCGAATTTTTTTTCAAGTGCATTTGCTAAGAATGCCACAAAGAATATCTAGACCAAAAATGAACACTTTTGGAGCTTTATTTACTGATTTAGATCAAAAAGTCTGATTTCTTGCATAAATTAGCATAATTAATCAAAATAAAATAAAAGAAGACTATTTTGGAAAATTTAAATATACGATCTTGTAGATTACATCGCACACTACCATTGTGCAAATTTCCGCGGTGATCGCGCTATCCACGGCCGAGATCTTAAGGGGGGGCCCTTTAGGCCCCCCCCCCCCAGTCTTTCGAGCTACCAAAATAGCCCAGTCTTTTTAGGGTTAAACTCTAAATTCCCCATCTCAACCAAAACTACACCATCACTTTAAACTGTTTAGAATGTAACATCTGTTTCATTTGTTGTCATTTGATGTCGATAACGTGTTTGTATATATATCCTGTCTCTTCCTGTCACTGTCTTATTTGTCCAATTTATTCATGACATCTCTTAACGAGCTTTCATTGTCTTCTGTTTCTTTGTCAGAGGTCTTTCCAGGAAGTGAAATGACGTGCTTGAGATGGGGTCATATTGTATGATCTGTTTGTTTGTTTGTTTTGTAAATTTTTCTCATCTCTGTCTGTTTGTCTCCACAGAATGTACTGATTGGTCCTCCAAATTCAGCACTAGGAGCAGTAGCCATTGCAGGTGAGACCATACAATGGCTAGGCCATTCATCCCCCCCCCCCCCCCCCCCCGTCCCTTTCTCCCTAGACACTCTCTCTCACAGTCGGCTCTATTACTCATTAATTAGACGGTTTGGCCTTAAAAATGCAAGTCTTCTGCTTGCTTGCTTGCTTGCTTGCTTTCTCTGTTTACATAGATATTTTTGGCAGTCCACTCAATGTTGGAAAAAACAGGAACTTTGTCATTCCCTTGAATTTCCATGGCAACGAATGAATGAATGACAGCTGATGCTGTGGCCATAGGGAGAATTCTCTGTAGAGGCAATGTCACATCCCTCACCGCTAATAAAGTAATAAATAAAGGAAGTGTTTGTGAAGGATGCCTTCCCCTCATGCATGCGATTGGGCATATTGCAACACATGTTTACGTGCGAGGGTGATTGGCTTTCGTGCGTGTTGGCCATTCCTTGACTTGTGGAGATTTCCCGGGACTGCCTGTCTCCTGGCTGGAGCAGCAGCAGCTGAGGGCTTACTCACACAGTGGGAGTGACCCACTCTTCCTACTCACTTGAGCCCATTGTCTACCCCCCCCCCCCCCCCCCAGTGCTTCACCCGTTGCTAGGCAGTAACAAAGCCACAAACAGCTGTAAATTGAATTGGCATTGATGAGCTGTCAGAGCAGAGGATGTAGGTGGGTGTGATTCACGGGAGGTCTCGTAGCATCGCCAGTCTCCTTTAACCTTAAAATCGACTGACCCTTGGCAAAGCACATTGACTCGGGAAGGGAAAGGGGGGAAAAAAAGGGGTGAAAAGAAAACAAGATTAGAGCAAATGTCGATAGTGTGAAAGTGTTAATGTGGCATGATGCACTCATACCCACCTGTTCGCATTACTGCAGGTGCAGTTCCACTTCTGATGATCAAGCTGACTTGGATATGCCATGGTAGTAGAATCAAACAAAGCCACATTATGTTAGAAGTTTTGTGAAGATCAGATGCGTAATGATAGAGTTATGGAATTTTACAGTTTTTTTCAAAGCTGTACAGTGTATCATGGAACGATGACATTGGTTTCAACCGAAGATATAAATCAGATGAGCTGATGATGTAATCATCTGATATATCTCCCATTGTGTTTACACAAGAGAAAGAAGTTGTGAAATTAAATTTTGGAATTGCACTTGAATTCAGTTGTAAACATAGTGCATGAGGGTTTCTGTTTTGATATTATTACATACTCTTTGGAACTTACTGTGTAAATTTTCAGGACCATGACTATTTGTTGATGCTTGTTTTCCTTTCATTTTACTGAGGAGGATTAGAATTTATCAGCTGCATAAGATCTTTCCTGGCATTTGTCATTCGTAGAGAACACATGCACCAAAGTAGATCTTGTCATCTTGGCCAATTCCACTCCCATTAATGTTTGGAGTCTGCTATTTAGATTCAGAATGTCTGCTGTCATGCTATGGTACTCAAAATGTATTGTGGTCTTTACTTTTATTGGCATTGAATATGCAGAGCTGCATTGTATTTACATGCAATGTCCTAATCAAACAAAAGTACATATTTTCATGAATTAATGCACATAATGCAACAGAAACTACTTAATTATACCTGCTTCAGATACCACAACAAAGTCCTAAACAGAAATCACCATAGAATATTCTAGGTTAGATAATAAGCACAGTGTGCCCAGGTGCACTGGTTTTTATTGTCGATTCATAGACAATACAGTCCTACCTTTATAGGTGGAATAGATTAAACTTTGATCAGGTAGATGTCAGAAAAATGACAGTTATGGGTAGTTATCAGTCAGTTTTTAGTACTTAATAAATCATAGGAAGTTCATGCATGAATATTAGAGTGCATGGTCCACTGTGACTCATTTCAGAGTGCAAGGACTGAAGGCAAAGTAAATATTTCGATACGTGAGCATGATGACTAATGAGTGTATCGCCCTCGTCATTTTCTCATTCGATGGAAGCAGAAAATGAGGATACAGTGTCAGGTGCCTCCGTCCTATCGTCCAGTCCTCCTGCACCTGCAGCCACGAAGGAGAAGGTTGATGGCGGCACCCCGCCCCCAAGCCCAGCTGTCAGTACTACTACAGTCCCCCAGGGGTGAGTCTCGATGAACAAAATAAAATGTAGTATTAGAGACATGCCGACAATTAGGACTTTATGGTCGAGTCTGATACAGTATGGGATTTGATGTATTGTATAAGCAGTAAATAGATAGAATATGAAAAAAAAAGAAGGCTTGAAGACAGAAATGAAATAAAATGAAATGAAAATGAAATGAAATGAAGACTTTCTGAAAACAACATGGTATGGAAACAGGGTCCAACAGTATTTGAGAGCATGATATTTAATTTGTGAAGAGTTTTATTTCAGTCCACAAATCACTGCAGCTATGTTTAGGTAGAAATACAATGTATTTGACATATTGCTTTCATGTTAATTAAAGGCAACTGTTGATAGACCTGTGTACAATGTGTCATCTCTCTTTAGGCATTGTAATAAAGAGTTTAAATTATTTGGTATATAAGACAGACATGGACTGCTTTTATTCAGGGTATTGTTGGTATTATTACACCTTGGGATCTAAACTCCACGCTGTGACCCTGGGTGCAAGCCCTTCTTGTCATAGTATGGAGTTTAGATCCCTTGGATGGTACTAACAATGCCCAAGAAAGCAGTCCATATCTGTATGCTATAAACCTTCTCAGGCCCACAAGCTCAAAATGCCATTGTCAGAGTGCATAATTAGGTCATCCCTTATAACAATATATCAACCCTTTTTGTGCCAGGGACTGTGGACAGTATGTACAATGCTTTGGGGGTTTTCTGTGCCGATCAGCACTCGAGGCATGCCAAGGGTTAAATAGCAACTTGCCAATCTCACAAATTTGCATCACAGATTTTCATACCAAGTACAATAGTAAGCGAGCAATAATTACAATTTAGAAAGAGATAAGAGTGTGTCTTGGATGTGTGTCTCCAGCAGCAGCAGCACTGGCGGCAGTGCCGCACCCTCCACCAGCCCGCCGACGTCCAGCGGTGGGGAGCTGCTGGACCTGCAAGTTGAGTACTGGCCCATGTCCGGCAGTAAGAAGGACAAGTCCTCCCTCAAGACAGCCTTCCGCTCACTGACCGTCTACCGCCTGCCGTCCACCAGTGAGACTCCATCGGGGTCATCTGCTCTGTCTATGGTGGTTGTCACCAAGGAGAAGAACAAGAAAAGTGAGTAATTACATATATCCCAACCGTAAAAAGAAGAAATAAACTAGGGTAAGTGAATAAATGGATGTACATACAGATAAGTAAGTATATAAATGAATATATGAATAAAGAAATTTGTGATAAATGTATATGCAAATGAATAGAAGAGATATGTAAATAGATAGATGAATAAACGAATAGAATATGATGACAAAGATGACGGAATATAGCTGCTAATTGAGCAATGCAACATTAGCAATCACTTACCATCACCAGCTATGTCCATTCTCTTTTCCTAACATTAATACTTAAAGGGGAAGGCTAGTAACTGATCAGTGAGAATCAGTGGAAATGCTGGGAGATGATTGTTCCAATCCTTATGGGATTCATTCAAGAGTTCATTGTATATCTATTGTTGTGTGAAAATGATTTGCTTCAGAACGGTCTCATATTCAAGTAATGTGCAGATTAATGCTCCGTCACTGACCAGGGACGCTAACCTGGAAGCATTAAACTGCACATTACTTGAATATGAGACCATTCTGAAGCAAATCATTTTCACACAACAATAGATATACAATGAACTCTTGAATGAATCCCATAAGGATTGGAACAATCATCTCCCAGCATTTCCACTGATTCCCACTGATCAGTTACTAGCCTTCCCCTTTAATTAATACCTGATCTGGTATGTTTGACGGTAGATCAGACCATAGATTCATTCATGAGCTGGCGGTAATGACAACATTGTAAAGAAAAGTCAGTCTATGTTTTATATCAGGAATATTGGGAAATAAACATGCACAGTCATGTAAGACATTGGGTTGCATTGTCTGTTGTAAATGGGAATTGTAATGAAGAGGGAGGAAAATGTAGGAGACATTCTTTAATCTTAATTTCAGTTTGGATTCTTGTGCTTGGGAGTCACCCACTCTTCACTTCAACCTCATTCATACTTGTGATGGGTTTTTATTTGCCTTGCCACACATGCATCCCTCCAGCAGTGATGAGGATTGGAAAGAAACCCCCTGTACCGGAGCTGAAGAGTCAGACGGTGGATGGTATCCACAGATTGGTGTGCACCTCGCGCTCCCAGGACTATTCTCTCACAGGTAGGTTGGTCACCTCACTCCTCTCAGCTCTCCTTCATACACCCACTCAGCATTCTTTAGATCAGCTGTGAATGAATGCTGCTCATAAATTAGAAGTGTGAGAATACTTGCAGAAAAATAAAAGTCTGACAAAATTTGAAACTTACTAAAAAAAAGTCTGAAGTGTATTAGACTGTGAACATTTCAGGGCATTTGAACTCAAAAAAAAAAAAAAAAAAAAAACCTCTAAAAACTGGGTGTAGGGCAGAGTAAATAAAAAGTCGGGAATCAGATTAAACTCTGAACTCTTGCATCTCCAATAAATATTCATTGTCATTTTGCCATGTTGATTCCTAGGTCAAGGCTTGGCGAAGATTTATGAAATGTATGTTACCTGCCATTTCAAGGATGATTGCACTGTTCACAACTTTCGGAAACTTTCCTTGTTTGTTTACCGGTATTTATGTAGTCAATACAAATCATGCTTCCATACTAATCATGAAATGACATTCATGAAGTAAAGGAATGCATTATAAACAGAACTGATTAGGATTGGCACCCATGAGTGCCAGTAGAAAAGGTAGTGCTTTGGATTTGGGTTACATCTTATGTGACATTAGATTTTTATCAGCAATGTCCAAACTGTAGTTTTTCGATACATAATTGTATAAAATAGGATGTGAAACTTACTTGAAAACAAGATAGGATGTGAGCACTATGATGAGAGACTATGGTTGCTATCTACATGTAAGTCTATTCGGGACAGTACAATTTCCAGAGCAAATTCTGAATGGGTAAAGACAATATCATTCATAATTCAGGATCTAAATTTGCAGTATTTTTTATATTGGTATCTTTCATTTAATTAGAGATAATGATAGTGAGCTCCATGCAATAAATGCGTATTGTCTGAATTATATTTTTATTCATGTGATTGTTGTATCTTTACAGTTACTATCGATGGCAACGAGTTGTCAAGAGTCAAGTTTTTCCAGCTCTCGGCCCAATGGCAGACCCACATCAAGCAGTTCCCCGTGGCCCTCTTTGGCCATGTGGAGGCCCCCTGCTAGGGCCTAGCATGTCCGGAGGCCTCAGTCCAGCAGAATATTCGTGAGCCAACTGCATTGTTTCCCAGTGCATCATGACATCATTTTAGGTGCCATGGCAACACATACCAGTCTGATTTACAGAGAAGAAAAAGGGGAAAAAAAATTTGCAAAGACTGTTGACTGTAACTTATCAAATGTGTGAATTTATTCGATGAGATTTATTGTAAAGCGACTGGCCAGATTTTTTTTTTCTGAAGTGTGTTTCTTATCAGTATTTGGTGTAACCGTGACAACGATGCTGGTTAGATGAGTCTGGTCATTCAAGAGGCTGGTACCAGCTGCTGAGTGTTAGGTAGCTGAGCGTCATGTCCAAGGGATACTCCCTTCTGTTGATCTGTGTTTGTACGTGACTCTTCTGAGGTAAGACTATCTTGAGAGATGGAAAAACTGAGAAGGAAAAAAATGCAATTAGATTTGATGTCATCATGCTTGCCATTGTCCTCTCCAAACCCTCTCTTTAACCTGAGCCTTGTCCTTGGGTTCTGCTTTTGTTTTTGTTTTTTCTTTGTTGTTAGGGTTTTTTTTTTTGGTGAAGGGGAGGGGGTTGTTGTAAATTTTAAAGAAAATTCTGAAACCTGGAATTTCAAACTTATGAATCAGTATTAATTTATTTTTCAGTTCTTATGTGTAAGAAAAGATAATGTTTTCCATGCAAATCCACATTTTGTTGTGAATTTCTTTTTGTATGAAAGGTGCATGTTTCTGTTTTTTGCTTTGCTTTTGGTGCTAGTATAGCCTGTGCAGCATGAAACCAACACAATGCAATAAAGACAGAAACAACAGCGCTATGTAAGTGCAAAGCTGCTCATCAGCTAAAGCCAAAATGCTGTGATTCAATTTTCCCTCAAAAAAAAGGGGGAAAAAAAATGGAAGTCATGTATATGTTTTCAACTAGCTTCAACTCAGCAGTGACAAGTGTAAATGAAAGCAGAAGCTTGCCAGATAAGAGAGAGGAAAGAGAATTGATCCGCATCGTTGTTACAACAAGAATTACAGGTGTTTCTGTTTTATTTTTCTCAACTTGAATGTGATGTAATTTTTTAAAACTGTTGTGTGGATCTAGTAAAAGGCTGTCGGCCACATCGATATAGCGTGCCGTTAGTGTTGTTTTCCAAGAGGCTGGATGGGCAGTGGATTTGTGTACCAATGAAGATAATGCATCATGTCTAGTGTCTGATGATAGCTTCCCCCCAAAGCATTATCTGTGGACGTGATGGCCTCTCTTTGCATGAAGAGAAGAAAAACAAAGCAGAGCACAAAGGAACATTTGACATGTGCTGTCTTGTTTAGTGTTGTGATTGTGTTGTTAAATGCTCTATCACATATGTTGACACAGATTGATAATCTTGTTTTGTTTGGATTCTTCTTTTTTTCTTCTTTTTTTTTGGGGGGGGGGAATTTTTGCAATGGAGAATAATTACACAGTGTAGCAATTGTTAATCCAAATTTGACACTCGACAGTAAGGATCATCTCATACTAGTTTTCTCTTGGTCTTCTTCTTCTTTTTAATGATAAAGTTTAATATTTTAGCGAATGTTGCAGTGAAGCCAGAATTTAACTGAACAGTAAGATCTTCCATACAGACTGACGTTGTCACTCAGCGTAGTGGATATTCAGTGTAGGATGATAGTTGAAGGTGCCAAAATTAACATACATATGTGATGAATTACATAACTCTGTACGTGCATTGATCACTAGGATGTTCGGAGACCATCCTGAGGAGCGGAGGCTCCCCTGGCATGATTTCTCATGTTCCATCCATCGATGCTCTTGAAAGGATTGTTTCCAATGGCAACAGCAAAACTCAAAGAATCAGTAAAGTGTGTACTGCCAAAGGTTTGTGCAATATGTGGCAGAAAACAATACATAAAAATTCTCAGCTTTTTTTTTTAGGAGTGAACAATTTGCCAACACAAGTGAGTGAATTTACATGCAATGGCTTTACAGCTGTCCCATATTTCAGTTGTGGAGTCTGTTCTTTTTTTTCATAAACTCCCGATGGAAAGTTCTCTGAGTAATCAGTTTTGTGCCAATGGCTATGGTTTGTGATTCAACTTCATCAGCCAGATGTAATCATCACAAAGCAGAGCACAAGTTTACCCAGAGGAAACAAGGAGGTGGACAGTCATACTGTTGAATAAAAAAGATAACATTCAGTATGACTGATCAGAACATGAAAAAGCCATGGAGCAGAAATATTGGCAGGAATACATTATGTTGTGACAATTCAAAGATAGAGGTTTTGAGGGATGTTAAGATAGATAGGATGGAATGAATAATTATTAAATATTTGTAAATTTGACACATGTACAACTCAGAGATAGAGTATTTGTGTGAAGAGTTTGAACTGTGTAGACTTTATGTAGTGCAGGGAAATTATGTCATGCACAAGCTCCTTTCTCAGAAGTCCTTGTCACGTTGAAAGTTAACTGTTTCTTAAAATTTTGATCAGAATGACTTTCTCTCACTGCATCGGCGTAGTTTTCATGAGTTCAGCACGCTTGTCACAGCCCATTTTGTTATGTAGTACAAAGCTAGATGCAGTGTGTGGAGTGTGAGAAAGTAGCTGATGTGTACATGGTGAAGGTGAATGTCCTCACTCGCACATTGTCAACTTTTCTCTTCTCTTTCGTTGTCTCGAAGAGAGTAAAATGAACTTTCAAAAAAGGCTGATACAAATATGATGAGAAGCAAGCAAAAAATTGCCAGTAAATCTGTTATGACGACTTATAACAAAAAAGAAAAAATGTGTTAAAATCTTGATCTTGTGTGCTTGCTTTTCAAAGCTAAGGAAACAGTGTATTTTCTGATTCCTTTTGTGTGTGTGTGTGTATTTTTCTGAGAATCTGTCAATGAACTTGCCATTATGAGAGTGTAAATAGCGACAGTAAGAGGACAGAATGAGCCCAAGAGGTGAATTGCTACTACTGTAGCAGTGGATCCTCAGCTGTTTAGCCTCACTCTTCTGTCACAGAGAGTTAATGCATCTAATATCTGGTGACTGTGTACTGCTAGTTCTAATCATTGCGGGGATAATCATGCATTTAATAGTGAAATGTTCAAAAGATTGCAAGAATAGGAGGGTGGGATGGATACTGTTTTTTTCTCTCTGTTAATATGTTTGATTTCAGTTATATTCTGATCTGTATGTAGACACACACACACATGCACACACACACAACAAAACAAATGAAGACATGAAAACAGAATAAAGAGTTCCGGGCAGTGAAAATAATTCTATTTTTCACTTTTGCCTCCTGCTCGTATGTTATAATAAGCTAGCCATTGTACAAGTCAGTTTCCCATTGACCCAGCTCCTTTGTGGACTTCTTATTTCCAAAAGGGAAAGTTATTAGTTTCACAATTTGAGGTCATATGGATGAGTGTAACTTGCAGTAATTGGTAAAGTGCATTTAGCATGAGGTTACAAAACATCTACCGTGCAATTACAGATTGTTGGCCAACTTAGTTTTCTGCATATCAAGTATGTAATGATAAACCGTGTTCTGATCTATACAGTATTTTACTGGGGAGGGAAAAGAGTGAGGTGCTCAAACTCTTTATTCTATTCATGGAGAAAACTCATTGCCATGTGACAATCATCTATTAAGATTTACCTTTTCTGTTTTACAACTCACATTGAGCAGTTCACTGGTTTTGTTGTAATTTGGCAATCTTTCATTCATGTAGTTTCAATCATTAAAGTTATAGTCATTTGGTTTTTGCCTATTTGTATGTTTTGTGGGGGGGGGGGAGAGGGGTAGGCTACATCCCAAATCTCTCTAACTCTCTCCTTTTCTTTCTCTTTTTCTCAGTGCCCCTAATCGTTTTTTTTTTTTTTTTTTTTTCTTGAATGATTACATTTCTGCAGAAAATGTGAATCAAATCAAGCTTCTCATTTGAGATGATTGAATCCTAAAGCTGTTCTTATCATAGCATTCCAATTCATACTTGATTCCTTACCGGCACTATTGAACCTCTTATAGCTGTGGAAATGTTAAACATCTAAATGACATGTGATTTAATCTAACTGGTATTAAGCTGATGATGCCCACCGCCTACTGCATTACAGACCCAAAAATGATGTCAACATCCTACCAACTTTCAGGCCATGAAATTTGACTTTACTACCACCTGGTTTGGATTCCACCCGTTGAATCCTTGCCACCCACCCTTTGCAGCTTGTTGTTGCTCTGAGTGAAATAAATCATTCATCATGTGCAGTGGGGCCTGGCCCATCTATTAGTGTCAACATACAATTGATTGGATGCCTCCAGTGCAGTGGTAGTTTCTAGCTAGGCATCCTCCTACAAAGTCAATTGGATGATTTCTGGCAATGGGATGAAACTGTTATGTTACAACACTTTGTCTTTGTGGTATCTTTGAGTGCTATGCAAATGATTTGTATGCATGTAATCTTTGCTTAGATGCTTCTATTTATTTATTTGTGTGTTCTGTGAAAGATAACATGTGTTACTGATGTGTTTAACACTCATAATATGTATTTAGCAAGGTTTGAAATGGTTATATTCTCTCTAAATTGACGATCACTAGATCAACATGTATATAATTGATGACAAGTTTTTGAAATTATTCATAAGATGTTATTGTATGTCAGATATATTAAAAAATATGTTGTTTATTGAGAGAGAGGTGGTAACACGCATTTAAACAGTAATTCACACTGTAAAGTGAGCACAGTAAATCAGTTATCACTGTACATATTATGTGTATCATGCAGTGAAGTTAAAGTATATATTAATTGATCAAAGTGTACATAGCAAACATATATTTTTTGTTTAATCATAATTTATCACCAGTCTGGTAAGTGTTGTAAGTGGCTGATATACCCAAGTATATTTTGCAATTTGTTGTTGTTGTTGTTGTTCATGTTGATTAAGCTCACAACCGTGGTATTTGCCACACAACAGATATCACCAACAAAGCGGATTGTGTGTCTTAGAATTGATTTCATAAACTGTCAACTTCCAGAAATGAAATTTAGAGTTCTGAACTGTCTTTTCATACCCAGAGAGAGAGAGAGAGAAAAAAAAATGAGGCAGCAAGCTCGTATTCACACGATAGAGCTTGCTGTGCATATGAAAACTTAGATGAAGCATTTTTTTTTAAATCTGCAAATACCAAGTCTGAAGAGTAAAACGAACCAGCGACCAAGTGATAGTCTTCCCATATATATCCTGTTTAATGTGTTTTCTTCTTTGTAATCTTAGGCTTGGATTTGACAGCAGAATAATTATTTCATTGTCTTTGTTGCTTGGCTTGTTTAAAGAAGGCAAGGAGGGGAGAGGAATTCGTATGTAAAAGACAGTTTTTTTTTCTTTTTTTTTGATCTTTTTCTTTCTTTATTCATTTATTTATTTATTTATGTTTATTCATTTATTATTATTTTTTTTTGTTTTTTTGTTTTTTTGTTTAAGGAAAAGCTCTGACGGTGCAAAATGTAATGGATTGTAAATCTCTCCATGCCTAAAAATGTACTCACCTTAAATCTTTGTCCACCAGGGAATTTGTTGTAGCCATGCTCTGAAGTCTCAGAGGGTCAACAAACAACAAGACTCTGATCTCTATGTGGTCCCTCTGGAGATTGAATTCTATGCATTCCAGTCTCGTCCCTATAATTGCTTTGGCCAAGGAGGTTATGTTCACAGACTGTGAACGTCAGTTTGTAATGTGCGTTTATCTGTTGGCAGAATTGTGTCATTAAACTTTGATTAAAATATTCCGGAGTGGTCAGAAACATGCCAAGGAACAAGTGAGCAGATTCTGTTAGTCATTCAGGTCCATATCTGCATCCAAAACATTTGAGAAGAATCTACAATGTAGCTACCCTGTGGTCAAGCCAAAATTCATGACATAGCTATTATTTTTATTGACATGCCCCATGATTGTGTTCCTTGCACAAAGGCAGGGTTCTCAGAGTTCTGTAGGTTGTTTTAGATGTTGGCAGTCCCTGTTAAGAGGTCCAACTTCTTTTTGTTTCATTTGTTTTTCTTTGCATTTGTCAAATCAGATGAAAATGGCGAGAATGTACCATGACCATCTAATCGACAGACAATGCTTGAACTCGGAATCACTGGGCCGATGTTAAAGGGCTTGGATTTTATTGTTTATTGTGATTTCTGACACTTTTGTATTGACATCAAGTCATGAATGAATCATGCTGTGTCGAAAAAAGAAAAGAGGAAATGATTGGCCATATTCATGTCACCGAGTCTTATTTAAGTGACGGCTTGAACATCAAGGAAAAAAATCAAATTGCTGTATAGTTTAGGGATTAGAAAGATATGGAGAAGATCAGCCACAGGCAAATCACTTTCTTTGCTTTGTTTTTGCCATTTTATTATGAGGTTGGGAAGATAAGTTTCCAGCTGTCAGTGTTTGGTGATTGTTAGGTTTTTAGCATGTTTCGTTTTTCATGCTTTTTTGTTTTTGTTTTGTTGGTTTAAATGTGAAGTATACTATGAACAATTTCATGAGGTAGTTGTTGTATTCATACCAAAAAAAAAAAGGGGGGGCACTTTCCGCTACCCTTGCTCCTCATATATCGCTTTG
This sequence comes from Diadema setosum, assembly GCA_033980235.1. Classification (NCBI taxonomy): domain Eukaryota; kingdom Metazoa; phylum Echinodermata; class Echinoidea; order Diadematoida; family Diadematidae; genus Diadema; species Diadema setosum. Next base: position 35,259,718 of record CM067059.1, on the reverse strand, counting down.
TGTGTAGTTCGTGTATTCAAAAGAACTGGCAGAGGAAATGCGACTGGCAAGGCAGTGTGTTGAAGGTCCAGTAGTTTATTCTCTTCATAAAACATATATGTGATTAACATGCTTTCTGCTCTGTACTGAACGTGTGTCACCCCAGAGAATTTTGTTGTGTCTAGTCCATGTAAGAATTTAAAGGGGACCAGAGAAGTTTCTTATACTTGGAGCTTAAATCAGATATGATTGGAACAGAGGGAGACAATTTCTATGATTATTCCACTCACCATTGGTAAAGAGCTGTGATATGCCAAATCATCTGTTTTGCCGATATCACATGGTGATTGTACAACTTGGAACAGAGATTTTAAGGGGGAAAAAAAATCCTGGATATATTCAGTTTATAAGTGAATATTGTACGTAAAATCCACTGTAGAGACTTTTACAGAAGTATGCAGTACATAATACTTTAAAAAGTAGATTTGGAATGAATATAAAACAATCCAGAGGCATTTTCTTCTTTTGTCTATCTTCTTTCATTTATGTATCTAGCTATCCCGCTGCCTATCTGCCTGTCCATCTATCTATCTATCTATCTATCTATCTATCTATCTATCTATCTATCTATCTCTATATTATATCCATCTTTATACATTTTTTTTCTAGGTCGATTAAAACTTTATGATGCTGGCCATCAGGTTTATACAATATTTGTCCATGAATGGAAAGATATATCATTATTCTTTTGTATGCAGTTAGGTTGTGAATGTGTTATGTTAGAAGGAAATGTTTACGTCATGAGCTGTTCTGACATAAGAGGCTGGTACCAAAGAACAGGCTTTTTTTTTTCTTCATGGTAAACCGTAAACTATGTACGCTGTCTGGAATCACACAACTCCTATTAACTAATTTCTTCAGAAATGTGGTTGGATTTCACTTAAAACCAGTGCATTTTTTTCTCTGAAAAAGCATCACAATATTACAGTTAAACTGCAGATGAAAATATCTCATGAAATAAGGTTCTGCATTATGTACAGAGCAGGGGGGCTGCTGACATAAACACATGAACATGTGTTCCAAGCATGCAGGTATTTACTCAATCACCAACAAACCCTGGTTGTACTGTTACCTGACCGGTATGGGTAGACTGATGAGACTTCCATATTTACGGAGTGAAACTGCATTTCTTGTGAAAATTCTGTGCTTTGAGCTCATGTCTGTTGAGGATGGCCATAGTCATCTGCTCATGTCTTGCTCACCTGTTAACTGATTAATCAAATTTTGCATTTCTAACAAGATATTAAAATTATAAAATTGCAAACTGATCCAAAAGTGTGACATTCATTTCTTGTTGTATCCATTGTAAAATATAACTGTGTGTGTGTGTGTGTGTTTGCCTATTCTGTGTGCACTCATGTAATTATTCATGGATGTGTGTGTATTAAATAGAATCAAATTTTGCATTTCTAACAAGATATTAAACTTGTTATATATTATATATATATATATATATATATATATATATATATATATATATATACATATATTAATTTATATATATAATAATGGTCCATAGGGTAAATATATGTCTGAAAACAATGTATCTTGACAATGTTCAATGTCTTATTAGTGATCTAGAGCCTAAGGACTACTCCACAGTAGGACACATGACAGATGGCGTAATGTGTGTAGATTGAGGACTATACCATCAATACAATTTAGGGGAGATTGTCAGCGATAAAAGAAAATGGGTGTATATATTGTATGTGCATAGAAAACGGGTCATTTGGGGAATGTAGGTATATCCGCTTTTTCTTTTTTTAAAAAAGTTGTATTTTCTCATAAACATACAGAATTTAATGGTATAAGATGCATTTTGTGCTCTTGTCAATTCAATATTAGTACTTCATTGAGCCCAGGATATTGATTCATTATTGTCATGTTTATTTATATGTATATATATATATATATATATATATATATATATATAGACGATGAAGACAAACAAGTTGACATAATGCATTAGAATCCAACTTCATTTATTTGTAAACCAAATTTTCGACCCTTGCACGGATCTTCCTCAGGGTAACAGTGATATTTGTATTTGAAGCTCAGCACAGATAAATAATAATAATAACAAAGAAACGCGCCTGGTTGTCAGCTTAGAGTTTGAGCTAGGTTAGCAACCAACACGCACGGTTGTTAGCTTAAAATTTGCGCTATCTTCATGAGTGCAAAATCCTTAAACTCAATTATGACGTAACAATGCATCATAAAATGCATAAGAAGTAAGACATAGACATTTTCAAATCAAACTGATCGTTTACCAGCCGCGCAAAATACATACCAACACGCACGGTTGTTAGCTCATAATTTGCGCTATCTTCATAAGTGCAAAATCCTTAAACTCAATTATGACGTAACAATGTATCATAAAATGTATCATAAAATGCATAAGAAGTAAGACATAGACATTTTCAAATCAAACTGATCGTTTACCAGCCGCGCAAAATACATACCAACACGCACGGTTGTTAGCTCAAAATTTGCGCTATCTTCATGAGTGCAAAATCCTTAAACTCAATTATGACGTAACAATGTATCATAAAATGCATAAGAAGTAAGACATAGACATTTTAAAATCAAACTGATCGTTTACCATGATGCAGCCGCGCAAAATACATACCAACACGCACGGTTGTTAGCTCAAAATTTGCGTTTTCTTCATGAGTGCAAAATCTTTAAATTCAATTATGACGTAACAATGTATCATAAAATGCATAAGAAGTATAGTAAGACATAGACATTTTCAAATCAAACTGATCGTTTACCAGCCGCGCAAAACATATAGCAACCCGAAGAGAGCATAACGATTAAAATATGCAGATAAAACATTCTAAAGGCATGTTTGAGTAATAGCCGGTAAACTTTATCGAATTGGGCCTAAATTGAGGCGCAGAGACAAAGAGATATACTACTTATAGAAACTATATTTGCCTAGCCATGACAGGTCTCTGTTCAGCCCAGTCTGAAAACTCTTGCTACGAATTATAGCGCGCAGTTCAGCCAATTTTCTCTCATCCGCGGATTTATACCCGCCTCCGAAGAGGCAGATCTTAAGATCACTTAAGGAATGGTCGGTTTGGCTGAAATGCTCGGCTACTGGGAAACCGGTTCGGCGTTGCCTGATTGTACATCTGTGGTTATTGAATCGCATTCTGAAACTTGTACTTGTTTCACCAATATAGGCTACTCCAGGGCATTTGTTACAAAGAAAACAATACAAAACGTTACTTGAATCACAGTTGTGAGCAGGAGGATAGATGGTATAATCAGATGAGAGCTGTACGGAGTTATCCGTTATTATGTGAGTGCATATCTGACAGCGCGTTTTGCCACATTGTTTGTTACCTCTAGGTTGAGGTGGGCCGGGTAGCTGATTCCTCACCAGTAATCTTTTCAGACTGGGCGGCTGCCTCTGTGCATGTAGGGGGGCCCTAGGCATGATTTTAGCAAGTTTTTCGTCGACCGTGATTGTGGGCCACTCTTTCTTGATTGTAAGGGCAAGTTGGCAACCTTTCGGGTGATACGTGGAGACAAAGGGGACTGCTTCTTCCCCTTTGTTTTTTCTTTTTTGTACGAGAAGAGCCTCTCTACTTTTTCGGCTCACCCTTTCCATGGATTTCTTGATCAAGTTGATCGGATAACCGCGCTCAATGAAATGCCTGCCTAGTTGCAGTGCATCCGATTCGTAGGTATGAGGGTCGGATGTTATTCTTTTGTACCTCAATAGTTGGCTGTACACTATTGACTCCTTGATGTGCGTAGGATGGAATGAGTTATAATTAAGATAGGTGAAGGAGTCAGTCGGCTTAGTGTACACCGATGTTTGGAGTTTCTGCCCATTTGGGGAAAGAGTGACCGTGACGTCAAGGAAGTGGACTTTCTCTTGTGAACTTTCCATGGTGAATTTGATGTTACCATCGTGTGAATCAAACCTTTCATGAAAGGATTTGAGGTCATTGGTATCATGTGGCCATATCATGAAAATATCATCTATGTACCGGAGGTACAAACTGGGTTGAAGATGGGATTTTGAGAGAAAGTCCTCCTCCAACTCGGCCATGAAGATGTTTGCGTAAGCGGGAGCCATTTTTGTACCCATTGCATTGTAAGTGAATTTTACATGCTTCCTAAAATTCACAAACTTCCTAAATTGGTAGCTAGTGTGACTGACTGTAATGAGAATGATGCGCAAGAAGTGGTATCAAAAGCAAAAGAGCACCACATTATTCCTCCTGGCAGACCCATTATTTCAAGTGTAAAATGCCTTACGGAGTGTATGTCAGAGTATGTCGACAAAAAACTTCAGACATGCTTACCTAATATCAGAAGTTATGTTAAAGACACCACAGACTTCTTGAACAAGATAAACTCTACCGAAATTACGAAGGGATGCACTCTTGTGACTATGGATGTGAAAAGCTTATATACCAACATACCTCATGAGGAAGGTGTTCAGGCTTTGCAATCCTTCTTGCGTCGTCATTCGGAATATTCTCATGCTGAAATTGACGACTTAGCGACATTGGCAGAATTCATCCTCAAACACAACTATTTCAAGTTTGATGGTGAATATTTTCTTCAAAGCAAAGGTACTGCAATGGGTACAAAAATGGCTCCCGCTTACGCAAACATCTTCATGGCCGAGTTGGAGGAGGACTTTCTCTCAAAATCCCATCTTCAACCCAGTTTGTACCTCTGGTACATAGATGATATTTTCATGATATGGCCACATGATACCAATGACCTCAAATCCTTTCATGAAAGGTTTGATTCACACGATGGTAACATCAAATTCACCATGGAAAGTTCACAAGAGAAAGTCCACTTCCTTGACGTCACGGTCACTCTTTCCCCAAATGGGCAGAAACTCCAAACATCGGTGTACACTAAGCCGACTGACTCCTTCACCTATCTTAATTATAACTCATTCCATCCTACGCACATCAAGGAGTCAATAGTGTACAGCCAACTATTGAGGTACAAAAGAATAACATCCGACCCTCATACCTACGAATCGGATGCACTGCAACTAGGCAGGCATTTCATTGAGCGCGGTTATCCGATCAACTTGATCAAGAAATCCATGGAAAGGGTGAGCCGAAAAAGTAGAGAGGCTCTTCTCGTACAAAAAAGAAAAAACAAAGGGGAAGAAGCAGTCCCCTTTGTCTCCACGTATCACCCGAAAGGTTGCCAACTTGCCCTTACAATCAAGAAAGAGTGGCCCACAATCACGGTCGACGAAAAACTTGCTAAAATCATGCCTAGGGCCCCCCTATATGCACAGAGGCAGCCGCCCAGTCTGAAAAGATTACTGGTGAGGAATCAGCTACCCGGCCCACCTCAACCTAGAGGTAACAAACAATGTGGCAAAACGCGCTGTCAGATATGCACTCACATAATAACGGATAACTCCGTACAGCTCTCATCTGATTATACCATCTATCCTCCTGCTCACAACTGTGATTCAAGTAACGTTTTGTATTGTTTTCTTTGTAACAAATGCCCTGGAGTAGCCTATATTGGTGAAACAAGTACAAGTTTCAGAATGCGATTCAATAACCACAGATGTACAATCAGGCAACGCCGAACCGGTTTCCCAGTAGCCGAGCATTTCAGCCAAACCGACCATTCCTTAAGTGATCTTAAGATCTGCCTCTTCGGAGGCGGGTATAAATCCGCGGATGAGAGAAAATTGGCTGAACTGCGCGCTATAATTCGTAGCAAGAGTTTTCAGACTGGGCTGAACAGAGACCTGTCATGGCTAGGCAAATATAGTTTCTATAAGTAGTATATCTCTTTGT